>CM053783.1:585081338-586581338 GCA_028749045.1 Cupressus sempervirens | reverse complement strand
CAACAGATTTTACAGGTTAGTTCTATGATGGATTCAGTTTCTTATATCCATATTCCAAGGGAGTGGAATAGGGCAGCTGATAGTTTGGCAAAGTGGGCATCTGGAAATGAAGATGGTTGGCGGATTGATGAGTGGGAGCAGCTGACAGGTGAGTTACATCAAGACTTGGAGAGAATGTTGACAGAGGATGTAAATGGAATCAGGGAAAGTTGAGTTTGCCTCTTCGGTTTTTTTGTGGTTTCTAGTGGTTCCTGGGGTTTAGGCCCTAGGTTGTTTTGTACTGCTTTGTTCTTTTCTGCAATAAAGTTTTTACCCCTCCTTTTTTTTTTTTCAAAAGTGAAACTGAAAATATCTCATAAGAGACCAGAAGGAAGAGTCCAACAGTCTTGGTTTTGAGGATAATTAAAGATATTTCTAATTCTTTTAAAATGAAAAAGGGAGATTATCAATTTGTGAGGATAAATGATTTTATTGATTTAATAAATGTCTTCAACACTTTGTCTTTTTCCTCCTCCTTTTTTGAATTTCATTTTATGAATTTGAATTGTTTTTCTCCTCTTTTAAAGTTGATTTAGGTCTTATTGATTTGATAGATAAATAATGACCTGATGTGATTTTTGATTTGAAAGTCTATTGTGTATCTTCTGATTTTCTCTTTAATTTGCATTGATTGATTGGAATTGCATGATTTGAGTCTTTGCCAATTTTTGGTTGTCTACAAATGTCCCTCTTTGAGCTAATATGTGAATCATATTATTTCAAAGACTATCTTGACTTTCTGATTTTAGGTCAACAGTCGATGATTGGATGTATGTTCAATGATATTTTGACATTTCGTCATTGTCGTGGTGTCTATCTATTGATGGTTTGATGTATGATCGTTGATGATTTGATTGCGGTGTTGATTTGGTGTTGTGATATTTTTGCTTGGATACCCTAGTTTCGATTGATTTGATGTTTGAAATTTTGGTTGGGGTAAAACATTTTTTATTTTTCAGAACATTTTAATGCCCCTGTTTGATATGGGTATATTGCCCCCTCATAAATGAAATTGGAAAAATGGATGTTCAAAACAAAAATATGGATATTCCAATTTTATTTCTGAAAATATTGATGAGAACAAATGATGGTATAGTGGGGTAGAATTAATCAAATGATATGGGACAGATAGAAAATAATGCCCCCCTCAGCATGCAAAGCAGGGAAAATGAACATGTCCATCTCAGGATATAGAGTAGGACAAATGACTAGTTCAACAATGTGTTTCAACAAAGTGATGTGTAAAATCAATCAAGTGATGTTGGATAGATAAAGAACAATGCCCCCCTTAGGATTTAGAGTAGGGAAAACTAATATGTCCATCTCAAGATATAGAGTAGGACAAATAAAAGGTTCAAGATATAACCATTAGCTAAATAGCTAGATGTGGAGATTTGATTGATGTAGGATGATCACTTGTGATGAAAAATTGATGTCATTGTTCAACGTTTGAGTGCTCAAGATGGGATGAGTGCCCCCAATGAGCAGGGACCATCAGATTAGACACAAATAGATGATGTAGGTGGTGCAACACAAGGTTCATTTATGGAGCTTTTGTGTTCATTTTATTGGCTTATCATGTATTTCATTCATGACGAGGACCCTTTTATGTTGATGTTGATGACCTTTTGAATGGTGATGGTGATGACCTTTTGATGTTGACGATTCAATCCTTTTGGTAAATGAGATATGCGAGCTTTTTGATGTTCGGACTTGTGCATTTGATATATCATAGATTTTGGTATGTGTGTGATGTCATTATTTGATTGATATGATAGCTATAGATATTGATGTATTTGTGGATGATTAACATAGCATGAAATGCGGATAGTGAATGAAGTAATTAAATGAAAATGTGATGTGATAGTATGAGTTTAATGAAATAGGTGTGAATGTAATGTAATGAAATGAAATAAACTGTGGGATGTGATGAAATGAGGGATGAAATTTGATAAAAGGGAATAGTGACTAGAATTGTTTGAGATTCAAAAGCCACGTAATGTGGTAGATGATGTGGTGAAATTTGATAGTAACTAGAATTGTCTAAGATTTGAAAGCCATATAATGCAATAAGCAGAATGAAAATGTAAAACCATGAAGTGCAATGCTAGTGGCGATGTTATGAAGAGACAAAGTCCATGATAGTTGAGTGCTAAAAGCTCGTCTTGATGTTGATGTTGATGTTGTTGTTTGTTATTGGATAACTAGTCATAAATTTATTGAATGATGTCATGAAGGCCTCCTTGTGTAATCTTGATTTATGTGCCAACCATTTATTTTTAAAGTACCCAAGATGAAAATGCAAAATAAATGAATACAACTAACTCTCACTCTCTTTTTTTTGTAAAGAGATGCAAATTAACTGTCATCATAGAGCGTTTAATAAAAAGTGACGAAGTATAATCACCACTAGCTCAGCTATGGTGATATGAATACTATGTCACACCGAGGAGTACCAGCAAACATGAACAAAGTACATGAAAAATATGACAATTATTAGAAAACAAAGTTGCATCCACTAGAAGAATAAAAATAGGCACGCAAATAGCTATGTATGTCAGATGAAAAACCAATAAAATATCATGACTTCATCCCGACACCTCTAGTAAAGCACATCATCAAGGTACTAGAAGTACATAATAGTGGAAAAGAACCATTATTTGCAGACCAGGCATGCTGCCAGTTGTGTGTAATAGTGTTAAGTTTGTTCAGTTCTGCTTGGGAGCAACTGTTGTACTAGCTGGATAAGAGAGTGTGGGATCCTTCAGCGATAATTTAGTAGTAGATTATGTGTAGTGATGTGTGTCAGCGAGGATTAGGGCGGCTGAATGTCAAAGCTAAGGGTCAAGTGTACTGAGTACCAGTGCAGCGAGATGCAAAGAGTGGATACGTGGAAGACTAGTAAAGAACATCTCAAGTGAGTGACAACTATAAGTAAGCGAATAACATGGGAACATAACAAGACAAGGTGGAGAGTAGAACGTGGCAAGTGGAGGGAAGTGATGTAGGGATGTGGGCGGAATGGTCATAGGCTCAACGGTTGTGGGAATTGCTAAAGATGGCACAAGTGGGTTTAGAGAGCACTTAGAATGAACTGGTGTTACTGTAGTCGCAATCTGAGTCATTTAGGGAGGTCATTGCAAAAACAAACTCCCTAGCATTGAAGTTGTAGGAGTGGTTAGCGTTAAGTGAGGGGAAGCTGAGATAATTGTAGCAACATTTGGGCGAGGTGAAAGCACATGTGGAGCATTGGCGAATGGCAACTAATCAGATGCAACAAGAGCAAGACTTGGCCCAACAAGTGATCACTGCATTGAGGGTAAACAAGTTGGTGGAGAATGTGTTCATGGACATGCACCGGTCAGTGAAGGTACACCAGAAAGCTGCTTATTGGATGGGATGTTATTATCAGGCATTCCCGAATGAGGACAGATGAGAGACGCAGTTCATGGATAGGAAATTTATACAATTGTTGAATCCACAACTATGTGGTGGGAGGTTTCCAATTCCCATGGATGCGGTGTAGGTACGTAGAGGATTGACACTAGGGTCTTCATCCTCTAGAGCTAGGCTAGAATAGACACCATTGATTAGACACCCTATCCTACCACCTCCCCCTGGGAGGCCATAATAAATGATCCACTAGACACTATTTGAATGTAATGTTATCATTGTCATCATAGGAGAATAAAAAGTTTGTGCTTGTTGTTGTGGCAATTAAAGGGAGAACTGTTGTTGATTGTAATGCATTGTCATGTATATTTTTGACATATTCGAAATATATTTGGATTTTTTTTGTGTTTTGCAGAATATGTAAATGTTTTTGGATTTTTGATAGGTATTTGATTTTTTTTGTGTTTTGTGACAAATATTGGAACGGTTTTAATCTCTGTAAAAGTGCGAACAATACAATTTGTAGAGTAAGGATAACCATTACTAGTAGGCGAGAATGTCTATGTGGGCTTGTGATAGAGGAGGAATACAAATTTATGTAATATATTGGGAGCCACAATGTGAAAGGTATAATTCTGTGTATATTAATAATCATTACAGACAATTATAAGGCCAATGTTGGGATATTCCTCTAGGTATGTGTCGAGACAGAGGTTCACGAGGCCTATAAAAAGATGTTTGGGCCTAAAAAGGCACTGGAAGGGTCTGAAAAGGACACTCAAGCCTTGAAAAAGGTGCTTGAAGGGCCTTAAAAAGGCATTTTGGGCCTTAAAAAGTGTTGGAGGGGCCTAAAAAGGTGTTTGGGCCTAAAAAGGCACTTTGGGCCTAAAAAGGCACTAGAGGGGCCTAAAAAGGCATTTGGGGCCTAAAAAGGCGCTTGAGGGGGGCCAAGCTCTCACGCTTATGCTTACTTATTCTGTGCCCCCAATTGAGTGAGGATGAAAGAGTCAGACGAATATCTGGGCTTTCGAGATAGCATTAATATATTTGTTGAAGGGGGGCTAGACCAATCATGGCCACTACAACATAAATAAGACTAACGATCTGTTGGGAATTGGTGTTCTTGGCAAGAGGAAGGAAAAGGGAATTTTGCTAACGCCTCTTGCGCTATTCGCATTGCGCCAGATTTTCCAAAGCCTAGCAAGATGTTTCAAGACATAACTACGCTGCTTCTTAATATCATTGAGTCACTTTAGATGTTAGATAGCCTATTTGAGCTAAAGCAAGGCAGGAATTGACAAGAATTTTGGGGTGTTAATTTTTTAGCTTTTGTGGCTATTTTTAGCAATTTTGATCCCTTTTTAAATGTTTTTTTTTCATTTTTTTGATAATGTTGGACAATTTTTGAATGTTTTTAGTAATCTTTGGCAATGTTTGGATTTTTTTGGTATTTTTAGGCAGTTTTTGAATTTTTTTTGGTAATTTTAGATGATTTCAAATTTTTTTGATGATTTTAGGTAATTTTTGAAATTTTTTTTTAATAATTTTAGGTAATTAAATTTTTTTTTTGATAATTTTTAACGATTTTTGAATCTTTTTTGTTGATAATTTTGGATGGTTTTTGGGTCTGTAGGAATGGGACGGAGGATGTAAGTGAGATTTGTTGGAATACGAGGGTAACCAGGACCATGTGAGGTACCTAAAGAGGCCATGAAGGGAGTTTGGGACATCAAATGGGTCGACTGAGGGCTAAAATAAACATTGGAGATCGTTGGTCAAGGTGGATAGTTGAGATGTGCATTGATTTTCCTACAATTCATGTCTATGGTATCTCAATACATAATCAGACTCCCTGTTTTGTTGGATTTGTTGTGCTTCTCTTTGTTGTTGTCATACTGGTTGTTTTTGTTACTATAAACTTCATCTAATGCCAAAGAACCATAGAACTATGATCCACAAGTGTTTCTCAATTTGATATGTGTGAAATTAACTTGACTATGCCAAATGAGCCTCAAACAAGAAAAAATTGTCTAGAGGTGATTGCTTAAGGGTTGTCTTGATTGTTTTTTAGCATTGAAGGACTTGTGTTATTCAAGGAAGTCCAAAGGTGTTGTCTCTCGCCCCTTTTGAATTCGAAGGTGGCATTCTCACTTAATTTGTACCATTATTATTTATTTATTTTTAAAGTTTTTAGTTTTTGATTTTTTTGGTATTTTTAATTTGTTTCTCAAAGCTTTAGACATAAAATTGTCTGAGATGAATACTATTGATGGGTTCTGCTCGATCTATGCCATCACAATCTAAAAATCTGTAAGTACTAGTCCTAAAGGATTTTGCGATAATGTAAGGACCAATCCAATTGGCCTCCCATTTACCTTTCTTTTCCCTAGCTGCTTGGTTCTTGGGGTTCTCTCAAAGCACTAGGTCACCAATTTAAAAACTGCGGGGTTTGACCTTTTTGTTGTAATGTCTTGATAACCTATTTTGATACACTTTGAGGTGTTCATGTGTTGCACGTTGATGTTCTTCTGACAACTCTAGTTGTTCTAGATAGGCCACTCTGTAATCCTCATTTGATAGGATGTCTTGACGAGTAACTCTCAAGGATGGGATCTCAACCTCTAAAGGAAGAATAACTTCACAACCATAAACCAAGGAGAAGGGTGTCGCACTCGTAGGCATCCTAACACTCATCTTGTAGGCCTAGAGGGTGGGGTTCAGCTATAAATGCCAATCTCTACCAATATCATTGACAATTCTTTTGAGGAGGTTGATAATGGTTTTGTTGGTGGCCTCTACTTGGCCATTGCCTTGAGCATAATAAATTGATGAGGAGTGGTCTATAATGTGAAACTTTTCACATAATTCATCAATTATTTGATTTTTAAAGTACAGGGCATTGTCTATGAGAATGGCATGGGGTATACCAAACTAAAAAATGATGTGGTTTAGAATGAAGGAAGACATTTGTTTTCTTGTAGAGTTGGCAAGTGGCATTGCTTTGACCCACTTGTTGAAGCATTCTGTGGTGGTGATAACCCATTTATGTCCATCAGAGGAAGTTGGGTGGATGGCTCCAATCAAA
Organism: Cupressus sempervirens; assembly: GCA_028749045.1. NCBI lineage: Eukaryota > Viridiplantae > Streptophyta > Pinopsida > Cupressales > Cupressaceae > Cupressus > Cupressus sempervirens. The sequence continues at coordinate 586,574,821 of CM053783.1, read as the reverse complement.
TCAAAGCCCCACTAATAAAAGGCCATGGTATGGCCAAAGGGTTGAGCTCTTGGGCTGGTGCATGAACAAGGTTACCATGGATTTGACATTTTTTGCAAGTTTTGGCATAGTCGATAGAATTCTTTTCCATGGTTGGCCAAAAATAGCCCATCCTAAGAATCTTCTTTGCTAGTGTGAACCTACTGGAGTGTGACCCACAAATCCCTACATGGACTTCCTGTAGAGCGACTCTAGGCTCATCCTTTTGGAGACATCTAAACAAAGTACTGTCAAAACCTTTCCTATACAGCACATCAGCCACCAAAGTAGCATAAGGTTTGTCAAATGAAATTTCATTTTTTGTTACGTGAGCTCGATCATATGAAATGGTATTATCACGAAAGTAAGTGATGATGGGGTTATACCAAAGGGAACCGAGAGTGTCTAGGTGGCAGATGATAAGGGAATCAGGTTGAATAAATGCGGGTTGAACCACCTCTTCTACTAAGAACTCATACCACTTGTGCTGCTTTGGGAGCTGGAGTAAGGAGGCCAAGGTGGCCATAGCATCTGTTGTTCTGTTCTTCTCCCTAGGAATCTGTTTGAAAGTAATATGAACAAAACATGCCTTGAGTGTGTCAACCATATGTTTATAAGGCAATAATTTTTCATCTTTGGTCTGGTAAGTGTTGCTAACTTGATTAATGATCAATACGGAGTCTCCATAAACCTCTAGTGTTGTTAATTTCCATTCTAAAGCTAGCTTGAGACCTAAGACCAAAGCTTCATATTCTGCCATGTTGTTGGTGCAGGGGAAAAATAGTTTGTAAGACTTAGGGATGGTAACACCTAGTGGTGTGATGAACAAGATACCAGTGCCTGACCCATGATGTGTGTAGTAACCATCAAAATAGAATTTCCATGTTACTAGCTCTGTCTGAAGAATGTGCATATTAGAAAATCCACTAGGATAGGATTTGAACTCTCTAAAGGCACATCTACCAATTGATCAACAATGGCCTATCCTTTAATTGCCTTCCTATCAACATACTCAATGTCAAATTCACTTAGGATCATCACCCATTTGGTCAGTCTGCCTGTTAATGCTATTTTGCTAAGAAGATATTTAAGGGGATCAATTTTGGATATGAGCTCGACCTTATGTGTTAGAAGATAATGACATAGTTTTTTGGAAGCAAAAACTATGGCTAGACAATCTTTTTTGATAAAAGAGTAATTGAGCTCATAGTTGACCAAGGTACAACTAATGTAATAGATGGCCCATTCTTTTCCTTGGTCATTTTCTTGTGCTAGGAGGCTTCAAATTGATTTATCCATTAAATAAATGTACAATAGCAAAGATTTATGTGATATAGGAGGTACCAATATGGGTGGATTCATCAAGTAGGTTTTGAGTAAGTCAAAAGCCTTCTGACACTGATCGTCCCACTTGAAATTTATATCTTTGTGTAGCAAGTGTGTGAAAGGTATACACTTTTCCGCCAACTAAGAGATGAACTAACAAACTGATTGAAGCCTGCCTTGAAGGGAGCATAATTAACTCAAGTCCTTTGGATGTTACATATTGATTATGGCTTGTACCTTTTCAAGGTCAACTTCTATTCCTTTGGCTGAGATAATGTATCCCAGAAGCTTACCTGATTTGACGCCAAAAGTACATTTCTTGGGATTGAGCTTGACTTTGAATGCTTCTAGGTGAGTGAATAAGATGTTCTTCTTAGCTATGGGAATTGGTGAGAATATCGTCCACATAATCTTCCATAAAGATATGCATCGTATTGTGAGAGATAGTGGTCATGGCCCGTTGATAGGTAGCTCCAACATTCTTTAGCCCAAAGGGCATCACATTCCAACAAAACATGCCCCACACACAAGTAAAAGTTGTTTTCTCTTGATCTTTTGGTGCTATCTTGATCTAATTATACCCTAAGAACCCATCCATGAGTGAAAACATGGAATAACTCACTGTTAGATCTACAATGGTGTCAATGTTGGGAAGGGGAAAATCATCTTTGGGACATGCTTTGTTTAAATCCCGAAAATCAATATAGATGTGTATGCTACTATTCTTCTTTGATAAGAAAACAATGTTGGATATCCATGATGCATATGCCAAGGGCTGGATGAAATTTGTGCTGATTAACTTTTCTAACTCTACTTTGACTAATAGAGCTATATGGGGATGCATCTTTCTAAGCTTTTGTTTTACTAGTTTGACCTCTAGAGAAATGTTGAGATGATGGAGGATTAAAGTCGGGTCTAAGTTGGGCATGTCTGCATAAGACCATGCAAATTTTATTTATCTTTCTTCAAAGAAGTGAATGAATGACTTCCTTTCCTCTGTGCTTAAGGACTGTGCCAAGTAAATGACCCTCGGTTGTTACTCTGTGTTGATGTTGACTAGTTTTGTTGGTTTAATCAAAATAGAAGATCTTTCCTTAGAGTGTCTGGGTAAGGTATCAATTACCTCATCCATGGGTGCCATAGTTGGGTTTTCACCTTGGGATGTGTTACTTTTATTTGTTTACTTGATAGTGATCATTGAGGTTGTGGAATGCTTGACCTATTCTAGTATGACTAAGGTAATTGATACCAGACCTGAATATATGCCTTTCTTCTATTCTTTGTTGATAAGATGGTTCAACCACATTAAGGCAGATGAAGACTTCATGGTCAGTGTCAAAATGAGGGATGTGGTGAGTCTTAGTTGTATCCTAGTTAATGAGTTCGAGACGGACTAGGGGGAATGATTCATAATATGGAAAGGGTTCGGCAAGGTTTAAAGACATGATTTCATTGGATGGCTCATACACTGTATCTATTAGATCTATGACATGAGCTTCTTCTAGAGTATTGGGAAAAGTAGAGCTTGTGAGAGGCTTGTAGTAGTCATCTTCAACTTCTGCTGGAAAGAAGTCAAGGAATAGGGTCTGAAATCAAAACTCTTCAATATGTCCCTCATCTTCTAAGTTGTTCTGTGTTACCCTGATTCTCAGTGAAGTGGGTCTTGGACTATGAGTTGTTCCTTATGTAGCCAAACTGTCAGAGGTGGCTATGTGAATAACATCACATTCTTTATCATGAAGAGACTCCTTCGATAATGATTCAGATTCCCATTTAGTGGATTCATCACCGTCTTTGTTACTAGAGGTGTTTATGGATGGTTTGTTCGTAGGATGTGAACCTGAGAGGGATAGATTCACATTTATGATGTCAGTTATTTTTTGGCTATAACCATCCTTTTGTTTAGGTACTCACACCAAGGTAGAAGAGGAGGAATCACTATGCTTAGGATGAGCTTGAGAAGAGGTTAGTGTCTTATCTTGTTCACCATACCCTACCTCCACTTTGGACCTATTGGACTTGAATTGTGTCATTAGAGGTTCAATAATGCCTGCCCCTTTCCCTAGAGGACCATCTCTTGTGTATCCCATCTTTTTCATTAGGTCAAAACCTTTTCCATGTAGGTGGGGGGTGATGTCAATGTTTTTTTGACTAATTTCTTCCACTAAGTTTGGAGGTGTGCCACTCGCTTTGATAAAATGTGCATGATAAGGCTTGGTGGATGATTGTTTTCCATGAGATCTCAGAGAAAGTGGGTGATCAAATAGGGAGACTGAGTACTTGCACACTCCTTTGCGACACAATTTACACTTTCTATCAAATTCTTTCATCAATCTATCCATTTCTTTGTAGTGTAACTGTTTAGGGTCTTTGGGTGATGATGGTGAAGGAACGGAAGGCCCCAAACAACCCACTTTCTCTTTACCCTTAGTTGATGTTGATGAATGATTGTTGTTTTGACCAGTAGAACCTAAAGTGTTTGTAGATGTGGACTAGCTAATGTTATCTGTCAGTGTGCCAATTTTTTCCTTGTTATGTGGGACAAGAGAATTACAATATTGGGCAAAGTGTTGGTCTCTAGGTATGGTCACCTCTTGAACATGTAAGGAAATTTAAGACATTGATGATAAGTGGGGGGAATGACCTACATGTCATGGATCCACGGTCTTCCCAATATGATGTTATAAGTTAATTATAGGTCTAAGACCTAACAAACGGTTTCTTTCACAACTAGTCCTACTCTGATTGATAGAATAACCATGCCTTTGGAGGATCTTTCCTCGTCGTCATAAGCTTTGATAGTAATTTTCTTTCTTGGGTCAACAACATCCTCTATATACACTAGGGCTTTTACTAATTTGAGTGTACAAATAATGAGGTCTGCTCCACCATCAACTAATGCTCTCTTAACTCTATTTCTATGGATAAATACTTCAATATGCAAAGGAGAGTTTTGTGGCTGGATGTTGTACATGTCATCTTGGGTTGAAAAATATATGCAATGAGAGGCAACTAGGTTACTAACCATGTTCTAAAATCTACTCACATCCAGGTAATTTGGTACTAAGGCTTTGGTGAGTATTTCTTTATGCTTCGGGGAAATCTATAATAGTTCAAAAATGGAGATATAGATCGGAGTCTTAAGTAATTGGTTGACTAGGTTGTACTTAGGCAAGGAGGAGCTTGTAGCTACATGATCGAGATTTGTCACAGGTCCTTATAGGATAAATTTAGAGACTTGGCCTTGGGTAATGACATTTGAGGATTGTTTTTTGTTTTTATCTTTAACTATGATGACATTTACAGTGTCATCAAAGTTGGAAATCATGTTAATAGTATTGTTGTAATGATGTGCATAATTAACCTTAGTGTGAGGGGGTGTGTTCTGATTGGCTTTGGAGGATTCACCCTTTTCATGACTCATGAAGGGGTTCTTGAAGGTCGTATGGTCTTCATTATTGTTGAGGTTGTTTACTTTGATGACCCCATCATTGATTAATTTTTGGATTGCCCCCTTAAAGGCAAAACAATTATTTGTTAAATGCCCCCTGTTTCGATGGTAGGTGCAAATGTGCTTGTCATTCCACCATTTCAATTTGACTTGGGGTTCATAGGGTTTGGCCTCAGGAAGTAAAATAAGCTCATCATCCAAGAGGGTTTGTAAGGAACTCTTGTAAGACACCCCAATAGAACTATACACCTTGGGCATATCGAAGGATTGATACCCGCGGGGAGGAGGAGCTTGACTATAAGCAACTTGTTGACTGGTAATTGAGGGGGTTTCTACATTGCGTTGATAGAATGGGCAAGCATTGTCTTGTTGGGGTGCATTTGGGTTAGTGTTGTTGACAACAGGATACAATTGGTTTAGATGGGATTAGGTTTGAGGTTTGACATGGTTGGCTTCAACCATCCCATCATTAGCAATGTTCTTTTTGTTGTTTTACCACCATGACTTTTGTTTATTGGTGGCCTGATCAGAGGAATTATGAGTCTGTACGGAGTTGTTTGAAAAGCCCTTACCATCTTTTGATAGTTTAATAATGTCATTATTTAGTAAGGTCTCTTCTACCTTAGCGACATTTTCTAAGGTAGTTTTGAAATCTTTGGGCCCTTGGGGTTGGAGCTAGTAATTCATCAGTTTGGAGAGACTATTTATGAAGATGTCAGTCTTCTCCTTGTTGGGTATGTCTCTATAATACTCAGCGAATGTGTGTCTCCACCATTGTAAAAAAGTTTCGAATGACTCACTGAGAAGTTGTTTCGTGTTGCATAAGTCAATGATTTTAACTTCCCTTTTGATATTGTAGGAATATTGAGAGATGAACATGAAAGCTAATTGGTCAAAGGTTTTGATATTGGAGGGTAGCTTGGAGAACCACTCCATGGGTTTCCTGCCAAGGCTTATAGGGAACAATCACATTAGGTACGTTGTGTCATAGACAAATTCCATACTCACGTTATAGAATTATCTAAGGTGGTCTTGCGGATCTAATGTACCAAAATATTTATCATATTTTGGTATTTGTACATTTTGTGGGAAAGGAATGAAGGTAATGTTCTTATCAAAGGGGAGAGGACAGACCTTTTTGAGGCTAAATTCTATGGGTTGTGTTTTTCCTCTCTTCATTCTTTCCATTTCCATTTGGAGGTCTTGTAGTTTTTGTGTGACAATGTCTAGGGGTGATTCTTCTTAGTCTTGTTTTAAGTTGGTCACATCAAAATCAAATGGCAACTTCACACCTTATTTTGCTAATGCCAGTATATAAAATTCCTTATGTTTCTCAAGTATTTTGTTTATGATGTCAACAAGTTCAGGATTTTGTTGAAAATCTTCAATTTTAGTTTTAGTACTCCTATCATCCCATTGTGGCTAAGGATTTCGAGTTTTGATTGAACAAGGGTGACTTATGAATAGTTGCATTCTATAAGCAATCTATTGTTGCAGTAGGTTCAAGGAGATTTAGAGATTTTGTGTGTTTGATGGTTCTGCCAACTATTTTAGCACTCACTTGTATAGGTGATTATTTTGATTTTGTTGCTATGCTGGTTTTATGTGGTGGCATGAAAATGTGAATTGGATTCCTTTAGTTCTTAGGCATTTTCAAAATGTGAAAGTTCTTGTTGACTGTGATTCATTTTTGGTAGCAAGCTAGATTGGACAAGGTGTTTGCTAATGTTGACAAGATGAGTTTCACCTTTGCGAAGTCAAGTAGGGGACAGATGTGTGTCTCTGAACATTTCTAGCTTGGTGTGTGAAATTAAGTGATGATAACCGTTGCATTGATAATGATGTTTGTAGCTCTGCTTGTTTCAAAAAGATGTTTTTAGTTAGATACAGAGTCTCTCAGACTTTGTAAAATACCAACAAGGAAAAGGGTATCCAAATTTGTAGTTTGTTTGCAATTATTATGCACATTGATGGCCTTTGTTTTATATTTTTGTTCAAATGCATCACAGGATTGGTCAGATGCACTGTTTAATTGATCATATGTGTTGTTTAAATGCTTATATGAACTATTTGAATTGTCATATGTGTTGTTTCATGATTCAAATGCACTGCTCTACTAGGCAAATGCACTATTTAAAGGCTTAGATGTGTTGTTTGATAGGAATATGCATTATAAGAGAGATCATAAATATTATAGGAATGTTCAAAAGCATTGTTTTATGCAGTATATGTGCTACTTTTAGGATTATTTAGCAATGTTCTCATCTTGGACTTGGTTTCTTGATACCAGTTTGAAGTTTGTCTTTTTGGAAGGATTATGATTTGCACTAGTGTTCGTTATTAAGTTTTAAAGCATTTCCAAGCACAATAGCAATAGGACCAAAGAAAAAATGTAAGACCACACGCACCTAGAAAATGGAAGAAAATGGCTTCGTAACAAGGTAATCTAAAGCCGGTGACTAGTGGGTTTTAGTGTTTAACCAACTATGTTTGGATTTACCTCTCTTGTGACAAAGAGCTTCCCACTAATGCTAAGGAGGTTTGGCACAATCCCTTATGGGACTGCTAGAGGAAGGCTATGGTTCAAACACAGGTGGCTTGCATTCGATTGGGAATGCAAGATTGGGAGGCAATCGCTCTCATTGGCCCTGCTAAGACAGCTCAGGAGGTAGCTTTTCTATGGAAAGATAATCCTACCTAGTGGAAAGGAGGAAATGGAAATCACAACAAGTCAGGGAGTTTGATCACTCAAGGAGAGTGAGAGCATATCCCTACTATTTTGAATTCCCAAACACAATAGACACAAAGTTTTAATTACCGCCCCTTATACTACTGAAGACAGAGGGGCTCCTAGTTAGACTATGTGTAGATTCTTTCCTCATCCAATTGTGACCGATCTTTACTGAAGGTTTGGCATTCTGATCAACTCGAAGGAGTTGAGAGCATAGGCCTACTTCTATTTTAGATCAACAAGATCAAATGCTTCTATTAAGCTATGTTTGGAGCTTAGAAATGTCATACTTTAAATCACCAAGAGCCGAGGTCCACTTACCTAATTCAAAGCTAGCAAAGGCTAGGCACATTTATGAGGGTCTTCATTCCTGTCGTGTGTTGTCTGCAATCTGGGAACTTTTTGTTAACTCGGTAGGGACCTATAAGCAAACAATATTCGGATCTAGAAGTTAGATTCAAGAAACTGTAATTTTTACCAGACGCGCTACATAAATGCTCATATGCATTACAGAAAGCCCTATATGCGCTATTAAATCTTGCAAATGCATTATAATAAAATCAAATGTGCTATAAAACACTTTATATGCACCTCAGAAATGATCAGATGCATTATAAAATTCTTCAAAAAGCGCTATAGAAAGATGTAGATGCGCCACAAAACTATGTAAATGCACTTCAGAAAGATGTAAATGCATTATAGAACTATTTAAATGCACTTCAAAAAGATTAAATGTGTTAAAAAAAAGTTCATAAGCATCAAAATATCTCTCAAAAGTGTTAAAATAGAGCTCAGAAGTGTCAGAAAATTCAGATTTGGCCCTTGTGTGCTCAGGGAAGACTTTGGAATGTTGTTCTTGCTGATGTGAGGCCTCTTGAATGCTGTAGAACTTGTGTTCGATTAGATCTGCACAACATAATAGCAAGAAACATAGGTCTACACTAGAAATGAAAGATTAGACTAAAATTTTTGAAAATAGAGAGGCTTTTAGTTTAGCCCCATGGTGGGCACCAATTTGTACACAGTCTAAATGCGTATTCATGAAACTTTAATGTAGAATGCAGATAGACTAATGACGAGCTAGACTAGACCCAATAAATCATTATCAAAATGTAAATTCTATGAGTGTCTCATGTTTCCCTAACTATAATTGCTAAGAAAGCTCTCAGACCAACATCTCAATGACAGTTCTAGAAAAGGAGTATGCTTAGAATGCATGCAAGATCTATAACTATAATGTAGATTATATGAAAATAACAACTCTTAAAATGCTATGATAATGCCCATACAATGATCTAACATGTAATAAATGATGCTAAATGACATAAAAACAATGCTAAAATTCTATGAACTTGTTAGAATGATATTGTTAAAATGATGAATCAAAATGTGCCTATAGTGCATATATCTAAAACTTGGGTCTTTTGCCTCTTGAATTTCCTTCCTATTTATAGGATTTGGGAAGGGGTTGGGGTAAGAATCAAGATTTTCACCTTTGACTAGTGGGTGAAAGTAAAACTAAAAATATATCATAAGAGACCAGGAGGAAGAGTCCAACAGACTTGGTTTTGATGATAATTGAAGATATTTCTAATTCTTTTAAAATGAAAAAGGGAGATTTTCAATTTGTGAGGATAAATGATTTTATTGATTTAATAAATGTCTTCAACACTTTGTCTTTTTCCTCCAACTTTTTTGAATTTCATTTCATTTTATGAATTTGAATTGTTTTTCTCCTCTTTTAAAATTTATTTAGGTCTTATTGATTTGATAGATAATTAACGACCTAATGTGATTTTTGATTTGAAAGTTTGTTGTGTTTCTTCTAAGTTTCTCTTTAATTTGCATTGATTGACTGAAATTGCGTGATTTAAGTCTTTGCCAATTTTTTGGTGTCTACATGAACAATTTAATTCTAATTAAAAATATATATATAATTTTAAATAATTTCTTTAATAATTTTTTATTTTTATTTAATAATTTACTTTAACAATTTTTTTTTTTTAATTTGATAATTTACTTAACGATTTCTTATTTTCATTAAATACTTTACTTAACAATATATTTTCTAAAAATATACTATTATACTATCATTCCGTTCTTTGTTGTTGTTCGTGTTAAAGTGACATCTCCCACCCTATAATCTGATGCAGATATAAGATGATAACATGATTGTAGAGACTAAGATAAGTATTCCCACTGCTATTACCATTCCATATCACAATCCCACTTCGGTCAACATTCTCTGTGGTTGTCATGGCTGTAGTATTGTTCAGGCTCATCGTGTGGTCCTCTGTTACGCTTGTTCTCCTATGACTATAGGAGAGGTGGATTGTAGTGTCCTACCCTAGTCTTATAATAAGGCAGTGGTATTGGCACAGCGTTGCCAACTGGCAAATGAATTATAACAGATAGAAAAATGGAATAGAAGGGTAGGACGACACAGAAATGGAATAAAAGGTAAGGGAAGGGCAACAAAATTGGGGCAACACTACTGAGGGGCACATGAAATGAGAAGCCCAATTAATTAAGATGGTTTTGTTTTCAATAAATATTCTAGTACTCCGAAATTCATGGAGTTGGATTTTTTTACCTCATTAAATGAGGGTTTGGTATTCGTTATATTCGACAGTGTGGAGGCAACGAGGGTATTAAAGAAATTAGGACTGAGATTTTTTGCGGCTGAAACAGATCATGTCTAATCTTGAGATTCTTTAATAATCCTAATGTATAAGCTCAAATACTCATCTGCTAGTGGACTAGTCAAGGAAAATGGATTTTTGTAGTCACCATGAACAGTTCAGTATGTATGTATGAAAATGTATAAATGGAAGGCTAGATACTAGGCATGCCATTCCAAAGGAGTTCTGGGCATTGAATGTAAATATACATGCCACTTTTGACTTCTTCATATGTAGAGATAACACAACTGTAGGATAAAGCAAGATAGAAATACCTAATTAGGAACACAATGAGTTAAACAATCTATACATTTGTTGAACTTGCCTCTAAAATAGGCAAAGTGGAATTAATTGAAGATTATATAACTCAATAAAAGTAAATGATAGAGAGAAAGAAGAAGCATACTGATCAATGAGTCTTATAGTCTTTGAGTGCGCCAAGAGCTTTGTTAGTTGTAACTAGCTTTGCCATGCCACTCATATTCAATCAAGTAGCCTTCACTTTCCAAAATTTTACCAAATCTTTACTAGTAGAGTAGAGGGAATGAAGCAATGGAAATGGGAGCCCTTTTCCCTTGCAGTAAGTCCAACAATTCAATCTCCAATTTTTCGCTAAGATTGCTTCTTCATTCAATGACATCGAGGGGTTACTTCCCATGGAGACTGTAAGATGGTTTTCACAGCCATGAGAAAAACCACAATTACCGCCATGATTGCATATCCATGGCAAAATACAGGCATGGCTTAACATCATAAATTGGTAAACTAACCCTTTTACTTAGAAAATCCTTAAGTATAAACCTTCAACATGTATTTATTTGTACAATGACAGAAATTTCTAGAGTTAATAAAAACCAAACTACCCTCTACGTGGATGGATGTAGGGTGTAGAGAAAGTAGTCAGACTAAATGTCTATGACAACACTTATAGTTCTCTTACATTGAAGGTGGGATATTTGACAAATTATTATTATGCTATTATTTTTATTTATTATTTATTTATTTATTATGCTCATAGGCTATCTTTTGAATTCCAATATTGAGAAGTTATTAAATGAGTTTTGATACACAAATTGAAATTCACTTTATCTCATTTTTTATACAAATATTATGTTTTGAAAAGATACATGATAATTTCTTAACTTTATAATATTTATAGATTAGTTATCTAGTTTTTAAGTGTGAGTTTATATGTAGATTTATGAATTTTACATTTAGTCCTTTTATTATTAAATATTATTGTAAAGCTTATTTACTTCACTAGTTTTTTATCTAATTTTTTAAAAAGGTGTTTTAATGTTCTTTATATATTTTAATAATAAAAAAATATTATTTATTAACTTTATATTATTTATATGTCATGAATTCTAGGTGTAGATTATTAAATTGTATAAATATTATTTTTAATATAAAATACTACAAATAATAAGATAAAATGATATTAAATATAATATATAATATATCATATATAGTCTTATGGGTTATATATAATTAATTAATATATTAATAAAATAAAAATAAAATATAAAAATTATAATTTATAAATAATAATTATTTAAATAATTATATTCAAACAAAACTATTATTTTTATTGTTATTTCTACTATAACTAAAAGGCAAGTACTTAGGCATTCTATGGCACTTGTTAGCATTTGTATCAAAAGTAGATACAATAGTTAATAGGAGGTATAAATGAAAGTATAATAAAAATTCATATATTTTTATTTGATGAATAGTCCCTTTCTATTAAAAATTTAAAAAGTTGAGATTACAAGCTTTAGAAATTTTATAATCAAAATTACAATCTAATTTTAACTTAACATCTATGATTGGTCATTTTTTTTAACATCAAATATCTCATACACAATATTAATTTTTTAATAAATTGGAGATGCAATATGCCTAAAGCTTATATTGTTTGAAGAGGTGTAAAATTATAAAAGTTTGAGAAGAAAATGAAACAATATCCAAGTAAAGTGTACAAAATTTTTGCATAGCACAAGAGAAAGGAGTCACAAATTTGATCTCGAAGATAAGTAATTGCTACACCATTTCATCCCCCAACTCCATTGAAAACATATGCTTTCTCACTGAGGAGAGGGATGAAAGAAAGAAAGGAAGGTAAATAAATTGTCAAAATACTTATACATTGTATGCTATAAATAAATATACAAATATTAAAAGGTAAATTTTGTTTAAAGTAAAAAAAAATTGAAATAAATTTTAAAAATAAAAAAATGCAAAGTAAGAGATATTTGTTTTTAATTTTGATAATAATATAAAATATAATTTAACTATCATGTCATAAATTTTATATAATAAAATCTAATATATATCTACTTTTATTTAAGCATTCATAAGATAATTGAAAAGACTTTTACATTAAAATAAAATAAGATAAGGTCAAAGAACATTGACATTAGTAGTTGCATTAATTCTTTGATATGATTGGTTAATTTAATTGTAAAATTGGATTGAGTGATTACAATATTATCATCCTTTGGTATGAACTAATAATAAATATTACTCACCAAAAAATTTACATTTTAAATTGTCAAATTTAATATTATATTATTGTTTAATTTATTTAATATGAAAATACAAATTGTTTTACAAAAGAAAGTTTATATTTGTTTCTTAATGAACAATATTAAAAATTGGAATGTGAACATGGCAGAAAGAGCAAATTTAGCAAAAAGTGTGAAAGGCGGGATGTTTATTAATAATAATGTCAAAACCATCCCTTGTGGAAACAACTTCCTACACTAATCTCTTAAGAGAAGTATGGTGCAAATCCTATTAAAATCTTTTACACTTACAGATTCAATATCATGTAAACAACAATATTTCAGCCAACCAAGCATAAAGAAAATAGATAGAGAAAGAAACACATAACACACAGATTTTTCGATGGGGAAAAAACCTTTTGGTAAAACAACCCCACCCCTCCAAAACCTACACAATGTATTATCTTCAACACAAGGTTACAATACACTTGCAATGCAAGTTCAATAGTGACAACAAAAGACTTCAGTAGCAACTCACAGTACCAACAATACACTTTCTCACATAGCTTCTCTTCACAACTCTAAAAACTTGACATAGCTCTTACGTGTCATAGGAATCCGTCATAACCATTTTAGCCATGATCTCCTTATACACAATTCAAGATACAGACACATCAACATTATTTGCAAGAAATACATTTTACAAAACAAATAATAAGAATAGGAATTATCCAAGGTTGAGACACCTTATTCCTAACAAGTCGTACCAAAGAAACCAGGCTATCCAACGAAATACAATAATCAATCCTTTATTTTTGCAAAGGACTCTAGACTAGGGAAACATCCCAAACAAGTTTCAAAACATTCTCAGCAAGTAGGGAAGAACAACATCACACTCAAAAACCACTATGAAATTTTATCAAAAAATCCAGAAGAATGACGAACCATCAAACCAGAAGCAAGTTTAAATACTTTTGAAACCCTAGTTTGGCTCCATGCAACCCAGAATGCAACCATCATCAATAACCAGAAGAATATAGATGAAGATGGATGGTAGATAGTCACAACATGGAAAAATAAAAGGAATAATGCAAATCAGACAATTCTGAAGCAAAGTGGTGACATAGAAGCAACAGAGCAACAACTAAAAAATCAAAAAGCCTTCTTTGAGAAAACCAAATACATCAACATTGGGGGTATACAAATTTATTCTTCATCTATAACCACAAATTCAAGTCTCTACTTTCTACCCCAACCTTCAAAAATTTTGGCTGTAAATAGTATTCCTCTAGGTAATACCAAACCCTACCCGAATTTGTCCAAAACCCAAGCATAGAAGCAAAAGCAAAAACCCCAAAATATGGCAAAGCCATCTATATACATCCCACCTCATAGGAAAAATTTGACAAATCGATCAAAGATAGAAGAAATTTGAACAATGCATAATATTAGGAAAAACCCTAATGATGATAAAGATATTATTATCATTAGCAATGAAGCAAGCAGAATGAAATGCAAAGAATGCTCAGACCTAAAAGTATATGTGATCTGGAAGGGGCCAAAAAATCTCAAAGACAAATTGGTCAAGAACATAATCAGTATTTGCAGATCCTAAGTAAGTAACGTTATCTCCTACTATAATCATTTTTTATATGTTCAATGCCAAAATAGTAAATTTAGAAATGAATTAATAGGTATTTCTACTTTTACAAAGGATTTCCAATGAATTTTATTGCATGGGAACCAAACTTTGAAGATAATAAAAACCTAGAAACAAAAAAAATAATTTGGATAGAATGTGAAAACATTCCTCCATAATTAAATGATTTTGACATCCTAACTAGAATAGGGCAGTCATTAGGAGATTTAATAGGAATTGAAGAAAATTCAAAAACACCAAGCAAGATCAAATTCCTAATAAAAATGAAGACATATCATGTAACACCCCGCTTGGGAACCAAAAAGAAATAAACCTAATATGTTACAAAGTTTACTGAACTATTTTAAAAAAAATTTAAACAACATCAAAGTAACAATAATGCGGAAGCAATATATACATACAAATCAATAACATGTAAGCAATTACAAATACAATTTCAATTCTTCAAGGGTTCCTTCACATTGAGTCACATTTTAGAAAGTTTTATTAATAAGTTTAAGTCTCAATTACAATGTTCATAATCATAAAATGAATAAACACATACATGGCCATATAAGCAAATGCATAAGTACAACTAATAATATGAAAATACATCTAATGAATAACATCCACTACACATGTCACAGGATATGTGAAAATAGATATAAGTACATCAATATACAATACAATATTCCATTGGATCTCAAAACACATGATACATAGATACATGAAATGAATAGAAGTCTTCAAGATAAGAGAAAGAATGATAATGGTACCATTGTACCAACGAGCATTCAACATCTATCAATCTGAGGAGGACCCAAATGGTAAGAATACACTACCTCCGAACTGTGTGGTCACCTAATTAGGCTTCCACGCCTACCGTGCAAGAGAGATAATGTATGACCCACACACAGATAATCAAATCATAAAATAATCCTAGGCAAGGAATCCTAATAGGCAAAACTACCTCAATTGTAACACAAACTACTCAAGAAGAAGAGATAATCAAAATCAAAAGGACACTCATTCCAATACTAATATCTCATACCAAGTCAACATACAAATGCCAAGACCAAAAATATACAACCACCTCAAAATCAATGACAAGTGTCATAAGCACAATGACCAATAGATAACAACTGTCACCAATAAAAGTAAACTACCAATTAGTAACTCCGACAATAAAAACACCACCAATGAATAACTGATCATTTATTAATAAAAGTCAACCGTCAACAATAAATGATATCTAATCAATGAGTAACAACTCACAATAAATACACCATCAAAAGCAATATCCAAGAAGTACACCACTAGAGGCAAATATAAAAAAATATGAAGAAGACTCAGGCTACATACTATGGAGTGTCATCACACGAGCCAACTCTAATGTTACCCTAATAGTCTCTTAGAAACTCGACCCCCTAGTGACTCTATGCAAAACCACAATACCCTCTCATGATGATGAGGAAACTAATCATACCTCTCAAGGTATCATCTTCATCTCATCCTTAGTCTATACAAGCACTCAAGGCACGGACGAGGAAAAATCTCTAACTTATCTTTTTAATGTATCTCAAGGAAAAGGGTTAGGCAAGATATTTTGATTACTATGTTATCACTTGTTACACAACTTACAATGAGTTATCTTGATGACCACTTTGGGCCTCGACCCCCATTGCAAGCCACTCCCATAGACATGCACATAGACTACCTTCCCAAAAATCACAAACCACGATAGTGTCCCATACCAAAAGAGTAATATTGATAAAATTTGGTTTCTTAAAGGCAACCCAAAAAATAACATTGGTTCTTGAAACCCAAGTTCTCATAAATGCTCAATAGTATAAAGCTCATAAAACATAAATTTCAATTCAAATCATAAAGTTCATCATGACATCCAGCCAAATAATCATAAAAGAAATCTCAAAAACAACCTCTAGTGCACATCCTAAATTGGCCAACTAAACAACGCACAAAGAAAAACCAACACGAAAATAAACATCACAAGACTATAAATAGAATATTAGAAAACACAGAGTTTTTAGCCATATGATTTAATTCCACCAATTTCTCTTGTTTAGTTTGGGTCATAAGGATGTGTTTAGAAATAATGTAAGAATATATATGCTAATATAAATTGTTATGCTAATATACCTATTTAAATAATAAGTATTTAAATATCCAATCTTTTTATGCATATAAAAGATCATGCAATATTATCATACTATTAATTTAAATAATCTTAAATCATAAATGATTTATTAATAACATAAATGTATATTATTAGATTACATACTGATATCAATTTCATTTCTAAAATATTAATTTGACTTTTATTTAAGTCTAATATTAATATTTACTTTTCGTTTAATTCATAATTTAACTAGAGATAAAATTATAAATTTAATTTAATTATTTATAATTTCTCTCATAAAGTCAAATAGTTATTAATTAAATGATTACAAAGTGAACTCTACCACGACTTCTCTTAAAATATAATAAAATTCTAAATTTTTATTAATTAACTTCCCTCTTGCATTAATAAATATTAAATTATTTATATGCAACTAAGAGTTTAATTAAACTTATAGAATCATTAATACTCACATTCACTTTAAATAAATAAATCTAAAAATTATAAAAAAAATAAAAATAAAAAAAAAATCTAAAAATTAAATAAAATAAAATTAGACATGCAACTAGTATTTTTGTATGTCTTTGATCTCTCAAATCATACAACTATACTATACTTAGTTTTCTATTTTTAGCATATTTGTTTTCACATGCATGTAACCATACTATACTTAGTTTCTATTTTTAGTATATTTGTTTTCACATGCATGTAACTATACTACACTTAACTTTCTATTTTTAGCATATTTGTTTTCACATGCATGCATAAGTTTAGTTACAACATGTTTTCCTCTCAATTAATCTTTTTCCTTTTTCCAATAAATTTTGCAATTAAATTATTTTAGATATAAGAATAATAATTATTTATATTTAGAAAACTCATGATAATCATGGTTCTAACAACAAATTTAAAGTTGAAACCCTAACTGTTTAATTTATTATTTTCTTCCAATTCTCAATAATAAAATTTTCGTTATATTAGAAAGGGGTTTATAAGAATATAGTCATAATAATTTTCTACAAATTTTCTATAATCTTCCTTAGTCAAGTTTTATTGATTAATAAGTTTTTCTTTTTCAAAATCTACAACATAATTATTTATTCGACAATCAATATAGTAAATTAATAAGTAATATGCAAAAACTCAGAAAGACACAAAGTAGATAGATTTTTCAATAAAATTCTACAATGGGTTTTCAAACCCTATTTCAAAACTACAGCTAAAATCTGAGACAATCTATGAATGCATGCAAATCCAAACCCTCTGAAACTTTTAACACTTCTTTTGATCTAATTTTGAATTTTAGCTCCCAAAACCTTGTAGTTACAAAATGAGCTCTAGATCTCTGATAAAAAGTTCTCCCCTAAATTGGGGCTCTGATTGTCCAATCATGAGAGGGAACTCGCTAATCAATTATTGTTTATTACTTTATTACCTTTTTACCTTTTCATGCACAACTCTTTTAAATATTTAATTATAAAATATCTTAATTTAAATAATTGGCTTTCTCTCCTTAATTAATTTTCAAAGCATTTTTAATAATATATTTATTAATTTAATTAATAACATTATTTAGAGTTTATTATTAAAATAAAACTCTTAAATAATTATCATTAAATAAAATAAATATAAATATGCCACAATTAGAACTATAACTTTATCTCTAAATTTTATTCTTTTATATTTTATTTTCCTCCAATTTATTAACTAGTGCAAGCACTAATTAAAGTTAGTTTATTAATTAAATTAATAATAATCAAAATTCATTGTTTAAATGAAACTCTAATTTAATTATTATTAAATAAATAATTATAATAAAATAATATTAAATTTTTAATATTTTAATATTTTAATTCTTTTTTTATCCAACTTTTTAAATTAGACTGTTAAATTTAATCTTTTAAACTGAAGTACATATTTAATTAATTTATAATTAATTAAATATCATCATATTCTAATTTCTCTTTAACCATTTTTCTAAATTTAAACTTCTAAATCTAGATTAATACTTTTAAATTAAAGCACATATTTAATTAGTTTTTTAATTAATTAAATATTCTCATACTTTAATAGTTTCTTTTTAATCAAATAATATTTAATAATTCTCAATATTATACGATTAACTAAAATATTATAATTAAATCATTTACCAAATAAATCACATAGCAAAATCCACATAAAAGCAACATCACCAAAACAGACATAAACTCAAAATCAACCAACACAGACAAAGATAAACTCACAGGTTTTAAAAAGGGTGGAAAGTCAGTTACGAGTCCTCCTTGCAAGACAAGTATTTCAGCTATGGCTGAGATTGGACCTGAACATTATCTCCCCATTCTTACCATTGAGTTATTGTGATAGGACACACTCATCCTGACAATTTTGAAAAATCGATGTCCGGTACCTACATTGTGCATAAAAGATGAGCATGTACATGTATATAAATATAACTAAACTAAACAAGCAATGACAGGGATGGTACATCATGTAGATCCTGACTAGCAGGTGACTACGACTCCCTCCCTTAACCACATCAAACACAACAAACAAAAAGATAAAATAAACACACACACACCATACACATGCAAGTATGGGGTAAGTACCATAATAATTATAAGTCAAACATCAAATGCTTAGATAAAATAATGCATCATTATGAATATGAAGTAGTCATTATTAAAGCATCATCTGACATTGCTATGAAAGAAATCACATTTATTAATTATGAATCATTAAAGCATCACTAATGCACCAGTAACCATAATCATTAAACAATACATGATATATAGTCAACTATGTAAATATTATTGATATATCTCTAGTCCAAGTTATGAAATAATATCCTTGAAACTAACATATCCATGAAATAGGCATAAAAGAGTTTGGTAAATATAACAGAAAAGAAAACTATGGATGGGCATTATAGATCAATAAGCTATCAAGTCAAAAAAGGTAATAACCAACAAATCAATCTATAGATTAGCTTTCACTCACTATGAAGAGGAATTCAATGGAAACAAGAGAACAAACTTCAGTATGCATAATACCAAGAGCAACTTTAAGGACTCACTAAGGGAGATTAGAGATCGGACATGCAATAATAAAAGGAAAAAATGACGAAATTCACAAAGATAGAAGGCAAGAGAAGGAATCTAAGGAAGAAAAATTAGAGGTGGAATAGGCAAATACAAAGGAAGTAGAGGAAACATAACAAATATAGAAGAAAAGTAAAGAAAATCAAACCACACTTTTATAACTGAAGACATATAAAGAATTGAGCAAAAAAAAAAGGAAAATTTGGAAGAATTGGAGCTTAGTATGAAAAAGATCAATATATTAGAGCATGAGGTTCTACTCCTCCAAAATGATATAGAAGATCAATTAACTATAGCAGAACAAATCCATTCGAAATGTACAATAGCAACGAACAAGGATTCAATAAGTAGAATTTCTACAAGAAAAATAAGGGAAACAACAAAGATAATGTCAGAAGATATAAACAAAGAAAAGCAAGGGACATCAATAGACCAACAACTACAAGCAGATTTGGTAACAAATGGGAAGACAAATAAGGATAACTAGACAAATGTGGAGATAGTAAATATAGAGAAACAAACCCAACTTATCACACTTCCAACAATAGGATCAAATCATTGGAGTAATGCAACCATTCAAAAAAATCCAAGAAAAAAAGCTATAAGTTCTGGTAGACACCATCAAATGGAAAGGACATATTTGACATGGATATGGAAGTAAATAGTAGGATAGAACAAGATTTCAACAGGAAACACTTATCCCCTTGGATATAGAAACTATTTAAAAAGATATAGAAAGAAATGATAGCCAAACAAACAACCTAATAGAGGATTAGGAAGAGAACAATCATAATTGGGAAGAATTTGGAATCATGGAGGAAAGATTAAAGACAAATGAAGAAGAAGCAAACTTAGAAAAAGAGGATGAAAGGAATCATTCAGAAAAAGAAGAAAACTCAATAGAATACCAATTTATCCAAGAAATTATAGCAGAAGAACAAATAGAGGATACAAAAAAGCCAAAACAAATCAGCGAGCAGATAAATCTGAACAACTTGGGGATATCCATTAATTAGGAAGACATCAAAATACCTGATTATGGAAAACAAAAAGCTAAAAAAGGAAGGAAATTCCTCAAAGAACTAAGGGAAGTAGTAGGTCAAGCTAAGGAACAAATAAAAATTAGTGAAATTCTTCAAGTAGGGAAGGGGAAGATCCTTCCCAAGGATCAATGAGAATCACAACTTGGAATGCTAGAGGCCTAAATGCCCCTAGCAGAGAATGCTTACTAAAGTGTAACCTCACAATATTTGAATTAGAAATAATATTAATACAAGAAACAAAATTAAGTGCAAAAGAAGATAAAAAGTTGGGATTAAAGTTAGAACAATGGAAATCATAATTAAAAGTCTAATGGAGCATCAGGAGGGCTAGAAATAATTTGGAATCCTAGGAAAATGAAACTTAATATGATGGCCAATAACTCCAACTAGATGGGATATAAAGTATCAAGCCTAAGAAATAATTTAGAGTTCACATTAATAAACATCTATGGCCCTACCCAAACAATAGACAAAATAGTAGTATGGAATGAAATCAACATTTTTATAAGTAACCACTAAGAAGAAGAAAAATTCATTGGAGGAGACTTCAATGCAACATTGACAAGAGAAGAAAAATATGGGGGAATCCAAGGAACTATGAAGGCAACAAAGGAATTTAGAGCATGGGTAGAAAAAACTCACTTATTGATATCTCAACTAAAAATGGGATATTCACATAAAATAACAAAAGAAAAGATTTCAACTACATTGCGGAAAGATTAGACAAATTCTTTTTCAAAGGAGATTTAAGCACAATCAACATGGAGATCAAAGTAAACATATTGCTACTAGCAAGTTTAGATCACTTCCTAGTAACATTAGATATTATTAAACCATCTAAACCCATTATAAATCCTTTTAAATGTGAAAAAATGTGGTTCTTAGATAAAAACTTTATGGATAATGTTAAGACTTGGTGGAATGAAGAACAAGTCAAAGGATACAAAATGTTCTATTTTGTGACTAAAATGAAAACACTTAAAAGAAAAATTATAGAATAGAATAAAACACAATTTAATAACATATTTAAACAAAAACTAGATATCGAAGAAAAACTTAAAAAATTGAACAAAGAAGTAATCAAGCATAGAATGAATAATGAACAATATATGGAAGAAAAAAAGTATTAGCAAAACAAGAAGATATCTTAGCAAAGGAGGAAGTATTCTGGAAACAAAAGTTTCGGGAAAAATGGTTGAAAGAAGGAGATAGAAATACAAAATTCTTCCATAACAACACTATACAAAATAGAGTGTTCAAAAAATCACGAGTATAAGAAAAAAAGACGGTAACATGGAAACTGATCCAGCCAAAATTGTGGAGGAGTTTGTTGATTATTTCAAAAATATCCTCAACAAATTTGACTCCTCAAACCTATCTGCCCAAAAGGAGATGTTAAAAGTAATTCCAAAAATTATTTCGGAAGAAGATAATAAATTTCTGAATGAACCCTTTTCATTAACAGAAATCAAAACAATTCTTTTTAATATTAACCTAGATAAATCATCTAGATGAGACGGGTTCCAAGCATTCTTTTTTCAAAAATGCTAGGAAATTATTGGGGAATAGCTCTGGAAAGTAATTGAAGCCACCAAAAATGGAGGGACATTACTTACAAAAATTAACCATACTTTTCTCACATTAATACCTAAAAAGAGAAATATCGAGGAACCTGGAGACTTTAGACCTATAGCGCTTTGTAACACGATTTATAAAATCTTGTCTAAAGCCCTAGTAACCCATCTTAAAGTTCTCCTTCCCAAAAATTTTCTAGAAGAACAAATAGGGTTTGTACCAGGGAGATCCATATTAGATGGAATTTCCACCATTCAAGAAATAATCCACTCAGCATCAAAGAATAAAGAGGCATGTATGTTGATGATAGACATTAAAAAAACATACAACAAGGTGGATTGGAGATTCTTATGTAAAACCTTAGAAGCATTTGGGTTATCAAACCAATGGATCAAATATTATTTATCAATGTATTTCAACCCTAAAAATATCCATCTTAGTCAATGGTACTCTAGAAGGTTTTTTTAGCATCATTAGGGGTATTCGACAACAGGGCCCAATCTCATCCTTTCTTTTTTATCATCATGGCAGAAACCTTTGGGAGATCTATTAAAACTACTCAAAGAGTAACATAAATCCAAGGTATAACAATAGCTAACAACATTGCTAACACCACCCATTAATAATTTTTTGATGACACAAACCTGTCAGGCATCAATTCTAGAGCAGAAGCAAAAAAAATTTAAAATTATCATAAATAATTGTACTAAAGCTTCAGGACAAAAAATCAACACTGAAAAGTCAGAAATCTTCTTCTTCAATACATCAATAGAAGAAGAAAACTATATTTGTCCTTATCTAGGATAGAATAAAGGTACATTCCTATGCAATTATCTTGGAATCCTTCTGGAAAAGGTTCAAAGCAAAACCAAGGATGGGAAAACATTCTAGAACAAATAGACAAACACGTAGAGGCCTAGAAAGGCAAATGGTTAACCAAAGCTAGAAGGACCACTAAAGTTGAAGCAATACTTACAGCACTACCTATGTACCAACTATCATACCTTCAATTACCAAATAATATCAATAAAAAAATAGAAACAAAACTTAGAGATTTTTTCTAGAAAGGAATAGAAAACAAAAAGAAAGTAGCTCTCATCCGATGCGAAAACATTTATAGGCCTAAATAAGTAGGGGGATTCAGAGTGGAAAATCTAGAATGGAAAAATGAAGCTTTAGGAGCCAAACAAGTTTGGTGGATGTGCTAAGAAAGAGATAGCAAATGGGACAAAATTATGTTAAACAAATATCTAGACTCAAGAGATTATACTTCTCTCCTCAAAACTAAAAATCCCCCAAAGGTTCTGTAATCTGGAACTTCATTCAAAAATGTTGACCACTAATTTTTAAGTATGTTACTTGGGACCTAGGAAGGGGGGATGAAGCCCTTTTTTGGGAAGATTCATGGAATGGACTCCCCTACTTAGATTCCTACAATTTTCCCACCAATTTTAAAAACACATTATCAGGTATATGGGGAACTAAAGTAGTTGATTATATGTATAATGATCCCTCAAATGAACAAACTCCGTGGAAGTGGAAATCACTAGACAACTTAGGCCTACAAATTGAAGAACAAGAAAAGTTAGAGAAAATTCTCAAAGATCATCCTATCAACTTTCATAACAGGGAAGACAAGATTATCTGGACAACTTCAAAGGATGGAACATACAAATTTAAGGAAGGATATAAGATAATAATCAACTCCAAAAGGTGGGAAGAAGTAAACATACCTATGAATCTTTGTTGGGACATTACAGGACTACCAAAGGCAGGTATCTTCCTTTGGGCAGTGGCTCAAAGTCGTATTCTAGCAGCAGACTGAATAAGGAAAATGGGCTTTGAAGGTCCTTCTACATGCTTGCTTTGTAAAGAAGAAGCAAAAACTACAGAACGTTTATTTTACCATTGTAAATATGCCAAGGAATGTTGGGAGTGGCTAAAGAGAAAACTCAACTGGACCTCTCCACTACCTTGAGAATGGTAGGAATATCTCTCTGGCTAGCCCACAGATTCAAACAAAAAAGTTTATGGGAAAATATGGAATATCACCCCATCTATTCTAATTTGTGAAATTTGGAAAGAAAGAAATAGAATAATTTTTAATAATATAGAGATAAACACAAATTCACTTTTCAATAAGATTGAAGCAAGCATAATGGAAGTCATGAACAACTACCTTAGAATAACAACTAAAGAAGAAGGCTCATTCATAGAATGGGATATAAAAATTAAAAAGAATTGGTAGCATTTAATCAACCCCTATTCTACTATAAAAAAAGGATTGTAAAGAAAGAAGTGAATGTAAATGGTAACCTCCACCAACAGGATGGAACAAACTCAATTTCGATGGAGCCTTAAGAGGAAATCCAGGGATAGTAGGAATTGGACTTATAATTAGAGAAGAATCTGGAAAATGGATTCTGAAGAAAGCTTAACCATTAGATGTAACCACCAACAATATTGAAAAATTAGAAGCAATACATGAAGGTCTAAAGTATGGCAATAAATTAAAAATCAAAAAGATAATTATTGAAGGAGACTCCCAAATAATTCTCAACACTATGAGAAAAAGATGCACATCGAATTGGATCTTAAACTCCAAGTTAGAGAATATTCTTAGTCTAATGGATAAATTTGAAGAGGTAAAATTCAAACATATATATAGAGAAGGTAACTTAGAGGCAGATCAATTAGCAAAAAAAGGGGGTTGATGGAGAAGATATCCTATTATTAACCCCTGAACTAGACTATCTATATAATCAACTATCTTAAAATTTTAACCTTAGTTCTAAACTTTCTTACACCCTCCTTTTTAGCATGATCATCATGAAAACTAATAGCCTATAAAACTTCCTAAAACTCCCCCTTTTTTCATCATAGTTTGACACTCGTGATCATCTTTAATCAACAATATTTGGTTCCCATCTAGCTTACATCAGCAGATGATATTAGTGGTTTTGCCACCTCTGGAACCTTCCTTTCCATTCAATTTTCCTATTTAATAAACATTTCTATTTTTACTACTCACTTTTCCCCTAACTCTTTAGTGCCTCCTTTAGTTCTAGATTTAGTATGGATTCCAATGTTAGTTTATTTCACTCCTCAGAGGTTTGTACTATGGCCTTTAGAGGTAATGTAAAACTAGAAAGATGGAACCAACTTTTAAACCTTGTGGATGACATGACCAAAATTGTTGTTAGTTACACCTTAGGGGAAGGTGTCTTCAATTATGACTTTACCTGGAGAACCAATAGTGACATTGTAGGTTCCTTTATAGGGTGCTTGGCTAGACACAAAGTGGAGATATAGGCAATTATTAGGCTTTGCTATAATATTTTCAATACAATTTGGTGTGTAGGTCTTCAAGAAATTGTTAAGAGCATAGATGACAAGCTTAGGATCCCTTTGTTAGAGCTTTACATGGTGCATCCGCTTGGGAGCTTCGAGCTGGCCATTGTCCCTAGATGCCCCTCTCTAGTAATCTGAGAGAATGCCATCTTTTTTCAAGAGTGGCCAAAAATGGAAACCAGTATTCATTTTCTCCTTAGGTGGAGAGGCATTATAGAAGATCATAGCAAGGCATGGCTTAGGCACTATATTAGTATCTTCAATTCCTACATTCAACCGGGAGTGGAGCTCGATAACCTTGAAGCCTTGAATTTCTACATCCTTGATATGGAAAAGTCTAGTAGGGAGAAAATTGCTTTTGAATTTTTGTCAAACTTCCAAACTAAGAACCCTAAGGACATGGAAAAGAATATTATTATGGTGTATTGGAAAAAGAAAAGTTTTTTTTGTTTTCTTCAATTTTTTGGTTTTTCCTGGATGTTGAATTTTGCCCCTCTGACCGCTAGATGGTGGTTCCTCTCTTTTGTCCATCATGTTCAGCCTTTGGGCTTCTCTATATATTGGACAATATCTCACTATGTTTCTATGTTTGGTTTTCATTTTTTTAGGGCTTTGGTTTATCCTTTTATATCCTTCTTTTTACCTTGCCTCTACAACTATCTAGTATAGACAGTTTCCTTTGTTTTGGGTGCGTAGTTTAAAATTTCATGCTTGATCATCAAATTTTTGTATATATTCATAGTTCCTAATAAATATAGTACTAAATTTTTTAATCATCTATCTGGTCTCTTAAAAATATTCATTTCTGGTTATTTCATTGTATGAAGTAAGGGCGAATTTGGATACTTTTATCTTCAGAATCTTGTAATACCGATTGTCAGCTTGTACTTTATTTAATTCAAACTATTTAGGAACAATTATAATTAGATTAAGATGTATAAAATTCAAATGGAACATATAAGGAAACATAATAAGAAACTACAATAAGCAATTAATAAGAGGAAATAGAAACATCTAACCACTCCTAACCATTTCTAGCATAATAAGATAGGCTACTTTTCAAATCAACACTATCAAAGCTCAAAATTATCAAAAGAACACTAACATCATAAACTGATAAATGGAAATTAGCCGAAACTTTACTAACTCTCAATGATCTACAAATTTTTAAAAAGTAAAAGTGTTAAAGTATGTTATAGAGAAGGTTTCTTCATTTTCACTTTTTCCATACACTCTTTTGAACTAATATTACTAACTCCTTGTGGAAAGAAAAGTCTTCTTTGCTTTGTAGGCTTGTTTTGAAACATTATCCCAGGAGATATATTTGACAAATTAGTGTGGATCAATAACATAAGTCTGAATTCAAAAAGGTAAGTTGAATGCAACAAGAAAAAATTCTTTTGTCAATGCAAGATCTAATAAAGCGGTCAATGTAAGATCTAATAAATATTGAGTATATTGCAGTTTCCCTTTTTAAAATTTGTATAATATAGGATTTTGGTCCTGGGCAAGACTAGAGGTTTTCTTGCTCTGTTATTTCCTACCAATGCCCATTTGAACGAAGAACAATGTAATATTTTTAATATTTAATATAATATAAATATAAAGGTTTCAATAGTTTACCAATAAAAAATAAAAAAATAAAAAAAGATTAATGTTTTAATCTACAACCAATCACAATGCTTCTATGTCCTATTCTAATGTTCAATTCCATAATTTCTTCCTATATTAACAAGATGAATGGTTACCCATACATTGTGCACAACAATACTTTCACAGATTTCAATGCAAGAGAAGATGAGAAAATCAAGGTAAATTTGTTGAAATTGGAATTGTGCAAGGTGTTGGCATGACTGCCAAAGACTTGGACCTCTAGTTTCTATGAAGAGACTAAAAACAAGAGCTAGTAATTAGGTGTGTCCCCTATGAGACGTGTACCCAAAAACAAAGTCTTTCCCTTCATGTGAATGAGATGTGTGACCTATGTGTTAACCTCTGTACATAGATCTTGAAAATTAGGATAATTAAAAAAATATACGCATACATAAGAAAACTCATCTAGCCACCTGTAAGAAAAAACTCATCTATCCCTTGTGTAGGATACAAAGAGCATATGGGCTATAGATATACATATTTTAAGTGTTTCTTGGAAGATTCATTCTTCCAAGAGGTTTGTGGTTTCATCCTTTCTATCTTCCAAACATTCTGCCTAATAGAAAAACAATCCATTCATAAGAGACTAGAATTGAGAAAATCGTGTCAATAGTAATACACATTGAGATTAATAACATGATGGATTTCCAATGTAGAGAACATTCCAAAATGGTGGATATGGGTCTATTGGTGTTCATCTTTGTCGTATGTAGAGAATGGTATCACTGTTAATAATTTTCTTGCTCCAAGAAGGAAAATAGTAAGTTCTCCATCTTTTTCATGTATTAAGAGCTCCTTGATGTTGGATAGAATCATAAAACAATTTTTTGTAGAATACTATTCCTAAATGAAATATCGAGCTAAGATGGATGCAAAATATAAAATTATAACTTTCCTTGATGTGAATTTTAAGTAACAACGTTTCTTTTCCCATTCTTTCCCCAAAATGACTTTAGAGAACAAAAAAAAAACAAAAATTTGAGTGTGGTAGCGATGGAGAGCTGTATCATATACTCAAGGGGATATTGGTATTGGTTAGGAGTTGTTGCCTTGTTGGGATTTATGGTGCTCTTCAATGTTATTTTCACTTTTCTCTAGCATGTCTAAATCGTGAGTTATTTTGATGACTTGCATCTCCTTCTCTTTGGATTGGTGTTTTATTGTGCATCTTTTTCTATATAAAATTATAGGGGATTTTGTTTTTGGTAGCTCTTGGTAAACCTCAAGTTGTAATCTCTAGGGAAGCTCTAGCGGACTTGCAATGCCAAGAGAGTGGTACAGGTTAGGGATTCAATGTATTAAGGTCACAAAACTAGTCTTGAGTATAATCATTATCTTCTATAGATGGAAATATTACTTGTAAAAGATCTTTTAAACTACTCTTGTTTAGATACTCTTCTTGTTTGAACAAAGAGATTTGAGTAGATTACCATGTAATCCATTATCTTTTGATTGTTTACCAAACTATTATTTGATGCAAACTATTTGGATATGTAGTTGAAATGCAGGTTAGACAGATGACCTTGTGGCCTACTCCAATATCCATATCTAAAGAAAAGCATTGTTAATTGGCCAATGGATATGAAATAAAAATATTTGGTCACTCAAACTAACCTCAAACAATGTTATCACCATCCAAACTAGAAATTTCTAGCTTCAATCTTAAGGAAATGTCTCAGCCTCTAGTAGCTTGTTGAACTCCCCCTCATTTTGCATTTAACAAAACATGATATTGTTCATTGGCCTTATGTTTGTTCACATTTTATAGTCTGCTATTGTGATTACATTCACTTCTTTGTTATAGATGAGAGAATGATGGAACACAAAGCATTTCCATCTGACATGCTGCTCTTACACAACCAGAGATGTGGTCATCCTGAGAGGAACAATGCACCATAGCTATGCCTCCTATCAGATTGCCAAGAAGTTGTAGAAAACATTGAAAACCCACAAGGCCAACAAGGTTGCATCTTGCACATTTGGTGTATTGGATCTAGTCCAGGTTGTGATGATGGCAAAATATTTGGATTTAACCTATGTCTCTCATTGGAAATACTCATCCAAAACCTCAATAAGAAATGAAAAAGGTGGTGTATTGAAGTAAACATCATTATATTAGACCTTGTCCCATGGGCCATAAAATTGTAATATATTTTTTTGAAATTTGGTGGGTAATTTCTTGTTAACTACATGTGGATGGACTATTATCTCGAGGTAAAAAGGTCACAATCTACAATGGCCAGGTAAAACTTATATATTGGCTTTGTATCCTACCCTACTAGGTGTCAAATTATTGACAGTGCCTTGATGCTAATCCTCAATAATATTTGCAGGTGGATTTGATATGTGCAACTGATGGAACAAAAACATGGGTACAATAATTAAAGTATGTAGCAAACTTATTCTTCTTTTGAATTCTTTACTAAAATAAGATTATAATGAAATCTAGTGACACCCCACTTCCTCTTCATTTGAAAAGTAAAAAGAAAACTATAACATATGGGATGGATTGGAGGGGTTCAACACAACAAATAGATGTGTCATTTACTACAACTGGTTGAAAACAAAGGGAGTTTTCAAATCTTACAAAAATTTACAATTCGTGTGGATTCTCCTTATAGGGAACATGGTAAATAAAATTTTAATTGTTTTTGATTCAAAAGAATATAATAGAGTATATAAACCAAAGCTCATAATTTTCTTTCTTTTCAATTTTTTGAAGAGAGTATATAAACCTCGTGGACTACCCCTATGACATTGTCCCCAACAAGGTTGAGCACCTTTTCTTCACCCAATAGTTTCATGACACGAAACATAGGGAAACAAAGGGAAGCCAAGATGAGTGTGAGTAGCGAAGAGAACTTAGCAACTCCCATCTTGACTACCAGAAACTAATTATAGCATATAAGGACATTGGGTTCGGTGGTAGAGCTGCTACTATGAAACTATGCAAGCTCTTTGTTGAGAGAAGGGTTGTTGGAGTCCATATTGAAGACCATGCCTCTTTGTCACCAAGAAATGTGGTCACATGACAAGAAAGGTGTTGGTTTTTGTGGGATAACACATTAACATATTAGTTGTTAGAAGGCTTGAATTTGATATTATGGGTTTTGAGACCCTCCTAGTAGCTAGGACTAATGTTGTGGTTGCCACTATGATCAAGACCAATGTGGATGTCATGGATCATTAGTACATAATGGCTTCCACCAATCCTAATCTCAAGGATGTATTTTGGGTATTGAATTTTTAACATTCTTCCAACTAAAGAGATCAAATTTCCACAATCCATAGCATAAATAAATTGATATATTTATGGATTTAATTGTGTAAAGATTTTTACCATCAATGTTTCGAATCACACTACGTGATCCATCATCAGGATGAAGAGAGCAAGAGAAGACCATTAGAGAAGACCATTCTTTAGAAGTGTCAAATATTGAACTTTGTTTGACATCTCTTGCTGTCTTCATCCTGATGATGGATCACGTAGTGTGATTCAAAATGTTGATGGTAAAAATATTTACAAAAGCGAATCCATAAATATATCAATTTATTTATTCTTCCAACTTTTATCTTTGGTGGTTTTATTGAGCTCCCTAGTTGCTTCAGGTTTTTAAAATGAGAGTTCATTTACTCAAGAGTTTGGAGAACTTGTATTTATGAGATTAATGGCATTATCCTTTTCCTTTTTGTTAATTCATATGGTCATTGTGCATGATAATAATGTTCATAAATCTTTAAATCAAGAGCTTGAGTGCAATAGAAAGGGAATTGCTAAGGTGATGTGTGAAGTGTGTGAATTAGATAGAAAGAGATTAGGGGAAAGTGATTGAGTGAAATAGAGATATGGATAAGCAAGGTAGTGCTAAATCTAATAGATCATTTCACTATTACATTCTATTCATTGTAGAAGAAAAATATCTTAACCAAGTGGACCTAATAGTATTTTGAAATCCTATATGGTAGCATTCAATAGTAATGTTTGTAAGTCCTTTAGAGAAGATCATTCTTTAGAAGTGTCAAATAATGAATATGGTCTAGATGATCTTTGGTAAATATCCTCTAACAAGGTCACACACACACACACACAATATATATATATATATATATATAAAACCATTAACAAGGTTGGCTTCTAACATAGTTCATTCTAGAAGAGTAAAAAAATTGGGTTGTTGATTCCCAACTAGCTTTTCCCTTTATAGGGTTTCCACATTAAATACTTGTGTCAAATTGTGTGGATGTTTATCTTGTTACAAGCCTATTCAATGGTTTATGTTTATTGATACAACTTGGTATAAACTACAAGTTTACTCTAATACTTGGTTTAGTAAGGAATAAGAAAATAATAGTTTGATAAATAAATTATACCATAATGTTTTTATCTAGTTACCAAGTTTATGATTTGAAAGAGTTAAGTGTTTGAGTTGGTGAAAAGTGCTTTTGAGACCTTTAGGTTAACTAGTGATAACCAATTCACCTCCCCCCCCCACACAATTTTTTAACAATTAGTATCAAAGCTAAGTTCTTAAAGGAAAATTTTAAAGGGCCTTAAGCTAAATATCCAAAGATGTATAAGAGATATGTACCAAAGATAAACAAGGAGAACTTCTCTTCATGGCAAAGTAGGATGAGACTTTATCTATCTAGGATTGGAGACAATAAAATATTGTATCTAGACAAGTAGTACACCCCTCTTGATGGTTCTATAATAGTTGATGATAAACTAGAAGAAATAACACAATAGTCTGATGATTGAGATTTCTTCTACACTGAAGGATGTTGAATTTGATGATGTCAAAGATTATGTTGCTACTAAAGAGAGGTGAGCCAATACTTGTATATGGTGAAGATTAGAATGTATTAAGAACTAAAACATAAAGTGTAAGATCCAAGTATGATGATATGTGAATGAAAGAAGAAGAAAGCATTGCTCAGTATGTTAACCAAATCAAGGAACTTGTGAGTGTTATCAAAGATGCTGGAGGTGCCATCAACAATGAAGAAGTTGTAAGTAAAATTATAAGAACATTATTACCTATTTATGCTAGAAGAATATCTTCTATTTAGGAATTTAGAGCTATGCCTCACATTGATCTTACTCTTGATGGTTTGGTCAATAGATTGATTACATTTGAGATAAGTAATTATGACAATAGTGTAACTAAGATTGAAAATTCTTTGAAGTCATCACAAACAATTGGAAGTTCAAATAAAGAGACAAGTTGTAAAGATGAGAGTGAGCCAGAATCATATGAAAAAGAGATGGATGAGATTGAAGCATTGCTAGAAAGAAGGCTACTAAGAGGTAAAGAAAGGTTCCAAATTAAACGTAATGAGGTTGGTCATTTTGTTGCTACATGTCCTAACAAGAGTAGGAGTGACAAGAAAGATAAGAAGGATAGAAAATAAAGAAAGAATAGAGATTACATGGACTACAAGGACAAAGGGAGGAATTCATGCTATATTGTTGAGTAGGAGCACACCGAGTCAGATTTTGATGATGGGAATGAAGGCAAAGAATTGGTATATATTGTTGTTAAAGAAGATATAGAAGAAGAAAGGTGCAATAAAGAAAAACTCCTTTTTTTCATGTTATTGAAAATAATACACGGATTATAGATAGTGGATGTTCACATCACATGATTGGTGATATTAAGAAGTTTGATACACTCGAAGAATATGATGGAGGACCTATTAAATTTGGGAATAATGTTCCATGTCCTATAAGAGGTAGAGGTTCATTGATGTTGAATAAAAAAATCAAATGTGATGATTCTTATTAGGTTCAAGGATTGAAATACAACTTGTTGAGTATTGTACAACTAAATAACATTGATCATTGATTGAAATTTCAAAATAGGAAGGTAAAGATCTATGATGATGATGATCAATCTTCATTGGTACTGGAGAATAAACAAGAGGTAACTTATTTTACCTAGATCCTACTATCACTCCATGTATATTTGCTAGAATTGAAGATGTATGGTTATGACATAAGAGATTGTTTCATGTAAAGTTTAAGAATATGGTCAAAGTGAGTAGAATGAAGAGAGTGATAGGCTAATTGAGCTTGCATAAACCTAATAATTCTATGTGCAAACAATGTTAACTTGGGAAGATGACTAAGTCTAGTTTCTCTAGTAAGTCACATTCACCAAATGATTTGTGTGGTTGTATGAAAGTTGTAAGTTATTATAAAGATAGATAGTTCATAATGTTTATTTATGATTATTCTAGAATGATGGCAATTATATTCTAAACATGAAATTTGATGCATTTCGAATGTTCAAGTGGTATAAGGCTAGAGTTGAAAAGGAAAATGGTAAACAACTGAAATGTTGAAAATTTGATAGAGGCAATGAGTTTATATCTAATGAATTCACTAACTTTTGTGTTGAGTATGGAATTAAGAGACAATTATCTACATCGAGGACTCCATAGAAGAATGTGATTGCAAAGAGAAGGAACATATCCATTGTTGATTGTGCCAAATACAACTAATCAAAAAAGGAGTTAAATAAATATTCTAGAGAGAGGCTATGAGTACTATTGTTTACACACTCAATCGAGTTTAGTTGAAGAAAGGAACAAACAAGATTCCCTATGAACTTTGGTATATTCATACAATGAATGTGAGTTATTTCAAAATCTTTGGAAGTAGATGTTATATTCATAAAGATGTAAGCACTAGTAGAATTTTGGAAAATAAATGACTATGTAACTAAAAAATTTAGTCACACAACTAAAATGTTTAGTCACGTGACTAAAAGCGATCAAATTCTGATTTTTTTTACAATTTATAACTATAACTGACTAAATAAATGACTAAGTTGGTCACTAGGTAAAATCAGAAGGTTAGACAAAGATAAATGATCAAACAATTGGTCATTAGTTATTAGTCACCCAACCAATAGTGGCATGTTGTGATGGTTAAGTTGTCGAGTTGTTATCCTTGCCATGAAGGTTCAAATCTAATAGGGATGAGGTGCCCCATTTGTGGCCTCACTAGTTCATAGCTCTACGTAAAAAAAAATAATATTAGTCACCCAAACAAATGACTAAATGAATAATCAATGGATTTTTTATCATATTAATACATTCTAATGAATCCTACTTATTTTTTGTAATTTACAAGTATAAATGACTATTATTCATATGTTATTTTTTCTTTCAAATTTGATCATAATGTATAGAGCTTAAGCCCCCTTATGGGATTCCTACCTATGTAGGCCATTTGGCCACCTAGGTTTCTTGGAGCACAAGAAGTACCTTATATTGCACTCAATAATGAGCTAAAAAAGACAACAACCAATGATAAACTAAGAAAGACACCAATTGATGATGAACTTAGAAAGACACCAACTAATGACAAATTGTCTCAAAAATGATCTTTGGGTCCACTCGACTATTAATAAATGGAATGCCACTTAGCACTCATTGGATCTTATAGGCAATGATAACAAATCCATTTGTATGCTCTCCATGCAAGATTGCAAGATTATTTCATAAAATTCATTATAAAAAATAATTGATAATGAAACTATGCAATTGATATATGTGATGATTATAATACATTAAATTATATAAGCAACTTTAAATAACAGTTAAAATCATAGAATAAAATTAATATACTTTTATAGAAAATAAATTAAATCTAAATATATTCATTTTATATACTTTTATAGAATATGAGTTAAATTTAAATATATAAAATTTAGTAAATATAAATACTATTCAATTTTATATATTGTATTATTCTTTTATTTCTAATCAAATCATATATTTTTAATTCAATGATAAATTATTTTTAATTAATAAATTTTTTTTATTCTTATATAAATTTATTTATTTATGATTAATCTTAGACTTACATGTACAATAAGCATATAATTAAAATGTTTAATATTATATCAATTTTTTTTTTTAAATCTTACTAAATTATATATTATATTAATAATTAAGTAACTTTCTTTTACTTATTGTCCAACATCTAGAGATCAACCCTTATTGCCGACAACTGCTTGATCAGGTAAGAGATTAATGAATTAATATTATTTTGGTATTTATTTGAATTAATTCAATTAAGTTGATGGGTTGAATTTAACAAAACTTTTTTTTAAAATATGTCTCTTTATAACTATTATGCATAGGATTCTACATTTTATCGATGCTTCAATCATAAGTGTACAATGCATATGACATGGGTACCCATTGTCACTCTCAATCTCACAACACTATGTAGGGAGCATTGACTAAAAGAGGTGCTACACATTTTTCTTACTACATACAACCCAATTGAAGACTATTCAAAGTTTCTTTGACTACTACAAACCTAAAATGCCAAAAATAGGTTTTCTCAAGAAGACACGAGTATCCTTGGGAAGCACTAACACTATTTCACAAAATGCAAAGAATAGGCATTTGACTTGATTACTTTACATCTATCAACATACTTCCATCTTGTAGAAAAATCAAAGATTTGGAACAACATCCATCAAAGCATAACTGAATGGAGATTTTTGTTAGATTTAGTGGTAGTGAATACTATGGTAGACATGTATGGACAATGTGGAAGCATACAAAGGAGCTTTAAAATTGTTTGATAAAATAACTCAAACATATGTGATTTCA
This sequence comes from Cupressus sempervirens, assembly GCA_028749045.1. NCBI lineage: Eukaryota > Viridiplantae > Streptophyta > Pinopsida > Cupressales > Cupressaceae > Cupressus > Cupressus sempervirens. The sequence continues at coordinate 586,538,974 of CM053783.1, read as the reverse complement.
TGGAATGAAATGATTATAGGATATATGCAAAGTGGGTTTCTTGAAGAGGCATTGGAAAGTTTTAAGCAAATGTAGTTAGAAGTTTTGAATCCAAAAGCCACAACATTCACCAACATCCTCCAACCTATATCAAAGTGGGGCATCTTTAGAATATGGTATGTACATCTATTAAAGAGTAATTGAAAGTGGGTTTATATAAGATGTTTTAGCTATGAATATCTTGATAGATATGTATGAGAAATGTTGAAAAATACAAGATGCACGTGAAGTACTTGACAAAATGCATCAAAGATATCATTTAACTTTTAACTTTTTATTTACATATAATATGCAATCAATTCTAATTAACTTATAAGTTAACTTTACTAAGATTATTATTTATTAATATCTAGATGTTTATATATAAAACATTGCAAATATGCACTATCCAGTTAAAGCTCAATTGAATTTCAATTTCTTATGTGTACTAGTCTTGAGAAGTTTGCTAGAATGTCCATGCTAGCTAACAAAAATTCAAACAATGATCACCACAACTTTCCCAAGGATTTTTAATGAGTGCCATTTCTTTGCACCTAAGCCAATTCATAGTGGCATAGAGCAAATGCACAAAGAGGTGATCTCTATTTATTTTAGCCACTCACATAAGGAAATTTCATTTGGATTCTCAAATCTTATTTTCCTCATGTATTCCCAGCTTAAATATTGTTTCTTAAGTAGAAGCCAGAGAAGTAAATTTTAGGAATATCCACTTTCTCCAAAATGGTCCATGAGGTACATGTTTATCCTAAGAAATCAATTCTCACCATAAACTCATGAAAAGAGACTCATGATGGTTGCATGCATATTTTAAGTTGGATTTATATTTATAAATAAGGGCATCTCTTGATTTGATTCAACTTGTTTTAAATTTCAATTTAGATAGTTTAAATAATATTCTTTAAAAATGAACAATCACTAAATTCAAGAATAATATTTAAACCAATCAATATTAATTTGAAATGAACAGCCTTGCATTAATAATCTTATAATTATAAAATTAATATATATCATATTATTAGTTCAATAAAATTTCAATGGACCAACATAATATTTACCAATTTTAAAAAGTTATAAAAGTATTAATATAAGTATATTAAAATCAAACTGGAATAATTTTGTTACTAGAATGATAGTGTTATGTCATATATATAATTTTTTGGTTATATATGGTATATCACTATTATAAGAATTAGTATTTAATTTTGAATTTTAAATAAATACAACCTACCCTAAAACATACCATATTAAAAAAAATCCTAAAACAATTATTTGGTTCCGAAAATATATCTATTACATTTAAACATCTCATGTCCACTCTAAAGATATCAAAAACCCTAAGATATATTGATTCAATCCCTTTGAGAAAATCTGAAAGCTTTAGAAAATATGTTGCGATGGAAGCACAAAATGAGTTTTGCAAGGAACTTATTGTGTGGATTGAATAAGAGAATAATCTTACAATTACAACATAGCCAAGGGAGAAGAGTGAAACACTAAAGGCATAAGCAATGACCCAATGACAGATAAATAGAGAGTTTAATTCACCACCAAGGAAATGAACCAAAATAGATTTTTGGTAGAGCCCTCTCCTACTTTTCACAAGCTCTCCAATATTTTTCTTGTTGATTTTGGGTTTTCCCTTTTCATTTTTCTTTTAGATTTGAAGATAAGTCTCTTTTAAGAAAAATGGCTGCTTTGTTCAACATATATTCCTTAATATTGCATCATCTTCTTAATGAGGGATTTTGATATGGCTTGGATATCATTCTGAATGGAAAATAAGGTTTCTTGGAAAATGGAGCCAACCTCTTTTACTTGGTAAAGATAAAAGATCCTTCATATGAAATCCAAAAGAAACAAAGGACAATTTATACATTTTACTCTTTTGTGACTTGTTGATATAAAATGGTTTTTATTACATTTGCTCAAATATCCCTTTTGCTTCTCTGAACTACCATGACTCGTCTATCTATATATTGTTTCCTACATATAAAATGTTGCTCTGCCTTATTGAGACTACCTCCACTATCTTTTTCATTTTTAGAATTGAACTCATTTTATTTTTTGTCACTTTGTGCCTTGTAACCAAGAGTTGTAATACTAACAACTGTATTAAAGAAAAGATCCCATTTTTTGTGTTGTATTTTAAAGGAAATAAAGCTAAACAATGTCATTATGTTGGACCACTATTTACTCTGAATAAGATTTTTTAATTTTCTTATATATATCGCAGGTTATAGAGGCAAAATAAGATGTTTGACTTTTATTCTTAGGAGCAATGTGACTATACATTCTCCATAAACTCATCCACAATATGAAATTATTTTCATTATTTCCATATTTGTTGCTTTGAACACAAAGTTATGAAAATCACATGGCTAGGTTTTGAATATATTTTCTATTCATTTCTTATCTCGTTGAATGCCAAGCTTTCTTACTAGAATTACAAGATTCTAAGCCCCTTGAATTCTTTAATTTTCCAAACTTTCATGCTAGCCAATACAATTCTATGGTTTGCCATCTAGTTATTTTCTCTTTATTTGGTAGCCATCTCTATTGTATATTGTTGAACATAACTTATTTCTTGTACAATTTGATTAATATGCATCTTTTGTTATAATCACTACCTTGTACATACTTAAGCTTAAATAAATTTTAAAAATAATTTCATGCCCCCCATGTTCTGAATTTAGGTTGATATGTGAAATATTGGTTGTCATCAACTTTTTTACCCTTTTAGTTGCAGACTATAAGAGAAGTTTGTTGTATATAATGCCCATGTGATTTGCCTCTTTGAAATATGGGTGTTAGACATTTGGCCAAGAAAATTCAGGGTAGTTTTCATTCTTTGGTATAGTTATCAATTGACCTCGGGATAAATTACCTACTTGATAGACCTTAGTTATAACAGGCTTCAAAGTTGCATAAATCATCGTTGTATGTTCAAAAATACTTGCACCAATTGCAGCTATATTTTTGGTTTGGATTTCACTTTTTCTAACTTTAAAATTGTATCTCATTTTATATTAGAAGACAAAAGGCTCCTCTTTGTGTTTTCTTTTGGTATATGCAACTTTGACTTGGATGTTCTCATGATTAGAAATGATAAGAAGGTCTTCCCATTTTTTTTCAAAGTCCTCTATGGTTTTTAATTTCAACTATTGTGGCATGTTCTGAAGATAGCTTTATAGAAATGCTAGTATCTTAATGTTCTTTGCCTTAATGAAGATTGTGTTCATGTGAGAACCTAATGCACCCCGCTTTGAAAAAACCCCACACTATGGTTTTGTGAGATTCTACATCATCTTTAAGAAAATTAAAACACAACATGACTATTTTTTCCTTGGATATCTATTTGTGCTTGTATCTTTACAACTATTGCTTTTGAAATTTGTTTCCTTAACTTGAGTAAAAGAAATTAAATGAACCAACATTGTGTTTACTCAGTGATCCTCTTTTCTCTAATATTTTAGAGAGGCTTCATTTTATTGTTGATGTAACTTTGCATAATGAATGTTATTGTTGTTGTAGAACTTTAGTGTTTGGAATTTAATTCATTTACAATTTTACAAGGTTCTATGCAGTGTTACCTATTGTTTGAAGTCTTTTCAACCTCCTCCTTTAGCTATAATTGTATTTTGTGTGTCATGTCTAGCCTTACCTCTCTTGTGAAATAGAAATCCTCCTTAGACACAATTCTTTATGTTCTTTGTAGCCATCTGGCTATCATTAACTATTTTTATTAAAATTTTTGCTACAACTCATACATGTTTGCTCATAATTTACATAAATTGTTTCTTTTGGCACAATGCTATGATGCTTGCATAGCTGGACAAAGTCATAATTCTTATTTGAAGCTTTGAAGATCTCTATTAATTGCTAGGAAAACTTTGTAAAATATTGTTGTTTGTTTTAGAATTGCTTTAGAATAACTGAGAGGGAGTTGGGGGGGGGGGGGGGGGGGGGGGGGTGGTGGGTGAGTCAGTTATTCAAGGTCCAAATGTCCTAATAAAACTTTTTACGAAGTAAAGTGAGCCCATTAAACTGTTCATGCATCCAAGCTTAAACTTTCCTACTTAGCAAGTTACTGAAAATCAACATGCAAGAATGACACATGAAGAATCAACACATAACATAGTGATTTACGTGGAAACCCAATTTGGGAAAAACCACTAGTAACATGCTACTCAATTCTCACTCTTTTGAAGTGATGCCCAGTGAAAGCCCTGCCCTGTTAAAGGCTACAACACACTGTTAAATGTGACCTAGTTAAAGGATTTAACCACCCTATTAGAAGTGGGCATAGTTAGAGGACTTTAGAAGATTCACTTAGAATGCCACCCTATTAAAGGATTTACAAATGGTTGTTAAACCAACCTAAGTCCATAGGATTTTACCCTAACTAATACAATTGTTAGAGAGTAACAATAAGGGCTTCTGACCTGATACAACTCACAACTTAACTTGTAGATTTTAGATCTTAGTTCAGCTCACAACATTGCTTGGCTTTTAGTCTCTATAGCTCTAAGTTGTTCATCTTTCAAGCTTTGTCTCCTTCAATCTCCATGCTCGATGTACCAGTGTAATCTCTCATATGACCACTTATCGAAGTAGAGTCTTTGTGTTTTGTTCTTCTTTCTCAATGCCTTCTCCTTGATACACTTCAACAACTTCACAACTTGGTACCCCCAACTACTCTTGCTTCTTGGCTTGTGACCCCTTAAATAGAAGTCTAGAATACTTTTCCCTCTCGAATCTTCCTATTCTTTCTTTTAGATCAAATGAATTAGGTAGGATTTAATGAATCTATCCCATATCTTGTTCCTTCTAGAAACATCATGAAGAATCCTCCTAAATTTGCCCAAAAAAGGTTTACCTAAAATTTTGTGCCTCCAGCTCATCATCCTTATCCTCCATCTAGTTCACAAAATTCAAGGTAACAAAATTATTAGCTTAGATCTTGCAAATCTTTGACTTTTCAAATAATGTAGCAGCTTGGCACTATTGAAATTTTGGTGCTTGGCACATACTGTGTTACTCGGCACCAACTACATTTTATTGATGCTCGACACCTACTGTGGATTCACTCGACATTCAATAAGTTTTTTTTCTAATGCTCGACACATATTACTTGCTTAGCATCTGAACTTGCTCGGCTCCTTCTATATCACTTGGCGCACACTAGATTTTTCTTTTGCTTGGTACTAATTAAAAATATGCTCGACATGAACTAGCTTACTCGACACTCACTAATGAACTTAGTCAAGCTTTGCAAATAGCTTTTTTACAACTTATACTTCTAAAGTTTCTAAGTGTGGCCAACCTCTGTATCTTCAAGTATATTGTCAATACATCATTTTATCATTATCTTAACTAATCCTTGCACTTCATTACAAAACCATAACTCAACCTTTCCCTTAGGTACTTTTTTAACATCTTATTGATTAAATCCTCTTCATCAATCAAATGATAGTACTTGGATCTTATAAGCAATTGTCATTCCAGCAAATAGCAGGTTTAACATCAGTGACAAAACAATGATTGAAAACATTCTTTATCAACAATCTCCATTTTTGCAAGCAATCTTCTTTCTTCAACAATGATCTTTTCAATCAGATTTCCAACAATCTCCCTCTTTGGCATTGATGGCAAACCAAAATGATCAGCCAAGTTATCAAAATGCTAAATAGGTTAAAATAGTAAATCAAATGTCAAAAAGAAATTTTCTTACCATTTCTATTTTCATCAGCTTTCACATCTCTCTCTCTCTGATTTGCTATCCTAATTTCTTTGCTTTTGCTTCTCCCTCTTAGCTGATGTTTCCTTTTTGCTGTATCTTCTCCTTCTGCATGTTTGACTTGTTCATGTATGGCTCCCTCTTTTCTATAGCTTACCACTTTTATTATCTTTGCTCTTCTTAATTACTATTTCTCCCTCTTACATTTTGTTTCTTTAAATGTACCATGCCATTTCTCCCTCTGCACAATATTTCTTCCTCTATATGAGTTGATCAGTTTCTGCTATTTCTCCCTTTGTCCATTTGATTCTGTAGATTTGATCAGTTTCTGCTATTTCTCCCTCTTTGAAAACAATTCCAAAGACATATTATTTCAGCATATTAACATGTAAGTATAGCATCTACAGGAACTTCAATTTCTCCCTCTGTCACCTTGCTTGTGACTAATTTAGAACTTTCAGCACATTAGTTACTTTATGCAAAAACCTAAAGTAAGTATCCTCTACATCAATTTGTAACACTTCAACATACAAATTTCTTGATGCAAAGTAATTTTTCTATTACTCAAACAAACTTGGATAGGGGTATCACCCCTAACTTACCTCTAAGATAATCAAATGAATCTTTAGGTAGTGCTTTTGTAAATATGTTAGCAATTTGTTCCTTTGAGTTAACATATTCCATCCTTGCTTATCTTCCACCAATTCTCTTACATAGTGATACTTAATTGCAATATGCTTTGTTTTGGCATGCATCACATGATTCTTTGATATGTTGATGGCACTTGTGTTATCACAATAGAGTATCATAGGTTTAGTTACCTTTTCCTTCATACCTTATAGTAGATGTTCGATCCATAAAATATTGGTGTAGTTGATAGCAAAAATAACATATTCAACTTCTACTATGGACTGTGAGGTACAACTTTGTTTTTTTCTAGTCCAAATAACCAATCGTTTACCTAAGAAAAGTGCTCCTCCACTGGTGCTCTTTCTGTCATCAATATTACCTCCCCAATCTACATTAGTATAGGCTTTCAACTCAAAATTTTCACTCTTCTTGTAATATAATCTAAAGTCACTAGTCCCTTTTAGGTACCTTAGTATTCTTTTTATTGCCATAAGATGATTTTCTCTTGGGTTTGCTGAAAATCTTGCCAATGTTCCAACAACTAATGCAATGTCTAGTTTGCTATGCACAACATACTGCAATTTCCAATCATTGATTTGTACATTATCTGATTTACTTCAGCTAATTCATCATTCTTGGATAACTTGTGTCCTACTATCATTGGTGTACTGACTAGTTTTGAATCTTCTAGCCCAAATGTCTTGAGTATCTCCTTGATATATTTTGATTAGGTCACAAATATGCCATGCTTCAATTGATGTACTTGCAATCCAAAAAAGAATTTTATTTCTCCAAACATTGACATCTCAAACTCATGTTTTGTTTGATCAGCAAAATCTTTGCATAAGGCATCTTTTTCTCCAAATATTATGTCATCAACAAAGATTTCAGATATCAGAATATCATTACCTTTTTCTGCCTTGATATATAGGTTGTTATTGTCATCTATTCTCTCAAATCCTATCTTCACAAGATATTTGTGTAGTCTCTCACACCATCCTCTAGGTGCTTGCTTCAAACCATAGAGTGCTTTATGCAATTTACAAACCACATCCTTGTTGTTGTCATCAAAAAATCCCTCTAGTTGTTCTATGTAGACTTCCTCTTCCAATATATCATTCAGAAAGCTAGACTTTAGATCCATTTGGTGGACTTTGAAACCTTTATAAGCAGCATATGCAAGTAGTGTTCTTACTCCTTCCATCCTTGCAATAGGGGAAAATGTTTCCACATAATCTAGTCCTTCTTCTTATGCATAGCCTTTGCATAATAGTCTGACCTTATTTCTTGTAATCTCACCATTCTCATCTAGGTTGTTTCTAAATACCCATTTGGTACCAATCACATTTTTATTAGCTGGTCTTGGAACTAAGGTCCAAGTTTTGTTCTTCTCTATCTAATTTATCTCTTCTTCCATAGCTTTATGCCAATTAACATCTTGTAGTGCATCTTTCACTTTTTTGGGCTCAATCTTGCTCAGCAGACATGATTCATTCCTTAGTTTGTTCCTTGTCATTGGTCTAGCTTCCTTGCCTCTAATGATTTTTTTAGTAGGGTGATGTCTTCTGACATAATTGGATAACCTTGGTTCTATCCTTCTTTCCATGTTTGATCTTTCAGCTTTAGAGCCACTGTGCACATCTCTTTTAGGTATTTCATCATCTCTCTCATGTGTATTGATTTTAGAATTAGAATGTGCATTATCCTCATTCTACAACTTGGATTTTGAATGCAGCTCAACATTCACTAGCTGTGACTTGGCTGATACTAAATTTTTTTATTGATTCCCAACTTGATTGGTAGCTTCATCCTTAGCAGACATTCCTTCATAGAAGTATACAAAGGATCTATAATTTTCTAATTTCTTAATTTCATCAACTTGAGCTTCTACATGCTCATCAAAATTTACATTTGCACTCTCCACAATCTTGTTAGTGTTAGTATTCAAACACTTATATGCTTTACTTCTAGTGGAGTATCCAAGGAATATGCCTTCATCACTCTTTGAATCAAACTTGCCATTTCTAGAATCTTTAAGAATATATCATTTACAACCAAATACTTTGAAATGTTTTACATTGGGTGAGTGACCATACCATAATTCAAAAGGTGCTGCATTTGTACCTTTCTTGACTTGTACTCGATTTAGGGTGTAGACAAATATACTTACAGCTTCTCTCCAATACTTCAAAGCAACATTTTTCTCCATCATTAATGTTCTGGCACGGTGTATCACTAATCTATTCCTTCTTTCTATAATGCCCTTCTGTAGGGGAGTTCTAGGTGCTGATGCTCACCTTTTAATTCCTTTATCATTGCAAAATGTCTCAAACTCTTTTGATGTAAACTCTCCTCCTCTATTTGATCTTAGGTACTTCAATTTTTTTCTTGTTTCCTTCTCAACCTTGGCCAAATACCACTTAAACATTTGAAATGCATCAGATTTTTTCTTTAAGAACATGACAGTCATCATCCTAGAGTAGTCATCCACAAACAACATTATGTATTTGTCTCCTTGGTAGCTTTTCATTTCTATTGGGCCACATAAATCATTATGCACTAACTCTAGTACTTCTTTGGAATTGTAGGTTTTGCTTTTGAAACTTGATTTGGTCATCTTTCCTAGTTGACATTGTTTGCACATTGTATTTTTTAGGCTTCTTCAGCTTAGGCAAACCTTTGACTTTCTTCATTTTGTTGATGCTAATCAGATTATCAAAGTTAACATGACATAGATTTTTATCCCATAACCACACATCATCAAATATAACAACAAAACATGATGCATCTTCCATATCTAGGTAAAACATATTACTTCTAGTTTGTTCACCTTTTCCTATCATATTTCCATCAATGTCATAGATTTTGGTAGATTTGTTTCCAAATTCTACTTTGCAACCTATATTGCCTAATTGTGACACACTCAGTCGATTGTAGTTCAATCCTTCAACATAATATGCATTATCACATGAAATTTTCTCTATAAGTTTAATAGAGCCATTTGCTTTGATTTGAATGGAGCATCATTTCCAAATCTAACACTATTTCCATCATATTGAGTAAAGGTAACAAACTTACTTTTGTCTCCTGTCATGTGATTTGAGCATCCACTATCTATGATCCATTTGTCATTTTTGTTCACACAGGTTACTAGTGTTGTTGTCTCATCTTCATCTGACTCATCCTTCATGGCTACATAGACTACCTCATCATTATTTTCATTAAAATCCTCTTCTTCAACAATGTATCACTTTTTGCCTTTATCTTTGTAATCTCTACTATCATCTTCTCTTCTATTCTTGTTCTTGTGGCCTTCTTTGTAATTCTTCTTCCATGCACATCTTGCAACAATATGTCATACTTCAGTGTAATTAAAACAAATGACAGGAAGCTTACCTTTGAATTTGCCTTTGCCTTTGTGAAATCTTCTAGCCAACAATGCTTCCAATTGTTCCACATCTTCTTCATCTGTGTTGCTGTCACTAGATGCATTCTTTACCTTTTTCTTCTTCTTCTTCTTCTTTGGTTTCACCTCCTCAATGTCTTTTAATGATAGCTTGGCCTTGAAAGAAGATTCAAGATTCTTAGGTCTATAGTTGTCAAAGTTGGACAACTCAAATGTAGTGAGTCTTCCTACTATACCTTCAAAAGTTAGTGTGTTTCCTGTTACATATCTTAATTCATGTATGGCTGAAACTCTAATAGCATAGATGGGGAATAAGGTTCTTAAGAATTTTCTATTAATAGTTTCATCTTCTAAATGACCTCCCAAACTTCTTATTGCACTTACTACTTCTTTCATTCTAGAGGCATATCAAGTAGCATTCTCACCTTCTGCCATTTCCATGTCATCAAACTTTCCTCTGAGGATTTCTCTTTTTGCTCTTTGAACATTCTAATCTCCTCCATAGATATCAATCAAGACTTTCCACATCTTTAATGTAGAGTCACATCCCTTGATGTCATCAAATTTAGCATAGTTGAGGGCAGAGGCAATCTCCAGCATTGCCTAATTGCGCTCCTTCTTTTTTTTCATATCTTCTGCAGTGGGTGTAGCTGGATCAACATTTTCTACTTCAATTGAGGTTTGTGCATGATCACTTATTGATCCAAGGTGCAGCTTCAGCAATTTTTTCCATGCAGTGAAGTTATCTGTGTTGAGGTTGGGAACTTCTCTCTTAAACATCTTTAATCTTCGTGCTTCTAGTACCTTTAAACTAAATCAGCAGATGGCTTTGATACCAATTTTTAGAATTTCTTTAGAATAATTGAGGATGGGGGTGAATAAGTTATTCAAGGTCCAAATGTCCTAATAAAACTTTTTACCAAGTAAAGTGAGCCCAATAAATTGTTCGTGCATCCAAGCTTAAACTTTCCTACTTAGCAAGTTATTGAAAATCAACATGCAAGAATAACACATGAAGAATCAACACATAACACAATGATTTACATGGAAACCCAATTCGGGAAAAACCACCTAGTAACATGCTACTCAATTCTCACTCTTCTGAAGTGATGCCTTGTGAAAGGCCTACCCTGTTAAAGGCTACAACACAATGTTAAGTGTGACCTAGTTAAAGGATTTAACCACCTTGTTAGAAGTGGGCCTGGTTAGAGGGCTTTAGAACATTCACTTGGAATACCACCCTATTAAAGAATTTACAAATGATTTTTAAACCAACCTAAGTCCATAGGATTTTACCCTAATTGATACAATTGTTTGAGAGTAACAATAAGGGCTTTTGACTTGATACAACTCACAACTTAACTTGCAGATTTTAGATCTCAGTTTAGCTGACAACATTGCCTAGCTTTCAGCCTTTGTAGCTCTAACAACTTGTTCTTCTTTCAAGCTTCATCTCCTTGAGTCTTCATGCTTGATGTACTAGTGCAATCTCTTATATGGCCGCTTATCGAAGTAGAGTCTCTGTGCTCTATTCTTCCTTCTCAATGCCTTCTCCTTGATACACTTCAACAACTTCACAACTTGGCACCCCTAGCCACTCTTGCTTCTTTGCCTATGACTCCTTAAATAAAAGTCTAGAATACTTTTCCCTAAAAATATTCCCGTTCTTTCTTTTAGATCGAATGGATTAGGTAGGATTCAATGAATCTACCCCATATATTTTTCCTTCTAGAAACATCATGAAGAATCCTCCTAAATTTTCCCAAACATGGTTTATCTAAAATTTTGTGTCTCTAGCACATCCTCCTTATCCTCCATCTGGTTTACAAAATTCAAGGTAACAAACTTGTCAGCTTAGATTTGGTGAATCTTTGACTTCTCAAATAATCTAGCTGCTAGGCACTATTGAAATTCTGGTGCTCAACACATACTGTGTTACTCGGCACCAACTACATTTTACTGACGCTTGACACCTACTATGGATTCACTCAGCATCCACTAAGTTTTTTTTTGATGCTTGGCACTTATTACTTGCTTGACATCTAAACTTGCTTGGCTCCTTCTGTATCACTCAGTGCACACTAGATTTTATTTTTTGCTCGGCACTAACTAAAAATCTGCTCAGCACTCACTAATGAACTTAGTCAAGCTTTGCAGATAGCCTTGTTACATCTTATACTTCTAAAGTTTCTAAGTGTGACCAACCTTTGTATCTTCAAGTATATTGTCAATACATCATTTAATCATTGTCTTAATTGATCCTTGCACTTCATTACAAAACTATAACTCAACCTTTCCCTTATGTACTTTTGTTATATCTTATTGATTAAATCCTCTTCATCAATCAACTAAGTGATAGTACTTGGATCTTATAAGAAATTTTCATTCCACCAAATAGCAGGTTTAATATTAGTGACAAAACAATGATTGAAAACATTCTTTATTAAAAATCTCCCTTTTTGCAAACAATCTTCTTTCTTCAACAATGATCTTTTCAATCAGATTTCCAATAGTTTGATGAACCTTACTTAGGACTTCACATTATTTATATATTCAAGGGATCCTTGGCTTTAATTTTTTATATTTAATACAGGTATCTCTTTTTCCTTTGCCCCTTCTTATAAATAGCCACTCTTCTTTACAACTATGTGGATAGGAAGTTGCTTTGTAGCATTTTTTTAATTTAGAATTGAATGCATACTTTTGTCATGAAAAAAAAATGAGAACACTTTTCTTTTAATGAGGTAACTAAGTGATTAGCAATGACTCTCTAACATTTGTTAAGATGATGGTTATTTGATAATAATATGATCACACTATGATCAAGAGAAAGAATTGACTCGAATAGCTAATGTTTATATATTATAGCTATCATTTGTAATGTCTTTTATTTTAAAGGAAAAATGCATGATGGATTTACATCATATCTATAGTAGAATTTGTACACCACATCAGAGTCGTACAACCACATCCACTAAGAATAACAAGAATATTACTAGTCAGCACCATAAGCTAATTATATCAGCAATAAGCTAACTCTCAGGGAAGACTTTCAAAAAAATCAAAGACTATAAAATGAAATTACATTTTCCTCCTAACAACTTTGTTAGAGCTAATAATACTGCATTAAAAAATGAATTTCACCTCTGCTATCCAAAGGAACTCAACATTGATTTATAGAAGTAGCTTTAAGTTTTTATTTATCAATGGATATTTTGTGTAATATGTTCATGGTATTTTAGTTATAGTGAGCATAACTAAAGTTTCTAACTGAAGAAACAAATGAAATGAATCCTTTCCCACTACAATTTTATTATTATCTTAAACCCATTTTCCTTAATACATAGAAGAATTTGAAGATCCTTTGATAGCGTTTAGCTATGAGAAGTCACTCACTCTTCTGCTCTCCCCAAAATCCCTTAACATTATTGGAAATTTACAAGTTATAACACTTGGTGCATGTTGCTTCCTAGACTTTCCTCTCAATTAAAAATGCCTTATAAAAATTCGTTTGTTCAATGGATACTTTCCAACTACAGTGGATGACTTCTTTGAATTGTTGTCATTGGACAAATGATCATTGCTGACAAAATAATCTCACTAGAAAATGCATTAGGAACTAGAATATCATCATTTGAAACTCTTTTAGATATTTTGGTTTTGGTAGAACATTGACTCTTTGACCTGAAAGCCTTCAAAACTCTAGCTTCACATCTTAGAGCTCATTCAACTGGATAAGCCAAATGCTCTGAGACTATGTCATCACTTTCTACACATATAGGGCATGATGGGCCATGCTTGCTTGCTTTAGGTGTCACTTGCTCCAGACACTACATGGTAAACATGCCCAAACAACACTATAACAATAGAGACATTACTCTTAGACAACATATTTACAGGGGTATGTGAAAAATTATGTGAGCAAATGAAAAATTTATTAACCTCGAAATGAGAGGCAGGGTAATTGCCTTGTAATTTTTTTTACCTTAATCCTTTCCACTGGTAGAGAATCCCCCTCCATGCTCTCTCTAATAGTAACCCATCCAATTTCTAAGGACCCTCCACATCACTCAAATGGAAACCATCTCTTTTTGAGGAAGCCACAAGATCTAAAAAATGTTTGCATCAATCACCAATCAAAGACACTACGTATAGCCATTGTTGAGTTGCAATCATTTTCAACAACCATGGAGGAGTACATTCCATCATATGTAGACTAGGAGTCATTGTCTAGAGAATCTAGCTTAGGGATCTCTAAAACTGAGAGTTCCCTAGAATGCTCATTATTGCAAGCATGGTGCAAGTGTCTAAAGAAGATAGACCTATTGTAGGTTGATGAATGCTTTGATGGGAGCTAACTTTTGAACCAACCTAGTCGACTAGGCTAACTTTTAGACTATCTTGGAAGACTATCCAATGTATTTATTGAAGGTGAAAATGATTGTGGTACATTAGAATCCAATGCAAGACTAGAGGTTGAGCATCCCTCATTGGAGAATGTTTCTGCTATATGTGAGCTCACAATTGAATCTACAATTATAGTGACCAAGTTTCCATTATTAGCCACCAAATGAGGAGAATTATCACATGGATTTTGAATTATTTTTTTCTACAGAGGTCACCTGTACCCCTAAATATTTATTTTGTATTCAATTTTGTGAAGACTACCTGACTTTGGGTGTTCTAATATTTCAAAACAAGAAACCAAGAATGTACAGTGTCTTTATACATGGTTGCTCATAGAAAACTCCTCTTGATGTTAAATTTTGCAAAACCCGAGTATCATTCACATTTTTGATATGTGTGTTGGTACCTTTAATGAGTTAATTGCATTGTTTATTTTAGTTTTACATTTTGATGCTAAATTTAAGATGTCACTCTAGTTTGATATGATGAAATCTTCCTTCTATCTTCTTTCTTGTAACATAATGGATTTATTTTAAGTTTTCCTGATAAGAGAATTTTTGATCTTAAGCTTTTAGCAATAACAAAAAATAAAAGGTTGCTAAGATTTACAACTTTGTTCGCCAATGTACCTTTTATTGTAAGATGCTTTCTCAATATTTATTTTTATTTCACTTCTTTCTATGTATACTAAAGATGAGATAATCATGGTGCTCCTTTATTCCTTGATTCATGCCACTTTTTCAAAATATGGCATTTCTCATTTATTACATGTATATGTACAATTGAAATGATTCATTAGTCAAAATATTTTCTTTTCAAATTGATTTTTCTGTACTTCCACTCTTTGATCATCTTTGGATGTATAGCAGTTATGATATGGGTAGGTGTATAAGTCTTCCATTTTCCAATTAATGGAATTGACTCCTTTCATTTTACTCTTGCAATTACCTCCTCTGGTGTGGACCTGGGTCTTTATCAATATGCAAAGACATGGCGGCTCTTCACTTATCAAGAAATGGAGGATTTGTACCATACGCTACCCTAATCTTGACTTATATTTCTTCAAAGCTAATGTTCTATTGTGCCTTTATTTTAAAAGACACATTTTTTTATAGTCACCATGGCTTTTGTAGGACCTAGTTTGTATTGTAGTTTATGCTTTTGTGACTGAAAAGATAAAATGAAAGATCATTCTATTTTACAGAGATTTGTGATATTCTTTTACATGTTTTTGGATAATCTTGTATTTTTTTTTGGATACTCTTGTAATGTTTTCCTTTATGAATAATAGAAACTTAGTTATTTTCTTGATGTGTTGTATTTTTCCCTTTTCTACTGCATTTTATTTCATTCCAATAATGTCTACAACTTCTAAAAGTTTTGAAAATATAAATGGTTGTGTCTCAATTTAGAACAACCACCTAGCTATTGGTATGCCTATTTTTATCCTGGTGCTAAAAATTGGTAACATCAACAAAGTTGAGGACATTAGATTAAGGAAGGAAGAAACTCGTGATCACATTGGTCTAGCTTGGGTTTAATAAATAGGTGGGCACAAAATTACCACTACTTAACCAAGACATGAAGTGGTGAACCTTGTTCAAGTCACTCTTATATAGCCTAATGTTTCTTATTATTATTTGGCCAGTGTTACAACCTAGAATGCTTAGGTCCTAGCTGCATTTCTTTTTTCCAGTGGTCAGGTCTCCTAAAATTGACTTGCCTCTTTACAAAAATGAGATGAGTCAATAAGAATTTATATAGGTTTCTAATCATATTGACTATTGACATATTTATCAGGTGGTTTCAATAAGTAATGGGTAACTTAACTCCTTATGGATTTATGGTCTAATTTTTCACTTAATTGTTTTGGGTACCTATCCATCTTTTAACACTTTATTCTTAAGTTATTTGGTAGAGATGCTATTCAATGATTTTACCATTCTGAAATATTTTTTAGATGTTAGTCCAAAGATATTAAAAAAGATATTTCACAGTCATAATTGTCTAAGTATGTACATAAGTGAGTTGTTATGAAAATGATCACAATGAATTAAAGTATGGCAGTCAAATTATTAGAATAGTAGTTTTTGTCAAGACTATGATTGTTTGATGTACATTATCATGTTTTATGTAACATTAGTTTGACTACAAGCAAAAGTTGTACTTAGGCTGTACTATTACCTTAACCTTGACAATCTTTATGTAGATAGCCTCACTTCCAAAAGGATAATATATTCAGTTGCTAGAGTTTTGAGAGAGTAGCTTTGTTTTGTTATGATGTTACTATTTAGTGTGCAATCAAAATTATGAGGAGCTATCATATTTTTCATGTTAAACAAAATAGTCTTTTGTTTGCTCAACTAAGTATTTCAAACACATATCTTGTGTATTTCTTATTGTTGTGGTTTAATCTAATTTTTTTAGAGCTTCCAATAATCATAATGTAAGCAACCTCCCTACTAAAAGAATCATGTCATGGATTATGAAAGCTTCTATAGGATTCCATTAGGGAATTATCTAGACATGAAGCATGTATTATGCTTCCAACAACAAATGTGTCTAGAGAAAGAACAACATGATTTTCTATTAGAAGGCATTTCATATATTTTACTTTAGTTTCATAATCCTATTTATGTCAGTTTAGGCTCCATTTACTATGCTTACTTGGTAGTTCCATTGATCTTTAATGGTTTTCTATTATACTTTTGTGATTTTTCGAGATGCCTTGTTATTAGGATTATTGGAATCGCAAGTGGTTTTGCATATATTTTGTTTCTTGTAGAATATTTTATCCCTTTGCTAAAAAATTTGGGTACTGTTTGGTTGACACCATATGTGCACTCCTTTTACTTTCTTTCATGTCTTCTTGGTACAATTTTTTTGGTGTCCCCAAATGATTTCCCAAATGTGCACATATCAACCTTATGCACAACATTTGTTGAATTAAGTTGGCATTTCATTGACCCATGCTCTACTTTTGTTAGTCACCTTAGATGGCCAAAAAGGTGTTGTGTTTCTGTGCCTCTCTAGTAATATTTCTATCTCAAAATCAAGTCATATGTAAATTGGGGTTATTCATCATAACTCAATCTTGTTGGAATTGCCTTAACCATTAGTTTCTTTAGAAGTTTGAGTTCTATATTGACTCAACAAGTAACTTAGTTTTATTTTAGTAGAATTTTATATGGATCACTAAAGTCATTGAATGCATCTTTTCCTACTATTGTAGAGGATTTCATTTGAACATCACCCTGGAAGTATTCCTTAATTGTAAATATTTCTACATAGATGTCAATTAGTCAAGACCAAAGGATGTAGATATTGTCTACATCTCTCCATATTTTTAATGTATAAATTATTTTATACATTACTTCCTTCAACTTGGCAATAGTGAGAAAGTTCAAGAATATCAAGGGGGGATAGGTAGTTTATGGCCAACAAAAAATGTTGTATGTGCATTTAAATATAGTTTTTGTCATCTTAAAAGTCATTCTGATTTGGTTTTATATTTTAAGGAATCTTTGGATGCAATATCAAATGAGAGTGGAATATTTGTAATGGATCTTTATGGAGGCTCATGTTCAGAGCATGCACTTAAGTTTCACAAAAGATATGAACATTTTACAGTAAGTGAAGTTGCACAAACACTAATTTCATCATATTAAATTACTTTCACTAGCACATATAAGTTTCTATCTATAGTATTTCTTGAGAGAAGTGTTTGTGAAATATATCTGTAAGGTCAAGTTCAAGAAGTATTGCAATGTTTTTGATTTGCAAAGTTATTATTATTTAGTAATTAGAGATCACGTTCATCATCCATCTATGAATCTTGGACATTCATTTATCATAGATGAAATACTTATGTCAAAAAACTTCAGTCGTCTCATTATCATGACCATTCATGAGAGTATTTAGTTGTTTCTAGATTTAGGTAATTAATTGTTTGTATTATATTGTTATTAACTTATTTAGTTATTCTTATTGTTGATTCTTAGTTTTGTTCTTAGGTTTGTGAATTTAGACAACAAATACTATGAGATTTTCATGAGCTTACAAAATTGGTTGAATTTTTTTTTAGGTCATTTCATTGAACGGGCCTCTCAAGCACCTTATGGCTATTGCAAATGTATGTCTAGTCATTATCAAACATGTATGTTCTAGGAATGTCTCTTGTTTATACATGTTAGCATGAATGCTGATGATACTACATTGGGGCAGTATCCTAAGAATTAGAGAGTATTGACATGTTGCATTCATGACTATGTTTGTCATTGATGTCAACATAACAATAAGTTATAAAGAATGGTAGAATAGAAGACAAAGACCTTAGTTGTATAGACACAATTTTGAGTGTTTGGTGATGCAAGTTCATGGGCATGCTCAATAGAGTATCCTAATGATTAGGTTTAATGTGTAGCAGATAAGTTAAAGACATAAAAAAAGTTGTACCTAATCTACATAGAGCAGTATAGAGAGAGAGTACCTAAGAAGCAGTTTCTAATGTTTCCATTATATCCTTTGATAGTGATATAATCTAGTGATACACAATCAAATACTGACAAAGGATAGTCTGATGGCAATGTTAGCAAGTGTGCAGATCTTGAAGTCACATGTATGAAGTTTTGTATATAGTGTGAGATGACAGTGTTATTATAATTATAAATAAATAAATTATCATATTATAATTAATTGGGAACACCTCAAGGCCAACTCAAGGAATTATTTTGAAGATATGGTATAAAGGAAATATTTTTTTTCTTGTTTGTAACATGTATGTATAATAATCAAGCATTGAAGTGTATGCAAAGTGTGAAAAGGAGCAAAGTGTTTATTGAATGTGAGTAAGAAATCCAAGGGATTATTGGATGCGAGATTTGTGATCTGGTTACAAGATTAGGAGCAAAAGTTTGGTTGACAAGAAAAAGAAAGAGGAAGGGAGTACAATTCATTTATATTATTCTACAAGGAAAAATACAAAGATCATTTGGATAGTGGGTTCATTGGTCTTTCCCTTGAAGTTATTGGGGTAGTGGGTCCAACTATCTTCCACAACTCCTAACAGGGTTGGAATCTCCTAACAGAGATTAAAAGTCTCCTAATTGGGATTGATATGTATTGAATGTTGTTATAGAATCCTAACAGGGTCCATCCTCTAACTAGGAATATTTATATTAGTACATCATCTTGTGGGTACCATCCCCACTAGGGTTTTCCGTTTGATCAAGTGATTCCCTAGTTAACATATCTAGTGTTATTGTGCATGACTATCTTGTTGTGGTTTATGATTATATTGCTCATATGGTTAAAGTTTAATAAGGTTGATAATTGTGATATTAGTTGGACAATTGATTCACCCCCCTCCCTCTTAGTTATATTGGTGGACTATATATTCTAAAAATTGGTATTAGAGCATTAGGTCCTTGAAGGAAAATCTTAATAACTTTGGGAGATTAGTGGCAAGTCATTTCAAAAAGGATAGTCCTAAGTTTGACGGAGGAAATTTTGACACCCTAAAGATGGGGCTTCTTGGTGAGACATCAAAAATGTGTAAAGAATTTAGCATTGAGTTTCTAGATCCAGAATCCTTTTGTTGCATACAAAAAAATAGAAGCACAAGTCAAGATAGATTTAGACTCGAAGAAGACATGAAGATCAAGGAAGGTATTGATCTGGTTATGAAAAGAGAGCCAGAAGGTATGGGATTTTTTTTTTGTTGGACATGTAAAGAGTTTGGTCATTTTTTGTCTAGATGTCTTAAGAGAGTAAGAAAATCTAGAAAGAGTTCTCTTTTTGATGAAGATGAAGAATTTAAAGCAAGCATGGAAAGATTCTTGAATGATTGTGATGATAAAGATAAGGAGCTTGAATTGGTTAAGAAAGAGGAAGTAGTAGAAGAGATAGCTTTGGTAACTATTATTGATCCGAAGGCTAATCATGAAAATGTGGAAGTTGTCATTGAGACTAACAATGATTTGTAGAATGAGAATCATATGAAAGAACAAGAATCTAAGCCTAGAACAAAAGAAAGAGTTGAGTTGACAACTCCTAGCAGAAGCATATCAAAGAAGATGAATGAGCAAGGTGAAGTTGTAAGGAACAAGGATAGACTTGTGTGCAAAGGATATTTACAACAAGAAGGCATAGAATATGAGGAGACATATGCCCTTGTAGCCAAAATGGAAGCAATAAGAATGTTCTTGGCTTATGTAACAAATAAGAAGTTTAAAGTATATTAGATGGATGCTAAATCAACTTTCTTGAATGGAGAACTTGAAGAAGAGGTATATATTGAGCAGCCTAGAGGTTTTCCCCTCATAGAAGACAAAGATATGGTATGCAGACTAAAGAAAGCTCTATATGGTTTGAAGTAACTACCTAGAACCTGATATGCAAGGTTGGACAACTATTTGGCAAAACTTGGATTTTCTAAAGGTATGATAGATAGTAACTTGTATTTGAAAGAAATTGAGAATGGTTTGATGATAATAGTAATATTTGTTAAAGATGTCATATTTGGAGGAAATGATGAAGCAAGTGATAAGTTTGCTGAAGAGATGAAGAATGAGTTTAAGATAAGCATGATAGGAGAAATGAATTTTTTTCCTAGGATTGCATATTGTGTTGAACAATGATGGTATTTTCATTTCACAAGCTAAGTACTTGAAAGACTTGTTGAAGAGATTTGGATTGGAAAGTTGTAAGCCCATTGGTATAGCTATGATAATTGGTCACAAGTTATCTAGCAAATATGAGACACCTACTATTGAGAAAAAGAAGTACAGATCCATGATTGGATATTTGCAATATTTAACTCACACCAGACTAGATATAGAAAATGTTGTTGGGATTGTGGCTATATTTCAAGCTAGTCTGAAGGAATATCATTATGTAGCAGTAAAAAGAATTTTTAGGTATTTGAAAGGAACATCTGGCTATGGAATTTGGTATGATAGATCAAGTGATTTCACTCTATGTGCATATACTGATGTAGATTGGATGATAGATAGAGCACCAGTGGTGGATCATTTTTTCTTGGAGGAAGATTGGTTTCTTGGATGAGTAAGCAATAAGATTGTAGTATGGATGATAGAAAGAGCACCACGATGGTGGATCATTTTTTCTTGGAGGGAGATTGGTTTCTTGGTTGAGTAAGAAACAAGATTGTATTTCCCTGAGTACAACTGAGGTAGAGTATGATGCAACAACAAACAATTGTAATCAAGTGATACAGATGAAACAAATGCTGAAGGATATGAAAATTGAGTTTGTAGAACTTGTTATCATATATTGTGATAACCCAAGTACAATGAGTATGTCTAAGAATCTTGTATTGCATTCTAAGCTAAGCATATATCTATTAGGTATCATATCTTGAGAGAGGGTAGCAGAAAAGGAGATTATATTAGAATATGTGAGTACTAAAGATCATATTGTAGATGTTTTTATGAAGCCTTTACCTAAAGATACATTTGAGTACTTGAGAGGTATATTGCTTGGGGTTATGCCCTTGCCTACTTCTAAGTAGATGATGTAGAGATTACATAAATCTAGTGGTACAAAGCATTATTGTTATACTGGATTGAATGTTGATGCTTCATGTATGGGGGAGTATCTATGATGAGCTGAATAATTAAGGACTCTTGGTAATTGGTCTTAAATAGTGTCTTTGGACACTTGAGTTGGTTGAAGACTTGGAGCAGTAAATTGACATAATGAGGCCTTTGTCATTGATGTCAATGGGCGAGAATTTGCATGAAAAACATCTCCCAAGTATGTATGGGGAGAGTGCATGAAAATCTCTACTTTATTAGGGAGATTTAGAAATATTCATGTAAAGAAGAAGGAGGAATATATCTATGGGGGAGATATGCAGCATAAGGAATTATGATGTATGACAAGTTGTTACTATGAACAACTATTGCCAATCCTAAAGAAGAAGAAGAACAAAGTAGTATTCCAGAGGATTTCAGATTTGATTGATGAAGAAGATTTGAGAAGATGAGAACAACAACAACAACAATAGAGTATTGTTTTGGTATTCATGGAACTTAGATATTTTTCATCTATGTTTCCATCAATGCCAAAGTGGGAGATTTTTAGCATTAATACTGTTGATACTACATTGGGGGAGTATCATAAGCATTGGAGAGTATTGCCATGTTGCAAATTTACGATTATGTTTGTCATTGATGTCAACATAGTAGTAAGTCTGTAAAGAATGACAAAATAGAAGACAAAGATCTTAGTTTTATGGACACAATTTTGAGTGTTTGGTGATGCATGTTCATGAACATGTTCAGTACAGTATCCTAATGACAAGTTTTAATGTGCAACATGTAAGTTGAAGATGTACGGAATTTGTACCTAATTTGCAAAGATCAATACAAAGATAGAGTACCTAAGAAGAAATTTTTGGTGTTTCATTATATCCTTTGACTATGATATAATTTGGTGATGTATGATCAACTGGTGATAGAGGATAGTCTAATGGTGATGTTAGAAAGTGCATAGATCTTGAAGTTGCATGTATGAAGTTTTGCATATACTATGAGTCAACAATGTTATTGTAATTGTAAATTAATTAATTATCTTACTATAATTAATTGGGAATGCCTCAAAGCCGACTCAAGGAATTATTTTGAAGATATGGTGTAAGGAAAAGATGTTTTCCTTGTTTATAACGTATATATATAAGCATCAAGCATTGAAGTGTATGTGAAGTGTGAAAAGGAGCAGAGTGTTTACTGAATACAAGTAAGTGATCCATTAAGGGATTATTGGATGCGAGGTTTGTGATCTAGTTACAAGATTAGGAGTAGAAGTCTAATTGACAAGATAGAGAAAGAGGAATGAAGTATAATTCATTTCTATTATAATGAAAGGAATAATACAAAGACCATTTGGACACTAGGTTCATTGATCTTACCCTTGAAGTTGTTTGGGTAGTGGGTCCAACTATCTTCCACAACTCCTAACAAGGTTGGCACAACTCCTAACAGGGTTGGAATCTTTGAATGAGGATTTAAAGTCTCCTAACAGGGACTGCTATATACTGAATGTTGTTATAGACTCCTAATAGGTTCCATCCTCTAACAAGGAATATTTATATTAGTACATCATCTTGTGGGTACCATCCCCATCGAGGTTTTCCCTTTGATCAAGGGTTTCCCTAGTTAACATATCTGGTGTTATTGTGCATGAGTATCTTGTTGTGGTTTCTAATTATATTTCTCATATGGTTAAATTTTAATAAGGTTGATAATTTGTTATATTAGTTGGATAATTGATTCACCACCCCTCTCAATTATATTGGTGGACTATATATTCTAACAATACATGTATAGTATTTATTAACAAAAGGATAGTTATTGCAACTTTTACAATCTTATGCATTATTCTTTAAAGGATACTAGCTCAATGAAAGAGCACCTAATTTACAAGTAGGATGATGGTGGTTCGATTCCATCATGTCCTAATATGATTAAACTCGTGATTAAATAAATTACCAAATATGCTACCAAATATACTACCAAATAAACTACCCAATAAAGTACTGAATCAACTGCCAAATCAAATACCAAATAAACTACCAAATATTGTATCAAATATACCACTAAATATACCACCAAATAAACTACCAAATAAATTACCAAATAAAGTACCAAATAAACTACCAAATATACTACCCAATAAACTATCAAATAAACTATTGAATAAACTACCGAATCAACTATCAAATCAAATACCAAATCAACTAACAAATCTACTACCAAAATTACAAAAACAACCTACCAAATAAACTACCAAGAAACAATAATAACCAACCAAATCAATGATCAAATAAACAATCAAATCAATGATCAAATAAATGATCAAATCAATAACCAAATTAATAATTAAAATAGTTTAGTCATAAATTTGGTTACTAGATTACTAACTGGCAATAAACCACCAATGGTCACATGATCAAAATTGTTCATATATTACAATTTTTAGTAGTTTATTTAGTGATATATTGTTGTTTTTGTACTAGTAGAATGGAAATTTTGATTCAAAAGGTGATAAAGTTATATTCCTAGGTTACTCTTCTAGGAGCAAGGCTTACAAATGTTTGAAAAAGTAACTAACATAATGATTAAAAGTGCAAATATTATAATTGATGAGTTTGCAGATAAGAATGTTGAGGAGAGAGAAGGATGAGGAGAGTGACTAACAACATTTTTTTTTTAATGTCTATGATGATGCACCTACTGCTATACCTAAGCACCAAACAAAGTCATTACAGTGGTACATCAAACAATAACAAAAAGATATCAAGCATCATCTTGCATTACCTGAGCCACAGACATAATAACCTGAACATAATGTTAAGCCCCAACTAAGTAAAAATATTATTGGAAATCACATAACTAAACTTGTCTTAGAAAAGTATGTGAGAAGGAATCATTCACAAGATAAAATAATTGGAGACAAGAGTGTTGGAACCATGACTAGAATTAACATAAAAGACAATACACATTTGATTACTGAATTTGAGCCAAGAACTGTAAAAGTTACACTGGGTAATGAAGATTTGATCAATGTTATGAATGAAGAAAAGGGACAAATTGAGAAGAAAAACACATGGACACTTGTAACAAGACCCAAGAACAATAATATAATTAGAACCAAATGGATATTCAAAAAATAATTGGATGAGAAAGGTGATTTTGTAAGGAACAAAGTATTAGATAACTTGGGGGGGGGGGGGGGTGGGTGGTGGGTGGGGGTGGGTTGAATCAATTGTGTCTAGTTATCTCATAGTCCCATCAATATTTCATCACCATCAAAGAAACATAAATATCAACAACAATAACTTCAACAAATCCTATAACTTGGTAGATATATTTAACATAATATTTAACCCATACATCAACTTCACCTCAAACTATTATCAACTTGTTCCTTGCTTACCAAATGTTAGTAAATTTTGAGTAATTACCTAGTGATAATTTAGTTATTACTGAGTTGTAGTAAATTGTAAAAACATATAAATCAACTTGAAACACTAATACCATTCATAAAATTTGGCACCAATATTTGACATGGAAACCCTATTAAGGGGGAAAACCACCTAGGACCAGTAATCCAAAAAATTCCACTCTTCTGAAGTGATCTCTATTAGGAGACTACCTTGTTAAAGGATACATACACTTTGTTAAAGTGACCTTATTAGAGGATCTCACCAAAAGATAATCTAGAACTTATCACTCCCTATCTAGGACAAAAAAGGATGGCTTGATTTAAAGGACTTATGAATACCACTAATCAGTGTTACCATATAGGATTTCATAAAATTGTTTGGTCCACTCAGTGCTTCTAATATTTTTTGTTGTAATGGTTAAACTATAAATAGTATAAAGAGATCTATTAGAATAACAACTAATTTTTCTTATTAGATCTTTGTTCTAGCTCTTTCTCTATCTTTTACTCACTTGATAGATTTTTTCTACCACAAACTTCTTTATCTTCTCTACTTGGCTTGGCTTAACTCTTTCTTCACCTTCAACAAATTTGTTCTTCACAACAACCTTCAATAATTTCCTCCAACATTTGTAACAACTTTAAATTAGTTTAGCATATTAGTAGCTCATGATTCTTCTTCTAATCAACAACCTAGGCTATCATTTTCTCCTCCCTAAATAGATTTTTGAATGCTTCCAGAGCCTTCCATATTTAATCACTTAATTAGAATTGTAAATCTTAGGTTTACAACTAGATTCTTTCATATAATTAATTTAGACACATAAAAAATATAACTTTATATAGAACTTTGTGTCCACATTTATCCTTAACTAGTTTTCCTCATTAGATCCTTCTTGATTTTTCTCCATCATTGATCTTGCAAAAAAATTTGAATCTTGCATTAGGTCTTCTCAAATTTTCCTAATTTCCATCAAAAGTTGGCCTTAGAATATAATTTCTCATATTTGTTCATCTAGTTGTCACTTGGTAAACATATCATTTACTATAGAAACATATAACTTGTGCAATACTGACTTTCTTAGGCAACACTATGTTCTTCATTCGTTCTTGTAATTGCTTGGGAAATCTTGTAGTCATTCATTGAATATAGTCTCCCTTAATTAACCTTGTGACTCAATTAATCTTGTGATCTTAAACATATTACACCAATACATGATTGCAAAATAATCAAACCAATATTACATGATCATTGTCCTACCCATTTAAGTACCCATTAAATACCTTACATATAACCTATGTCCTCATCATACTTTCTTTAAATCCTCTTCATTAATCAAATGATATGGAACTTTCCTAAGATAGTAGAATGTCTAGCTAGTTAAGACTTTAAAATCAAAGACAATATAACAATTAATATCACTCTTTTACATACATTAATAGCATCATTAATTATAATATCAGTTGGGGCTAATAATCTCCCCCTTTGTCATTGATGGAAACACATAACATAAGATTCTACATTACAAAACATCACATAAGATAATAAAATGTATGCATTGTCAACAACACAACTTTGCAATTATCGTTCTTCAAACTATTACTTGGTATGTATCCTTAGTAGCAACAAAAATTCAACTTTACTCCCCCTTTAATTATGATCTTAGTCTATTCTCCCTCTCTTGGGTATATTCTTCCCTTTGTTACTCTTCTCCTCTTTTTGGGTAGATTTTCTTCATTGTTTTTCTCCCCCTCTGAAAAAAATGCCAAGGATCATTATAAGCTTCAATGTGAAACTTGTTGCCCCATTTTTCATTCTCAGACTAATTAGCAAAAGTGAATACTCATATTTAATTGAGAGGAGTAAATTATTGTTTTTTTTGAGTCTAGGTATAAGCCCTCTTAGGTTGGATGAGTCTCTATTGTATTTTCCCTTTTCTCCCTCTCATCATTCTTAGCTGGGTGGTTTTCCATTTTGTTGAGTGATCTTACAGTTGAGTGATCTTACGGGTAGTTTAGTGCCTAGTCCAATGAAGATTCATGTTACTCATTCAATAATCAACTACAAGTTATATATGTTTATGACCTATCACTATTTGAAAAACTAATGCTTGTAGAAATTCGGAAATCATCGTCTCCTCAACGAGTTTTCTACCCATGAAGATGATTTCCCATGAAAAGCACTAAATGATGCACACATATCAAAAACATGAAAATAACAAGGCATATTGTAGTGAATCAATGTTTCATTTGTGATTATGCCTTTGGAAAATGGTTCAAATTCATTGTGGCTCTCATAATCATCCCCGATAGAAAACTTAGAACTGACTTCTCCTTGGCAATTTTTTGACCCATGAAGTTGGTTTTCCAAAAAGGAAATTTAGTATGAAAAGGAACAATAAGTGGTCCTTGAGAAGGTGTTCGCACCTCATTTAAACATTTCCAATTTTAAAAAGAACAATCATCTAATGTTTGACTAAGAAAGGAAACGTTGATAGAGAAATAGAAATTGTCTTCTCCTTAATGAGTTTTCAACCCATGAAGACAATTTCCTTAATTCCAAAGAAAATCAAGCTAATGATCAGGTTAGATTCACAATTTGTGTTTAGAACATCCTAGAATGATAATAAAGAGAACCTAACCATTACAAAAAAGAGATAATGATTAGGATTTGACTTAGTAGACATTCTCCTATGGAGTACCCTAATGGTAACTTCCTAAAACTTAAAGGAAAATAGAAAAGTAAGTTATGGAGATATAAAAAGTTACCATTGAGCCCAAAAAAATAGTGAAAAGATCCCTAGATCCCCATTAAACCATCACATTTACTACTCAATAGGTATCTCCTTCAATTCATTCATGAGATGTGAATTCTAAAGTTCAACAGATGAATCGAGGCTCCCACATATATGGAAACATAAACAGTTGAACAAACTACCGCTTTTTCTTTGAACTGCTATTTTGTTAATGTGCATAACTTTTGAAAAGGCCAATAATTGTTGCATTATCCATTCCTTTCACTTTCTCAATTCAAATCTTTCTCTCAAAATCCTGGCAACTAGGTTCATGGGTTTTGACAGATTGACTAAGATCAAATCCCAATTATAGAATTTCATTGACACTTATCTTCACTTCTACGACATGGAAGATTTCCAAAAGAGAGTGGTTCACCCCCTCACTAAGAAACTCTAAGGATTTTGGTTGGTCAAGGCAACTAGTTTTATGGTTACAATTCAGGCGCTGGAGTTGATGGAGGGCCACACCACCCTTACCCACTCACAATCAAGAATGCAACAATATGGAGACCAAGAGAAATTAAAAAAAAAAAAAAATTCTTCACAAGAAATTTTATTATACTTGAAAATCCTTACAACACCCACAAGATGATATCATAGATATGACTTCTTCAAAAAGAAGTTTACAAATTCTTCAACATAAGAGAAATCCCAAATAAGAGTCTTCACACCAAGAGCTTCACCAAAAATTCCTACTTCTCAAACTTGATTAGAAATGCTCATATGCCTTGCTTAAATAGGCACTTACCACCCAATGCATGACTTATCCACAACTTTCTAGAATTCCACCTACACAATATCCACAACCTTCTACAACTTCCATAACCTTCTACAATATCCACAACTTTCTACAATATTCATAACTTTCTAGAATTCTGCCCACACACCTCGATAAATGGAATGACAACCATTTTTTATTTTATTTTTCTATTACGCTACCTATGCACCTCAAAAATAGAAATCTCCTTTTCCTTTCTTTTCTCCTTTTTATTTTTTTATTATTTCTCCTCTAATTTTTGTCACTTTCTCTCTCCTCCATTTTTTTAAATTTTTAAATTTTTAATTTTAATTTTAATTTTTTAATTTTTTAATTTTTTTACATTCAACATGTCTCCCCTTTATTTTGGATGCAAGATGCTCTTGCATCAGACTCCCCAGGTCTGAAAAGATGTTCTAATAACTGGAAGAACATCTTTCGGGATTCAACACATAAATCCAAAACTAGTTCTTCACATATATGTCCTCCAAATCTTCAGTTTGCATACTCTTTACCTTGTTTTACTTCTTCTCCTTCACATCCACCACAAGTGTTCCATAGGTCTGCTTCCCATGCTAATTTTCAATCTTCTCAAAATTTGCCAACTCAACTCAACTACCAATACTCAGGTTTCTTTGACCGAGCACTTCATTCTGCAAAGGAATCAAGGTAAACTTCCTACCAACTTTCTCAATAGTAAACACATTCCTAACACAATCATGCATAGCCCTGCAATCATACTACCAAGGTCTACCAAGTAACACATGACAACTATTCATATCCACAATATCACACAATACTTGATCCTTATAATGCCCAATCTAGAAATCAACAAGACATTGCTCTCTCACTTCCAAAGCATGCTCACCTTGCAACCAACCAATCCTATAAGGACAAGGGTGTCTCAATCTCTTCAAACCAAGTTTTTGAACCATCTCCTCAACAACAAGGTTATCAGTACTACCACAATCTATAATCACCTTGCAAACTTTCCCACCAGACTTACAACAAGTTTTGAACAAACTAGTCCTTTGACAAGAATCTAATGTCTTCTTACCCATTAGTACTCACCGAGCCAAAAAAATTTCTCCTTCCTCAGGCTGATTTTCTTGGACTTCAACCTCATTCACAATAGTAGTTGTCCTACCAATAGAACATTCAAAAGATCTATGCCCTTCTTGACCACACTTGAAACAATTACCTTTGAATACACCTCCACTTGTTCTTCTTCTTTGTTCAATAGGTTTTGGTTCACCTTCTACTTTTGGTTTAGCTTGTACCAAACTATCCTGCTTCTCCTTCCCTCTTGAACTACCTTGATTCTTCCTCTTTAGCTTCTCCTCTGCTCTCAAAGCATACTGATAAGCATCCTCCACTGTGGAAATATTCAGCATACCAACCTCATTCTG
Source organism: Cupressus sempervirens (assembly GCA_028749045.1). Classification (NCBI taxonomy): domain Eukaryota; kingdom Viridiplantae; phylum Streptophyta; class Pinopsida; order Cupressales; family Cupressaceae; genus Cupressus; species Cupressus sempervirens. The sequence continues at coordinate 586,508,826 of CM053783.1, read as the reverse complement.
AATATTGAATCTCAAACCATTAATTTACCGTGCTACCTTCTCCTTTGACAATTCTCTATGCCCAGACCGAAATAGTCAACTTGTAGAACTCCTCGGTGTAATCCTTCACAGTCATATCCTTCTATTTCAAATTTTGCAACCTCTTAAACAATTCAAGTTCATAATCAGCAGGAATGAACTTTTCCTTTAACTTAGTCACCATCAATTTCCATCTAGTGATCTTCATTTCACCTTCCTCTTCTCTGTCTCTTTGCAGTTCCTTCCACCAAAGAGCAACTTGTCCCTTCAACTTAGTTTGTGCCAACCTTACTCTCAGTGGATCTTCAATACCCTCAAGCTCAAAGTAGTCCTCTAATTCACCAATCCAATCAATTAGGTCTTCAGGATTCAAAGTACCTAAAAAATTAGAAACCTCCATCTTATGCTTCAGCTTCAACTGAGATCCAGGTCAAGCAAACTGACTAGCCCTAATTCCAATAGGTCTCTCCTCATGATCACTTCTATCCTCACTAGCAGCTTCAAAGTCTTTGACAACTTCATCATATCTATCTTCAGTACCCACATGCCTAGGTACACCACCCAAAGCACTCACAATTTCAGCAATCATGTCACTCTTTATCAATGCAATCTTTGATTTGACCTCTGCTCATATCTTCTCTAAGATTATTTCTTCCATTGCTTCACTAAGGTCATCATTTTCCTTGGGGTCCAATCTTCTTGGAGGAATCTTCCAAAAATTTAGCAAACCCTAAACAAATCCACCAATCTAAAAGATCAATCAGCCACAAGATCAACCTTCTATGCAAATCCTAGTGTAAACTGCCTCACGTTCGACGATCTGTCCACACACTCAGGAACTCCTACTTTGATACCACTTGATGGAGGGCCACACCACCCTTACCCACTAACAATAAAGAATGCAACAATATGGAGACCAAGAGAAATTAAAAAAAAAATAAAAAATGCTTCACAAGCAATTTTATTATACTTGAAAATCCTTACAACACCCACAAGATGATATCATAGATATGACTTCTTCAAAAAGAAGTTTACAAATTCTTCAACATAAGAGAAATTCCAAATAAGAGTCTTCACACCAAGACCTTGACCAAAAATTTCTACTTCTCAAACTTGATTAGAAATGCTCATATGCCTTGCTTAAATAGGCACTTACCACCCAATGCATGACTTATCCACAACCTTCTAGAATTCCACTTACACAATATCCACAACCTTCTACAACTTCCATAACCTTCTACAACATCCACAACTTTCTACAATATTCATAACTTTCTAGAATTCTACCCACACACCTCGATAAATGGAATGACAACCATTTTTTATTTTATTTTTCTATTACACCACCTATGCACCTCAAAAATAGAAATCTCCTTTTCCTTTCTTTTCTCCTTTTTATTTTTTTATTATTTCTCCTCTAATTTTTGTCACTCTCTCTCTCCTCCATTTTTTAATTTTTTTTATTTTTTTATTTTTATTTTTTATTTTTTTACATTCAACACGTCTCCCCTTTATTTTGGATGCAAGATGCTCCTGCATCAGGAGTTAACCTACGAATGTATACATCATTACAACCCAGAGACAAGGCAAATTGTGCTACTTGATGGCATAGTGTTGATTTCAATCCAGAGGCAAACTGTGGTGAATTTCCTTCGAGTGCTTGAATGGGAAGAATTTTCAAACTTGACCTTTGAAGGAGCCATTTATGAGTTCTCCACAAAGAAGATGATCTAGAGGAAAAAAATCATGCAGACATGGTTCTAGAAACCACAGAGTGCTAAGAGTAAGGTTCCTAAGACCTTGTTTGTGACCAACCTCAAACCAGAGATTATTAATATTTTGGTTCTCTTACATAGGTTGAAAGGTGAGGTAGAAGCTTTGAATTTTATTGAGCAATATTTCTTTTTAGTATAAGTCATTTACTTTGACACTCAATACATTGATTGGGCTCATGAGGTAAGCAAAATTTTGTCCAATGCTCTTCGTGCAACAAATTTTTATAATACATTCTATATGTCCTCTTCCCTCATCTATATGTTGGCCTCATTACAACTATGGCTAGGCCTCCCAAGAGTGGAGAATTCTCCTAATGATGTGAAATCTAATGAGTTTTATTCATGCTTATAGTTGTAGAATAGCTATGCAGAGTATGCAAAAGTAAACGATGCATTCATTATGAGTATCTGCAGGGAACTATAGGGATGTTTAGAAAGGAGATTTGGTCTTGAAGCCATGGTAGCCATCAACCAGTTTGGGAATTATTTCATTCAATTCTCATCCTTTTCTTATTTGCATCTCACAATTTTTGATAGTTTCCCCTTGAAGCTACCAAGATATCCCAGTGACATGCTTGTGTTGATTGAGATTGTGCAACAAGCCATTCAAGTGAACATGTTGAGTGGGAGCTTGAAGAAGAAAGGGTGCAAATTCCCCATGAAGGTGGGGGCTTTTAGCTATGAAACCCACTCTAATGCCAAGAACATGTTGAAGGTGTTTGAGATGAAGTATAAGCTGGACATGTACGAAGTCTTGAGACCCATGTTTGACCTGAATGGGTATACCTAAGATGTTTTGCAAATTGGAAGTGTAATAAAGCATATCACTACCATTGAGGATTACTAGTATGATTGTAAGGATGAGTTTGAGAGCTACGATCAAGCCTTTGCCAAACTAACAATCGATCAGGTGAAGATGTACAAAGTTAACATTAACATAGAAGGGGTGGAGGAAAATGGTGAGAATGTGTATAGAAACACTTACCTATCCAAGCTTAGAGGCACCCCAATAAGCTCAGAGCCTTATAAGACACTAGGGAAGAGATACATATAATGATGGCTCAAAACTACAAGAGGACCAGAAAATGGGTCGAATGGACCAAAGCTTAGAGGAGTCAGAGAAAAGGCACATCCGCTTAAGCTTTCCCAAAAGTTGTAGAAAATTCCTCTTCCCAAGGTGGTACATCAGGTGAAACCTTATCTATTACCCAAGGGCCAACACAACCATTAGGTGGAGGTGATCAACCTCCTAACAAGAGTGTTCCTCTTGCCAAAACTTGTCAGGATAGTTCTTTGCTGGTAATCATAACTCCAATAGAAGCTGAGAAGAAGAAGGTAGAGGAATTGAAAGATGGTGTAGTCATAGTTTCTCTCTCACCCCATAATAGTTTGATCCATTTGTGAGTGTTGCACTACTCCTACCAAGTAGTCCCCAAGTACAAGTGGTGGATCTTAGAGATGGCGGAAGTAGTGAGAGTGAGTCTACTAAGTCTGATGAAGAAACAAAGAAAAATATAGAAGCATATAAAGGCCTTGAATCTTCAAATCTCATCTCACAGGCCCCAAAGAATCCTTTCTCTTCAACCACAAAAGCACTGACCTCAGTCAAGAGAAAGATGTTTAGTATAGACACACTTGGGACTATATCCAAGGTGATTGGCATAAAATCTTGGCTAGAGGATAACTTGGATAGAAAAAGAAAGAGAAAAGAAGAGAGAGTTCCCAATAAAGAAACTTTATCTCTAGCTATCAGCTTTAGATCAACATTGAGTAAAATCAAGAAGCAGAAGACCCTATCAATTCTTAGACAAGATCTTGATATAGGGCATCTAACTATGGAGATTTCCAAACCCACTAAATAAGGGAGAATCAAAGGCATGTTCATTGATGATTTCACCCTACATTTGATGGATTTTAGGGAAGTAAGACATGATACTAAGGTGGGCCTATGGAATTCAATAAATGATGTGATGGAGGGACAACTTGAAAGTCTTACGCTAGCAAAGGTCAGAATGAAGGTAGAAATTCATGAGCTTAATGGCTTTACTAGGCAGTTAGTCACCCTATTGGTGAGCATCTTAGGAATGTCAATCACTAGTGATCCTACTACTACTGAAATTCAAGCTCTCATCTCCCAACTACAAGAGGACAAGCACTTCAGATAGATCAGCAGAGAATGGAGTGGAAAACACAAGTCAGAAGGACTTGCAATTATAGAGCAAATAGGCAATCCAGTATTGAGGCTTGAAACAAAGAAGGATAATATCTCAGCCAATCAAGACACCCTAGTAGCAGAGAAAGTTAAGAGTGAAGATTGCATTTCTTTACTAAAGATGATCATCCATATGAAGGCTAAAGAAGTTGTGGAAATAAAGATTTAGCCTAGGGGAGAGAAGCCTCTATTTGAATAGTTATAGAGCATGCAATTCAAATATGAAATGATCCCGGCGGTAGAGGAAGGACTAAAGGAAACATAAGCTAAGGTGAAAAAGGATCAAGACAAAGACTATGAGCTATTAACAGGTCTGCATACAAATTCTTAGGCTAGTGGACAAGGAAAAGGGATCATCAGAGTGGTCATCATGCAAAAGAACTTCTCCAATTATCTAGATGGCTTGACAAAGATATCTTCTAATCACTGGAACAAAGTTTTTGAGCTCCAAAAACTTGGTGAGTGTGTACACATGACTATGGAGGAAATACAAGAGTGGTTGAATGTTATCAAGGATTTAGCCAAAGAGCATTCCAAGTGGTTCTTGAGATACACTAATGTCCATGTTCATAGACATGAGGAATCAATTCCAATCATTGTCATTGCCAAGGCCTATAAGGAAAAGTCAAAAAAAGGAAAAAAAGGTAAAGTGATTCATATCCTACCCTTTTGCATTTTGATGTAATGATTGTAACTAATAAATTGGCTCCTTGCCATTTGTCAATTTTGAGGAGATGAATCAATTTGAGTCCCATTTTGTAATGGTCATCTTACAATCCTATATGTACGAAATCAAAAGATTAGTAAAAGATCAACTAATTTTTGGTGTGAAATACTTGAGGTTGTAGAGGCAATTGAATGGTATTTTCTGTCAATCATTTTCTATTCCATTTTTTCTATCTTAATTTTATGTTTTCTCTTTTTATCTAAATTGAATCAAGGAATGAACAGAGTTTTATTCCCCTATTCTGAAATAGTAAACTAAAGATAATAGTATTGCTATTGTAAGTTCAAGAGAAACCCATTTCTATGTTTTCTTTCAAGTAAGTCTTTTCCATCTTTAGAGTTAGTTTCTTGTTGATATTAGTTTGGTTATAGATAGCATATATCACTGAGTTGTTAAACTTTGTGGGTTCATAAGATGTGTGAATCCATAAACTTGACTAATCCTAAAATTCAAACTCTCACCTAAGTTAGTTCCTATTTAGGTCTAACTTGGTTTTCCTTTCCTATTCTTAGGTTAAGAACGTACCTTGTTTTAGAATTAGAAATAAACATAATTCATTACAAATAAAAAATATAATAAGGAGTTGTACCTAAGAATTTAGAGGGAAGTTAGTCATTTAGTAACAACTTTCCAACTATTGTAATCAGATGTTGTTCAGAAATTTGGGCATTTAAGAGTTAACTTGGAAGAACAATTAGTTTACCAACACAACTTATAAAACCTTATAATTACCTTTATTCCTTGCATGTACAAATTACATCATATTCACCATAGTTAACTTTACAACTTTAGAAAATATTCCTAAAGTGTGAACACGTTTGCATCAACTCCATCAACTCCATAAGATATTCCAATACATTCATGAATTGATGTAACACACATCTTTACTTAGTGAATTTTAGATAGGGGCAGGACCCCTAGTTTACCTCTTAGATATTCAAAAGCATCCTTAGGCAATGGCTTGTTAATATATTAGCAATTTTCTCTTTAGACTTTACATACTCAATTGTCACTTATTTTTCTTGAGCTTTCTCCTTAAAGTAATGATACTTAATACACATGTGCTTTATCTTTGCATGCATCACTGAGTTTTATCATATATTTATAGCACTTGTGTTATCACAGTAAATAGTGATAGACTCAATTAATTCCTCTTGCATTACTTCCAATAATTGTCTGATCCATACAATATTTGAATAGTTGATTATAGTAGCAACATATTTAGCTTTAGTAGTATATTGTGAAATACAACTTTTTTTCTTACTTGTCCATGTGATCAATTTTTTTCCTAGAAATAATGCTCCTCCACTTTTTATTTTTCTGTCATCAATATTTCCATCCCAATCAGCATATGTGTAGACTTAATATTAAATTCATCTTCTTTTTTATACCATAGGTCATAATCTTTAGTTTCTTTGAGATATTTGAATACTCTTTTCATAGTAGTCAATTGTTTTCCCTTAGTTTAGATGAAAATCTTGCAACTATTCCATCAACTAGAGAAATATCCAATCTATTATGTACAACATATTGAAACTTTCCAATCATAGATCTATATTATGTTTAATCAACCTCACCAGTAGTGTCTTCCTTTGATTATTTCACTCCAGTCACCATAGATGTACCAACTGGTTTAGACTCATCCATCTAAAATGTTTTAATATTTCCTTCACATACTTGGATTGAGTAGCATAGATGCCTTTTGGTGTTTGACAGACTTGTAAGACAATAAAAATGTTTATCTCTCCAAATATTGACATTTCAAATTTAGTTCTCATTTGATCAACAAATGACTTACTCAACATATCATTTCCTCCAAATATTATGTCATCAACTAATATTTTAGCAATTAACAACCTTTCTTGTGCTTCATTCTTCAAATACATATTACTATTTTCAATTGTTCTAGTAACTCCTATCTTAATCAAATAAGAATGTAACATTTCATACCATGCTCTCGGGGCTTGTTTCAGTCCATATAGTGATTTGTTCAACTTGTAGACCATGTCCTTTAACAAATCCTTGTAGTTGTCAATGTATACTTCTTCAAGTATTCCATTCAAAAATATAGATTTAACATCCATTTGATATACCTTGAATTTCTTGTATGTAGCATAAGCCAATAGAGTTCTTGCTCCTTCCCATCTTGAAATAGGTGCAAAATTCTTACCATATTCAATTCCTTCTCCTTGGGTATAACCTTTGTAGACCGATCTAGCCTTGTTTTTACCACTTCTTCATTCTCATTCAATTTGTTTCTTAAAGTCCACTTTTTTCCAATTAAATTCTTATCAGTGGGTCTCAGTATAAGAGTCCATTTTTTGTTTTCTCAATTTTATCAATCTCCTCATTCTTAGCATTAATCCATCATTCATCATTCAATGTATCTTTAACTAATCTACACTTTATTATCTCTAAAATTTGTGCCTTGACTAGATTCTAAAATTCAGTCACTTTGAGTAACATGGACACACTCCTAGGTAGTGGGTGTATTAAGGTTAGGAGTAAATCTCTAGGTTATAGGTTAGTTCCTTATGATGCTTCACCTATTTGTTCTTCAAATGTGAACTTAAAACTTGGGAGGGAAGGGGATAGAAGTATTTGCATGAATGTAAATGTTGAAAAGTAAACATGAGGTGATACACCAAAACATTAAGATGAGAATATTATTGGCTTGACACAATGAAGCATTTCTAAATAGTTAAGGTGAGCACAATATTGACCTCAAAAAACTCATACATAAATATTTCACAAGAAGGATATACTTTAGACAAGATTCTAAGGGGAATGATGACATTCATAGTTAACCACCTGAAACTCCACTTGTAGATAAAACTGAGACATAAACTTAGGGATTTAAAATAAATCACAAAAGTTATATTAGATAAGAAATTTAAGTAGCAAAATAAAAACACAAGAAGGGATTATAAATTGTTCCTCTATTCAAGCTTCAAAGGTAGTTCCACAAAATTCTTCAAGACTAGTTGCAAAGTAATTTGTAGAAAATGCTATGAAGGACTCTTAAGAAATCATGACAACACTATTTTTTGAATAAAAATCTAACCTTACCAGTCCCCTTGTCCACATCTTGGGAATCCTTATAAAGAAAAGGATTGCAACAAGCCTTAGATGGGAGGGCACATGTCAAAAGACTATTGGAAGAATAAAAGATACTTTCAAAAAGTTACATTTTTACATCTTTTGTATTTAGGAAAAAACTAAGAAGATGGTTGTGAGATCAGCCAAGTGGCTACTATTACATGAGCCTTTAACTAATTTTGTTTGTCCTCTGATTTCTTTAGTCATGTAAACCTTCAACTTCCTCTATTGATAGAGCCATGACATCCTCAACTGCTTCCACTACTTCATGCCTTTTCTAGGGCTGTTCAAATTATTTGATTTCATCTAGACCTCTTTCTGCTTTACTCCATCTGAAATCAGATCTCCACATCTCCTTGTTCTAGCTCTGCAATTTGAAACTTGAACCCATTATTTTCCACCAACTTCATTCAATCTCTAGCTAATTGCCTAGCAAGAGCAACATGTTACTATTTGATAGGCCAGACTCACCACCTTGTCACCTTTGGCCTCCTCACAGCTATATTTCCTTGTTGACCAGGTTGACCTATGATGTGTTTACTCTTCATTCTAACCTTTACTGTGCTTTCACAATTGTTTATATCTTTTCTTTATTATTGGCCATGACCATGCGAAAATATTAAATTCTAACATTTCGTGCTTCACACATCTTTTCTCTAACTGTTTAGTCCAACCCATGACTTTGTGATCTCCTTATTTTAATGCTCTATCATTGCTTCACCTTTCATCTTCACAAAATTTTTTTGATGTTGTGACTAAGAAATCACCTACATCCTCTTATCATTCTGACATGTCCACATAGTCACATTTTAAAACCTCTTTTGATTCTTAACCACATGAACAAGCGAATGAATCTCCTTTAATCGAGTTCACCATATCACGGCTTATTTTGACTAACTGCCACTTGACATTGTGACTATATGATCACATATATTTCTTTCATGCTGAATGTTTTGCTAGGTCATTAACTTCCTTGCTCTTATGCTTCTTAACTATTTGACTAAGAAAACAAAGGATTTCGTGACTTATTCACAAAGTCATGGCTTGAGGTCTGACTACATCATAAACCATTACAAAACTGTGAAGACCATGACTTAATTGCTGATTGCCTAGTCACAACCTAACTATTAGCTTTGATGTTTGAACCCACGATTATTTGATCCATAAGTTTTTATAGCTTTGTTTCCATGACCACATGTTAGCAATTTAACCATGTGTCAAAGCAAGTAAAGGCTTTTTCCATCTTGCAACCTTAACCCTGGGTCAACTTAAATTATTTGCTATGGAGTGAAAAGATTGAAATTGATTGTAACATGTTTGACCTTTTGCATGGTCATGACTTGAAACATTGAGGCTCATTTTGATGGAATCACATCGATTCATCAAATCTTCTTTCATTTAATTAACTATTCCTTCAAAATCATCTCTTGTGATGATGTGATGAAGAGAACTGGGATTGACCTGGCCCACCATGACATGTATCCACCTATAAGATGCTCGCAACCTTTACTCTGGTTCTAGCCTCCTAACCTTGTGAACATGCACACACTAGGATTTTGCCACTTTGCAACTCTAACCATGGTTTTCTCTTGACTACATGTGAATGTGCGAACAACATTAACTTGAACTGTTGTGGTCTGATCGCAACCTCAAAATATGAGATTACTTGAGCCCTTAGTTGCCTGCAATCACACAAAAAATAGCTCATCACCCCTTCACAACCTATAACTGAATGTTAGCTTAAACTGTGGCAAAGTTGCACAAACCATGAACTTGACAATTTCACACCTTTGCGGCCTCTGTGATAGTTAGGCCATAAATTACGATGATAAAGTGAAAGCCAGGTAGTTGCATGATCATGACTTGAAATACTAAAGGATATGACATAGAACATAGAAAATTTGATAACTTAGGGACATAAAAGAAAGAATAAAGTTAATCATATCCCTATTATGGCTTGCATGAAAAACAAAACAGATAGCCAAGTAAATGTAGACATGGATACCACCCTAGGTATTATGAGATTGGTCAACATTTCTACCAATTTGCACAAGGTGGTAAAAATTGGTAATAGGCTCAAAATTAGCTAATAAATATGTACCTTCTCTTATTCTCTTCTTTTTTTCACTCTAACACTTCTATCTTCAATTATTTGTTTAGGTAAATAGTTTTTTTCTCACATATTTGGCTAATACAGGTTCGATTCTCTAATTCTCATCATTTTCTTTTCTCAATGGGACTTTAGCTTCTTGCTTGGGTTGTATTGTATGGTGCTTTTGTTTGTATAACTCTTTGTGATTTGGTAACAACTATCTAATGCTTGGTGTAGATATCTGATGTTTAGGTGTATTTTTGTGAGTTGGGTGTTATTGTCTAATGCTTGGTAGGCTTGTAACTTAGGTAGAGTATCTAGTGCATCATCATAAACATAAACAAACTAGTTTTAATATCTAGGTTACTTCTTGCTTTTTTTTATCATTCTTCTCTTCAAACTCATCAAATATTACATTTTCACTTTCAATCATCTTATTAGTAGCCTTGTTCAAATATCTTTAAGCCTTTCTCTTAGATGAATATCCTAGGAATATACCTTAATCTCCTTTAACATCAAGTTTACCATTCCTAGCATCATTGTGAATATAACATCTACTTCACAATATTTTGAAATAACTTACATTCGAGGATGACCATATGATAGCTCATAAGGTGTCTTATTTGTTCATTTCTTCAACTAAACTTGATTGAGAGTGTATATGGTAGCACTAATTGCTTCACTCTATAATATATGAGAGACCTCCTTCTCAATCATCAATATCCTTGCATGATCCATGACTAACCTATCTCTCCTTTTAGCAATGCCTTTCTGTTGTGGAGTCCTTGGTGCAAGTAACTATAGTTTGATACCATTCTTAGCACACAAAATTAGTGAATTCAATAGACATAAATTCACCATCTCTATCAAATGTTAAACATTTCAAAGGTTTTCTAGTTTCCTTTTCAACTCTTTGTTTGTACCATTTAAACATATCAAAAGCATGTGATTTCACTTTCATGAACATTGCAATCATCATCCACAAACAATATAAAATATCTATCACCATAGTAACTATCAACTCCAATTAGACCATATAAATCACTATGCACTAATTCTTGAATATCATTGGAAGAGTGTATCTTGCTAGAAAAACTAGACTTTGTAATCTTACCTAGTTGACATTCTTTACACATAACATTGTTAGCTTTTTGCAGATTTAGTAAGCCTCTTAATATTTTCTTTCTACTAATTTTCACCACATTTTCAAAGTTTACATGACACAACCTTTTATGTTATAACCACACATCCTCAATTCTAGAAAATAGACATGTATCAACCATAGGATTAAGGTTTTTTTTTTTTTGGGTGGGGTATTTTAGGTGGGAATGTTGTTGTAGGTACCAGTAATGGATATTCAACCTATAATCTAGAAGGAATCCATAAGGAAGAGGTTGAGGACAAAGATGACTTTTCTTGATCCCAAGAGTTGCAGAAAGGTGTTGATGTTCACATCCCCATTTTGCCTATTTCTAACGATGGGTCTATTGGAGTACCACTTAAGTATTCTCAAGGAGAGGTACCTTCACATGCAAAAAATTAGGACTTCAAGGCTCCATGTGATTTTGGTCATAAGGAACATGTGGATGATGTTGGGGGTAGGGTTTGGTCTTTGCTTTTTGGTAAAAGACCAACAGGTAAGTCCTATTTTCCCATGTTGTTTCACAATATAGCTAGGAGAAAGGGGAGTTTCATGTTTTTGTGTTAGACCCTATTGTAGACTATTTTATATCATCTATGGATCTTAACCTTGTTTGTAAATTTTGGGTGCCTAGCTGGATATTGATTCTTTAAAGAATATGGTGAAGAGGAAATGGGTCCTACTAGGTCAAGTTGATATTATGGTTGTGCATAAAGGTTTCTTTTCCTTTATCTTTACTTGTAATATGTCTTTTGGGAAAATTACCCTCATGGTTAAGAAATGGGAACCGAACATGGACCTGTTTGATGCTTTCTTCCTGACAACACTTGTTTGGGTGAGGTTGCTAGGTCTCCCTTCAAAGTTTTGGGATGAATATATCTTTAAAAGGGTTGTTGGGTCTTTTAGAATTCGTATGGCTATTGATAATATGACAACTACTAGATCAAGATTTTTGTATGCAAGGATTTGTGTGAAAATTTCCCATCTTAAGGATTTACCCCAGAAAGTGGATTTTTCTCTAAACTGGGGAAATGGACATAGGAGGTTGAGTTTGAAGATCTTCTGAATGCTTGTTTTTACTATAATAAATTGGGTCATTGGGGAAGGAAATACCCTAAGAAACAAAAAATGAACAAAAAAGTGGTGCCAAAAAAGAAGATATGCTAGAAATTGGTGTGGAAACCAAAGCTTCCACAAGGAGAAGCTACTACCCATGAGAAGGTTACTCAAGGTAATATTAGTAAAAATGGGGATCATAAAGGGGGGATAAATGAAGATGAAGACAATTCTACCAGTAGGAAGGAGGATTTTCTTCTTCCCCACCCCCAAGAATTGTGAGGTAGAAGAGAATGATCATGACCAAATAGACCAACTTTCCCAATGTTAGGATGAGAGACATGAAGATATGAAGGATGATCTTGAGGAAGGGGAAATACAAAGATGGATTTAGGTATAGAAATGATCTTGGAAAATTGGGTAGAGGACTCCCTGGAAGAGGGAAATCTTCCTCTGTTAGAACTTCTCCTTGATGAAATTATTTTAGGTGATACGGTTCCTGAGACTAATCCTAATCTTATTCTCAAGCAAGAGGAACAAGCATGTGCTAAAGAAGGAAAAAAGAAGAAGACAAGAATAAGGAAGAAAAATGAAAAGATGATGGTTCTTTGATTTCTTCATCCAAAGTTTCTACTAGGAGGAAGAAAACAAAATTGATATCTCCTATACTACAAATAGATGTTGGATCTCTAGGAAAAGTAGGAAGAAAGAACCTTAAAAATAAAAGGGAAATGGAGAGTATGCAAAATATAGTTGACAAGAAGCAAGCTACTATTATAGAGTTCACACCTAAGAAGAAATGTAGATAATATCATGGAATATAAGGGGACTCAATATTCTCCATAAAATGGAGGTGGTTAGGAATGTTGTTCATGGTCATAAACTTGATATCCTAGTGATGTAGATAACTAAGATGAAAAAAGAAAAAGTGGAAAAGTTTAAGTCTTTTAAAAATTATGGTGTGCAGACTAACAAATCTAACGGTGCCTCAAGAGGCACATTAATAATGTGGAACCAATCTATTTTCTTTGGTCATCTTATGAAATTTTCAGCTATCAAATTCCAACACTTAAAAATGGGAACTAGCTAGAACCTAGTTAATATTTATGCACCTAATAGGAAGAGAGAGAGGAAAAAGTTATGGGATAGATTATCTAATCTTAAAAGTGAAGGTTACAAGATTTTGACAGGGGATTTCAATATTCCTCTTTATGAGCATGAAACAATGGGAGGTGATCCCAATTAGTTGGAAGGAAGACTGGATCTTATAGACTTTATCATTGGGTAAGGTTTGATGGATTTAGATCTCCAAGGCATTAGTTTCACTTGGAGCAACAAGTGAATTGGGAAAAATTGCATTCAATCTAGGCTAGATAAGGTCTTAATTTCCCCTAATTGGGTCCAAGATTTCATTTGCTCTTAATCCTTTATTCCTAAGGTTTCCTTTGACCACTATCCTTTGGTTTCTATGGCTAATTCCATTAATGCTTAAAAAACTATCCTTTTAGATTTGAGAAAATGTGGGTTCAACATTGAATTTATGTTAGGTGTTTAAAGAATGGTGGAATATTAAGGTGGAAGGAACAACTCTCAATTGGGTAGCCAAAAAACTTAGGTATGTCAAAGATAAGGTGAAAAAATGGAATAAGAATACATTTGGTGAAATTACAAACAAAAAATGGAGCTAAAAGGCATCAAGAAAGAATTCAGTTGGAAGGATACATAAAGGAACTATTAGTGGAACAAAATGAAAAATTGGTCAGTTATCATGATATTGTATCTAAGGAAGAAAATTTCTAGAGACAAAGGTCTAGGGCTATTTGGCTGAAGGAAGCAGACATGAAATCTAAATATTTCCACTTAAATACTATAAAGCATAGAGCTTATAATCACATCTCTAAGTTAGAGGTGGGCCCAAAAGATATCATGGATGATACTGAGATTTCTAGTGAACTAGTATCCTTTTTTTCCTCTCTTCTTTCGTGAAATTAGAATATTGATATGGATAAGAAGGGAGAGTTGCTTGAGTTTATTCCCTAGATAATCTTAGAAGAGAATAACATAATGATGGTTTTCATTCCTTCAGAGGATGAAATTCTCAAAGTAGTTTAGTCTTTTGAAGGGGACAAGTCCCTTGGCCTTGGTGATTTTCCCATGTTTTTTTTCTTGTTTCTCTAGAATGTGGTTGACAGAGATGTATGCAATGTAGTGAAGGATTTTTTTAGGCTAGAATAATGCTTAAGAATATTAACTCTACCTTTTTCTGTCTCATTCTTGAGAAGGTGGGTGTGGATTCTGCAGAGCAATTTAAACCAATTAGTCTTTGTAATTTGATATATAAAATTATATCTAAAGTTTTAACTTTGAGAATTTTGAAGATTCTCCCTAATTTTATTTTAGAGAAAAATAATGGTTTTGTTTTGGGGAGGAAAATATTGAATTCTATTATTGTGGTTCATGAAAATATTCATTCTATGGCCTTCTCTAAATCTCAGGGCTTTATGAATGAAAGTGGACATAGCGAAAGCTTATGATAGAGAGGAATGGAGTTTCCTCCTGAGAGTGTTGAAGGCGTTTGTCTTTGGTGAAATATGTTTACAACTTATTTCCCAATTGGTAACTATTATTTCCTTGGTAGTGTTGGTTAATGGGTCCTCATTTGGTTTTTTTAAACCTTCTAGAGGGCTAATACAAGGTGATCCCATTTCTCTGATTTGTTTACTCTTATGGCTGAATATTTGGGGAGGTACATTGGTGGTCTTGTGGGAAAAGGGAATATTCATGGCATATGGCCCTCTTCTCAACCTCTCTCTTGTTCCCATGAAATTTTTTTGGATGATACCATTTTCATGGACATGGTGTGTATTAAGGAGGCTAGGAGTTTTAAAAGGGCTTTGAATATGTATTCTAGTGCTTCAAGACAATTGGTTAATTGGGAGAAGAGTTCCATCAATTTTTCCTTAATACCCCCATCCCTAGGCAACAAAAGATAGCTAATATTCTAGTTATTCTATTGGTACTTTTTTGGGGATCTATCTTGATCTTCCTTTGGTCTCAAACCCCCTAATTCCTTTTAGGAGGGACTGATGGAGAAGCTACACAAGAAACTAGCTGGTTGGAAAGGAAATATGCTTAGTCAAGCTAGGAAAGTGACTCTTCTTAAGTCCTCCCTTAGAAGTCTTCTTACATTTCTCTAAGCATTTTTAAAATTCCATTCAAATATGTGGAGGCTATTGAAAAGATTCAAAAGCTTTTTTAAGGACTAGTACTGAAGAAAGAAAAAGGATGGCTTGTATTGCCTAGATAATATCTATAAACCAAAAAGTAAAGTGGGGCTCAGAATCAGGACTATAGGAAGTATGAATAAGGCTTTTCTTGCTAACAAGGGGTGGAGAGTGTATCAAGATAACAATGAATGGAGTTCTTTATGGAATCTTAAATACCTTCATTGTGCTCTTGCTTTGTCAAATTTCCTAAACAACTTGGTGGTTGCCAATTCTTCGGCCATCTAGAGTGTTGTTCAAGAGGCTAAAAAAATTCTTCAAAGAGGATATAGATAGAAAGTGGGTGATGGTAGAAAGGTAAGATTCTAGGAGGATGTGTTGATTATGGATTATCCTTTACTAAATATATACAATTATCTTTAAACCATTGAAAGATGCAAGCAGACCTTTGGATGCTTTGTTTTTAACTATTGGGGAAATGGTAGATGGGTGAATCTTGTTGAGGTTAACCTCGATATTAAAAGTATCCAAATCTCTCTCAATTCTCTCTATCTTAACCTAGATTGAGAAGACTCTATGGTGTGGAGTATTGGTCTGAGTGGGAGTTATAAAGTGACCTCTATTTTCGGGGCCAATTTGAATGAGAATAAACCCCCATGGGCTGAAGCTTGGATGAAGGGAATTGTGCCTAAGATTAAAATTTTATTTTGGATTGATCTTCAAAATAAAATCTTGACTATTGAAAATCTTCATAAAAGGGGATTTTTTTTTGTTTACATATATATAGTGTAAGAGGGATGTTGAAGATTGCAATCATCTCTTTATTCATTGCAACTATTTCCATGATATTTGGAACATCATCCTCGAATACTAGAAAATTCATTGGGTTTAGCCTCAAAACCTTATAGAGTGTTTTCAAAGCTAGAAATGTCCTGTTAGCTGCCCTATTACTCTGTCTCTATGGAATTTAACTCTCCCTCATCTCTATTGGGGTCTTTGGAAAGAAATAAAGAATAGGATATTTAGAGATAAAGAATGTCCTACTTGGGTGACAGGCCACAATTCTAAGGGTTATAAAAAAGAACTTTGTATCTCAAAATGGAAATAAGAGGGATTTTAACATCTTTGATTCTATTACAAATAAAGTTATTAAGGTAAATTCTAGCAGAGGTAGTTGTATGGAAATCTCCTTCACTGGGATGACTTAAAGCTAATTTTGATGGTTTTGCTAAAGGGAACCCAAGAACTGTTGGGTGTGACAGTGTGCTAAGGGATCATAATTGTAGGTTGGTTGATGTTGTGGCCATGCCTATTGGAGTTTCTACTAGTCATAGCGTTGAGGTTTTTATTGTTAGGAAGGCAGTGGAAACTAGTTACTGGAAGTTATGGCTAAAAGGGGATTCTTTAAACATTATTAACATGTTGAATAATAATTACCTTGTGACTTGGAATATTGAAGTGATAATTTGTGAAATTAAGAAACTTCTTAATAATTTTGATAATATTCTTATTTTCCATAATTTTCATGAAGGTAATAGGGTTCTTGATTGGATTGCCAATAAAGTTGTTGGTAACTGATAGGTTGTTGATGTGGATGGATGACCTATTCATTGAAGCCAATTGTAACACCTCACTTAGGAACCCAAAATAAATAAATTTTATATGTTACAAATTTTATGAAACTATTTAAAAAAAAGTTTACACATCAAAGTAACAATGTGGAAGCAATTACACATACACAACATTTACACAAATGTAATTACAATATTAATTTCATTCCTAAAGGATTCCTTCACATTGAGTCACGTTTAAGAAATTTTTATTAATAAGATTAAGTATCAATTACAATGTCCATAATCATAAAATGAATAAACACATACATAATCTCATACAGACATACATAAAACAACTGATACGATAGAGTACATTTAGATAACATCATCCACTACTCATGTCATAGGGTATGCAATAATAAATACAAGTACATCAAAATACAATACAATATCATATAGGATCTCAAAAAATATGATACATAGATACATCAAATGAATAGAAGTCTCAAAGATAAGAATAAGAATGATAATGGTACAACTATATCAATGACCATGCAATATTTTCCAATTTGAGGGGGACCAAATGGTAAGAAGACACTACTTCTTGATCGCATGGTCACTTAATTAGGCTCCCACTCCCATCGAGTAGGAGAGATAATGTACGGTCCACACATAGATAATCAAATCATAAAAAAATCCTAGTTAGTGAATCTTGATAGCTGAATCTACCTCAAGGGTAACACAAACTACTAATAAACAAAAGATAACCAAAGTCAAAAAGACACTCATCCAAACCAACATCACATACCAAAATCAACAACAAATACCAAGTAAAAATAAAATATTAAAACCAAAAAGATACAATCACCTCCAAATCAATGTCAAGTGTCACAAGCACAATAACCAATAGATAACAATTGTCATCGATAAAAGTAAAGCACCAATCACTAACTCCAACAATAAAAAAAACACCACCAATGACATTTATTAATAAAAGTCAATTGCCAATGATAACTGTCATCCAATCAATAAATAATAACTCATAATATTTACACCATCAAAAGCAATATCCAACAAGTACACCACTAATAAATACACCACCAAAGGAAAATATAAAGAAAACATGAAGGAGACTCAAGGTAGATACTATTGAGTATCATCACATGAGCCAATTCTAAGGTTACCTTGGCAGTCTCTCAGGACCTTGACCCCCTTGTGACTCTATGCAGAACTAGAATACCCTCTTTGAAGACAAGGAAACTAGTCATACCTCTCAAGGTATCATCTCATTCTCGTCCTTAGCCTATATAAGCATTCAAGGCATGGATGATGGAAAATCTCTAACTTTAAAATTTTTTTATCTGAAAGCACAAGGGAGGAAAGTATTTTAATTACTATGATATCACTTGTTACACAACTTATAATGAGTTACCTATTAGGATTAACCATAGATAGAAATAAGAATTACATGCAAATATAAACAATATCAAAAACTAATAAATCACACAGAAGAGAACACATGATATCAAGATTTAACATGGTTAACCCAATCCCTGGGCTACATCCACCAAACAACAAGTCTAATATTATTATGATCCAATACTTACAACCTAATTACAATCTGTAATCCCTCATAGCTTAATAATGCTACAAGAAGCAATTTTTGCATCACACATTAATAAAAAAAATCCAACCCTAAGCTTTTTTATATTGGGATTTTTGTTGCTTTAAGGTTAAAATTAGTTACAACATGTAAACCCAAAAATGCCAATAAACCCCACTGAGGAATTATGGAGTATGTATAGTACTTCCCTGATCAATCACCACAAACTAACAATCTCCCACTTGGGGACTGATCAGGCTCCACCATAGACAACAATCTCCCACTTAGAGACTGATCTTGTAGCTATGTCACTACTCCATGAGGCGCTCACTAGACCAAACCACCCTGGACTTTGTTGTTCTTTTATTCTATTCTATCTAGAAAACCAACCAAAGCTAAAGTGGAGTTCTGCTTCTCCCTTGTCACAAACATTATAAACATATATATTGGATTGTCACCTGTGTGTATCTTGTCAAGCTTTAACTGTCCATCATCCAAAACTGACCAAATGAAATGGTGCCTCAAATGGATGTGTTTTTTCTTTGAACGTAGAGCATAATTCTTCGTAAGATTAATGACATTTTGACTATCTACAAACAAATAATTATCCTTCTAAGGGTGTCCCACTTCTTCTAGGAAGAACTAAAGCCATATCATCTCCTTGGTTGCCTCTATAGCAGAAACATACTCTACCTTTATAGTGGATAAAGTGTTCACCTTCTATAACCTAGAAACCTAGCTCATTGTTGCCGCACCCACAGTAAATACATAACCTGTAGTACTCTGCCTGGTATCAATATCCCCTACTAAATATAAGTCAAAATAGTATTGTAAATCAATAGTAGAGCCCCCAAAATGCAAACACTTACTCGATGTTCCTCTTAAATATCTGAGAATCCATTTAACTGCATTTCAATGCTCAAGCCCTGGATGACTCATATACCTGCTAACGAATCCCACTACATGTGTAATATTTGGCCTTGTACATACCATAACATATATCAAGCTTCCTACAGCTAAAACATAAGGTACTTTGGACATCTTATCCTCCTCTTTTGTTTCTTTGGATACATCTCCTTAGTCAACTTCAAATGACTAGATAAAGATATGCTAACAACTTTAACATTCTCCATAGAGAAATGTTGCAACACCTTCACAATATAATCAGCCTAAGATGATGTTAACTTTTATTCCTATCTCTCCAAATCTTCATATCAAAGATTTTTTTTCTGCCCCCAAATCCTTCATAGTAAATGAATGTGCTAATTGTTCCTTTAACCCCTTAATGTGATCCATGTTAGACCCAGCTACAAGCATATCATCAATATATAAATATAAAATAATGTAGTTGTCATCATCCAACCTCTTAAAATAAAGAAAATGATCTAAATAACACCTACTATATCCATGCTCATGCATAAAATTGTCAAATTTTAGATACCATTGTCGAGGTGCTTGCTTCAAGCCATATAAACTTTTTTGCAATTTGTACACTAAGTTCTCCTTACCTTTGACCTCAAATCCTTGTGGTTGTGCCATATATATCTCTGCATCCAAATCACCATGAAGAAAGGTTGTTTTAACATCAAGGTACTCCAAATACGACTCTTCAGTAGCCACAATACTTAAAAATGCAAATAGAAGTCATTTTTACAACATGAGAGAATATCTCATCAAAATCAATGCCCTTTTTTTGTGCAAATCCTTTTGCAATTAACCTTGCTTTAAATTGTTTCTTACCTCTATCCTCTTCTTTTAATGTGTAAACCCATTTATTCTGCAAAACTCATTTACCTAGAGATAACCTCCATCAATTTTGTCTGCCATTATAGACTTTGATGGACTCTTAGTATCCACCTACACAACTTCATCATAACATTTAGGTTCACCAACATTAGTAAGTAAAATAAAATACAAAGAAGGAGAAAATATTTTTGGAGATCTACTTATCCTTGTTGACTATCTAACATTCACTAGGGTGTGTGGTATTTATTGTTGCGGTTGTTGTAGATCATGAGCAATTGTTGGAACATCATTTGTTGGAGTATCGTCCAACACTACATAATCATCTTCTTTCTTCTCATGTTGTTGCAATAGAGATTTATACAACATTTTCTCATTGAATATGACATCCCTACTTCTTACAATTTTATGATTTTCAAAATCCCAAAGCCTATAACGAAATTCATCAATACAATATCTAATAAATACACATTTCTATGACTTAGCTTCCAACTTGGTTCTATATTCATAATCTATATGAGCAAATGCTTCACAACCAAAAGTTTTGAGAAAAGAATAATTCACCTTCTTACTAGTCCATGCTTCCCATGGAATACCACAACCCAAAGGAGTAGATGGACCTATATTAATAAAATATGCAATAGTATTGACATCTTTCCAAATGTTTAAGGGCAACCCTGCATGGAACCTCATGCTCCTTGCACTCTCCATTATAGTCATGTTCATCAGTTCAATCACTCCATTTTCCTATGGAGGCCTTGAATTTTTTTTTGGTCTACAAATACCATTAGTAGAGTAATATTCTTCAAATTCATAACTACAATACTCACCAACATTATCAGATCTAAGACATTTTAATTTCTTACTAGTCTCATTTTTAACCAAGTATTTCTATTTCATAAAAGTTTGAGATATATTAGATTTTTTTCTAAGGAAATAAATCTATACTTTTCTAGTTATATCATCAATAAATCTAACATAATAATGAGAGCCACCAAGGGAAGATACATAAGCTGGTCCCCATACATTTATATGCATAAGCTCTAATCTCTCACTTTTCTTTTTCTTCTCACTCTTTACAAAACTCACTCTCTTTTGTTTTCCATACACACAACTTTCATAGAAATCCATATTAATACATTTCAAACTTGGTAAAACCTTCTTTGAATGAAATAATTTCATACCTTTCTCACTCATGTGCCCAAGTCTATGGTGCCATAGTGCTGTATTAGAATCTACAACATTTGTTTGTTCCCTCTACTCAATTGCAACAACTATTCTTGAACATTCATTTTTCTTTGAAACAATCAAAGTAGGAATAGTATGACATTTACAAAGATATAAGGTTTCTAATTTTACACATTTTGCTACTACAAGGGAACCTTTTGAAACCTTCCAACTTTTATCATTAAAAGTAACTACACAACCCTCATCACTGAGTTGACCTATTGAAATTAAATTCCTACTCAGCCTTGGAACATGTCTTACCTCATGTAGTAGCCAATGATTCCTATTCTACAACTTAATCTTAACTTTTCCCTTTTTAATAACCAGATAGGGTTCATTATCCCCCAAATAAATAAGCCCAAAATCCCTTGGACATAATCAATAAAATAACCTCTAGAGGTGTAGCCTGAAATGAAGCACTAGAATCTAAAACCCATGAATCATCAACACATTCTAAAGAAAGAAGCAAAATATCTTCTTTAGATTTGTTACTTACCACATTTACCTTCTCGTTCCCTTTTGGCTTATCTCCTTCATTGTTCTTTTGAGTCCAACAATATTTCTTCTTATTCCCTAGTTTATCAAAATACAAAAAAATTCTTGGTCCTCTAGATTAAGACCTCTTTCTCTTTGACTTTCCTCTTGATTTCCCACAATTTCTAGAATTATTTCCTCTCTCAATCATTCTATCTCTTCTTTGTGTGTTCAAAGCAATTCTTGATGCAGATCCACCTGAGGTTTTCGTATGAGTTTTCTTAGTTAGAATAACACCAATAACATCATCATATTTTAGGGTATTAGATCCAGAAAAAAAAATACTCACAACCATTACCAAGCCATTCCAGCTTTTAGGAAAACAACACAAAATCAAGAGAGCCCTAATTTCTTCATCAAAATTGACATTCATAGAAAGTAACTATCTGGTAATAATATTAAACTCATTTAAATGATCTATAACAGATCCACCTTCTTTCATCTTCATATTGAATAAATGCTTCATAAGAAATACTTTATTTGAAGTGGAGGGCTTTTCATACAATTTGGTAAGGGTTTCCATCAACTCTTTTGTCGTCTTCTCTTTTGTAATGTTAAATGTCACTGATGATCCTAGACATAACCAAATTATTCCAAGTGCCTTTCTATCTAAAATTCCCCAGCCCTCATCTGTCATAGTTCTTTGTTTCTTTGTTTTTCCTTCCAACGACTTTCATAAATCCTTCTAATAAAGATAGTCCTCCATTTGCATTTTTCATAACTGAAAATTCTACCCATTAAAGTTCTCCACCTTTAGCTTACCCTCATCTACCATCACTCTCACTCAACCATGAGACTTTCCTGCAGAGGCTAACTAAAAATCAACTACGCTCTGCTACCACTTGTTAGGATTAACCACAGATAGAAATAACAATTACATACAAATATAAACAATATCATAAACTAATAAATTGTAAATAAGAGAACACAAGACACCAAGATTTAATGTGGTTCACCCAATCCCTGGGTTACGTCCACCAAATAGCAAGTCTAATATTATTATGATCCAATAATCACAACTTGATTACAATTTTTAATCCTGTACAACTCAATGCTGTTGCAAGAAGCAATTTTTGCATCACACCTTAATGAAAATCTCTAACTCTAAGCTCTTTTATACAAGTATTTTTGCTCCTTTAGGGTTAAAATTAGTTACAACATGTCAGCCCAAAAATGTCGATAAACCTCACCAAGGAATTATGGTTTATGTACAATACTTCCCTGATCAATCACCACAAACTAACATTACCCTGATAGCCACTTTGGCCTTGACCCCCATTGCAAGCAACTCATATAGACGTGCACCTAAACTACCTTCCCAAAACTCACAAACCATAATTGTGTCCCATACCACAAATGTAATATTGATTGAATTAGGTTTCCTAATAGACAATACATTGGTTCTCAAAACCCAAGTTCTCATAAATGCTCATCAAAAGAAATCTCATAAAAGAAATCTAAATTTTAATCATAAAGTACATCATTACATCCAATCAAATAATCATAAAAGAAATCTAAAAAATGCCTAACTTGGCCAACTAAACAACCCACAAAGAAAAACTATCATGAAAATAAACATCACAAGACTAAAAATAGAATATTTAAGAAAACACATAGTTTTCAATCATACGATTTAATTCCATCATTTTCTCTTATTTAGTTTGAGTCATGAAGATGTGTTTATAAATAAAGTAAGATTATACATGTTAATATATATTGTTATTCTAATATACTTATTTAAATTAGTAAGTATTTGAATGTCAAATCTCTTTGTGCATATAAAATATCATGCAATATTATCATGTTATTAATTTAAACAATCTTAAATCATGAATGATTTAATTTATAACATAAATGTATATAATTAGATTAAATATTAATATCAATTTCATTTCTAAAATATTAAGTTGACTTCTATTTAAGTCCAATATTAATATTTACTTTTCCTTTAATTCATGATGCAACTAGACATAACTCAAACTTGAAGTTATAATTTTAATTAAGTTATCTACAATTTCTTGTTGGAAATATAAGAGGAGTAATTGAGAGGGAAGGGATTAATTAGTTACTACTAAAATAAATCCTAGATCCCTTAGTTGTCAGTACAAAAATGCAAACTAAAAACTAATTACTACTGAAGCTTGGTAAACACACATAAAATGTTGTAACTCGGTAATAATTGATTTACCTTGGTAAGTACTTAACATATAAACTTTTAGATGTTGTTTGTGATTACCATTACTTTAATTGAGTTGCAAACAAATAAAAGAAAATAGCATGAACACATTTGACACGAGGATTTAACATGGAAAACCAATTTAGAAAAAATCACCAGTTGCAACTAGTTACTATTAGAAATTCTTTAGAATAATTGAAAGGTGGGGGGGGGGAGGTGAACCAGTTATTCAAGGTGCAAATGTCCAATTAAAATTTTTTCATCAAGTAAAGTGAACCTATTAAACTGTTCATGCATCCAAGCTTAAACTTTCCTACTTAGCAAGTTATTGTAAAATCAATATGCAAGAATAAGACATGGAAGATCAACACATAACATAGTGATTTATGTGGAAACTCAATTTGGAAAAAACCACCAATAAATGCTACTCAATTCTCACTCTTCTAAAGTGATGCCCTATGAAAGGTCTGGCCTGTTAAAGGCTACAACACACTATTAAATGTGACCTAGTTAAAGGATTTAACCACCCTGTGGGCCTAGTTAGAGGACTTTAGAACATTCACTTGGAATGCCACCCTGTTAAAGGATTTACAAATGACTGTTAAACCAACCTAAGTCTATAGGATTTTACCCTAGTTGACACAATTGTTAGAGAGTAACAACAAGGGCTTTTGACCTAATACAACTCACAACTTAACTTGCAGATTTCAGATCTCAGTTCAACTTGCAACATTGCCTGGCTTTTAGTCTCTTCAGCTCTGACAGCTTGTCCTCCTTTCAAGATTTTTCTCCTTGAGTCTCCATGCTCAATGTACTAGTGCAATCTCCTATATGGCCACTTATCAAAGTAGAGTCTCTATGCTCCGTTCTTCCTCCTTCTCCTTGACGCCCTTCAACAACTTTGACCTAGCAACTCTAGCTTCTTGGCTTGTGGCTCCTTAAATAGAAGTCTAAAATCCTCTTTCCCACTCGATTCTTCCCATTTTCAATTTTAATTTGAATGGATTAGGTAGGATTCAATGAATCTAACCCATATTTTGTTCCTTCTAGAAACATCATGATGAATCCTCCTGAATTCACCCAAAAATAGTTTACCTAAAATTCTATGCCACTAGCTCATCATCCTTATCCTCCATTTGGTTCACAAAATTTAAGGTAACAAACTTGTTGGCTCAGATCTGGTGAATCTTTGACTTTTCACTTAATGCAGCAGCTCAACACTATTGAAATTCTAGTGCTCAGCACATACTATGTTACTCAGCACCAACTACATTTTACTGATGCTCATTACCTATTATGGATTCATGCAGCATCCACTAAGTTTTTCTGATGCTTGGCACCTATTACTTGCTTAGCTCCTTCTATATCACTTGGCACACTAGATTTTGCATTTGCTCGACACCAACTAAAAATCTACTTGGCATGAACTAGCTTCCTCAACACTCACTAGTAAACTTAGTCAAGCTTTGCAGACAACCTTGTTACAACTTATACTTCTAAAGTTTCTAAATTTGGCCAACCTCTGTATCTTCAAGTATATTATCAATACATCATTTTACCATTTTCTTAACTAATTCTTGTACTTCATTATAAAACCATACCTCAACCTTTCCCTTAAGTACTTTTGTTACATCTTGTTGATTAAATTCTCTTCATCAATCAACTAAGTGATAGTACTTGGATCTTATAAGAAATTGTCATTCCAGCAAATAACAGGTTTGACATCAGTGACAAAACAATGATTGACAACATTCTTTGTCAACAATCTCCCTCTTTGCAAACAATCTTCTTCATTCTTCAATAATGATCTTTTCAATCAGATTTCCAACAATCTCCCTCTTTGGCATTGATGGCAAACCAAATTGATCAACCAAGTTATCAAAAATGCTAACTAGGTTAAAATAGTAAAACAAATGCCAAAAAGAAATTTTGTTACCATTTCTATTTTCATTAGCTTTCACATCTCCCTCTTTGATCTACTATCTTGATTTCTTTGCTTTTGTTTCTCCCTCTTAGCTGTTGTTTCCTTTCTCTTTCCTTTTTGCAATCAATCTTCTACATGTCTGTTCCTATATGACTCCCTCTTTTATGTAGCTTACTACTTTGATCAGTTCTACTCTTCCTAACTACTATTTATTCCTCTTACATTTTTTTATTTTTTGCTATTCTGGTATGTATCAGCTACTTCTCCCTTGTAGATTTGATCAGTTTATGCTATTTCTCCCTCTTTGACAACAATGCCAAAGACATATTATTTTAGCATCTTAACATGCAAGTGTAGAATTTGTAGGCACTTCAATTTCTCCCTCTATAACCTTACTTGTGGCTTGTTTGGATTTTTAATACTTTGATTACTTCAGCCAAAATCCTAAAGTAAATATCCTTTGCATCGATTTGTAACATTTTAATAGTCAACGGGCTTGTCCCTTTGGTGAAATGGTGGGGCTTCTTGCTTGTAGGGCCTACAACCAACGTTCAAGTCCCCACAAGGCCATTCTCTACTATGGATCTTAATTGAGAATGTTTTTCCATTGACCCTTGGTGAAATAGTGGGGCTTCTTGCCTATAGTGCTTACAACCAAGGGTTAATAAAATTTTGTTTTCCCAATCCTACCAACATCTATGAGAAAATAGTAAAATTTCCTTGAAAATTTATTCTCTTTTTTGGCTTTCACAACATTGTGCCAACAACAAGCAATATGGGAGCGCAGGTTCAAAATTCAAATCTAGAGATGGGTGGGAAGTTACAGGGAAGCAAATCCTAGACACCAGGCACATAGGAGGGGATCCAGGCAGGCAACAGAGAGGAGTTTGGGGATGAGGACCCACATGAGGACATACTAGGGAATCTTCCAAAGAAATGGGCCTCACTCTTTGGTGTCAAGCCATCTAGTAAGTCATCTTTCCCTCTGGTTAAGGTTGTGTCAGGTCTAGAAAAGGGTTCTTGCACAATTGCTATCCCAGACGATATTTTTGACCACAGCATTGCCTCTATGACCTAAATGCTCATCAGGAAGTTTATTGGCCCGAGACCAAATATTGATGTGGCTCGGGCCTACAATTTTAAAAAATGGAGCTTGAAAGGTCAGGTCAGTGTCACTGTAATGGCTAAGGGTTTTCTCTCTTTTGAGTTCACCTGTCAAGAGGACATGGCTGGCATTCTATGTGAAAGCCCCTGGAGCTTTGGGAGGGCCACCCTGGTGCTTCAAAAATGGTCATCTAAATTGGACTTAAATGAATCATTCCTTCAGCAAGCTCCAATATGGGTCAGACTCCTTGAGCCGCCATTGGAGTTCTAGAATGAGGATGTCTTTAAGGGAGTGGCCAACTCTTTCGGAGAGCTTCTCTCCATCAACCCTATTATAGCTTCTAAGAGTAGGCTAACTTATGCGAGGATCTGCATAGGTGTAAAGGAAGGGGATGATATGCTTGAAGTGGTATGTTTTCAATCCAAACTTGGCACTCACAACCAGCAATTGGACTATGAGAGTGTCCCTTTTGGGTGTTTTCATTGTCTTAAAATAGGTCATAAGGCTTTTCTGTGCCCAAAAGAAAAGAATGCTAAGAAGAAGAATCCTTCTTTCCAAATGAGGGTGAAGAAAGTTTGGAAAAAGAAGAGCACTACACAGGGCCAGAAGGGCCTTTCTCTGAAGACCCAAAAAGCAGTAGATGCTCCTAAGATGACTAACCAAGAACCGCAGGGCATGGCAAGAAATGAAGGGGAGTTAGTCAAGTCTGGACCGAGTTCCTCTTTACTTTTAAATGCCTCTCAATAGATTGAGGATGACCAGGCTAAGGATAGGACCCTCATGCCTGGACAAGTGAAAGGTAAGGCTACCTCATAGAAAGGTTTTTAGGAGTCTAGAATGGACAATTTCCCTAGCGAGGAAGAGCCTGTACTGGGTTCCATAGAGGAGGAAAAGGAAAAAGAATATAAGGAAATTATCATCTTTTAGGACCCAGAGGAAAAATTGGTTTCCGCTAGAGAAGTAGCGACCAGAATAGGAAAAAAGGAGGACTTTGTGAAAGATCTGGACCTAAGGGTAGATCTTATCAGCACCCCAAATAATGGTAACAAGGCTTCTATATCCTTGAAGTTTGAAAAGAAGGGAGGGACACCCAAGAAGAATCAAATTAGAAATCCATCTAAGGCTTCTCTTGCAGTGACCAGGAGTAGCTGCAAACTAGATGTGGGCTCTACTACCAAAGTAGGCAGAAAATTAGAGAGGGAGTCCAAAGAGGAGGAGGCCAGAAGATGCTTGGCGAATGGGCACCAAAGCACTTTGAAGGATTTTCCTAAGAAAAATAAATGAAGATCATCTCATGGAACATTAGGGGCCTAAATAGTGCCCATAAATAGAATATTATTAGGAATCTGATTAGAGACTAGAGACCTAACATTTTGATGATCCAAGAAACTAAAATGAAAAAGGATTCATTGAGAAAAATTAAGTTCAGCAACCTGATGATCGGGGAAGCATCAGACTTAGATGGAGCCTCTGGGTGTCTGCTGACTTTATTCAAGACCAAACTTTTTAGGGTGGAATCAGTCTTCAATGTAGGTAACATTCTTTTTTGTAAAGTGTTCCATATCCAATCCACTGAATTTTGGTTTTTGCTCAATTTATATGCTCACAATAACAAGAGAGATAGAAAATCCTACTAGTCTAGAGTAGAAGGGCTAGTTCAGAATAGAAATCTGAAGAAAGGAATCATTATGGGAGACTTCAATACCCCTCTTCTGGACAAGGAGAAGAAGGGTGGTCTACCTCAGGACTGGGACAACAAGCATGACCTTTCTAACTTCATCAATGGTTTGGCTCTTATGGATCTGGACCTTATGGGAGGTAACTTCACTTGGTCCAATAAATGCATAGGCAAGGATTGTATTTAGGTTAGACTGGATAGAGTTCTCATTTCTCCTGAATGGCTACAGTCTTCTTCTTGCAAGTTAGCTCTTTTACCCAAAGTTGGTTCTGACCACTCCCCTATTTCCCTCTTGATTGTTCCTTCTGATCCCTTTAGACCTCCTCCCTTCCATTTTGAGAAAATGTGGACTTCCCACCCTGACCTTTTAGAAATAATTAAGGTCTGGTGGAGCATAGAAGTGGAAGGCACTGTAATGTTCAGGGTTACTAAAAAACTCAACAATGTTAAAAGGATGGTTAAAGCTTGGAATAAGTCAAATTTTGGTCACATCTTCTCTCTTAAAGAGGATCTCTCTGCTAATCTCTCTTCTATCCAATCCTCCATTCAAAAAAATGGGTATGATGCCTCAAATAGGGAAGAAGAGCTATCCATCCTGTCTGATTTACATGATATCATTAACAAAGAGGAAAAGTTTTGGAGGCAAAGATCTAGAAGCATCTAGCTCAAGGAAGGAGACCAAAACTCAAAGTTTTTCCATTTAACAACTCTTAAACATAGAGCAAACAATATGATTTCTAGATTGAAGAAAGACTAGTGTGTGCTAACAAAGGAAGAAAATATATCAAATGCAGCTGTGTCTTTTTTCTCCTCCCTGCTATCTTGGGATCCTTTTCTCTCTAAAGTGGACCAGTATGATATTATTTCTTGTATTCCTTAGATCCTCCTACTGCACCATAATAAACTACTCTGGGCCATTCCTTCTGACTCCAAAGTAAGAGAAGCTCTTTTTTCTCTTCCGGTGGATAAATTGCCTAGCCCTGATGGCTTTCCCACCTTCTTTTTCCAAATGTATTGGCCTATCATTATGAAAGATTTTGTGAAAGTGGTTCAGGAATTCTTTGGAGCCAAAAGTATTCTGAAGGAAATAAACTCTACTTTCTTAGTTATTATTCCCAAAGTGCTAGGTGCTGACACTTTGGATAAGTTCAGACCCATCAGTTTATGTAACTCCTTTTATAAAATCATCTCAAAGGTGCTCACTTCGAGGCTACTTAAGCTTCTCCCCTTGATTATTTCTCAGCAACAATCTGGTTTTGTTTTGGGCAGACAGATTCTAGATTTGATTATTATGGTCCATGAAGTGATTCACTCTATGGAAGATGGAAAGAGAGAAGGGATCTTACTCAAACTTAACATATCCAAAGCTTACGATCGGGTTGATTGGCCCTTTTTGGATTTGGTGTTGAAGGCTTTTGGCTTTGATGTCAAATCATGTAAGCTTATCTCCTAGCTGGTCACCACTCCCTTTCTAGTTGTTTTAGTTAATGGATCCCCCTCTAATTTCTTTAAACCTACCAGAGGCCTATGTCAGGGGGATCCTCTATCGCCTATTCTCTTTATTATCTTGGTAGAATGCACTGGCAGACTCAAGGAGAAGAAAAAGAAAGAAGGAAGAATCAAAAGTTTTAAACCCTCTTCCAAATGCACCCCCTTTACGCATTAGCAATTTGTAGATGACACTATTATGAGAGGAGAGGCCTTGGTCAAGGAGGCAAAGGCTATGAAATTCACTTTGGATACCTACTCTAGAGGGTCGAGGCAGCTCAAGAATTGGGACAAAAGTTCTGTTTTCTTTATCAATACTCTAGAGGAAAGATAGAAGAGAATCTCCAAAATCCTGGGATGTCAGGTGGGGAAGCTTCCTTCTACCTACCTTGGTCTCCCCTTGGGAACAACCCCTTCAAATTCCTTCTGGAATGGCATCATGGAAAGGTTCAGTAAGAAACTGACAGGCTAGAAAGGAGCCATTCTTACCTAAGCTGGAAAATGCCAACTAGTAAAATCCATCCTTCAAAACTTGTCGATATATGCTGTGAGCTTTTTTACCATACTGGTGAAATACACTGAGAGGATGGAGAAAATTTAGAGGGATTTCTTGTGGATGAGAGCTAAAAGGAACAAAAGGTACCCCCTTGTTGCTTGGGACAAAGTTTGCCTCCCTAAGAAGAATGGTGGTTTGGGAATTAGGAAGCTCATTCACCTCAATAAGGCCGTCCTGGCTAAGCAAATCTAGTGCATCTTTAGAAACATGAGGAATTGGAGAGATACTCTAGTTAATAAGTATATAAAGAGGCCCTCTATTCAATTCACCCTCTTCAGTGAGGACATCCCAAGAAGTTCTATTGTTTGGAATGGTTTCTTAAAAGCCAAGGACTTGGCTAACTTACAAGTCTCCTAGAAGCTCGGTAATAGGGAGGACATTCTATTCTGGTCAGATAGTTGGCTTTCTTAGGACCCCCTTTTGAACAACCCTAGTTATGGGTTCTGGGCTAATGATTGCATCAACCTTTATGGGCATAAACTTAGCAATTATGGGACCGAATAGGGTTGGAGGGACCTTTCCATTATCTCAGATGACCTCAAACCAATCATGATCATGCTTAATTCCTTATCCCTTAGCAACAATAAGGATGAACTAGTTTGGAGGGACAATGCCAATGGGATCTATTTAGTTGCCTTGAGGTACTCTACTTTATGGAGCTTAAAAGAGTCTCCCCCTTGGTTGAGGGCTTGGATCCCTAGTCTTACACCAAAAGTCAACATGGTTTTTTGGTTGGCTCTTCAAGAAAAAACTCTAACCCAAGAAAATATCATCAAAAGAGGTCACACCATTCCTAGCAGATGTGTTTTGTGTAAAGAAGAGTCAGAGACAGGCAACCATATGTTCATTCATTGTTCTTTCTCCAGGATAGTTTGGGGCCTCCTCACCCAGGACTTAGGCCACAGTTGGTGCTACCCTTCTAACCTCTTGAATTTTTTTTGTCAATGGCACAACTTGTTCAATGGGTCTGTTTTGAAGGAAATTAGCTCCTAGATCCTGCCCCATTTTTGTTGGAACATATGGAAGGAGAGAAATAATAGGATTTTCAAAGGCAGGGAGGAGCCATTTTTAGTTGTTGGGAGAAAGATTTTCAGTAACATAAAGGAAAAATTTTCTGTGAGGAAGGGGGGAGAATTTGAGATAGGAGGCAGGATCAAGGAGAAGGTTAAAGACAGTTCAAGGAAAAGACAAGAAGCCAAGTGGTTCCTTCACCCTGAAGGATGGCACAAAGCCAACTATGACGGAGCCTCCAAGGGCAACCCTAGCTCCTCAGGTAGTGGAGGCGTGATAAGGAATGGAAATGGAGATAGTATTGTAGCTTTTTCTCTCTTGCTGGGATTCCAAACCAATCATTTTGTGGGAGCGAATGCCGCGTGCAATGTTGCAAAACTGGCTTTTGAAATTGGTGTCACCAATTTATGGCTCGAAGGGGATTCAAATAACATTATAAAGTGCATTATTGGAAACTCACATCCATCATGGATGATTGCAAATCTAATTGATGAGACTCATGAGACCCTCACCAAATTTAATAGAATCCATGTCACACATATTTTTTGGGAAGCAAACATGGTTGCCAATAGGTTTGCGAACATTAGGGTTGGTGTAGACCAAAAAATGACTTGGCTTCCCAGAATTTGTTTGTCGACGAACGTTAAAAGTGTGATCGACTTGGACAAGATCCAACGAAGTACAGAGAAAATCAAGCCATAATTATGATTATGAAGGTTTTAAGCAATAAGGGTACTTTTCAATATGGAAGCATGGGAAATTGTAACTGCAGTAATTCATTATTGATTAATCTACACGCTTTGTGGGTTGTTTTTTGCACTTGCTTCAGGAACAATAGCAAAGCTATTTTTCTCTGGTTATTGCTAACTCTCGGTGGTCCCTTTCAGTCATAGAGTGAGGAGCACATGAGTAAAGAGGGTGGGCAGTGTGTCGGAATGGTAGGTGAAAGGTGCAGAAAGGAGTCAGTGGGAGATTTTGAGAAATGGAGAAGTAGGGAGAAGGTGTGGGAAAAGCTAAAAGAGGGTGGGGTTACCAATTATATCATGAAGCTGCATGGTTTTGACCAGGAGGTGACCAAAAGCATGGTGGG
Organism: Cupressus sempervirens; assembly: GCA_028749045.1. NCBI lineage: Eukaryota > Viridiplantae > Streptophyta > Pinopsida > Cupressales > Cupressaceae > Cupressus > Cupressus sempervirens. Next base: position 586,475,794 of record CM053783.1, on the reverse strand, counting down.
GTCTTGGAAGGATGGTAGGGTGAAGGTGAATGGGGTCTACTTCTAGATAACGGAGGAGGTGATTGTGACTATCACCAAAATCCCTAACGAGGGTTTTAAATTCTTTAGGGATAAGAAGCTCTTGGCCAATGTGGTAAGGTACTTTGTGGAGAGTGAGAAGGAACTAAAGGTGTTGAGAAATATTGACACCTACTATGTCCCTGATTCCATGAAGAAGCAGTGGAGGTATGTTCTGAGAGCTGTTATCAAGTACATCATGTTGGACCCTAGGTTTGATAGAGCTCACACCCACCACTTTGTTATATTGAATCATTTTTGGCATAATGAAAATATTTCCTTTCCATATTATCTATTAACCTTGATGAGCAAGGTGGTGGATAGCTTCAAAAAGAAGCCCACCGCAAACCCAACTCTTCATGAGAGGCTGCTGTTGCTTATGCATGAGCACTTTAAGGCTTAGACTATAAGAATCACTCCCCCTCAGGTAGAGAAGGTGGAGTTTGATAGCTCTAGTTACTCCTTTGACTCAGATGAAATTCAAAGCCTCAGCTCTGCGGAAGGAGGGATCTCTTCTTCGGGGAAATTAGTGACTTACCAAGCTAAAAAATTGACCTCCCCCATAACCCCTATCAGAAAAAGCCCTAGGGATCTTGGGAAAAAGCCTCTTGAGAAGGATGAGGAGGGAGTTAGTGATGATGATGAGGAGCTAGAGTTTGAGGAGGTGGTTAAGGAGATGCAAGAGGAAATTAAGGATGAAAGTGGAAGGAAGAAATGCAAGAGGGAGAGTTTGGAGGATGTGCGCTCATAGTTTGAGGAGGCGTCTGTGCTGCCCTTATCTCCTATCCACCTCCATGCCCAACTTGAGGAAAAGAAAGAGGAGAATGTAGGGTATGTAGAAGGGGAAGTGTAGGTTGATGATAGGAGGAAAGCTTGGATGAAATTTAATGTCAAGACTTCAAAGATGGGCATCTTCAGGGAGGCCATGAATCCCCAAATCCTCATGGAAAATCAAGAGGAACAACACCTAGAAGAACTCATTGACCTCACGATAGTGGCTATTTCGGATAGAGCTAGGGAGACAGGGATGAACCTCTTGAACAATTCTTGTAATAGTATGATTAACAATTTTAGATCAATCAAATGGCTTTTCCATGAGCTGGAGGAGGTCAAAGAACATGTGAAACATATTGAGGCAACAAGGAAAGGGATGGATTCTAACAGGAGGATGAATTCGGCTGACAGGCTCAGTCTGGCGGAGAGAAGGATACACAACCTGGAGAACTACAATCAGCACCTTGCGAATCAAATGTTCTCTTTGTTAAGCTCCATTAACAACAACATCATCTCTCTTATGGGCTAGATCAAAGAAAAAGAAATGTAGGATGATGAGGAAGGAAAAGATAGGGAAGAAGCTAGAAGGGAAGATGACTCCGCAAAAGACAACACCATTCTTGATCAGGACCAGGGGGACCAAAGGGCACAATAGTTGGAAGTGGAGGAGAACCAACTGGTCTTCAAGTCTGCTTAGGTCATGCAAGAGCTAGAGTGAAAGAGCGAGGAATAACTCTCACCTGCTCTTTTGTTTTTCTTTGTCTTTTGGCTTTTGGTCTGGCTTTAGGCCATGGTTTTACTTGTCCTTTTTCCTAGTCTTTTCTCAGAACTCTACTTTTTGGTTGGGCTTTATGCTTATTATCAGCCTTTAAAATTTTACTTTTTTGGCTGGGCTTTCACACTTATTATCAGCCTTATATGTTTTAACTATTGGGTTTTAGGATCCCTGTAAAACCTATTTATCTAATCAAAAACATTTTAATAGTCAACTCATTTGATGCAGGGTTGTTTTTTTTTTCTCAAACAACCTTGGCTAGGGGTATCACCCCTAACTTACCTCTAAGATACTCAAATGCATCTTTAGTTAGTGCCTTTGTGAAGATGTTAGCAATTTGTTCCTTTGAGCTAACATATTCCATCCTCACTTGCTTGTCTTCCACCAATTCTCTTACATAGTGATACTTAATTGCAATGTGCTTTGTTTTGGCATGCATCACAGGATTCTTTGATATGTTGATGGCACTTGTGTTATCACAATAGAGTATCACAGGTTCAGTTACCTCTTCCTTCATACCTTGCAATAGATGTTTGATCCATACAATATTGGTGCAATTGATAGCAACAACAACATATTTAGCCTTTTCTATGGATTGTGAGGTACAAATTTTCTTTTTATTGGTCCAAGTGACTAACCTTTTGCCTAAGAAGAGTGCTCCTTCATTGGTGCTCTTTCTATCATCAATATTACCTCCCTAGTCTACATCAATGTAGGCTTTCAACTCAAAATTTTCACTCTTGTTGTAGTATAATCCAAAGTCATATATTCCTTTTAGGTACCTCAATATTATTTTTACTACTATTAGATGATTTTATCTTGGGTTAGCACAAAATCTTGCCACTATTCCAATAGCTAACACAATGTCTAGTCTACTATGCACAACATGCTGTAACTTTCCAATCATTGATCTGTGCATTGTCTGATTTACTTTGGTTGACTCATCATTCTTGGATAAATTATTTCCTATTACCATTGGTGTACTAACTAATTTTGAATCTTATAAGCCAATTGTCTTGAATATCTCCTTGATATATTTTGATTGGGTCACAAATATGCTATGCTTTAGTTGATATACTTGCAATCCAACAAAGAATATAATTTCTCTAAACATTGACATCTCAAACTCATGTTTCATTTGATTAGCAAAATCTTTGCATAAGACATCTTTTCCTCCAAATATTATGTCATCAACAAAGATTTTAGATATCAAAATATCTTTACCTTTTTCTACCTTGACATATAGGTTGTTGTCGTCATCTATTCTCTTAAATCCTATCTTCACAAGATATTTGTGTAGTCTCTCATACCATGCTCTAGGTGTTTTCTTCAAACCATAGAGTGATTTATGTAGTTTGCAAACCATATCCTTGTTGTTGTCATCAACAAATTCCTTTGGTTGTTCTATATAGAATTCCTCTTCCAGTATAACATTCAGAAAAGCAAACTTTATATTCATTTGGTAGACTTTGAAACCTTTATAAGCAAAATATGCAAGTAGTGTTCTCACTCCTTCCATGCTTGCGACAGGAGTAAATGTTTCCCCATAGTCTAGTCCTTCTTCTTGTCCATAACCTTTGCAGACTAGTTTGGCCTTATTTCTTGTGATCTCACCATTCTCATCTAGCTTGTTTCTAAATACCCATTTGGTACCAATCACATTTTTATCAGTTGGTCTTGGAACTAAAGTCTAGGTTTTGTTCTTCTCTATCTAATCTATCTCTTCTTCCATAGCTTTATCCCAATTGTTATCTTGTAGTGCATCTTTCATTGTTTTGGGTTCAATCTTGCTCAGCAGACATGATTCATTCCTTAGTTTGTTCCTTGTCATTGGTCTAGCTTCCTTGTGACCAATGATTTGTTTTGCAGGGTGATGTCTTCTCACATACTTGGATAGTCTTGGTTCTATCCTTCTTTCCATGTTTGATCCTTCATCTTCAGAGTCATTGAGCACATCTATGTCTAGTATTTAATCATCTCTTTCATGTGTACTGATTTTAGATTTAGAATGTGCATTTTCTTCATTCTACAACTCAACTTCTGAATGTAGCTCGACATTTACTGGCTGTGACTCGACTAATATTGAAACTTGTTGTTGATTCCCAACATATTGGTAGCTTCATCTTTAGTAGGAATTCCTTCATAGAAGTATACAAAAGATCTATAGTCTTCTAGTTTCTTGGATTCATCAACTTGGACTTATGCATGTTCATCAAAATTTACATTTGCACTCTCCACAATCTTGTTAGTGTTAGTATTCAAACACTTATATTCTTTACTTCTAGTGGAGTATCCAAGGAATATGCCTTCATCACTTTTTGCATCAAACTTGCCATTTCTAGAATCTTTATGAATATAGCATTTACAACCAAACACTTTGAAATATTTTACATTAGGTGAGTGACCATACCATAATTCAAAAGGTGTTGCATTTGTACCTTTCTTGATTTGAACTCTATTCAGGGTGTAGATGGTTGTACTTACAGCTTCTCCCCAATACTTCAAAGCAACATTTTTCTTCATCATTAATGTTCTAGCATGGTCTATCACTAATCTATTCCTTCTTTCTGCAATGCCATTCTAAGGTGGAGTCCTTGGTGCTAATGTTTTTCTTTTAATTCTTTTGTTATTGCAAAATGTCTCAAACTCCTTTGATGTGAATTCTCCTCCTTTGTCTGATCTTAGGTACTTCAAACTCTTTCTTATTTCTTTCTCAACCCTATCCAAATACCACTTAAACATTTTAAATGCATCATATTTATGTTTTATGAACATGGCAGTCATCATCTTAGAGTAGTCATCCACAAACTACATTATGTATCTATCTCCTTGGTAGCTTTGTACTTATATTAGGCCACATGAGTTTGTATGGACTACTTCTAGTACTTCTTTTGAAGTGTAGGTTTTTCTCTTGAAACTTGACTTAGTCATCTTTCCTAGTTGACAAAGTTTGTATATTGCATTTTTATGCTTTTTCAGCTTAGGCAAACCTCTGACTTTTTTCTTTTTGATGATGCTAATTAGATTATCAAAGTTAACATGACATAGCCTTTTATGCCATAGACACACATCATCAAATCTAACAATAAGATAGGCTGCATCTTCCATATCTAGGTAAAACAAGTTACTCCTAATTTGTTCTCCTTTTCCTATCAAATTTCCATGAATGTCATAGATTTTGGTAGTTTTGTTTCCAAATTCTACTTTGCAACATATATTGCCTAATTGTGACACACTTAGCAGATTATAGTTCAATCCTTCAACATAATATGTATTGTCACATGAAATTTTCTCTATAAGTTTAATTGAACCTTTTCCTTTGATTTGACATGGAGCATCATTTTCAAATCTAACACTATTTCCATCATATTGAGTAAAGGTAATAAACTTACTTTTGTCTCCTATCATGTGATGTGAGCATCCACTGTCTATGATCCATTTGTCATTTTGTTCACATAGGTTACCAGTGTTGTTGCCTCATCTTCATCTCACTCATCCTTCATGGCTACATAGACTACCTCATCATCATTTTCATCAGAATCCTCTTCTTCAACAATGTAGCACTTTTTACATTTATCTTTTTAATCTCTGCTATCATCTTCTCTTATATTCTTGTTCTTGTTGCCTTCTTTATAATTCTTCTTCTATGTGTATCTTGAAACAATATGTCCTACTTCATCATAATTAAAATAAAGGATAGGAAGCTTACTTTTGAATTTACCCCTGCCTTTGTGAAATCTTCTAGCTAGCAATGCTTCCAATTGTTTCACATCTTCTTCATCTGTGCTATTGTCACTGAATGCATTCCTTACCTTTTTCTTCTTCTTCTTTGGTTTCACTTCCTCAGTATCTTTTAATGATAGCTTGGCCTTGAAAGTAGACTTAAGATTCTCAGGTCTATAATTTTCAAAGTTGGACAACTCAAATGTAGTGAGTCTTCCTACTATACCTTCAAAAGTTAATGTGTTTCCTGGTACACATCTTAATTCTTGTATGGCTAAAACGTTAATAGAATAGATGGGGAGCAAGATTTTTAAGAATTTTCTATTAATAGTGTCATCTTCTAAATGACCCCCCAAACTTCTTATTGCACTTACTACTTCTTTCATTCTAGAGGCATATTGAGTAGCATTCTCACCTTCCTCCATTTCCATGTTATCAAAATTTCTTTTGAGGCTTTCTCTTTTTTCTCTTTGAACATTCTTATCTCTTTCATAGATATCAATCAGGGCTTTCCACATCTTGAATGTAGAGTCACATCCCTTGATGTCATCAAATTCAGCATAGTTGAGGGTAGAGGCAATCTCCAACATTACCTGATTGTGCTCCTTTTTCTTCATATCTTCTACAGTGGGTACAACTGGATCAACATGTTCTATTTCAATTGAGGTTTTTGCATGATCACTTATTGATCCAAGGTGTAGCTTTATAAACTTTTTCCATGCAATAAAGTTATCTCTATTGAGCTTGGGAAATTCTCTCTTGGACATCTTAATCTTCCTATTTCTAATACCTTTAAACTAAATCAGAAAATGGCTCTGATACCATTTGTTAGAAATACTTTAGAATAATTGAGGGGGGGGGGGGGTGTGAATTAGTTATTTAAGGTCCAAATTTCCAACTAAATTTTTTTCACCAAGTAAAGTGAGCCCATTAAATTGTTCATGCATCCAAGCTTAAACTTTCCTACTTAGCAAGTTATTGTAAAACCAATATGCAAGAATAAGACATGAAAGATCAACACATAATACAATGATTTACATGGAAATCTAATTTGGGAAAAACCACTAGTAACATGCTACTCAATTCTCACTCTTCTGAAGTGATGCCCTGTGAAAGCCCTGCCCTATTAAAGGCTACAATACACTATTAACTGTGACCTGGTTAAAAGATTTAACCACCCTATTAGAAGTGGGCTTGGTTAGAGGACTTTAGAACATTCACTTTGAATGCCACCCTATTAAAGGATTTACAAATGGTTGTTAAACCAACCAAATCCATAGGATTTTACCCTAGCTGACACAATTGTTAGAGTAACAACAAGGGATTTTGACCTGATACAACTCATAACTTAACTTGTAGATTTCAGATCTCAGTTTAGCTCACAACATTGCCTGGCTTTTAATCTCTTTAGCTATGATAACTTTTCCTCCTTTCAAGCTTTTTCTTCTTGAGTCTCCATGCTCGATGTACAAGTGCAATCTCCTATATGGCCACTTATCAAAGTAGAGTCTCTGTGCTTTGTTCTTCCTCCTTTTCCTTGACACCCTTCAACAAATTTGACCTAGTAACTTTAGCTTCTTGGCTTGTGACTCCTTGAATAGAAGTCTAGAATCCTCTTTCCTACTTGATTCTTCCCATTAATAATTTTAGTTCTAATGGATTAGGTAGGATTCAATGAATCTAACCCATATGTTGTTCCTTCTAGAAATATCATGAAGAATCCTCCTGAATTCACCCAAAAATGGTTTACCTAAAATTTTGTGCCACCAGCTCATCATCTTTATCCTCCACCTGGTTTAGAAAATTCAAGGTAACAAACTTGTTGGTTCAGATCTAGCAAATATTTGACTGTTCACATAATGTAGCAACTTGGTACTATTGAAATTCTGGTGCTCAACACATACTGTGTTACTCGACACCAACTACATTTTACTAATGCTTGGCACCTGTTGTGGATTCACTTAGCATCTACTAAGTTTTTCTAATGCTTGAAACCTATTACTTACTTAGCTCCTTCTGTATCACTTGGCACACACTAGATTTTGCATTTTCTCAGTATTAACTCAAAATCTACTCGACATGAACTTGCTTTCTCGACACTCACTAAATGAACTTAGTCAAGCTTTGCAGACAACCTTGTTACAACTTATACTTCTAAAATTTCTAAGTGTGTCCAACCTCCATATCTTCAAGTATATTATCAATACATCATTTTACCATTGTCTTAACTGATCCTTGTACTTCATTACAAAACCATAACTCATCCTTTCCCTTAGGTACTTTTTTTTACATCTTGTTGATTAAATCCTCTTCATCAATCAACTAAGTGATAGTACTTGGATCTTATAAGACATTGTCATTCCAACAAATAACAGGTTTGACATCAATGACAAAACAATGATTGAAAAAATTCTTTATCAACAATCTCCCTTGCAACAAATCTTCTTCATTCTTCAGCAATGATCTTTTTAATCAGATTTCCAATAGTTACTATTTTCATGATTTAAATGCAAGCTTATTATAGATCTGTATTTTGGCTTGTACTTGATCCTTCCTAATTGAATATAGCTTTGCTACTACACAAGGATATTTTTCTTATCCTTCAAATTCACTTCCTCTTCTCATCATTAAATCTTGAATAACATCTTCATACTTTCCCATACACACACTTTGAAATCACAACTTGACCTTATACTTATATCTTTCACTTTGTTAAGTCAGCTCAAATACAACTTAGAATAATTAATATTCATCACCTTAGTCGGCTAGAATCAATAGATAAATCAATTAAGCTTATTATGCCAAAATAAGAAAATCTTTTGTTAGCTGACCCAGGTTAGTAGAAACTAACTTAGAAACAATTTCCTTTGTTAACCAATAGAAGCTCGGTTAACACTACAAACTTGAAAAATCCTTTTGGAAACTGAGTGAGCTCAATTAACACTGGTTCTATCCAACTTTCTTTCATTAACCAAGTGGGCTTGGTTGACACTCACTTTCTACATCTTTTCCTTTGACACCCGAGTGAACTCGATAGACAATGCTTTCTAAACTAGGCAAACATATGAACACTCGGTAGACACAAAAAACTATCTTCATTTCCCGAGTGAGCTTAGCATATACTAACTGATAATGATTATGGAATTTGTGTAACATCAAGGATAATATACAATTAATCAATTATATCCAACAATCTCCCTCTTTGGCATTGATGGCAACACAACATGGCATAACACAATGAAAATTTGGATTTGTCCTTTGAGAACTCCCTTTATTAGTATGAGCTCTTCCTTTCATTGGATTCTTTCTCTATGTATAATACCTACTAAAAAGTTCATTCAGATCTTTTTCCCTCTTACATCAAACTTCTCCCTCTTTGAAATACTTCTCCCTCTTTAGTTCTTTATTTTGGTTCCAAATATTTTTTTCTCATAGATATGATAGTAAACTTCCCCCTCTTTGACAACACATGCCAAAGAAAATAATTCTATAAATACCAATGTACCTTAAGTATTGATTCATTTGTAGTGTGCCCTTGCCAATTCTTCACCAATTGATTGATCTTCAATAGGTTCTAGTTGATGCATCACTAAATTTTATTTAGTGAACTTTAGATAGGGGAATGACCCCTATCTTACCTCTTAGATATAGAAATGCATCCTTAGGTAATGGCTTGGTGAATATGTCTACAATTTGTTCCTTTGTATTAACATATTTCGATCTAACTTATTTCTCTTGTATGAAGTCTCTTAAGTGATATTTTATAGCAATGTACTTTGTTTTAGTATGCATTACTAGATTCTTTGATATATTAATTGCACTAGTGTTATCACATTATATGACTATTGGATCCTTGAATTCTATCTTCATTTCTTCCAATAATTGTTTGAATTAAACAATGTTAGAACAATTAACTGTTGCTACTACATATTCTGCCTCTGCTATGGATTGAGATGTACAATTTTGCTTCTTTCTTGTCCAAGACACTAGTCTTTTACCAAGAAAAAATACTCCACCACTAGTGCTTTTTCTATCATCAATACTTCCTACCCAATCAGCATTAGTAAATACTTTCAAGTCCAAATTTGCACCAAGTTTAAACCATAAACCATAGTCTTCAGTACCTTTTAGATATCTCATAATTTTCTTGACTCCTATCATGTGATTTTCCTTAGGATTTGCTGAGAATCTTGCCACTATTCCAATTTCCAGAGCAATCTCAGGCCTTGTATGTACTACATACTACAATTTTCCAATGATTGATCTGTATGTGGTCTGATCTACTTCTTTAGGATCATCATTTTTGGAGAGCTTATGTCCAGAAGACATAGGGGTTCCAACTGGTCTTGAATCTTCCATTCTAAATTTCTTTAGTATCTCCTTGATATACTTAGATTGAGTGATGTAGATACCATTTTTGTTATGTTGTATCTACAATCCAACAAAGAATTTTATCTCACAAAACATAGACATCTCAAATTCTTTACTCATTTCTTATAAAAGTGCTTTGCATAAGTCATCATTTCCTATAAATAGAGTATCATTAACAAATATTTTTGCCAACACAATCTTTTTGTCTGATCCTTCTTTGATATACATACTATTGTTATCATTTTTCCTTTGAAAGTTAATCTGTACCAAGTAATTATGAAGTCTTTCATACCAAGCTCTAGGAGCTTGCTTGAGACCATATAATGCTTTGTGTAACTTTCGAACCATATCCCTTTTGTTAGGATCTAAAAAACCTTCTAGTTGTTCAATGTAGACTTCCTCATCAAAAATTTCATTCAAGAATGTAGATTTAACATCCATTTGATATACTTTAAATCCTCTATGTGCTGCATGTGCTAGTAAAGTTCTAACACCTTCTAGTCTTGCTACAAGAGTAAAAGTCTCACCATAGTCAATACCTTCTTGTTGAGAATAGCCTTTGCACACCAATCTTGCTTTTTTTTTGACATTTAGCTTATTTTTGAATACCCACTTTGTACCAATTACATTTTTATCCTTGGATCTAGGGACAAGAGTCCAAGTTTTGTTCTTTTCTATTTGTTCTATCTCTTTATTCATTGCTTCAATCCAATTTTTATTTTTCAGAGCATCCTTAACACTTCTAGGTTCAAATTTAGCAAGTAAACATGTACCTTTTAATTTACCTCTTGTCATTGTTCCATGTGATTTGTCTCCAATGATCTGATTAGGTGCATGATGCCTTCTAACATATCTTGCTAACACACGCTCTTTCTTCTTTGAATGAGTTTCACCATCTTCATCTTGAATTTTAGTTTCTAGCTCAAGTCCTTCTGTCTGTGAGTTGGGTCCTTTAGGCTCAGTTTGAATTAGCTCGGTAGCCTCTAATTGTAACTCAAGTCCTTCAATTTGTAACTTGGGTTGCACTGTATGCAACTGAGTGACTATTGGGGATTTTGGAGACTCACGAGCTGAAGCTTTTTTTCTTCTAGATAGATTTGGTAGGGTATCAAGTTCATTGTAAACAAATCTTTTGTAATCTTCTAGTTCCTTGTTACTTTCTTCTTCACTCTTTTTTGCAAACTCATCAATTCTTACATGTGCACTTTCTATAATTTTGTGAGTAGACAAATTCAAACATCTATATGCTTTACTTCTATAGGAGTATCCTAGAAATATGCCTTCATCACCTTTAACATCAAATTTTCCTTTTCTAGATTCTTTCAAGATATAACATTTGCTGCCAAACACTTTCAAGTAACTTACATTAGGTTTTTAGCCATACTATAGTTGATAAGGAGTTTTGTTTGAGTCTTTCTTCAACTGTACTATGTTCAAGGTCTGAACTGCAGTGCTAATAGCTTATTTCCAGTATTTGAGAGCAACCTTCATTTCAATCATCAAGGTTCTTGCACAATCCATGATAGATCTATTTCTTCTTTTAGCTATACCATTTTGCTATGGTGTACTAGGGGCTAATACTTGTCTTTTGATTCCTCTTTCAATACAGAAATTATTGAATTCATTGGAAATGAATTCATCACCTCTGTCTAATCTTAAACATTTAAACTTTTTTCCAATTTCCTTTTCTACTCTTGCCAGATACCACTTGAATTTTTGAAAGGCTTCTAATTTTTCTTTTAGATACATTATATTCATCATTCTAGAATAGTCATCAACAAAAAAAATGAATTTTTTTTCTCTACTATAACTTTCTATTCCAATAGGTCTACATAAGTCTATATGAACAATTTCCAAGACTTCTTCTGATTGATAGTTTTTGCTTTTGAAACTAGTCTTTCCCATCTTACCAATTTGGCAATTTTTGCATAGACCTATGTCAGGCTCCTTCAAACTAGGAATGCCTCTTACTCTTCTATGTTTTCTTATCTTAACTAGATTATCAAATTTTATATAACATAGCCTTTTATGCCATAACTAACTTTCTTCTATCTAAGCAATAAAGCATGAACACTTACTGAGATCAAAATAAAATAGATTACCTTTTGTTTGCTTGCCAAATCCAACCAGATTTCCCTTTTCATCTAGTAATTTGGCATGTCCATTCATGAATTTTACATTGAATCCAATGTTATTCAATTATGCAACACTCAGTAGATTATGCTTTAATCCTTCAACCCAATAAGCATTGTCACATACAAGTTCTTTAGTCAATGAAATACATCCTTTTCTTTTTATGTTACAAGGTTCATTATTTCCAAATCTCACACTACCTCCATCATAATATTCCATGTGCTCAAACTTTGTTTTATCTCTAGTCATATGATGTGAATAGCCACTATTAATAATCCATATATCATTTTTTCCAACATGAGAGATAAATGCCATCTTATCTCCTTCATCATAATACCATTTCATCTTCACCATTATTAGAATCTTTAGCTATAAAACAAGATTTCTTACCTTTGTCCTTGTAGTTTTTGTAATTCTTGGAGTCCTTCTTGCCTTTATGCTTATTTCTTTTTTTTCATCTTTGATTTCCTTATTTGGACACCTAGCAGCAATGTGACCAACTTCTTCACAAGAAAATAAGATCAGAGGAACTTTATCTTTGTACTTTCCTCTACCTTTAGAATACTTCCTTGCAAGTAGGGCTTCAACAACTTCAAGATCACTGTCTGAACTTTCTTCTGATGTTCCTTCTTCTTTACTTCCTGATTGATTGAATTTTGATTTCTTACCCTTTTCTTTGAGTGAGAGTTTAGCTTTAAAAGAAAATTCAATAACCTTTGAACTAGGAACATAGTTATCAAAGTTATCTAACTCAAAAGTTGTCAATCTTCCAACTAGAGCATCCAAAGATATTTTATTATTTGGATCACATATCATTTCTTGAATAGCAGATACTCTCATTGCATAAATAAGAAGGGTTCTAAGTACCTTGCTTACAACTATTTTCTCTTCAATGTCTCCTCCAGATGCTTTGATTACACTTACACTTGCTTTGATCCTTTCCACATATTTTGTAATGTTTTCATCTTCTCTCATTCTCATTTGGTCAAATTGTCCTCTAAGGCTTTCTACTTTGGCTCTTCTTACATTGTCATCTCCTCCATAGATATCTTTCAGTTTGGTCCACACTACATGAGTAATTTTGCAATCCTTTACCTCATCAAATTCAACATAACTGAGAGCATATGCAATATCAATCATCATGATATTATGATTCTTCTTTTCAGAAATATCTTCAACTGATAATGTTCCAGTGGTAGTTTTCTATTTAGCATCAAGATATTTGCAACTTGAATCACTAATAGTAGCTATATGTAACCTCATAAGTCCTTTCCATGCAACAAAATTGTCTCTCTTCAGCTTGAGAATTTTACTTTTGTAAGACATCCTGATCTTTAGCTTAAGTCCTTGAAACCTTCTCTACAAGCACCAAAAGCTTTGATACCAATTGTTGGAAATATAAAAGTAACTAAGAGGGAAAGGGTGAATCAATTACTACTAAAATAAATCCTAGATCCCTTAGATGTTAGTACAAAAATGCAAACTAAAAATTGATTTCTGTTGAAGCTCAACAAACACACATAAAATATTGTAACTCAGTAATAATTGAATTAGCTCAGTAAGTTCTTAACATATAAACTTATAGATGTTGTCTATGATTACCATTACTTTAACTGAGTTACAAACATATAAAAAAAAATAACACAAACATATTTGACACCAGGATTTTACATGGAAACCCAATTTGGGAAAAACCACCAATTGCAACAAGTTACTATTTTCACTCTTCTAAAGTGAGCCTTGTTAGGAGCCAACTCTATTAAAGGTTACAAAATACATTGTTAGGTGTAACCCTATTAGAATATTTAATCACCTTGTTAGGAGTGGCCTTGTTAGAGGTTTTTAGAGAATTCAATAGAACTACCACCTCAGCAGAGGATTTACAAATAGCTATTAAGCCAACTCTGTTAGGAGATGTTAGATCACTGCTACAATGGTCAGAGAGTAATAATGAGATGACTTGATTTGAATGCAATTGATTTAGTAATTACAGATCTCTATTCTAGCTTGTACTTGATCCTTCCTAATTGAATATAGCTTTGCTACTCCACAAGGATATTCTACTTATCCTTCAAATTTGCTTCCTCTTCTCATCATTAAACCTTCAATAACATCTTCATACTTTCACATACACACACTTTGAAATCAAAACTTGACCTTATATTTATATCTTCCACTTTGTCAAGTCAGCTCAAATACAACTTAGAATAATTAATATTCATCACCTTAGTTGGCTAGAATCAATAGATAAATCAATTCTGCTTATTATGCCAAAATAAGAAAATCCTTCAATAGCCAACACAGCTTGGTAGAAACTAACTCATAAATGATTTTCTTTGTTAACCAATAGAAGCTTGATTAACACTTCAAACTTGCAAAAATCCTTTGGCAACTGAGTGAGCTTGGTCAACACTAGTTCCATCCAAGTTTCCTTCATTAACCGAGTGAGTTCGATTAACACTCATTTTTTGCATCTTTTCCTTTAATGCCCAAGTGAACTTGGTAGACACTACTTTCTGAACTAGGCAAACAAAGGAATGCTTGGTAGACATAGAGAACTATCTTTAGTTCCTGAGTGAGCTCAACCTATACTAATTGATAATGATTATGACATTTATATAACATCAAGGATAATACACAATTAATCAATTGTATCCAACATTTCTATCATAATATTAAATATTCATAACTAGATGATTATATAGTGAACTCCACCATAGCTTCTCTTTTTTTTTTTGGTTGATAATAAGTTTATATTTTATTGATATAAAAAGCTTTTATAGAAAACCAAAATGGTCCAACATCTCTATCTTAGAGGACCATCATATTTACTATGCCTTGATTTCTTCTATACTACCATCACATAGAAGCCTCTTTAGTAGGCTTTTACACTTTTAATTAGCACATATAGAAACCATATATTCACTAAAACCTACTATCTAGGTCATGATGACCTTAGCATGGTTGAGCCAGACATACTTCCACCATGGAAAAAAACCAGAAAAGTTTACTTCGATTGCAAATTGCTACTCAAAATTGTTAAATTATCTTTAGAGCCCTTCAATCTCCTCTTGCTCTAACTTCCACTTCATAGGCCCTTCATTCCAGAAAACCATGGCGTCATTCTTGAAACTGCATTCCAACATTGCCAACAAAAAGGCATCCCTCGCTATCATCCTTTCTGTAAAATGGGATCACACCATCTTTTACAAAATTGAGTGTCCTCCATCTCTTTTAAACTTTGTGAACATTACTTGCATACCACTTTTTCTTTTGGAAAATACTAGGAATTGTGGCCATCCTTTGTTGTTCAATAAAAAGCTGAATTGTAGCCTTCAAGCTTTCCCATGCCTAATGGTGCTCATTCATATAAGAATCTTTATCAACTTGCACCTGTGGCCAATTGAGAAAGGGGAAAATCCCTTTCTCTCTCCCTTTGTCTTTGTCTTCATAGCCTTCACTAAAATCAAAGGCCCACCTTGGGTGTGCCCATTCTAGGAGTGACTCCATATCTAGAATTAAGGCCTTTTCAAAAAGTGCCTCCATTACCCAAGCAACATTTTTCTCATGGTCGCCGACTTGTAAACCCCATGCCATCAACATTGCTGCAATATCAATCTGCACCTTCCACCAGTGGTCTACCTCTTGGAAGAGGGGACCCAGGGTTTCTTGCATCATGCAAATAACTTTTGTTGAAGGCCATTTCACCATTTGTTTGAGACGTCTATCCACCACCTTCCCAAATAGGGCTTTTTGTTGCTTCTCCATTTTGAAGGTAAATGTCAACTCCATTAATTCTTTTCAAGCGCTCTTTTTAATTTAGAATTGTGCTTTGAAAAACTACCCATCCTGCTTATTAAAAGAGTGTTTCACATACTTTGATTAGGTGTGGTTGTGTCTTGATTTGATGCATTGGTGTTCATATTTAGAAAATGCCTCTATTGCCACATGTTTTTCACTTCCGACCCAAGCCAAAAGGACCAATTACATTGATAAAATCTGCCTTCATCACCCTTTTCTAACTACTTCGTCCTTGGGAGTTTTTTCAATTAATGATTCTTGCAATAAATAATCATTGAGTCAAGTGATTCAAATCCACCTCAAAATCTGAATACTCTATCCTCACCAATTCATCATTTAAGGTGGTTTTCCATTTTGATAAAGTGTCTACCTCTATGTTTCCTTTATGTTTGATATGAGTAATCTTGAAATCCTCAAAATTACTTAGTTCTTGCACAATTAAATCAATTATCATTTGGAGATGCCATGCATTAATTTGCAATTTTGATATTGTCTACGCCACTATGAGGGAATCACCTTCTAAATGTAGTTTTTTGATCACCTCCTTTCTGGCTAACCTTACTGCTAACAGAGCTGCTTGACACTTTGTTGTGTTATTGATGCCCGTGGGTATCTTTTTTTCTCCTTTCAATAAAACATGGCATGCACTATCTCTCAAAACAACCCCAAACCTAAAGCCCCTGGATTACCACTCATAGCTCCATCAAAAGTTGCTTTAACCCATTCTACCAATGAAGCTCTCCATTTTGTCCTTCCAGACTTCAAGTTTTTTTGATTAGTCACCAATGCACTTGAAGGGGGATTTAAATCTTATCCTTGGCCATGATGATTGTAACACACTATCCTCCTTTGTATAAGGGATCTGCATCGCTTGCCTTTTTGTGGCTGAGGCACTTATTATCTCCTCTATAGCATTGATAATCCTACTTAAGCATCTTCTCAGAGTCTCTTTTTCTCCTTGAAAAATTCTTCTATTATGTTTCTTCCATAATTCCCATATAATCAGTGAAGGTGCAACTAACCATATGCTTGAGAGAGTAGTTTTTCTTTTCTACCTTGGCCATCCATTAAAAACCTCCTTAACATTATGGGCTCTTGGCCCTTGCCATCTCAATTTAAATTGGGAAAAGTTCCAACATTTCCTTGCATACTTTCATTGAACCAAAAGATGGTCTAGTGTTTCCTCATTCTTCTCACATAATGGGCATCTTGATGATCCTATTATGCTTATTTTCTTTAGCCTTTTAGTAGTTAAAATTCTACCATTGTATGCCAACCATGCAAAGGCTTCTTCCTTGGGTAGTATATCCTTGTTCCAACAAAGATCTTTTGAGGTAAAAGCTTCACTGTTTGTTTTAGCTAGAATATTATAACCAAGTTTGACTAATAATTACCTGAAAGGGATTTTCACCAAATGATTTTATCCTTCTTTGTGCTCAAGAACAATCTTCTTTCATCTAAGATGCTCTTTGTTTGCTACTTTTGTTGTTCTGTCAGCTCCTTTATTAAAAAATCCTTCTAGCACCATTCCATCCCTTCCAAATCTTCCTTCTCTACCAGATAATTAGACACAAGTTCCCCCCATCTCTCTTTAAAGTAGGCTTTTAGCTCATTAAACTTTTCATCACACCCCAAAAATTTATGACCATTCCAAGAATCCTCCCAAGATTTTGCTCGTTTCCCATCCCCAATATGCCAAGAAATATGCTTCATAATAATCTACATGTAGGAGAGCATAAAATTCCATATTGCTAATCCTCTGGGTGGATCCCACACTATAAAAATATTGTGGTTCTCATCTGAATCTAAATATTTCCTTTTAGAACTCTCACATAGTAGAGTTGTGGGCTTTCATACATTGCCCATATTAGTTTGGCTCCCAATGCTTGATTCATAAGTTACCAATTTCTAATTTCTGCTCTACCCTTGTCCTTGGGTTTGCATATCTTTTCCCATGCAAGTAAGGGTATTTTATCTCCTACATTGGACCCATTCCAAAAGAACTTTCTCATTTTCTACTCCAAAATTTGGAAATTCTTGGGGATATCTAAGCACATCATTGCAAACACTAGCATGGGCAAGATTACTATTTGGAGCATTAAGATTTTGCCTGCTGAAGACAACCATTTACCTTTCCATCCTTCCAACTTCTTTTGGCATTTATCTATCAAATTATTCTAGAGGTCTGCTTTATTTCTACAATAAAAAAAAAGAATTCCTAATTACATACTTGACATTAGTCCAATTTTTATATTCATGATCCTACAAACTTTGACCTTGATACATTGTGGGGTGTTGAAGAAGAAGATCTCTAACTTATTCTAATTGATGAACTGCCCTGATATTCTTCCATAAAGTTCTAGAGTTTGCTTCATAGCTTTAGCTTCTGAAACATGTGTTGTTCTTGCTAAAAAGGTGTCATCTACAAATTGTAAATGTGTTAGGGCTTCCAATGCCTCTATAATTTTGATCGCATTCCATAGCCCCTATTGCTTTTGCCTATTGATTAACCTTCCCAAAACCTCTACCATAATAATAAAGAGAAAATGAGATAGAGGATCCCCTTGTCTTATGTCTTTCTCTTGTTCCCACAAACCTTGAGGGCTTCCATTTATCAAAACTGATAAATGAGGGGTAAATATGCAGCTGTCCACCCATTCCACCCATTCCTATCCAAACCCAAACCTCCTTAACACACTAAGCAAGAAGCATCTGTCTACTTCATCATAGGCACACTTTATGTCTAGTTTAACCATCATATTTTGAGTTTTCAAAGCTTGAATTATGTGGACTGCTTCATGTGCAACAACACCCTCAAAAATGGATCTGCCTGGCAAGAAACCACTCTATTCTACTGAAATGATCGAGCTCAAAACCTATTTAAGTCTATTAGCCACGACCTTAGAGATAATCTTATATATTGTGTTACATAAAGATATTGGTTTGAAGTCTTCAAAAGTCATTTGTGTGTCTTTTTTGGCATTAGAGCTATGAAAGTGTTATTAAAGTCTTTAAGAATGAAGCCTCCCTACCTTGATTCCTTAACCACTTCCCACAATTCTTTTTGAATAATAAACCCCAATTTTTGAAAAATCATTATAAAAAAACCATTTGGGCCTGGTTCTTTCTCCCCACCTAGACCCTTCAAAGCTTCAAGTACTTCACACTCT
The DNA here is from genome assembly GCA_028749045.1 of Cupressus sempervirens. Lineage (NCBI taxonomy): Eukaryota > Viridiplantae > Streptophyta > Pinopsida > Cupressales > Cupressaceae > Cupressus > Cupressus sempervirens. Next base: position 586,456,990 of record CM053783.1, on the reverse strand, counting down.
ATGATTGGGGTCATTAGTTTTCTATTCTGAGCCTCCATGATCATAGCTAGAATGACACCCAAGACCTCTTCCATCTCATTAGGGTTCTGTTCTACCTACTATTTCTTTTGAGAGAAAAATTTACTACCTCTAAATTGATCCCTTCACTATGTTGGATGAGAGCCCCCTCTAGATTTTGAATCTCAAAAATGTTATTTGTTGCCCTTCTATTTTTCACCAAGTTATGAAAAAATTATGTGTTTCTATCAACCTCTTTTAACCATACTTCCCTTAATTTCTGTCTCCAAAAGGTTTCTTCTTTAGCAAGACACTCATCTAATCCCTTCTTAGGACTTTCTCTTCCTTATAATCCTCTTCAAGCATGCCATGTTCAATGACTCGAAGGCTTAAAGTTTTTAATTTCTCCTCTATATCCACTTTCTTATCAAAAATATTACCAAAGTGCTCTCTATTCAAAATTTTTAACTGATCCTTAAGAAATTATAGTTTTTTGAAAAAGTGAAAGCTTTGTTACTTTTTCTTGCTGGAGCTTTGTTCCACCATTTAGCGATCAAATCCACAACGCCTTCTATTTTTAGCCACATAGCTCCAAATTTCAAAGGGCATCTATCCAAAGTTTTTTCATCTTGAATCCTAAAAAATATAGGGAAATGATTTGATCCATGAAAGGGGAGAATTTTTGCAAAACATGACCAATTTGTCTTCACCTACTTGCTTGCCACAAAGAATCTATCCAGCCTTTCTGCTATATTCAAAAAACCTTCTCTTCTATTAGTCCATGTGAAATCACCTTTCTTGAAATGAATTTCCACTAAGCCACTATCATTAATAAAGTTGTTGAAATCTTGTTGGCTTTTCGAGCTCCACCCTTTATTACCTTTTTTATCTTCTAGGTTCAAAATTGCATTAAAGTCACCTCTTAGAATCACCACCTCATTGTCTATGCCTTGCAATTCACCTTCTATAGTCTACCATAAGGTCCTTTTATAAGCATTGTTATTTGGACCATATATATTTATCACTGAAAAGGAATAGTGTAGTTTTTTGACATAGAATTTAACCCATTGCCAATTTGTGTCTAGATGGGTAATAGTAACCTCTAAAAGATCTAACCTCCATAAAATAGCCATACCCCATGAGGAACCCTAAGCCCCTATTAGCAAGCATTCCCATCTTCCAAATTTATTCTTAAACATTGCAAAATCCTCCTCCTTAATCTTTGTTTCTTGTAAAAGAGCCAAATCTGGTTTTGATTGATCAAGACATCTTTTGATCAATTGTATCTTGTCAAAGACATTGCAGCCCCTGATATTTCATGATAGGGTTTTCATGGCTCCCAAGAAAATGCTAAACCTTTTCTTGATCTTAAATTTTTTATTGACTTGTTGCATTGCCTGCCAATTCTAGCTTTGTCTTGATAGATTTAGGTCCTCTCTTCTTTTTGCTCCCTACATTTGATTTCTACTTTATAGAGCTTGTTTGCTCAATAGATATTTCATTCAAAGTTCCTGGATGCTCCAATAGCCCTAAGTTGTTTAGGTTTTCCTCCCCATCAAGCTCCTCCTGAGTTGATTCCCATGCATCCTAATTATTGCTACTTTCAAAAGCTTCCCCAAATGAGTCACAAAGGTTTCAAATTAGGGAGACTGGTCTACCTCACAATAGGTGTATCATAGTCATGCTCTGGGCCATGCTTAGGAATAATATATTCAAACTAAGGACTATTTTTCCCACTATGAGGTGCATTTAGTCTTGCCAACCTAGGGACATATACTTGAAATGGTCGGCACAGTATGTGCACTAGGTCTCTTAATGAGTCACTAAGCTTATGTTGTAGGAAAATAAAATGCAAGGAAAAGAACTTACATAATTGCTATAGGAAACTAACATACTTAACTCTATGAATACTGGAAATAAAATGAAAGGCTAACAAATATTCCCACTCAGTTCATCCACTATAACTATTCTCACAATACTAAGAATGCTTGGAAATAAGTCTATTTGATCCTAATCTAATCCACCTTCCAAGTGGGCCCCCTTGGTCAACTTACACTAAACTACTAACATAGGATAGAAGTTAAAAAACTATTTCATTACATTTCAAAAATTCATTACATAACATAGAACTATAAAAACACAACTCACTATAAAAGTTAACAGTCTGTTCTCATAATCTCTTTCTTCAAACTAGCTAAACTAACACACTTGGGTCAATTCCTATATATAGGATATAAACACTTATTCCCATAATAGAAAAGTAAATAACCTAGCTTTAAATCTACAGGAGAGAAAGAAGGAAAATAACAACTCAAGGCGAGAAGAAGAGATAATGGCTTAAGGAAGGAATAATAAAGTCTAAACATCCGCTCACCATAGGAATAAATGTAGAGAATGCAATAAGTTTTGATAGCTCCTCCATACTTGTTTTCATGTCCTTTGGAACCATTACAACTTTCCTCCACCATGGCTACACCTTAGCATTCTTTTCTCCTTAAATGTTGTTGGCACTCATTTTTGAATTCTTCCAATCATCTTTTAGCTTCATTGCTAATGGGTTAGTTATAATACAAAGACATGTTTGCAAATAAACATTTATCAAATTAAATTCAAAGATAAGAACACACATTTTGAAAATTATATGAAATACTACATAATATGCATAATACTAGCAAAAGATGGCATAGTATCTATGCATAGGTTTATCATAGGCTTTGGTAAACATAGGTCCACAAATGTTTTGACAAGGTTAAAATAGAGTATCAACAAAGTGTTTAAAAACTATCATGAAATAAAGGCAATGTTTGGCCTCATCATCTGCCCCCTGCTAAACTAATGCTTGTCCTCAATCATTACACTTTCTTGTTAATGATCTGAACTTTCCAATCTTAGTCCTTCCTTTCCTGTTGCTCTTGAAGGTATAGTAAAATCCTCTTGTTCTTTCCCACACTTCCCTTCTGTGATCTTCCTATAGCTTGTTGAGCCTATCAACATTAATGTCATATAAAGGCCACAGGAGCATTGGAGGCTACATGGTTAGGGGACACCACAACTCTAGTTTGGCATGTTTCCCTAACTTTAGATACTTTGTAACCCTATGAAGTGCTGCCTCCAAGTTTATGGGACTATGTGGTTTTGACTTTTTAAGTGATTTAGGCAATTTGGCCCATCTACTTCTAGCACCGGTCATAGCTCTTTAGAAAGAAAAGTAGGGAAAATTCACATATCAACATAAGCCTTAGCTTGGGCAGCAAAGATCATATCCCTTACTTCTAGATTCTTCTTTCCATAAGTTAATGTGAACCAATCCCTAAGAACTTTGTTTGGCTTGATACTTTCAGCTCTTAAAGGAAAGGATTCTGTCCTTTCCTCATCCCTACAATTATTTAGCTGCCTGTCATAGTTTGCTTCATTGGACATCTAGGACATGAGGGCTCTTAAATGTATATCCCCTATATAAAGCAAGGGATTCCATGGAGTCTCTGAAGGGATAACAAAATTATGAACATATAATTCACAAAGAAAATTCTATTGCTAGGGTGGTAGAGTCTAATATAATTCATAAAATTCTTGTGCTGATTTGAACTCTACATTAATATCCTTAAGAGTTAACATTAGTTGGAACAAAGGAAATTGTTCTTTTAAACAGAGAACATAAACTCTTGGTAATGATCTACAAGCAAGTGCTTGATTAGCCAACTTGAGGGCATGATCCATCCATTTCTTTTGACTTTCTAATTGTTCCTATAAATCTGTGATTTCTTCACTTGAGATGCTATGGCTTTATTCATCTTTTTCCTCTCTTATTCCCATAAGGCCTCAACAAACATATGTTGTCTAAACAACTGAAAAAGGAGTTTCTATAGTGTAATAGAACCATTGTCTTCTTCATGATTTATTTTCCTCTTCCTCTGTTCCTTCCATAAATGTTCTACAAGACCAATAATCCATGTTGATTTATGGGGAACTATGGTAGTCTTTGGATCAACTTGCTTAGGAGCTATTTCATTCCTACAACTCAAAGTACTTGATTGGTCTGTTGGGGTATCATTTGAATTTTCTTCGATTTCATCCCTGCATTCCTCATTAGGATTTTTAGGAATGCTTTTAATTTTAGGATAGGGAGGAGAGTGATCAGAGACAATTTGCACACAAGATTCCTTAGTAGATGTTTTGGACAAAGTAGAATCTTTAGAAACTTGCCCTCTCATCCTAGGGCTTCTCCTTATGGGGGTTTCTTCTTCTATCATAGCCTCTTGCCTACCTTTCCCTTAGGGTGTCTCTGCTACAGGAATAATTGCTGCAAGGCTTTTCTTAGTTCTTTTTTGTCTCACAACTGTAGGGTTTGGCTCTTTCTTTTCCTAAATAGAGATTTCTTCTTGCAGTTTTCATTTCCTCTTTTCTCTGCTAGAAGTAGGTTTTGGGGTTTCTTGCACAGGTGAAGGCACAATCTCTTGAACAAGGATAGTTTCTTGTATATTTTCTTGGGTATTTTTAGCTTCAACCTCTTGGGTATTTTGTTTAGTAGGCTCATTAGTGGGTACTATATTTTCCTCATTGGGCTATTCGCTAGGGGCAACTTAGGGTTGCAGAGTTTTGGCTTGTACAAATTCATTCCATGTCATAGGAGACACATCCCTAAGTGATCTTTCTATTAGTAACTTAATTAGGGCATGATGGGTAATGGAATTATCTTTTTCTTTCTGAGTTTCTTCCACGCTAATAAAGAGCATATTGTACAAGAAATTTGGAATGTTTACTGAAAGATTATGCCTTATACAACTAAGTAATTTGAAATGATGTGCATGTAAGTATGAGAGTCTTCCTTTGCACATAAAGTACTTGATAATATGCATGGCTAATTTATCATATGGCAGCAATAGTGACATTCTCTTGCAACTTTGCTTTGTATTGTCCATTTGAGGATCAGTCAGTCTAGTAAATTGAGCTCTTACTGACCTCACATCATGTGTGCTAGGATAATGTTCTCCAATTGCAGGTAACCAAGTTACTTTAGTAATGTATTTCTCTATTAAAATCACTATTAAATCCAAAACAAAAGCTTCACCTTCATCAAATGTCCTTATGAATTCTGTGGCTACCTCTTCATCATATGTAGTCAAACTCAAGAAATACCCTAACCATCTGCATGTATTAAACCTTCTTACAACCTCTACATCTAAGAGCAACATGGCATGTTCCATTGGTTCTCTCCTCTACAACTATCCACCCATTTTCTTAACACTTTCTTTATTTGTTCTATTTTCCCCCTTTTCAATTCAAGTTTTTTTGTTGTTTTACAGACTCAACTCACATTTCTTTGTTTTAATAGGCAATTAATGTCATAACAAATTTTTATGCACAATAATATGGCTTTAATGAAGGTAAATCATGAATATGTGTGAGAATCATCCAAAAATAGGGTTCAGATCACATAAAATTTAAACACAAGTCACATCACAGCTTGATAATAAAATTATTCAAAAATAAGGGGTACGACACCTCACTTGTGTACTTATGACAATTAAATTCCATCAATGAAGAAATATGAAGATTTGGAAAAATCTTTATGGATAAATAGGAATGCCATTGGATATTAGTGACCTTCCCTGCCCCCTACTAAATATGGATAAGTGTCCACACTTGTCAGACCTAGTACGGGTAAGGGACTAGCATACCACTGCCATCGTATAAAGAATGTAGTATTAAATATAAGTAACAAAATCTATGTACTATAAGTGAATAATAATTTGAAAATTTTATAACTATCAACTAATTATCGCACATACCAAAAAGGTGGTGGAAGTGATATCAACAGTGGCAGCTTCATTAGCATCTCACGGGGTTTATTGAAAACATGAGAAATTGATGATGTCGAAAGTGGGTGGATGAAATGTAAAGAAATGAGATGAAGTAGATGGGTGGAAGGTAAAGAGATGATATGGAATGAGAAAGTGAATGAAAAAATGAACTTTATGTAGACATAAAGTCTTTATTGTGAGCATGAACAAAGAAACTAATGTTGAAGAGTAGTAGGTAGAAGGTTAACACCTTCGGCTATAGGAAGAGTTACCTTGTTTGTATTTAAATTGGGCCACTGGAACTGCTATAGGAAGTCTTATTTTGTTTGGGGCCATTTATATAATTTGAATCTATGACCATTGACTAATAATTTGAAAGGTACTAGATCAATGGTAGTTAATTGAATAGCTCCATTATCAAAGACATGACTAATTTCATATGGTCCCAGCCATCTTGTCTACAGCTTTCTTGGCATATCTTTAAATCTAGAATCATATAGTAGTGCCCAGTCACCAACTTGAAATTTCTTACTGATAATATGAGAGTCATGCCATTGTTTCCTTTGTTTCTATATAAGTTCAGTGCATTCCAAAGCAACTTTGCACATTTTATCTGGAGAATTAAGATGTAGAAGATGTCCTCTTTGTGCTACAAGAAGTTCAATTTATAGCTCTATTGCAATTCTCAAAGTTTTATGTTCAAATTCAATGGGGAGCATTACTACCTTTTCATATAGGAGCTCAAATGGTGTGAATTCTATAGTAGTCTTCTAGGTTGTTCTAAAAGCCAAACAACTTCTTGTAATCTATTGGTCCAATCCTTACAATGTAGATAAACCATTTTTGTTAGGATGTTTTCCAGTTCATGGTTTGTGACCTCTACTTGTCCATTAGCTTGAGGGTGATAAGGATTGGATTTCTGGTGCCTAATGTTATACTATTTCATCAACTTTGAGATCAAACTAGAGGTAAATTGTGCACCTTGGTTAGTGACTAGCTCTTTGGGTACACCATAATGAGTAAAAATTTCTTCATACAAAAATTCAGTGACTTTTTCATCATGAGCATGCTTCATGGCCTTGACTTCAACCCATTTTGTCAGGTAATCAGTGCACACAAGAATAAAGGATTTCCCATTAGATGTAAGATTAATTAGACCAATGAAGTCCCTACCCCATTTGTCAAATGGTGTTAACATCATCTGAGGGTTAAGAGGAATTTCATCTATTCTTGTTGGTTAGCCCATCCTTTGACAGTTGTCACACTTCTATATATAGTTGGCTACATCTTTGTGAAGTGTAGGCCAATAATAACCAATTGTCAATATTTTCAAGGCTATTCTTTTTGTTGCAAAGTGTCCTCTACATGGTTCATTATGACATACATGTAGAATATCATATGTCTCATCCTCTCTCACACATCTTCTCATAACTTGATTAGGTCCAGTGTAAAATAAGAGATTATCTATCTAGGAGAAACAGAAGCTTTTCTCTACAAGCAACTTCTTTTCCTTGTAAGAGAAGTGTTTTAGTATTTTATTAACTACAATGTAGTTAGCAATGTCTGCATACCATGGAGTTTGAATAGCAATATGAAATAAATGCTCATCTAAAAATGCATCATCTACTAAAGTAGTGTCAGTATCATCATGATGGATTGTTGATAAATAATCAACTACAACATTGGCTTTTCTCGGCTTATCAATAATAGTTATATCAAATTCTTGCAACAATAGTAACCATCTTGCTAATTTTCCAGTTACAATAGTTTTATTCATGAGATATTTAATTGTTGTATGATTAGTATGGACAAATATGGAATATCTAGTTATGTAATGCCAAAATTTGTTCAGGGCATAAACTATTGCTAGTAGTTCTTTTTCTATCACTATGTAGTTTAATTTTGGTCCGTGAAGGCTCTTGCTAATATAATAGATTGCATTTTCAAGATTTTGGGATTGTTGTGCTAGAATTGCACCTATGGCATAATCAAAAGCATCTATATATATGTGAAAAGGTAAATTCCAATCAAGGCCTTGTAAAACTAGGGCTGTAGTTAGAAGTTTCTTAAGCATCAGGAAGGCTTCATCACATTTGGATGTCCAACTAAATTCAGCTTCGTTTGTGAGTAACTTATACAAGGGACTAGCTATTTTACTGAAATCTTTTATGAAATGTTTGCAATATCTCGTATGAACTAGAAAAGATCTTACATATTTTGATTTTTTAGGCATGGGCAATGTTTGAATTACCTCTATCTGAGTTGGATCCACTTGTATTCCTACAGCTGATATGAAATGACCAAGTACCACGCCTTCCTGGATGAGCATGAAACACTTTTCACTATTAAGTGTCAAATTATGTTCTTGACACCTTACTAAAACCTTTTCAAGATTCACCATTGCTTCCTCAAAAGTGACTCCAAATGTTGTGAAATCATCCATATATATTTCTATACAATCATGTAATATATCAGCAAAGATGCTAATAATTGCTCATTGGAATGTTGCAAAAGCATTACATAGACCAAATGGTAAAATAGACTATGAAAAAGTACTCCATGGGCATGTAAATGTGGTTTTGTCTTGATCTTTAGGAGCAATACTAATTTGGTTATAACCACTATACCCATCTAGAAAAGAGAAATACTTCTTTCCAGCTAGAGTGTCTAGAACTTGGTCTATAAATGGTGAAGGAAAGTGATCCTTTTTGGTGGCCTTGTTCAATTCTCTATAATCTACAAAAATTATTTATTTTCCTCCCTTTTTAGGCACTATGACTAGGGGAGACACCCATCTACTATCAGATATAGGATAGATAAAATCAGCATCCAACAATTTCTGCAATTCAATTTTAACTATCTCTCTAACGCTTGGATTTATCCTTCTTTGGGGTTGATGGAGTGGTATTTGGCCTTCATTGATGTATATCCTATGGGTGCACTGTGTAGGACTCAACCCTTTCATATCACTATAGTCCCATGCAAAGGCCTTTTCATGCCTTTGGAGAAACTTTTTTAACGGTTACATCTATGTGGGTGTTAATTTGGGATTAACATGGAGATTATGACCTTTAGTTAGTTCAATAGTAGTGGTGGACTCTATCATAGTAGCTTTAGAGATTGAACTTGCTTCTAATTCACATGGTAAGAGTGGATGAAGAATGTTAGGTTCTTTGAGCAAAGTACAATTCTTATCACATTTTTCATATGTAATTAATTCCAACACAGAACTTTCAAATACATCTTTTTCTACCACACAACTGTTAGTGAGGATACTCTAAAGAACTGAATCTTCCTCTTGCAGTTCTAGAAAAGACTATTTATGTAACATCATGAACTGTACTATAGAATTTAACTATTCTTCTTCATCCCCTAAATCTAGCCAAAAAGATGTGTTAAAATTTGGTAATGGTTGGGTTGGAGGATATAAATCAAATTTCTTTATTGCTTGGCCATTTGATATGGTCATATTCCCTGATCTACAACTTATATTTGCATTAGCTGTGGCTAACCATGGTCAACCTAGGATGACAAGGTAACTAGATAGGTTAACTTTGGGGGATAAAATAATGAAGTCTGTAGGATATTCTAGAGAATCTAAGGTTACAATAATGCTTTCTATCATCCCATTAGGAGTGACGGTAGAACTATCTGTAAATTGTAGAATTGTTGGTATAGCCCCTAGTCCTTCTATTTTCAACTTCTTCATAGTATCCTTGGTCATGACATTTATAGCAATGTGAAGATCTATTAAAGTATTTTTAACAAACTAACCATTTATATTGACATTCACTATTGGACTTCCCAGATCAGAATATTTTGGTGTGATCAATTTCCCTAACATGATGTTAGCCAATTGTCCCACAAGATGGACTATGGTGGGGTCTTTTTTCTTCCTTCTAGGCTTCTTAAGGAAAGCATCTCTAATGGCTTTTCCATAAATTGGAACATCCTTAATGGCTTGAAATAGGGGTATTTGGACATGTATGTTTTTCAATTAATCAACAATGTCAAAGTGTTGTTCCTCTATTTGTTTAGGTTTCTTTTGTATAAGCTTTTCTGGAAAAGGAGGATCCACTGCTGGTTGAGCTTGGGTTGACATGGTAACAGTGATTGGGTCAACTATTTCAGTAATTGAGGGTTTTGATGCTATAGGAGGGTCTAGTATTTAAGTTATAAGAGGTAGTTTAGGCACTGGTAAAGTTGTACTAGATCTCAGATGTATATTTGCAATACCCAAAGCATAAGTAGGATACTTCTAAGCATCAACACTATACATGGGCTACTGTGGTGGTTGGCTATTTGGGTTTGGGTGAAGTTCTGCAGGTAACTATGTTGAGCAACAAAGAATACTTGCTCATCATCTCCATCTATCTTGATGTACTTAGTTGGAAGATGTTGGTTCTCCATGCTTTCGACTAGTTTACATTGGTAATCATTCTTTTGCTTCCAGTAATGAGGGTAGTATTTAGCTAGCTGTAGCTTGGCTTCTGCATACTTCTTCTTTGTAGTCATTGTATCAAGATGTGTAGCAACATCATTGATGATGTCTTGTTTGAAATTTGACAATAGGTTAAATATCTCGAGCTTTGAAATACCTTGACTGATTCCTTTAGTGACTATGGAACGAGGTCCTTGGCCTTTCTTCATGGTTGACCTTGAATAGTTCTGACAGATCTTCTTGAGGTCTTCCCAAGAAGCTTGATATACATCACCACCAGCCATCAGGTCTAATGCTTCTAGACAATTATCATTCACACCTCTTAGAAAGACTAGCTTTTGTGAATCCTTGGACAACACATGTTGAGAGTTCTTTTGCAGTGTATATAAGAAATGTAAAACATAGTCTTCCAATGTTTCTTCCTCCTTCTAAGATATCTTGAAGACATCATCTCCTCTTGAACCAGATGCTTTACAATACTCTTTGTACTTATCCAGAAATAGAGTTTGCATTTCATCCCATCTTCCTATTGCATTGGCCCCTAGGTCCATGAACCATTGTAGAGCTGATTCTTTCAATGTTTTAGGAAAAAAATTGTGCTTATGGGAATTAGTGTTGTAGTCAAAACTATGACAAAGGATGTCAAATTCAAACAAGAAAGTATCAGGGTCTTTAGTTGCAAGGCCATAGAACTTAGGAAGGGCAGTTACAGGTATATTCTTGATATTATTAGTATTTACAAGGCTTGGGAGAGGAAATGGAAAAGTAGGTTATGTCCTTAACTGGAGGTATCAGATTATGAGGTTGCTACTAAAAAGGGACATTGGGTATTGGATGATTAACAACTGGCAGATTAAGAGTAGTGTTATCAAGAAAACTGGCCAAAACTTTAGTAAAAGGTTGAAGACCACTTGTATCTATCGGTTCAGCTCTTGATGATGATGCTATGGGAAAAAGAAGGCTTGCATCTTCAAAAGGTAACTCAACTTTTTCTTCTTCAATTCCTTTATTCAAATTAATAGAGTCTCATGGAAGAAATCTTCCATATTCATCTCATCGTCTTCCTCTTCGATGCATGCAATTAAACTTTTCACACTGGTGAAAGAAGCTTCAAAACTAGAAATTTCTAAACAAACTTTATCTAAGAACTATGACTCAAAAATGTTCCTAGCTTGACACCATCCTTGGCAATGGTGCCAAAAATGGTTTGCCTCACAATAGTTGTATCATCGTCATGCTCTGGGTCATGCTTAGGAATAATATATTCAAACTAAGGACTATTTTTCCCACTATGAGGTGCATTTAATCTTGTCAACCTAGGGATGTATACTTGAAATGGTCGACATAGTATGTGCACTAGGTCTCTTAATGAGTCACTAAGCTTATGCTGTAGGAAAGTAAAATGCAAGGAAAAGAACTTGCATTATTGATGTAGGAAACTAACACACTTAACTCTATGAATACTGGAAATACAATGAAAGGCTAACAAATATTCCCACTTAGTTCATCCACTATAACTATTCTCACATATGCTATAGGAGCATCCATGAAGTGCGATGCTATAGGAAGGAACTTACAACTTCTACTTACAATACTAAGATTGCTTGGAAATAAATCTATTCTATCCTAATCTAATCCACCTTCCACATGGGCCCCTTTGGTGGCTTCCACTAAACTACTAACACAGGATAGAAGCCAAAAAATATTTCATTACATTTCAAAAATTCATTACATAACATAGAACGGTAAAAACACAATTCACTATAAAAGTTAACAGTTTGTTCTCATAAACTATTTCTTCTAACTAGCTCAACTAACACACTTGGGTTGATTCCTATATATAGGAGATTAACACTTATTCCCATAATAGAAAAGTAAATAACCTAACTTTAAATCTGCAAGAGAGAAAGAAGGAAAATAACAACTAAAGGTGGGAAGAAGAGATAACGGCTTAAGGTAGGAATAATAAAGTCTGAACATCCGCTCGCCATAGGAATAAATGCAGAGAATGCAATAAGTTTTGATAGCTCCTCCATACTCATTGCCATGTCCTTTGCAACTGTTATAAATTTCCTCCACCGTGGCTACACCTTAGCATTCTTTTCTCCTTGAATGTTGTTGGCAATCATCTTTGAATTCTTCCAATCATCTTTTAGCTTCATTGTTAATAGGTTAGTTATAATACAGAGACATGTTTGTAAATAAACATTTATCAAATTAAATTCAAATATAAGAACACACATTTTGATAATTATATGAAATACTGCATAATATATACAATACTAGTGAAAGATAGCATAGTATCTACCCATAGGTTTATCATAGGTTTTGGTAAACATAGGTCCACAAATGTTTTGACAAAAATAAAACAGAGTATCAACAAAGTGTTTTAAAACTATCATGAAATAAAGGCAATATTTAGCCTCATCAAAGACCTCTATATCCTTATAGTTATTATTACTCTCTTATAGCATTATCACTTCCCTTTGTGCTTGCAACATCAAGGGTGCCTCCATGATTGTTCTTGAAATATCTCTAAAGTATGCTTCTAGGTTTCATGGCAGACTCTTATCTTCCTAACTTCCAATCACAAGGAGTTTCGTTTACCTTTTCTGACATAGATGTTTTATTCTGAGAGTCCATGACTTCCTTTTGTAGATTAGCTCCCTCTTGTCCTTGTCATTGTTCCATAGGAGTTTCTTTGACTACTTGAGTAGAAACCTCATTATCCCCTTGCGCTCTTTTCTCAATCACCATAAAAACATTCTCCAATATAGGTATTGCCCTAGTTGTGTTTAAGCTCTCCTATTGCTTGTTGAGTTCCTTAGAGGGGTTTTGTTCCTTTAAACTTTTTTCTATATCTCTATGGTGTTCTCTCAATTCAAACTCATCCAGTAGTTTTTTAACTTCAAGTCCCTTCACTTTTAAGTGACTTATATTATGTATAACCTCTACAGGAATCAAGCTTTCCACCCCTTCCCATACTTTAATAGGTTGTTTCCATACTTGTTTATCAGTGCATAAGGTGACAAGGTCTAGGACTGGGTTTCCTTCCTTCATGTTTATAAGGACCCTTGGGTGTGATGATGAATCTTTTAAGTTTAAAACTTTCTTTGCTTTGATAAAATTTCCTATCATATTCCTAATCTATGCTAAAACCTCCCCCCCCCAATATTCCATAGGTAAATTATAGAGATTTATCCATATAGGAAAAACCTTCAGCTTTTCTTTTCCTAGATCAAAATTTGTCTCCTAGTCTTTCAGATATATTCCTTGACATTCTAAAAGGTATGGGCTGTTGTTTAGGATGTCTTTTTTATCTTCTTTACTAGGAGTAATTCCCATATAAAAATCATTTGTTAGATTTTTTAACCTACATTCCTTCCCCCAAATTGCTTTACATCCCATTCTTATCATAGTTATAGAAGGCCATGGACTGAGCCATTTGAAAAAGAAAGATTTTTCTTGTAGCTCTACAATAGTTTCTTGCCATTTTGCATTACTAATTTGAATGCAAGACATCACCTCATAGGTGATTTGCTCATCTAGTTTTTGTGGAGGATCTGTGATTGCTCTTACCTCCTTTGCTTTTGCCTACTAATGTAGCTTTGGTCTATAAAACTTGTGAGCTATTTTGGTAAAGTCAAATCTATCAATCTTTGTGTAGATCGGCTTTTGGCCTTTTACCTATTTTCCCCATTTTTGCTCATTCCCCCATTTTTGTCTATTCCTTTGTGGTGAAATGAAATGATCATGTCTTTATGGAAAGGGCAGGGTTCTCTGGTTTCTTGTTTTCTCATATCTATTCAAAGGCCATCAATTTTGGCTATGCTGCCCATAAGACCACCCTTCATGTTGTTTGAAGTCCAAACATGCATTTGCTTGCCATTGGTCCTCTCCCTCCCAAGTTGTAGGTATCCATTGCTACCCTTGATGATTTTGTTCCCACTCCCACTCCATACTTTTCCCTAACACCATAGCTTCTCTTAAAATATAATTAAATCATAATTATATATTTATTGATTTGTAACTCCACTTGCATTAATATATATATAATAAGTTATAGTCCACTAAGAATTTTAAAAGTAATTGATATTAAAAACCCTCTTATAAGAAAATAAATAGTATTTATTTATTTAATTTTCAAAATAAATAAATAATACATGTATATATATATTTTAAAAAAAATTGAAATTAATATTTAATTAGAATTTTAATTAATTTTTTTAAATAATAAAAATCTAAAAATTATATTATATTTTTATAAAATAAAAATAAACAGATAACTAATATTTTTGCATGCCTTTGATCTCTCAAATCATGCAACCATGCTATACTTAGTTTTCTATCTTTAGTATATTTGTTTTCACATGCATGCATAAGTTTAGTTACAACATATTTTCCTCTCAATTAATCTTTTGCTTTTTCAGTAAATTTTGCAAGAGAATTATTTTAGATATAAGAAGCATATTTATCTTTATTTAGAAAAATTGTGATTATCACATCTTTCTAGTAGAACATTAGTTGAAAGTGTTGTTTTCTTCCAATTTGTTATATTAAAAAGGGTTTTAAAAGAATACAGTCATAATAATTTTCAAAAAAATTCTACAGTTTTCCTTGGTCAAGTTTTCTCGATTAATAAGCTTTCCTTTTCAAAATCTATAATTTTTTTAACGAAAAATCAATACAATAAATTAATAAGCATTATTCAAGCACCCAAGAGGACACGAAGTAGACAGATCTTTCAATAAAATTCTATAATGGGTTTTCAATCCCTACCTCAAAATCACAGCTAAAATATGAGACAATCTGTGAACACATGCAAATCCAAACCCTTTGAAACTTTCAACAATTCTTTTGATCCAATTATAAATTTTGCTTCCCAAACCTTGTGTGTGTAGAATTGAGCTTGAATCTCTTAATAAAGAGTTTAACTCTACCTAGGGTTTTCAATTTTTGAACATGCAAAGGCCTCTCCTTAAAATAAACATTTATTATTTAATCCCTTCATGCACACTTAAAGAATTTTTCAATTAAAATATTCTTTTATTTTCTTTTCCTCCACTTTATTAATTAGTGCAAGCACTATAACAACTACCTCTTGTTGATCCATGACACATCAATTACCTTGAATAGTATCTACTTTCAACCCTAACTCTTTCATGACTTCAAAAGACATCATTGTGTTTGATGCACCAGAGTCTACAATAAATTTTTTAAGGTCTTCCTATTTACCACGATACTTAAGAAAAAGGGGTCAATATTTCATAGACACTTATTAACTGGATCATTTAAGTATATGGGTGTGATTTGAGATACTACTCCTTTCATCTCTACTAGTTCAATATTTTCAACAGGGGTTTCATTTGAACTACAAATAAGATAAACACCTTCCTTAATACTCCCAACATATGCCATAGCTTTATCCTTATGTTTTGGAATTCTCAATAATGCAAAGAGTGGAACTTTCACAATAATTTGTGACAACATGGATAACATATCAATAGGAGAGTTAGGAAAAAATTTCAACATGCATACTTTTAACCTCTTTTTTCTTTTCAATAGTACCAGTTGTTGATATGAGATTGTTTTAAAGTGAATAATCCCTAATGACACAATCATTGTTTTGTCACTGATGTCAAACTTTCTACTTGCTGGTAAGACAACTACTTATTTCATTTGGGTACTATCACTTGTTTTATTGATGAAGAGGTTTTGATCAAATATGATAACAAGATCACTAGAGGAATGGTTAAGTTATGGTATGAGAAAGGAGTATAAAGATTAGTTAAGATAGTAATAACATAGTGTATTGATTATCTACTTAAGGCTACAGAGGCTAGATAAATTGATTAAGTCTAGAAGAACAAGAAGAATTGAGTCTGTCAAACTTGACCAAGTGGACAGTAGGTACTGAGAAAAGTTAGTGCAAGACAAGCAAAAAATTAGTTGGAGCTGAGAAAAGTGAAGTTTCAGTGTATGTTGAGTGAACTTAGCATAAGCCAAGTAAAGTTTAGTTGATGTTGAGCACCAATAAACTTTAGTGTTTCTCGATTTAACTATTAGAAGACAAGTGGAAAAATGGTATGAAGTGAAGTAACAATAAATTGATGTCAAGTGCTAGTATTCATGTTAAATCATAGATTTGACAAATTTGAGTTGACTATTTTGTTTTCTTGAATTGTCTGAAGCATGTGGAAGATAACTATGATGAGATGTTGGTATAGAATTCAAGGTAAACTATTTTGAGGCAAATTCAAGAAGGATTGAAGAAGAAATTTCTAGAGGAAACAAATGGAAAAGTAGGTAGATTCATTGTATCCTACCTAATCCTAAAACAGACAATTGTGGTGAAACAAGAAAAGATCTTAAATCTCTATTTATAGATAGAGCTAGTCAAAAGAAAAGGTTGTCATGTGCAAGAACCTAAGACAAGGAGTCTAGGGTATTGCTTCATTTAGTGGTCAAACAGAAGAGACCGATATTAGCAAGCAAAGCAAGAAGGCTTAAGAGTATGAATGCTTAAAGGGTGAACAAGTTATTAGAGATGAAGTGTGTGAAAGCCAAGCATAATGGGGGACATAAATAGAGATCTGTAACCTACAAGTGAGTTATAATTTTTTATCAGATCAAGTCTTATTGTTACTTTCTAATCATTATATCAGTCTAGGGTAAATCCTTTGGATTAAGGTTGACCTAACAGTCATTTATAAATCCTTTAATTGGGTGACACTCCAAGTGAATGATCTAAAGTCCTCTAAAAAGGCTCACTCCTAATAGGGTGATTGAAATCCTCTAATCATGTCACATTTTAAAGTGTGTATTATAACCTTTAATAGGGTTGGTCTTTCACAAGGAATCACTTCAAAAGAGTGAGAATTAGTAGCATGTTACTAGTGGTTTTTCTTAAATTGGGTTTTCACATAAAATCCATATGTCAAATGTGTTATTGAATCTATTATGTTTCATGTTTATCTTTCTACAAAGTTATTTTGACCTAGGATAGTAACCTACAAAGTTTAAGTATTGTATGATCTAATGGATGCATGAATAATAAGTTTTTATGGATATGGGTTCACTAAGCCATAAAATTTTTTATTTTTACATATGGACCTTGGATAATTGATTCACCCCCCCTCTCAGTTATTCTAAAGAATTCTAATAATTGTTATTAGAGACATTTGCCTAAGAGGAATAGTTTGAAGGTACTAAAAGAAAAAAGATCAAATGTCAAAAAGAGAGGTACCCAAGCTTAACAAGGAAAAATTTTTTGTATGAAAAATTCTAATGAAGCTACACATAGGAGGTCTTGGAGATCATGCACAGTCTACCATCATCACTAAGCATATTGATCATGTTGGAGCCCCAAATGCTCATGATTTGAAAATGAAGAAAAAACACAATTAGGAAATGTTGGAGATTGCCTCTACCCTAAGTTATGTCAATTTCAATGACATCAAGGTTTGTGATGGTGCAAAGAGGATGTGGGATACTTTGTGCACTATTTATGGAGGAGACACAAACGTTCTAAGAGCTAAATATGAAAGTCTTAGAGGTAAGTTTGATGACATGAGGATCCAAGAAGGTGAGAATGTTGCTCAATATTGCTCTAGAATAAAAGATGTTGTTAATAATATAAGAGGAGCTAATGGTATTATTGATCATGATATTGTATTGGGTAAAGTACTAAGAACACTGTTGCCCATCTATGCTATTAGAGTTTCTACCATACAAGAACTGAGATGTATACAAGGTTCTAATCTGACTCTAGAAGGTTTGGTAGGTAGGCTCACTACCTTTGAGCTTTCTAATTTTGATGATTTCCAACCTAAAAATGTTGAATCTACTTTCAAAGCTAAGCTTTCATTGAAGGAACCTAAGGAGAAGAAAAAAAAGGTCAAATATGTTTCTAGTGATAGTGACACATATTAGGAGGATTTAGAACAACTTGAAGCACTACTAGCAAGGAAATTTCATAGAGGCAAAGAAAAATTCAAAGGTAAGTTACCTATCATGTGTTTTAATTACAAAGAGGTTGGTCATATTGCTACTAGATATCTAGAGAAGAAGAATAATGGAAGTGGTGATAAATACAGAGGTAGAAGAGATGAGGACAACAAAGATTACAAAGACAAAGGCAAGAAGTCTTGCTATATTACAGTAGAGGAAACCAAATATGGAAATGATGATAATGATGATGAAGTGGTGTATGTGGACAAGTTTAGGTTGCAAGGTTGAGTTTGAGAAAAAGATAACTAACATATATGACACTGATGGGAAACTACTTGGGAAAGGTGATCAAACTAGGGGTAATCTATTTTATCTTGATATGAATGATGCTACTTTTCTTCTTTTAGAATTTGATGATGTGTGGTTGTGGCACAAGAGGTTATGTAATGTTAATTTTGATAACTTGGTTAGTATCAATAACATGAGAAGAGTCAGAGGTTTGCCTAATTGAAGAAACTTGATAATATAATTTGCAAACAATGTCAGTTAGGCAAGATGACAAAATCTAGTTTTAAAAATAAGACTCACACCTCTAAAATAATTTAGGAGATTGTTCATATTGACTTGTGTGGACCAATTGAAGTGCAAAGCTACAAGGGTGATAAGTAGATTATTCTATTTGTTGATTATTATTCTAAGATGATGATAGTTACATTTATGAAACATAAATATGATGCTTTTCAAATGTTTAAGTGGTACTTACCAAGAGTTGAGAATAAGATAAGAAAAAGCCTAAAATGTCTAAGATCTGACAAGGGTGGATAATTTACATCAAATGAGTTTGAAATGTTCTGTAATGATAGAGGAATCAAAAGACAAACATATCCACCTAGGACCCCTCCACAAAATGGAATTGCTAAAAGGAAGAATAGATCTATAATGGACTATGCTAGGACACTCATGATGGAGAGGAATGTTGCTTTGAAATATTGGAGAGAGGCTGTACGTATAGTTGTCTATACCTTGAACCATGTGCAAGTCAAGAAAGATACTCATTCAACACCTTTTGAATGATGGTATGAATACTCACCCAATGTAAAATATTTTAAAGTATTTGTAAGCAAGTGCTATATTCTTAAAGATATCATGAATGGTAAATTAGATGCTAAAAGTGAAGAAGGTATATTCCTTGACTATTCCACAAGAATTAAAGCTTATAAGTGTTTAAATACTAACACTAAGAAAGTTGTGGAAAGTGCAAATGTGAAGTTTGATGAATATATAGAGGTACATGAGGCTAAACCTATAAAAGAATCAAAGAAATACAAATCTTTTGTATACTTTTATGAAGGTATGCCTACTGATGAAGATGTTGTAAATTAAGTTGCAAATCAAAAACAAGTTTCAATGACTGTCGAGTCACATTCAATGAATGTCGAGTTGCATTCAAGAACTAAGCTACAATCAGGTGTCAAGTTGCAGACTGAAGCTAAGGCACATTCTGATTTTGAGATTACTATGCATGAAAGAGATGTTGAATTACCTAATAGAGAAGTACACAATGATTCATTAGTTGATAGACCTAATGAGAAATGTAGAGCATAACCAAGATTGTCAAAGTATGTCAAAAGAAATCACCCTACTGAACAAATTATAGGAGATAAAAATGCAAGACCAATGACAAGAAACAAGTTAAGAAGTGATACATATTTGCTAAGCATGCATGAACCTAAGTCAATGAAAGAAGCTTTAGAAAATGTAGACTAGAAGACCAAAGGATAAGAATGTGATTGGAACCAAGTGGGTGTACAAAAATAAGTTAGATGAAAATGGTGAAGTCACAAGGAATAATGCAAGATTAGTTTATAAGGGGTATGCACAAGAAGAAGGGATAGACTATGGAGAAACATTTTCCCCTGTTGCAAGATTGGAAGGAGTAAGAACTCTACTTGCTTACTCTGCATACAAAGGTTTCAAAGTTTATTAGATGGATGTGAAATCTGCATTTCTAAATGCCATATTAGAAGAAGAGGTCTATATAGAAAAACTAGATGGATTTGTTGATACTGACAATAAGAACATGGTTTGTAGACTACACAAAGCTTTATATGGTTTAAAGCAAGCCCCAAGAGCATGGTATGAAAGGCTTCACAATTATCTTGTGAAGATTAGATTTTAGAAGATTGACAATAACAACAATCTGTACTTGAAGATAGAAGGAGGTAATGGTATTTTACTAGTTCAAATTTTTATTTATGATATCATATTTGGAGGTCAAGATAGATTATGTAAGGCATTTGCAAATGAAATGAAGAAAGAATTTGAGATGTCTATGTTTGGAGAGATCAAGTTCTTTATTGGTTTGCAAATATATTAGATGAAATATAGTATATACATCACTCAATCTAAGTATGTGAAGGAAATATTGAAAAATTTTAGATTAGAAGATTCAAAACTAGTTAGCACACCTATGGTGATAGGATACAAGTTGTCAAAGAATGATGATTAAGTTGATGTGAATCAAACATTGTATAGGTCTATGATTGGTGAATTGCAATATATAGTGTATAGTAGACTTGACATTGAATTATCTATTGGGATAGTTGCAAGATTCTCTACTAATTCTAAGGAGAATAATTTTATCATTGTTAAGAGAATTATGAGATATCTAAAAGGAACAGAAGACTATGGTCTATACTAAAAAATGAGAAATTTGAGTTGAGAGCCTATATTGATGCTGATTGGGATAGAAACATTGATGACAAAAAAAGCACTAGTGGAGGAGCATTTTTCTTAGGCAAGAGGTTGGTCAGCTAGACTAGCAACAAACCAAATTGCATATCTCAATCTATTGTTGAAGTTGAATATGTTGTTGCTGAAGTAAATTGTACAAACATTGTATGGATTAAACAACTACTCAAAGGTATGAAGGAAGAAATCACTGAACGTGTGATACTTTATTGTGATAATACAAGTGTTATAAATATATCAAAGAATCTTGTGATGCACACGAAGACTGAGGACATTGCAATCAAGTATCATTACTTGAGAGAGTTAGTTTAAGACAAAAAAGTGAAGATGGAATATGTGAACATAAAAGAGAAGATAGCTAATATCTTCAATTTTTTTTTATCTAAGGATGCTCATGAGTATCTAAGAGATAAACTATGGGTGATACCCCTATCCAAAGCTACTTGAGAAGCATGAGTAGTGTCCTGCATCAACCAAGTTAAATGTTGTATCTTGTAACATGATGCAGTGGATATTACTTTAGAAGTTGCCTAAAGTAATGAAGGAATTGCAAACAAAAGATCATTCACAAGTAAGGTGATAGAGGGAGAAACTGAAATTGTTCATATTTGCATGATGAGATGACAAGTCTTTGACATTGTTGTCAAAAAGAGAGATATAATAGAATACCAAACAAAGTGAGAAAGAGGGAGAAATAATTTTAGAAAAGAAAGAAATATGAAATATCTACTCACAGGGAGATAGTGTACTTGATGTTTACTAAAGAGGATGAAATGACTACAAGAAATACATCTACCTAGTAAGAGGGAGAAATTATTGAGGGAGACATAAGGAAGAGTTGATTGTTTGTTGATTAGAACAAAATTTTGTAGCCTATACAGAAGATGAAAGCTACTGATAGAGGAGAGATTTCAATACAAGGAATTATTTTCTCTTTGGTATTGTTGTTAGTATTGGTTTTTCATCAATGCCAAAGAGGGAGATTGTTGATATGATATTGTTTTGAAGTGAAGAATCTATAATGGAACAATCACTATTTTGTCACTAATGTCAAACTTGCCACTTGTTGGTAAGACAATTGCTTAGTTGATTTGAGTACTATCATTTGTTTGATTGATAAAGAGGTTTTGATCAAATATGATAATAAGAGCACCTAGAGGAAATGCCAAGTTATGGTATGAGAAAGGATTACAAAGATCAGTTAAAACAATGATGACAAAGTGTATTGATTATCTACTTAAAGCTACAAAGATTGGATATATTGATTAAGTCTAGAAGAATAAGTAAGAAGAATTGAGTCTGCCAAGCTTGATTGAGGGATAGTAGGTGCTAAGAAAAATTAGTTGAAGTTGAGCAAAAAATTAGTTGGAGCCAAGCAAAGTGAAGTTTTAGTGTATGTTGAGTGAACTTAGTGTACACCAAGTAAAGTTTAGTTGATGTCGAGCACTAGTAAACTTTAGTGTTTGTCGAGTTAACTAGTGGAAGACGAGTGGAAGAACAATATGGAAGTTGAGTAACAACATATTGATATTGAGTGCCAATATTCATGTTAAATCATAGATATGACAAATCTGAGTCAACTATTTAGTTTTCTTGAATTGTGTGAAGCGTGTGGAAGATAACTATGATGAGTTGGTGGTATAGAATTCAAGGTAAACCATTTTGAGGTGAATTCAAGAAGGATTGAAGAAGAAGTTTCTAGAGGAACCAAATGGAAAAGTGGTAGATTCATTGTATCCTACCTAATCCTACCTAACCCTAAAATGGATAATTGTTGTGAAACAACTAAAGATCTTAAATCTCTATTTAATGACATAATTGTTTAGAAGAAAAGATTGTCATGTGTGAAAACCTAAGGAACACAAGGAGTCTAGGGTATAGCTTCATTCAATGGCCCAACATAAGAGACTATTATTGGAAAGCAAAGCAAGAAGGTTTAAGAGTATGAATGCTTGAAGGGTGAACAAGTTATTAGAGCTTAAGTGTGTGAAAGCCAAGCAGAATGATGGACTAAAACAAAGATTTGTAATCTGCAAGAGAGTTGTAATTTGTTATTAGATCAAGCCTTACTATTACTTTCTAATCATTGTATCAGTCTAGGGTAAATCCTCTGGATTAAGGTTGACTTAACAGTCACTTGTAAATCCTTTAACTAGGTGACATTCCAAATGAATGATCTATAGTCCTCTTACAAGGCTCACTCCTAACAAAGTGATTGAAATCCTCTACCTAGGTCACATTTAACAGTGTGTATTGTAATCTTTAACAAGGTTGGCCTTTCACAAGGTACCATTTTAGAAGAGTGAGAATTAGTAGCATGTTACTGGTGGGTTTTTCCAAATTGGGTTTCCACGTAAATTCCATGTGTCAATTGTGTTATTGAATCTATTATGTTTCATGTTTACATTTTTGCAAAGTTGTTTTGACCTAGGATAGTAACCTACAAAGTTTAAGGTTGTATGTCCTAATGGATGCATGCATAATAAGGTTTTATGGATATGGTTTCACTAAGTTGTGAAAAGTTTTATTTTTACATTTGGACCTTGGATAACTGATTCACCCCCCCAAGTTATTGTAAATAATTCCAATGCCAACGACATCATGAGTTTTTTGTTCACTGCTTCCAATAATTACAAGGGATGTCTTTTCCTCTCCCTCTTTGTTATCATTATTTTGGGATTTGGGGATCTTTGAGG
The DNA here is from genome assembly GCA_028749045.1 of Cupressus sempervirens. Lineage (NCBI taxonomy): Eukaryota > Viridiplantae > Streptophyta > Pinopsida > Cupressales > Cupressaceae > Cupressus > Cupressus sempervirens. The sequence continues at coordinate 586,433,354 of CM053783.1, read as the reverse complement.
CTTTTTCCTTCTTAGGTTCCCACTTTTACTCACACTTTTGACCTTGATGTTATGTTATGACCCTCCTTAGGCTTATTTATATTTTCCCCTTTGGGGTCTGCCTTCTTAACAAAAATGCCACCCACCCTACCAACATCTTCTTTAGATATCATACCATGGGTCTACACTTGTGCAACCATATTAGTAGTAATCTAGTCAATTTCTCCTTTGGCTGGCCTTCTCAAGACTACTTCATCATTCTTTGAGGAGATCAAGTTAAAAGTAGTAGCATTTGTTTCATCTTCATCTAAGAAAATCTGTTGATGCATAACATTATGCATTTGCCCTTTTCATATGTATCATTTTTAGTGTCATCATAATCAAACATATCATCATAATAATATTCAACAACATTACATCCCACATAATCAGTATTCTCTTCATGAATATAATTTTTCTCATCTACATTCAGACCTGTGGAGAAAGACATAGCAATGACATAGTATTCTAGTGAATGAGGCAATTGACATACTGAACACCATGGAGAATCATCGATCATGTTAATAGAGGCCTTTTGGAGGGGGTCAGGGGTATTCTTCTCACTAGTATTCTTTGTAGGAGGAACAATAGGTTTCCCATCCTTCCATTGGGTTGTATAGGGATAATTTTGAATCCTATTTTGTTTGCTGAAGTTGTTGAACTATGATCTATCACCAGCATTTTCTTTGTTAGCATTTCTAGTTGGAGGATTCATATTCTTCAACAAGTTCAACATCTAATCCATCTTATCCTCTTCAAGATTTTAATTTGTAGTAGGCTTATCACCTTCCTTTTTGTTGCTACGAGGGTTGAAAAGTTTTGGGTCATCTCTTCTTCCTAGCTTTCTAGAAGTTTTCTTATTATTATCAATATTCACAGCTATTCTAAGGGAATCTCTTAATGTTCTAGGATCTTATCCCTCAAAATGTAAGCCATCTTATGTCAAAAGCATTGAAGCATGTTGTAAGACAAACTTTTTCCTCCAACCTCATCACTTGGAACAATTTGTAGAGTCCCTTTTGAAATGTAACATTGAAATCAAATGCAAATTCATTTTGATTTATTTTTATATTGTTGAATTCATTCAATATAAAACTGGAAATAGTATTATCCTCATATTTCTCTTTGAAACATTTTTCAAGATCTTCCCAAGAACTAATGTTGTCATCAAGTAATCTCTTATACCAATCCCTAACATCTTCTATGAGAGAATGCACAAACAACTTCATGACCACATCTTCATGTTGAACTTCATAATCATTCAACATATCTTTACATTTTCTAAGGTGCTCTTCACCACTAATAACATTATTTCCTAAAAATTTAGCAACCTTGTCTTTTAGATCATTTGGGATAGGTTTTGGATGACCATGGATCCCTAGGAAATACATTTGTCTATATCTCTCCATATACATAGGTCTTTTTTTGAAACCTACAACACCAGTAGAAATAGGTCCAACAACTTGACTCTAAACATTTTTTTTCCTAGTTGACCCCCACTTTGTTGGGCTGCTATGGTAGAGGAAGAAGATGGAACATTACTCATTGTAAAACCATAAGAAGTACTATAAGGCATTCCTAATGGGGCTAACCTTGGCCTATATTCAAACCAGAACCAGACTTTAGGAATTGAATCTTATTCCTCATTTCTATTGCTTGAGCTTTATTCTCCACCTTCTCAAGTTCTTCAGCTAAATATTCTTGTTCCTTCTTAGCCTTTTCCAATTCTAAATCTATATTGGACATGGTAGGGACATTTTTGGATGAAATAATTTGTTCATTTATCTTAACACTAGTTACTTTCTGCTTACTCTTTTTAGCTATAGATTGCACAAGAAAATAGGGATCCTGTGGTTGAATGGATTAAATGCATTAGAAAAGAGAACACAACAGTTTGATGATTGAGATTTCATCTTCCCTAAATAATGTTGAGTTTGATGATGTCAAGAATTATAATACTACTAAAGAAATGTGGGACTAGTTGGCACTTATACATGGTGGAATTAAGAATGTATTGAGAGATAAATTAGAAAGTCTAAGAGGTAAATGTGATGACATGAGAATAAAAGAAGGTGAAAATGGTGTGTAGTACATGAACCAAATCAAATAATTTGTAAGTGTAATCAAAGATAATGTAGGAGTCATCAATAATCAGAGTTTGTAAGTAAGGTTCTTAGAAATATTTTACCTATCTATGTTATTAATTTTTTGTAATTCAAGAAGTTAGGGCTATGCTTGGTAATGCCCTTACCCTTGATGGTTTGGTTGGTCATTTGATTGCATTTGAATTAAGAAATTTTGATTATAGTATGCTTATGATTGGAAACGTTTTTAAGTCTTCTCTAACCATTGGTAGTTCAAAGAAAAAAAATAGTAGTAAGGATGAAAGTGAGTTAGAATTTGAAGATGTTATAGATGAGATTGAAACATTTCTTGCAAGGAGGTTACTAAGAGGTAAAGGTAAATTACCTCTCATATATTTCAAATGTAATGAAGTTGGTCACTTTGCTACAAGATGTCCTAACAAGTATAGAAATGACAAGAAGGAGAAAAAAAATAGAAAGTACAAGGATTACAAGGACTCTAGAGACAAAGGAAAGAAATTGTGCTATATTGTTGAGGAAGAGCACACCAAGTCAAACACAAAAAATGAGAAAGATGGAGTTGAAGTGGTGAATGTTGTTGTGAAAGAAAACCTGGATGAGGAAAGGTATGCGGATGGTAAATCTCTTATTTTATATATTAGTAAGATTGGCACTTGAATTATTGATTATGGATGTTCACGTCACATTACTAGAGACATTAGTAAGTTTGATAAACTTGAAGAATATGATGGTAGAATTGTTAAGCCAGGGAATGATGATCCATGTCTAGTAAAAGGTAGAGGCTCATTGATGTTAAATGAAAACATTAGATGTGATGATACATATTGGGTACAAGGACTAAAATATAATCCATTTAGTGTTTCTTAGTTGAGTAATATTGGTCAAAAGTTGGAATTTGAAAATAGGAAAATCAAAATCTATGACGATGATGATGGAAATCTGATTGGCACTGGAAAGAAAACAAAAGGTAATCTATTTATCTTGATCCTATAATTGACATATGTATTTGCAAAAGTTGAAGATGTGTAGTTGTGGCATATGATGATATGTCATGTCAATTTTTAGAATATGGTCAAAGTTAGTAGAAAGAGGAGAGTTAGAGGCTTACCAAAATTGCATAAACCTTAGAATGCTATTTAAGATGACCAATTCAAGTTTTCCAAGCAAGGCATATACTTATAGTGATATTTTGGAATTAGTACATATTGATTCATGTGGACCAATGAGAGTGGAAAATTATTACGGTGATACATATTTCATACTATTTGTTCATCATTATTCTAGGATGATGACTGACATGTTCATGAAGGTAAAATTACATGCTTTTGATATGTTCAAATGGTATAAATCTAGAGTTGAAAAGAAACTGGTAAATAATTGAAATGTTTGAGATATGATAGAGCTGGTGAGTTTATGTCTATTGAATTCACTAATTTTTGTGTTGAGCATGGAATTAAGAGACATGTGTCAACACCAAGGATACTACAATAGAATAGGATTATTGAAATAAGGAACAAGTCAATAATGGATTGTGCAAGAGCATTGTTGATTGAAAATAGATTGCTCAAATGTTTTGGAGAGAAGCCATTAGCACTGTAGTCTACACTCTTACCCGATTTCAATTGAAGAAAGGAACAAATAAGACACCTTATGAACTCTAGTATGGTCATACACCTAATGTGAGTTATTTCAAGATATTTGGAAGTAGATGTTAAATTTATAAAGATACAAGGAATGAGAAATTTTATTCTAAAAGTGATGAAGGTATTTTCCTTTGTTATTTTCCCAATAGAAAAGCTTATAAATTTTTGAAAAAAGACTATTAACACAATGATGGAGAGTGCAAATGTGAGAATTGATGAGTTTGCAAACAAGAATGATGTGGAAAGCAAAAAGGAACCTTTTGATTAGAACAAATTTGTTCATGTTTACAAAGATACACCTAGTGTACTAACCAAGCTACAACAAAGATCTATCGAGCCACAATAGAAAGCCACTGAGCGTCAACGTACATTACCAAAGCCATAGACTAAAATAACCTGAGTAGGATGTTAAGAACCAAATGAGTGAAGACAATGCTAGCAATCAAAGAATTAAACCTATTTTATCAAAATACGTGAGAAGGAACCATTCACCTGAACAAATAATTGGATACAAGAGCATTGATGTAGTGCCCACCCATAGTTTATTTTTTTGTTATATTTATTAAACTCTTTTATGCCTATTTCATGGATGTGTTAGATTCAAGGATATTATTTCATAATTTGGACTAGAGATGTATCAACAATTATTACTTAGTTGACTATATTTCATGTGTTGTTTAATGATTATGGTTGTTGGTGCATTAATGATGCTTTAATGATTTGTAGTTAATAAATGTGATTCCTTTCATAGCAATGTCAGATGATGCTTTAATGATGATTACTTCATATTCGTAATGATACATAATTTTATCTGAGCATTTGATGTTTGACTTATAATTATCATGGTACTTACCCTATACTTGCATGTGTATGGTGTGTGTGTCTGTTTTATCTTTCTATTTTTCATGTTTGATGCAGTTGAGGGAGGGAGTCATAATTACCTACTAGTTAGGATCTACACGATCTACCTCTTCTTGCCATTTTTTGTTTAGTTTAGATATACTTATATACATGTACATGGTCATCTTTTATGCAGAATGTAGGTATTGGGCATCAACTTCCCTGAATGCCAGGATGAGTGTGCCCTATCACAATAATTCAATGATAAGAATGGGGAGATAATGTGCAGGTCCAATCCCAACCATAGCCTAAATACTTGTCTTACAAGGACTCGTAATTGACTTTCCACCCCTTTTAAACCTATGAGTTTATCTTTGTTTGTGCTGTTTGATTTCGAGTTTTGGTTTGTTTTGGTAATATTGCTTTTATGTGGATTTCGCTATGTGATTTATTTGGAAAATAATTTAATCATAATATTTTGGTTAATCATATAATATTGAGAATTATTAAATACTAGTAGTCTCATGCTTTTGTACATGCAACGAGTGCGCCAATAGGAGAAGAGATTTAAGAGAAAAATGTAGAATGAACATTAAATAATGTAAATATAAGTTTTTAAAAAAATGAAAATATAAAAATAAAAAAGTTGAAGATTAAAACATAGATATAAAAATAACAATATTTAGAAAATTTAAATATTGCTTAAGAAACATGTTCAATAATTTCAATATTTTACAATTAAATTTAATTTATCAAATATGAAAAAAAAAACCATTTAAAAAACCCATCAAAAACTCTATTATGAAAAATTAATAAGAGAAATACAAAAAAAAAAAATCTGATAAATATGCTGTTGACTAAATAAATTATATAAACTAAACGATAATATTTAAAGAAAAAAAGTAACCTAATATAAAAAATTAAAATAATTTAAAAACTAAAATCTAAATCAATTTAAAAAATCAAAAGTTAACTGAATAGATCACAACATGAGCTAATTTGGAGATCACAACTAATAAAAAGAAAAAGAAAAACAATAGTTAAAAGTGGAGATAATAACTAATAAATATCAAAACAAGAGTTAAAAGTGGATGGAGATAAAAACTGACCAGTAAATAATTAACGGGAAGAATTTTCAATTTTTTGGACAAACTCTTGCAAACAAAAATTTAATTTTTGGGAACAAAATTTCCACAAATAGCCTATTGACTAAATTATTTGATTAAAAAGAAAATATTAAAGCATGTGAATATTTAATTATTTTTTTAAAAAAAAATTAAATATGTGCTTTAATTTAGAAGTCTAAATTTAAAAAATTAGTTAAAGAGAAATTAGAATATGAGGATATTTAATTAATAATTAACTAAATAACTATGTACTTTAGTTTAAAAAAATTAATTTTAAAGTCTAATTTAAGAAGTTGGACAAAAAGAGAATTAAAACATTAAAACATTAAAGATTTAATTTTTCTTTATTATAATTATTTATTTAATAATAATAAAATTAGAGTTACATTTAAACAATGAGCTTTGATTATTATTATTAATTTAAATAATAAACTATGCTTTAATTAGTGCTTGTACTAATTAATAAACTAGAAAAAAATAAAATATAAAAGGATAAAATTTAAAGATAAAGTTATAGTTCTAATTGTGGCATAGTTATATTTATTTAATTTAATGATAATTATTTAGAAGTTTTATTTTAATAATAAACTCTAAATAATATTATTAATTAAATTAATAAATATATTATTAAAAACGCTTCAAAAATTAATTAAAGAGAGAAAACTAATTATTTAAATTAAGATATTTTATAATTAAATATCTAAAAGAGTTGTGCATGAAAAGGTAAAAGGTAATAAAGTAATAAACAATAATTGATCAATGAGTTCCTTCCCATGATTGCATAATCAAAGCCCCAATTTAGGGGAGAACTCTTTATCAAAGATCTAGAGTTCATTTTGCAATTACACAAGTTTTGGAGATCAAAATTTAAAATTGGATCAAAAAAATTGTTGAGAGTTTAAGAGGGTTTGAGATTTGCATGCATTCGTAGATTGTCTCAAATTTTAGCTGTGGTTTTGAGGTTTTGGGAGCAAAAATTTAGAATTGGATCAAAAGAATTGTCAAAAGTTTTAGAGGGTTTGAGATTTGCATGCATTAACATATTGCAAGCATTATCCTCAAGACCACTTGCTGAAAGCCATACAGAAGGTAGAAGTCAAAGATAAGAAAAAGTCTACAAAGATTTTTGGGAATGGTAAATTATATTGCTAGATATTTTTCAAATATTGTAGAGGCAAGAAATGAATTGAACAAGCCACTCTGAAAAAATGCATCTGCATGGAGTACTAAGCATAATGATGTCATTGATTATGTAGTGCCTACCCCTAAGTCGCATTTTAGTCATCCTTGCCAAACTCTTTTAGGCCAATTTTATGTTTGATGATTAGTATTGTTATTTTAGAGATTATTAGATGTTGTTTTACACTCAGTTTATTATATGATGAGATTACTTGGTACTCTATATTTCATGCATGTATGATGATTGTTCAATATTTTCAGTTATCAACGATGATTAGTTAGATGGTTTATTATCACATGTGCTTTCTTATGAATACTTACCCCATACTGCATGTGTATGGTGCGCGTGTTTGTTTTCTTTATGCATGGTGTTTCTGATGTGGTTAAGGAAGGGAGTCGTAGTCACCTGCTAGTCGGGATCTACACGATGCACCACTTCCTGCCATTGTCTGTTTAGCTTAGAATATTATGTTTGTACATGCGTGGATTTTATGCAGGTTGCAAGTACTGGGTATCAACTTCCCTGAATTGCCAGGATGAGCGTACCCTATCGCATTATCTCAATGGTAAGAGAGGGGAGATAAACTCTTAAGTCCAAATCCTAAACCCTATAGCCAATTGTCCTAATTGATAATTAGGACAAGTATCTGAGTTAAGTACCCTCCGAATGCATCAAATGATGTAATTTCGTGATTATAACCCTTTTGTTTGATTTAGTATGTGTTTTTCTATGATGGGTTGTCGTATGTTGCCTTATGAGTCCTGGATGTTTTCTATTAATTAAGTCTAATTAAAAAGATTAATTAATAAATTAATTTAATGAAAAATTATTATGACATTTTCATATTTAATTATATTTAATTAATTGAGAAATTAATTAAATAAAAGAATTAAATTTGGAGATAAAATTTTAAAGATAAATTTAGAACATGATAATATTTATTTAATTTAATAATAATATTTTTTTTAGAGTTCCTTTTTAAATAAATGCTAAATATTATTGTTATTTAAGATAATTAAATATTCTATCAATTAAGTTTCTAAAATAAATTAAAAAGTGAAAAGATATTAAATTATTAAAGGTTTCTAGATTGCATGATCTAAGCATGAGTTTAAATATGAGAAATTAATTAAAAGATAAAATAATAGAAAATAATAATGTTATTTTAATTTCATAAAGTGCACATGAGATTAAAGAATAAATTAATTTAAAATAGAAGTCAAGTGGAATATTAAATAAAGTTATTTAATAATTCAACTTAATGTGCATGAAAAGATTAATGCAAAATAAGCAAAGATAAAGAAAGTTAATTTTAGAGTTAACTCAGTTGAGCAAGAAGTCCTCTCGGGTGAACGCACAATTAGTGCCCCGATTTGAGGAGAAAACTCCTTATCACAACTTTGGGGTTCATTTTTGGGGGGACAGGAATTTTGGAGACATCTTTTGGTAGCGAATTTCAGAAGGAGAATTCGAGGAAAGTTTTCAAAGGAAAGTTATTGAGAGGAGAAAATTCTCTCACAGTTTTTCAGAGTTTTCGAATTAGCATCAAGAGCAGGTAGGGTCTTGTGATCACTGATTAACTACACAATTTTCCTACTTCATGTCTTCTTCGTGCCTATAGATTCTTTGTGATGAAAGTTTAAACATTCCAATATTGAAAATTAACAAATGCTCATCAATTAAACTTCTGTATACGTAGGGATCATAAAAGAAATTGAAAAACCCTTGTTTTCAAAATTAAAGAACATAGGATTTAATCGGGAAGGAGTTGAATCTAAAGATGAAATTCTAAATTTGTATGGGTGATAATATTTTTTCCATCAGAGTATAGATGAAATCAATTATATATATATATATATATATATATATATATATATATATATATATATATATATATATATATATATATATATATATATATATATTATAAAAATTTGAATAAATTAAATTATAAAATGCATAATATATATGTTAGAAATTTTAATTAAAATTAATAATAATAGTAATTTTATAAGGGAGGGGGGGCTTCAAGAGTTTAAATCGAGATTAAATAAAATATGGCTGTAGTGGGGAATATCCCACACACCCCCAACCCTCTTGTCTGTCATGGTCGCAGTGTACTTTGCTGCTGATGCAGCAGGTACGACTGCTGTCGCAGTGTACTCTGCTGCGGTAGCAGCAGAGAGCTGCGACGGCCACAATTAGTGGCAGGCCGACGGGCCTTTAAACACACCTTTTTAATTTTTGTTTTATTTTTATTTTTTTTAAAAATGTTTTTAAAATGTTTTAATTAATATAATTATTATTTAATTTAAACTATATTAAATTTTAAATTATATTAATATTATATTAATATTTATTAATAATTTTATAAATAAATAAATTATTAATAAATGTAATATGGTTCTTTTATGTATTATTAATTAATTATATTAAAGTTTAATTTAATTAAGATTAATTAAATCAAAAATTTGTTTAAACAAGCTTAATATTATAATACTGATTTTAATGAAAGCATAGATTACTATAATTAAAGATCAACAAGTATTATTAATAATTTAATTATTACCCTTAGATTGTTTTAGGACTTTGACTTGAAATCAATTAGGGATAATTATGCATTTCATTTGGATATAAGAATGAGATAATTTGTAAAGGTGAACTATGGGTTCTATCTATTTAAACCATATGTTCAACTGGAAATGGAAACCTCACATTAACTCAATAGTATATTATCTATCAAATTGAACTATAAGACTTTTTACTTGAAAACAAACACTGAAAACTAAAACCTTATTGATTAACTCAAACTATGTGTTTTCTAATTCAACCAAACTATGGATTGTCCTATTATGTGTTCTTTGTTCTGGTTATGTTTGGGTTTTGGGTGGATTTAGTTGACCAGTCTTAGGGTGTTTACCAGAGGCTTGGGGTTATGCGATTGTGATGATATGGTGATTTGTTCTCGATCTTTTCAAACCAACCAAGGTAATGTAATAGTATGCTCTATGATGAATGTATTTACTGTTTGTTATTGCTTTCCAGTTTCCTTGTGTGAAGCTGAGGTGTATGTATATGAGATACCTGACTTAACCATTTTTGAGTCATCGATCAGTTATATTTGATTTGCCTTCCAGTCGCTTTGAGATGATTGAGATGTTTTGGATGATTTATTCTTGATGATGTCATGTTGTGACATGTTTGACTTGACCATTTTGGAGTCTTCGATCAGTATTGTGATTTATTATTGGGATACTTTCTAGTTGCTCATTGGAGAACCATTGGATATTGTGATTTATCATTGATGCCTTCAATTGCTAATAGAGAACTGTTGTGATCAATATGATTATATGATGCTTTTCAGTTGTTCATGGAGAACTGATGTGATTATTGTGGATTATATTTATGATATTTTTCAGTCGCTTGTATAGGACTGAGGTGATTTAATTATGATTCTTTGATTTGAGATTTTATGAGCCTAGGGTAGGTTATCTATGTGTAGTGTCGGGAAGTGGCTTGCAATGGGGGTCTAAGCCCTAAGAGGCTACATGGAGAAACCCATTGTAAGTTGTTTTAATAAGTGATAACATTTACACTAAATGGGGATTAAAATGAACCTAATAAGATAATTGTATGTTCTCTCCCATGCCTTGAGTGCTAGTACAGACTAGGATGGGGTAGAGAGAACGCTTGGTTGCGACCTTACATTTCATAGTATGCCTCGTTAGTACGAGAGGATACTAGTGGCCGCAGGAACACAGGGGACCTGAGATTCCTATGGGATTGCTCGGGTAACTTCCAACGTGATTCGTGCGATGACACTTTCCCGCTTGCATAGCAGGTTTCCTACGTGTCTTTGTGTGCCTCTGGGTCTAGATGTCTATCTATGTCGGAACCTGTGAGTTAGTGTACCTTTAAGATTTTCTAGACTTAGAGAGTACTTGTGTTTTGTGTTTTGATATCCTATTTGGGACTTGAGACTATCTCCTCAGCACGGTGGGAGTGGACCATTTAGGTTCCATGCGGTCGGGTGGTAGTGCTTTTTACTCTTACCATTGAGATCCGTCCATGGTCACCGTGGCTGGAACTTTATTGTTTGGCATTTACCTTCACTATGTTCTTAGATTATTATGATGGATGGTTAGATTTTATGATAGATGTTTTATCACTATGGATGTATGGATGTATCATGTATGGTGAATGATTTCATTTATTTTACTGTACTTTGTATCATGGATTTGAGGGTGATGTATCTTTATTTTTACATATGTATATTCTTTTAAGCCTTTCATACCCTGTGACATGTATAGTGGATGATTGCGCATTCCGAATTAATTTGCCAAGAGGCATTTAGAACAAATGTATATTATGGACATTGGACTTTATTATTATTTTAGGTGGATGTGGTAGTTGCTAGACTTAGAATTAATTAAATCTAAATGTGACTCAACGTCTTGGGATCCTTAAGGAATGTAACCTGTTATGTATGTTTGTTGATGATTACATGTTATTGCTTCCGCTACTATGTGTTTGATGTGTATGTTATACATTCTTACCTTTATAAAAAAAATGTTTAGCAAACTTAGTAAAACTTTAGGTTAACTCTTTTGGATCCCTTGGCGGGGCGTTACAGATTAAATCAAGAAACAATGTCAACAATTGCCACCTCTTCCCATTCTTGAAAAAAGGTAAGAAAATTCTTCAAACTGATGCTAGCCATGAAGCTTGGGGAGCTGTTTAGTTTAAAGTTGTCACAACTAATAGAAATATAAAAGAAGAAATTGTAAGATTTGAATTTGGAGCATTTAAAGGATCTGAATTGAATTATCATTCTACACATAAAGAACTTTTGACTGTGGTAAATGCATTTGAATTTTTTTAGTTATTTATTGAAGATCAAAAATTTGTGTTTAGAAGTGATTTGTAAAATCTACATTGATTTTTCAAAAAGGAATCAAAAAATTAGGTGGTATGAGTTAGATTACTTAGGTGGGCTTAGTTTTTAGATACATTTGATTTTGAAATTGAGCATATTGAAGGAACTAAAAATGTTCTAGCTAATTTTCTAAGTAAAGAAGGTTATACAGAAAAGTCTAATCATGTCAATAGCCTCAGTCAAACAATAACAACCACGAAAGGTATCAGAATATTGCAACCTCATCTTTAAGATTCTATTATAGAAATTCAATAGGATGTTCTCCAAAATTTACATCTCATACTGTATGCTACACTATGTACATGGGAAGAATACACAAAACAACACAGAAAAATTCTTGAAGAAAATGCTCGAGAAAGATTGGTAAAAGGACACAGACTAAGAATGTTGCATCATGTTTATGGGATTAGAAAAGTCAATCCTAAGTAGAGAGAGATTCAATAACCAAATCTTGTGACAAAAGGTAATCGTGATCAAACACACATAACTGATCATATGTATCAATTATTTCAATAGTTTGCAGTTACCACATAAGTTGATAATAACCTTTATAATGAAAGGTATTGTATTCTTCTTCATGAATTCAATCATATTTCACCACTAGCTTATCATGTTAGAATGATTCAAGAAAGGAAAGAGGTCTAAAATTTTATCATCCATGTGTCTTCGAAAACTAATAGATTTGCAATTACACAAAAAATTTATCAAGAACAAAGAGATAGATATTTTGCCACTTCTTAGAGATTATTAACTGATACCATCATTCAAAAAGAACCCTGTCAGCTTACAAATAATGATATTAGGATTTATTTATACCACACTGTAACAAGTGCTAGAACTTTTGAATGGTCAGTGCATGTGCTCAATAGCACACATATACCAAATCAAACAAGATGGTTGATTTTTGAAAATTCTATTGAAGATTATTTTTGTGGTCTTTATCTACACTCTCATGTTTTGATGTTAGTAGAGATTAATTATGGCTATCTACATAAACTTTTATTCTTATATTTCTAATCCCATTAATTAGTTTGTATTTGATAATTATATACCCATTCTTGAACAATCTGATACAATTGAGCTAAGGGATCTACATTACTTTGTCACCAAGAGAAAACCAATCTAAATCTTTACCTGATACTGAACTTTGTTATAGATAGCTAGTGTAGATACCAGTCAATCCAATCCATTTGTCCAGTTGCATCATAGTATTTTTTGGAAAGAAAAATCTTTAGAAGAATGACTGGAATGAATGTTACAAGTACAAAAGAATTCAACATCCAACTCAAACTTTTCAAACAACTTGAAAGAAGGTTTTGATATGGAGGCTCATTCTCCATACAGTCTATGATATTAATAAAAATCTAATATGTGGAGTTATTATTTATCTGAGTTATCTAACACTTAGTGAGTAAAATTGGATATGGACCTAATCATAGTAAAAAGGAGGTCAGGTTACACTGACAATGTAACTACAAGTTAACCTTTTTGTGTCCAAAAAGATGTTTGTAATAGTTGTTGAGTCATCTTGTATTACTGTTCACACTTTCTTTTCTATTAGTGGAGTTACTTTGCGAGATTTCTTTGTGATAAGGCTTCAAGAACATGGACATGTATCCATCTTCTATGGATAGATTTTAAATGTTTGTGAGCTTGTTTGAGTTGCTCAAGACGATACCTCTCTTATAAAAAGAGTTTTAGTCTACACACTCAAGACAAGTCAAGTTGAGTCCAAAAGAGTTTAGTTCTCATTTGAAGAAGCTCTTTAAGTCCCGGTGCAAGAAAGTGTGTTTTAGTTGTGTTTGTAAAATTAGTAAGACATAGAGAGTATGCTCTCTTCCAATGAAAGATCAAAAATCAGATTATTTTTTGTAATTATATTTAGTCCAGTTATATCTTAGTTGTATAACTAGTGCATGATGCAAGCAATGACAATAAAGTGTTTATCATTCTCATAGCTATCTATAAAAATTTGGTATCAGAGTCTGGTTTCAATAAAAAGTGTTTTCTTCTAATATTATTGTGTTCCTTATCTAAATTTTATTTCTATATCTTTGCTGTTCTGTTTGGTTCTTGTGTGAAGTAAGTCCATGTTTTGAAGTTGTGAGCAAGGCATATAGAGGTAGGGAAGGTAGCGCATTCATACCATTTGCAGGATGAAACAAGATGTCAAAATTTTAGAGCACTGTGAACAAAAATAATAATATTGAAGATAAACTTGTAAGTTTAAGCTTTATCTTCGGCATTGTAAATAATATAAATATAGATGAAGACTTTTTTTTAGTCTAAGAAAAGTCATTTAGATCTTCCTTCTGACCATTTCAAATTACAATCTAAAAAGTGGACTGAAATCTATGGTGATTTAGGATTTCTATCTTATAAATCCAAGTTTGTTTGTAAATTGATAGAAATGCAAATTGTTGTAAAAAATGATCAACCCCATAGCTTTATTAATCTATTGTCAAATAAGAAAATCCAAAGTCTAGTTAAGTAAGTCAAACAAAAAAATGGTTTTAAATATCTACATATAGGCAGTATTGTAGTCAGAGTTAAACCACTTTACCATAAAAGTATCCCTGTAACTATTTTCATGACCCTTTTGGAGGCTAGACATAATCGTTATACTGATATACTTATGGGAGGAATCTCTACCCCTATGGTTACTAGAGCCACCACTTTTGATGTAATACCCAACTTTGTTGTAAGTCTACTTAATGATCATCTTACCTGGATCTCGAACTCATGCTCTTTTTTCTTGCTTTATATGGTTGATTGTTTAACACCACTATGTCAATAGTGAAAGATCCAAGGTCCAACAAATCCAAATTTTGATATTCTCTTCTTTGGAAAACATAATCTAAAGGTGCTCAATTGACTATACCTCAAATGATCAATCTTATTGATATCAAGGTACCCAAAGAATGGATTATTGATGTTCGAGCTTTGAAACAACTGGATGCTCCCCATAACCTTACCACTATTACTAGCATCCATGAAAATGTGAATGAAGCTCGAATCTCATTTGATGATAGTAGACCCTCAAACTACTCTTCTTCCAACACATAATCATCTTTAAATTTTTTCAAGTTGCAACAATCAAGATCAACCTTGATTTGTTAAACTTTGTTAGTTTGTTCTCATAATGATGTTATTCTTGACCATGTTGGCCTTCTATTTTGTACCATATGTCAACAATCTTTTAAGAAAAATAAATTGGTGTCCAATCTTTTGACCCAAAAAATCTCTACTTGCCAATGTCCTTAATTCACAGAACTTGATGATGGTAGTCTATAGTGTAACCACTGCTCTTATGTTCAACCTATTTTTCATGTTTGTATGATTTTATCTAGTCAACCAACCTCATTTTTCAAAAAATATTTTGTTGAACCCCAAATTTCACCCTTTCATGATTTTATTTCACAATCCTTTAATGATAAGTTTAGTATTCCTTTCTAGCCATAGCATGTAATTGTCTCTGGATAGCCAGATGCCACCACTCAAGCTAAAATGCTAAACTATGCAAATCTCTATATCTGTAAAATTTTATTAGTTTAGCAAGATATGCATCAAAAGTTCTTTCAAGTAGAACTTTCCTATCAAAAGGTTGAAGCTAGCATGAATTCCAATTTCTATAATATTCTTGTCATGTTACAATCCCTTGACTCTCGCTTAAGTTCTCATCTAAATTCTACTATACATATTGACATTTTTGTTCTCTACCAAAATTATGTTGCCTTTCACACCTTAGTCGAAGCATGGTGGACTGATAATACACATCAAATGAATCAATTGCAAATAGTTGCCCAAACTACTACCATAATTGATCAAACTACAACCTAAATTCACTCACAACTACTCGTTGATAGTCAAGGTCTATCCTAGTCCTTAACAATGATCACTACCCAAGTTGAACAAGCCATTGCAACTAATTTACAAACACAATAGATTTCCAAATGTGTTTTTCCTCATTCTTTCTAGGATGTCACTTGGTTGCAAAGTCAATTAAAAAGAAAAGTCCTTATTCTTGATATGCCCAAACTTAAGTTGTAAGCATTTGATACTAAAATAGGTCATTAGAAGAATGTGAATATGGTCAAACAAGAACCAAGAAAACCATATGATTAGCTGCACATTTTTTTCAAAAATGTTCCACCCTTGGTGAATATTGATAAATACAATCCTATGAAAAATAAAGCTACCATAGATGCTTTTAGAACCTAGATAGAAAATGTTGTCTATACTATAAATATTTCTTACGAACAGGTCATCTGCAAAGCCTTGAATGCACTCACAAGAATAGCTCACTCTGTATGGGATTCACTCACACTAGAATACAAAGAAGATCTGATCACTAGAGGTGTTAATGTGGTTTGCGAAGCTCTTTATAGAATGTTTATAGGACAACATGATAATGAGAAAAGAGCTACTTACAAATGATTCAAAGAGAATCATATCTATGATATGAGATATTTTGATTCATACTATAGTGAACAATACACCAACTTTTATCAGTCAGGACAAACAAATAACAATGTCTAGATGTACAATACATTTCTTGAAGGTTTCTCTATTTAGCTCCAATTTTTCTATAGGGAAAAAATTCTTAATAGTATTTTAAATACCTTCGACATGACCATCAATGATGTCACATTTTCTTAGTTGGTGCAATTTATCAAAGAAATCAATAGTGATTTGTGCAGTGAAAAGAAGAATAGAAAGAAGAAGAAAGAAGTTCTTCAAATAGGTTTGTGCCATTGTATTCAAAATAGTTATAGTTGTTTTCAACATAAAGAAAAATATAAATCCATAAGAAAATTCAAAAGCTATTCTAATAGAAAGCAATTTTTCTCTTAGCTATTTAAGAAATTAAAGCATAAGAAAACCTTTCTAAGAAACCAAAGCAAAGTGAGCAAAAAGATTTTACTCCTACATACTATATATGTAAAGGACCACACTATGCAAACAAATGTCTTAACAAGGATAAAAGAAATTTGAAAAGAGTTCACACCTTAACAGAAGAAAATTTAGACTCTTTGCCTCTTATAGAAATTCAAGTTCCTTCAGATTCTGAAGACATCAATCTAATTGAAAGTTTCACTGAAGAGGATGATCAGGATAACATACAAGTTCAATATTTTTTGTAAGAACAAGATCCTGAAGAATTATTTTCTCCAGATAAGTCCTCATCTGAATTTAAAATTTCATTTATGTGCTTTATATTTTGACAACACCCATATCAAGCTGGATGTGGATAGTCACTCAGCTAGAGTCATCCTCAATGGCTAATTTTGACACTAGAAGAACAATTTCAGCAACTGGCTATTAAAGCTTCACAACTTTTTCTAACCCCTTTTCAACACCAGCAAGTTCTCATTGATTTAGCAAAATATGAAGAACACCAGACGCTATTAGAACAATATCCTAAGCTCTATAAAGCTTCCACCAAAGAGGAAGATAAAGATGAATAAGAAATTATTCAATCATCACATGGGTATGTCTCTTGTCCTCTTGTTGAGAAAGTTTTTGCTAAAAAATTTAGAAAAAAATGGTTGTCTAATAGACTTTCTTTTTTGTACAATGTTAAAAATCATATTATCAAGGAGATAGGAAGTATCTAGAAGATATTACAAGAATATAATGCTAGCACCAATTCTCATAATGCTTTTGACAATTTTTTTGTTGAACTGGAACAAACTTAGGAACTCCATAAGGATACATTTGAACCTGAGTCTGAACACCCTATTTCACCACAACATTAGACTCCAACCTCTAATCAAGCTTTTGCCTATCTAAAAAGAGTTTTCAATCCTTACCCAACCTTTTTGTTAACTATCAAATTGTCTAGTATAAAACCTTATACACTCTGTGATCTCCTTGATTCTGGTGCTGATTGTAACCTTGCTTGATCATAATGTTTCCCATTCAATTTTTGGTTACTGACTTCCACTAGTATTCATTATGTATCCCACAATAATAATTTTATCCACTTTCAAGCTCATATTCTTATTATTTTTCCTTCTCAAGCTTATACTGCTACTTTTTTGTAGTTTCCTATTGAACATTATGATTGCATTATCAGAAGCCATACATTGCAAGCTTGGAGTCCTTATACTGTTGGTTTTTTTGGCACTACCATAATGTTCAAATTTGGCTCTATCCCTCAGATTAATGAGACTTGTGCCTATTCACCTAAGCTTGCTTTTCCTTCTGCTCCTAAGCTCATTTCACCTAGTTCCTACATCTAGTTTACCAACCAATCTTTTTCCACCCGAGAGGAGCTTGAACAAATTCAACATGATTTTGCCAATATAGTTTTTACAAAAGATTTGTAAAAATATACCAGAACTTTTGAGTGTTGCTTACCAATGAAGAAGGATGAGCATGGAAAAGAACTCTTTCCAAAAAGAAAAGCTAATTATATAATCCTCTCTAGAGCAAAACAAGAATTATGTGAAAAAGAAATAGTCGATTTGCTCAGCAAAGCTATTATCAGACATAGTTTGAGCTCTTTCTCTTGTTATGTCATGTATGTTCCCAAAAAGGATAAAAATGGAAATGAATTAACTGAGAAATATCTGGTGGTAAATTACAAGCTACTAAATGCTTGCTTAGAAAGTAACCAGCATCCCTTACCTAGTAAAGACTACATTTGGAAGAGAATACAAGGATGCAATGTATTTAGTAAATTTAATCTTACCAAATTTTTTTGGCAAAATCTGTCTTTTTTATACCACAAGGATTGTTTGAATGGAATGTCATTCTATTTAGAATCAAAACAACACTATCAATTTTTTAAGGATTTATGAATCACATTTTTGCACTTTATGCTAAATTCATGTAGCCATATATTATTAATATCTTAATTTTCA
The DNA here is from genome assembly GCA_028749045.1 of Cupressus sempervirens. Taxonomy (NCBI): domain Eukaryota; kingdom Viridiplantae; phylum Streptophyta; class Pinopsida; order Cupressales; family Cupressaceae; genus Cupressus; species Cupressus sempervirens. The sequence continues at coordinate 586,414,636 of CM053783.1, read as the reverse complement.
GTCAAGACCATAAGTCACATATGGAACACTTTAAAAGGTTTTTTTCTATCTACTAAACACATGGTCTATGTCTAAATCTTACCAAATTAAGTTGGTGCATTGATTATCAGTACTTACATAGAACCTAATGGTAAGTTTTATCTTCAAGATCACTTGGTCAAAGCCATATAGAAGGTAAAAGTCAAGGATAAGAAAAATTTACAAATATTTTTGGGAATAGTAAATTATATTGCTGGATATTTTCAAAATATTGCAGACAAGAAAAGAATTGAACAAGCTACTTTGAAAAAATGCACCTGCATGGAGTACTAAGCACAATGAGGCCATTGATCAAATCAAGAATTAATGTCAACAATTGCCACCTTTCTACATTTTTGAAAAAGATAAGAAAATTGTTCAAACTGATGCTAGCCATGAAGCTTGAGGTGTTGTTATATTAGAAGTTGACACAACTAATTGAAAAATAAAAGAAGAAATTGTAAGATTTGAATCTGAAGTATTTAAAAGATTTGAATTGAATTATCATTCTACATGTAAAGAACTTCTAGCTATGGTAAATGCATTTAAATTTTTTTAGTTATTTATCAAAAATAAAAAATTTGTGCTTAGAAGGGATTTGCACCAAATTTTTTAAAAATGGAATCTAAAAATAAGGTGGTACGAGCTAGATTACTCACGCGGGCTCAGTTTATAAATACATTTAATTTTGAAACTGAGCATATTGAAGGAACTAAAAATGTTCTAGCTAATTTTCTAAATAAATAAGGTCACACAGAAAAGTCTAATCATGGCAATAGCCTCAGTCAAATAGTAACAACCATAGAAGGTATCAAAATACTACAACCTCATGTTCAAGATTCTGTTACAGAAAGTTAATAAGATGTTCTCCAGAATTTACATCTCACACTCTATGCTACACTAGATACATGAGAAGAATACACACAATATAGAATAATTCTTGAACAAAATGCTTGAGGAAGATTGGTAGAAGAACCCAGACTAAGAATTTTTCATCATGTTTGTGAGATTAGAAAAGCTAATCCTGAGTAGAGAGAGATTCAATAACCAAAACTTGTGATAGAAGTTGATCGTGATCAAATACACATAATTGATCATATGCATCAAATATTTCGACAGCTTGTAGATACCACAGAAGCTGATAATAATCTTCATGATGAAAGGTATCATATTCTTCTTCATGAATTCAATTATATTCTACCACCATCTTATCATGTCAGAATGATTCAAGAAAGGAAAGAGGTCTACAATTTTATCAACCATGTTCCTTGGGAAATCAATAAATTTGCAATTATGCAAAAAAATTATTAGGAGCAAGGAGATAGACATTTTGTCACTTTTCAGAGATTATTAATTGATTCCATCATTCAAAAGGAACCCTGTCAGCCTACAGCTAATAATATTAGAATTTATCTACACCACACTACAAGTACTACAACTTTTGAATTGTCAGTGCATGTGCTCAGTAGCACATATATACCAAATAAAAAAAGATGGTTGATTTTTGAAAATCTTATTAAATATTATTTTTGTTGTTTTTATCCACACTCTCATGCTTTAATGATAATAGAGGTCAATTATGGCTATCTACATAAACTAATCTTTCATTCTTATATTTCTAATCTCATTAATTAGTTTATGTTTAATAATTATGAACCCACTCCTGAATAACTTGATACAATTGAGTTAGGAGATCTACATTACTTTGTCACCAAGAAAAAATCAATTTGGATCTTTACACGATACTGGACTTTGCCACAAATAGCTGGTGCAGATACTAGTCAACCCAATTTATTTATCTGGTTGGATCATAGTATTCTTTGGAAAGAAAAATCTCTAGAAGAATGGCTAGAACAAATGTTACAAGTACATTAGGTTTTAACATCTAGTTCAGACTTTCTAGATAGCTTAGAAAAAGATTTTGATTGGGAGACCTATTCTTCATATAGTCCATGATATTAATAAAAATCTAATAAGTGGGTTTATCACTTATCTAAGTTACCTAACACTCAATGAGTAAAATTAGATATAGACCTAAGCATAGTAAAAAGGAAGTTAGGTTCCATTAATAATGTAATCACGAGTTAATCTTCTCTTGTCCAAAAAGATGCTTGTAATAATTTTTGAGTCATCTCATATTACTGTTCACACTCCCTTTTTTCCTAGTGGAGTTACTGCACGAGATTCTTTTGTGATAAGACTTCAAGAACATGGACACACATTCATCTTCTATGGATATATTTTAAACATTTGCGAGCTTGTTTGAGTTCCCTAGGACAACACCTCTCTTATAAAAAAGGTTTTAGTCTTCACACTCAAGACAAGCTAGGTTGAGTTCAAAAGAGTCCAGTTCTCCTTTGAAGAAGCTCTTTAAGTCCAAGTGCAAAAAAGTGTGTTCTAGTTGTGTTTGTAAAATTAGTAAGACATAGAGAGTATGCTCTCTTCCAATAGAAAATCAAAAATTAGACTATCTTTTCTGATTATATTTTGATCCAATTATGTCTTAGTTGTATAACTAGCACGTGATGTAAGTAATGATAATAGTGTATTTATTATTCTCCTAGCTATCATTAAAAGTTTTGTGACAGCTGTGAGAATGATAAACACACTATTATCATGTCTTGCATCACACACTGGTTGTACAACTAAGACATAACTGGACCAAATATAATCAGAAAAGACAGTCTGATTTCTAATCTTCCATTAAAAGAGAGCATACTCTATATGTCTTACTAATTTTACAGACACAACTAAAGCACACTTTCTTGCACTAAGACTAAAGAGCTTCTTCAAAAGAGAACTAGACTCTTTTGGACTCAATGTAGCTTATCCTGAGCGTGGAGACTAAAACCAATTTTATAAGAGAGATGTCATCCTAGGCAACTTAAATAAGTTCACAAATATTTGAAATCTACCCATAGAAGATGGATGTATGTCCATGTTCTCAAAGTTTTATCACAAATAAATCTTGTACAATAACTCCACTAGCAAAAAAGAGAGTGTGAATAGTAATACGAGATGACTCAATAGTTATTACAAACATCTTTTTGGAGATAAGAAGGTTAACTTGTGGTTACGTTGTTGGTATAACCTAATTTCTTTTTTACTATGGTTAGGTCTATACCTAATTTTACTCGTTGAGTGTTAAGTAACTGTAAGTGACAACCCTACTTATTAAGTTTTTATTAATATCATAGACTGTATGGAGAATAGGCCTCACAATCAAAACCTTCTTCCAAGCTATCTAGAAAGTCTAAGCTGGATGTTGAAACCTGTTGTACTTGTAACATTTGTTTCAGTCATTCTTCTAGATATTCTTTTTTCCAAAGAATACTACGATCCGACTAGACAAATAAATTGGGTTGACTAGTATCTACACCAACTATTTGTGGCAAATTTTGGTATTGCATAAAAATTCAGATTAGTTTTCTCTTGGTAACAAAGTAATGTAGATCTCTTAGCTCAATTGTAATGTAACCAACTAATTAATGAGATTAAAAATATAAGAATGAAAGATCAGTTTATGTAGATAGTCATAATTAACCTCTGTTAGCATCAAAGTATGAGAGTGTGGATAAAGACCATGAAAATAATCTTCAATAGAATTTTTAAAAATCAACCATCTTTTTTGATTTGGTATATGTGTGCTACTGAGCACATATATTGGCCATTCAAAAATTGTAGCACTTGTTGTAGTGTGGTGTAGATAAATTCTAATATCATTATCTGCAGCCTGACAAGGTTTCTTTTGAATGATGGAATTAGTTGATAATCTCTGAGAAGCAACAAAATGTCTATCTCTTTGCTCTTAATAATTTTTTTGTGTAATTGCAAATCTATTAGTTTTCCAAGGCACATGGCCGATAAAATTGTAGAGCTCTTTCCTTTCTTGAATCATTCTAATATGATAAGCTGGTGGTGGAATATGATTGAATTCATGAAGAAGAATATAATACATTTCATTATGAAGGTTATTATTAGCTTCTGTGGTATCTGCAAGCTACTGAAATATTTGATGTATATGATCAATCATGTGTGTTTGATCACAATCAACTTTTGTCACAAGATTTGGTTGTTGAATCTCTCTCTACTTAGGATTGGCTTTTCTAATCCCATGAGCATAATGCAACATTCTTCATCTGTTTTCTTCTGTCAATCTTCCTCGAGCATTTTCTTCAAGAATTATTCTACATTTTTTTGTGTATTCTTCCCATGTACCTAGTGTAGCATAGTGTGAGATATAAATTCTAGAGAACATCCTATTGACTTTCTATATCAGAATCTCAAAGATAAGGTTGCAGTATTCTGATACCTTCTGTGGTTGTTATTATTTGACTAAGGCTATTGATATGATTAGACTTTTCCATGCAACCTTCTCTACTTAAAAAATTGACTAGAACATTTTTAGTTGCTTTAATATGTTTAGTTTCAAAATCAAATGTATCTAAAAACTGAGCCCACCTGAGTAATCTAGCCCATATCACCTTATTTTTGGATTTCTTTTTGAAAAATCTACATAGATTTTGCAAATCACTTCTAGGCACAAATTTTTGATCTCTGATAAATAACTAAAAAATTTCAAATCCTTTAAATGCTCCAAATTGAAATCTTACATTTTCTTCTTTTATTTTTCCATTAGTTGTGACAACTTCTAACAGAATAGCTCCCTAAGTTTCATGACTACCATCAGTTTGAATAATTTTCTTACCTTTTTTAGGAATGCAGAGAGTTGACAATTGTTAACATTGGTTTTTGATTTTATCAATGGCCTCATTGTGCTTAGTTGTCATGCCCAAATTATGAAGGCAAAAACATACAATTTTTTTTTTAAAAATAATAATTAAATTGCTCAAGTTTTGAAATGATTGTGATTATAGTTTAAGTATAGGATCTCTACGATATGTCTTAAGTTTTAAAATTTTCACACATGAATTAATCATTGATTTATCCTTCATCATCAAATCGATTAATTATTTTAACAATCAAATTTCAAAAAAAAGTTTTATCACAGTGGAAATTTTATATACTCGTATAGAATATATTTAAAATTATTCGAATAACTTAAGTTATTAGGACACTAATTAAACAAATTATCAAGGATACTATTAAATACTAACATTTCTTAAATCTACAACTTAGCTTAATTCTCAACAAAAATTTAATCGAATTTAAATCAAATTTAAACTAAATTTAATTTAATATTAATTTCATACTAAATTAATTTAATTTTAATACAAATCAACAACTATCTTAAAAATAAATAATAACTTAAAACACAACTTAGTTTTAGATTAAGCACTATCTAAAACAAAAATTTAACTTAAATATAAATAAAACAATTATCTATACTCAATTAAATTTGAACTGACTTCACCTAAATTAATTTACAAGACATGAATAAAATAAGTAAATTAAAGCAAACCAACTAACTTAGCATAATCTAAACTAACATCTAATACTAACTTAATTTAAACATTAAATAACATACAAATTAAAATTAACAAACAACTTAACTAACATATAAAACAATTAAACTTATTAACAACTAACCTACCTACTAACTCTAACCTATACTAACCCAAGCTACCCTACAGTACCCCCTCCCTAAGCCCCCACCTACACCCTAGCCCCCTGCGCACGCACTGCCCGAGGCCTGCACATGGCAGGTCGGGCCCCCTGATCCCACGTGGGCGACAGTTGCGCAATCCCAAGTGGATGCGTGAGCTGGTGACCAACGCTAGGGGAGTAAATAGAGACCAAAGCAAAAGCAAGTTTTTTGTTATTTTGTTTAACAAACAAAATTAAATGCTTTCCCCAAGTTGAGTGAGCGCTCAGTGAGAAATAAAGGAGGTGGAAAGAATAACATATAATAACAAGCCGGTCTCATGATCACTGTGAATTTAAGAGAGGGGACATGTGATGTCATCTACATGATGACTACTTGACTTTGCAAAATATAAAAACATTTCTAATACCTCCTTCCAAATTGACGTTCACCAAGGAGGAATTATATTAATGACATAAAGTTTTATGGGTAGCCAAAAATAGATATTTAGGGTATTTTATTAAGTTTTTTTAATCTCTTTCTTTATATTGATTTTATTATTGTGCTTCTTTATTCATTTTAAATACAATATTCAAAAAGGAAGAAAAGAATAGATTCTCTGTTACTAGAGACATTTAAATGCTACTCTCATACAAAAGGCAGAGAGTTTTTACTCTCTTGGACCACATTTTTTTTGAAAATTTTCTAAGTGTAGATTTCAAAGCCATGCAAGAATATATATATATTTTTTGTCTAGATTTTTGTATAGAATTAAAACATGGATACAATAGTATGAGGCATAATAGCACCATATTTAATGTGATTTCCTATACAACTTGAATTTGCAACATATCAACCATAGACATTATTTTCTTTCCTTAACACAATTATCATTTTGAACATATAAGGAACTTGAAAATTTGCTCAATTACACCATCATCAAATCATCTTATTCCTGATGTGCATCCATCTAATTTGAAATTACGCTTAAATTAAAAGATAAACAATTTTACTCAAACACCAAATTTTTATTTGCAAACCTGATTCAAAGGCTTAGCTGGGAAAGAATCAGGAAGAAAACTCGGCTTCGTTGCCAATCCAACAAAGTTTGAAATACCAATATACATAGGATATGAATCCCAATTACAACAATTTAATTGAGTTTTCTTCATGACCCTCATCAAGAGATTCATAATGTTTTCTGCAACACATTTCTAGAACCATGGAGGGAACAAAATCTAATTAGGTGACCAAAAACATGACCAAGAACAATTCAAACATGCATATTCATACAAAGTTTTCACAATAAGATCCACAATGAATCAACACTAGGGAAAGGTGGATTCTTCCAACAGGAGAAGTCAAGCACAACACCAAATCAGATGCCCAATCGGGGCTATTAACCAAGAACTTCCGTTCTGCCATTTAAACATGCCATACTCATACAAGGTTTGTGCTGACGGGTAGGGGCCCATAACACCCTACCCTCTCTCCCTCTTCTCATCCTGAGAAGAGACTCTACACTGGTTGGAGTCCAACTAAATAGACCTTTCCCAAAATTGGTCACTTCTACCCTCTCCAAGGGTGAGTAATACTAAAACACCCATGTAAGAAAAAATTTCAAAATTGCAAACATAATCATGAAAAGAAATCATCCAAAATAACATAGTTTTCAAATCTTCCCAACATACCCACAATCATACAAACATTGAAACAACAACAAGGTAGAATAAGCATGAAACAAACATGAAAGTTGAACAAGGGAGATGAGAATTCCTACCTTCACAAAGAGGTAATGGCAATGAACAAGTTTGAGTAGAGTTTCCACTTCCTTTCTTCAATCTTCAAAAACTCCTCTCTAAATGTAGAGATTGGGTAACAAACTCTACTAATCCAAGAAGAGCCTCTAAATAAGCCTCAAACTCAACCACCAAAGGGATCAATAACTTCTCCCACCCACTTGCAATTCTAGAAACTCCTAACTCTACCCTCACTATGGTTAAACACTAAAAAGAGGTGAGGTGAGGCAACTCAAGATAACCATGGTCAATTTTCGCACAAAGGCAAAAAGAGACCTTTTGAGTGACCTCAAAAGTCAAAAAAAGGGGCTTAGGGGTTGAAAAAGACCCCTAACCCATACCCATACCCTTTGGGTATAATTATATCATGTTTTAAGCCTTAGGAAAAAGGTTTAGAGCCAAACAAAATTTAGGAATAAAATAGGACCATCTAACTACTCTATCATTGCAGATTAAGCACTAATCCGAATTAAGGGAAGACTAACCTCGAATAAGAACCTAATAGAAAACTGACACCAACTAAACCAACTTGGGTCCAAAGGTTAAACAACTAACCCTAAACAACACACTGAAGAACATAAACAATTTACGAGTGTCAAGTGACACTAATAGAACATAATTACGAACACTAACATTCACTGAACATAGAAAGATTCATACATACATCTCACAATACAATATGTGAATTACGAACAACAAGGTTTCCAAAATTAGCACATAGAGATCAGTTCTTTTCCTCTGTAGGGTTTCTCAGCTAAAATATCTGCACACTCATTGCACACATTAGTAGTCCTGAAAAATCACATGTACATATATGTATACGCATCAAAAATTCACATAAATTGAAACATACATCAATAAGGGTTTCTTCATCATGCTTAATTCTTAACCATTTAAAATCTCTTAAATCAAAGTCTCAATCCTACATTTTACTGATTTCATCAACATACATATACATGAAACATTAAATGACAAACATCAATTATATCTAAAAGTAGTTTCACACAACATGAAATAATATAGTATGTTCTAAGCATCAAATAATGTCTCGACATCTCGAGTCGTGAATAACAAAATAATAATAATGTATCACTATGCTACGATGGGTCAGGGTGAGGCCTCACATTAGTACTCTATGTAAGTACATTTTTTCGGAGTAGCTTATTTAATTTATTTCTTGCCTCTACAATATTTTGAAAATATTTAGTAATATAATTTACCATTCTCAAAAATCTTTGTAGACTTTTTTTATCCTTGACTTCTACCTTCTATATGGCTTTCAACAAGTGGTCTCGAGGATAAAGCTTACCATTAGGTTCTATGCAAGTGCCAATAAAGATCAGACTTTCAATGCACCAACTTAATTTTGTGAGATTTAGACATAGATCATATGTTGGGCATATAGAAAGAAACTTTTTTAAGTGTTCCATCTGTGACTTATGATCTTGACTAAAAATTAGGATATCATCATGTGAGGCCTTGCCCCGACCATTTGTAGCCTTAGTTGTTACATTATCATTTTGATACTCACGAATCGAGATGTCGAGACATTATCTGATGCTTTGAACATATCATATTATTTCATGTTGTGTGATGTTATTTTCAGATATTTGATGTTTGTCAGTTAATGTTTTATGTATATGTATATTGATGAAATCAGTAAATGAAGGATTAATATTTTGATTTAAGAGATTTTAATAGTTAAGAAATTGAGAGAAACCCTAATTTATGTATCTTTTATTTTATGTGAATTTCTGATACGTATACATATATGTACATGTGATTTTACGAGACTACTGATGTGTGTAATGAGTGTGCAGATATTTTAGCCGAGAAACCCTACAGAGGAACAAAACTGATCTCTATGTGCTAATTTTTGGAAACCTTGTTGTTTGTAATTCAAGTATTGTACTGCGAGATGTATGTATGTATCTTTCTGTGTTCAGTGAATGTTAGTGTTCATAACTATGTTCTTTTAGTGTCGCTTGACACTCGTAAATTGTTTATGTTCTTTAGTGTGCTGAGTAGGGTTAGTTGTGTAACCTTTGAACCTAAGTTGGTTTAAGTTAGTGTCAGTTTGCTATTTGGTTCTTAATCGAGGTTAGTCATCCCTTAATTTGGATTAGTGCTTAATCTGCATTGTTAGAGTTGTTAGATGGTCCTATTTTATTCCTAGCTTTTGTTTGGCTCTAAACCTTTTTCCTAAGGCTTAAAATATGAAATAATTTTACCCAAAGGGTATGGGTATGGGTTAGGGGTCTTTTCCAACCCCTAAGCCACTTTTATTGACTTTTGAGGCCACTCAAAAAGTCTCATTTTGCCTTTGTGCGAAAATTTACTATGGCTATCATGAGTTGCCTCACCTCACCTCCATTTAGTGTTTAACCATAGTGTGGGTTGAGTTAGGAGCTTCTAGATTTGTAGGTGGGTGGGGTGAAGTTATTGATCCCTTTGGTGGTTGAGTTTGAGGCTTATTTAGAGGCCCTTCTTGGACTAGTGGAGGTTGTTACCCAATCTCTACATTTAGAGAGGAGTCTTGGAAGATTGGAGCAAGGAAGGGAAAAGCTCTACTCAAACTTGTTCATTTTCCATTACCTCTTTGTGAAGGTATGAATTTTCATCTCCCTTAGTCAGATTTCATGTTTGTTTCATGCTTATGCTACCTTGTTGTTGTTTGAATGTTTGTATGTTTGTGGGTATGTTGGGAAGATTTGAAAACCATGTTATTTTGAATGATTTCTTTTCTTGTTTATGTTTGAATTTTGAGATTTTCTTGCATGGGTGTTTTGGCATTACTCACCCTTAGAGAGGGCAGAAGTGGCCAATTTCGGGAAAGGTCCTTTTAGTTGGACTCCAACAGTGTAGAGTCTCTTCTCAGGACTAGAAGAGGGAGAGAGGGTAGGGTGTTATGGTTCCCTACCTGTCAGCACAAACCATGTATGAGTTTTGGCATGTAAGAATGGAAGAATGGAAGTTCTTGATTTATAGCCCCGATTGGGCACCTGGTTTGGTGTTGTGTCTGACATCTCCTGTTGGAAAAATCCACCTTTCCCTAGTTTTGATTCATTGCGAATCCTATTGTGATAACCTTTGTATGAATATGCATGTTTGAATTGTTTCTTGGTCATGCTTATTGTCACCTGATCAGATTCTGTTCCCTCCATGGTTCTAGAAATGTGTTGCAAAAATTGTTATGAATCCCTTGATGAGGGTCATGAAGAAAATTCAATTAAATTTTTGTAATTTGGGATTGATATCCTATGTAATTATTTTTCAAAACTAAGTTGAAATGGCAACGACGCTGAGTTTTCTTCTTGGTTCTTTCCCGGTTGAGCCTTTGAATCAGGTTTGCCAATAAAATTGGTGTTGAGTATAATTGGTTATCATGTGATTTCAAATGTGGCTTATGTTGTGAGTAGATAGATCGATAGATAATGAAATTTAATTATAAATTTCCAAGTTTCCAATTATGTTATTAAAATGCAAATTGATATGTTAAAGTTCCAAATATATGGTTTAAGTATTTAGATGAATTAGAAATCCTACATTGTGATCCATGTTATCTTCTCCTTGTTAAGTTTTGTAATGGTTAAAACTCGATTGGACTAAGAATTATACATCACCTTGTATTTTGGATAAAAGGAATATATCCCTTGTTATATAATGATTAAAATTAAATAAAAAAATTTTGAGAGAGAAAGGCAAAATATAATGTTGTGTGCTTCCTTGTTTTGGTATAGTTGTTATAAGAATGATTATTATCAATAGGTTTGATACATTCCTAGTATAACAAGAAAACATATAATTTGTCAACACTCACACTAAATGGGCTTCAAAAAAACAAAATGTGCATCTCCAGGAGTGAAAAACACTCTCTGGAAAATGTATGGAAAATTTTTAAATCTCCCTTTTGAGTGCAGAGAATCTTAAAAAGATTCTCCTAACATCCTCCTACCTCTTTAAATATCTTAATTTTTAAAATATATAAACAAAAGAATATGAAAAGAAAAGAGTCATGCATGTGAATAATAATAAAAATAACAATTTATATATATTTGACTAAGCTACTTTCTACCTAATAAACTTTTTAAATTAATGCACTTCTTGTTCTCTTGCTTGAATTACCCACCCATTTCATTGCTAGGCGTGGCACAATCTCATCACCCTGCAGCAAGGTACGATGATAAAATCGAATTGGGAGCAAGGAAGGATGTTGCACAGTCTTAAACTTTTAAACCCCACCTTTATTCCTCCTACCAAACACCACGTCCTCCACCTGCGCTGGTTATAGTATCCTTTACCCACGTAATCAAAGGATGGTACTACGTTGACATACCTATGTCAGTGTGTTAGTACCTTGGGGAGACGTGGGACAGGCTTGAGGATCCTTGGAGCAAGGTAAATTCAAAATTTTTTTATTGCAAAAGGCAATAATGCCTTCACTTCTTCTCCCAAGCGCTGACTCCATTCTCCCCACTCACACAAGGCTTTAGAGGGGGACAGGTCTGCATACTGCAGACCTAGGGCAACGCACTACCCATTGGGATGTGGGGGAAACGTGGGTAGCTAGCCCACTTGGTATAGGATAGTGGGGGGGGGGGGAGGGGGGTATGTATAGGTAATGTTTAGTAGTTAGTGTTATTGTTTTGTGGGTAGATTTTTATGGTTAGTTTAGATTAGATTCTTTTAATTTATTAATTAGATTTTAATCACTTTATAAATTAGATGAGATTCTAAGATATTAATTAGACTTCTTGTACATTGTCTTTCTTCCATATTAAGCTTGGTTAATTTAGGATGTTTTAGTAAGTAATATATAGTTAAGTATATTATGTTTAGGTTAGTAGGTTTAGTATTGGGTATAGTTTGTTAGTTAGCTTAGTATCATAGAAATCTTATAGTTAAGATAGTTTAGTTTTTGTTAATAAAGTTTAGATTGTTATATTTTGAATTAAGGATTACTTTAAAACTTATATTTAGATTATAATTGTTAGTTTTAGGAAGTAATGTTATAATTCTTTTAGGTTGGTAATGGCATTGATATTAGATAGTGGTTAGATGTTAGAATATTATATTAATATCTATTTAGAAAGTTTTTACGTGAAATTGAATATTGTAATTTAAAACAATTTTAATGTTTCATTAATTAGTTTTATCCTATTATGAGCTTTATAGATTGATTTTAACGTGGACTTAAAGTTACAATAATTTGAATAAAGTTTAAATTAAAATATAGATTCATTGAATTTGTTATACTCACCAACTTTAAATAGTGATCATTAAATTAATTAAGTAGATTGTATAAGTATGTTGGAGTTAATTGCCAACTAAAAATGGTAAGATTAGTAAGTTATGAAAGCTTGTTTTATTTTATTATCTAATCGTAGTTATATTAATTATATTGTATTACATTTAGAAATATTTTATTTCTAATAAATTTAGGTTTAAAATTAAGTGGTTAGTAAAGGTTTAATTTGCGTAACTCTATTGCTCATTGGTAAGGAAAGTTAATGGGTACGTTTTAAATTTTCATTGTCATGGAGCCTAAAGTAAATGATTAAAATTGTTATGACGTTCAAGTGATCAAGCTAAAAAAAAAATAAAAAAAAAATTTGTGTGTGTTTTTGCCCTTATTTTTGGGCATGACACATCAATATATAGTTGGATGAATTTAGCATAAGGTGCAAAAATGTGATCCATAAATCTTTGAAAAATTGATGGTGTTATTTTGATTCCAAATACAAGGACATTCCATTCAAATAATCCTTGGGGTACAAAAATAACAGATTTATATCTATCTTTTTCATTCAATCTAATTTGTCAAAATTTTTTGGTAAGATCAAATTTAATAAATACATTGCATCATTGTATTCTCTGCTAAATATAGTCTTTACTAGATAAGGGATGTTGGTTACTTTCTAAGCAGGCATTTAGTGGCTTGTAATTTACCACTAGGTGTTTCTCAACTAATTTATTTCTATTTTCATTCTTTTTGGGAACATACATGGCATGACAAGAGAAAGGGCTCAAACTAGGTCTAATAATAGCTTTGCTGAGAAAATTGACTATTTCTTTTTCTCATAATTCTTGTTCTACTCTAGAGAGGATTATATAATTAGCTTTGCTTTTTGGAAAGAGTTTTTTCTCATGCTCATCCTTCTTCATTAGTAAGCAATACTCAAAATTTTTGATATATTTTTGCAGATCCTTTGTAAGAATTGTATTGAAAAAATCATGTTGAATTTGATCAAGCTCCTTCCAAGTGAAAAAAAATTGGTTGGTAAACCAAATGTGGGAACTAGGTGGAATAACCTTAGGAGGAGAAGGCAAAGAAAACTTGGGAAAATAGGCATGAGTCTCATTAATCTGAGGGACCGATCCGAATTTGAATGTTATGGTTGTGCAAGACAAACTAACAGTATTGGGACTCCAGGCTTGCAATGTATGGCTACCAATAATGCAATCATATTGTTCAACAGGAAACTGTAAAAAAGTGGTAGTACAAGCCTAAGAAGGAAAAAGAATAGGAATATAAGCTTAAAAGTGGATAGGATTACTATTGTGAGATACATAATGAATACTAGTGGAAGTCGATAACCAAAAATTGGATGGGAAACATCGTGATCAAGCAAGGTTACAATCATTACAAGAATCAAGGAGAGCACAGAGTGTATAAGGTTTTGTACCAGGCAATTTGATAGTTAACAAAAGATTGGGCAAGGATTGAAAAATTCTTTCAGATAGGCAAAAGCTTGATTAAAGGATGTAGTCTGGTGTTGTGGTGAAACAGAGTGTTCAGATTGAAGTTCAAATGTATCCTTATGGAGTTCCTGAGTTTGTTCTAATTCAACAAGAAGTTTATCAAAAGCATTAAGAGAATTGGTGCTGGCATTATAGTCTTGTAATTCCTTCTAGATACTTCCTATCTCCTTGATAACATCATTTTTGACATTGTACAAAAAAGAAAGTCTATTGGACAACCATTCTTTTCTAAAATTTTTAGCAAAAACTTTCTCAGCAAAAGGATGAGAGATATACCCATGTGATAGTCAAATAATTTCTTGCTCATCTTCATCTTCCTCTTTGGTGGGAGCTTTATAGAGCTCAGGATATTCTTCTAACAACTTCTAGCATTCTTCTTCAAGTTTTGCTAAATGAGCGAAAACCCACTAGTGTTAAAAAGGGATTAGAAAATTAACTTTTCAAGCTTCAAGTTATGAAGCTTTAATAGTCAATACCTGAACGTGTTCTTCTAGTGTCAGAGTTATATGACTCTGGCTGAGTGACTGTCCATGTCTAGCTTGATATAGGTGTTGTCAAAACATAAAATACATAAATTAAATTTTAGATTCAGATGAGGACTCATCTAGAGAAAAGAATTCTTTAAGATCTTGCTCTTGCACAATATGTCAAACTTGTATGATATCCTGATCATCCTCTTCACTAGAACTTTCAATTAGACTAATGTCTTTAGAATCTAAAAGAACATACATTTTTGTAAGAGGCAAAGAGTCCAAATTTTCTTCTGTTAAGGTGCGAACTCTTTTAAAATTCTTTTTACCCTTGTTAGGACATTTGTTTGCATAGTGCAGTCCTTTACATATATAACATGTAGGAGTAAAATTATTTTTGTTCACTTTGCTTTGGTTTCTTAGAAATTTTTTTCTATGCTTTGATTTTTTGAATGGTTGAGAGGAAAATTTCTTTCTATTAGAATAGTTTTTGAATTTTCTTATGGATTTATGTTTTCCTTTATGTTGTAAACAACCGTAACTATTTTGACTGCAATGGCACAAACCTATTTGAAGAACTTCTTTCTTCTTCTTTCTATTCTTATTTTCACTGCACAAATCTGTATTGATTTCTTTAAAAAATTGCACCAACTAAAGAAATGTGACATCATTGATGGTTATGTCAGGGTATTTAGAATGCTATTAAGAATTTTTTCCCTATAGAAAGAATGGAGTTGAATAGGGAAACTTTCAAGGAATGTATTTTGCATCCAAACATTGTTATTACTTTTCCCTAACTGATAAAAGTTGGTGTATTGTTCACTATAGTATGAATCAAAATATTTCATATCACAGATACAATTCTCTTTGAATTATTTGTAAGTAGCTCTTTGCTTATTATCATGTTGTCCTACAAACATTCTATAAAGAGCTTCACAAGCCATGTTAACACCAATAATGATAAGATCTTCTTTGTATTCTAGTCTGAGTGAATCCAGTGCAGAGCAAGCTATTCCTGTGAGTGCATTCAAGGCTTTGTGGATGGTTTATTCTTGAGAAATATTTGTAGCACATATAGCATATTCTATCCAGGTTCTAAAAGCATCTATGGTAGCTTTATTTTTTGTGGGATAATATTCATCAAAGTTCACCAAAGTTGGAACATTTTTAGAAAAATGTGCAACTGATCATATGGTCTACCTAGTTCTTGTTTGACTATATTCACATTCTTTCAATGACCTATTTTGGTATCAAATACTTGCAACTTAAGTTTGGGCACATCAAGATTAAGAATTTTTACTTTGAATTGACTTTGCAACAGAGCGACATCCTGGAAAGAATTAGGAAAGGCACATTTGAGAACCTGTTGCATTTGCAAATTAGTTGCAATGGCTTGCTCAACTTGGGTAGTGACTATTGTTAAGGACTAAGATAGGCCTTGACTATCAGTGAATTTTTGTGAGCAAATTTGGGTTGTAGTTTGATTAATTCTAGCAATAGTTTAGGCAACTGTTTGCAATTGATGCATTTAACATGTATTATCAGTCCACCACACCTTGGATGAGGTGCAGAAAGTAGCATAATTTTGGTGGAGAACAACAATGTCAGCATGTATAGTGAAATTTAGATGAGTGCTTAAACAAGAGTCAAGGGATTGTAATGTGGCAAGAATATTATGGAAATTGGAATTTATGCTAGCTTCGACCTTTTAGCAGAAAAGCTTCACCTGAAGGAACTTCTGATGCATATCTCGCTGAACTAATAAAGCTTTATGCATATAGATATTTGTATAGTTTAGCATTTTAGTTTGAGTGGTGGCATTTGGTTATCTAGAGGCAATTACATGCTACGGCTAGAAAGGGATACTAAACATACCATTAGAGGATTGTAACATAAAATTATGAAAGGGTGGAATTTGGTGTTCAACAAAATGTTCTTCAAAAAATGAGGTTGGTTGACCAGACAAAATCACATGCACATAAAAAACACATTGAACATAAGAGCAGTGGTTACATTGCAGACTTCCATCATCAAGTTTTGTGAATTGAGGATGTTTGCAAGTAGAGATTTGTTGGGTCAAAGGATTAGACAACAATTTCTTTTCCTCAAAAGATTTTTGAGAAATGGTACAAAATAGAGGTCTAGTAGGGTTAGGAATAGCATCATTATGGGAACAAACTGGCAAAGTTTTACAACTCAAGGTTGATCTTGATTGTTGCAACTTGAGATCATTTAAAGATGACTGGGTTTTGGAAGAAGAGTAGCTTGATGGTCTACTATAATCAAACAAGATTCAAGATTTATTGACATTTTCATGGATCTTAGCAATAGTGATTAGGTTACGAGGAGCATCTAGTTGTTTCAAAGCTCGAACATCAATAATCCATTCTTTGGGTACCTTGATATCAGTAAGATTGATCATTTGAGGTACAACCAATTGAGCACCCTTAGATTCTATCTACCAAAGTAGAGAATATCAAGCTTTGGATTTGTCAGACCTTATATCTTTTACTATTGGCACAGTAGTATTAAATAATTGGCCATATAAAGCAAAGAAAAGAGCATGAGTTCGAGATCTGGGTAAGATTATCATCAAGTAGACTTACAAAAAAGTTGGGTATTACATTAAAAGTGGTGACTCTAGTAGCCATTGGGGTAGAGATTCCTCCCATAAGCATATTGGTATAATGATTATGTCTAACATCCAAAAGAGTCATGAAAATAGTTGCAAGGATACCTTTATGGTAAAGTGTTTCAACTCCGGCTACAATACTACCTATATGTAGATATTTAAAACCATTTTTTTGTTTGGCTTGCTTAAAAAGAACTTGGATTTCTTTGTTTGACAATAGATTAATAAAGTTATGGGGTTGATCATTCTTAACAATAGCTTGTATTTCTATCAATATACAAATAGACTTGGATTTATAAGATAGAAATCCTAAATCGCCATAGATTTCACTCCACTTTTTAGATGGTAATTTAAAATGGTCAGAAGGAAGATCTAAATAACTTTTCTCAGACTGAAAATAGTCTTCATCTATACTTATATTATTTACAGTGTCGAAGACAGAGCTTAAACTTATAAGTTTATCTTCAATACTATTTCTTTCATTCACAGTGTTCTGAAATTCTAACATCTTGTTTTGTCTTAAAAATGGTATGAGTGCACTACCATCTCTGCCTCTAAATGCCTTCCTTACAACTTCAACACAAGGACTTACTCCATGCAAGAACTGAACAGAACAACAAAGATAAAGAAATGAAATCTAGATAAGGAACATCATACTATCAAAAGAAGACACTTTTTTATTGAAACCAAGCTCTGCTACCAAAATTTTTATAGATAGTTGTGAGAATGATAAACACACTCTTTTCATTACTTGCATCATACGTTGTGTTGGCTCCTGATTTAATAGTTTTGAAAATGACCAATAAACTAGACCAATGCATCTAAGGCTAGCAACTTCCCATGATGGATACACTTGACTGCAATCTTGGGCCAACTATAAGGCTTGACCCTTCTTCTACTTTAGGCTCTCCTAAACCTAGGTGGGTAGACCTCAGATTCAAATGATATCGTACTAGTGCAAAAAATATATCCCTAAATCTATTAAGCAAATTTTACCCTTATTTCTCCTAATGACTCATGAAATGACACAGATCTATAGTAGCTAAATGTAAAGCTATGAATCTCATAAGCTAAGTGAGGGTTAAACATTTAGGTCCTTCAAGATGAAAGGGTAAAACATGTTTGATTAATAATGTTGAATTTAGCAAACCCTCAGATATGCAGCAATAAGCCCTAATGATCCTGTAGCCGATCAGTGCCTTAACCATTGAGAAAATCCACGAATCAAATGCATACATATGCATATCTGATACTTATGTATATCTTTAGATATCTGATCTATCTATTCAACTTGTAAATAGACATCAATGCTCAATTTATATCCCATTCTTACATGATATCCCTATCAGTAAACTTGCAACCCTGTTGATTCCCTAAAGCATTTACATAACCTCTTGGGTTATAAGTAACAATGAAATAACATACAGCCTTAAGGGACTGCAACTACAACCTAAGTTCTATGTCAAAGATTGTAAAACATTGAAAATTAGCTGATAAAGGAGACAGGATTCAATTGAAACTCAACCTATTGTTCTTTGTATTAATTTCCTTGAAACTTATATAGTCATATGGATGAAATGAAAAACATGAATCAACCTAACATATCTAAACTATTTGTACTAACCTTCTATAGTTGTTCATACAAGAGAAATTGCTGAAAAATATATGGTATCACAGTATGGGAACACATCAAAACTGGATCCAAAACTTGGTATCGCAGTAGTGACTATTTTTTCTCCAAAGATTGGAACCCCTACAATGAGGAAAAGAAAAGAAGATATAGGAGAAGAGTTAATTCCCGGATCTGATCAAAACATGACATCTGTCCACTTGGAAAACCTTCTCAGCAGGTTAGAAACAACTCTCTAATCTCTCCCCTCAACTAGTGAATCGAATCTTCAATCATATAACCTCCACCATCACAAAATATCTAAGATTTTTTGAAAAGAAGAATAACTGATTTGATGCTTGATCTGGAATGGAAAAATTTGGTTAAAAATGAACTCAAGAAGAGTAAAAACATTTTTAGAATTCATTTTAAGCTTCAACAAACATCAATATATGTTCCCCAACTGATTCTGACATCCCATGATGAATTCTGCCCCTTTTACTGAGAATGCTCCAAAAATTACAAAATTGCTTATAGACTAAACCAGTGAAGACCTATACACAATTTGATCACAAATCTAAAAAATTTAGCTTCTCCTGGTTCTGAGAGTATATTATAAGGCATATTTTAGATAAAAAATGCCCCTGGTAGCAGTTTGAAAATTTTAGACCTGGTCTATGTCTTTGCATTAAAATTCAAAAAATTAAAAATTTACATTGTCAAGACTATATAAAAACTTTAAATTTTCTTCAAAAAAACTCCATTATGTGCGTTTGAAACATCTTTGAATTTTTCATTTTGTTTTCAATTCTTTACTTTCTCCCTCAATCTGCTATCGCCATGTGGCAGATCCCTATTTGACTGTGACCTTTTTAAAAATATTTTTAATTAATATTAATTAATTAATTAATTCATTCTTGCTCGTAGCACTAGAGCTTCCATTCATGTGGCTTCACATTCATACGCTTTCATAATTTCCCGTACCCTCGAAGCCTCTTCACATTTGCATTTATGCCTATACGCTACCTTTGAAATGTAAGATCAAAAGCTCTAGAAAATTCTCTTACGTTCTCATAGGCACGAGTTTCCTTTACGATTGTACACATCGGGTGTAACATTGGACCCCTTTAAAATTTGATCCACGCCCATACACTGGGCCTCATTTCGTATAGGCATAACACTTGTACTATCCACATTCTGATCATACGGGCAATCGGAGGAACGTAAGGCTTTTCAAGCCAATTCTCGCCCATACACTTTGTCAAAACAAAGTTTGACTCAACCCCCATGGGCCCCTCAACTCTTACCCGATACTTGAATACCACATGGCTTTGAGTTACTAGCAATTATTGTGCTGGGGTATTTAAACAAATGTAAACTCACCTACGCTCCCAATGTGGGACTAAAAGCATGAATGCTTTTCCCTTCTTATAAGTTGGGTGCTTCTGCTAATGGCATGGATTCCTTTCCTCAAGTCATCGTTGGCTGCTACTTTTCACTTGCTGGGCATCTTGCTCCTTTGACCAGCTACTTCCACACCTTCCATGCATTGGATCCCTCTATCATGCATTGGTTTTTGTCCTTTTAATGTTGGGGCTTCTCTTTGTTTCAGCTATGTGGGGCACCTTTTTTACATGCAACATTAGCTTTCCCCCTATTTGTTGCTTTCTTAATGGTTTCTGTGGATTTTTCATGCCGTGGTTTCCTTAAAATAACTTCCCCATTGTCTTCTCATGTGTGGAGGCTCCATTGTTAGCGCAGACCTCCGTTCCTTCAAACTGGAGAATGCTCGCTGCTCTAAACTCTCCTTGCAAACTAGTTTCCCTTCAAACTAGCACTTCCAATTTTTAATAGTAGGGTCTTCTCACATGTTCAACCTGGACCTTTGTTGATTACATTTTTTCTTGGTCTGAGCCAACTGTGTGCTCTATTCTGAGGCTGGGAGTGCTTCACTTTGACATTGCTTAGACTGAAGCTGCTATCTTATGCATGCAAATCCTTTAAAACATGTGTGAGCTACCCGTTTAAAAGTATGGGATGGCTTTTTAATGCCATGAGTCTATCTTTGTCATCTTCTTTCTTTGTTCTTGCAGCATCTACTTGCGTAGGCTCCTGCTGTCTAATGGACGTCCTCTTCTCCAAAGTGTGTATGGTTTGCAACTTTGTTTTCTTGAGCAGGGGTGTTCTTACCCTTCCATTCTATTGTTGATTTTAAACTTCATGCCACTACCCTGTATCTGCATGTAGAGTTCATCTTGCTATGGCTTTCTTTTTTATCTACCTTGGAGGCTCAGCATAAGAGAAAAGAGCAACTCTATATACTTTGACTTTCCTCTTTCATAGGAAAGAAGAAAAATCCATTACATGCTAGCTCCAAACATACCTTTTCTTCAAGATTCTTTGATCTTGGTATTTATTTCATTCTCACCTTTTGATTTCTTCCTCTTCCATGTTTAACATGAGCTTTCCAATCAATTGCCTCTTATCATTCATAATGCAATAAGATTTATCAAGAATGTTTCCCCTTCCCTGAGTCATATTTCCTTCATGATGACGTTGACTCCCTGCCTTCACCTTTTCCTCCTGGCATTGCCTATTGCCATCGTGGAAGTCTCCATATTTTAGTTTGAACAAATTTTGGAACAGTCCAACCATTTGTGGGTTTTTTTTTTTGTTGCTTTATATTCTCTCAATCTCATGTGTTGTAATAGAGCCAAATCTTGATAAATTCTACAACTCCAAGCTAGTATCTATAGTATTCTTTATTCATTTGTATCTATGCAAGAAGATCACCTGAGCTCATGGCTTTTCCTGTAGAAACTCGAGCAAGGCCTATTGAAGCACCCTGAGAGCTACATGCTCCATGTTGGAACTGACTCACCATCTTGACCTTGAAACATCTGCAGTCGTCTTAGAGCTTCAACTACTCTTTGGGCAACTTGAGCAGCTTCATCATCAAGCTTCAACTTTTCTTCATTATTGACATCAATAATTGCATCATGATCCATAGTGCTATGAATTCCATTTATTAAAAGACTTTTTAGCATATTTGAATCATCTTCTTGTGTTTCTTCTTTAGGCATAAGCTTTTCTTTACCCTTGCCTCTGGATCTACTTTTTTCCTAGAAAACACATTAATAGTGCCACAAGATGTACTGGCAATTTGATTATTGATAGGACACTTTTCTTTTATTTGTTGTTCCTTCTGATCACATGACCTTACTTCTCCATAATTGCCAGATTTCTCCTTTGACACGGTATTTTGTAAGGGCCCAATGTTAAAACTAGAATTTGAATTCTCAGTATCTAAGTAATTGTTGGTTAGATGAATATTTCCAGCAGTATTATTTAGATTAGAACCCAACATATCAAGCTGGTTACTTGTTACTTCTCCTTCTACAACATAAGTACCACATTTAACTTCTAATTCTGAAAGAGCAGAGAGCGACTTAATATCATCTTTCCTTGGGAATAAAGAATTGTCTGCCACATATAACCTTGAAAACATTGGATCAATTTCATCTATTTTGGACTTGTTTTCAATTTTCAGGAAAATCCTAATGCCTTATTAATCTAATAGAATTAGTCAGGCCCCAAAGTGGGTCCGGCTAATTTTTTTTTGTTTTCGAACACCTGAAGCTTCAAACTAGCCCATTGATTATCCATCATTGATTTAAATTAACATCTATCACTGAAATGCCATTAAAACTCATTTTGCCACTTATCTGCAAGCTGTGAATTTGGTGCCAGAAGGTCTGTTGACTGGCCTTAAAAACTGACTCAAACCTCTCACCAGGTTCTAAAAACTGGCACACTAAATCTCCATTCTACATACCTTCACCCTGTCAGATCTCGTCTTATGAAAAATTCCCAGTCAAAAGATATCGGTTGTCAAAGTTGCCCTCTCAAAACTGCCTGCAAGTAAACATGTCAGAAAACAACAAACTGGGTTCGGATTTGGCTTTGAAAAGTAGGCAAATGAGCACATGGGGAGATGAAAACTAGGACACTCATTCTCTATAATGAGGACATTATGGATCTATGATTTGGGCTCATGATGAATAATTGGGCGCAAATGGTAGACGGTCAAAGTGAGCTACTTGGATTTGCTAACTGGAAAGAATGATAAGAAATCAATTTTTGCAAATGGAAATGACCTGAAAAAGTGTGCAAATGGATTCGTCATGACTTGCAAATTGGCACACTTAAAGTATTTTTGAAGGACAATACAATGGTACAATCCATTCGATCTAGGCAATCACGGATCTCAAGTTATAACATCACAAATAGGGGTTCCAATCAATTTGCACTTTATGACACCAGTAAAAAGATAGAAACTACATTTGGAATCGCATTTGAAAACATATCAAACAAATTCCTCAAGACTTAAAATTTGAAACATAGGAAGTCTTTGACGTCTACAATGCAATGCAAAAGGAAATTTAGCATTTCAATCAACTAAGTCAGAGTTATGACTCGTAAAATAGGGCCTTCCAAAATTTAGAATTAATTGTAAAAGCATGAAAACAGTAACTGACCAACTTTGAGGGATTCAAAACCTAGACAAATGGACTCAAAATGACTTGAAATCTGAAACATAGGTTCTTAGGTATGGACACTAGACACTCCCAAAGTGGCCGATCATGATACATTTCTAGATGCAAGATATTCACTTGCAAACAAGGCCTCCTGTCACTGTTTGACACAGGTGAAAATACAGATTTGAAACTAGCTCAAAACGAGACTTCACAAAAAGGCTTGGAATCTCAATTTTTTTTATGGAACACTTAGACAGGCTTAATGTAGGTTCTTAGAAACATTAAACACCTTAGGGGTCTCAAAGGTACAACCAGGTACAATCTCATTCAAAAGCATTTATAGGGCTCAATTTTCTCAACAGTGCTCAAAATTAGGGCTACAATTTTGAGTGCCAACATGTTGGGGTGTATTTTAGTGAAGAATTGATAGTACAAATATTTTTCTCACATTTGGCAAGGTAGTGTGGAACACAAATGGGTCTATTACTCAATAGATAGGAGAATTCATTTGAATAATTAGGAGATAATTTTGACTATGTTATGAGAAGTTATTTTGACGATTTTAAGAAGTCAATGAAAGAAAGGTTGAGAATCCCTGTATCACTAGTGGAACAACATTATAATGATGTGTGTTTCTTAGTTAATGTCAACTATAAATATGTACAAGTAGCTATACCGAGGATTAGATGGTTGAAACCCATACCATATGAAATCAATGTTGATGAGGCTTTAACAACCATTACTACACTATTGGTAGAGAAGATTGAAAATGATGCCACATCCTTTGGTAATTATGAAGATGCAAAGTTTAGAATAACTATTAACTTGTAGATTGTCTCTATCATAAGGAAAAAGACCAAAATTATAAAGAAATTGAAAGAGAAGTTTGGTGAAGGTGTAGAAGAAGAACAAGAGGAAGATGAGGAAGAAGAAGAAGAAGGTCAAGGACCTCTAGACCTAATACAAGGATTGGGTGATGGTAAAGATGAAGCAGAGGATGTGGAGCATGCACCCAAGGAAACAAAAAGGAAGAGGAAAGCATGGCAAAAGGAAATGGAGAAACCCAAAAAATCTGCAAAGATGACTCAAGAAAAGCCAATTGTACCTTTGACAAGGCCAAGCACAAGGGTTGTCACTGCATAGGCAAAAGAAGATATGAAGGCCAAAGGGAAGAGAGCAAGTAACCCTTTACAAATATCAAGGCAAAGTCCTAGCATGCCAAAGAGTGTTGATCCAACATCATTTGAGGATGTTAGCTTAGATGAGGTGGTTGAATTACCTAAGTTTGATTCAACAATCACTATTAAAGAAATGGGTATTCTTTCAGATGCTTTACAATGAAAGAAAAGGAAAGAAATACTAAGGAGGGAGCACAAGTAGAAGAAAGTGTTACATGAGATCAAATATATATTCATTGATGCTTTTAGCCTCCCTAATTCTAATGCACAAATGCCTATTATAGAGAAATTTATCAGCATTGTGGACTAGATTAAGGATGAAGACCTAGAAACTATTATCAAATTATTAGAATGGTCTAAAAGGAAGTTTCATACAAAAGTTGTAGAAAAGATATCAAGTGTTATTGCACTTAGATATGTTGATCTAGAAACCAAGATGGAAAATGTAAAGAAGGTGTTAGAGAAAATTTTCTCTCTATACACTAAGCTATGCAATGTTGACATATTCACAAAGGAGACCCAATAGGCTATTGACCAACTATAGGGAGATTTGAACCTCGCAGGTACTACATTAAAACAATCTCCTCATAATAGTTAGTTACATTTTTAGTGACTATTAATAACTCAAAGTAGGCTTGATGAGTTGCAAGCAAAGGATGCACATATCAAATCTACTTTGATCAACATGCAATCCATGTTGACACCACACATGGAAGTATTGCCAAAGGAACTAGCCTATATTGAAACACTAATGAAGAAAGATACCCATCTTTCTACATAAGAAAGCTTAGTTGACATTATTGCATAGATAGAAATACAAGTCCAATCTCTAGATGCAACAACAGATAACTGGGATACAACTTTGAAGATAATTTTGGAGTTACACAAGCCATTTTTGGAAAAACACACTGTAAGTGTACAACCCACATGACATAGTATCAAAAAAAGAGGATTATGCAAATTTTAAAAATTTTGAAGAATTTTTCAAGTTAGATATCTACTTAGAAGGTGTCAGTGAACATAAATGAAGCATTTACTTAAGGGGAGTAAAATAGAAAAGCAACTTCAACATTTTTTCAAGTTTTGTGACTTTTAAAGATTTTTGTATAGAAGTTGAGCAGAGGAGACATTGTCTGACATATGCATGAAGTAATGTATATGCCATGACAAAGTGTTTTTTCTATTCATTTCAAATGAGGAGATTGTTAATCTCATTGTGGTTTTGACATTATAGTAACAAAACACTTGGTCATTATTTAGCAAAGAATAGTGCAAGCCAAGTGCATAGTGCATGCCAAGTGATCAAAGCAAGCTAAGCAATCAGTGTGAGCCGAGTGATCAAAGAATGTCATGCATAAGTGTCTAGACAATACATGTTGAGTAATATGATAGTATGTATTGAGCACTAGTAACTGTCAAGCAATCAGAGTGTGTTGAGTCACTCAGGTGTCAAGCCAATAGAAGCTATCAAGTAAATACTATGTGCTGAGTGATTTTGGTGCTGAGCAACAAATTATGCCAAGTTATTCAAGAGTCAAGTATCAACATAAAGAGCACAGTGAAGGTCAAGCATCAAAGCATATTGATGTTGAGTGAATAGTGAATGATAGTTGTTTGTAATGGCACAAACTATTATGTAAACCATTCGTGGCTGACATAATCATAAATTTACAATTACATGAGATAAATATGGAGTCATATTATGGATCCCTATGTAATACATACAACCAATCAAATGAAGGGAAGTTTAAGGTAGCAAGATGGATCAATCACAACCATTAATCTTAACCTAGCCCCTCTTCATAATGCTTATTTAAGGAGGAAAACCCAAAAGGGAAATTAGGATGAGATAAGGAGTGTATGAATGCACAAAGGAGATGAATACAAAGATTGTAGAAGGCATTCATAATGGAGAAGATGGCTAAGACATAGTTATGCAATATAGAATCAATCTAAGAGGAACAGAGACAAGTAGCCTATGATTCCTCATGAGAGGTTTGATAGTGTATCACTTTTTTGCACAAGAAGCATAATATTTCATTAATAGAATATGATCAAATTGTGAGAAGTTATAGAAGTATACCGTTTGAATATTAGTTTGATCAGCATGTATGACTAAATGCTCTAGAAACTCAAACAACATTCGATCACTCCTATCTTCAAATTCAACTATATGAAGCATAATATTTCATTAATAGAATATGATCAAATTGTGAGAAGTTATAGAAGTAAACCGTTTGAATATTAGTTTGATCAGCATGTATGAC
Source organism: Cupressus sempervirens (assembly GCA_028749045.1). Classification (NCBI taxonomy): domain Eukaryota; kingdom Viridiplantae; phylum Streptophyta; class Pinopsida; order Cupressales; family Cupressaceae; genus Cupressus; species Cupressus sempervirens. The sequence continues at coordinate 586,387,818 of CM053783.1, read as the reverse complement.
TAAATGCTCTAGAAACTCAAACAACATTCGATCACTCCTATCTTCAAATTCAACTATATGAAAGAGGTCACCTTCACTGAAATATGTTTCAAAGGCATAATCCAAGTAGACCCCTATATCTTCACCTAGCCTAAGTGCTATGGACCCCACTGTGTAGGCCACATGAACATTATTGATTAGAATTGTGGATCTACATTCGATCAAAGTGGACAAATACTCCAACCTTTATGCTCCTTATTTAGAAAAAATTCTAGTTGCCTAACCTCTTACCCTTATGAGTTGGAACCTTTGGTTAGGATAAATCTCATACCCTCACCTATCAACCTTAGGCCATGGATGGAACCTTCATGTGTGTCATGAAGGTTACCCCTTTTCAAGGGCACTATTGACATACTCATTATTTTGATGGTGGGATTCTTGAGGGCACTGCCAACATCCTCATTTAGAAAGAGCCTTTCCAATAGAGATTTTTGGGTAAGATATCCAAAGTTATAGTGTTTGAAGGGTAAATCTACCCACCCATACCATTTTGGATAAGATATTTAGTATTACGTTATTTGAAGTATAAATCTACTGACCCATACCTTTTCATCCCCTCCTCTAGTAGCATGCAACTCAGCAAGTTGGAGTGCTAGTACACCTTTAAGATTAATCAATATGCTATGGTGAGGTCACTATCAACATCCTCTCACTAGGGGTGTTAGCATCCTCATAGATATATGAATTCAATAGAAGGTTGATTTGTCACCTACAATTTTATAGGGGACACCGATTCAAATGGTCTTTTCTCACCCACCATATACTATTTTGATTATTCTATCGTATTGCTAGTTGTTTTCATCGGTGATGCCTTTGCAATCACATGGATATGATAGTCGAGTTAGAACTATCAATTTTTCTATCTCCTTGATATAGCAGGAATCAATGGAGAGCCTTGAAACTAGAACCCACAACTATATCTAATTGTAGTTAGTCTAGTGCCATAAGTCAGAAAAGTTCTTTTCCTCCCACTCTTCTCTCCCAAAATAAGTATTGATTCCTTCTCACCACCAATATTGATTCCTTCCTTAAATAGTAGGTACTACTAGACTGACCCCTCATGACTAAGATGTCTAACCTTAATTACCTAATAGAGCTTCTATGTGGGAAAGAGGAAGCCTTGAAGAGTTTAGTGATAGAGAAAAAAATGGCGATACATGACAGCCCAACCTTGCAGTTGATACTAACTACTTCTATTCTTAAATATTTTTCTTTTCCAAGCCAAAGAAGGGTTCATTCCATATTTAGTAGGTTAGGTGGCTATACTCGCTATAAGGTCAAGCTCTTGATCCATCCACATTCACCTCTCAGTTATCTATTTGTTGTATCCCAATTAAAAAAAAATTCTATCGTTATCCACCCATGACAGCCTTCGCATAAATGCTAAAAATAATTAGAGCTTTGTTCTCATCTTGATAAGAGCCACCACACATCTCTATTCCCCTATCGAGGGTGCACTCCTTTGGAGAAAAAATAGAAGAGAGCATTCGTCGGAGAAGAGGAGGCCACCTCACAAAGAAAGAGTGAAAAGGGGGTTTTTTGCTACTTGTTTGTTTTCCTCATGTTCTTCTCGGGCCCTCCTTTGATGAAATAAAACAGTGATTTTTCCAATCATGAGAGACCACCCAAGAGATTATAATCTACAATTTTTACAAGTTTAGCAAACAGGATCACGTATGTGTCATAGTTTGAAACTAGAGTGGCCTTTGCAGCTCCTCCATTTGTCATGAGCTGGTGAGCATGTTCCTCGAATGCACCCAAGGTAATATAGTTTGAAATTTTTTTAATACATAGACTTTAGCCCTTGGAGAAATGGGTGAAAAGATTGAGGTGTTATACTAATCAGCCGCTACCTAGACTAGCTTTGCTAGAAAATATTATGAGGGTAGGGGATAACTATGTAAGATACAACTATTAATTTTGGTTGTTTTAAATATAGATAGTTTGATAGTAATTTTATGCATTTAATGTGTGGTTTTAGCTGTAGTTACAAATATGAACTTCTTATATTTTCTAATAAAACAAAAAGCTTGCATATATGAGACTTAACTTTGGTTAATTGATCAGATTTAATCAACTTTTTGAGTATATTGATATAGCTCTTATTTTTGTCAAAAATTCTATTTATTTTTATTCAACTATGTGCTTCATTAAAAGACCATTATATACATAAATAATATGTGATTTGAACTATGACCATTATTTTGAGTGCTAGGGTCATAGTTCAAATCACATATTATTTATATATGTAATGGTCTTTTAATGAAGCACATAGTTGAATGAAAATAAATAAAACTTTCTACAAAAATAAGAACTATATCAATACACTCAAAAAATTTATTGAATTTGATCAATTAACCAAAGTTAAATATCATATATGCAAATATTATATTTTGTTAGAAAATATGAGTACATATTTGTAGCTACAGCTACAAACACACATTAAATGCATAAAATTACTACCAAATTATCTATATCTAAAATAATTAAAATTACATAGTTGTACCTTACATAATTATCCCCTACACCTATAAGATTTTCTAGTAGAGTTGGTCTAAGTAGCAACTGACCAATATAACATCTTAATATTTTCACTCATTTCTCTGAGGGCTAAAGTCTACATATTAAAAAATTTCAAGCTATGTTACCTTGGGTGCATTTGGGAAACATGCTCACCAGCTTATGACCAATGGAGGAGCCGTGAAGGTCACTCAAGTTATGGACTATGATGCATACATGATCCTCCTTGCTAGACTCACTAAGATTGTAGATTATGATCTCTTAAGTGGTCTCTTAGAATTGGAGAAATCACTATTTTATTTTGTCAAAAGAAGGCCTCGAAGAGAACCCAATAAAAATGAGCAAGTAGTAGAAAACCCCCTTTCACTCTTTCTTTATGGAGCGACCTCCTCCTCTCCTCTAACGATCGCTCTCTCTTATCTTTTTTTCCAAAAGAATGCATCCCTGAGGGATGGCAAGAGAATAGAGATGTATGGTGGCCCTCATCGAGATGAGAACAAAGCTCCAACTTTTTTTAGCATTGATGTGAAGACTACCATGGATGGAGAGGGATAGAAAATTTTTCACAATTGGAATGTAGCAAATAAATAGTCGAGAGGTGAATGTGGATGGATTGAAAACTTGATTTTATAGTGAGCATAGCCACCCAACTTGTTAAATGTGGAACAAACTCTTTTTTAGCTTGGAAAAAAAAGAATACTCAGGAATAGAAGTAGTTAGTATCAACTGCAAGGTCAGGTTGGAATGCATCACCCTTTTTTCACTATCACTAAACTCTTCAGAGATTCTTCTTTCTCACATAGAAGTTCTATTGGGTAATTTGGGTCAAACATCTTAGTCATGAGGGGTCATTCTAGTAGGACCTACTATTTAAGAAAAGAATTGGTATTGGTGGTGGAAAGGGATCAATACCTATTTTGGAAAAGAAGAGTGAGAGGAAAAGAACTTTTCTAACTTACAACACTAAACTAACTACAATTAGAGATAGTTGTGCATTTCCACTTCAAGGCTCTCTATTGATTCCTGTTATATCAAGGGGATAGGGATATCGATGGTTCTGGCTTGACTATCCTATCCATGTGATTACATAGGCATCACTGATGGAAACAACTAGCGATATGAAAAAATAATCAAAATAGTATATGGTGGGCTAGGAAGGACTATTTGAATTGGTCCCCCCTATAGAATTGTAGATAGAAAATTAACCTTTTGTTCAATCAATATATCCATGAGGATGCCAACACCCCTAGCGAGAGGATGCCGATAGTGGCCTCACCATAGCATACTTGCACTGCAACTTGCTGAGTTGTGTATTGCTAAGGGAGGGGTATAAAAAGGTATAGGTGGGTAGATTTACCTTTTAGATAGCGTAACACTAGATATCATGCCCAAAATGGTATGGGTGAGTAGATTTACCCTTTGGACATTGTAACTCAAGATACCCTACCCAAAAATCTCTATTGAGAATGCCCTTCTCAAAGAGGATGACAGTAGTGCCCTCAAGAACCCTACCATCAAAAGGATTAGAATGTCGATAGTACCCTCGAAAAGGGGTAACCTTCATGATGTACATGAAGGTTTTGTTCTAGGCCTATGATTGATAGGTGAGGGTAAGGGATTTACCCTAATCGAAGGTCTTGGCTCATAAGGGTAAGAGGTTGGGTAGCCAAAATTTACTCTAAAGAGGGAGCATAAAGGTTGGGGTGTATTTCAGTGAAGAATTGATAGTACAAAATATTTTTTCCACATTTGGCAAGGTAGTGTGGAAGACAAATGGGTCTATTACACAAGATGATATTACACAGACACCATCTGCAATGGCTACAATTGTCATTTAGATGAAAGAGGTAGAGGCACAACTAGAAGCTACATCATTATCAAGCCTAAATAGTTCAAGTTTATAGGTTTACCTACTATAGTGATCATTGACAAGGATGGAACTAAATTGAACAAGGGTAAGGAAACTGGTCATGTATCCACACCACCATCATAGGGTGAAACTTAAAAAGAGGGAGAGAAGACTGAAGAGGTCAAGTTGACTATTACACCTAAGTAAATTTCAATATAGACATTGGTTATTTTGTTAGTCTCTACATCTCCTCTCAATAGTAAAACTCTTTAGAGGCTAAGTACACAAGACACCCGTTTGCAAATATCAAGGCCAAGTCGTAGCACACCAATGAGTGTTGATGGTATATCATTTGAGGATGTTGGCTAACATGAGGTGTTTGAATTACCTAAGTTTGACCTATCAACAATCACTATTGAAGAAATGGGTATTCTTTAGGATGCTTTACAACAAAAGAAAAGGCAAGAAATACTAGGGAGGGAGCACAAGTAGAAGCAAGTGTTACATGAGATCAAAGATATATTTTTTGATGCTTTTAGCCTCCCTAATTCTAATGCAGAAATGCCTATTCCAGAGAAACTTGTCAGTATTGTGGACAAGATTAAGGATGAAGACCTAGAAACTATTATCAAATTATTAGAATGGTCTAAATGGAAGTTTCATACAAAAGTTCTAGAAAAGATATCAAGTGTTATTGCACTTAGACAGGTTGATTTAGAAACCAAAATGAAAAATGTAAAGAAGGTGTTAGAGAACATTTTCTCTCTATATAGTAAGCTATACAATGTTGACATATTCACAAAGGAGACCCAATAGGCTATTGACCAGTTGTAGGGAGATTCGAACATTATAGATACTACATTAAAAAAATCTCCTCATAATAGTCAGTTACATTTTTAGCAGCTATTGATGACTCAAAGTAGGCTTGATGAGTTGCAAGAAAAGGATGCACATATGAGATCTACTTTGATCAGCATCCAATCCATAGTGACACCACACATAGAAGTATTGTAAAAGGAACTAGCCTATGTTGAAACACTAATGAAGAAAGATACCCATCTTTCTACATAAGAAGGCTTAGTTGACCTTGTTGCATAGATAGAAATACAAGTCCAATCTCTAGATGTAACAATAGATAATTGGGATGCAACTTTGAAAATAATTTTGGATTATACAAGCCATTTTTGGACAAACACACTGTAAGCGTATAACCAACATGACAGTGTCAAAAAAGGTGGATTATACAAATTTTAAAATTTTTGAAGAATTTTAAACGCAGATATCTACTTAGAAGGATTCAGTGAACGTAAATGAAGCATTTACTTAGGGGGAGTAAAATAGAAAAGTAACTTCAACATTTTTGCAAGTTTTGAGATTTTTGAAGATTTTTGTATAGAAGTCAAGTAGAGAAGAGACATTGTCTAACTTATGCATGAAGGAATGTATATGTCGTGACAAAGTTTTTTTTTCCACTCATGTCAAAGGAGGAGATTGCTAATCTCATTTTGGTTTTGACATTATAGTAACAAAACACTTGGTCATTATTTAGTAAAGAATAGTGCAAGTCAAGTGCATAGTGCATGCCGAGTGATCAAAGCAAGTTGAGCAATCAGTGCGAGCCAAGTGATCAAAGCATGTCATGCATAAGTGTCTAGACAATACATGTCGAGTAATATGATAGTATGTATTGAGCACTAGTAGGTGTCAAACAATCAGAGTGTGTTGAGTCACTCAGGTGTCGAGCCAATAAAAGCTACCAAGTAAATAGTATGCACTGAGTGATTTTGGTGCCAAGCAACAGATTGTTTCAAGTTATTCAAGAGTCAAGTATTAGCATAAAGAGCATAGTGAAGGTCGAGCATCATAGCCTACTAATGTTGAATGAACAGTGAATGACATAGTTGTTTGTAATGGCACAAACTATTATGTAGACTATTTGTGGCCAACATAATCATGAATTTACAATTATATTAGATAAGTATGGAGTCATATTATGGATCCCTATGCAATACATATAACCAATTGGATGAAGGGAAGTTTAAGGTAGCAATATGGATCAATCACAACTGTTGATCTTAACCTAGCCTATCTTTAATGCCTATTTAAGGAGGCAAACCCTAAAGGGAAATAAGGATGAGATAAGGAGTGTATGAATGCACAAAGGAGATGAATGCAAAGATTGTAGAAGGCATTCATAATGGAGAAGATGGCTAAGATAGAGTTATGCAATACAAAATCAATCTAAGAGGAATAGAGACAAGTAGTGAAAGGTTTAGAAAGGATATATTTAATTAGAAGGATCAAGGAACAACTAGTAAGGAGGAGATCTGACATCAAGTAGAAAGGTGTTAACCAAAGGATCAGGTATTGAATCATTTTAACAGGTGATACAAAGTAAATCTCATAATAGAGTAGTCCTAAGAGGCTTTTGTAAATCTCTTAATCAATTGATTACTTCATTTTGAGTTTTAAATCCTCTAGCAAGGTGAGACCTAATAGTCTTTGTAATCCTTTAATAGGGTGGACCTTTCATTGGGTAGATCATATATTATAATCAAAACTTTGTAGCCATAATTGGCCACACTTTATTATTGCAGTAGTGAAGATTTGTGGGTGTCATCCCCACCTTAGTTTTACCTTCTCATTGGAGGGTTTTTGGGTAATCAATATACTATGTTATGTGTTATTCATTTAATGCTATGGGTGTGATGCATTCTTAGTTATTTCAGTTTACATGTTAAGTTATGAGATGGATTAAGGTGATATGTTTTAGATATAGAAGTTTTAAGTGTTGATTCATTGAGTAGATCATATATTATAATCAAAACTTTGTAGCCATAATTGGCCACACTTTATTATTGTAGTAGTGAAGATTTTTTGGTGTCATCCCCACCTTTGTTTTACCTTCTCATTGGAGGGTTTTTGGGTAATCAATTTACTATGTTATGTGTTATTCATTTTATGCTATCGGTGTGATGCATGCTTAGTTATTTTAGTTTACATGTTAAGTTATGAGATGGATTAAGGTGATATGTTTTAGATATAGAAGTTTTAAGTGTTGCCACATCATTTGAGGATATTAGCTTAGATGAGGTGTTTGAATTACCTAAGTTTGATCTATCAATAATCACTATTGAAGAAATGGGTATACTTTAGGATGCTTTACAATGAAAGAAAAGGAAAGAAATACTAAGGAGGGAGCACAAGCAAGTGTTACATGAGATCAAAGATATATTCTTTGATGCTTTTAGCCTCCCAAATTCTAATGCAAAAATGCCTATTATAGAGAAACTTATGAGCATTGTGGACAAGATTAAGGATGAAGACCTAGAAACTATTATCAAATTATTAGAATGGTCTGAAAGGAAGTTTCATACAAAAGTTCCAGAAAAGATATCAAGTGTTATTGCACTTAGATAGGTTGATTTAGAAACCAAAATGGAAAATGTAAAGAAGGTGTTAGAGAACATTTTCTCTCTATACAGTAAGCTATGCAATGTTGACATATTCACAAAGGAGACCCAATGGGCTATTGACTAGCTATAGGAAGATTTGAACATCACAGAAACTACATTAAAACAATCTCCTCGTAATAGTCAATTACATTTTTAGCGGCTATTGATAACTCAAAGTAGGCTTGAGGAGTTGCAAGCAAAGCATGCACATATGAGATCTACTTTGATTAGCATCAAATCCATGTTGACACTGCACATAGAAGTATTGTAAAAGGAACTAGCCTATGTTGAAACATTGATGAAGAAAAATACCCATCTTTCTACATAAGAAGGCTTAGTTGACCTTGTTGCATAGATAGAAATACAAGTTCAATCTTTAGATGTAACAATAGATAATTGGGATGTAACTTTGAAGATAATTTTGGAATTACACAAGCCATTTTTTGATAAACACACTGTAAGTGTAGAACCCACATGACATAGTATCAAAAAAGGTGGATTATACAAATTTTAAAATTTTTGAAGAATTTTGTGAACACAGATATCTACTTGGAAGGAGTTGGTGAACATAAATGAAGCATTTACTTAGGGGGAATAAAATAGAAAAGTAACTTCAACATTTTTGCAAGTTTTGAGATTTTTGAAGATTTTTGTATAGAAGTCTAGCAGAGAAGAGACATTATCTAACTTATGCATGAAGGAATGTATATGCCATGACAAAGTTTAGTTTCCACTCATGTCAAAGGAGGAGATTGTTAATCTCATTTTGGTTTTGACATTATAGTAACAAATCACTTGGTCATTATTTAGCAAAGAATAGTGCAAGCCAAGTGCATAGTGCATGTTTAGTGATCAAAGCAAGTTGAACAATCAGTGTGAGCCGAGTGATCAAAGCATGTCATGCATAAGTGTCTAGACAATACATGTTGAGTAATATGACAGTATGTATTGAGCACTAGTAGGTGTCAAGTAGTCAGAGTATGTTGAGTCACTCAGGTGTTGAGCCAATAGAAGCTACTGAGTAAATAATATGTGCTGAGTGATTTTGGTGTTGAGTAACATATTGTGTCAAGTTATTCAAGAGTCAAGTATCAACATAAAGAGCATAGTGAAGGTCGAGCATCATAGCCTACTAATGTTGAGTGAATAGTGAATGGCATAGTTGTTTGTAATGGCACAAACTATTATGTAAACCATTTGTGGCCAACATAATCATGAATTTACAATTATATGAGATAAGTATGGAGTCATATTATAAATCCCTATGCAATACATACAACCAATTAGATGAAGGGAAGTTTAAGGTAGCAATATGGATCAATCACAACTGTTGATCTTAACCTAGCCCTTCTTCATAATGCCTATTTAAGGAGGTAAACCCTAAAGGGAAATAAGGATGAGATAAGGAGTGTATGAATGTACAAAGGAGATGAAAGCAAAGATAGAGTTATGCAATACAAAATCAATCTAAGAGGAATAGAGACAAGCAATGAAAGGTTTAGAAAGGATAGATTTAATCAAAAGGATCAAGGAACAACTAGTAAGGAGGAGATCTGACATCAAGTAGAAAGGTGTTAACCAAAGGATCAGTTGTTGAATCATTTTAATAGGTGATACAGAGTAAATCTCATAATAGAGTAGTCCTAAGAGGCTTTTGTAAATCTCTTAATCAATTGATTACTTCATTTTGAGTTTTAAATCCTCTAGCAAGGTGAGACCTAACAGTCTTTTTAATCCTTTCATAGGGTAGACCTTTCATTGGGTAGATCATATATTATAATCAAAACTTTGTAGCCATAATTGGCCACACTTTATTATTGCACTAGTGAAGATTTTTGGGTGCCATCCTCACCTTAGTTTTACCTTCTCATTGGAGGGCTTTTGGGTAATCAATTTACTATGTTATGTGTTATTCATTTTATGCTATGGCTGTGATGCATGCTTAGTTATTTTAGTTTACATGTTAAGTTATGAGATGGATTAAGGTGATATGTTTTAGATACAGAAGTATTAAGTTTTGATTCACACTCCCTCCCCCCCTATGAGATGGATTAAGGTGAAGGTCAAGCATCATAGCCTACTGATGTTGAGTGAACAGTGAATGACATAGTTGTTTGTAATGGCACAAACTATTATGTAAACCATTTGTGGCCAACATAATCATGAATTTACAATTATATGAGATAAGTATGGAGTCATATTATGAATCCCTATGCAATACATACAACCAATTAGATGAAGGGAAGTTTAAGGTAGAAATATGGATCAATCACAACTATTGATCTTAACCTAGCCCTTCTTCATAATGCCTATTTAAGGAGGTAAACCCTAAAGGGAAATAAGGATGAGATAAGGAGTGTATGAATGCACAAAGGAGACGAATGCAAAGATTGTAGAGGGCATTCATAATGGAGAAGATGGCTAAGATAGAGTTATGCCATACAAAATCAATCTAAGAGGAATAGATACAAGTAGTGAAAGGTTTAGAAAGGATAGATTTAATCAGAAGGATCAAGGAACAACTAGTAAGGAGGAGATTTGACATAGTGTAGAAAGGTGTTAACCAAAGGATCAGGTGTTGAAACATTTTAACAGGTGATACAAAGTAAATCTCATAATAGAGTAGTCCTAAGAGGCTTTTGCAAATCTCTTAATCAAGTGATTACTTCATTTTGAGTTTTAAATCCTCTAGCAAGGTGAGACCTAACAGTCTTTGTAATCCTTTAATAGGGTAGACCTTTCATTGGGTAGATCATATATTATAATCAAAACTTTGTAGCCATAATTGGCCACACTTTATTATTGCAGTAGTGAAGATTTGTGGGTGCCATCCTCACCTTAGTTTTACCTTCTCATTGGAGGGTTTTTGGGTAATCAATTTACTATGTTATGTGTAATTCATTTTATGCTATGGCTGTGATGCATGCTTAGTTATTTCAGTTTACATGTTAAGTTATGAGATGGATTAAGGTGATATGTTTTAGATACAGAAGTTTTAAGTGTTGATTACGAATGAACGATGTTGGGATCTGTTGGGAAAGTATGTTTGAATTAAATTGAAATGTGAATATGTCAAGTTATTTGAAGTTGTGATTGATGTTATAGGCCAATTAGGTCATGGGTTGGTTTTTTGAGTGACCATTGTTTGCCTCTAATTATATTTATAACTTTGAATCTCATCAAATGGACAAAATTAACCAAATCTATTTTCTTTTGCATCATTGGTTGGGTAGACCTAACTGATCCTTGCATGTCCAAATTGACTGGTAAATAAATATAATTTTAATTATGTGTTGTACACATTCATTGCTATCACATTAACATAGAATATTAGACCTATATGTAGTTGTACTAGTTGAATTAGTACTATGGTAATTAGTTGGTGGGAACCATATTGTTTTCTTTATACATGCAAATATATTTGTCCTATGATTTAGAAATTATTTGTTTATCTACACAACAAATCTTAATATCATTTCCCAATTTTTTTTACTCTTATTAAGAAGTGATACTATGGAGGGGTGTTATATCAAGGGAAAGGTAGATAAATTGAAAGAATGAGTATATGCTTTCCTTTCTAGCTACTAGTTAATGTTATTTTTGCTAGTTATTACTTCGCTAAGCTAATAGTTATTTCATCTGTTTGAAATGCATGGTTACATTTGTTTATCCTTGCTACATACATGTTTAGTTTCTACTTAGTCACATGGTTGCACCAAGTCCATCTTGTCCAATTGTCCTAAGTTGCTAGATTCTTTGGACAAGGTTAGGGAGTTCTTCATGTCAAGAAACCCCAAGGGAGCTAACCACTTTGTGGTTGGTTGGTAAAAGCACTTGTGCCACCCTCTTGTCTTGTGGTAATAGATGAACTTTTATCCAAGGTCTTTTAAGATAGAGATCCATGCACATGGATAGAGGTCAACATGCTTCTTTGGTGATTCTTGATGTATGTCAAACTTGATATAAGTATAGTGTACTCTCTTGTTGTATTGAAGCTAGCATGAAGGTCAAATTCTTAGTTTTATTATTTTTTTGTAGTCAGTTGTGCTCGACAATTTGGTTAGTTACTTCTTGTGTTTTGATCATGTGTTAATTATGACGTAAACATTCATGTTTCAACATTGTTCAATGTTACCTTGGCATACATTATTATCTTTACATGTGATTAGATTGATTATTTATTATATTTTCAATTAATAAAAATTGATTGTGATTTGACCTTTGTGTAATCCAATTTGACTTTTCAAATTGCCTTTTCCACTTTTATGCAAATTTAATTGTGTGGCATTGTTATGAAAATGGAGTCCTTACATATTATAATTGTAAAGGATCATACATTATTAAATAAAATAACAATTAAGAATGGACAAGCATGATTGATGTAACATATGTATATGTGCATGTGTATTCAAGATATATAAACATTAATAATTGTATACACAAATTATAATCTAAAACTATTACTATTTGATTTATTAAAAGGAAGCATGTGATGTTACCAAAGAGAAGCCAAGCAATAGATCTTTGTCCCAAGATAAGGTAGGGTTTGCATTCCAAAAACCTTAAGGGCAAGACCTAATGTGTGATACAAACTTGGTCCTGTAAACTTTGAGGGATCCATTACATGTTGTATCTAGGCAACTTGGATAACACCTACACCATTCAACATTAAGATGAATAGTAATATGATTGGATGTATGGGAATGAATTGATAGTTTGTCTTGATTATACACTCAAGTTTCAATGAAAGTTCACTTGTCAAAAATGTATTGGGCACCACAAATTTAAAATCTACCCTTTTTAGAATATTCTATCCTAATTATTGGTGCTAAATAAAGAGGTTAAACAATGTAGACTATGGATCTAGATTATAGGATTTCTTTATAAATAAATTTAAAAAAATTAATAATATGAGCATATGGCTATAGGTTGTGAATTTGCTATATATTATAATTCCCATTTCATGTTTATTTATCTTTTGTGCAAGGACATTAGAATGAGAGATCTAGATGTGGATAATAAAAGCCAACAAAGATGGGGTATAAATGAAAAGACTCAAATGATCTTAGAGGTTAGTTTAGTTATGTACAACAAAATAACTTTGATATATGTTTTGAATTTCTTTTAAAAGTAGAGTATACTATCAAATTTAAAGTGAATATAATATTAATATAATTATCAAAGTGATGATAAAGTGAATATAACATTTATAATTGCCAAATAATAATTTATTTCCACAACCGTGCTATATGACCAAAGCAAGACGTTTACATTAAAAAACAATTGAGGATGACATACCCACCTAATATGGAGCTAAATGTAACATTGATATAATTGAAATATTAGGAGAATGTTAACAATTTATATGAAAGTGCCTTTGGGTAACGTTGGTATAGCTGAAATTAGGAGAACCTTGCCAAAAATCAATTGAAACTGGGAGAATGTTACCAATAATCACTTCTACATCGAGTAAAGAAAATTTTATCAATATGATAATAATCATAGTGATTAAAATTGGGTACTTGAACATTTCAAAAATTGACAAAGATTTCTATGTAGGCAATGAATCAGGAACCAGACCGTTTTAGAGGGCTAACAATTCCTCTATTTTCCTACCCTGGCAAGTTTTTGGCAAATCTTATATACAAGATAATCACTAAAACAATAAACATGGTATGTATCATAAATATTGATGAATCATTAGAATTGGATTTATTAAACTCGGAGACATAGTTAGAAAAGCTCACCCAGGGAAATGTTGGCTCAAAACATATCTGATAGCTTTGGATCCTTCGGAGATAAACTGGTAAATTTCAATGCTGATCTTATTTTGAACAGCCAACCAAGAGATGTATAATGTTTATCAAATGGCTCTTAGCAAAATGCTGGATGTCAAGGAATCTTTTTTTGAAGAGATATATCATGAAAATATCAGCAAAGCACTAATACTATTAAATAGGAAAAACGCATTCTAGCAAAATCTACACTGATGAGCTTGATGTTGTACCCTGGCAACAAAAAAAGAGAGGGAAAAGCTCATATTTTACTAATGGTTAAGGTATTTAGGAATATTAACAGAGTGCAATTGGGAAGATTATTTAGGATTAGTAGAAGCATCAGAGGAGAGGTAAATTCTTATGTGGGTTTCAGTTGTAAGAAAGTCAGCGTACTAATTATGCTTTGAATGCATAACCGATATGCCAAGATCATCAACAGATATGAACACTGAACATAATCGTAGGTAATAAATGAAATCCCTTTTTGAAATCAGAAGTACTTGTAAAATCCCTATAGATGAAAAGCATGTTCAGAACAAGGTAAATCTCACATTGAAATTCTCATATTAGGCCTTTTTCAGAACAAGGTAAATCTTATCTCTGACATTTCCAATCAATTGCAAAGAAATGCGAAAGAAATCCCTATACCTCTGGGTTTTGTTGATGCTCTGCCATTTTATGTTGTTCAAACTCAAATAGCAGACTGGGTTTCTTATCACAAACAAATCCATTTGACAAAAAAAACTGAACAAATAAAAAGTAGAAGATACATACCTTGTGACTTGAATGCATTCAAGAAAAACCATCAAGGCAGCAAGTCCTCATGGAAACTGAATCAGTTATTTCACTTTTGTTCTTCCACTGCACAAAAGTTCCATGTAAAGTAAGCCTTATGCAATATGTGTTCAAGATCCTTTTATTCTTAAACATCAATCAACTTAAATATAATCACCTCACAAAATAGTCAGCGGCAAGAAATCATGTACACTAGAACTTTGACATATAACATTAACAGTACCTTCTTCAGCACCCATCTCAGCGAAATTTATACTCAACTCTACTGAAGGCTATAATCGTGAATCAATCAGAAAACTGCTGCAAATGGGTGTTTTCAACGGTGGCTTGTAGAAATTCACAGCATAAAAAGAAGGGAAGAGTGCTTGTAACGGCTAGTTCGTTCCTTGAGAGGACCGTTATGACTTTCTAAATACGAAAAAATGACCGTTACTTTGTCCTCTTCTTTTAAATTTCAAAAAACTTATTAGGAGTCTTAGCACATTAACTTACGATGGTCTTATCTAATATTTATGGGACTTGGCTATCCTCCTTACAAGTTGTACCATTGACTAAATTTCAAAAAAATGAATACACAATTAATTTTTTTGAAAATTTCACCATTTGATCTTTTTGGTGATCGAAAACAACAAAAATTTTGAGAAAATTTCGCTGTGTTTTTGTAAATTTGAAAAAGATGTTTGACTTTTTTTTTTTTTTTTTGTCTTTGGTGCATTTTGTTCCCATATTTATGGTGTAAGGGCTTTGCCATTACTAGGCATCCATAATGAGGAGTCATTCCCCTAGTATTTTGAAATACTTATGGTATAGACCGTTAGACTTGCGATTGTTATTGAAGTTTGTGTCTATAGTTTCATTGATTGCTCTTAGTCTTTGTAATAATAAAGAAATTAAGTTTAAATTATTATTATTTAATTATAAACTAATTGTTTTAAATTTTAAACAAAGATGTTAAATATTATTTAGTTAATATATACAATATGTACAATGATAATAAATAAGATAAATGATTAATATATTAGTATAAATATCTCTATTTCTCTATTTGGTTTTATGACACTAGCTTTAATTTTTTTTTACTTTCTAGAAAAAATGACAATTTATTTCTGTAAAACCTATAATTTTAGATTTTTTATTAAATTAATTTTATTAGTATTATGTTAAATATTGAAATTTTGACAAGTAGATGTTTGTCAAAATTAAGCTAAACATGTAGTAGTCAACATTAACATACTCATACCATCACTCCACCCTTTTTGCCATTTAAGAATGCCTCTCAACATTAATGATAAATGTAATGAAAAAAAATATTCATGAAATATGGTAGATAATTATAAATAAGATAAATATTTAATTATAATTAATTGTCAAATGATCTAATTAAGAATCACGGGGAATTAACTTAGTGAACATGCAATTTAGCATGTGCTTGTGGAATCTTCCTACTACTAAAAATTATTACCCCAAACTCTTTTTTGTCACCTCCTCAATGTCCGTTAAGTACCTTGTACCACTTTTCTTATATAAACCTCCACGCCTCTTCCCAAGAAAACCTCCTCCCCTTATTTTGGCAATATATCACCTTCTTTGTTGGTCTACTTTAAATGCCCCAATATAGTCACATGTGGTATTATATCTATAATCATCACTCATAACATGACATTTCTTCATTTGGGAGTATTTTGTGTGATTTACTCTAACTCAAGTACTTCACATTCACAAAATGAATGAAGGAAGTTTGATTACATCCATGAGATAGTCAGTCTAAAGGACCAAGAATTGCATTGAAAACCACCTTCATGTTCGTGATGTTGTCAAGCTCTAGTTATGGAACTTTGTCAAGAAACCAATACTTTTATAAAGCCTTCCTTAAAATGATGGTTTTGATAGTCCTCCTACAAGTAGTTCTCATATTGACCACAAACATTCTAGTAAGCAACGCATTCAAAGATAAAGAGTTATTTAGTTTCAACTATGCCTCTTTTGTAGAAAGTACATGCTCTCTCTTCACACACCTCTTTAGGAACTATCTAACTACATATCTCATGCCTTGATGATACATGTTCTCTCTTCCCAAACCTCTTTAGGAACTATCCATCTACATGTCTAACACCTTAGATGATGAAACTTGATTCTTAGTTGTGCCACTAACAAAAGATAGCCTTACCCTTAATTGTCATCCTACAAGTAAATACTTTTCATCATATGTAAGATATTGCCCCCATTTGTACTAGATATTTTTGCCCTTCTGCAAAATTAACTATGAGACATTTCTTCAAACAAATTGGTTGCTATAAATTTGACAATATTTTGAGACTTGTAGATGGTATATTTCTTTTCATGCTTGAATGCAAATTAGATATATATGGAATAGGAAAAAGAGAGGAAGTAAAAAAAATCATTCATCATGGAATGTCAAATAAAGAAATCTGATGTAGTCACATTGTTTCTCATTTGTAGTAAATAATTGTATTGTTGTGTATTCATAAATTAAAGTTCATTGACATAAAAAAATTTAAAAACTAATTTCTTGACATCTTAAAATGAGATATTAAATATTATTTAGTTAACATATATAATATGTACAGTGATAATAAATAAGATAAATGATAAATATAATGAAAAAATACTTAATGAAATATGGTAGATGATTATAAACAAGATAAATGTTTAACTATATAATTAATTATCAAATGGGCTTTACTTAGTGAGCTTGAAATTTAGCATGTGTTTTTAGAATCTCCTCATTTTCAAAAATTATTGTTCCTAACTCCATTTTTGTCACCTTCCCAATACCCATTGAGTACCCATGTACTCCTTTTCCTATATAAACCTCTATGCCCCCTCTCGAGAAAACCATGTCCCCCTATTTAGGCAATATATCGTCCTCTTTTTGGCCTATTTTAAACCCCCCCAATAATCACATGTGGTATTATGTCTATAATAATCACATCATAACATGATGTTTCTTCATTTGGGAGCATTTTGTGTGCTTTGCTCTAAACAGAGTAATTCATGCTCACTAATTAAATGAAGTAATTTTTAAATAGTACATGGACCAGTTAGTCTAAAGGATCGAGAATTGCCTCAGAGACCACCTTCATGTTCTTAATTTTTTCTCTCTAGTTATGAAAATTTTTCAAGAAACCAATAGCTTTATGAAGCCTTCCTAAATAAGATGGTATGGATAGCCTATAAGTTGTTCCCATATTGACCATAGGTATTCTAGTAAGTAGCGCATTCATAGATAAAAGAGTTATTTAGTTTCAACTACCATTTTGTTGCAGAAAGTACATATTCTCTCTTCCTAAATCTCTTTGGTAAATATCCATCTACCTTTATCACACCATAGAAGATGAAATATGATTCTTACTTCTATCACTGACAATCTAGCCTTGCCCTTAATTGTCACCCTACAAGAAATATTTTTCATCATATGTAACATATTGCCCCTATTTGTACCAAATATTTTTGCCC
Source organism: Cupressus sempervirens (assembly GCA_028749045.1). Lineage (NCBI taxonomy): Eukaryota > Viridiplantae > Streptophyta > Pinopsida > Cupressales > Cupressaceae > Cupressus > Cupressus sempervirens. The sequence goes on along the minus strand of CM053783.1, from coordinate 586,369,906 downwards.
TTTCACCAAATTCAAACTATGAGACATTGTCAAACAACTTGATTGCTATAATTTGACAGTGTTTTCAAACTTTTAGGTGGTAGATTTATTTTGATGTTTGAATGAATGACAAATATATGACAATAAGAAAAATAGGGGAAATAAAGTAATAATGTAAATCTAATGCAACTCAAGGATGGAGAATCCCCAAAGGAGATGTCCAACTAAGAGCAACACAAGGAAGTAATAACATAAAAGGATTCCAATGAAATGACATGATTGAATTAATTATTTTTAAATCCAATGACAATTTTCTTGCAATTTTTTTAAGAAATAAGGCCTACCTGGTTGTGGCCTTACAATAGATACAAATCCAATGTGTGGTCACTATGCACACAAAAATTGACCTCTATCCCCTAGTAAATTTCACCACTTAGATACATCAATATATATTCCATTTTTAATTACCTTGGCACACAAGTCAGCCTAGAAGATTCACACTTCTTGATAATTAAGAAACATGTTACATCTCATAGGATGAACCCCAAAGATAAGATCAATGGTCAGGACTATGAACACATATGAAGGTGTTGTCTTAAATATAGGTCAACACATGTTGCAAGAATCATCACAAAGAACCTTGAACAACCACATGAAAGAATCAAAAACTACTTCATAAAAAAACAATTATCAGTTAAAAAACTAAAACCCAACAATCAATTAGAGTGTTAGAACCAATAAATGGTTAGAGTGTTAGTGGCAAACACACTACTTGAGAGAAAAATAAAGAACACTCATCAATATGATATCAAAATGACATGTGATCATTGGAGAACAATCATGGATTGGTCTTCATAAAGCTTGTAGGATTGCATGAACTAGAATCCAAGATCAAATGACCATAAACATGATCATTAAGATACGTAAATACAAAAAAAAGAACAAAACATAGAATAAATGATGCAAGATTGACAAGAGCCTCAAATTTTCCTACTATTGGAAATATAATAGGGAAAGTAAGATTCTGAGAGGGGGGTCTAATCAAGACCTACAAAACTTTTACTACTTCAAAACATAAACCATGCTCATATATAATCACCACACATGTCTCTTCCTTAACAATCAAATTTTTCATGTGAAATCATATATCAACATGTAATATCAAATTTAACATCTAATAACATGAGAAAAAAATCTAATAAATAAATTAATACATGAAAAAAAGATCTGGTAATGCAAAAACCCTCCAAGGTGAAGGTAAAACTATAGTAGGGATGATACCCACAAAATCTTCACTATTATAGCAATAAAGTGTGTCTATTAGGGCTACAAAGTTTGATCACTTCTTTTGATCTACCCTATGAAGGATCTTCCCTATTAAGAGCTTACAAGACTTATTTAGACCACCTTGTGCTGGTGTTTCTATACTACCAAACATCAAAATACTTGATACCAAGATGTTGAAGAAAAACCTAGTCCAAGGGTTAGCTATTTCCTATGTTCAACTGTCACTAGGATTTTCTACTCTTTAGGCTCTACAAAACCAAGGTGGGTGTGCCTGAGGGACCAAATCATTCAAAACCTAATACTACCTTCACATTTCATTCATCCATTGACATTCTATGAGATGCAACAAGCTTCAGGCTTAGAGAATATTGAAAGATGTCCTTATGATAGAAAGATATTTACAAAGTTACTATCACAAAAGATAAAAATTGGTGCAATAGAATGATTTACACCATGAATATTCTTTTGTGGGGACCACTTTTGCTACACTTCATTGTTGCTAAGGAATTTTTGATTGGCACTGCTTATGATGCTTGTGATGGACTTGCTTCTGATACTTGAAAATTGAGCTTAACCTAAGGTTATCCATCCAAGTCATCATGTACTAACATGACAGTCATATTTGATTCTCCTACAACCAAGTTATTAGTTTGGACCTCTATGCTTGTTACTGTAGTTGATTGTTGATCTTTCCTCTTCTGGTTTAACTAATGTATCACTTGTTTGCAACTCATCTTGGTCCACTTCATCTTCATCAGTTTCACCAATCACTAACTATTTTAAATGTACAAAATCTGCCATCCACTTGTTAAAAATTGTGTCATCTGGACAATCAAAACTCAATAATTCATATTGCTTCTTCAAAAAAAAAACTCCTAACTTATTGATTTCAATAAATTCCTCTTTAATAGAATCATATAAAATTTGAACTCTAACAACTTCCTTAGTTGTTTTTTCCCACAATGCATGCCCTTCTTCATTTATAACCTTATTAATTCTAAGGCATAATAAATCATCTAATTCATTGATCCATTTCTCCTTATCATTTAATTTATCTATTTTTCTCAGTGCATGGGGGAAAATTCCAAATTTCTTAGCAAGATACTTTGAGAAGTAGATTATAGTCCTCTTTTTCACTGCAACCCTCTTATCATCAAAATCAGATAGATCATTAGTCATGTCAAAGATTTTTTATATCTACTCACAAGACAAACTAATGGTTGAAACACATAACAAAGTGACATCCTTATCTCTGCTAGCCCACTTATTCATAATGGGCTTCAAATCATCCTCACCACCTTTTATTTCATTCCACATGTCCATTATATTCACTAATTTTTTATAGAATGTTGGCTAGTCAATCTTATCTACCATACATAAAATTTTATTTTTTGATCTTGTCCTCATATAAGTCATTTAATTCCACATGTAATGCCCAAAGTTTTCTTTTCTCTTCTTCAAACTCCTCAGTTGTGTAAAATTGTGGTCTCTATGGAGTATTTGGTAGCTCTACAAGGGGAGTTGACTTAAAGGGCTCAATTGGAGGATGAGGATAAGCAATCCTGGGTTAGTTGGATTCTCCCACTTTTCTCTTTCCAAGTTGCTTATCCATTTGGGCCACCTGAGCTTTTGACTAGTGTACCCTATTCCCTCTCTCCTCATATGCTTTTAGCATCTCTTCAAATTTAGCATTAAGGTTCAAGAATTATTTTTTTGTCCTTCGTGGAAACAACAACTCCAAAGTCCAACATTTCTTTGGTCATTTTGGATAATTTTTTGCTATCCACCTCCTCTACTCTATAGACCATGAGGCTGCCTGTATGCTTAGCATCTAAACCTTCTTGTATCATAGTCATATCCCTTTTTTCAATGGACCATATCACCATTATCTAATAATCAGCACTATATTTTAATCCCTTATGTGCTTGCAAGACCTCATCCTCGATTTTAAATTGAGTATCTTTTTCTTTTCTTGTAGCATTAAAAATCATGGCATTGGCGATGTCCCATTCAAGTAAAGTCAAAATTATTGAATCTTTCAATAATTATCTTCCCCCTTTAAGGGTTTCTTTTGAAAACTCTTCCATGAAGTTAGCTTTGACTTCCTCTTCAATTTTGGTCTTTTTTGTTAGATTGCTTTTCTTTGATTAATTTACACTTAGCCTCAAAATTATCAATATTTCTCTTCAACAAAAATTGAGCAAATGCACTAGACTTTACAAAAATCTAATAATCAATAATTTTTTTAGAAGTTTGAGCTATCATAGGATCTATTTCCTCACATCTATAATCTCCCACAGTGAGAGCTAGTGTAGGCATAGGAGGTTCTTCAGATACTCCTTCTTCAATATCTACAAATGTAACCACAATATCCCTCTCCCCTCCAATTTGTCTCAATTGTTCTCTCAAGGATACTTCATCATCTATCCTGAGTGGGGTCTAGGTAGGTGAGTTCTCTTCAACATTAGAAGATGATCCCTACTCCAATTTTAGTTTCTGAGGAGCATGTGTATCAGGTGGGCTTTCAGACCTTGGTCTTTTATATGGAGGAATGGGTTGTACACTCTTAGTCACTATGTACCCAAATCTTTTCTTAAATTTATACTACCTAGGATTCAAAATCATTTTACTTGCCAACCTCCTTTCCACCTCAATGGCATTGTCTAGGTATGCTTGTGTCGATATTTATTTCTTTTCATTTAAAGTTTGCATAATCCCAAAAAAATTATCCATCAACATATCCACTTTCATACCCTAATATTTTCTATCAGCTAAGGGATCATAATCTAGCTCAAAAGCATTTATGAAATCTAGGACTTTGCTATGTACTTTCCATTTTTCCTTCCTAAGCTCATACTCTTGCAATGAATTTTTTTTTCTAACAATGTCCTCCAGAAAGTATACCATTTTCTTATGAGCTTTATTATTAGTTCTTTCTCTAAAGAGGTCATAAAATCCCGCTAAATCTATGACATGAGCATGGGATTGAGCCATCTGATATTTGTCTAAAAATTTCTCTAAGTTCCTCCATCCCTTCTTGACAAAAACAAAATTATGAACAATAGTAAGTTGGGGAAAGAATGAACCTTTAGACTTTCCTAAAAAATCTGTTTCTTTAAGTGATCCAATCTACCATAAAAGTTTAGCAATTCCTACTTTTAAAGGCACTTGATAGGGTAGCACATGTGGTTTTCCTAGAAAACCATTAACTCTTAAAATAGTGGATGTTGCATATGGGATGATATCTCCCGAATTGTGACTCACCATCAACCCTTTGGCATGATCTTTTGGACCAATCAACTCTAATAGAAGTTGTGGTATTCTAAGGCTATCCTTTATTAATAATATTCTGAGCCTAGAAGTAAAATACCTATCAAATCTAATAAAACTAGCATCAGTCACCTCCCATGTCGTATCTACACTCTATAGTTGGATAGGGAGCTTTTCTCCATCTCTTTCTAGTTCCAATTTCATTTGCTTATAAACAGAATGGCTTATAAACTTTAACCTTTGCAATTCCTATTAATCCATTATGAATTTCTTCTGCTAAATGAGTAGCAAAGTCAAAAATTGAACTCATACCATACTAAAATGTTTGAGCAATAATGAAAAAAATGGAGCCTAGAATATGGTCTTTCTCATCCATGCCAAAGATTTTGCAAAGAGAGAAATATAATGCCTGTGATCTAGGGTTGAAATATTTTTTCAACAAAGGCTCTGCAGTGTTTTATGTAACTAGCCGGTAATGATCTAATTTTGACAAAATGCTCCTCCAATGGTTCTCCCTTTAGATATATTCTTTATCCATCACACCTATCCTATAAGTCTTCCATGTCTATCTTTTCATGGACTACATGGTTAGGGTTTAACTTAATAACTTCTCTAGTCAGTTTTGGTGAAACCCTAAAGAGATTATCACTAGCATGATTCTTCACAATTCTAGAAATTGGATCATAATTCTTTGACATTGCTGCCAGCAAATCATCATCAAAGAAAACTCATGGGACAATTAATTTACCTATATTGAATTCTTGTACATTGTTCAAGGGAGTATTTAACCTTTTTTCTACAAACCATTTTTGGAAAATCCCTAATCCTCCAAGAGACACTTTAGCATCCCTCAACCAATTTGCTTTATCATAAAAACCCTCACTAACCGATAACCTAGGGCTTTTTTGGAAAAACTCTTTTCCCTTAGCTAGCTCATTTATGGACTATGGAATTTTCTCTAGGAAATTGTCATGCATGACTCTCTTCAAATAATCTACTTTTCCCAACAAATCCCTTTGTGGAGGCATGTTTGAAAATTGGGTAAGTGCACAAAGTTGTGGTGCCAAAAGGGGGGTATAAGTGGACACCTTTTTCCTGAAATCAGCAAATTCTAGACTTGAACAAAAATTTGAAGATAGTTACGCTCAAAATTTTAAGATATGACAAAAACAAAAGTCGTAGTCCTTTGAATCTAGTTTCTAAACTACTAATTTTTTTTCAAAATGGTTTAGTTTTAGGTCCTCAAAAAAGGGGGCCACAGAAAGTGGTACTGTGTATTCCAAAAAAACATAACATAGTACAAAGTGTGGCCCCCCTAAAATTTAATTTTTTTTTTTGAAATTCTTTAATTGCTCCAGTCAAAAGTTACCTAACACTATGTAGTTTATCCCAGATTTTTCGGGTAATTTTATAATGTGTATTTTTTTTAATGAATTTTTTAATTAGACCCATCCAAAAAATGTGAAATATCTATGTGCTCCCCCTAGAAATGATTGAAAACTAATCTAAAATCAAAACTTTTTTTTTTTCAAAGTGCGTAGAATGGAGTCTAGTTTCTAAAAAACTAAGTTGTTACAAAATTTGATGAATGAGCTAAAATCTACAGCCCAATTAGTACATGGTGGTTTTTGACAAAAAATGAACATACATTCAAAAGAAATTATAGATGAAAGACTTAAAATAGTTCAAATTAAAAATAAATTATATGGTTAGATAGCTAAAACAGAGACCTATAATGTTATGTAACCTGATCTTATCGATACCCAACCACGAGGAATCTTGAAGGGGAGCACACAAGAAAAATCAATCATTTTTTGTATGTTTGCTGGAAAACACATCTTAGACCTGTTTATAAACTCCAAACCTTTGGGTTGGATCTCCAAGGCAAAACCAAGCCTTAGGCTTGATTTTAATGCAAAGCTTTGATTAGCGCGTGCACCCTATAGCGCGCACGCGCTATTAAAATGCTATTGAATTCGAGGTAGTGTGCACACGCTATAGTGCGCACGCACTATTGAGACCTGAATTGAAAACCAAAACCAAGAGAGAGCTAGGGGGGTGGGGAAAGGGAATGGCTATTTGTGTGTGTGAGAGAGATAGAGAGAAAGTAGGGGATGGGAGAGGGGAGAGAGGAAGTGAGAAAGAGTAGGGGTGGTAGAGAGAGTATAGGATGGGAGATAGAGGAAATGTGAGAGAGTAGGGGTGGCAAAGAGAGTACAAGATGCAAGAGAGAGGAAGTGTGAGAGAGAGAGAGAGTAGAGGTGGCAAAGAGAGAGTACGGGATGGCGGAGAGAGATTGAAAGTAGGGGATGGGAGAGAGAGGAAGTGTGAGAGAGAGTACAAGTTGGGAGAGAGAGATTGAGAGTAGGGGATGGGGGAGAGAGAGAGTAGGTGGTGGGAGATGGAGTGGGAGAGGAAGAACGAGCGAGAGGAGGATGGGAGTGCATGTGTGTGAAAGAGAGAGAGTAGGGAATGGGAGAGGGGGAATATAGAGTAGCTTGAGAGAGAGTAGGGGATGGGAGAGAGAGTAGGGGATGGAAGAGAGAGTAGGTGATGGGAGAGGGAGTGGGAGAGGGAGAGAGAGAGGGGGGATGGAAATGTGTGTAAGAGAGAAAGAGAGAGAGTGTGAAAATGTGAGAGAGGGTAGGGGGTAGCAGAGAGAGAGAGTAGAGAGGGAGAGAGTGAGAGTGAGAGAGAGAGAGAGAGAGTGAGAGTAGGTAGTGGGAGAGGGAGAGCGAGTGAGAGAAAAAGTAAAGGATGGGAGAGGAGAGAGGGGGGATGGGTGTGTGTGAAAGAGAGAGATTAGGGAATGAGAGAGGGGAGAGAGAGATAGAGAGAGTAAGGGATGGGATAGAAAGAGAGTAGGCAATGGCAGAGGGAGTGGGAGAGGGAGAGAGAGGGTGGATGGAAGAGAAAGAGATTAGGCAATGGCAAAGGGAGTGGGAGAGGGAGAGAGAGGGGGGATGGAAGTGTGTGTAAGAGAGAAAGTATGGGATGGGAGAGAGTGTGAGAGTGAGAGAGAGAGTAGGGGTGGCAAAGAGAGAGAGTGAGAGTAGGGGATGGGAGAGAGAGGGAGAGAGTGAGAGAGAGAGATAGTAGGTGATGGGAGAGGGAGTGGGAGGGAGAGAGAGAGAGGGGGAATGGAAGTGTGTAAGAGAGATAGAGTTGGGGATGGGAGAGAGTAGGCAATGGGAGAGGGAGTGTGTGTGAGAGAGAGAGGGGGGGAATGGGAATGCGTATAAGAGAGATAGAGTAGGGGATGGGAGAGAGTGTGAGAGTTTGAGAGAGATTAGGGGGTGGTAGAGAGAGCTTGTATAAGATGGGGGTGAGAGAGAGAGAGAGAGAGAGAGAGAGAGAGAGAGAGAGAGAGAGAGAGAGAGAGAGAGAGAGAGAGAGAGAGAGAGAGAGAGAGAGTAGGGGATGGGAGAGAGTGTGAGAGAGAGTAGGGGATGGAAGAGAGAGAGTGAGAGTAGGGGATGGGAGAGAGAAAGTAAAGAGGGAAAGAGAGTACTTGAGAGAGAGAGATAGTAGGTGGTGCAAGAGGGAGTGGGAGAGGGAGAGAGAGGGGGGATGGGAGTGTGTGTGACAAATCTAGAGAGTAGGGGATGGGAGAGGATAGAGAGAGGGGGGAATGGGAGTGTGTGTCTATGAAAGAGAGAGAGTAGGGGATGGGGGAGGGGAGAGAGAGAGTAGGGGATGGGGGAGAGAAAGTAGGCAGTGGGAGAGGGAGTGGGAGAGGGAGAGAGAGAGAGGGGGAATGGGAATGTGTGTAAGAGAGATAGAGTAGGGGATGGAAGAGAGTGTGAGAGTGTGAGAGAGAGTAGGTGGTGGCGGAGAGAGCTCATATGGGATGGGAGAGAGAGAGTGAGATTAGGGGATGGGAGTGTGAGAGAGAGTAGGGGATGGGAGAGAGAGAGAGAGTGAGAGTAAGGGATGGGATGGGAGAGAGAGAGAGAGAGTAGAGAGGGAGAGAGAGAACTTGAGAGAGAGAGATCTAGTAGGCGGTAGGAGAGGGAGAGGGAGAGAGATAGGGGGATGGGAGTGTGCGTGACAGATGTAGAGAGTAGGGGATGGGAGAGAAGAGAGTGGGGGATAAGAGTGTGTGTGTCTATGAAAGGGAGAGAGTAGGGGATGGGAGAGAGTGTGAGAGTGTGAGAGAGAGTAAGGGGTGGAAAAGAGAGAGTATGAGATGGGAGAGACAGAGTGAAAGGATGGGAGAGATAGAGTGAAAGGATGGGAGAGAGTGAGAGAGAGAGTAGGGGGTGACAGAGAGAGAGAGAGAGAGTACGGGATGGGAGAGACAGAGTGAAAGGATGGGAGAGAGTGTGAGAGAGAGTAGGGGATGTGAGAGAGTGTGAGAGAGTTGGGAATGGGAGAGAGAGAGAGTAAGAGTAGGGGATGGGAGAGAGAGAGTAGAGAGGGAGAGAGAACATGAGAGAGAGAGATAGTAGGTGACCTAGGAGAGGGAGTGGGAGAGGAGGAGAGAGAGGGATGGGAGTGCGTGTGACAAATCTAGAGAGTAGGGGATGGGAGAGAAGAGAGAGGGGGGATGGGAGTGTGAGTGTGTGTGTGTGTCTATGAAAGAGAGAGAGTAGGGGATAGGAGAGAGTGTGAGAGAGAGTAGGGGGTGGCAAAGAGAGAGTACGAGATGGGAGAGACAGAGTGAAAGGATGGGAAAGAGTGTGAGAGCGAGTAGGAGGTGGCAGAGATAGATAGTACGAGATGAGAGAGATAGAGTAAAAGGATGAGAGAGAGTGTCAGAGAGAGTAGGGGATGGGAGAGAGTGTGAGAGAGAGTTGGGGATTGGAGAGAGAGAGAGTAAGAGTAGGGGATGGGAGACAGAGAGAGAGTAGAGAGGGAGAGAGAGAACTTGAGAGAGAGAGAGATAGTAGGTGGTGGGAGAGAAAGTAGGAGAGGAGGAGAGAGAGGGATGGGAGTGTGTGTGAGCGATCTAGAGAGTAAGGGATGGGAGAGGGGAGAGAGAGGGGGATGAGAGTGTGTATCTGCAAAAGAGAGAGTTTAGGGGATGGGAGAGGGGAGAGAGAGAGTAGCCCAAGAGAGAGAGAGAGTAGCAGATGGGAGAGAGGGGCGGATGGGAGTGCGTGTAAGAGAGAGTAGGGGATGGGAGAGAGTGTGAGAGAGAGTAGGAGGTGGCAGAGAGAGAGAATGGGATGGGAGAGAGAGAGAGAGTGAGAGTAGGGGATGGGAGAGAAGAGAGAGGGGGGATGGGAGTGTGTGTGTGTGTGTGTGTGTTTGTGTGTGTGTCTATGAAAGAGAGAGAGTAGGGGATGGGAGAGAGTGTGAGAGTGTGAGAGAGAGTAGGGGGTGGAAAAGAGAGAGTACGAGATGGGAGAGACAGAGTGAAAGGATGGAAAAGAGTGTGAGAGAGAGTAGGAGGTGGCAGAGAGAGAGAGAGAGTACGAGATGAGAGAGAGAGAGTGAAAGGATGAGAGAGAGTGTGAGAGAGAGTTGGGGATGGGAGAGAGTGTGAGAGAGAGTTGGGGATTGGAGAGAGAGAGAGTAAGAGTAGGGGATGGGAGAGAGAGTAGAGAGGGAGAGAGAGAGATAGTAGGTGGTGGGAGAGGGGAGAGAGAGAGAGAGAGAGCAGCCCAAGAGAGAGAGAGAGTAGCGGATGGGAGAGAGGGGCGGATGGGAGTGTGTGTAAGAGAGAGTAGGGGATGGGAGAGAGTGTGAGAGAGAGTAGGAGGTGGCAGAGAGAGAATGGGATGGGAGAGAGAGAGAGAGAGTGAGAGTAGGGGATGGGAGAGAGTGTGTGAGAGAGAGTAGGGGATGGGAGAGAGAGAGTAGAGAGTAGGGGATGGGAGAGGAGAGAGAGAGGGGGATGGGAGTGTGTATCTGTAAAAGAGAGAGTTTAGGGGATGGGAGAGAGTAGCAGATGTGAGAGTGTGAGAGAGAGTAGGGAGATGGGGGAGAGAGAGAGAGAGAGTAAGAAGTGGGAGAGGGAGGATGGGAGTGTGTGTGAGAGATCTAAAGAGTAGGGGATGGGAGAGGAGAGAGGGTGAGAGAGATAGAGAGAGTAGGCGGTGGGAGAGGGAGAGCGAGAGAGAGTAAAGGATGGGAGAGGGGAGAGAGAGAGAGTGTAGAGGATGGGAGAGGGGAGAGAGAGTAGGAAGAGAGAGAGAGTAGGGAGAGAGAGAGAGAGTAGGGAGGATGGAGAGTGATGTGTTCTCACATAGTGCGTACGTGCTATAGCGCGTATGCACTATGTGAAATCACCTAAAAATGGTCAAAAAGAAACTTTGGGGCCCGTTTCATTCATTCTCTACTTTTGTTCTGTTCTGCACTCTGTTATCCTGACAAAAATCTTGGGTTTCAACACAAAAAACACTCTTTCAAGGTGGCAAACACTATTTCAAGCTAACAAACACTATTTCAAGGTGGCAAACACTTTTGGAAGCTAGCAAACACCAAATTCAATCATTGGATACACGATTTGAAGACTTTTTGAATATTCCTTGTATAGAAAAGGTTAGTGCAATCTATTTTAAATATTGTTTGTTGATATATAGATACAAATTTGATTATAATTTGACATGTTGTTTAATATATAGTGAATTCATTGAAATTTGTATGTTTCAATGAAATTTTATTTCGAAATGGTTAGAAATTTGACAAGTTGTTATATATATATATTGTGTATTCATTCAAATAATTATAATTTTTATATGTATTTGAATAATTTGTAATTTACACATTTTAAGTAATTCAAATGTTTGAATAATTTGACATGTAGAAATCATCATCATGCCAAGGAAGAAACCAAAAAATCAAACAAATGAAGATAGGGAGAGAGATTTGGCAATTAAAAGAGATAAAATGAAATTACTACATGAGCAAAGAAAATTGCAAAGCAATAATGAAGAATTGACTTTCGAAGAGGATCAAGAACCACCGGTACCAAGAAACAAAGAGGAAGAATTGGAAAGACAAAGAGAACGAATGAGAATATTATGCTCAAGAAGACAATTGAATTGTGAAGCTACACCATCTTCTAATGTTGGACTCATATCGTCTGCTACACCATCTTTCAATGTTGAAGTCATATCGTCCTCTCATGTTGAAGAGACACCAATTTGTAGATTCGACAATATACACACTCCATCATGTCATGTTGAAGGCACAACATCAATACATCAAGTAGGTGATATTCCATCTTCTGCATCTTATTGCCAAGGCACATCATCTTCGGTTCAGGGTACGCAATACACTCAACCTTATGTTGATGTTCAAAATGTTGAGAGAATTGAAGAGATTATAACACCTTCTAGAATTTGTTTTAGAAGACCAAAATATTTGATTGATATTGATAGTAACATTTTGAAATCAATGCCTGAAAAGATTAGCAAGCGTACTTGTCAAAGAAAAGTTAATCGTATGTGGAGATTATTTTTTGATGAATTAAATATTACAGGTCAATGCCAATTATTTGTTGAAATGATGAGGAATTTAAAATTTAGGCCTATCATGAAGATTCTTGGGCTAAGAACGATGGATGATTCAAATGAAAAAAACATTGTAAAGAATCTAATGAATGCTTATGACAAAGTGGATTCTAAATCATGCACCAAAGATAGTAATATCGCAAGATGAGTACTTACATCGACAAACCCCAATGCAATATCTAGGGTTATTATATGGTCCTCAACTTGATATTTCCAAACTCTCCTAATCATCACAAGACTCCACTCACCAACCCAAATCATAGATGTCCTTTTCTTTCTTACTTGACCTACCAGTTCTAGATCCCCAATTAGGCCAAAATTTTCAAACTCACTAGGTGCTCTTGCACCATTCTCCCCATGTGACAAAGAACTCATGGTGGATAAATTTGAAGGAATTTCATAGGAATACCTTTCTTTCCAAAATCACTCTCATCTATCCATGTTACTTTAGATTCTGGTTGATCCTTCCATTTGATAAGATGCTCCATATAGGTGCCATGACAAGTCTTCTTCTTGATTCTTGAATCCATAACCTTTTCAGCTTTTGGCTGAGATTATAATGGGATAGTGACTTCTTCAACCTTTGATTTTGTTTGTCCTTCTATGAATGTAGGCCCTTTATATTGAACTTAGTCCTTGAAATTAAAGATAAGGTAAATTTCCAAGTTTGGTGGGAGTTCTATTTTGTTGGCATTAGAACCGTAATTTGCAAGTACCTTACAAGGTCCTATCCTATGCATTTGTAGCTTGGTTGGAACACCCTATGCAAGTACCAAAACTCATCCTTGGCATCATATCATGGCCTTAACACCTTGGATCATCTCAAAACATCTCATCTAACATGTTCCAACTCCTTGCACACTCTCAGCAACTCATCTCTTACACTTTCTCAATTTTGCCTCTTCTAGGCTTGTTCCAACTAGCCCTTGCCAGTCACTGATTTGTTGTTTTCTCCAAAATTTTCCATAGAACTTCATAAACTATTGGGTGATTAAAATACCCTTTTCCTCACTCTAAAATATACTCCAAAACCAACTACACTTATTTTGTAAAATATCACTCAAAACTGGCTATTTCAGTCTGCCAACTAGGCCTAGTTTGAGGGCATTTACAAAGCAACTCACAATCCCTTGACTTTTGGAACTCCCATGACCCAAAAAAGTCTTAAGACATGAATCAAATGCAAGGATTCTTCTATTTTTTTGGTCTCATGATCAACTTTACAATGGTTTTTACAAAACCCTCCTTTCTAGCCCCTTTACCCTAGGGCTTTCTAGAACTCTTACTTTGCAACGTCTCTAGAACCCCAAAATGGTTCAAACACCTTCAATTTGGTTATATTAGATGACTTCAAACATAAAATGCAACTCTTTTTTAGAGAAAAAACTAAATTCACCTTGGGAGCAACCACATACCCCTTTTTATGCATTCAAATTTTAGGGAAAACTATGCAAATACTTCTTAAATGGTTTCAACACTTGACTTTTTAGATGGAAATGGTTATTATAGAATCAAACCAACAAGAAAAATCCCAAACTTGAGGTTTCTCAACACTCAACAATGAAATTTCAAAACTGTTACCAACACTTACTACTAGGACAATTTCTAGTTTTAACGATCAAACTCCCAAACCATACAAAGGACCCCCTGCTGTTTTTGCATTTTTAAACACTCTTTTTGGATACCTAAAATAACCTCTCTCACTTTTTGGAGATCACACTCCGTTTTCATTTTACGACGCCATCTTAGGTGATGCTGAAACTTGCAATGTCGGCTAGTACAAAGTTGCCAACTGCCAAATCTCTCTCACCTTTCCTCGTGGGATCAAACTATCTATTCTGTTAGCTCCACGTGGCTAGGTAAACCCTATCCCCAACCTCGTCCTATCCTCTTCAGTTCTCGAATGGTCTCAGGCACGCCAATCCAGAATGTCCCCAAGGGTCACTAAATGCCATAGGGCTGCGATCTTTGACGAGGCATATCTCGGAGCTCGTGTGAGGTATGGATGTGATTCTAGTTCCTACAAGACCGTGTTGTAGAGAACTACAATAAACTATCTCACTTTTTGGAGATCACACTCCATTTTTATTTTACAACACCATCTCGGGTGATGCTAAAACTTGCAGTGTGGGCTAGTACAAAGTTGCCAACTGCCAAATCTCTCTCACCTTTTGTTGTGGGATCGAACTGTCTACTCCATTAGCTCTAGGTAGCCAAGTAAAATCTATCCCCAACCTCGTCCTATCCCCTTTCGTGCTCGAACGTTCTCAGGCACGCCAATCCGGAATGTCCCCAAGGGTCAGTAAATGCCATAGGGCTACAATCTTTGACGAGGCATATCTCAGAGCTCGTGCGAGGTATGGATGCGATTCTAGTTCCTATAGGACCGTGTTGCAGAGACCTACAATAACCTCTCTCTCTTTTTGGAGATCACATTCTGTTTTCATTTTACAACACCATCTCGGGTGATGCTGAAACTTGTAGTGTTGGCCAATACAAAGTTGCCAACTGCCAAATCTCTCTCATCTTTCGTCGTGGGATCAAACTGTCTACTCCATTAGCTTCAAGTGGCTGGGTAAACCCTATCCCCAACCTTGTCTTGTCCCCTTCAATGCTTGAACGTTCTCAGGCACGCCGAACCTGAATGTCCCTAAGGGTCACTAAATGCCACAGGGCTGCAATCTTTGACTGGGCATATCTCAAAGCTCGTGTGAGATATGGATGAGATTCCAATTCCTACAGGACCGTATTGCAAAGACCTACAATAACCTCTCTCACTTTTTGGAGATCACATTTCATTTTCATTCTACAATGCCATCTCGGGTGATGCTGAAACTTGTAGTGTTGGCCAGTACAAAGTTGCCAACTGCCAAATCTCTCTCATCTTTCATCGTGGGATCAAAATTTCTACTCCATTAGCTCCGAGTGGCTGGGTAAACCCTATCTCCAACCTCCTCCTATCCCTTTCAGTGCTCGAACGTTCTCAGGCACGCTGAACCAGAATGTCCCTAAGGGTCACTAAATGTCATAGGGCTGCGATCTTTGATGGGGCATATCTCAGAGCTCGTGCGAGGTATGGATGTGATTCTAGTTCCTATAGGACCGTGTTGCAGAGACCTACAATAACCTCTCTCTCTTTTTGGAGATCACATTTCATTTTCATTTTACAACGCCATCTCGGGTGATGCTGAAACTTGTAGTGTTGGCTAGTACAAAGTTGCCAACTGCCAAATCTCTCTCATCTTTCATCGTGGGATCAAACTATCTACTCCATTAGCTCCGAGTGGCTGGGTAAACCCTATCCCCAACCTTGTCTTATCCCCTTTAGTGCTCGAACGTTCTCATGCATGCCGAACCAGAATGTCCCTAAGGGTCACTAAATGCCACAGGGCTGCGATCTTTGATAGGGCATATCTCAGAGCTCGTGTGAGATATGGATGAGATTCCAATTCCTACAGGACTATGTTGCAGAGACCTACAATAACCTCTCTCTCTTTTTGGAGATCACATTCTGTTTTCATTCTACAATGCCATCTCGGGTGATGCTGAAACTTGTAGTGTTGGCCAGTACAAAGTTGCCAACTGCCAAATCTCTCTCATCTTTCGTCGTGGGATCAAACTATCTGCTCCATTAGCTCTGGGTGGCTAGGTAAACCCTATCCCCAACCTCTTCCTGTCCCCTTCAATGCTCAAACATTCTCAGGCACGCTGAACCAGAATGTCCCTAAGGGTCACTAAATGCCACAGGGCTGCGATCTTTGATGGGGCATATCTATGGGCTATCAATACTTTGACTATACTTTAAGTCAACGATTATCAATATGTGAAAAAATGGAACTCGTTGTATTTTGAAGTATTGAGAAGATGGCCTTGCCCTTCCCCAGGAGTTTCAAAAATGGGAGACATTAGGTAAGAGAGTGAAAATGTTACTATCGCTTCAATGCACATGACGCAATTGGAAATGCAAATTTTGATGGTAATCATTTTGTGATAAGGGAGAGACTAGGGATGATCATTGTTACTATCTCTTTAGTAGTGGAATTTTGTTTTCTCTTGAATTTGGTGGTGGGGGATCAGTGGTAAGTCTCCTTGGATATTCCTTCTTATGATGTTAGTGACAAGTGTTGCTCTTTGAAAACACTTGTACAATCTTTTTTAAATTATTAGATAAAAATAGAGAATTGTAAGTATTAAACATGATTAGCCTTTAGTTCCTAGAAGATCTTTATTTCCCTGTCAATGCATTTAGAAAGTTAAGTTTTAAGAAGATCATAAATAGAAAAAATTAGAGAAGTGATTTAAACATTTATATTGATTGGAAACACATGAGTCTTGAGTTTCCTCTACCTTTTAAAGAATGTTCCTTAGCTAGCAGACCTAATTCCACATTCCATAAGACTGTCATTGCACTAAAGATTTAGGAAACCAACTGCTCTAAGATAAAGCTTCCCGGTCAATAATAATCTAGCCTATTGAGGAACATAATACTTCTCAATTAAACTTGTGTTAATTCAGTATTAATTTTGAAATTAACTATAATTTTAGTATCTGTGTATAGGGGGTGACTGAGAAAACTATTTGAGGTCCAATTTGAAAATATATTTGTAAGGATCTCGACCAAGGTTCACAACTTCAATGATTAATACATTCATTCAAGCCAATACCTCACTACAAAAAAATAATATATAAGAAAGGTAGTGAATAACGTCATGTCTAGACCCAAATCAACCAATGAAAGTCAAATTAGCATAATGTGGAACAACAATATATGCATTGAGTGGGTTGTCATAAAAAAGCTTCATAATAAAATTCATGTCTAGAATTAAAAGACCTTAAAGAACATTTATGCTTGTAACACAAATGGCTATTCAAAATTGAATATGATTACAATATGTGAAATAGCATTACAAGAACTTGTAATGCTCTTGTGAACATCGTGTTAATTCTTGTAAGAATCCCTAAGATGCTTGTTCTACTCAAATTTTTTTTGAAATTGAATTAATTTTTATCCTGTCGGTTAATTGGCTTAGGGTGATATATGCTTCTTGGATGGAATAATGAGTTCATGATTAACTCTGTATTAAGATTCACAGCATCTTCTAGTTATTTGCAAAGGAAATTTATAAATTACTTGCTAATGTCATATGGATTGCTTGAGAAAGATTTCCGTGTTCTTATTGATGGGTACTAATGACTATCCACATTTAGTTCTTCAATATCCTATTTGACAAGCTTTCCATAGAAATTTCTTTGCCATACTAAGTATTTTTGAAAACATATTTGAGTAGAAGGACTACAGTAGATACTACATGATGTTTAAAAAAATAAAGTAATGGGTTAAAGACTATTATTTCCAAGGTATTATGTCATAGTATTTTAATTGTAATGATCTTAGACTAATGATATTCTTGAAGGTAACTTCGACATGCAACAAGAAAGACAACCTACAACCAAGGCTATATTGTGCCTACAACCAAAGCCATAAATGCTCACTGCCAAAGCCACTAGTGCACATAGCCAAAGCCATGGATTCTTATAGCCAAAGTTACAAGTGTTCGCAGCCAAAGCCATGAGTACATGAAGTCGATGATCACAATTGTTTACAACTATTCACCAGAAAAAACTTCTTTGCAGTTTTTGAGAAATACTAATAAAGCAAAAAAGATCATCTACTAGTTGGTAGACATAATGGCAACTCTCTAGCAATTGAATTTAATTTCATACATGCACATATCTAATTTAATTTCATACACGAACATATCTAATTTAACATCATACATGAACAAACATATAATATAAAATGATAACCAATAATGTCATATACATTAACAAACACATAATATATTATGATAACCAATAATGTCGTATATGAACAAACATATCATATATTAACCAATAATGTCATACATCAAATATGTCAAACATCAAATATAGAATGTCATATGTACATCAAATGTGTATCGAATATGTCTCTCAAATGCCTATATATATACATGGGGAAGGAAACAAGTCTCTATATATATGTATCAAATATCTCAACTACATCTTTTCCTTCCCACGAGGGGAAGGAAACAAGTCTCTCGACGTCCTTTGCCATCATGTGGAGGGAGACAGTGGAGATGATGGGGCCCTCCTGACACGCTCACTTGACCTCTTGTTGAGGCTCTTCTCTAGGTCCAACTGATACAAAGAAAGTAGATATGAATCAATATTTATTATATGTTGAAATCAAATATATGTACTCACAAAATCAATTATTTTCTTATCGCCAACAAATAGTCACTCTGTAAGTCCACCTCAAATGCTTGTGGATGATCAGGCATGACAAGACCCTACAAAAATTCAATAAATATAATCACTTATAAATAACATTATAAATTTTGAGATTAACTATTATAAACAACAATTAAAATGAAGAAAATTCTTTCATACCTCCGTCAGTGGCTGTGAGCTAGCCACAGCTGCGGCCACTCCACTATCAACAGACTGTCACAGATGAGGAGGTGTGTCTGACATCATGAGCTGCATGTCATACAATACAAATTATATCTAACATGAAACATGGAATAAATATAATAAAATGAATTAAATTAACATGAAACAACTGTACCTGTGTGAAGCTCGTATGATGTCTCTGCTCTACGTCTGTGGTAAAGGTTGAGGGTCCTGTGGAGAACTGATGCACATGCATATTTTTTTTGGTCAATCCTTAATATGATTACATAATAAATATATGTATTAATTAAAATGATTAAATTGATACATACCTCAGGACTCGTCAAAGGGACAAAAAATGGGCCTAGAGGATCGCTGCTAGGCCCAGGAACACTTTGACCCTAAATTTTGAACAATGTCAATAAATCCTAATTAATTAATCATTCACTATATGTATGAAATGTGATAAAATTATTAATTTACCTATGTGTCAATGCCAAATGTCTCGTTCAGGAACTGATCGGTGACAAGCCCATCATCTGCACCATCTCTGACATGAGTGCCAAATGTGCATAGGGATCCGCATGAAGTGCACATGTGACCACGATGTATAGAAGGCTCCCCCTCAACTAATGGGCTCATAGAATGGACGAGGGTCTGCGTCAAAGCATTAATGGTCCCTAGAGTGCTGGCCTCCACATGTTCCTTCACAACTGAAAGAATAATCACATGCTCGTGCTGTGGATGGACCACGACTGCCCTAACTACATTAGGGTCACGACGTGCTCCTGGCCTCTCAAATGATGACCCCCCACCTCTACCCTGGGAGTCTAACATATCAAAATAATTGGGGATCTCCCCAAGGACAAACTCACAATATAATTTCTTCAAAAAATACATGGGGACCTCGTGATTGTTGCAAGGAGGGGCATCAAAAACCATCCACCATCTATCCCAAAAATTATTTCTAATAGCATCATGTATGCACCAATGGATGGGGAATAATTTAGTACCCTCTCTAACAGTATTTTTCTCACCAGGTTTTCTAAATAATGCACATATACTACCTTTTGGTATTTCCTTTTTTCTAACATCTTCATATGACAATTTATTTGCATAAAATTTTTTTGTTCATCCCTCTTAGCCTGCCAAATATCTAACTAACCACTAACTGAGGCTATCTGAGTGTTAATGGATTTGAGGGATGATGCCAATTGAGCCCTCATTGGATTGGTTTGTCCAGATTCTTTCAACCAAGCAATGATTCCTTCTAATTTAGTTTTGCCTCTTTCTATTTCATTTCTTATATTTTCTTATGTGCCTGGTGGAGGTCTTGCAATTGGTTCGGGTTGTGGAATTTGTTCTTCTTCTTGAGGAGGGTTTTGGTTTTGGGGTCCTTGAGGGTTTTGATGTTTTGTGGATTTTCTGGTTGATTATGAACATTTCCTGATAAAAAATCTATTGAAATTCAAATAAATAAACAAATCTAAATGAGTATTTTAAAAACCCTACAAAAGAATATAAAAAGCTTACAAAATAATATGAAAAATACATCAAACAATGCAAAGTTAGGTTTATATCACTTACGGTGTCGTCGTGGGTGCACTTGTGCTCTTGGATTTCATTGACGAGGAGGCATTTTGGCAAATGGTGGTGCAAATGTTGAGTCTTCAACTCGCGTACACGCTGCTCGCTGTAGGAATAGAAGAAAATGCTGATGAAAATGATGGGCTGCGGGTTTGCAGCCCATCATATATACTTTTTATTTTTTAGAAATGCTTTTTAAAATAGGAAAAAAAAATTTCCTTGTCACCTTTTTGGCACCACAACTTAGTGCATATGCCCAATTATCCTACTACAAATATAACTTCTCAATTTTATAGAAGCTCAAAAGACTCACCCAATTTTATTACTTTTTTCTCCTCTAAAAATCACTTAGCAGTATATTGAAACTCTTGTAAAATTTCTCCCTTAGCTCTAAGAATCTTTGATCTGTGAGAATTCTACAACCCTACTATTAATAATGGAAAATTGAAATTTTAAGCTCACACAAAATAATGTTGATCATAATTAATGCTTCAATAGACATAGTTTGTGTCACATCATGAAATTTGAAATGCCACAATTGATCTTCCAAATTAGACAACTTAGCTTGAAACCCAAAAGACTACATTAACACTTTTTGGAAATGGCTATACATCAACAATGCACTTCCCCACATATGTTAAAATTTAGGCACTTTCATACTGTGGGAAAATATTGATTGTTGATCTTTACAAGATCGACGATCATGAAACCCTTATAACTATATAAGTCCACTTTTAATTTCATGGTCCCACTGATACAATCACCTTTAGCTCAATGAAGACATAGACTACTCAACCAATTAGTATGAATCATTTCATCATACATTCCAAATCAACATTAGTAAGCAACCCTTTGAGTTGCTAGCCCCACTTGTCCACAAGGGAACAAGGTGCTTCCCCACTTTCATTAAACTTTAGACAATTTCATAAAGTGGTAAAGAACCCTTTGTCAATCTTCAAACAATCAATGATCCCATAAAATTCACCCTATCCACAATCTAGTCAATAGAAAAAACCAATGAAATGAGTTACCTTTTCCAGTGTGTCCTGACAATTTCTAACTATTCCATCACCTTTTCAAATTGGGGGCCCATGACCTCACCAAGTACACATGTTACTAGGGAATTTTCCCAAATTTCATAAACCTCGCACATCTTCACATTGCAAGGAAGTGCTCACCATAGATCTTCACAAGATTGATGGTGCACTGTCATATCACTTAAAAATAGTCCTCTTTGCTCATTTGACCAAATGAAATAGCCCTAATTTTCCAGCATGCACTGACAACACTTGACAATTCTAAACCTGTTCTTACACATCCATCTTTTGTGATGCATTAAGGAGTTAATGTTACCAAGGGCTATGTGTCATGCAAGTGCTTCCCTACATTTGCTAAAGGTCGAGCAAGCTTGTAATGTAGGAAAGAACTCATCATTGATCTTTCTAAGATCAACGATTAGCAAAAGTAAACCCTATAGTGGTTAAGACACTTCAGAGATCATTAAGGAATTAACAAAGGGTTAAAACCATAGTTAAAAAAAAAAGGTTTACATCAAAAGACATATTTCTTTTAGGAAAGCAATAAATGAATAAGAGAAAAGGTAAGTAGAGAACATTAAAGAAAAAAACTTCCCATTCAAAATATAAAACAATACTTTCCTAAGTCTTTAAAAACTAGGGTTAAATGGTAAGGGTTTCATGAAATTTTAATAATTTCATCTAGGGTTTTTAACAGTTGACTTACCTTGAAAACATAAAACCACAGGTTTTTTCACTATGGAATGCAACAAAATTATGCAAAGTGAAAAACTAGGCCAACACCCTAAGTAAAGGATTTTAACTACATAATTATGTGAGCACTCTCCTAGGAGATTTACATAGGCCTATTAGAACCACTCTATTGAGAGATATACCATGAAAATCCTATTAGAATGTATCAATGCCTTAATCCTTTGGTATGCACTCTAAATGGTGATGATAGATCATCTCTATACAATTTAATATTATCTTAGTGTGATAAATATACTTTATCTCATCTTTGTATTGCTTTGTCACCTTACTACTCCTTAACACTTACGCCATTGAATTCACCTTTAGCTTTGCATCCAAAACTTCTAACTCACAACCACAAGAATTAGTTCTAAAACCCTCTTTAAATTACCATCTAATGAAGCTTTTTGATCTTGATCAATGATCTAGATTCATCCTTTTTTTTTGTGTAATTCTTTCTAATTCTTTTATTGGTTGATTTTCTTACATAAGGATTGATGATCATCAATTACATGAGTAATTGACTCCTTGATCAACTCGTCAATCTTGAGAATAGGCTTCCATCTCAAAAAATAAATTTACATCAATGTTTGTACTATTACAAACATTTAAACAAAATTTTGTTACTCTACACACATACCTTTATGATGCTTAGTGCATACTAATTCTTCATGCTGGTACTCGGCTTCAACTATGCTCAGCTTTCACTAAATTATTTAGCCTATATA
This sequence comes from Cupressus sempervirens, assembly GCA_028749045.1. NCBI lineage: Eukaryota > Viridiplantae > Streptophyta > Pinopsida > Cupressales > Cupressaceae > Cupressus > Cupressus sempervirens. The sequence goes on along the minus strand of CM053783.1, from coordinate 586,347,388 downwards.
CCACTTAGCTCATATGTTGCATCCAATAAAGCTTGGAAACCAATGGAATGCTTAGTAACACTTGGTTTTCTAAGTAGTCTCTACTACTTGGCAACAATTGACTATTCACACTTCTCCTTTACATAGCTTTGCATGTATAGAGTGCCTCAGTTGCAAGTATGACCAACCAAGTCTACCTAGTAAATGACTAAGGAATTTTCACTAACTAATAATACTTTTCCTTTAGGGTCCTCATTTGGCATTAGTGGAAAAAACACTTTGTCATGATCAAAAATTGAAATTCCAAAACTTCAAAATATGTACTCCCCCTTAGAATGTAATTCATACATATAGCTCGATCTATACATATATATTGTTGTACTTGTGGTTTCAGAATATTTTTCAAAAAAAAATATTTCTCACATTCTAAGCATTAGACTAACTAACTCCTTATTACACCAAATATTTTCTCATGTTCTCACATTTTCAATTGGGGTTCTAGGAGGATCTTCATTTTGTATATGTTGTAGTTACTAATAGTCTTTTCCAATATATCTATAATAGTTGTAGTTACTTCATCAATATTAACCAATTAATGTAGAGGTATCAATCAAGAAACCCTATGTAGAACTGCTTGTGCATAGGTAAAATTAGTGTCTACCAAGAAACATACATCTTCATAATATTTATCTACTAGAGATTTTGGTATCATAGACCTATTCTACATTTTCCTCTTGAGTTGTTCAAAGTAACCATCCATAACAGTTTCAAAATTATCACCCATCTAACCAATAAATTTGTTAATCTACTGTGTAATAGGTCTCATCTTATCCCATACAAAATCAACAATGGTAGGAAATATATTTTTTCATATAAAAGAAAGTATAAATATTCAAAGAACCAAATTTACACATATTGTTCTTCACTTTCCTTACACTTTCCAAATTCTCTGCTAGATGTGTAACCTAGAGGTATGCAAGGTCATAGTGGTGGTTTTTCTTAACAATCTTCCATCCCAAGTCTACTGCAACACATGGCATGTTATTAGGTTGGCTTGATGATCAAATTTGAAGGTGATGACTTTGAAAATGAATTCAATCTTTGTATCTTCAATGGTAGATATTGGCATTCCTCCTTTGTTCCATTTTTCTAGTGCATTGCCTTCAATTACTTCTCTCCCTTAACAACCAATGGTTTTAAACCTTTCAGTAATAGGGTAACCAAAGCATCATTTTTGACTAATTAAGTGTTATGAACCTTTAACTCCATAATCTTCTTAGTTGTGGATGAGCTTGATGCCTATTCTTCAACTTAGGGTTCACTTTACAAATTTTGCACAACTTAGCTTTGATGCAACTACTCATGATTCACTTTAACATTTGATGGCACACACAAAATCTTCACAATCCTTTCACAAATACTCTCAGATGCTTGAATTCAATGTACTCTTTAGAAAACATGAATTTTTTGTGATCAAAATGTCTCAAAAACTCACTATATGAATTAAATTCTCAAATTTAGGGCCTCATAAATCTATGTACATATAATGGGTGAGTTATAGTTGTCTCAACCATTATAGGGAAACTCAAAAAACACACTTTCAAAATCCATTTACTCAGTAAATGCCATAGCTCAGTCATAACTAATATTTTGTCTCAACCTCTTTAAGCCTCCAAAACTAACACTTCATCATCACCAGATTTTCAACTTGGCACCAAAATGCTTTACTCAATTCAAACCTATAATATGTCCTTATGCATCTAATGTCATGTTGATTTGGACCTTCATGTATATTATCTTAGGAATTGATGTATGATTTAAAAATTCAAAGTATAGTTCCATACATATGTTTACTTAGTTCGAGGTGGGGGAATCACCTAATCCATTAGATTGGGTGATCACAACTTCATCATTTGAACTATTGCCTTCTTTAGTTTTCTTTCTCCAAGTCTGGTTCATTTGGGTTATCTTTTCTTTTGTATTAACCTTTTCTTTGTCATTTTTCTCTTCAACATTAGGTGATGGTGCTCGTTTCATACAAACTCGTCTTAGATGACTAACCTTCTAACAATTAAAATATACTAGTATGAAATTGTTCCAATTTCTAGATCTTCCTCTAAGATGTATTATTGCACAATTTGCTATAATATGTCCATACTTTTCACATAACTCACAATTGACCCAAGGATTGTAATCCCAACTTATAGTATTGCATTGCCTAATTTTCCCTTGACCTTTAGGTGTCAAACTATTATTTTCTTTAGATCTTCTATCTTGTGCCCTATGAACATACTTCTGACATGTGTAATAATAACCTTCAAATCTAGATGTAGCTTGTGTCTTATTGGTCTTTGATCTACATTCATGTGCTTAATGTCCATGCTTGTTACAATTAAAACAACTATCATTGAGTTTAGGATTGGGATTTGACTTACCAGTTTTGCTCCACCAAATGTTTTTTGTAAGGCCCAATTTTCCATAGGTGTAGCATGTAGGCTTCTTGTTCTTTGGCTTTTCATTCCTCTATTCAACATACTCTGATGAATCTCCTTTCTTGATAGATGACATAAACTCAATATAACCAAGTCTAGTAGTGTCATGAGGTATTCTTTTCACTCTTAGTTATTCATCAAGTTATCTTATTTATTCATTTTTTTCCATGATTTTTTTTCTGAATTTTTAACTCATCTTTCATTTCATTTTTCTAATATCTCATATTTTTAATCTCTTCCACCTTTCATTTACTGAGATATAAGTTCCACTCATTCTTGAATCAAGTCAGACCAAGTTACAAAAAGGCGTTGTAAGTACCACTGCTATTGTTGTTGTTTCTCCAATATGTCATATTGATACTATTACAAATGATGCCATAGCAAGTGTAATTAAAGTTGAAGTCAAGACTCAACCAAGAATTGAAGATATAAGTAAAGGTAAGGAAACCATTCCTTCACCTATTCCAAAGGGAAAAGGAAAAGAGACAAAAGGTTCTATTGATGAAGTTGATCTAGAGGAAGACATAGTAATTCTAGATTGGGATTTCCCCAATCTTACTCCTAATTAGATGGACACTCTTGGAGAACTTCAGAAGAAAAGGGCTAGACAACAGAAGATAAGAGTAGAGAAGAAGAAATGAAATAAAGTACTTGAAGATATCAAAGGTATATTTATTGATACATTAAGTATTGAAGTTGATGAGAAGAAAACTATTGAAGTTGATGAGAAGAAAACTATCTTAGACCACCTTTTTGATATAGTTCACAAGTTTAATGAAGATTCGACTGGTCAAGAGAAGCTACTATAGAGGGTAGAGAGAAAATTTGAGAATAATTTTTTGGATAAAGTGGCACAGAAGATTGTCATAGACCAAGTCAAATTGTCCACTATTCTTAATTCTTTTGAGAGCACTACAAATAATGTTGCTTATTTATTTGAAAATTTAAGTGATACTAAAAAATTTACCAAGGAAGTTAGAGACAAGTTGCCAAAGACTGATACTAATTTGAAGGCAAGTGCAAACTAGTTGTCACTTGACCCAAGTACTAGCTTAACACATTTTGTTGAGATTAGGTATTTGACTTACTTGCAAGTAGAGTTATTGAGAGAAGAAGCAAGAATTAGGGATACACTATATTTAGAGTAAAATAATTCCTAACATGGATGTAATGTAGAAACACATTGTTCACGCAAAGACATTAATCCATGATAACAACTTTTTTTATTGCTAATCATATGATGGGATTTTTAGCTAAAGTTCAGATAGCTTTGCATACTTCAAAAGTTTTTCAAGAAAATTGGGACAAAACCATGTCTCTCATTTTGAAGGTACATAGTGATTTCCTCTCACATTTTGGCATTACCTTGTAGATATGCATTTTTTGTGCATTTGTGTCAAAAACAAGGGGGAAATATAGAATATAGCATATACATATGTATATAAGGGAGAATATAACATGTAAAGAATAAGGGGGAAATATAATTATTTAGTGGAAATCTATGTATACAAAAAAGCTACAAAAATAAATTTGAAAAATAATAAATAGAGTTAGTGTTAGCCAAGTATCAACACAGTATTCAAAACTAAGCTATAGATCCAAGTATATTAATATGGGAATTTTTGAGTCATCATTTTGAATATTCATATTTTTGGTACATGATAAGTGTTTTTGTCACTAATTCTAAAGGAGCAGATTATTGACCTTATGATCAGACTATTTTTTAGTCAATGCCAAAATACTTAATCATTTGGTTGGTTACATTGTTACCAAGCACTACATAGTTAACCTTGCAGATAATGTCAATTGAGCCAACTAAAGTATTAACTGAGCAAGAGTAGAAGATAGTGTCTACCAAGATATTTGTGTTAACCAAGAAAAAGGAATAGTAGTATTGACTGAGATTCAATTATAGCTGAGTTATTGTAGTGTCAATCAAGCTCTACAATGTTTATCGATTCATCAGTGCTAACTGAATTCACACATACTCCTGAGTGGTCAATGTGGACTATGCACTAGTGTTAACCAAGTGCTAGAGTTTTCTAATTCACTTTGTTTCTGAGTGTTACAAAATCACCCAAGTGGACTTTTGAACCTGAGTGTTAGCACTGAGCCGACTTAGTAAGGATTGTCTAACATGGTATTGTAGTTGACTTCATAAGGTAATTATTTGGATTGGTATAAATGAGAGATATCTTGTCATATCCAAATGAGTATAAAATTTGAAAAATATTTGAGCTTGAAGGCTACAAGAAGTATAAGGAAAAGTAGAGTCTCATCCATCACATTAAGGTGATCTTTCTACATCAAAGGAATCTCATTCAACAAATCGATTAGTAAACTAAGTTGCAAAGTAGAGATCAACTACTAGTTCGTCCTAATAGGTGCATTAGTCAAATCCTCTAACAAGGTGGACTTAATAGTCTTATGTAGAATATGTTGTAGTTACTAATAGTCTTTTCCAATATATCTATAGTATTTGTAGCTACTTCATGAATATTAACCACATAATGTAGAGGTATCAACTAAGAAACCCTATGTAAAACTGCTTGTGCATAGGTAAAATTAGTGTCTACCAAGAAACATACATCTTCATAATATTTGTCTACTAGGGATTTTGGTATCATAGACCTATTCTTCATTTTCCTCTTGAGTTCTTCAAAGTAACCATCCATAACAGTTTCAAAATTATCACCCATCTAACCAATAATTTTTTTAATGTATTGTGTAATAGGTCTCATCTTATCCCAGACAACATCAACAGTGGTAGGAAATATTTTTTTCACATAAAAGAAAGTATAAATAATCAAAGAACCAAATTTACACATATTGTTCTTCACTTTCCTTACACTTTTCAAATTCTCTACTAGATGTGTAAGCTAGAGGTATGCAAGGTCATAGTTGTGGTTTTTCTTAACAATCTTCCATCCCAAGTCTACTGCAACACATGACATGTTATTAGGTTGGCTTGACTAATAAATTTTTTGGGTGATGACTTTGATAGTGAATTTGATCTTTGTATCTTCAATGGTGGATATTGGCATTCCTCCTTTGTTCCACTTTTCTAGTGTGTTTCCTTCAATTGCTTCTCTCCCTTAACAACCAATGGTTTTAACCCTTTTAGTAACAGGGTAACCAAAGCATCATTTCTAACTAATTAAGTGTTATGAACCTTTAACTCCATAATCTTCTTAGTTGTGGATGAGCTTGATGCCAATTCTTCAACTTAGGGTTCACTTTACAAATTTTGCACAACTTAGCTTTGATGCAACTACTCATGATTCACTTGAACATTTGATGGCACACACTAAATCTTCACAATCCTTTCTCAAATACTCTCAGATGCTTGAACTCAATGTACTCTTCAGAAAACATGAATGTTTTGTGATCAAAATGTCTCCAAAACTCACTATACAAATTAAATTCTCAAATTTAGGCCCTCCTCAATCTATGTACATATAGTGGGTAAGTTACAGTTGTCTGATCCATTATAGGGAAACTCAAAAAACACATTTTCAAAATCCATTTACTCAGTCAAGCCATAGCTTAGTCATAACTAATATTTTGGCTCAATCTCTTCAAGACTCCACAACTAACAATTCATCATCACCAGATTTTCAACTCGGCACCAAAATACTTTACTCAATTCAAACCTATAATATGTCCTTATGCATCTAATGTCATGTTGATTTGGACCTTCATGTATATTATCTTAGGAATTGATGTATGATTTAAAAATTCAAAGTATAGTTCCATACATACATTTACTTAGTTCGAGGTGGGCGAATCATCTAATCCATTAGATTGGGTGATCACAACTTCATCATTTGAACTATTTCCTTCTTCAGTTTTATTTCTCCAAGTCTAGTTCATTTGGATTCTCTTTCCTTCTATATTAATATTTTCTTGTCATTTTTCTCTTCAACATTAGGTGATGGTGCTCAGTTCATATAGATTCTTCTTAGATGACCAACCTTCTAACAATTAAAAGATACTAGTATGAAATTATTCCGATTTCTAGATCTTTCTCTAGGATGTATTATTGCACAATTTTCTATAATATGTTCATACTTTCCATATAACTCATAATTGACCCTAGGATTGTAGTCCCAACTTATAATATTGCATTGCCTGATTTTCCCTTGACCTTTAGGTGTCCAACTATTATTTTCTTTAGATCTGCTATCTTGTGCCCTATGACCATACTTATGACATGTGTAATAAGAACCTTCAAATCTGGATGTAGCTTGTGTCTTATTGGTCTTTTATTTGCATTCATGTGCATGCTTGTTATAATTAAAACAACTATCATTGAGTTTAGGATTGGGATTTGACTTACCAGTTTTGCTCCACCAAATGTTTGTTGTAAGGCTTGATTTTCCATAGTTGTAGCATGTAGGCTTCTTGTTCTTTGGATTTTCATTCCTTTTTTCAACTTACTCTAATGATTCTCCTTTCTTGGTAGATGACATAAACTCAATATAACCAAGTCTAGTCATTTCATGAGGTATTCTTTGTGCTCTTAGTTATTCATCAAGTTGTCTTATTTATTCATAATTCCATGATTTATTTCTCATCTCTTAACTCATCTTTCATTTGATTTTTCTAATATCTCATATTTGCAATCTCTTCCACCTTTCTAGCAATCTCATGATTGGCACTTAGTAATTTATTGACCATGTGAAATTGAATGTGAGTTAGCCTTTGTACCTCATTGATACTCTCATCAAGACTTGTAGCCATCTATCTTTTGTCTTCTTCAATTTTTTTCTTTATTTGTTCTTTTTCTTTTGTTTAGCCACTTCACATAGCCTTACTAACTATATTCCATGTTCTCTTTTTAGTATTCTTACTTCTTAATTCAAGATGTTTTTCTTCTCCAATAGATTTATTATTACTACATCAGTTTCATTGGATCTTCTATCATCATATAGGTGTCCAATGTTTCTTCCTTATATTGGGTGTCATTTTGTTGAATTTCCATCTCCTTGCTTATGTTTATGGATTTCTTCAAGTAATTTTTTTTTTTTTTAGCCTTGACTTGTTATATTAGATTTTTGGGAATGATTGTGTAAGTTATTTTGCCATGAATGTTTCAAATCATACTACATGATCCATCATCAAGATGCAAGAGAATAAAGGAAAACAAAAATATGGACTACAAATCCAAGAAAGGAGATAAAAAGAGAGGCTGAGATGATGGAATGAGCACCCAAAATTAGGTACACATAGTTAACAATAAAAAGAAGGAAAAATACATAAATAGAAAAAAGAAAATTAAGAGACATAAAAATAGAGGGGACAGTCAAAAATAAAAAGGGAGGAACTAGAAAAGTCCCCATATAAAGAAAGGTATATAAAAAGACATAATAACTATATGTATGTATGTATGTATGTATGTATGTATAAGAGTATATAATGAAATATATGAATATGAAAGAGCAAAGGAAAACAATTATATAAATAAACAAAAAGAAAAGAACTATCGATGTGTGTGTGTGTGTGTGCGTGTGTATAAAGGCCTCGTCATAAAAATGAGCTAAAGAAATCTTGCCTATAAAGAAGAAATGAATAAATAATAAATAAATAAAAGGAAGGTAATAATAATATTAAAAAATAATTTCTACCTAATATATATTGCATATATATTGTAATGCCCCGCCAAGGGATCCAAAGAATTAATCTAAAATTTCACTAAGTTTGCCAAACAATTTTTTTTTAAAAACATGAAATATAAACCATTCACAATTGATACATAGTAACGGAAGCAATAGAGACAATTCAAATGAAAGTAAACATAACATACATAACAATTACATTCTTTAAAGATCCCTTAACGCTGTATCACATCTAAATTAACTATTCATCTAACATCACATCTTTAGCAATGTTACATCCAATGTTCTAAAACAATATTACAAGTGTCTTTTTTTGTAATTACATTTCAGATTGCTTAATCATCTACTATACATGTCACAAGGTATGAAAGGCTTGAAAGAATAAACATCCATCATAAAAGATAACCATACATCACAAACATAATAAACTAAGTGCACGGTTCCTTCCAACCATAAAGAGCATCATTAGACCATCATGGATCCTAGCCATCCTTCCATGTGTAACATTCCAAATCACCGAAGAGATCATTAGTATTAACATAGTAAGAATGTCACACCTAAATCATACTACATCAAATGTAGAAAGTAATCTAACATGTAAAGCATAAGATATCATCATCTAACATATGCAAATCATCAATATAAGAAACATACCAGTAAATACATCCATCATAAGGTATATCATCTATCATAATGATCCAAGAACATAATGAAGATAAATACCAACCAAGAATGCATCAGCCATGGTGTCTCAAACGGATCTCAAATGATAAGAGTGGAAATACACTACCACCCGACCACATGGAACCTAAGTGGTCCACTCCCACCGTGCTGAGGAGATAATCTCAAGTCTCAAACAGGCTATCAAAATCACAAAGCATAAATCTCTATAAGTCCAGGAATCCTAAAAGCATACTAACTCAAAGGTTCTATCACACAAAACTGACATCTAATTTCCAAAGGCACAACAATGACATGTAGGAAACCTAATCTGCAAGCGAGAAAGTGTCATCGCATATATCATGTACAAGTTATCCTGGCAGTTAGCTAAACTCCATGGGTCCATACTGATCCTCATGCGGCCACTAGTATCCTCTCATACTAACGAGGCATATTATGGAATGTAAGGTCACAACCATGCATTCTCTCTACTCCCATCCTAGTTTGTACAAGCACTCAAGGCATGGGCGAGAACCAAAACAATTATCTTTTTAGGTTCATTTAATCCCCATTTAGTGTGTAAATATTATCACTTATTAACCAAACTTACAATGAGTTACCCTGGTAGCCACTTAGGGCCTCGGCCCCCATTGCAAGCCACTTCCTGACACTACAAGTAGATAACCTACCCTAGGCTCATGGAATCATAAATCACCCCAGTCCTATACAAGTGACTAGAAAGAAATACCAAAAGATAATCCACAATAAGAATCATCAAATATCCACAATAAAAGTATCAAATATCCACAATAAGAATCATCAAATCTCTATGGGCATCTGAAAAGAATCCATAGAAAATCATGACCACAACAGTTCTCTATTGGCAACTGAAGGCATCACTGATAATCATAAGTATCCATTGGTTCTCAATAACCAAAATATATCTCAAAATAAATCACAATATCCATTGGTTCTCAACAAGAAACCAAGAATATCTCAAAATCATACTAATTGAAGACTCCAAAGTGGTTGAGTCAAAACATGTCACAACATGACATCGTCAAGAAATAAATCAACATTTCAGTCCCATCATGGTGACTAGAAAGTAACCCAAGGATAACTGATCGATGACTCAAAAATGATTAGCTCAAGTGTCTCATTCATAAGAATCTCAACTATAACAATCAGTAATTACAAACATCTCATAGAGCATTCCATCACATAACCATGGTTGGGTTTATAAAGATCGAGACCAAATAAGATCAACATGCCATCACATTCGCATAACCCCCGAGCCTTTGGTAACAACCTAAGACTGGTCAACAATCTAGTCAACCCAAAACTCAAAACAAGAAGTATAGAGAATACACAATGCAAACACATGTTTTGGTTTACTAATATCACATAGTTGAATTAAGTGTAGAGCTTCAATTTTCATTTCAAGTATACTTCAAGTGTCTAAGTTTAATCATTTGACCTACAAGTCAACCTATTTGTTCCCCGGTAGCATTATTCTTTCCATCATTAAAATAATATTCTAAGAATAGCTGAAGGATAAATATTAAATCATTTGACACTTAATGAAATCATTCACTTTATTTTGCTAAGATCAATGTTACAAATTGAATGACTCTTCTTAATGTTACTTCAACTTTTAACATAAATCAAGGATCATTATTCGTCTAAATTATAAGAGAGCCAATTACTAGTCTTCGAATAAGAAGATTATAACTTTATTAAAATGATCAATTTAATCAATCAATTAACATAGGTACACCATCCATGACCTATTAACATTCTAATAGTTCTCAATTAAATATTACTAAGTCTCACTATTAAAATATCTAAGGTCATTATTCAAGTTATTAGAATAAGACTTATCAACTTCGATACGTATCAACTCCACTAAAGAATCATTATTATCATATCAATTAAAACTATATTACATAACTTAATTATTAATTAAATTTAATTAACTCTAATTAATTAAATTAATAATTACATAACCATACCAACAACCCAATGAATATCATTTGACTATTAACTAACTATAATTTGTAAGTTAAAAGCTAACCATAATCCAAATTCTCTAATATTAATAATTCAATAATGACTCGTTATCATTTAATAACAAGTTGTTTTGGAAATCTATAATGACCACATTCGTCACTCTTTAATGAATACTAATATTTCCTTAACAAATTCGTATTAATGATAATCATTTCTAATAAGACTCTATCACACAACTTAATTATTAATAATAAAAATTCAATGAATATCAATTGATTAAAAATCAAATATACTCCAAATCCAAAAACTAACATCTTTTACAAAACTTCAAACATTAAATAATCTCCACTAGATTAACTCTAATTGAATTTATTGATAACTATTTTAAACCATTATTTATTAATAGTTTGTTAGACCCAACAAACATTAATAAATAATAAACTCATCAAACTATTATTAATCGATCTAGAGAACCTTCCATAAACTTCATTAGTTAATATTTAACTAACCTTTAAGGTATATCAATAATTTAGTTAATAATACATAATGTATTAATCATAACAATAATTCAAATCATAGCTATGATATAACAAGGTCAAAATGTAACAATGACCCATTGTCCAATAACATTAAAAATTTAAGTCACTTAATTTAAAATCATCTCGTAATATAAAATTACCATCTCTAAATTATTTAATATATATTAAATGGTATTTAATATACATTAAATAAATATAAAAAGTCCACTACATAAACTATATTAAAATCTCTTAATAATAATTCACAAATTATTATTAATCATTTATCATTTATCATTTTCAATAAATCGATTAAGAACCCCCAAAATAATAGATGACTTAAATATTTAAACTCATCTATTATCACTATTTGAAATTTAATTAACTTGATTAATTACTTAAATAAACTTTTATTAATATATATATACATATATATAATAATTAATATTTAATAATAATTAATTAATATAGCAATTCGATTTTAAGTATGAATTATTATTAAATATTAATATATATATATATATAATAATAATAATAATAATAAACAATATTTAACAACCTCAAAATCGAATAACATAACCTTTAAACAAAACATAATGTGCACATACCCCAACCGCCGTCACGGGTACGCAGTACCCTACGAAATGCCTGCGAATGCTTACTACGTAGGCGGGGTCTGCCATACACATGTCTCTCTCATAATATATGATCATGCCAACACTTGTCATTGGTTATAAAACATACGATAGTATATGACGTGAGTCGTGTGGCTTAAAAGGCCCAGTTGGCTTGCGGTTGCAGGTCTGCGACTGTAGATACAAGGTTGCCGACGTATTTAGTAAATGGGTACGGGTCGTGGGGTACGGGGTGGGTAATCCCGCCCCTCCTCAAATTTATTTTATAAATGTTTTAACAATTGTGATTTTGGATTTTATTTCTTCATTGCGCTTTTAAAAATATTTGACTTTTCAATGAATATATATATATATGTATATGTATGTATATATATATAAATGTATATATGTATATATATATATATATGTATATATATATATATATATATGTATATATATATATATGTATATATATATATGTATATATATATATACACATATATATATATATACACATATATATATGTATATATATATATGTGTGTATATATATATATGTGTATATATATATATACATATATATATATATACATATATATATACATATATATATATATACATATATATATATATATACATATATATATGTGTATATATATATATACATATGTGTATATATATATATATGTATATATATATGTATATATATATATGTATATATATATATATATATATATATTGATATGTACATAAGTATGCAGATTTGTAAATATGAATGGGTACATTTCTACGGAGAACATACACACAATATTTTCCTTTTAAAATAATTGATCTCTAACTTTATTCAGTATTCCACCTAATAGGTCTGAGTATTAGTTTTGAAAACATTATCAAATCTATTTCTCAATTCAATTCTAATTTAAACCCAAGCCTGATTTAGATCTAGTTTCTTCATAAATCGAAACTAAGGTTTTCTATTATTTTTTTCTCAACCAAATAAAATATCTAGATTCTAATTTCAAATTGTAGATTCAATCACAGAGAGTATTCAGACACATATAACAGACACGATGAAGATAGGAAGAGAAAGAGTGCAAATAGAATATGTGATTATCACGAGTGCACCTGGACACTGATGCTAATTTTCCATGCCTCAGAAGTCCATAGAAAGTCCCTTCCTTCTTCTCATACACAATTCCTCCAAGATCCAAGCCAACCGAAATTCCCACGTGACTAGAAGTGCTTGAAGAAGCATAGAAGCATGTAGAAACATATGAGCATGTAGAAGCATGTGAGCTTCTCAAATGCATGTAAGCTTTGAAGCTTGTCCAAACACACTAGGAGAGCCTCTATTTAAAGGCCTCTAAGATGCATCTAGAATATGTTTAGAAACAACTAGAAGATAAGCATGACAACCAAGCATGAGTCTTCTCCAACCTTCTAAATGAGTCATAAGGTTGTAGACATTATGTGCTCAAATAAAATGCTAACTCCTAAGTGTAGACAATTAGTGCATACTTAGAGTGCAAACTCCTGTGTTGTCTACATGACAACTCTCGAGAATTTGCAAACTCCTATGTGAGAAAACATTAAAATAATGCACATTAACTAATATAATATTTAATTTACTCTTTTCAATTTAATTTATTTATTATTTTAAATCTCATGCACTAACTTTAATAATTCCACTTTTTCAATCTTAATATATTTATATTTTAATCATGTGCACACATCATGCAACCTTTAATCTTTTAATAATTTTAATATATTTTCCACTTTTAAATTTCATTTTCGAAACTTAATTGCTAAAATATTTATTAGCTTTAATAATAATATTATTTAGTCATTTATTTAAAAATGAACTCCAAATATATTATTATTAAAATAAATATTGTCACATTCCAAATTTAAACTTATAACTTTTATCTTCAAATTTAATTATTTTATTTAATTAATTTCCCAATTAATTAAATAAAATAGATATTAAAATATCATGTTAATTTTTCATTAAATTAAACTATTAATTAAATCTTTTAATTAGGCTTAATTAGTAGAAAATACATCAAAGACTCATAAAATAAAATACGAAAAACCCATCATAGCCAAAATACATACAAAATCAAACCAAGGGTTAATATCACAAATTACGTCATCCAACATATTTGGAGGGTACTCAACTCAGATACTTGTCCTAATTTTCAATTAGGACAAATGGCTTAAAGGCTTGGGATTTGGACTTGAGAATTATCTCCCCTCTCTTATCATTGAGATAATGTGATAGGGTACGCTCATCTTGGCAATTCAGGGAAGTCGATACCCAATACTTGCAACCTGCATAAAAACCATGCATGTACAAGCACAATATATACTAAACTAGACAGGTAATGGCAGGAAGTGGTGCATAGTGTAGATCTCGACTAGCAAGTGACTACGACTCCCTTCCTTAACCACATCAGACACGCCATAGATAAGAACAAACATGCACACCATACACATGCAAGTATGGGGTAAGTATCCATAAGAAAACACATATGATAATAAATCATCTAACTAATCAATAACTGAAAATAATGTAATAATCATCATGCATACATGAAATGTAAAGTACCAAGTAATCTCATCATATAATAAACTGAATCCATAGCACAATATCTGTTAGTCTCAAAACAATGCTGCTAACCATCAACATGAGACTAGCCCCAAAAGAGCTTGACAATGACAGCAAAAATGGGACCTAGGGGTAGGCATTACATATATGTATATGTATATGTATATATATTCACATCTTGAATATAATATATATACATATATGATGCAAATAAATTAAAATATAAAAATATAAAGATATCAAAAATTAATAAAATATGTAAAAATATATATTGCTCAAAAGCGAGGTGTAAATCAATAATTGATTCTCAATAACCTTTCCCAACATGTAGGCTTTCATCTCCAAGATCTTTGACTCTCAAGTGGTTAAACTTCTTCCTTAGAGAACTTAGCTTTGATACCAATTTTTGGAAATCTAATAGGGAAAGTAATATGTTGGGGGGGATTGTGAATCAAGATCTACAAAACTTTTACTAATTCAAAATATAAACCATGTTCATATATAATTCATCACACACATCTCTACCTTAACCTTGAAATTTTGCATGCAACATCATATATCAACATGTAATATCATATCTAACATCTAAAAACATGAGTAAAACATGCAAGCAATAAATTAACACATAACACAAAGATTTGGTAATGCAGAAACCCTCCAAGATGAAGGTAAAATTGTGGTGGAGATGACACCCAAAAAATTGAATGAGGGTAATGGCTAATTATCCTTCTAGGAAACCATCTTCAAATTTCAAAAATCCACTCAAAAGAGAATTTATCCTATCTTTTTTCCTGACTGGGACCAAGTTGGAAACCCATGTAGAATGTCGAATTGGGAAAATAATTTTAGCATCAAATAGTTTATGTACTTCTTTCATTATCAAAGGCTCAATTATGGGATTCATTGGTCTTTGTCTTTGATGAAAGGGTTTGGCATCTGGCTTCAATGGAATGTCATAAGTGATGATCTCATGATCATAGGTCTTGATTTCTTCATAACTCCATGCTATGATATCTTTGTACTTCATAAGCATTTGAAGCATACTTTCTTGTTTTTGAGTGTTACAAGCTTTTCTAATTTTGGTCATCTTTGGATCTTCTTTTGTACCTAGATTATATGAATTACATTTTTCAACCCATTTTTCTTCAACATTCCTTTTACTACATGTTGATTCATCTTGATCAAAGATACATTCTAAATCTACTATCCCCTTAGGAATAGTATTGGTCTTCAAATTTAGAATTCCATCTTCATCCTCTAGCTCATCTTATTTAGGTTTGTCATTGGGAGTATCATCAATATCTTGTCCCTTGAAAAAGCCTTTGCACATGATAAACTTGAGAATATGTTGGCCATCTTGAAAGACTTGGAAGTTCATAATATTATCTAGAATAGATGGGGCAGCAACCAACTCAACTAAAAATCTTTTTAGCTTTGTCCTTTCAATAGGTTGCAACACACTTTCTGATATGGAAAGTACTATGTTATTTTTCCTTGGGATGGACCTTACATTCAAGGCCTCAAAATCTTCCAAAAAGTCCCAAAATATTTTCTAGTATATAAGTAGTCTCCTATCATTACATGAGTATATTGATTCACCTGTCTAATGACTAACTAGGAGTATCCTTCAATTATGAGAGCTTTGACATCTTTCTCCAATGCAAAGAGGAGTTCATGAATCAAGGCTTCATACTTTGAAACATTTTTAGTACATCTAAAATATAAATGATATGTTGCATTAAAAGACTTACCTTTGGGATTAATTAGCTCAATACCTATGTCAAATCCTAATTCTCATTTAGAGCCATCAAACCTAAGTGTCTAGATTGACTATTCTTTGGGCTTCCTAATCTTGTTCTTGTTTGTACTTAGCTTTTCCTTAATTGAGTTTTAAAATATTGTTTCTTTGTGACCCATTGCAATCTTTCACATGGTGGAATTAGTTAGTTACCACATTTTATCTTGGATACAAGGGTCATTTGTTCTTCTTGTTGACTTTGAATATCCCCAATAAATTCAATGATCTTATCAATCTAGGGTTTTGGATGAATGACCACTGAGGTCTAACCTTGGCCTTTTACAAAATTTCTTCTCCTCTAGACTTTGATTATTTCATGTGGAGGATTGGATAAACTCACACCATCTAAAGAAGTGTCACTATATGATGCATTGGAGTTTTCTTTTTCTTCTTCATAAATCTCAACCAATTCAAATGTGCATGTAGAAATTGAACTTTCCTATTGTACTTAGTTTGGTATTTGGTCATTTTTCAATTGCATTATTTGAGTGAATACCCTAGTGACTACTTCCTAAAAATGTGAGCATTCAAATTTTGAATGATAACTTTGTGTAACCTATAGAATCCCAGTAGAAGAAAAATATTTGGGTATGCTTCCTCTCCTAAGCATTGTAAGTTTAAAACCATATTGTCTATAAACTAAGCAATGATTTCTTCTTTTGGAGTAGGAATCATAGATTCTTAATTTATATGGTCAAGTTTCTCAGCTACATCTATGTCAAGAGACATCACTTTGTAGGATCTTAGCTCAACTTGACAAAATGATACCTCATTTGGTGTATTGTATTTTGTGATCATTGTTTTTAGCTGTGGCTTAGCATCAATCTTGATCTAATTATTCAGTCTCTTCCAAGAAAGCCATAATTGAGTAAAATTAGTTTAAAACCATCCTCTCAAGTACTTTGTCCATTTTCTACTTAGCAATAATCTATAAGTTTCAAGAATTTCAACCTCATGTATGTATATAACGTCCTAAATTTAGGTCTCTACAATCAATTGTATTCTAACATCTTTCAATACCCTAATAACTTTTACTTTTGTCTTGTCAAGTTATATCACTATCTGATTTGAGGATTAAGGAGTGACTCCCAACCTTTGAGCTATCCAAAGTGGCATGATGAAGTAAGAAGCTCCATAATCTATAAGACAATTATGTAGGTTCTTTCCAAAAATTATGAGACTAAGAAAGAAAGGAGGCACCTCAACCTTGAATTAATAAATTGTAGGCATTTCCTCAAAAGTATTGGCTTCTTGTAATGGTTTCTTTTGAGGGATTATGTTCGCATTTGGCATTGCCTTTGCATGATCAAGAGTGCTCAACACTGCTTCCCTTTGATTGGGAAAAATTTGTAGCATATCAAACATGAACATTGGTGTATTACAAGGTAGGAGAATCCCCAAAGGATATTTCCTAGGCATATAAAATAACCACACAATGGAAGATAAATAACAATGCAAGATTTGAAGCCAAGTCACAATAATTAATTCATAGATATAACTAATTACATGGAATGTGTCAAGTTGTAAGGCCTTCTCGATTACAACCAAATACAAAGAAAGTAATAGTTCTACAAGATCCCTCAAGATCTAATCTATACCCTAGCTATTCTAGATCCACACTCTAGTAGAAACCTCCAAGGAAGATCCAACTAGTACTCACAAGCCCATTAATCAATCTCCTTGTTTTCCAAGCCTTGGCTACTAGCTCTCTTCAAAATTTGCTCCTCTACCATCTCCTCTTCTCCAAGATGGATGAATAATGACTAAAGACTTCACCACAACCCATACATATACCAATCCAAGCCACAAGTTGGCCCATAATTCTAAAAACTAAATAAACCTAACATTAAATACTTGAAGAACTGCAAGTTGGCCTCCAAAAAAAATTAAATGTGAAATTCCTTTAAAGGCTTACAATACTTATTAATTACATAAAAATTAATTACCCAAGACCCAAATAGGTCCACTCAATCCTACTACATCCCTTAATCATGCAATATGTCCAACTACCCCAGGATGCTCCTGCATTAGACTCCCCTAGTGTGAAAAGATGTTTTCAGTAGCTAGAAGAATGAAGAACATCCTCTAGGATTGAATACATAAATCTCAAACTAGTTCTTCACATAAATGTCCTCCAAGTCTTCAACTTATACACTCATTCCATTTCTCTTCTTCTTCTTCTTCACCTCTATCCTCGATGTTCCATAATTTTTTTGCTGACACTAATCGCTAACCCTTTCTAAATCTATCAACTCATGTCCGCTACCAATACTCAAGTTCCTTCTACTAACCTCTTTATTCTATAAAGGAATCAAGGAATGCTTCCTTCCTCCTTTCTCAATTGTAAACACATTCTTGACACAATCATGCACAACCCTACAATCATACTACCAAGGTCTATCAATAAACACATGACAACTATTCATGTCAACAATATTACACAACACTTGATCCTTATACTATAGAATCTGGAAATCAACAAGGCATTGCTCTCTCAGTTCCAAAGCATGCTCACCTTGCAACCAACTAATCCTATAAGGATAAGGATGTCTCACTCTCTTCAAACCAATTTTTGAACCATCTCCTTAATAACATGGTTATTAGTACTACCACCATCCACAATCACATTGCAAACTTTACCGCTAGACTTACAATGAGTCTTGAACAAATTACTCTGCTGACAAGATTCCAATGTCCTTTGACCAACTAGTACTCGCCGAGCTAGAAAACTCTCTCCTTTCTTGAGTTCATTGTCTTCAACCTCATTTGCAATAGCAACTCTTTTGTCTCCAGCCTTTTGCAAATACTCATATGATATATTTCCTTCTTCATGACATCTGAAACAAGTTCCCTTAAACTCACCTCTACCTATCCTTCTCTTTTGCTCAATAGGTTTTGGTTCATCTTCTGCACTTAGTTTAGCCTTTTCTGAGTAGTCCTACTTCTCCTTCCTCAAGAACTAAGGATAAATTTAGTGGCTAATATTCACCAATTGGCTAATCTCACTCATCAGGGACCCCAAATTTGGCTTTTTTTTTTGCACTTTTGGGGTGTCCATGTCGCCTATACTTTAGCAAAATTGGGTCCCATTCTTAACCTAATCACCCATAATAATATAGAAGTATTGATATTTTAGTGATGATTGGAATCTAATTTTTCTATGTAGTAATTTAACTATATTCGCCTACAATTTTGAAGGCTTGTCTTAATTGATGGTCATATTCACCAATATTTGGCAAAAATGTAAGTTGCACTACACATTAAGTATGTATATTTGACAGGTGTCTCAATTCTCAAGACTTTTCATGAAATTTTTTATCCTTTCTCACTTTTTTGTGAAATAGATTTGATTGGGGACACATGTCTTTACTTTGGGAACTTTCTTTAAAACTTGGTATCCTTTTAAAAGTTTGGCTTGAAATAGAATTTAGGCCATTGATCTAAGATCATCCAATGGTTCAAAATAATAGAGGTGCTTCCCCCAAACCACCATTCAATAATTTGGAGGGAAACTATAATAATAAAAATGGGCTAGATTTAACCTTAAAGTTTGATAATTAATTAGGTTCCATATAAAAATAATAATAAAATCATTGTTTACAGGTATGTGCACTTCTTTTTACAATTTTCATCAATAATAAATGATTCACCAGATATTATAGAATTTTCATATGATTGAAAAAAAATCACCAATACAATTTAAAAATTCTACTTAAAAATAAAAATTCACCAATAGCAATTAATTTTTCCCCCCTGAGCTAATGTTTGATTCACCAAAATTTTATACTTTTTTCTAAGGGGGGGTTCTTAAAGTTATCCCTGTTGGGAACTACCTTGATTCTTCCTCTTTAGCTTCTCCTCTACTCTCAAAGTATATTAATAAGAATCCTCTACTAAAGAAATATTCAGCATACCAACCTCATCTTGAATATTGAATCTCAAACCATTAATGTACCACACTACCTTCTCTGTTGACAATTCTCTATGCCCAGACTGAATAGTCAACTTGTAGAACTTCTCTGTATAATCTTTTACAGTCATATCCTTCTACTTCAAACTATGTAACCTATTCAACAGTTCAAGTTCATAATCAACATGAATGAACTTAACCTTCAACTTAATCACCATCAATCTCCATCGAATGATCTTCATTTCACCTTCCTCTTCTCTATCACTTTATAGTTCCTTCTACAAAAGAGTAGCATGTCTCTTCAACTTAGTTTGTGCCAACCTTACTTTGAGTGGATCCTCAATATCCTCAAGGTCAAAGTAGTCTCCAATTCACCAATACAATCAATCATGTCTTCAAGATTTAAAGTACCTAAGAAATTAGAAACCTCCATCTTATGCTTCAACTTCAACTGAGATCTAGGTCTAGAAAATTGGCCAACCCTATTTCTCATAGGTCTTTCCACATGATCAACTCTAGCCACACCACTTGATCAAACAACTTCAAAGTATTCAACAACTTCCTTATAGCTTCCTTGAATACCCACATGCCAAGGTACACCACCTAAAGGACTCACAATTTTAGCAATCATGTCACTCTTCATCAATGTCATCTCAAATCTAAAAGTTCTAGATTCAACCTCCTTTATTTTAAATCTAAAATTTACTTTAACATTCTTTGAGATCCTTTCTTCGATAGCATCACTAAGATCATCAATTTCCCTAAAGTCCAATTTTCTCGGAGGCATCTTCCAAGATTTTTGCAAACCTTAATAAATCCCCTTCACAAGACCCTGTACAAACTACCTCAACTTTGGTGCTTGGTCTACACACTCAAGAACAACCTTCACTCTAATACCACTTGTTTCAATGCAAGGCAAGAGAATCCCTAAAGGAGATGTCCTATCCTCTAGCAAATAACCACAGAATAGAAGATAAATAACAATACAAGATTTGAAGCCAGGTCACAATAATTTATTCATAGATATAACTAATTACATGCAATGTGTTAGACTATAAGGCCTTCTTGATTATGGCCAAATACAAAGAAAGTAATAGTTCTAGAAGATCCCTCAAAATATAATCCAAACCCTAGCTAGTCTAGATCCACACTCTAGTAGAAACCTCCAAGGAAGATCCAACTAGTACTCACAAGCCCACCAAGCAATCTCCTTGTTTCCCAAGCCTTAGCTACTAGCTCTCTTCAAAATTTTCTCCTTTACCACCTCCTCTTCTCCAAGATGGATGAATAATGACTAAAGACTTCACCACAACCCCTAGTTTTACCAATCTAAGCTACAAGACTGAACATAATGCTAAAAACTAAATAAGCATAAAATTAAATACTTTAAGAGCCACAAGTTGGCCTCCAATAGAAATTAAATGCCAAATTCCTTTGAAGGCCTATGATAATTATTAAATATAGCAAAATTAATTACCCAAGACCCGAATATTCCACTCAATCCTATTAAATTCCATAATCATGTAGGATAGCTAACTACCCCAAGATGCTCCTGCATTAGACATATTAGCCTTGGTTCACTTTAGATCTTCCACAACATTGTATTTTTCAGTTGCCCACATAGGATTTTTTGGGATTGTAGGAATGTTCCCTTGATTTTGATTTTGTTGGCCAATGTAGGGTGCTATGGCAAGTACTAGATTATTATTAGCTTTTGGATTAGGAGGTGTTAGATGCAAGACATGAGGAATCCCATTAGTCATAGGTTCCCTTTGGTTACTTAAATTATAAGTATTATGATTATCATTTTGAAAAGCTAGCATCTCTTCTGGTTGATGATCCAATTCTTAACTGAATTGAAAAGTGATTTTTTCACTAGCTAGTTGTTCCATTAGAGGATTTTTTGGAGAACCATAAGATTCTAATACCATAGCATTTCACTACATAGGAGACTCACTATTATTGCCTTGTGAATTTTGGTTCATCTCTTGATTTCCATTGAAATATGAGTCACCATCGTTAGGTATATTCTAATTATTATCATATTGGTTGATGTCCACATGTTGAGCATTTTTTTTATTATCAGTAGGGATGCTTCTATTATTAGGACGAGTATTTCATTGTTGATTTTGCCTTTGGAAGCCATTATTCTAATCTGGACGGTTGTAATTATTTATTGCATTGTTATTTCCATTAAAATTATTGTAAATTTTACCATAGTTATTGTTGTAAGGGGTTGCACTCATTCTCTAAAATTTGTTGTTCTTCCCTTGCAACAACCTTAGGTAGGTTAATTTGTTGTTGATCTAAGACATTGTTTTCTCCATTTGACCAATCTCAAAGTTGACATTATTTTCTAGTTTAGTAGAAATTGATGTTTTTTTCTCAAAAAAAGTAGCTTTTGGTGGTTCATATTCTAGATAGGTTATGGTTGGAACCGGTACTGCTAGTGCCTATTGTAGTGAGACTGGATTCATTAGAATGAATTGACTAGGCATCAACAATGTTCTAGAAGGGTATGTTGGTATCATTGTAGTTGCTTGAGCTAGAGCCATCAATCCTCCTCCATTAGGATTGACTTGCTTGGTAAAGGTAACTTCTTTATCAATGACCTTTTCTGGTTTGTCAATGTTTTCAGTAGGGAGTCTTCGTAGAAAGATAGTTGTAAGATGGTCCATGGCATTAAGATAAATCTAAATTGTAGCTTCCATTGGCATAGTATAGGGTGTTTCCAACTTACAAAAATCCATATGCAAGTGATAATTGAAATGTGAAATAATGTTTTCCTTTGATCCCTTTTGATTGATATGAATTGATGATGTATCACAACTAGGTTGACAAAAAATTTGAATTTTTAGAGGAACAACTTCTCAAAGGTAGTCCAATTATGGATATATCTTGGTGGAAATTCACATACTAGTTGAATGCAACTTCTCCCAATGAGTATGGAAATAAATGGAGAACCACATTCTCTTGTTGAACTTGCTTTTGATTGCATATTTCTTTAAAAACTTTGACATGATCCTTAGTTTTTTGTGTTTCTCTATAGATGAACCTTGGGAAAATTTCTTAGGATTATTGGGAAGGTCATTAAGTGTACCTTGCAAGATAATTAGTGAATGTACTATGTTTGTAAAAAAGGCCATCGATGGAGGATTTGGTCTAACAATGGGTAGAGATTGGTTCAAAGGTGGAACTAAAGATGATGAAATTTGGAATGTAAGTGGTAGAATCCTAGAAAATCCTTTGTCATTACTAGGCTTATGAAAATGATTGAGTTCTAAGAAATCTAGCTTAGTTTTTGAAGATATTAAAGCTCACTAAAATAGAGATGTTGTATCAATATCTTCTATCTTGCATTAATTCTAAAAAAAACACACCTTTGTAGAAGCACTTTCTGAAAAATAGTGCACCTTGTGCTCTTATGCACCTTCTAACATTTTTGGACAAATTTTTTTATGAAATTCTGAAAACTTTAGAATTTGAAAACAAAATCTTGTTTTATTGTTTCGAATGGTATGAGGCCCTCCTTCTAGTGCCACTTATATTGAGCTTTCATTTTGCACAATGCTTACTAGTAGGAATCCTTTCAAACTCCTCTCTTGAAAAGCTAATATATGATCAACTCCAAGGTTCTAGATGATCTTGTAACCTACTAGATGTTAGGATTAACCTTAGATAGAAATAATAGTTACATGCAAATTTAACCAATATCAAAAAATAATAGATCACAGAAAAGAGAACACAAGACACTAATATTTAACATGGTTCACCCGATCCCAGGGCTATGTCCAACAACAACAAGTCCAATATTATAATTATCCATTGATTACAATCCACAATCCCTTATAGCTCAATACCACTACAAGAAGCTACAATATCACCATTACATTATGAAATCCCTAACCCTAAGCCTTTTCTATACAAGCTTTTATTGCTTGCAAAATTAGGGCTAGAATAAGTCATCCAATAAGAAAATAGCAGCTGATGCCTTTTACAATATAAGGTCATTTTTTTCTTTGGGGGCACCACCCGTAAAAAATCTTATGGGAGCATTACCCCTTGACCCCACCCTATACCATGATAGGGAGCATACCTATGGAATTGCCCCCAAACCCTCATAGAAATAATATGGGGAAAAAACTATGTCGAATAAACCTCTGAGTTTGATTGGGCTCCACATCACAACACTGGAATTTGCTCAATTGAAGATTAATGTATTTTTTTATAGGGAGGCCTTATCTAGTTCAAACCAATTTTGAAAAAGACATTTGATCTACTATTTTGTAAAAGAAGCACAAAAGAGATATATTTTTGGTATTTTTGTTTTATGATGAATGCAATTTATCAATGCAACTATATGAATTCCTATTTTAATAAAGTGCTAGCAAAGAAAATCACAAAGATAAGGTAACGATATATTAAAGAAAATAACTCAAAAGGGAAATTCCTAATGGACATAAATTATGGTAATAACATTTCTACAAATTAAATCATTGGAAAGATCGGGTAGGAAACTAATGAAAATAGGAGAAGCACTTCTTTATTTCGATTGATGCAATCATTGATGGGAACCTAGTAACAACTAAATGATTTCTCACCTCTCATCAACTTGCAAGGCCACAAAAAGTGGACTCATGCTAGACAAGAAGCTATGATATGTCAGTAGAATTTTTTAAAATGAGACAAATGCTAGAACTAAAAGATCACACAATCAAATCAACACAAAAAAACCATTGCTTCCATTATTATTAATGAACATGCATTCACAAAAAAAGCACACTTGGGCAAGAATAACCACACTTAGAATGAGAGCACCAATATCATATATTGTTTCATCAAAATAATGGCCTAGAGTACATATTACATCCATATATTTATAAAAAACCATATCCTCTTTTTGTGTTGAGAGTGAGAGCTCTTAGAATGCAAACATATGCTTAAAACTAATAAAACAAATCTAATTATATACAGACTCACTCTCTAAATGGTGCTAAGTAGGTCTCGACCCTTGTTTATATCAATTAATGGGTGCACAAGCCTTTACATAACTTAAAGCAAAGAAAGAAGAAGTATATAAGAAGAAGGAAGTTGTGAGAAGATCTAAGAGTCACTAGGAGCTCTAAAAATGGAAGCTTGACCTTCTCTGGGCACTTCTAGGAGTTGAACTTTCATCAAAATGTATTTTTGATGCATGGATAGCTCTAAATTAGGAACTGGCAATTAACTATTAGTGCACTATTACTTCTTTGAAATTGTTAGTGCACCTCTATGAATAGTAGACTTGCTTACCTTGATGATAGGTTCCAAAAAGTCTAAAATTTTCCCAAGTATCAAAAATGAATTTCCAACATCTAGGTTTTTGCCTTCCTTATCCCAAAGTGATGTCTGGATGTTTTCTCTTGAATTTATCTATAATCTCCTCTACTTAGGAAGCTTCTAGAAAATCTAAAGCTGTATACTTATCTTTAAATATCCACCAGTAGTTACTAACCTCCATACAGTGATCTGCAAAATCCTCTAGTTTAGTATCTAGTTTCAACAATACATCTTCAATCTTAAATGCTTGTCTAATATCTTCGTTAGGCTAAGCATCCTCAAAAGTTCTTCATCATTATTGGACAACTGATTGCATTGAATTGAGCTTCATATTTGACTCATCTTCAAAAATCTCAAGGGCAACAATGTTGTAGTACTTCTCTACTTCCAAAATCTTTTCTTGAGTCTGGTCTCTTAACCTCTAAATATCTTCATGAAGTCCTTCCATAACCTTATTTCTGGAAACTATCTTCTTAATCTAGTCTTTGAGCTTATGAAACTCTTCCATTATATACACCTCCATGAGTGGATGATACCTTTGACCTATTATTAATGTTAAAATTTGTAGGTCTTTCACTCAGGTATGTACCTCATCTATTAAACAAAAATCCTAGTTCACTATGGACACCAATTTATTTGCACTTGACTAAATGTAGTTTAACATGTTCAAATTACCCTATATTATTTCTATGCCTCTCTCCTTGAAATTTTCACGTCATTGCTGACATGCTATGAAAAATGGATCTATCTAAATTGTCCCCTTTTTCTTCCTCTCTAATACCATAGCAAGAGTGATCTCTGAATAATCTAAGTCTATTAGGTCCACTGTTCCGTGAAGATAGCCACTCATATTCTCATTTTATTTTTGTAGCATCACCAATTCTAACTCATTTTTGTCCATATGCTTGAACACCTCTTTCATACTAATAGTAATAAGTACTTTGGTAGTGTCTATCACAGGCCTTCCTAACATAACCTCCATGATTTGGTAATCACTAGGAGTCAAATCCTTAGTGTCAGTATGTGGAGGAGGAATGACTATATGTGCAAGCAAGTCCTAATCTTGGTTCTTCATAATGAAGGCCAATGGTTGTGCATCACTCATAGGTGGCTTAGGCTTCTTAATGTATTTTAATAGATCATCCATTCCCTCCTCAGTAGTTACATTTAACTACCTCTTTTGTCAAACCATGACCTCCCTCTTCAACCAAGAGGGTGTATTGCCCATTGGAAACATATATTTGATTGAAGAGGGGTTTTGCGCTATAGGTCCCTTTCCCTTATTAGTCCTCTCTGGAGTCCTTTGTCATTGAGTGAGATTACCAATTTGAGTCTCCATTTCTTCTTGGGCTAAGGGTCCAGCCTCAGTATTTTGAGGATTTTTTGGGGTTCCTCATTTATTTTCCCCTCCTATGATACTTCATTGCATTTTTTGGGGCTCTTCTTCCTCTACTACCTATTCTTTAGAGTCTATTATAGGAGGAAGTGGTATTACCAAACCTTTGTCCAAGAGCAACAAATCCTAAGATGGTAGTGGGGGTAGGCCCAGAGGTCTTTGAGAAAGAGGTGGTAATTGGTTATAGTCCTCTCCTAGGGATTGAATCATTGGAGTATCTTTTATCTTCTCCCCCACCATCCTAATGTTGATAGACATGAAATCAAAATCTAATAGGTCAAAGACATTTTTCTCTTGACCCTCCATATCTACAATCATCTATTGTTGCTCATCCTCTGAAATAATAACTTCAATAGGTTCTTTCTGAATGGATGGTTGCATTATGATGAATCTTCTTCTTCTTTCATCTTCTATAGCTCTAGAAAATTAAGTCCTTTGACTCAAGGAGACATATTCAATTTTCTCCTCTTATTGATATTCTGCTTCAGCTTCTTGAATGGTTTCGGGAACCTATGGGTGAGGAGCATTATTTTTCTTCAATTGTATCATATGTGACCCTCCCATAGTGGACTCAACCCTTTCCCACTTAGGAATTGAGGGGGAGGCTTCTTCCTCTTGACCTGTCGGTGGCACCCTCTATTCTTCCTCTTCTTGCTCTTGTTCCTCTCTTGGTGGAGGTACTTGCTCAGTCTCTTGGACTTGAGCTTCTAGGTCAGCTTGGGGCTCCAAAGCTTTAGTTTCAGCTTCCTTAGACACTCTTTTTCTTGTATTCTTTCCCTTATCCACCTTAAAGTAATCAATCTCCCTCTCATGTTGATATACTATTTTTGACCTCATTGGGGATTAAGAAGGGAAGGTTGGTATTGTGACTTTTGTACCTTTATCCCTAGCTAGGCATGTTGTGGCTTGAAGAGGAATAGTATAAGGAACTGGAACAAGTTTGAAGGGTTTCTTAATCCATTCCCTTATTAGTTGGACTATGTTCCTAGCTTTGCTATTAATTTTTGTATTCTCATCTCTACCAATCTTCACATTCATTATTGGCTTGACATAAATTTTATCCCTGTTATATAGTGTGTGTAAGACATCTTTTGCATCTTTCTCGATAGCCTTTAATGGGATATTCATTTTCAAGGCCTTTTCTACCAAATACAAATTCATCCTATAGTAATCCCTTATTTGGATATTGTAGTCATCTATTGCATTCATCCAATGGTCTTCTAGTGCATCCTCATGTGCGAACTACTTCCCTACTGGATGTTGCACCCTCCCAATAATATCAAAGTATGGGTGTGGGGAGTTGTACTCTTCTAAATTATATTTATCCCATTCTAAATCAAAGGTTATAATTTCTTACTTCTACTTGACCTCAAAAGCACCTATGGTGATCAGCCATACCCATGTCTTCTTGTGTTGTTTTCTCACTCTGTCATACATAGATGTGAGTTTCTTGGAATTCTCCAATAAAATGAGCCTATCTAAAGGATATCTTGGGAGCTTCATTGGGTTTACTTGTGTGTTGACTACCCTTAGGTATGTGAATGTTTTGAACTAGATGTAGTAGGCATCGATCTCTATGATTCTAGTTGTTGCCTCTACTAACATCCATTTAGCATAATCACCCTCTATGAATCAGATGATTGCAAATATAAAATTTTCATTCACTATCATGTACTCCTTACTTTGATCTAAAAGTTTCTTCTTTACTAGCTAAGGTTATACCACATAGGGTCATGCATTATCTTCTTGCATGCTACCCATTCTATAAAAAATTGTGTGGTTTGTTGTTCTAGCCGCCAGTAAGTATGCCATGTAAGATGTCATGTAAAATATTGGATTAGCTTTTATGTCTACCAGCTGCTCATGTAGATTATAACTAGGGATAGTGGCCATGTTTGTTGGCATTTTTGTCATCCTAATGGTCTCTATAAAGTGTACCATCCAAATGTTAAGGTTTCCTACTATAGGGAGTCCCATGGCTTTACTCAAAAGTGCAATTGCATATCCAATATCATCCTTCATGTACCCTCATGTCATATCTACTTTCCCAACTCTATGATCTACTAGTGTTCTATCTATTAGGAAGGAATATTGAATTATTTCTTTGGCTTCCTTTTTGTTCTCCCTATACCATCTTTCTACCTAGTCATAGGTCATCTTTACATATTGGTCAGCCCTTGGGAGATGAAACATCTTCTCAATAGTCCTCAATCTAAGGTCTAGGACTATCTCCCCTATGACACTCTTGACAACCTTTTCTTTAGGCAAATAATATTCTTACAAGGTCATAATCAACTCAGAGGACTATACAAAAGTTGGATGTGATGTTGCATTTACCAGCCCTAACTCAATCATAGTTGATACCGTTGTGGATCTTTCTTTAGGCTTATTGCATATGGTGAGAAATTCATTCCATTCAATATGTCTAAGCTTGGTGTCTTTGATTTTTGCATGTCCATCTTAAAAGTGGAATTTG
The DNA here is from genome assembly GCA_028749045.1 of Cupressus sempervirens. Taxonomy (NCBI): domain Eukaryota; kingdom Viridiplantae; phylum Streptophyta; class Pinopsida; order Cupressales; family Cupressaceae; genus Cupressus; species Cupressus sempervirens. Next base: position 586,317,990 of record CM053783.1, on the reverse strand, counting down.
TTTGGTGTACCTTGGTATTTGAAGACAATAGGCTTAAAAGTAAGCTTTCCTACCATTGAGGATGATGACGATGCCATTTTATCTATACAAAAGAATATATATTAGTCTATAAAGTTTTAAAAATATATATAACCTAAAAAAACCTCTAACTGACAAAAAACCTAGCCCAAATGTTCCAAAATAGTGAAAAACAAGTTAATCTGCCCTTTAGCCTTGATATGAAAAATAGTGCACCTAGCAAACCTTTACAGGTGTGCTAGGTGCACTCAAATGGTTCTTCTATAACCATTTTGGCAAAATTATGCACATGCACACCTTGGTGAGGTGCACACATGTGCATGTGTACAACTACATGCATGCAAAGTAAGTGTAAGGGGGACTTATCTTTTAAATGTACAAAAAAGGGTGTACACTTATGCATCTTTACGGGGTGCATATTTGTTCACCCTTATGTTAGTTTTAAGGTGTTAGCATGAATGTTGATTATAATACATTGGGGGAGTATTCCAAGCATTGTAGAGTATTCATATGTTGCATTCATGATTGCATTTGTCAATGATGTCAACATAGCAATAATTCTCTAAAGACTGGAAGAATAGCACTCAATAATCTTATGATGCATAGAAGCTGAAGAAGTTTTAGATGATGTAGAGTGGAGCATATGTTCCTAAGGTTATCCTAATAATGCATTTAAGAGGACTAAGTCAGAGTCAATAGTGTATAGAAGTTAGACTTGATTTACTAGAAGAAGTGTAGAAATAGAGCATTGGAAAGCACAGTTCTAATGATCCATCACTATATGTCATCTACGATGTAATGAAAAGATGTGTAGTCACATAATAATAAAGGAAAATCATAGGATGACACTAGAATGTTTGCAAGATGTAATTTCACACGTGCGAAGTTTTGTATAGACTGTGTGTTGACAGTGTTGTTGTAATTGTGAATTAATTAATTATCTTATTTTAATTGATTGGAAAAGCCTGAAGGATGACTCAAGGAATTATTATGAAGGTAACATATAGAGGAAATTTGTTTTCCTTATTTGTAAGGTATCTTGAAGAAGAAGATCAAGTAGAATGTGAAGTATTAGTGCACAGAGCGTGAAGGATCAAAATGTTTAGTGAATGTGTGTAAGTGATCCAAGGGATCATTGGATGTGTAGTATGAGATTTGGTTACAAGATCTAAAGGAGTAGAAGTTTAGTTAATAAGATAGAGATAGAAGAAGGAAGTACATTTTAGTTCTATTATTTTGCAAAGAATAATATAGAGATCATTTGGATAGTGGGTTCATTGATCTTAACCTTGAAGTTATTTGGGAAGTGGGTCTAGCTATCTTCGACAACTCCTAATAGGGTTGGAATCTCCTAACAAGAATTTAAAGTCTCCTAATAGGGACTCATGTACTAAATGATGTAATAGACTCCTAACAGGGTCTATCCTCTAACAAAGAATATTTATATTAGTACATCATCTTGTGGGTACCATCCCCACTGGGGTTTTCCCTCTAATCAAGGGTTTCCCTAATTAACATATTTGGCATTAATTGTATATGAGTATCTTGTTGTGGTTTTAGTTTACATTACTCACATGGTTAATTTTGTTAAAGGTTAATGTTTGTGATGATAGTTTGATAACTAATTCATTCCCCCCACCCACCCCCACCCCCCCACCCCCCTGTCTCGGTTATGTCAGTGGCCTACATTTTCTAACAATTGGTATCATAGCATCAAGTCCTTGAAGATAAGGCTTAATAGCTTTGGGAGATCAATAGTGAATATGTTTAGGAAGGATAGTCCAAAATTCAATGGGCCCAACTATGATAGTTGGAAGGAAAAGATAAAGACTCATCTACTATGCATGGGTCCAGGCTATTGGATTTTGACAAAAGCTAAGAAGATAATTATTGAAGAATCAAAGCTAGAGGAATGTAGTGAGGGAGAAAGATATCTATTCATGTATAACATGAGAGCTAGAGAGGTACTACTATCATCTCTTCCAAAAAATGAATATAATCAGTTAAAAAAATTTCAAACTTCTCATGAAATTTGGAAAGCATTAGAGGTTACTTTTGAAGGTGATAGTCATGCAAAAAGAATGAGATTACAAAATTGGGATTATGCATTTCAAGATGCTAAGATGATAGAAGATGACTCTATAAGAAGTTATGTATGAAGATTATTATAAATTGTTGCAGGAATCTAGTCTCTTGATCAAACTAAAGAAGATGATGAGGTTATATGGAAGATCTTGAAAAGTTTAATACTACCATTCAAGAAAACATCTCATATGATTTAGCTAGTCATGCCCTGTGCCAAATATTTCACAAAGAAAACATTTCTTAGGAGATTAGAATCTATAGAAGTAGAAATGAGATAGTCTAGAGAATTATCTAGAGTTGAGATAGCTTTGAGTGCTCTGAACATTTGATCTAATCTTTTGAGAAGTGCAAGCACAAGAGGGGACTTTGCAAATAGTAGCAGATCTGAGGAAGATAAAAAAATTGACGAAGGAATAGCCCTTCTAGTAAGAAGAGAGAATGATGGTAAGAAATTATTTAAATGTTGGACTTGTGATGAATATGGTCATTATTCATCTAAATATCCTAAAAGAGAGAAAAAGTTTAGAGGAAAATTTAAGCCTAGAAGAGATAAGGATAGAAATGGTTTATATACTAACAAGGATGAAGGATATGATGAAAGAGATTAGATTGAAAGTAATGATAAATTAGGATATGTGGCTATCAAGGAAGATGATATTGATAGAGAGATTAGAGAAGAGAGAGCTCTAGTTACCCAAGTTGAAAAGAAATTAGATTGGATAATTGATAGTGGATGTCCACATCACATGATTGGTGATATGAACAAATTTTTTAATATCGAAAATCATGATGGAGGTATTGTTAGAGTTGGTAACAATGTAGCCTATCATATTATAAGGATTGGATCTATTACTCCTGATGGTAAAACTAACATTGTTGATGTTTACTTTGTTGATAGTTTGAAACATAATTTTCTAAGTGTTGGATAGTTGGTAAACAAGGGATATATGTTGCAGTTCGTAGAGAAGACTTGCATTATCAAAAAAAAAGATGGTAAGTTGATTGGTACTAGAACCAAATCTAGAGGTAATATATTTTAGTTGAATCCTACTAAAATAATATGCTTGGTTGCAAAGGTTAACAATAGTTGGTTATGGCATAGAAGGTTTTGTCATATAAAATTTGATAATATTGTGAAAGTTAGTAGTACATTTGCAATAAGAAATCTACCTAAGATTATTAAGCCTACTAATGTTATCTACAAGGAATGTATTTTGGCTAAGTAGAGGAAATTATCTTTTCCTAGTAAGGAGTTCTCTACTAGAGAGAAATTGGAGATTGTTAACAAAGATCTGAGTGGTCCTATAAGAACCAGAGGATTCTAAGGTAAAAGGTACTTTATGATTTTTTTTTGATGATTTGACTAGGATGATGTGGGTAGCATTTCTTAAAGAGAAGTTTGAAGCTTTTGAGAAATTTAAGATATTCAAGAATAGAGTTGAAAATGAATCTGGTGTCAAGATTAAATGTTTGAGATTAGATAAAGGAGGAGAGTTCACCTCTAGAGAATTTAACATGTTCTATGAAGAGAATGGAATCAAAAGGAAGTTATCTTAACCTAGAACACCTAAACATGATGGGATTGTTGAAAGAAGGAATAAGTCAGTAGTAGAAGTAGGAAGAGAAATGTTATTTGAGAATGATGTCTCAAAGAAATTTTGGAGAGAAGCAGTTAACACTACATTATATACTCTGAATAGAGTATTGGTCCAAAAAGGTATGAGAAAGAAACCCTATGAGTTATGGTTTGGTCATTCACCATTAGTCAAATATTTTAGAATATTTGGAAGTAAGTGTTACATAAAGAGGGATGATTGATATTAAATTTTGATCCTAGAAGCAATGAAGGTATATTTCTTAGTTACTTATTGAAAAGTAAAGCATATAGATGTTTCAACTCTAGAACTAAGACAATAGTTGAGTGTGCAAATGTAAGGATTGATGACAGGTTTGGTACTAAAGAGAAGATGGTAGATTATAACTCTAATGAACAAGATGATAATTTTGGATTTGTTAGATAGAATGTTGAAGTTCTTTTTGAGACTAGCAGTGACTTGTTGAATGATGTATCTATTGAGCATAGAGAAGATTAGAGTTTTGAACATAGGGAAGAGATAAGAGTTGAGATGTTGACTCCTACTTCCAACAAAAACATGACAAATAATTCTAGAGAAAATAATTGGGAGCAAGGATAAGGGTGTGATGACAAGGAATATAGTGAATGAGGAATTGTATCTAATTTCTCAAGTGGAACCTAAGAGCATAGATGCGGCATGTAAAGATGATCACTAGATGCAAGCTATGAAAGAAGAACTAGATCAAATTGTGAAGAATGAGACATGGAAATTAGTTCTTACACCTAAGGAAAAGAATGTGATAAGAACCAAATGGGTATTCAAAAATAAATTTAATGGACAAGGAGAAGTTGTGAGAAACTAGGCCGGACTTGTTTGTAAAGGTTACTCATAGCAAGAAGGCATAGATTATGAAGAAGCATATGCACCTATGGAAAAAATGGAAGTAGTAAGGATGTTCTTGGCTTATGCAGCAAGCAAGAATTTCAAGGTTTATCAGATGGATGTCAAGTAGGCTTTTTGAATGAAGAACTTGAAGAAGAAGTCTACATTGAGCAACCTAATGGATTCCCTCTTACAAAAGATAAAGATTTCATATGTAGATTAAAAAAAGCACTATATGGTCTAAAGCAAGCACCTAGAACCTAGTATGCAAGGCTGGATAGGTGTTTTTCTCAGCTCAAATTTATCAAAGGTACAATAGATGGTAATTTGTATTTGAGGAAAATTAATGGAGGTTTAATTATCATTGTAATATTTGTGGATGACATAATAGTTGGAGGAAATGATAAAGAATGTGATAAGTTTGTTGAAGAGATCAAAATTAAATTTCAAATGAGCATGATAGGAGAAATGAAGTTTTTCCTAAGATTACAGATTGTGTAGAATAAGGATGGGATATTTATCTCACAAACTGAGTATCTTAAAGACATGTTGAAAAGATTTGGTTTAGAAAGTTGCAAACCTATAGGTACACCCATGATAATGGGTCATGAGTTATCTAGTAAAGATAAGACACTTACAGTTAAGGAGAAAAAGTATAGATCTATGATTGGAGGATTGCAATATCTGACTCACACCAGACCAAATATAGAAAATATATTTGGGATTGTAGAAAGATTTCAGCTGATCCTAAAGAGTATCATTATGTAGTAGTAAAGAGGATATCCAAATATCTAAAGGGTACATCTAATTATGGAATTTGGACTGACAGATCAAGTGATTTTACCTTGTGCACATATTCTAATACAGATTGGGTAGGTAGTATGGATGATAGAAAGAGCACTAGTGATGGAGCATTCTTTCTTGGAGGAAGATTGGTTTCTTGGTTGAGCAAGAAATAGGACTGTATATCTCAGAGTATAGCTAAGGTTGAGTATGTTGTAGCAACAAATAATAGTAATCAAGTTATGTGGATGAAAAAAATGTTGGAGGATATAGGGATTGAGTTTACAGAGCCTATTATCATTTACTGTGATAACACAAGTATGGTAAGTTTATCTAAGAATCTAGTATTGCATTCTAAGACAAAGTACATATCCATTAAGTATCATGTTTTTAGAGAAAAGGTGGCTAAAAAGGAAATAAGGTTGGAATATGTAAATACTAAAGATCATATTGTAGATATATTTATGAAGCTTTTGCCTAAAGATAATTTTGAGTACCTAAGAGGTATACTAGGGGTTATGACCCTACCTAGTTTAGAGTAGATAATGAAAGGAGTGCATTAGTCTAGTGGTACAAAGCACTATGGTTAGATTGTATTGAATGTTAATGCTTCCTCAATGGGGGAGTACCTGGTATGTACTAAGTCATGGAGGACTATAGGTAATTGGTATTGAATAGTGTCTTTGGACACTCGAGCTAGTTGATGATTTGAGTAGTTGATTAACAATTGGTTTGGTATTATAATTGACACCATTGATATTGATGTTAGTGGGGGAGAGATACACATGAAAAAAATCTCCTAAGACATGGGGGAGAATATGTATGAGAAGAACTCCTAAGCAATCAGAGAAAGATATCTCTTTATGGAGATTTAGAAAGATTCATGTAATGGTATAGGAATATGCACCTGATGTATTATGAGTTGTTTAATTTGAACAATTGTTTTTGATCATAAAGAAGAAGAAAATGAATAGAGTAGTGTTCCAAAGAATTTTAGATTTGATTGATGAAGAGGATTTGAGAAGATGAGAGTAGCAACAACACCAATAGAGTATTGTTTGGTATTCTTGGAACTTAGATGTTTTTTCATCTATGTTGCCATCAATTCCAAAGCAAGGTATTGTTAGCATGAATTATAATGATACTACATTGGGGGAGTATCCTAAGAATTGGAGATTATTGATATGTTGCATTCATGACTATATTTGTTAGTGATGTCAACATAGCAATAATTTTTAAAGACTAGAAGAATAGTAGTCAGTAATATTATGATGCACAAATGTTGGGGAAGTTTTAGATGATGTGCAATGGAGGACACATTCCTAAGGTTTTCCTAATGATGTGGTTAAGAGGAATAAGTCTGAGTGAATAGTGTACAAAATTTACACTTGATTTACTAGAAGTAGTGCAGAAATAGAGCATTGGAAAGTAGAGTTTTAATGATCTATCACTATCTTTCATCTTAGATGTAATGAAAAGATGCATAGTCACATAGTGATATAGGATAGTTGTAGGATGACACTAGCATGTGTACAAGATGTGGTTTCACATGTCTGAATTTTTGTATAGACTATGAGCTTACAGTGTTGTTGTAATTGTGAATTAATTAATTATCTTATTTTAATTAATTAGGAAAGCCTCAAGGCTAACTTAAGGAATTATTATGAAGATAAAGTGTAAAGGAAAGTTCTTTTATATTATTTGTGAGGTATCTTGAAGAAGAAAATCAAGTGGAATGCGAAGTATTAGTGCAAAGAGTGGAGTGTGAAGGAGCAGAATTCTTATTGAAACCATGTAAGTGATACAAGGGATCATTGGATGTGCAGTATGAGATCTAGTTACAAGATATGAAGAAGTAGAAGTCTGGTTGATAGGAAAGAGATAGAGGAAGGAAGTATATTTTAGTTCTATTATTCTACAAAGAATAATACAAAGATCATTTGGATAGTGGGTTCTTTGATCTTAACCTTGAAACTATTTGGGTAGTGGGTCTAGCTATCTTCCAAAACTCCTAACATGGTTGGCACAACTCCTAACAATGTTGGAATTTCCTAACAGGGATTCAAAGTCTCCTAACAAGGACTCATATGTACTAAATATTCTAATAGACTCTTAAAAGGGTCTATCCTCTAACAAGGAATATTTATATTAGTACATCATCTTGTGGGTACCATCCCACCAAGGCTTTCCTCTAATCAACAGTTTCCCTAGTTAACATATTTAGTGTTAATTTTGTATGACTATCTTCTTGTAGTTTATATTACTCACATGGTTAATTTTTTAAAGGTTAATGTTTTTCATGATAGTTGGATAATTGATTCCCTCCCTAGTTATATTAGCAAACTACATATTCGAACACAAGTCACCTTTGAAAGGTGCCCATGTGTACACCTTGGGGAGGTGCACACATGTGCACCTTGAGGAGGTGCACATGTGCACACCTTTGGTATTGTCTAACACTTGTTGTCTTTGGTGTGTTATAGAGTTTAGCACACATTGATGGGTGTGAAGATGTGGTTCTAATGGAGGCACAAGAATAAGTGAGAAGAGAGGAAGGGGTCTCAGGCTTATATAGGCCCAAGCTTGATGTGCGGATCCTTTGGAGGTGCACACATGAGCAGGTGCACATGTGCATATCTCCAAAGGGAAAGAGTGCACACTTGTGAATTTAGTATACTTGCTCACCTTGGATAGGTGTGCATGTGCGCTAAGTGTGCTAGTGCACTTTTTTGCACAAAAAACTCTTTTCTACCAAATTTTACCAATTCTAACACCATAGGGCTTTTTAGTTAGAGGAAAAGGCTAGAGCCAAACTTCAGGGGGGGTTCCAAACTAATACTAGGGGTCTAGGAGACAAAATTTTACTAGGGGTTCCCCATTTCTAGGAGAAATGGGGCATGCATTATGAAACCACAACAATAGTAAACCTATTTTTATTCAAGTGAACCATAACCTCATATACTAGTTTTGTCAACAAAGTCCTTGTACCTTTGGTTAATTATCATTCTCTAAGTCAAAAGTTTCTTCCTCATGTAAAGTCTTCATAAATCTACATAACATTTACCTTGGCACTTCTTTTCTCTTCTTGACCAATATCCCTTAAGTTTGTAATCCCTCTAGGATCTATGCTAGTAATAATATTGAATGGTGTCTTATCACTACTCATATTTTTTGAATTTTAATCAGATAACTCAACTTTGGCCAGAACTAAATCTAAATTACCTTCTTTGTCTCCAACTAGATATCTCAAAAAATTACCTAAACTTATGTTCACAACCTCTATTTTTCCATCAATATTTGGATGAAATATAGAACTAAAATTCAGCTCAATATTCAACCTCTTCCAAAGTATTTTTTGGAAGTATGAAACAAACTTATTGTCTTTGGTGGAAGTAGTTCTATTTGATAACCCATGCAACCTTACAATTTCTTTAAAGAATAAGTCATCTATATGTAGTGCACTTGATGTCCTCCTATAAGGTATGAAATGTGGCATTTTGGAAAATCTATCTACAACAACAAAAATAGAATCATTGCCCCTTTGAGTCTTAGGTAACCTAGGAACAAAGTCCATGTCAATATCTACTCAAGGTCTAAAAGGTACAAGTAATGGATACTCATAATATTTTTCACTTCATGTGATAATGAATGAATGTCATATTTTATTAATGGATGAAAGAATGAATGAATGTTAGATGTTGATAGGGAATTTAGAGTTATGTTGGTTGTGGGGATGGGGGGATGCTAGTTGAGCTTCTACATTCATGTGTTTAGCCCTGTTAAGTAGAGAATAGTAAAGTATTCTCAAAATAAAGTGATGCTTAGTACCCAATCACCTTCTCAAACTACGATTGTACCAAATATTCTTCACATTGAGGAGACCTATCAATGGTAAAACTCCACTTTACAATCCAATACTCTCCAAATATTGATTACCTTCAATATCTAATCTTAGTGTTAATCATATTTCTATATAGTTGTGACTACCCAAATACAACCTTTCAACACTTGCCATACCCTTGATATTAAAACCTATAATTGATTAATCCCTAATACCTTGATTGTCCAATACACCACTACATGGAGAACCTATTGAACTTTATATTGAATCAAAATATACTTAACATTGACCAACTTTATTAACAAACAACTTGAAATCATAATCTATGTCGTTATGAAAGTTACCAACACTCTTATTTATGATAGTCACAACCAACCCTCAAACTTTATCTCCCTCACCCCTAGGCTTAGGAATATATAATAAGTTCCTTTAGACTCTCATGTGATGGAGCAAGGTCAATCCAATCAATGGTCCTACTTAGTAAGGACAAATGTTTTGAATATTTTGTTAGATATGACTTCACACACAAAAAGTCTATGGTGCAAGAGCATCTAGTCAAAACTCCTTGTTTTGATTTTGAGGTTTTTATTTTGGCATGTACTAACTCTAGCCTATTTAGGACTGTTATTTTGGACCTTTCAAGGTCATGGTTGAGTTTGTTCCTAGGTGGAGTTGAATAGGTTCAATCCACTCTAGGTGGTTTAGTTTTCTTGCTTTATGTTTGTTTGGTTTTTGGTTGTTAGGGGTTATGGGTCTTGAAAAAGGTATGGTTTTGAACTACCTTATCTTTTGTGATGTTTTTACATCCTCTTGCATAGGCTAGGAGATCCTACATACTATTTGGAATAAGAGATGAGAAAGATGTCCAATATTTACAAAATTGTCAAATAGAGAAAAGTGGTCAAAAACATGTGGATTGGTGTTATAAATGCCCAATTATTTCTAGACATCTTAAATGGACAATGTTATACCTATTGGGAAGATTCCAAATTATAGATGTCTTAAAATTGCAGAAAATGTAAAAGTTGTCAACAATTTTGAAAAATTGCATGACAACATTTTAGCAAGAATTGAACATGTCATGGATTTGAGGTTAATATTTCCTATAATGGTTTGAAACCTCTTGGTAGAATTATAAAAATCACAAAATGACCCATTCCAAGCATTTGAGATTGTAAGAGTAAAGTTTTGTTATTGAAAACCACAAATCATGCCCCAATTTTCACATTTTTCGATGTTTTAGTTTGCATGTTCACAATAATGGATTAAAGCTTAAATTTTTGCATTGGATTTTTGGAGTTCATGTTTTTATAGTTCTTTTTTTTTCAATTTCATAGGTTTTATAGTTTCATTGGAATGTTTTTTGAAACTCTTTTGTTAACAGACTGTGTTGTTCCAGTCTTGGCATTTTTTGAAAGAATGGCTCCCCTACGAGTTCCTACTGTGGATTCATCACATCCTTAAGGGGAATGGAAGTGGAGCCTATATACATTATGTATATAATTTTTATGGCCTTGGAGAGTTGGATAATCATTTTTAATGTGATTCTCTAGGCAAGTCACAGTCACTTGGTTAGGCAATCATAGCGTTGTCAAGAAGCTTTTGGAGGTATGAATGTGAAAGATACTTCAAACCAAGAGTTGAAGAATGTAGAGTGGATAGTAATGTTTACATGTGCAAGAGGAAGAAGTTTCAGAACAATTTTTCCTAGGATTTTGATTAGACCCTAGTCAGCATTGTCATTCTCAATGTGAACCACTTAAATATAGGTACAAAAATTTCTTTCAGGTGCACAAAGAGTTTGGGGATGTGAAACCCACAAAATCCTTTAGGTTTTACATATGGTACTCAAATAAATAATTTTTTTCTACCTTGTTCAAATAAATTTGGGTTTATAATCCATAAACCCAAGTAGGAATGCTAATTCAATTGGGCATGTTTTTGACAATTTTAGAGTAGATACAAAGAACTTAAGAAAAACTTGTGGAATTTGTGTCTAGAAGCATAGGTGAGGTATAACACCTAATTTATGAGCCTATCACTCCATGTAGTTGAGAAAAAGAACAAGATGGATCAAGAATTGTAGTTGGCAAGCTAGTTTGTAGAGGCATTTTGTAAATGAGGAAGCTAAAATCCTTGGTGTAACTATGTGGTGAGAAGTTGAAGGATAGGATAGAGATATTATAGAGGTTAGGGTACTAAATTGAAGCATATTAGGCTAAGAGAAAGCATGATAAAGTCTTGGAGAAGGTATGGACTAATAAAACAAACTACCTAGTCTTACATCAGATTGGTATAAGAGCCACAAAGATTGGGCTTGTGGTTAGATGTTTCAAACTAAAGAATTAGTAGATGATATAACAATGATGACTAATGTAGAGTTAGCCAAATAAATGGGTGAGGAAAAGGAGAGAATTAGAATCCTTGAAGAATACCTAGAAAAAATGAAACAAAGTTAAAGAATTTGTTGAGGCAGCTACAAAGAAAGACCAAGAATGTGAAAGCAACATTAAGGGTAAAGAATAGATGGATGAGGAAGATGTCATACCTATACTAGACCCTCCATTGAATTAGGAACCATTATTAAAATACATCAATGAATTAGGTGGGAAAAATCTTGAAGTAATCCCTTTATTTATTGGAAAGATGGGCACTAAACTTGTAATGGAGTGTATTGAAGGAATGGAAAATCACTTTAAGTGTGAAGGTGTGACTAAAGCATAGAAGGTTAAGGTAGCCCATTCTAGGCTAAGGGTATCAGCCCTAACATGGTGGAAGTACCTCCAAGAAGAGAGGGAGAAAGTGGGAAAGAAGCCCATTACAAATTGGAAAGCATGGTAACAAAGGTGAAAGAACAATACTTACCAAAGTGCTATGAAGTTCAATTACACAAGAAGAGGAAAAGTTTAAAGAAAAAAGACATGGATGTGGAAACTTACACTGAAGAGTTTCAAAAGTTGTGTTTGAGGTCAAGAGTACAAGAAGATGAGACCATCAAAGTGGATAGGTATCTAGGAGGCTTGAAATGGAACATATAGGAAGAGATCAACTTATGGACTCCTATAATAGTTTACAAATACTTCCAAATTTATTAAAAGTGGAAGAAAAGAACACAAAGAGGACACATACAAAATTTAGAGCCATAGGTAGAGGTAGAGATGGAAGAGGTCAAAGTGGTTATGGTGGAAGGGTATCATATTCTAGACCACAAGGAGACAATAAGTTGACTAAATGACAAGAAGGAAGTTTAGGAAGAGGAAGTTTCAATAGGGGTAGAGGCTCTAATACTAGTTGGAGAGGAAGGAGAAGCAACCAAGGGAGAGGATCCTACTTTTTCACAATGAAGTGCAAGCATTGTAATCAGTTAGGATACCCTACATATAGGTGCCCTAAAAAAGGCTCAACTTCCCAAGGATGTTTATTATGTGCAAGAAGAGTCTAGCAGTAGATGTAAACAATCTAAAGTACCTTTAGAATCAAAGGAAGGGGAAAATTGATGATAAGAAGAACATTAATCAAAGAACCAATTAAAGAAGAACCAAGTCAAAGAAGGGATGAGGAAGGTGTTTAGAATCATCATTGACTTAGGCTCAATAGATAACATAATCTGAAGAGGTCATTAGCAAGCTAAAGTTAAAAAGAATCCCACATGCCAACCCATATAAGGTCACATGGCCTAACAAAGGACAACATATTCTTGTAGGAGAGCAAGCATGGGTAGAGTTCACCATAGGAAGATACAAGGATGGAGTGTTGTGTGACATTATTCTAATGGATGCATGCCACCTTCTACTTAGAAGGCCATGGAAATTTGATAAACAAGTGATACATGTTGGAACCAAAAATTCCTACTCATTCAAGGATGGTGTGACTTTCAATATTTAGTTCTTGATAGAAGAAGGAGAGATGAAGACCTCAAGTGCAAGTATGCTCATGGTTGGTGAAAAAGAGTTCTTAAAGACCCTAGAGGAAGCAGATGGATTTAGGTTTGCATTAGTTTTGAAACCTAAAAATGAAGTTGTTGCCAAGAAAAAAAAGATACCAAGAGAAGTACAAGAACTTCTTGAAGAGTAAAAAGCTATTTTTAGTGATGGACAACCTACCACCCTACCTCTTAAGAGACTTTTTACCCACCAAATAGAATTTATTGTAGGAGTTACCCTTCCCAAAAAAGCTACATATAATATGACTCAACAAAATGAGGAAATTGATTATGAAAAGCATTAGCCCATGTGTAGTCCCCACTATTTTAGCACCCAAGAAAGGAGGAACTTGGAGACTTTGTACTAATTCTAGAGACATTAATAGAATTCCCATTAGGTATAGGTTTCCAATACCTAGAATTGAAGACCTAATGGACTATTTAGGAGAAGAAAAATATTTCACCAAGGTAGATCTATAAAGTGGCTACCACCAAATCAGAATAAATGAAGAGGGTGAATGGGAAACAACCTTCAAAACTAAAGAAGGTTTGTATTGATGTCTTGTAACCTCATTTGGTTTTTCTAATGTTTCATCTACTTTTATGAGGCTTATGAATGAGGTATTGATTGATTATATTAGTAAGTTGGTTATTGTATATTTAGATGACATTAATTTTTAGCAAAACTAAAGAGGAGCATATCAAGCATTTAAAAATTATTTTAAAGAAATTTCATGAATAAAAGATAATGATAAACTTGGAGAAGCATGACTTCAAGAAATAGGAGCTAGTTTATCTTAGCTTTGTTTTGTCTCAAGATAACCTCAAAATGGATCAAGACAAGGTGGATGCCATTCTAAGTTTTGCTACTCCCAAGATTGCATCAAATATAATAAGTTTCCATGATTTGTCCCAGTATTATAGAAATTTTATCAGATATTTTAGTGGCATATGTGCTCCTATGTTGGATACAATCAAAGGTGGATTGAAGACAAAGTTTCACTAGACCCCACAAGCTGATCATGGATTTGAAACACTCAAAAATAAGATAGAAAAATTACCTACTCTAGTGCTTTCTATCTTTGAAAAACTTTTTCAAGTGGAGTGTGATGCTAGTAATGTGGCTATTGGGGTTGTTTTAAGCCAAGAAGGAAGGTTAGTGGCTTTTTATAGTGAGAAGCTCAATGATGCAAGGAGGAAGTACTCTTCCTATGACTTTGAGTTATATTCTCTACTCCAAGCTCTAAGGAAGTAGAGGCACTATTTTCTTGCAAAGGAATTTGGTGTATACTCAATTAACCAAGCCCTCATTTTCCTTAACTCCTAAGATAAACTTATTAGAAAGCATATGAAATGGGTAGAATGCCTAAAAGCCTACACATTTACCATCAAACATAAGAAGGGGGTGTTGAATAAAGTAGTTGATGCATTGAGTAGAAGACTTCTTACAGTCCAAGAGATTCAACTACAAATCATAGGCATTGAAAGCTTCAAAGACCTATATGTTACCAATGAAGACTTTTCCCAAATCTACAAGGCATGCAAGGAGTTCAAAAAAAAATTCATGGTGACTTTTCTTATTATACATTGTATAATTATTTATTCTTTAAAGGGAATCAACATTGTGTTCCAAGTGCATTAATGAGGGAGAATTTGATCCAAGAAAAGAATAATGGGGCACTTAGTGTATATTTTGGAGTCAGTAAGACTCAATAGTTAGTTACTGAGTTATGTGGAAATTTGTATAGTGTGTCAAAAGGAAAAAGGCACATCCACCAATGCTAGTCTTTATCAACCACATCAAATTCCTAGTAGACCATGAGAGTGTGTAATTATAGATTTTGTAGTTGGATTACCAAACACAAGGCAAGGTTATGATAGCATTTATGTGATTATGGATAGGTTTAGAAAGAGAGACCATTTTGTACCTTGTAAGACCATACATGATGCTTGTTAGATTTCTCTCTTTTTTTTAGAGAGGTGGTTAAAATCCATGGACTACCTATGGCCATTGTTTTAGATAGGGAACAAAATTCATGAGCCACTTTTGGAAGACAATGTGTAAACAACTTGGAACCAACTCATATTTTCAATCTTCTTATCACCCATAGATAGATGGCCAAACAAAGGTGATCAATAGGAGCCTTAGAAACTTGTTGAGGTGACTCACAAAGGAGTATGGTCAAGAATGGGACCAACTCATTGGGTAGCTTGAATATGCATATAATGAAATAGTGAATAGATCAACTGGTAAGAGTCCTTTTGAAATAGTTTATGCTTTACATCATAGAGGGGTATTTGAGCTAAGGGAGTTGAAGAATGAATCACAAGGTAGTGGCTATGCTAAGGACTTTTCCCAATCCATGAGGGAAGTCCATGAAACTATAAGGAAGTCACTAACTCAAAATGTTGACAAACTAAAGCACAAGGTTGATGCATTAAAAAGGGATGTCCAATTTTAAATAGGGGATCTTGTAATGGTGTATCTAAACAAACAAAGGTTGCATAAGGGAGTACCACACAAATTATAGATGAGAAGATTGAGTCCTTGCAAAATATGGGAACAATTCTTATAAGGTTATGTGGGTTCTTTCCAATCTTCAATGTTGTAGATCTGATTTTATACAAAGGACCTATTTAGAATTGTAGGACCAGAAAATGGGTTAAAATGCATAACATACTATGAGCAAATCACAAAACTCAATAATCATACATTAGCACCCTTTAGTCTACCATGAAAGCCAAACTAATAAAGAAAGCAATAGAAACCCCCTTTTTCGTTTGTAGCTCCCATGTCCTTCTTTCTTCTCCAAATGATTGTAGCTCCAATTTGCCTATAGTGCACACAAGATTGAAGCCAAAGCCTATGATATGGACAATGCCATGAGAATAATAGAAGTGTGATTTTAATGTGAGAGCAAGAAGTGTAGATGCAAAGAAGTGGGGACCCAAAGACTCAAGAATTTGGATTTTCAAGACTTAAGCATTAAGATTGAAATGAGAGAAAGAGTGTCCATTTTATAATCAACACTCAAAGTGAGAGCATTAGATTTGTCACCCATAGATATGCAATGTGGCAAGAGATTCCTTTGAGAATCCATGACGCATATGACAAAATATGCCAATTGTAAGATTCTATGACACATGAAAGTCAAACTTGGCTAAATGTGGAAGAGAATCTATGACATGTCATAAGACACCTCAACCCACTTAAAGCCAAGAATCTATGACAAATAAGTCAAATAGGGACATGTGTAAGAGATAAGAATATTTGATTATGAAAAGTCTTAGCCAAGTGTTGAAGGAGAATCCATGAGGTGTCATATCCAAGTGTCATGATGATGCAATATTTTATGGAATATTTGAATTAAAAATCCTCTTATTCCACAAAATAAGAATTAGTAGAAAATGGAATTAATGATGGAAAATGGAACTTTGGAAATTAAGAATTTCCATGGTTTGTAGATAATGAATCAATTAATTAATAAAATTAATTAATTGAGGATGATAATTAGGAAGAATAATTAGAAATAATAGGATTAAATTATGGGTTATTTAATCCTATAGAGAAAATTAGCAGATGATTGGCCAAATTGATTAAATGAATGCGACTGTACCCTTTGATAAAAATGTAACGATGATGGATATGGAATAAGATGATGAAAAGGTAGACCAAAGCCATGGTCAAATTGATTGATAGATTGAAATTGATAACATGCCAAGGACACATGACATGAATTGGTTGATATGTAACATTTAACTGACATTGTAAATGCTACAAGATTGAAATTGATTGATAAGGTTTGATCATAATAACATCAATAGAAATTGTCAATGTTATTAAAATGGTTGATGATGCCATGATCTGACATGTAAAGCCTCAACAATGTTAAAGATTGGATGACATGAATGATAGTTTGACTTAGCACTGAGAGCCATGACAATACTAAGGTCAAATTGATAAGATTGATAGGTTGATAGGTCTCCAAGGCACTAAAAGCCACAAAAATACCTAGGAGTTGGATAAATGATGATTGATTTGGGATGTTTGATATGCTTTGGGCTGATTAGGATTGATTCCAAGTGATTCTAGGTTGATTTGGGGTGATTCTGAGTTGATTTGAAATGGTTTTGAGTTGATTTGATATGATTTTGAGTTGATATGAAATTGATGTGAAAGAGGATACAAATGACGAAAATATGGTCAATCTGGCCAAAAGATCAGAGTTAGTAAAATGAGAAAATGGGACAAATTAGTATGAAGAAGTGATGAAACCATAGATGCGAACCATTTTTAAGAATCTACAAGAATGTTGGTCACAATCTTCAAGAGGTCACCCAAGATGTAGTAGTCCTATACTTAGCTCTCACTCCTCCTTTGATGATAGATAAGATTCTAGATTCAAGGATCTACATGAAGACTAGTAAGAAGGACTACATGTAGCACCTTGTCAAATGGTTTGGAAAGGATGATGTTAATGTTGCTTGGATTAGAGAAACACCAACTCAAGAGGTTGGCTATTTATTCCACCCTACTTAAGCCAAGGATGGATTAAATTCTTTTATTTGGGAGAGTATGGTGCAGGAGCACCTATTCAAAGCTCCTTGTTTTGATTATGAATTTTTGCTTATGGTATGTACTGACTCTAGCCAAGTGTTGCCATGATTTCAATCCCCCTATATTTTCCTAACTTCTAGGATTAGGGTTGAATCAATGGAATGTCATGTTTATGTCTATATTTCCCTTTAGGAACTTCCTCTCTCATTTATCCCTTATTGTGCACCTAGGTGGGCATTCAAAAGAAATATAATACATTAATTCATATTAGGTGATTAGGAAAGGGAGTTAAGTCCATGCAATTCCTAGATGAGAGGGAAGTTGTTCTAAAACCCTAATGCTTTGATCAAGTGTTTATGGGAAAGATGAGATACATTCAAAAAGAAAATCAGACTTATATTTAGAGTAAAAGGTAGTAGAGAACATTGATATCAAGTCTAGAGGATATGATGCAAATCATGGAAACAAGTTAGAAAGAAGAGCATTTGAATATGATGTAGAAGAAGAACTCAAATATCCATCAATAGTAAACACATTGGTCAAGGTGACAAGAATGAAAGATGGAAATCAAGTCTATGGCATATAATGCATCAAAATCTCCACATGGCCACTAGTTGAAAGGTTAGCTTTAAGTCGATGATTGAATGAGTTAGTTGATTGAAGGAAGTAGTATCTTCTTATTTTGATAAATTAAAATTTATAAAAGTAGTGAAAGCTAAAGATCACATGATCACAACTTTATTTTGGCTCAAGGGGATGTAAGTTGTGAAGTAGTGAGAGCTAACCATATTAGTTAAGGACTAAGTAGTCACACCATCACAATGATTTAAGCCATAGTAGTTAAGGACTAAGAAACCACACCATCACAAGGATTTAAGCCTAACTTCTAGTTAAAATGGCAAAGCAATGAAATTTCTTTATTGCATCATGATTGGTAGTTAACAAAAAATTGAGTTTAGGGTTGCAAAGGAGTGAAAGCATATAATTGCAACTTCATTGGGTTAAAAGATGAGTTAAGGTTTCAAGTTGTGAGGTTGCAATGGATGGTAGTAGTAAATTTCACACCATTATTGCATCATTACATGGTTTAGTAGAATTAAACCTTTTGGTCACAAAGTCATGAAATAGGATAGCAGTCTTCTATACAGTCATCATAGTGTCACAAGCTATTAATATTAACTCTCAAAGAAGGTTGCAAAGCAACAAAAACTAAAGATCAAATAATCGCGACTTAGTCTTGGCTTAAAGAAATTTTAGTTGTGATGGAGTAAAGAGCATAAAATGGAAATCAAAGTTTGAACTATCACACCATCACAAGTGGTAATGCAATTAAGGGATTTGAAGTTTCAGAGCTACAAAGTGAAGAAACTATCAATCAAAATAGTGATTACAACATCACAAGAGATTAAGGTGTTAAGTGATTAAAAACTATGAAGAAGCGATGTGGTCAAATTTAAAATTTTTTTGCTACTTCACTACGATTAGTAAAAGGAGGAAGTGAGTAGTTGTAAAGTGGAAAATGAGAGGAATCAAAAAATCACAAGTTATAAGGAATTCAAGACATTTCAAGTTGTGAAGCAATGATAAAGAGGGAAAAAAAAAAAGATAACATGTTGCATGATAATCTATAAGAAAACTTAAGGCTATGAAGCTACAAAATAAGATAACAATAAGTCATTGCATCATCAGATGAGTTAAAAGTATTGTATGATGGAGTAGTGGTGAAGAGGTAATAAGGATTAAGATGAAAGAATTTCTAGTTTTTAATGGTGATTGTTGTTTTGACATCAATCGCAAGATTTCAAATTTGATGTGACTGGTGAGATACAAATTACATGGATTTGATGCCAAGGTGACTATTGCAGATCATAGAGGAATATGAACCATTTTGAGAGTTTCTAACCATTTCATCTTTCTTTCTTTGATGTATTGAATTATAACTAATGAGTGTTAGATTTCTGAGTGATTCAAGTGCTCTGTTAATATAATTAATGATTGTAACTAGCCAAGAAACCTAAGGTAAGGCCTATATATATGTAATTTTCCAAGTTAATGGAAAGGATCAATAATTTTTATGCAACTTATCTCCCTATATTTCTAGATACCGAGTGAGAATTGAGAGCTTGTATGAAATGAAGGATTTTTGTGATGTTTGTCTTTAGATAATGTGATTTTTTTATTCCATCTAGGACTAGCATGCCTAGGTTCCTTTCATTGTCTCCTTCAATTGAGTTTACCTTGCATCTTAGAGTAGTCTCTATGGGATTGTAGGATACATGTATTTGAAGCTGGTGATATTTTACTAGATTCAATTTTAGTGGAGGTTTATTAGTCAAGGTGGATTTCATTTCATCTTTGATGTGCATCTCTTCTCTCTCCCTAGATTACATTTCAATAGGACTTATCTACATTTAGAAGTAGAAGTAGATGTTAGAGAGCTTCAAGGTATCTTATGATATCCATTCCACTGGTATTATAGGTTGCTCAAATCTATTTCTACGTAGGTTATTTATATTTGCAAATAATTTGGGTTATCCTTTTTTGTTCTCAAGTTAAGAGCATACCCTCATTCCAATGATCTATTAAAGACACAATTCATTTCATATCTCACATATAAGGGATTTGTACATTATAATTCATAAGGTAGTGATATAACACATACACTAACCCATTTTTTGATGATATCCTTTTTTTCCCTCCCATTATGGGCATCTATAGTCAAGATAAAGCAAAATTAGCAAGAGGAACAATTTGTTAACCAATAGTTTTTTGGTGACTCTACTAGGGATTTGAATCAAAGTCTAGTGCTTGGGTTTGTATTCTAAAAAATCAATAGGTTCCTTCCCCAAGATGGAGGATGGAAACTTTGTATGAAGGAAATACTTTCTTTAGTCTAGGAAGGTCTAGTATAACTCAATGGGCATGTAAAATTCAAACATAGGGAGAAGGCCAAGGCCTAAACCCACTCTCCAAGATCTCAATGAGACTACTAAAAAGCTGCTACAAGAGCTTGTACTTTTATATAAAGCAAGCATCTCCCATGTCATCCAAGATAATACAAGCATTGAAGAGAATCATTTTGATACATCTCTATGGGAATGTGTGTGCGCCTAATTTTACAAGCTAAAAGACATACAAAGAGAAGAGTTTATGTTGAAGCAAGAAAGGTTGAAGCTCATTCCTACTCTTGAAGAACTCCATTCCATAGATGAAAAGGTGCTTCATGAGATTTTTAATTAGTATAGAGAAAGAATCTCCTATGCAGTCTGAAAGAACATCAGCATAGAAGATGATCATATGTCAAAGATGTTTTGGAATCACATTTGTACTCATTTTCGTAGACTCAAGGACCTGCAAGAAGCTAAAAGAAAGAGGTTGAAAAAAGTGTAGATACTTGAATGTAAAGAACCCTTGGTGTAGTCACTTGACTCTATTCTTTATGGTTTTCAGATGTTTAAAGGGCTAGTGAACATTCCTAATATGAACACCAAGTAGAGGAAAAGGTATGAACCTACTCTTGAAAAACTTCATACAACTAAGGACAAGGTCTTTTAGAAGATCTTGTTGAATCTTGTAGAGAGCCTCAATAGAGGAGATGACCATAAAGAAAGGAAGATATGAGGCCACCTTTGCAACTAATTCCACAAGTTGAAGGATGAGAAAAAGGATAAGAAAAAGGAGCTAAATTTGAAGATAGATTCTACACCTAATCATGAAGCCCTTGATGTCACTTGATTCTAGTTCTCATATTATTGTAGTCTTTGATAGACAAGAGGCTATTCTTGGTGCTACAGATTAAGATAAAAATACTCCATGAGAGCCCCTTGAAGAAGAATCTTATAATGATCATCTGCTTGCACTAGAACATTCCACTTGTGATATGCCAATAGCTACAACTCTAACTCTAGTTGAAGAAAGAAGAAATTGAATAGAAAGAAAATGGAAACCCTCTTCCCAACCCTAATTTTCAAAAGGAATGATCCAAATTGATTAAATAGAAGAAGGTGTTCAATGTAGAAATGGATCAAGTGATGAAAAATAGGGGAAAAGAGGGTGGTTATAATATGATCTTTCTATTTTGAGGAGAATATGTACCAAAATCATTATAAAAAAAAAAGACAAATATTCACCTTGCTTATGTGAAAATCCTTGAATCCACTAGTATGGATGCTAAAAATGTATGTAGAAATGTATGTAGGATATCTCAAATCAATGTCATTACATCTTCAACACCAATCTTGAATGGATGTGGATGAAATCTTCAACAAGAGGGCTCCATAGAGATTGAATCCTTCAATGGCTAACAATGGTCCTTCCTAATGAATTTGATGCTTGAATTGTTGAATGCTTTAATTCTTGATAATAACTTTTGTTGTTGATAGTAGATTGCTTGTAGAGATGCATGAATAATAGAGAGATGTCAAAATGAGGGAAGAAGGCTCCCTTATATAGAGATCTAGGGCACTAACTCCTAGAGAAGGTTGACATAGGAGCATTAAATCGTATTTAACCTTAACCCCTAGGAATAGACCTAGATTAAATTTTATTTAAGAGTCTACCATTATAAAACCCAAAATAGCCAACTTAGAAGTGGGAAAAGAAACTTTTTAAAGCCCGAGATCCCAAAACTCTTGGAAATTAAAAATGGGACCTAGGGCAAGGGACGAGATAAACCTTGCCCTAGGTCATGGTTGAAGTCATCCTTGACCTAGGTTAGGGTCAAGGTTGATCTTTTTTTGAGAAGGTTGTCCATGACCTAGAGGCCAAAGTCCTTAGTTTCATAGAGTAGTTTGTCAAAAATAGATTGGAAATAAAGATGGAGAAGTAGAACAAAAGGAAAAAAATCATATCCATGCAAAGAACCATTCAAGGTGCTTGACATGACTCCAAAACACTTACTCAGAGGGCCAAATGCTCTTAACATGAAAGTGCTTCTATTTTAAGATGATACATCAAGTCCCCACTTTAGAAAGAGTGCAGACTTGATGCAAACTCTTGGTAAAGTAGATCATAATAAAAAAAGATAATATTATTAAAATGAAAGAGATTAAGAAATCCTCAAGCCCCTAGAGACTCAGGTCTTTGTTAGCTCCAAGATCACAATAAGAGAGGCATCTCTAGAAAAAGGAGAAAAAGAAAAAGAGTGTGATTATCTTGCCCAATGAGAACTTATGTCCCATTATGAACCACACAAGGAAACTACCAACTAGAAAGATGGAATTGAACTATCTAGTGAATGTGGCTACTCACTATTATATTCTATAAGAGTAAAACCAAAAGAAATTTAATCTTAAGGACACCTTTCACCTTAATGGATCAACAATATTTGAAACTAAAGGGATCAAGAGATCCTAAAATATAAATACATGCTTTAAGGATTGGTCACTTATTTGAAAAGGGAAAAAAGTATCTTGAAAAAAAAAATGTATTGAAAAGTGTGTGTGTGCAATAAGTGAGCAAAGCATATGTCCTCATGTTAAATTTATTGCAAACACTTTAACAGGAGCAATGGCTTTGATGGAAACATAGACAACTCCATTGATTACATTTCCACATAGAAATACCCCCAAATGAAGATAAATCAAGGGAAATACCATATAAACATACAGAGAACACAGATTGGATCTACCCACTATGGGGCTAGTATGATCATAAGATTATATAATGATATTAGTGAAAATGAATTGATGTCATTCTTGAAAGAAAGTGGAAATACAATCACAAAGGAGAAAGGATCACATAAGAAATATGAAAAAGAATATTTTTGGACCATTCCCTAGAGACCAAAATGATTTAGTGCTACCAAGTCGGGGATCCAAGAAGATGATACAAGGAAACATGTAAAAACATTACCACAAATACAACATAACATGAAACAACATATGGAAGAATAGAGATACATATAGAGGAATAATACAATAGGTTTTATGTAATGCCCCACCTAGAGATCCTTGGAACAAGGATTCAATACAAGCCAAGATTTTTTTTTTACAAGTATGAATGCACATGACAACATCATAAAGGGATCACAAAGATTGCAATGGAAGACTTCACCACAATCCTGGCAACCAACGGATCTTTGAACACCACTACCAAATTGACACAAGCAAAAAAAAGCCAACAATGACCATGCACAAGATGAGGGCTGGAAGAAACAACCACACATCAACCAAACAACAAGCTGGGGTAGAATGCAAAATCCTAAAATTTGCCTAAGTCTAAAATCCTAAAGCCTTGAAAATTGGCTAAGTGTGGATTTTTGAAGCCCTAAAATTTCCTAGAATCTTTATCATATCTTTGAAAGGTCTGAAACCTATCTCAAAAATTTTCTTGCATTTATTAAAACATATCTTAAGTATAAGGAATTAAATATACATCAACTTATACTTAAACAATATATTTTAAACCCCAAGAGACTGACAACTAAAAAAAACACAACTAAAATAAAAAAGCAACACCAAAGGGTTGAAGAACACTGAAGAGGATATCCAAATCAACTCTCAAAAAGTTTGAACCAGACCGAAAAGTGTCCGCTGCCTGCCCACACAGGTTTTTACAAAAATTAGGAAATACTTTAATACAGCATAGAAAAGTATTGTGTGACATTTTTAAAGAAGGAAGGTGACACTTTTAGAGACTAGGCAATACTTCTCCTTAAGGCATGTGACACTTTAAGGGTGTTGTACAACATATCTTCCAAGGAGGCGCTATACTTTCCAGTATCATGTGATATTTCTCCAAGAGGCATGCTATAGAATCAGGGGACACACAACAAATTTTTAATGGGTGTACAATACATTTTTTTGTCACACCATGCTGATAAACTATTGCCTATAGAAACACAAAAAAACTTAAAGAAAATGCAAAAGGAAAAAAATAGAGAAAAATTGAGTTCAAAACCTCCTCACCAGGGAGTACCGAATCCAAATAGATCGAGAAGTGAACACTCAAGAGCATAACCAACAAGATACCAAGGAACAAGAAAGAGGAACCTCTATCCATCTAAATCATAGAAATAATAGAACGTACTAAAAACAACATTGCAGTGTACAAAAATAACATCACAATAACTGAACAACCAAACTAAGTATGCGGTTCCTCCCAACCGTTAATGGCATCATAAGACCATTGTGGGTCCTATCCATCCCCTGTGCGTAACATCCAAAGCCATCGATCAAATCATAGGTACTATCGTAATAGGCATGTCACTACTAAACATGCTAATAACCAAAAGCATAAAAAAATCTAACATGCTAGTAGTACAACAAAAGATAAACCTGTGAGTAGATAACATCACCTATCACATGCTAATCATCATAATAAGGAATGCATCAAAACTAAGATCATCTAAACATGATAAACAACATCCCAATGAAAGCATAAATCACAAGAAGCATACTCCAAAAATTGAAGTACCAAGTGAACACATCCAGCCATAGTTGCACTAGGATATAAGACTATCTTTATACATTGGTCCCTAGTAGTGGTAGGGGTATCTATGCCTTCCAACCATGTGGCACCCGTAGGTCCACACCCATCATGCTGATGGAGATAATGATCCAACCACAAACACACAAAATAATATCCATGGCTAACACTCACACTAGATAGTATGATGGCTGAAACCAAGAACCTAAGACAATGCAAGGAGTACAGGTCTTGGTCAGATTATCAATAGGCTACAAAGTAGGGGTTGACATCATGGAGAGTCACTTGGCATCAAAAAGCTCGAGCTTAGATCATGCAGATTTAGCATACCTCAACGAAATGGCTTGGCATGACATTTTATTATCTTAAGTTTTATTACCATTCACACATTTTATTAATTTATCGCTTATATAAAGCTCCCTCTGCCATCCCATGGCACCATGATCACCAGGCTACAAGATAGAAGCCCCCTCCATATGCTACCCTACCCTACCCATTCTCATCCTATGATAAGTGCCCATGGGCATGCATACTCCCATCCTAACCCCAATGATCATAAATTTTGAAAGTACCTCGAAAGATCAAGCCTCACAAGTCACCCGACAAATGTACCACATGTACTTGTGTGTGGCACGCCACCATCATGAAGATCAAAACAAAAGGACAAGATGAGAACACAATGCAAAAGATAACACCCAATTGAAAGCAACATGGGAAGGATGGATTCTACATGAATCCCAAAGCCAATAAAACCATACATCATGAAATCACTCAATCGGCCTCAATCTAGGAGTATGGATTCTACACAAATCTCAATGATGCAACAAGACCAAACATCATGAAATCACTCAACTGGCCTCAATTCGGGAGCATAGATTCTACACAAATCTTAGTGTCCATGAAACAAACAAAGGTCCAAGAGAAACATAACAACAGGTATAAAGTCACTCAACTGAACACAAAGTTGGAAGTGTGGGTGCAACACACATCCCAATGCAACATAAAAGTGCAATAGTGGTTTGACTAAAATGCAAATGGATCATCAAGGTCCATGACCCACATTGTACCAAGAAAACCTAAGAAAATAGAGTGGCACACAAAACGAGGTAAGAACCCCAAAATTTTGAAAAACTTGAAAATTAAAACCCATTTGGCCTTTGGGCACAAAAACTCCAAAAATCTAAAAATAATCAAGTTTGGACATCGTATGCAAAAATGGCCAGCATAACAGTGTAAAACCCTAAACCCTCATCTTGAAAAATAAGGAAATGTTCGTACCCACCCAACCGGGTAGAACTAACTTATAGAAATGGAGGGGAACACTAGTTCTCAGCCTCCAAACAAATAGCTACCAAAAATAGAAGCAAAAATGGAGCTGAAACCATAAAACAGGAAAGCCCTACCTCATAGACAAAAGGGCAAAACAAGAATTTGAACCATAAAATAAATAGCCTGCAGAAGTAGCTAAAAATTGTGGCAATCCAAGGTTTCCCCAAATTGGATCCAACAAGCTCAACCTCATGAAGATCCCACACCCATAGCTCCCACAACGAACAAAACAATAAATCCTCATGAAGAGGATTTTGGGTTTTACTCTCCAACTTTCTAATTCAAAAGTGAGAAGTGAGGAATTAAATTCTTTTTTGGATATTTATTCACTTTTTGAGTGAATAATTGATTAGCACAAATAACTAGCCAACCTAGTTAAACTCTGAATAGACCCAAACGAAAATAGGCTATTCCTATAAATAGGAATTCATCTATGGAAAAGCTGCCAAAAATTAAAATAAATCAATTAAAAAGCTCAAAAACCCAAAAACACATAAATTGCCTTAACAACTTTCGTGACAATGCGAACCTCTAAATGCACAGACATGCTCACTGGTCTAATCACATAATGCAAATGAGTTTGGATTTAATAATCATTGAAAGGTTTAATTAAACAATTAAAATAAGGATACATTGACCATACAAGGAAGACATTGGTAAAATATGAATGGTTGAATCACTAACTCCGTGTGCCACTGCCAGGGATATAAATCCTACATGCTAAACAACACGATCAAGTGCAATTGTATATAATAACATCACCAAAGCAATAAATGCATTAAATCACCTAATTTAACCATGTATTTAATTATATTAAAATAATCCATTTACATCACTCACGTTCACACAAATCATAATAACACAGGAATGAAGTAAATAACCATAGCATTAAATCCATCACCTAACATAATCAGAGGTATGTCCAAATACTAGATAACCAGATATCATCATAAAATAGATTGTCATCTCAAAATGGAATCATCATGGAATATGATCAACTGAACAACATAGTAGTCTAAAATCTATGATACTAAAATCAAAGTATAACATCTGACCCTCAGGTCCTCTCAAATATAAAACATCACATAAGTAATGGATATCTCTCAAATCAAAATATAACAAGGTAAATGTCCACAACACATAACCAAATAATCCAAATGGCCAAATTCTTTTCTAATCATTTAAACATTTAATAATGGTTTTTTAAACAATATTAAAAAGGTACTTAAAACACATAAGTGAACACAGTCATAAACATGATTAACCACTGCTACAGTAACCTAGTCTAGTGTAGCATGGTAATAGTACACAGTACAATCTTTGCACACATCTCAGGGTAATCACAAAACAACATCATGATACCACATTGATCCAGATAACCACTGCCACAAATCTTAGAGAACCATAAATCACATAATAATCTCATAAATTGGCCATGAGCATAATCAAAGCAACTGATATAGAAAGATACATCAAATCACCTCTACGGTGTAGACCACTAATGGTCACAATCATGATCCATCACAATAAAAGATCAACACGGTTGCATCCATCAGGATGACTTATGAAATTCAAATGGGAGAGGCATTACATCATTCCCTCCAAAGACAAGGCTTACTCTTGGAAGCTAGCCATCCAAGAATAGAAACTGAACATACCAAAAGAAAAAGAAAAATAAAGCAATGGGGATGACTCATTGAATCCTTCACAAGTACATCCAAACCACGCCCACATTCTCAAACCATCTCATTAACCCCCAAATAGGTTAACCACAAGAGAATAGGTGTCACATAGACACAAGGTCCTCCAACAAGGAACCTTCTATGCGCTAGGAAAAACCCATCTAGCCATAAAGTCAACAATACAAGGTAAGGAAAACCCTCTCTACCTCCTTAATAGGTGCCCAACTATGACATGCACCTACTACATGACCACAAATCAAGGTCAAAACACAACACACTTCCAACAAGAGTTGGAATCATGGGGAATAACCATCCCAAAATTCCCAAAAATACTATCATGTCACACATGATCATTCTGGAATCCATGTAAACTCACCCTTAGAACAAAGCGGATGATATTTTGCCAACAAAATTACACACTCCAAAAGACTACTCATCACCAAGCATAGAAGCACAATGCCTCTCCAAGGTACAAAAACCCAACTACCACTAGGAACTAGGGTAACATAACCTAACCAAACAAGATATCACCTTTCCACAAGGTTCAAAGACTTTTGTTAGTGGACACAATCATGTAATATCTGCATACCAACTCGTAAGATGTTAACATGTGTCCAAAAATACCATGTCCATCTAGCACCATGTTGGGAAAACTACACCCAACTTACTGCTAAACTTAATCTCAGCCCTCAAGTCAATGGTTAATGAGAAAACTTGACTGAGACAATCCACATGAAGATATAAGCTTAGGGAGAAGGATACTATAGAGTATTAGGACTGAGAGGATTAACTCTCAACCTCTGGACAAAATCAGCCCAAGACACATTAGGGAACTCACAATTCCACCAACCATCAACATACTCAACAAAAAACACTAATTGAGCTAGTGGCATAACCACGCTGGCCTACTCTCAAAAGAGAGAAAAGGATATGGAGATGTGCCAAAGTCAACATCCAAAAAGGAGAATCTAGACTCATCAAGAGCTAAGTCAGTCCCAAATGACAAGGCAACATCAACCTCGAGCAAGGAATGCTCACAAACCACACTTCACCTCACAAGGGTGGTTTTGTGCTATAGGAAACACACAAACCTTAGCACAAACTCCAACAAGTACCTAGTAGATTATGAAGACCAAATAACTCTTCCATTACAAATAACATGAAGATTTAAACTTCTCCAATGGCCATGAATATGATATGTCATGATTGAATTGGCCTCTACTCGAAAAAGGTACTCGAAACATTGATCAGCAACTCCAAAAGTGTGAAAGAATTACTTAAAGTTTCCCCAATAAAAATTTTACATTAGCACAATCTCGCACAAAGTTTCTCAGCAACCAAGCAAGAAATTGCAATGAACCAAATGAGAAAGTGCAAGATCACCAATTTCTCATACAAAACTTCAAATCAACACAAAAACTGCCTTCACTCCAGAGGCCATAACTTACACGTCTAGACTCAGATTGACTCCCCTCAAAAAATGTCAAAAAGATAACAAAGACGACTACAAAATTATGGATTTTTGAGAGTCATTAGATCTAAGAGTTTGAGTCACCACTCAAAACCAAACCACAAAGGCAAAAAAAAATAATAGTCTTGGTTACCAAGACAAGCAACAGACAAAATGTCCAAAACCATACAAGAGCACACATGCCCAAAACAACATAAGACATGGAATGAAAGGTAATTCACACATTGAAACCATCATTAATCCTCTTTCATAATTTCATTAATTAAACATAATATAAGCACTAATGCACAATGAAACTGAAAGGTTTTCAAAGCAAGGGTTCAAGAATCACCATAAAACAAGTACATATCTTTCAATTTCTTTCAAGAATAACATTGCATTTACTCATCTTTTAAACCATCCAATTACATTAACAACTTTAAGTCTATCAAAGACACACTAGCATGTTCTCCATGATATTATCCC
This sequence comes from Cupressus sempervirens, assembly GCA_028749045.1. Classification (NCBI taxonomy): domain Eukaryota; kingdom Viridiplantae; phylum Streptophyta; class Pinopsida; order Cupressales; family Cupressaceae; genus Cupressus; species Cupressus sempervirens. The sequence continues at coordinate 586,287,949 of CM053783.1, read as the reverse complement.
TTGAATGTACTACTAGAGGTTCAAGATGAACATGATAGAGTCACAACACACAACTAGGCAGCAGCTAAAACACATCTAAAATAGTTGTCATGAAACATAATCAAAAATCCCAAATGGGGGAATTTCTGATTCCAATAGAAAGTATCAAAAAGAGCTCATTTCAACAATAAGTCAAATGTGACAACTGTCACAAAGAGAGCAATAGATTAATTTTGATGACTATTCCAAGAGAGGAAAATACTGAAAACCAATGTTGGCCCACCAACATGAGGACAGTACCTCCAACCAAATAAAATAAGGTGCATCAAACAAAAAACATTATAGGTGATGACTGAGTATAGTCACACAAGAGGGATAAATCACTACACAATGCTAAGGAATACATCATCCTAGCAATGTTAGACAACACACTCACACACATCAAATAGTATACCATTAGTAACCTCATGCATATGTAGACAATAATAATTTCCATGCAATGCAACATTTAGATATCCATCAAATTAATACACTTTTTCACAAGTTTATGAAGCAATCAAATTAGGGACTTAAGTCATTAACCCAAGGATATAATGCAAACCTACTTCTTTGCAATGATTCACAATAAGCACTTGTTTCTCAATGAAAGGAACCATTTCATTACTATAATGAAAAAATAAAGAATCACAAATAAAATTCATCTATTTACTTAAAATTAGGAGAAAAATAGGGAATTAGATACACCTTTCTCCACAAGGAAAAACAAAGAGGCACTCAAAGCCAACACATGGACAACAATTAGTGGTTCCATCCAAAAAGGTCATACATGCAACCAACCAAACAAAGGCACATTGATTCCACTAACAAAACCAAGAAGACTCACTCCCTTCTCCACACATTGATCTAGTTGTATCTACTAGACAAGAAAGTCCATCACAAGTAGATACCAAAACAACAAAGATCATGAGTTCTCACCAAGACACTCAGACTCAACAAACACATCAACAACTATATGGGCAACATATACACAAAGATCCCAATGTTTGAACATCGGCTCTGATACTAGATGTAATGCCCTGCCCATAGATCCTTGGAACAAGGATTCAATACAAGTAAAGATATTTTTTTTACAAGTATTAATGCACATGTCAACATCATATAGGGATCACAAAGATTGCAACAGAAGAATTCACCATAATCCTAGCAACCAATGGATCTCTAAATGCCACTACCAAATTGACACAAGCAAACAAAAGCCACCAACAACCATGCACAAGATGAGGGCTTGAAGAAACAACCACACATAAACAAAACAACAAGTTGGGGTAGAATGTAGAGTCCTAAAATTTGGCTAAGTCTGAAATTCTAAAGCCCTGAAAATTGGCCAAGTCTAGATTTCTGAAGCCCTGAAATTTCCTAGAATCTTTATCATATCTTTGAGAGGTCTAAAACCTATCTCAAAAGATTTTTCACATATATTAAAATATATCTTAAGTATAAGGAATTAAATATACATCAACTTATACTTTAACAATTTATTTTAAACCCCAAGAGACTGACAAATGAAACACACACAACTAAAATCAAAAAGTGACACCAAAGGGTTGAAGAACACTAAAGAGGGTATCCAAATCAATTCTAAAAAAGTTTGAACCAAACCAAAAAGTGTCTGATGCCCACCGACATAGGTTCTTACAAAAATCAGGTGATACTTTAATACAACATAGAAAAGTATCATGTGACATTTCTAAAGAAGGAGAGTGACACTTTCAAGGACTGGGTTATACTTCTCCTTAAGGCATGCGACACTTTAAGAGTTTTTTACGACATATCTTCTAAGGAGGTACAATACTTTCTAGTATCACATGATATTTCTCCAAGAGGCATGCAATAGAATTAGGGGATGCACGATAGAGATTCAATGGGTGTGTGATACATTTTTGTGTCGCACCATGCTAATAAACTGTCACCCATAGAAACACAATGGAAAAAATAGAGAAAAACTGAGTTCAGAACCTCCACACTGGGGAGTACTGAATCCACATAGATCGAGGAGTAAAAACTCAAGAGCATAACCAACAAGATACCAAGGAACAAGAAAGAGGAACATCTATCCATCTAAATCATAGAAATAATAGAATGTACTAAAAACAACATTGTAGTGTACAGAAATAACATCATAATAACTGAACAACCAAACTAAGTATGTGGTTCCTCCCAACCGTCAATGGCATCATAAGACCATCATGGGTCCTAGCCATCCCCTGCACGTAACATCCCAAGCCACTGATCAAATCATTAGTACTATCGTAATAGGGACGTCACTACTAAGCATGCTAATAACCAAAAGCATAAGGAAATCTAACATGCTAGTAGTACAACAAAAGATAAACCTATAAGTAGATAACATCACCTATCACATGTTAATCATCATAATAAGGAATGCATCAAAACTAAGATCATCTAAACATGATAAAAAACATCCCAATGAAAGCATAAATCACAAGAAGCATACTCCAAAAATCAAATTACCAAGTGAACACATCCAGCCACAGTTGCACTAGGATATAAGATTGTCTATGTACACCAGTCCCTAGCAGTGGTAGGGGTAGCTACACCTCCCAACCATGTGGCACCTATAGATCCACGCCTTCCATACTGATGGAGATAATGATCCAATCACAAACACACAAAACAACATCCATGGCTAACACTCACGCCAAGTAGTATGATGGCTGAAACCAAGAACCTAAGACAATGCAAGTATAGGTCATGGTTAGATACTCAATAGGCTACTAAGTAGGGGCTAAAATCATTAAGAGTCACTTGGCATCAAAAAGCTCGAGCTCAGATCATGCAGATTCAACATCCCTCAATGGAATGGCTCAGCATAGCATTTTATATCTTAAGTTTTATTACCATTCGTACATTTTATTTAGTTATCACTTATATAAAGCTCCCTCTGCCAACCCATGGCACCATGATCATTGGGTGTTGAGATAGAAGCCCCCTCCATATGCTACCCTACCCTACCCATGCTCATCCTACGACAAGTGCCCATGGGCATATGTACTCCCATCCCAACCCCAATTATCATAACTTTTGAGAGTACCTCGAAAGATCAGGCCTCACAAGTCACTCGACAAATGTACACATACATACTCGTGTGTGGCGCACCACCATCATGAAGATCAAAAAACAAGGACATGATGAGAACACAACGAAAAAGATAACACCCAACTAAAAGCAACACAGGAAGGATGGATTCTATGCAAATCCCAAAGCCAATAAAACCATACATCATGAAATCACTCAACTGGCCTCAATCTAGGAGTATGGATTCTACACAAATATCAATGATGCAACAAGACCAAACATCATGAAATCACTCAACTAGCTTCAATTCGGGAGCATAGATTCTACACAAATCTTAGTGTCCATGAAATAAACAAAGGTCCAAGAGAAACATAACAACAGGTATAAAGTCACTCAACCGAACACAAAGTTGGAAGTGTGGGTGCAACACACATCCCAATGCAACATAAAAGTGCAATAGTGGTTTGACTAAAATGCAAATGGATCATCAAGGTCCATGACCCACATTGTACCAAGAAAACCTAAGAAAATAGGGTGGCACACAAAATGAGGTAAGAACCCCAAAATTTTGAAAAACTTAAAAATTAAAAACCATTTGGCCTTTGGGCACAAAAACCCCAAAAATCCAAAAATAATCAAGTTCGAACACCATATGCAAAAATAGCTAGCATAACGGTGTAAATCCCAAAACCCTCATCTCAAAAAATAAGGAAATGTTTGTACCTACCCAACCGGGTAGAACTAGCATACAGAAATGGAGGGGAACACTAGTTCTCAGCCTCCAAACAAAGGGCTACCAAAAATAGAAGCAGAAATGGATCCAAAACCATAAAACGGGAAAGCCCTACCTCACAGCCAAAAGGGAAAAATGGGAATCTGAACCATAAAATAAATAGCCCACAAAGTAGCTAAAAATTACGGCAATCCAAGGTTTCCTCGAGCTGGATCCAATGAGCTTAACCTTGTGATGATCCCACACCTATAGCTCCCACAATGAATAAAACATTAAATCCTCATGAAGAGGATTTTTGGTTTTACTCTCTAACTTTCTAATTCAAAAGTGAGAAGTGAGGAATTAAATTCCTTTTTGGATATTTATTCACTTTTCGAGTGAATAATCGATTAGGGAAAATAACCAACGAACCTAGTTAAACTCCAAATCAACCCAAACAAAAATAGGCTATTCCTATAAATAAGAATTCATCTATGGAAAAGATCCTAAAAAATAAAATAAATCAATTAAACATAAATTTCCTTAACAACTTTCGCGACAATGCAAACCTCTAAATGTACAGACACGCTCACTAGTCCAATCACATAATGCAAATGAGTTCGGATTTAATAATCACTGGAATATTTAATTAAAAAATTAAAATAAGGATACATCAACCATACAAGGATGACATTGGTAAAATATGAATGGCTAAATCACTAACTCCATGTGCCACTGCCAGGGATATAAATCATGTACACTAAACAACACAATCAAGTGCAATTGTATATAATAACATAGTCGAAGCAATAAATGCATTAAATCACCTAATTTAATCATTTATTTAATTATATTAAAATAATTTATTTACATCACTCATGTTCGCATAAAGCATAACAATTTAAGAATGAAGTAAATAACCATAGCATTAAATCCATCACCTAACATAATCAGAGCTATGTCCAAATATCAGATAACCAGATATCATCATAAAACACACTATCATCTCAAAATGGAATCGTCATGCAATATGATCAATTGAACAACATAGTATTCTAAAATCTATGATACTAAAATCAAAGTATAACATCTGACCCTCAAGTCCTCTCAAATATAAAACATCACATAAGTAATAGATATCTCTCAAACCAAAATATAACAAGGTAAATGTCTATAGCACATAACCAAATAATCCAAATGGCCAATCCATTTCTAGCCATTTAAGAATTTAATAATGGTTTTTTAAACAACATTAAAAAGGTACTTAAACCACATGAGTGAACATAGTCGTAAATATGAATAATCACTGCTACAGGAACCTAATCCAATGTAGCATGGTAAGAGTACATAGTGCAATCTTTGCACACATCTCAAGGTAATCACAAAAAAACATTATGATACCACGTCAATCCAGCTAACCGCTACCAAAAATATTAGAGAACCATAAATCACATAATGTAAATCAGCCATGAGCATAATCAAAGCAACTAATATAGAAAGATACAACATCTACGGTATAGACCACTCATGGTCACAATCATGATCCATCACAACAAAAGATCAAAAAGGTTTCATCCATCAGGATGACTTATGGAAGTCAAATGAGAGAGGCACTACATTTTATTCTTTTATCACCTTGCACCAATGAAGCAACAAAGATCGTATAAAAGAATCTAACAACATTTAGCAAACATATTACTAGAGAAGCACAATACAACAGACAAACAAACAACAAAGTCTACCATGAAGAAATAACCAATCAAGCATGCCACCTACTCTCCCCATCTCATTTTTATCATTTAGGGAAGGTGGCTAACTCACAAGAGGGACTATATCCAACACAATAGGAATGATAACCAGTTCCAAACAAGGATCCTCTTGAGAACCACAATATTCAATTCTAGGTGTAAGTTTTAATTGTGAGGAAAGCATATTAGGTAAATCAACATCAAAATGAATAGTTTCATATTCATCATTAACATCATCAATATCATCAAAAGTGTCTTCATCATCTAAATTAATCAAAATAAGATCTAAGATACGAATAGAATTATTAGAATTAGGTAACATAACATCATTATTAGTAACAACTTCTTTTAACACATCATGCATAGTTGTGTCCAAAGAAAATAAAGATTTTTGAAGAATAGAATTATGAGCTTTAGATTCATCATAACTCTTTTTACAACATTCATTAGTATATTGGTTATGTTTTCCTTTACTTGAAATTTTTTGACAACTAGGAGGAACAATCACAAGATCCTTCACAGGTTCGATAGGAGGATTAAGAGAATTACTAGTAGACTGACAAGCAAAAAGAGAAGCTTGATTACCATATGTAGAAACCATAGATAAAGGAGGTATAGAAGGTGTAGAAAAAAGACTATGATTAAGACCCCTAGGAGGTAAGCTTAGCTCAAGAATTTTATGCTACTTATAGGCTTGATATGAATGGAAACGATGATCAAGTCGAGCAACATAGGGACTAGGTAAAGAAGGCCAAAAGAAGTCAATGGTAGCAGCATCCCTAGGCATAAAATTATGGTATAAACTATGATTAACCATATTCACTTCATCATCATAAACAAACTTAAGATATTTATGAATAGTTGAAGCAACAACATGCATGGCATTTAACCATGGTAAGCCAAGCTTAACTTGAAATTGATCAGAAGTAGGTGTAGAACAAGATTTAGTATGCAAAGAACATTAACAAATAAAGTAAACATTCACAAACCAAAAACTAAATTCACATATATGCTTAGACAAAGAAAGCAAACAAGAAGTGAAAACCTCACAAGATAAAACACTCCATGCTTTCTTGATTCTGTAGATGTGTCCTTTTGCTGTGGATGTATGCTCAAGATGCTCAAAAGCTTGCTTCAATGGAGATGGGTAATGGAAAATTGGTAGCTTTGTGAGCTCTCAATTTGGCATTATAAGGGTAAGATTGATGGCTTTGGTTCTCAAAATAGCATGGTAACTTTAGCTCAAAGATTGTTGATGAAATGGCTTGGGATGGGATTCAATTTATAGGCTAACGGGTAGAGGGATGGAGGGCTTAGATGCAAGGATGGATGAAGGCTTAAGGAGGGCTAGGATGAACTCAAAGGAGAGCACATGGATTGTGCTTGTTTAGCACCAATGGGAAGGTGACACTTGTCACAAGGAGGATGAGTGTGAGAGGGTAGGGTAAAGGGTTGGTTAAAGGCATGATGAGTGGGGTTGAGTATGTAAGAGGGATGTAAGAGGAATGAGTGTGGAAGAGGGAAGAGTGTGGAAGATGGGTGTAAGAGTCATGAGTGGGCTTGTAAGAGTCTTTTATGTTTTGTAAGAGCACTCATGACTTAGTGGTTGGGTTTTTTGAGGGGAGACTTTGGTTTGGATTAGGAAAGTCTTAAACTTGTTTAAGGAATGTGACAACATTAGGGGGTGGATTAGGCTTGGGTTTAGGATTAGATTAGGGATGTTAGAGATGTGCAAGTGGATGGCATTAATGAAGGTGGGTGAGTTAGTGGCTAAGCTTGGTTAGTATGGGTGGATGGGGTGGATTAGGCTAAATGGAGGTTTAGAGATAGGTTAGGGGTTTTTGAATTTGAGGATTTCATTTATCAAATAGATTTATTTAATAAATGGGGATTTTTGGAATTAGATAGGAGAAAAGGATTTAATTGATAAATAATAGATTATTTGATTTATCAATTAGGACTATAGATGATTAATTAAATTAATCAACTAGGGGATGACAAAGGATTAATTAAATAAAAATTTAATTAATAATGCCTTTTTAGATAACTAAATAGGATTACTAAAATAGTGTAATCAAATTTAGGTGTCTACATTTTGCCCCTCTTTGACATAGTGTTGAGACAACACTATTTCAAAGAAGTTCGAATGAAGACGACACAAAGAAGATGTTTTAGCAACAAGGTTGCCCCAGTCTCGGATAAGAAGAGGAGAGACTAGGCTTAGATGATGCCCCCTCAAGAAGGCGGTGGGGAGAGAAATGAGGCTCGATGACTTCTTGAAAAGTAAAAGAAATTGAGACGAGCTGAGATGCAGGTTGGCGAAGAGAAGGGGCTGAATTAGCTCAAATTCTCACTACGAGAGAATGATAAAGGGAAATTAGAGGCACAATAGTAAAGCAAGCTTAAGACTTTCCAGGATTGGGGGGGGGAGATGGAGGAGTGGAGCGCTATAAAAGGAATCCATGGTAGGGAGATGGATGATAGAATGATAAAGTTGATGCAACAGGATTTTAAAGAGTCAGACTGGCGGAAGATGGGTTTCGAAGATCCCTAGGACTAGGATTGTGGATCTCGAAAGATGAGGCTTGGTGGATTGATTTGATTGGTGGATCCCTAAGACTAGGATTGTGGATCCCTAAAGCTAAGTGTGAAGAGTGATTCAAAGAGATACTGATGCATAAGCTGGGGTAGGAGCGACAGATGTAGGATATGGATGGGGGATAATGGAGATGAAGGGAATCCATTGAAGATTTTTGAGTGGGGGAATACTTCAAAGAGAAGTACCACCATGTAGTTGAGCACTAGATTTGCTATAGGACTATTGGTTAATTGCCAAGGTTACCAAGAACATCAAGGCTTTTTCACCAACCATCCAAAGGACTGACGAACTGACTCAAAAAAAACACACAAGGATTGCCCCAGTATCACACATGAATCCTAGAGAAAGTAGCATGGAAACAACACTAGGTAACCCACAAGCAGAAAAAGAAAACAAGAAAAAGACCTGATCAAGACCTTACGCTCTAATTGCCCCATTCGCAGCATACCATGATATGGAAGATTATGGCAACCTTGAGGAGGGAACAAGGAGATTGCTTGGAAAAGATATTTCAAGACCCAAAAGGGAAGATCCCAAATCAAAAGAAAGTGAAAATCCAAAAGAGAACTGTTTGCCAATGAGATGGATAGGACGAGGAACTAACGGACCAAGATCAGACATGAGGAAAGCTATATCCTGCAAGGATCTATCAGAGAGCACCTAAGCTGATGGATCTGGATGAGTGATGTGTCTGGCAAGCTGAACTAAGAAGGATAACACTTTGGTGATAGGAGATCTAGCTAAAGGATGCATTGGAATATCTAACCAAAGTGTGCGATGTGTGCAACATGTTGACCAAGGATGAACTAACACGAAAGCCGGATAGATACAATGATACTAAGCTAAAGAGGATGTACAAGCTGATGGACGAAGATATATTAAAAATGTACAAGTTTGTTCATGTTTTGGTTTTTTGTGAGATGGAAATGTTTGTGAAGGCTAGGATTTCTATAATAGTTGATAGGTGGATAGGTAGATGGTTTGTGAAAAGCTTAAGGAAAATGGGATTCTGTGTGTGCATGTGATAGGATACAGGCTAGGATACAAGATTATTTACAAGCTAGAATATGGTACAAGCTTTGGACAAGATTCAAATATATACAAGGTATGGTACAAGATTTACAAGGTATAATACAAGATTTGGTACAAGATTTACAAGCTGCACAGGAGGTATTGACAAGCTCCATTAGATTTTGGATATTTGATTGGAACACCAAGGGAACAAGCAGGTGTTTTATGGGATGGTGGGTGGATGGATGAGGGATATGATAGTGATAGGTAATGGATTAGTCTTTAGCACACAAGGTGCCTGAATTACCAGGTTTTCACCAAGGTACCTATCCAAGACACTTGAATTACCAAGTTTTCACCATTGGATGCTTATTTCTCTTTACTATTTTTTTGTATTTTTCAAAAGCTGGGTATGCCAAAGATCTTCAAGCATAGAACTTCTTGAGATGAATGATGTTAGTGGGATCATTCAAGAGTTCTCCTTCTAGTGTAGATAATTGATAGGCTTCAGAGCCAAAGGAGGCAGTAACCACATAAGGACCAAGCCATGTAGGTTCAAACTTGCCTTTCTTTTCTTGATCTGCTTGGACTTTCATATTTTCTTTGAGGACCATATCACCTGGCTAAAAGTGTCATGGGAGCACCTTCTTGTTGAAATTCCTTTTGAGACGAGTTTGATAGACTGTGAGATGGTCATAGGCTTGTTGTCTCTTCTCGTCTAAGAGATCTAGCTGGGTGAGTCGAGCTACTTTGTATTCTTCATCTGAGATTTGCCCTCACAAAGATATGCGTAGTGAGGGAAGCTCAACTTCTATAGGTAATACCGCTTTGGCACCATAGACTAGGGAGTATGGAGTTGTGCCTGTGGATGTACGAAAGGAAGTTCGATAGGCCCATAGAGCCAGATTTATTTGAAGGTGCCAATCACGGCCAGAATCATTGACAACTTTATTTAGGATTTTGAGGAGGGTTTTATTAGTCGCCTCTGCCTGGCCGTTACCTTGTGGGAAATATGGGCTAGAAAAGTGGTGATGGATGCGGAGGGAAGTGCATAATTCTTCCATGTTGAGATTTTCAAAGTTACCTCTGTGGTCAGTGAAGATGGTGGATGGGATGCCGAAGCGGCAAACAATGTGGTACAAGATGAACTTGGAGACTTGAACTCCTGTAGCTGAGACTAGGGGGACTACTTCCACCCACTTAGTGAAATAGTCTATAGCTGTTATTATCCATTTATGTCCATCAGATGAGAGAGGTGTGATAGTTCCAACTAGATCAAGGCCCCAACAAGCAAAAGGCCAAGGTGGTGCAATAGGCTGTAGATCCTGTGCTGGAGCGTGCACAAGATTTGCATGTTGCTGACATGGGAGACACTTTCTAACAAATTCACAAGAGTCTTCTTCAATGGTAGGCCAATAGTAGCCTACTCTAAGGATTTGTCATGCTAGGACAATACCACTCGTGTGGGCACCGCAAATTCTAAAATGTACTTCTTTTAATGCCATCGCGGCCTCATTTTCATCTAAACATCGAGAGAGAGTATCGTGATAACCCCAACGATATAGGGTATTGGCTATGATAACATAGCGGGATGATTTTTGGATGAGGTTCTGGCGTTGGGTATGTGTGAGGTGAGGGGATATGATACCATCGTTAAGGTAAGCATGAATTTCATGGTACCAAGGGGATTGGGGACCAAACAAGGTACAAACACGGTTTGAATCCTCATTCGCATAGGCAGGTGTGAGGAGCTGCTCAACTAAAAACTCATACTGCATAGCTTCTTGGGGAATTTCCAAGAGCGAGCCGATAGTGGCCATGGCATCTGCTGCCTTGTTCTGCATTCGAGGCACTTGTGTAAACTAAAGCTTTGTAAAATGTTGGGTCAGCTGATCAACTAGCTCTTTGTAGGGTAATAGATTTTCATCTTTGGTTTGATATTCATTTAAGACTTGTTTGATGATGAGTTGGGAATCACCAAAGACTTGTAACTCAGTGATATTCCATTCTGCAGCTATCTTTAATCCTACTACAAGAGCTTCATATTCTGCTATATTGTTGGTGCTAGGGAATTGTAGCTTGAAGGCTTTTGGAATGTAATCTCCTTGAGGTGTAACTAATAATATTCCTACCCCTGATCCATGAGAGGTGTATGAGCCATCAAAATAAAGCTTCCATGGGGGTTGTTCTTCAATTAGGCAGATATGCTCATCTGGAAATTCTGTGAACAAAGGATATGCATCTACTAGAGGTGCATCAGCTAGGTGATCTGCTATAGCTTGCCCTTTGATTGCCTTTCTGTCCACATACTGGATGTCAAACTCACTTAGTAGCATAACCCATTTGGCCAAACGTCCTGTAAGTGTTGTTCTGGAGAGCATATACTTGAGAGGGTCAATCTTGGAGACTAGTTGGATGGTATGACTTAGCATGTAGTGGCGAAGCTTTTGAGTTGAGAAAACAACTGCCAAACAAGCTTTTTCCATAGGAGTGTAATTGAGTTCATAACCAACTAGGGTTCTACTGATATAGTAGATGGCTCTCTCTCTGCTATAATCATCATGTTGTGCTAGAAGTGCCCCTAGAGCAGTAGGTGTTGCTGATATATACAAGATCAAGGGACGACTAGGAACTGGTGGAACCAAGATAGGGGGATTGGTGAGGTACTGCTTGAGCTGATCGAAGCTGCACTGAGATAAAAGATCCCACTTGAAGTTCTCATTCTTCTTTAGCAAGTGTGAAAATGGTGTACACTTATCTGCAAGTTGGGAGATGAAGCGCCAGACAGATTGAAGTTTTCCTTGAAGAGAGCGAAGCTGTCACAGTGTCTGGGGAGGAGGCATGTTTAAGATAGCCTTGACCTTTTTGGGGTCGATCTCTATACCTCGTTTAGAAACTATGAAGCCTAGAAGCTTGCCAGATGTGACCCCAAAGACACACTTCTTGGGATTTAGCATGAGATGATATTGGGCCAACCTGTCAAAGACTTTCTCCAGGTCAGCAAGATGATCCATGAAGGTGTGAGATTTGACTAGGATATCGTCCACATAATCCTCCAAAATGCTATGGATAAGATCATGGAAAATGGCTGTCATAGCTCTTTGATAGGTAGCCCCAGCATTCTTTAGGCCAAAAGGCATCATGGTGTAGCAAAAGGTTCCCCAAGGGGTAGTGAATGCTATCTTATGCTGGTCCTCTTCTGCAATCTTGATCTGATTATACCCAGAAAATCCATCCATAAGGGACAGAATTTCATGTCCAACTGTAAGATCTACAATCATATCTATGTTGGGCAAGGGAAAATCATCCTTTGGACAAGCTTTGTTAAGATCTCTAAAATCAGTGCAGATTCTGATGTCACTGGAAGGCTTAGTGATAGGGACCATGTTGGAGATCCATTCTGAGTAGTCGATATGTTGGATAACCTTAGCAACTAACATTCTTTCTAGTTCAGCTTTGACTAGTAATGCCACCTTGGGGTGCATTTTTCTAAGCTTTTGTCTGACGGGCTTGATCTTTGGATCGACTGCAAGATGATGAACTACAAGCTTTGGATCAAGTCCTGGCATGTCCTGATATGACCATGCAAATCGGCCAATGTTCTCTCGTAAAACCTCAAAGAGGAGGTCAGCTCTGTCTTGTGATAGGGATGCAGCAATGTGAACAATTCTAGGGATCTCTGAAGAACCAATGTTGACTTCTCTAGTATCCTCTATTAGAATAGAAGACACCTCTGGTCGATTATCTTGAGGAGGCAATACTAAATCCTCATGTTCTGCTTGTGGCTCTAGATTTTCTTGCTGAGGGGTTCTCTTCGCTGCCTTAGCTAGTCCCAGATTTACCTTAGTTCCAGTTTTGGGTGTATCGAAACTAGGTTGGGGATTTTCTCCAAAATACCCCTTGGGATCTAGCTTGTAGATGTAGGCAGAATCTGGCTTTGTCTTCTTATGAGGAGTTTTAGCTCCCATGAATCTTAGAAGCACTTCCTCTGATGCGAACTCATCAATATGTATGACACTTGGTTGGTCCCAATCTATGAGTTGTGGATGAGCAAGTGGTAGGTCAATGAGATGGATGGATAGTTCTTGGAGAACAGAGTCTCCTAGGAAGATTTGGTCTGGGATATCGTTGTAGGCTCTCTTTTCAACTTCCTCAAGAATGTCTTTGATTTTGACAAGGTCGCGGTGGATGTTCGAAAAAGCGTGACCGTTCTCGTTGGTGCCCCCAGTTGTGGGTATGCCAAAGCCAAGACCTGACTTTATTTCCCAATTATGTGCTTCGATGGCACATTGCATCCCCCTTTCTTCTGGTCCTAGTCCACCTCCTTGATAGTTCCATTTTTTAGTGATGAGCTTATGTTGTTGGGGATACTTCTGGCTGAAGTGATCAAGGCGTGCTTGATTTCTTGGAGGTGCATCCTTATGTAGCCAATTGTTGATATCTGGAGTGAGATCCTCATGAAGAGGGGTTTTTCAGGACACAAAGGTGGTTGGGCCAAACTGTTTGTATTGAGGAGGTGGAATCTCCTTAGCTTTGTGATATGTTGGTCGTCCATGGGTATGTAGATCAAGTGGGATTGCTCCGACAGCAAATGCATCTGATAGACTATATTCTCCACAACCTTTGTTGTTGATCTTTACAGTAGATAGGGTGGAGGCAAGGATGGTTTCTGCATCATTACAAGTGTGTGATGAGCTGGCGATGGCTGTGCCGATGTCTATTCCAGGGCAATGGTTTGTATATGAAGCTTCAACCGCATTGTAGTAAGCAAAGGGTTCTGGATCGGCATGGATGCAAGTGGATTAACATCTTCACTTGCACACTTTCAAATTCACAACTTGACCTTATACTTATATCTTTCATATTGTCAAGTGGGCTCAAATACAACATAGAATAACTAATATTCATCATCATAGTTAGCAAGAACCAATGGATAAATTAATTAAGCTTAATATGCCAAAACAAGAAAATCCTTTGCTAGCCGGCCCAACTTGGTAGGCACTAACTCAAAAATGATTTCCTATATTAACTAACAGAAGCTTGGTTAACACTAGAAACTCATGAAGATCCTTTGGCAATAGAGTGAGTTTGGTTAACACTGGTTCCATCCAACTTTTCTTCATTAACCGAGGGAGCTCAGTTAACACTCAACTTCTACAAACTTTCGTTTGACGCCCGAGTGAACTCGGTAGACACTACCTTCTGAACTAAACAAACACAAGAGTGCTCAATAGACATAGAAAACTATCTTCACTACCTAAGTCAACTTGGAATACACTAACTAATAATGATATGACATTTGTGTAACATCAAAAACAATACACAATTAATCAATTGTATCCAACAATCTCCCTCTTTGGAATTGATGGCAACACAACATCTCATAATGCAATGAAATTTTGAAATAGAAATAAAGTAAGGAACATATCCTTATTTTTATTTATGTGAACTCCCTTTGTCAATATGAGCTCTTCCTACCTTCAAATTATCCCTCTATCTGCAACAACTTTTACCAAGTTCATTCAAAGAACTTTCTCCTCTTACAACAAACTTCTCCTTCTTTTGAATGACAAAAATTTCTATGAGATATGACAGTAAAATTCTCTCTCTTTGAAAACACATGCAAAAGACAACAACTCTATTAATATCAATGTACCTTAAGTACTAATTCATTTGCAATATGCCCTTGTCAATTCTGCACCAACTGATTGATCTTCAACTTGCTCAAGTTGATGCATCACTAAACTTTATTTAGTGAGCTTCAAATAGGGGAATGACCCCTAGCTTACCTCTTAAATATAGAAATGCATCCTTAGGTAATAGCTTGGTGAATATGTCTACAATCTCTTCTTTCTGTATTTACATATTCCAATCTAACTTCTTTATTATGCACCAACTCTCTTAAGAAGTGATATTTTGTAGCAATATGCTTTGTTTTGTTATGTATTACTGGATTCTTTGATATATTGATTGCACTGGTGTTATCATAGTGTATGACTATTGGATCCTTGATGTTTATCTTCATTCTTTCCAACAATTGTTTGAACCAAACAATGTTGGAACAATTAACTATTGTTGCCATATATTCTGCCTCTATTATGAATTGAGAAATGCAATTTTGTTTCTTAATTGTCCAAGACCCTAGTCTGTTACCAAGGAAAAAATGCTCCACCACTAATTATTTTTCTATCATCAATACTTCTTGCCCAATCAACATCAGTAAACACCTTCAAGTCCAAATTGCCTCTCAGTTTGCACCATAAGCCATAGTCTTTAGTACCTTTCAGATATCTCATAATTCTTTTAATTTCCATCATGCAATTTTCTCTAGGATTTGCTGAGAATCTTACCACCATACCAATTGCTAGAGAAATATCAAGCCTTGTATGTACTACATACTTCAATTTTCTAATCATTGATTTGTATGTGGTCTGATCTACTTCTTTAGAATCATCATTCTTGGAAAGCTTATGTCCAGTAGACATAGGGGTTCCAACTAGTCTTGAATCTTCCATTCAAAACTTCCTTAGTATCTCCTTGATATACTTGGATTGAGTGATGTAGATACCATTTTTGTTCTATTGTATTTGCAACCCAACAAAGAATTTTATCTGACCAAACATGGACATTTCAAATTCTTTACTCATTTCTTCTAAAAAAGCTTTTCTCAAGTCATCATTTCCTATGAATAGAGTATCATCAACAAATATTTCTACCAACACAATCTTCTTGTCTAGTCCTTCTTTGATATACAAACTATTTTTATCATTTGTTCTTTGAAGGCCAATCTATACCAAGTATTAATAAGCCTTTCATACCAGGCTCTGGGAGCATGCTTGAGACCATATAATGCTTTGTGTAACTTGCAAACCATGTCTCTTTTGTTAGGATCTAAAAAACCTTTTGGTTGTTCAATGTAGACTTCCTCATCAAGAATTCCATTCAAGAATGTAGATTTAACATCGATTTGGTATGCTTTATATCCTCTGTGTGCTGTATATGCTAAAAAGGTTCTAACACCTTCTAATCTTGCAATAGGGGAAAAAGTATCACCATAATCAATACCTTCTTCTTGAGAATAACCTTTACATACTAGTGTTTCCTTGTTTCTAGAAACTTTTCCATCTTCATTCAACTTATTTCTAAACACCCACTTTATGCCAATTACATTTTTATCCTTAGGTTTAGAAATAAGAGTCCAAGTTTTGTTCTTTTCTATTTGTTATATCTCTTCATTCATTTCTTCTACACAAATTTCATTATCCAAAGCATCTTTAACATTTCTAGGTTCAAATTTAGCAAGTAAACATGAAGCTTTTAATTTACTTCTTGTCATTGTTCCATCAGTTTTGTCTCTAATGATCTGATTAGGTGCATGATGCCTTCTAACATATCTTGCTAACATAGGTTCTTTGGGTTTTGAATGAGTTCCACTATCTTCATCATGAAGTTTAGTATCAAGCTTTAGTCCAACTTTCTTTGACTTAGGTCCATCAGACGCAATTTGAACTAGCTTGCTAGCCTCTAACTATGACTTAGGTCCTTTAGATTGTGACTCAGGTTGCACTATCTACAACTCCGTAACTATTGGAGATTTTGGGGGCTTAGGAGATGAAGCCTTCTTTCTTTCAAATAGGTGTGGTAGGGTATCAATTTCATAGTAAACAAATCTTTTGTAATCCTCTGGCTCTTTGTTGCTTTCTTCTAACACCTTCTAATCTTGCAATAGGGGTAAAAGTCTCACCATACTCAATACCTTCTTCTTGAGAAAAACCTTTACATACCAATCTTGCCTTGTTTCTAGAAAATTTTTGAACTTCATTTAGCTTATTTCTGAACACCCACTTTGTGCCATTTACATTTTTATCCTTAGGTTTAGAAACAAGAGTCCAAGTTTTGTTCTTTTCTATCTGTTAAATTTCTTCATTCATTGCTTCTACCCAACTTTCATTATCCAGAGCATCTTTAACATTTCTAGGTTCAAATTCAGCAAGTAAACATGTACCTTTTAATTTGCTTCTTGTCATTGTTCCATCATTAGGTGCATGATGCCTTCTAACATATCTTGCTAACACAGGTTCTTTGGGTTTTGAATCTTCATCATGAACTTTAGTATCAAGCTTTAGTCCCACTTTCTTTGACTTGAGTCCATCAGACTCAGTTTGAACTAGCTTGGTAGCCTCTAAGTATGACTTAGATCCTTTAGACTGTGACTTGGGTTTCATTGTCTACAACTCTGTAACTGTTGGAGATTTTGGGGACTTAGGAGATGAAGCCTCCTTTCTTTCAAATAGGTTTGGCAGGGTATCAATTTCATAGTAAAAAAAACTTTTGTAATCCTCTAGCCCTTTATTGCTTTCTTCTCACTCTTTTCTACAAACTCATCAATTCTAACATGTACACTTTCTATTATTTTATGAGCAAACAAATTCAAACATTTGTATCCTTTACTTCTACAAGAGTATCCTAGAAATATGCCTTCATCACCTTTTACATCAAATTTTCCTTTTCTAGATTCTTTTAGGATATAACATTCATTGCCAAATACTTGCAAGTAACTCACATTAGGTTTGTAGCCATACCATAGAATATGGGTAGTTTTGTTTGAATCTTTCTTCAACTATGCTCTATTCAAGGTATAAACTACAATGCTGATAGCTTTCTTCCAATATTTGATAGCAACATTATTTTCAATCATCAGGGTTCTTGCATAATCCATAATGGATTTTTTTCTTCTTTCATCTACACCATTTTGTTGTGGTCTACCAGGGGTTGATACTTGTCTTTTAATTCCTCTTTCAATGTAGAAATTATTGAATTCATTGGAGATGAATTCACCACCTCTGTTTAATCTTAAACATTTCAATATTTTTCTAGTTTCTTTTCCTACTATTTCCATATACCTTTTGAACTTTTGAAAAGCTTCTAATTTTTCTTTTAGATACATTACAATCATCATTCTAGAATAGTCATCAACAAAAAGAATGAAAAACTTTTCTCCACTATAACTCTTTATTCCAATAGGTCCACATAAGTCTGTATGAAAAATATCCAAAACTTCTTCTGATTGATGGTTTTTGCTTTTGAAACTAGTCTTTCCCATCTTACCAATTTGACTATTCTTGCATAAACCCATATCAAGCTTCTCTAAACTAGGAATACCTCTTACTCTTATGTGTTTCCTTATCTTGACCAGGTTATCAAAGTTTACATGACATAGTATTTTGTGCCATAAATAGCTTTCTTCTACTTGAGCAATAAAACATGAACATTCACTTTGATCAAGATGAAATAGATTACCTTTTATTTGCTTGCCAGATCCAACTAGATTTACTTTTCCATCCAGTAGTTTGGCCTGTCCATTCATGAATTCTAGCTTGAATCCAAAGTTATTCAATTGCATGCAACACTCAATAGATTATGCTTTACTCCTTCAACCCAATAAGCATTGTCACATACAAGTTCTTCAGTCAATGAAATACATCCTTTTCCTTTTATGTTAGAAGCTTCATTGTTTCCAAATCTCACACTACCTCCATTATAATATTCTATGTGCTTAATTTTTTTTTATCACCTATCATATGATGTGAATAGCCACTATCAATAATCCATATATCATTTTTAATAACATGAGAGATAAGTGTCATCTTATCTCCTTCATCATTAGATTCATCTTTTATAGCAATATATCATTTCATCTTCACTATTATCAGAATCTTTAGCTATAAAATAAGATTTCTTACCTTTGTCATTGTAGTTCTTGGAATCCTTCTTTCCTTTGTGCTTATTTCTTTTCTTTTCATCTTTTATTTTTTTGTTTGGACACCTTGCAGCAATGTGACCAACTTCTTCACAAGAAAAGAAGATCAAAAGAAATTTACCTTTGTACTTTCCTCTGCCTTTGGAATACTTTCTTGCAAGTAGGGCTTCAACAACTTCAAGATCACTATTTGAACTTTCTTCTAATTCTTCTTCTTTACTTTTTGGTTGACTAGACTTTGATTTCTTACCCTTTTCTTTAAGTGGGAGTTTAGCTTTTAAAATAGACTCAATAATCTTTGAACTAGGAACATAGTTATCAAAGTTATCTAACTCAAAAGATGTCAATCTTCCAATTAGAGCATCCAAAGATATTTTATTTTATGGGTCACATCTCATACCTTGAATAGAAGACACTCTAATAGAATAAATAGGAAGAAGAGTTCTAAGTACCTTGCTTACAACTATTTTCTCTTCAATGTCTCCTCCAAATGTTTTGATTGCACTTACACTTGCTTTGATTCTTTCCACATATTTTGCAATATTCTCATCTTCTCTCATTTTCATCTAATCAAAATGACCTCTAAGACTTTCAACCTTAGCTCTTCTTACATTTTAATCTCCTCCATATATGTCTTTTATTTTGTTCCACATCTCATGAGTTTTTTTGTAGTCTTTAAATTCATCAAATTCAGCATAATAAAGAGCAGATGCAATATCAATCATCATGATGCTATGATTCTTCTTTTCAGCAATATCTTCAATGGATAATGTTCTAGTGGGAGTCTTGTATTCAATATCAAGATATTTGCACCCTGAATCACTGATAGTAGCCAAATGTAACCTCATAAGTCCTTACCATGTTACAAAATTGTCCTTGTTCAACTTGGGAATATCTCTTCTGTAAGACATCCTAATCTTTAGCTTAGGTCCTTGAAACCTTCTCTACAAGCACCAAAAGCTCTGATACCAATTGTTAGAAATATAAGAGGAGTAACTAAGAGGGGAGGGTGAATTAGTTACTACTAAATAAATCTTGAATCCCTTAGATGTAAGTACAAAGTAAACTTTGAAAATTGAATACTGTTGATGCTTGGTAAACACACATAAAATGTTGTAACTCGGTAAGTATTGATTATAAAAATATTTTAAATGTTATCTATCATTACCCTTACTTTAACTTAGTTGAAAACACATAAAATAAAATAGCATGAACACATTTGACACCAGGATTTAACATGGAAACTCAATTTGGCAAAAACCACCAATTGTAACTAGTTACTATTTTCACTCTTCCAAAGTGAGTCCTTTTAGAAGCCAACCCTATTAAAGGTTACAAAACACACTATTAGGTGTTACCCTATTAAAGGATTTAGTCACCTTGTTAGGAGTGGCCTTGTTAGAGGTCTTAAGACAATTCAATAGAACTACCACTTTGTTAGAGGATTTACAAATAGTCTTTAAGCCAACTTTGTTAAGATATTTAGATCACTACAATGGTTAGAGAGTAACAATGAGATGACCTGATTTGAATGCAACTTAATTGTTGATTATAGATATGTGTTCTAGCTTGTACTTAATCCTTCATGATTAAATATAGCTTTTCTGCTCCATAAGGATATTCTACTTATCCTTCAAATTCACTTCCTCTCTTCATTACTAAATCTTCAATACAATCACCACATCTTCACTTGTACACTTTCAAATTGAAAACTTGACCTTATACTTATATATTTCATATTATCAAGTCAACTCAAATACAACTTAGAATAACTAATATTCATCATCATAGTTTGGTAGAACCAATGGATAAATTAATTAAGCTTAATACAAGAAAATCCTTCGTTAGCCAACCCAACTCGGTAGACACTAACTTAGAAACAATTTCCTATGTTAACCAATAGAAGCTTGGTTAATACTAAAAACTCATGAAGATCCTTTGGAAACTGAGTGATTTGAGTTAACTCTAGTTTCATCCAACTTTTCTTCATTAACTGAGTGAGCTCGGTTAACACTCAACTTCTACAGACTTTCCTTTGATGCTCGAGTGAACTTGGTAGACACTGCCTTCTGAACTAGGCAAACACATGAATGCTTGGTAGACATAGAAAAATATCTTCACTATCCAAGTGAGCTTAGCATACACTAATAGATAATGATATGACATTTGTGTAACATCAAATACAATACATAATTAATCAATTGTATGCAACAAATGCATGATTCAATTGAAAAGTAGTGTATGCAGAAGTGGCATTGTGAGATGCAATAGCAATTTGATCAGCAACTACATCTATTTGTTTATTTATCTTGACATGTTTTTTAAAATTTTAAACTTTATTTGGATTAATAATGGCATCAATTTTATCATCATGAATAGGAGCCATTTGGAGTAGTGCTCTCAAATTGACTCACTTGTAATTGATAATGATAAAGCATTGCACAAAGTTGTTGAAAAGACATAAATTTAGTAAGCATAATCTTATCTCTAATATCATTTTGCAAATTTGAAATAAACATACATTGAATATCAATATTAGGAACATGATAAGAAATCAAAGAATATACTTGTGGGCCAATTTTTTTTTGAAATTGTTGAATAAAAGCATTAGCAAGTTAAGGAAATGAATTAATAGAATAAGGAGTCAAAGAAGAAAACCATTGTAAGGCCTTGTCATAAAAAGTTTGAGAAAACAACTCCACTAAAATCCTATGATCATGAGCATAATCACTACAAAGGATTTGAAAGGTTTTAACATGATGAACATGATCTCCCTTACCATTATAATTGTCAAGTTGAGGCATTTTTTCTAGCTAAGGAATAGGAGTATGAATAATATCTTGAGACAAAGGACTTCCCATGTCATAAGTAGGAATACTAAACTTGTTTTGAGTCAAGGATGCAAGTTTTTGTAAAGATGACATAGTTTGAGCCAAACTGGTAATGGTAGAATCATGAGAAGAAGTAGGAGGAATAGAAACATTAGATAAACTAGGTAAAGTGTAAGAAGCTACAAGGATGGAAGATACAACTGGAGAAACACTAGCAACTATAGTTGGTAGAGGAGTAGAATAAGTAAAAGGAATATTATGATAATAAAGTTGTGAAATATGAAGAGATAGAGGAGAAACACTCATAGGAATGGAGGAAACCATCAGTCACCAAAGGAGTGTAAGAAAGACCACTAGGAAGAGGAACAAAATAAAGTCTGACACTAGTGATAGGAGGAGCACTAGGAACTATAGTTGGTGGAGGATTAGAATAAGTAAAAGGAACATTATGATAAGAAGGTTGTAAAATAGGAAGAGACACAAGAGGAACACTCATAGGAATGGACGGAACTATCATAATTACTAAAGAAGGAGTGTAAGTAGGACCACTAGGAAGAGGAAAAGAAGAAAGTCTAACACTAGTGACCAGAGGAAGCAACCCTAAATCTTGAGCCTCTTGAGCTAAAGGTTTAACACTGGAATGTACAAGATGAGTAATACCATGCAAGAGATTAACATCTTGGTCACTATCACAAAGAACTTTCTTAAGAGCCTCAATAGCTTGGATAAAATCTTGATTATGGTTTTCTTGAAGAAGTCAATTACCTATTTTATCAAGTTTATTTGAAAGTGGACTTGTTCAAGAGGAAATATTAAAGCATCATCCTCATCATAAGATGAGTGAGAAGATTTTTTCTCCACAAGAGGATTAGAATCAATAATAATCAATGTCTCATCCAAAATCCTCAAGAAAGGAGAAGAAGACTTGGACTTGAAGGTACCCATAAGTCTATGACTATGTCTAATCCTAAGATTAGAAGTAGGACTACAAGTAATAAATCTCATAAACCAATACAAATAAAATGAACTAAGCTATAAAACAAAAATATTTTTGTATTTTGAAAGAGATTTTTCAATTTTTTGTATTTTTGAATTTAAAATACAAGAGCATAAACTAAATCTAATCTTAATGCAATAAAAGACCTAATGAATGAAAGGAAATATAACACCACAAAGCACAATAGGGCATCTAATTCCACAAAAGAAAAGAGAGTAAGTGTGTCAAGTTCACCAAAATGAATAGAAAGAAAATGGAAACCCTCTTCCCAACCCTAATTTTCAAAAGGAATGATCCAAAATGATTAAACACAAGAAAGTGTTCAATGTAGAAATAGATCAAGTGATGAAAAATAGGGGAAAAGAAGGGGGTTATAATATGATCTTTTTTCTATTCTAAGATGAATATGTACCAAAATTGTAAAATATATAAAAGACAAATATTCACCTTGCTTATGTGAAAATCCTTATGGAGGATTTGAATCCTTGAGTCCACAAGTATGGATGCTCCAAATGTATGTAGAAATGTATGTAGGATGTCTAAAATCAATGTCATTAGATCCTCAAAGAAAATCTTGAATGTATCTTTGCATAGAAAAAAGGCTTGAATGAATGTGGAT
Organism: Cupressus sempervirens; assembly: GCA_028749045.1. NCBI lineage: Eukaryota > Viridiplantae > Streptophyta > Pinopsida > Cupressales > Cupressaceae > Cupressus > Cupressus sempervirens. The sequence goes on along the minus strand of CM053783.1, from coordinate 586,264,597 downwards.
TAAATCTTCAACAAGAGGGCTCCATAGAGATTGAATCCTTCAATGGCTAACAATGGTCTTCCTTGATGAATTGGATGCTTGAACACTTGAATGCTTGAATGCTTGATAATAACTTTTTTTATAGATAGTGGATCACTTATAGATATGCATTAAAAATAGAGATATGTAAAAATGAGGGAAGAAGGCTTCTTTATATAGAGATCTAGGGTACTAACTCCCAGAGAAGGCTGACATGGCAGCATTGAATCCCATTAACCTTAACCCCTAGGAAAAGACCTATTTTAAATGTAATTTAAGAGTCTACCATTCTAAAACTTGAAATAGCCAGCCTAAAAGTGGGAAAAAAAACTTTCTAAAGCCTAAGATCCCAAAAATCCTAGAAATTGAAAATGGGACCTAGAGTCAGGGACAAGGTTGACCCTACCCTAGGTTAGGGTTGAGGTCATCCTTGACCTAGGTTCGGGTTGAGGTCAATCTTGACATAGAAAGTCATCCTTGACCTAGAGGACAAAGTCCTCTATTTCATAGAGTAGTTTGTCAAAAATAGGCTAGAAATAGAGAGAGAGAGAGAGAGAGAGAGAGAGAGAGAGAGAGAGAGAGAGAGAGAGAGAGAGAGAGAGAGAGAGAGAAGTAGAACAAGGGGGAAATAGTTAGATCCATGCAAAGACCCATTCAAGGTTCTTGACATGACCCCAAAACACTTACTCAGAGGGGAAAATGGTCTTAACATGGAGGTGATTCCATTTTAAGATGATACAGGAATGGAGTTTAGCTTGAAGAACTTCATGAACCCACTAGTAACACTCTTATCCTTGATAAAGATGTAATTAAAGAAAAGAGTCCTAAGATCAACTATCAGTTTGTAGAAGAATTAGCTCCATCAGTAGATGCAACTTTTTCTTATAGTGAGGAAGAGGAGATTGTATGTTGTTCCTTGCCACCCCTCAAAACAAAAGAATCACTTTATGGCCCAAGTATAAATCCAAATCAAGTTAAAGAAGGGCCATTAATAGTTGATTTTTCTTCCCTTTCTCTCATTTTTATTCTTACTCTTATCATTCCTAAGGATAATAAGGATGCATTGGAGGGTAGGGAGAATGGAGATTACTGCATAGCTGAGGGAGATTTCATTCTTGAATGTATTGAAGTGAGTATGAATCCAATAATAGAACTTGTGTAGGAGAAGCCTTTCTCTACCCTGGTTGGTGAAACCTAGTTATACCAGAGTGAAAATGAAAGCTTTGGTGCTAACCACTTTACCCTTAATAAGGAGTTGTGTGACCATCTTCCTCTCCTATAAGATTATTAAAAGGAGACTATAAGGGGACCAGAGGAGGATGAAGTAATCCATAATCAGGCATGGTTGTTTGGACCTAACTGAATATATAGTCAGCTACTACATATAATCAAAGAATTATGTAGATTTTCCATGATATTGTTGTTGCTACAAGTAGGAATCTTGCTTAGAGAGAAAAATCAAATGTGGAGGAAGGGATCCTACTTTATTCAATCAGTAAGTGGATTCATTGGAGTATCTTTTTTTGTTAGTTTCATAAGGTGAGATTCATCTCACCTCTGTAAATATGTTAGGTTAGGTGTGTGTTTAGTTTGGTTTTTCTTCTTTCCTTTCCCTATTTTTATGTGTTTTCTTTCCATTTGTGTTGGCTTCCCTACTTCCCCATCACCCAAATGCATAGCATCTCCTTGTGTTATTTAAGACACTACAACCCAATGGACTAAGGCACTAATCTTTTCTAATTCATGTATTCAAATAAAAAAAGTAGGTATTTCATTTTCATTTGTGTTTTTTTTCTAAGTTCTTAGCAAAACCTAGAGATTTCTAGGTTCATGCCTAGGAACTAAGATGCCTAGTTCTTCACTCAAAGCTAGTTGTTGTCATGATTTCAATCCCCTTATATTTTTGTAACTTCTAGAATTAGTGTTGAGTCAATGCAATGTCATGTCTATGTCTAGATTTCCCTTTAGGAACTTCCACCTCTCATCTATCCCTTTGTGTGCACCTAGGTGGGTATTCAAAATCAATCTAATGCATTCATTTATATTAGGTGATTAGGAAAGGGAGAGTAAGTACATGCATTTCCTAGATGAGAGGGAAGTTGTTTTGAAACCCTAATTCTTTGATCAAGTGTTCATAGTGAAGATAGGATACATTCAAAAATAAAAGCAAAAGGTAGCAAAGAACATCAATATCAAGGCCAAAGTATATGATGTAGATCATGGAGACAACTTAGAAGGAAGAGCATTTGAATTTGATGTAGAGGAAGAACTAAAATATCCAGCAATGGAAAACACCCTGGTCAAGGTGAAAAGAATGAAAGATGGAAATCAAATCAATGGTGCAAAATGCATTAAAATATCAAAGTCACTAGTTGAAAGGTTAGCTTGAAGTTGATGATCAAATGACTTAAGTGATTAAAGGAAGCAGTATATTATTATTTCGATAAAGTGAAATTTAGAAAAGTAGCAAAAGCTAAAGATCATGCAATCGCAACTTGGTTTTAGTTCAAAGGGTTTTAATTTGTGAAGTGGAAAGAGCTACCCACAACAGTTAAGGATTGAGCAATCACATGATCACAAGGAGTTAAGGCTAACTTCTGGTTAAGATGGTGAAGTAATGAAATTTTTTTGATGCATCATCATTGGTAGTTAAAAAAAACTAAGGTTAAGGTAGCGAAGGAGTGAAAGCATATAATCATAGCTTCACTAGGTTAAAATATGAATTAAATTTTTAGGTTATGAGGTTGTGATGGATGGTAGCAGCCAATTTCACACTATTATCACATCGTTGCATGGTTTTAGTAGCAATTAAAATTTTGGTTGTAAAGCCATGAAACAAGATAGTAGTCTTTTATGTAGTCATCGTAGTGCCACAAGGTGTCAATATTAACTCTCAAAGAAGGTTGCAAAGCAATGAAAACTAAAGATTGCATGATCGCAACTTAGTCCTAGTTTAAACAAGTTTAAGTTGCAATGGAGTGAAGAGGACAAAATGGAAGTCAAAGTTTGAGCTGTCGCACTATTGCATGTGATAATGCAATTAAGGGGTTCCAAGTTGTGAAGCTACGAAGTGAAAAAAATGTCAATAAAAATAGTGAGCACAACATCACAAGATACAAAAGTGTTAAGTGATTAACAATTGTTAAGAAGTGATGTGGTCAAATTCAAAAGATTTTGCTACTTCACTATGGTTAGTAAAAGGAGGAAGTGAGTAGTTGCAAAGTGGAGAATAACAGGAATTGTAGCATCAAAGGTTAAAATTCATTCGAGACATTTCAATTTGTGAAGTAATGATAAAGAGGAAAAATAGAAAAAGATAACAGATTACACCATCGTACGGCTAAGCTATGACCAAATTTAAGACTATGAAGTTATTAAATAAGATAATAGTTAGTCATCGCATCATCACATAGGTTAAAAGTATTGCATGATGGATAGTTGCAAAGAGGTGATAAGGATTAAGATGAAAAAATTGCTAGGTTTTAATGGTGATCATTGATTCAAGATTAATGGAAAGAATTCAAATTTGATGTGACTATTGAGATACAAATTACATGGGTTTTGCATCAAGGTGACTCTTATAGATCAGAGAGGAATATGAACCATTTTTAGAGTTTATAACCATTTCTATTTTCTTTCTCTAATGTATTAAATTGTAACTGATGACTATTGGATTTCTTAGTGATTTAAGTGCTCTGTTAATGTAACTAATGATTGTAACTAGCCAAGAACCCTAATAGGGGGCTTATGTATGTAAATTTTCAAGTTAATGGAAATGATCAATAATTTTATGCAACTTCTCCCGTTGTATTTCTAGATACTAAGTGAGAATCAAGAATTTATATGAAATGAAGGATCTTTATGATGTTTGTAGTTAGGTAATGTGATGTTCTAGTTCCATTTAGGACTAGCATGCCTAGGTTCCTTTCACTGTCTCCTTTAGTTGAGCTAACCTTGCATCTTAGAGTAGTCTCTATGGGATTGTAAGACAGATGTATTTGAAATTGGAAATATTCTACTAGATTCTATTTTAGTGGAGGGTTATCAGTCAAGGTGGATTCCATTTCATCTTTCATGTGCATCTCTATTCTCTCCCTATATTATATTTCAATAGAACTAATTTTCATTTAGAATTAGGAGTAGATGTTAGAGAGCTTCAAGGTAGTCTGTGATATCCATTCCACTGGGTGTTATAGGTTGCCCAAATCTATTTTTGCCTAGGTTTTTTGTGTTTGCAAACAATCTAGTTTATCCTCTCCTACTCTCAAGTTAAGAGCATACCCCTATCCCAATGATCTATTAAAGATAGAATTCATTTCATATCTTTCATATAAGGGAGTTGTACCTTATAATTTAGAGGGAAATGATTTAACACATACATTGACCCATTTTTTAGTGGTGACATCCTTTTGTTTCCTCGCATTCTAGGTGTCTAGAGTTAAGGTAAAGCCAAATTAGCAAGAGGGACAAATTTTTAACCAACACCAAGTTAGGAGTGTGAGTTTGGACCTTTCAAGCTCATGGTTGAGTTTGTTCCTAGGTGGAGTTAACTAGGTTCAATCCACTCTAGGTGGTTTGGTTTTCTTTCTTTATGTTTGTTTTTTTTTAGTTGTTAAGGGTTATGGGTGTTGAGGAAGGTAGGGTTTTGACCTAAATTTTCTTCTTTGATTTATTTACATCCTTTTTCATAGGCTAGGAGATCCTAAATACCATTTGGAGCAAGAGATGAGAAAGATGTCAAATATTGACAAAATTGTCAAATGGAGCAAAGTAGTAAAAAATATGTGGATTGATGATCTGAACGCCCAATTATGCCTAGAAATCATAAATGGACCATGTTATACCTATTTTGAATATTCCAAATGATAGATGTTTTAAAATTGCAAAAAATGTGAAGTTGTCAGCAACTTTGAAAAGTTGCATGACAACATTTTAGCAAGAATTGAACATATCATGTATTTGAGGGTGATAAATCCTATAACTAGCTAAAACCTCTTTGTAGCCTTATAAAAAAAAAAAAACCACCCATTCTGAGGGTTGGATATTGTAAGAGGAAAATTTTGTTATTGAAAACTATGAATATTACCCCAGTTTTCATAGTTTTTGATGCTTTAGTTTACATGTTCACAATAATGGATTGAAGCTTAAGTTTTTTCATTGGATAATTGGATTTAATGTTTTTAAAATTTTATTTATAGATGGAAAGTTATCTTGTAGAGGCATTTGGTGAATGAAGAAGCTAAAATCCTTGGTGTAACTAGGTGGTGAGAAGTTAGAGGATAGGATAGAGATTCTCTAGAGGTTAGTGTACTAAAGTGAACCCTAGTAGGCTAAGATAAATCCTGAGAAAGTCTGAGAGAAGGTATGGATAAGCAAGAAAACTACCTAGTCTTACATCAATGTCACAACTTCAAGACACTACTCAAATTCTCCCAACAAGGAATAACTCCAAGCTCACCAAAACACTCTACTACTTGAACTCAAACCTCCAAAAGACTCTCCAACTATCAAAAGATCCTTAAAAGGATCATCTCACATTGTAGATCCACCTTACTTCACCTTTACATTGTACGTACCCTCTTCCAAAATCATGTCAGTGTCATCTTTCCTTCCAAGATCATTTTCCAACTTCTCTTAAAAAAATTATCTTCATCATGGATCATATCAACTCTAATGGAAACTTCACATTTGATCACATTCTCCAACTTGTCTAATTTCTTAGATTGATGACTATTTGTATTTTGAGCCCTGTGTTCTACTATCTTGTATATACACAAGTTCGTAAAAAAATTATTAAAATAGTTTTACATCACATCATCAAGAAAATATGAAATTATTACATTTTATTCTATCCATAAAATCACAATTTCTCAACATTCTATAAAGTTTTACTCTCTATTGAGAATGAAATAAATAATTTAATGTATTTCTTTTATTTCACCTAGCTATTTTGACTATACAATCTCATGTGTTTTCCTTTGGCACTTTATAAAAATATCTTTGTAATGTAGTCCCATTGTTATATTATTTTATACTATATGATGCCTTTGAAAGGAATTGAACCAATAATCATTTAGAAACTTATTTATTTTCTACTTAACCTTGTGTACTTGTTTCAAAAAATTTGGTGGTGAGCCTCTTTCACTATGACAACCATATTGACATTTTTTTATATTCTTTATTTAATTTTGGGTACATTAATTATGTAGGTCTTCTTTGGATATTGAATTTTTATATGCTTTTTTTCATTATTATTTGTATCAACTGACAATAGCATCATCAAAAATGTAATGACACTAAATATTGTTGTCCATTATTTATTGTATTTACCTTAAAGTTGGAAATTCTCTTGTAGCATGTGAAAGTTCTATCTAGTATTGTATTAGTATCATGATAGATACATGTACCATTGTATTCATCATTTTTATTATATTTATTGTAAAGTGTAGTTGAAATGTAACAAATTCATGCAACTTTATACCCTTATTGTATACTTGAAGCCTTGGAATATATCTAAAATGTAAATCCTATATATGAATTATTTTTTCTATAATTGTGGCTTTTCCATATGATTGTTTTCATGATTTAGTGTATTATAAATTATAATTATGTAGTGTTGTGATACACCTCTATTTTAACTGTTATGAATATTTTGTGTAACATCATTAGAGTGGGGTTTTATAGAAGGCCTTTCCTCTATGCTTTTATAGTGGTTTTGTTATTTACTTTTATGATATTCAATACATCACCATTAAAACTATTTTAAAATACATGCTCAATGTAGATTCCATTAATAAATGCAGTTGTCTTTGATTTGTATGGTTACTAAAAATATGATTCTCTTGTAGTATTTGTAAATATTTAATAATATCTCTTTTATTCAATAATAAATTACAATACATTGATCATGACATTTCTTTTAGAAACTACAATTGAGTACTTGTTATGTTGGCATTTATGTAAAAACTATTGGTAAGATAGAGTATCAAACCCACTAGAGAGACACTTACTAACAGTGTAGTTTTCCATATATCATTTGTTTGATGAAGAGGATTTGAAAAGAAAAGATCATGAGATGATCAAGTGAAAGGTTGAGTTGAGATTTGCTAAGTGTCAAGGAATACAATGGGCATTTGATAAATTAGTCCTTGACAAGATAATATGTTATTCAATCAATACATGAAGTGACAAAGATAGTTAGATAAAGCTCAGAGTTAAAACAAGTCAAAAGGATAAGCTTGAGTGAGTATCAACATTAGTTGATCAATTAAGGAGCTGAAGTAGATATTAAGGAACTTAAGTAGAAGCCAACTAAAATAGTTCAAGCTGAGTGTTAGTTCTTACCGAGAAAATATATGAAGTTTTGTAGTGACCAAGTCTAGTAATGGAAAAGCAAGAATGTTGATCTCAAGTGAGACAATATTGTGTATGTCAAGTAATATAGCGAAGACAAAGCAGAAGAATGCACTGATTTTTGAGTGACAACAAAAGTTTAAGTTTGAGAAAGATTTGAATATGAGGCCAACATAGTTGGAATTTTGAATTAGTTAAAGTGAGTGGAAGATGAGGATTGATGTGTTAGCATATTTAATGTATGAGGAGGGCTTTATATGTGACCAAAGGAAAGGATTTGATCATAGGTTTCTAGAAGAAGGAGAACAAAAATATGGAAGGATTCGATGAATCTGACCTAACACTAAGATTAGTAGTAATTTTTAAGTGGCAAAAGATTAAAATTACCTATTTAAGGAGGCATGAGAGATGTTTTCTAAGATTGGTTCAATGTTGATTGGCGATCTTAAGGAGAAACTATGAAGAGAAGAATAGAAAATTTAAAGTTTGAGGAATTTGGTAAAGAATGATTGCCTTAGGAGGTTCCAAGTAGATCAGTAATGGAGATGTCAATGGAGATCAGTCAATGAACCAACAGATGAATGAATGGAGATCTAAATGTTCAAAGTAAGGTATACTTTATAGATCCAACCTACTATTATATCCTAACCATTGTATTAGTCAAAATTCTTTAATAAAGGTTAACCTAACACTCATTTTGTAAATCCTTTAATCAAGGTGACATTCTAATGGAATGATCTAAGTCTTCTAACAAGGCCACTATTGATGGGGTGATTAAATCCTTTAACAGCGTGTTGTATAATCTTTAAAAAGGTTGGCTCTTGACTGAGATCACTTTAGAAAAGTGAAAAATGAGTAGTGTGTTAGTTGGTGGTTTTTCCCAAATTAGGTTTCCATGTTATAGAGAATTGAGATATTGTGTGGAATGTTAAATTGTTGATGATATGCTATATAGATTGAGTCAATTTCTAAGATTTTTTAAGTTGTTAAAAGTCCAATTGGTATACCTGAACCTGGGGGTAACTAATTCAACCCCCCTCCCCCCATATATTCTAAATAATTATAACAATTGGTATCATAGCTTTTGTGCTTTTCAAGAAATTTTGAGGGAACTCAAGCCAAAGATCAAGATATACAAGAGAGAGACACCTAAGCTAAACAAGGATAAATTCCTACCATGGAAAAGGCTAATGAGGTTTCACTTATCTAGTATTGAAGATTCCACATCTTACTACTTGGACAATGAATACATTGAGGTGCCTAGACTTATGATAGTTGAACAAATGAAAGAGAAGCAAGAGCACAACCAAATGAGGATTGAACATGAAACATCCTTTAGTTTTGCAACATTTGATGAGGTGAAGGAATACATTACTAATAATAAAATATGGGAAAATTTGGAAAAATCCATGGAGGAGACAAGAATGTATTGAAAGCTAAGGTATAAAGCTTGAGAGGAAAATTTGATGACTTGGCAATGAAAGAAGGTGAGAATGTTGCAGAGTATTGTGGTTGAATGAAAGAAGTGGTGAATGCTATCAGAGGAGTTGGAGGACATATAATTGATGAGACTATGATAAGTAAGGTATTAAGGACTTTAATTCCTATCTATGAAATTAGAGTATCTATAATTCAAGAACTAAGATGTACATATGGTAATGATTTGACCTTCGATAGTCTAATTGGTAGACTTATTACATTTGAATTTTCAAACTTTAACAATTATTCCCTTTCTAATGTTGAATTCACATTCAAAGTACAAATAACACTTTATGGATTGAAGAAAAAGAAGAAAATAAAGTATGTAGAAAGTTACAGTGGATTTGATAATGACCTTAATGAACTTGAAGCATTGTTGGCTAGAAGACTTCCAAGAGGAAAAGTAAAATACAAAGGTAAACTTAAAATTATCTATTTTACATGTAACAAAGTTGGTCATATTGCTACTAGATTCCCTAACAAAGATGACAAAGAGGAGAGGAAAGACTTAAAGTACAAAGTAAAAAGAGATGATAGAGACAACAAGGCAACAAAGACAAAAGAGACTACAAGGAAAAAAAGTAATATATCTTGTTATGTTGTTGAAGAGGATGGTTCTAGAAGTAATTCTAATGATCATGATGAATAAGTTGTTTGTGTTGCAATGAAAGATGATTTTGATAAAGATGAGAAAACTACATTGATGTCGCGTGTGAGTAAGAATGATATATGGATAATTGATAGTGATTGGTCACATCATATGACTAGTGATACAAGTAGGTTTGAAAAGGTAGAACACTCTAATGGAAGTAGTGTTAAGTTTTGCAATGATGCACCATATTATATGAAAGGTAAAGGATCAATTAAACTAGATGATAAGATCAAATGTGACAATGCATATTGGGTTGATGGTTTGAAATACAAGTTTTTGAGTGTGGCATAGTTGAGAAGTTTAGGCTACAAAGTTGATTTATGGAACAAGAAAGCAAAGATCTATGATGCTACTAATGAACTAGTTAGAAGTGGAGATAAAATGAGAGGTAACTTGTTCTATCTAGACCTATCGAAAGATACTTGTCTATTTTTACATTATGAAGATGTTTAGTTATGGCACAAGAGGTTATGTCATGTGAAATTTGATAACTTTGTAAGAATTAGGTAAATGAAAAGAGTTAGATGGTTACCAAGACTATGAAAACCTAATAAAGTTATGTATAAATGGTGTCAAATGGGTAAAATGACAAAGTCTAGTTTCAAGAGTGAGACCTATTCTTCTAATGATATTTTGGATTTGGTTCATACTTACTTGTGTGGTTCTATTAGAGTACAAAGCTATTATGGTGATAAATATTTCATTTTTTTTATTGATGACTTTTCTATAATGATGACTATAATGTTTCTTAAAGAAAAATATGATGAATTTCAAATATTTAAGTGGTATTTTGCTAGAGTTGAGAGAAATAAGAAAGAGTCTAAAATGTTTGAGATTAAAAAAAGGTGGTAAATTCATTTCAAATGAGTTCAACATATTTTGCAATGACAAATAAATCAAGAGACAAATGACTGCACCAAGCACTCCATCATAGAGTGGCATAGCTAAGAAAAGGAATAGATCAATTATAAATTGTGCAAGGACACTAATGATGGAGAAAGATGTTTCACAATACTAGACAGAGGTTGTAAGTACTATAGTCTATACTCTAAATGAAGTTCAAGTGAAGAAAGGAACAAACAAAACATTTTTTGAACCTTGATATGGATATGCACCAATATGTGAATTATTTTAAATTTTTTGGAAGCAAGTGTTATGTATTAAAAGATGAAAGGAAAGGTAAACTTGATGCAAAAAGTAATGAAGGCATATTTCTAGGTTATTCTACTAAGAGAAAATCTTAGAATTGTTTAAATTCTAACACTAAAAAAGTTGTGGAAAGTGAAAATGTTAGAGTTGATGAATTTATAGAGAAAAATGAGGAAGAATGCAAGAAAGAACCTAAAGACTATAGAAAGTTTGTCTATATCTATGAAGATGAACCTAGCACCTTAGCTAAACTAGAAAAGGTGGTTGTTAAGAATCAGCACCTAGGCACTATCAAGCCTCTACAATAGGGTTATGTCAAGAATTAGGCTATAGGAGTTGATTCATAGATAGACACTACTGGCTAGTAGACAATGGAAGTCGAGATGTAGCCAGAGACAATAGAAGAAGTTGAACATGTAGAGTCTAATTAACAACAACAAGAGGAACCCAAACTTGAAACTATATTGGAAAAGCATGTGAGAAGACATCACACACCAAATGAAATCATTGTAGATAAAGATTTAGGAGTCATGACAAGAAGAAGATTGAAGAATGATACATGCTTATTATGTGATTTTGATCCTAAATCTATCAAAGATGCTTTTGAAAATGAATATTAGATTAAGGAAATGAATGAAGATATTGAGAAAATTGAGAAGAAATAAACATAGATATTAGTACCTAGACCAAAGGATTAAAATGTGATTGGAACTAAGTGGGATTTCATAAATAAGTTGAATGATAAGGGTGAAGTCACAAGGAACAAGGAAACATAGGTTTATAAGGGATATGCACAAGAGGAAGGGGTTGGCTATGGTGAAACTTTTTACCTAGTTGCAAGGTTGGAAGGAGTGAGAACTTTTCTTGCATATGCTACTTACAAAGGATTCAAAGTGTACCAAATGGATGTAAAATTTGTGTTTCTAAATGGAATTCTAGAGGAATAATTTTACATTCAACAAGTTGAAGATTTTTTTGATCCAAAAAAAAGGGATATGGTATGTAAGTTACACAAAGATTTGTATTGTTTAAAGAAAGCCCCTAGGGCATGGTACGAAAGGCTACACAATTATTTGGTAAAAAATAGTTTTGTAAGAACTAATGACAATGGTAATTTGCATCTAACAAGTAAAGCTGAAATGAAGATATTACTAGCTAAGATTTTTGTTGATGACATCAGTTTTGGAGGAAAAGATTCATTAAGCAAGTCATTTTTGATCAAATGAAAAAGGAGTTTGAAATGTCAGTGTTTAGAGAGATTGAGTTCTTTGTTTGTTTTCAAGTGTACTAGATCAATAAAGGTATTTTCATTACTCAATCTAAGTATATCGAAGAAATTTTAAATAATTTTGGCATGGAAGACTCAATACTAGTTCGCACACCTATGGTGACTACACACAATTGTCAAATAATGGTGATTCTGTTGAGCTGAATCAAACATTGTTCAGGTCAATGATTGGGTAACTATGATATGTTGTACATAGAAGACCTAACATTACATTAGCTATTGGTATGGTGGCTAGATTCTCTATTAATCCTAGGAAAACCATATGATGGAAGTAAAGATAATTCCAAGATATTTAAAAGGAATAGAAGACTATGGATGTGGTACAAGACAAGTGACAAATTTGAACTTATTGTGGTTTCACAATGCATGCCCCATTTCTCCTAGAAATGGGGACCCCCTAGTGAATTTTTTATCTTGCAAACCCCTAGTCTAGGGTCTAGGCCATTTTGGGACTCCCTCAGGAATCTAGGTTTAGCCTTTTTTCTCTACCTAAGAAAACCCCAAGTGTTAGAACTGGAGAATTTGGGAAATTTCTTGGTGTTTTAGTGCATGGATGTGTACTAGTGCACTTAGCACACATGCACACCTATCCAAGGTGCACTAAAGGCACAAGTGTGCACCCATTTCCTTTGGAGATATGCACCTACACATGTGCACACCTCAAAAGGGTGCACACACCAGCCCCAAGCCTATATAAGCCTAGGACCCTCCTCTCCTCTCCTAGTGTGCTCCTGATTCCTGCACCTCCAAAGGTGCACTCGACCCTACACACACCACCAAAACACATAAGTGTGAGAAGTTACCAAAGCACACACTCATCTAAGGTACACATGTGCACATCTATTTTCAATCTTTCTACAACCTAAAAATGTAAGGCACCAACACTTTAGGAAAAGTGCACACATGCGCACCTTTTATAAGAAACTTTAAGGCACACAAATAGGACATCAAGGTGTGCATGTGCACACCCTTTGCACAAAAAACAAACATAATAGATAATTTTTCCCCTTTGCACTTGGAATGTATAGTTGCACATGTGCACACCTCATCAAGAGGTGTGCACACCTTAAGCACACCTTGTGCAATTGTAAGGGTGTGTTAGGTATGCTATTTTTCATTCTAGGCTTTTGGGGGAGAAATTGACTATTTTGATCATTTTCAAGTATTTTGGGCTAGGTTTTTTGTTAGTTAGGGTTTCTTTTGGGTTAAATGTTTTGCTCTTCGAACTAATATATTGTTTTTGTACAAATAAAAAGGCATCCTTAACTTATCGAGGTCATAAATTTTGACCTGGAGCTTGGAATTAAAAATTGTTTACACCATTGGAAAGAAGAACTAAAAATCTAATTTTAGCCTCTAAAATAGTGAGCCTTCAACTTCCTAATTTTAGAGACCAGTGAAAGTTTCAGCTTGAAACTTTGAATAGAAGACCTCTGAAAAAGCCAGTTAAAATGCCTAGAAAAGCTTGTTAAAAAAGATGTGAAAGAGTTTCAAATATTTGATCATTTTGGATAATTTGGATCACCTGGTCTCTGACTAGGAAGGATTGGGTAGTCAGAGAGAAGAAAAAATAAAGGACCAGGCTTCTTAGTGCACAAAGATGTGTATAACATGCAAGTGGACAGATTATCATGGCATCTTTATTATCAACAAAAATAGAGATCTCACCTAAGCTAGTAACCTTAACCTTCAAACAAGTCACACGTGCCTTGGGATTTCAAATAGAAGAAATCTAGAAGGAGTTCAAGTCTATGAAAGTGTTTGGCTATAAATAGGGTATAAATCATCAAAAAGGGCAAAATAAGTCACAAGAGTGCTCCCAGACCTCATCTGAGAAAAACCCAAAAACCATTTTCAAAACAAAGAACTTTGATTTTTTGGTGAATTGAGCACCTTGCACAATTTTTTTGAAGGTGCACAAGGTGTGCTATTATAGAGGTGCACCGACAGTTAACTACTAGTTCCAAATTTAGAGCTTTCCATACACCAGAAATGCATTATGACGGTAGTTCAACTCCTAGAAATTCCTAAAGAAGATCAAGCTTCCATTTTTAGAGTTTCCAATGACTCTCAGATCCTCTTGTAGCTTCCTTCTTCTTTTATTGTTTTAAGTCATGTAAAGGCTCATGCACCCATTAATTGATATAAACAAGGGTGGAGACCTACTTAGCACCATTTAGAGAGTTAGTTTGTATATAATTAGATTTTTTTTATTAGTTTTAAGCATATATTTTCATGAAGATATCTCTCACTCTCGACACAAATTGGGGAGACAATTTATTATAAATTCAAGAATGTAATTTGTATTCTAGGTTGTTATTTTGATGCAATAATATATGTTATTGGTGCTCTCATTCTGAGTGTAGTTATTCTTGCCAGTGTGTGTTATTTTTATGGATTCTTATTCATGATAATAATGGATCCAATAGTTTTGTTATGCTAATTCAATTGTGTGATCTTTTAGTTATGGTGTTTGCAGTGTGTTGACAAATTTTGTTGATGTACCAAGTTGGAGAAGAGATCACCTTATTGTTCCTATATAGCTTCTTGTCTTGCATGAGCACACTTTTCATGGCCTTGTGATTCGATCAAAAGTGAAACATCTTTTGGTTTTTACTAAATTTCCATCGATGATTGCATCAATGGATTTTAGGAAGCATTGCTCCTATTTTTATTGGTTTCCTACCCAATCTTTTCAATGATTTAACTCACAGATGTGTTGTTATCATGGTTTATGTCTGTTAGGAATTTCCTTTTCATGTTATTTTCTTTCATCTCTTATTACCTTATCTTTGTTATTTTCTTTATTAACCCTTGGTTAAATTAGGAATTCATATAGTTATATTATTAGATTGCATTCATTAAAAAATAGAAAATACCAAAAATGTATCTCTTATGTGGTTAATTTTGAAATAGCAAGAAGATCAAATATCTTATCAAAAATTAATTCAAACTAGCAAAGGCCTCCTTGTAAAAAAACACATTTATCTTCAACTAAGCAGAATCCAATAGGTCATAAGATTTCTTGGAACCTTGGAGTTGATCTCAAATCAGCTTTTCAAGAGAGGAGTTTGAAAGGATTCTCATCATTAAGCATCGTGTAAAATGACAGCTCAACAAAATTGAAGTTTTACATAGATGCTAATTGGGCAGGAAATTTTGATGACAAAAAGAGCACAAGTGGAGGATCTTTCTTCTTGGGAAGAAGATTTATTTCTTGGACAAGTAAGAAGTAGAACTATATTTTAGAATCCATAGCAAAGGTTTAATATTTTATTGCAATATTGAATTGTTCAAACATTGCATGGATCAAGCAATTGTCTAAAGGAATGGAGGAATCTATCATTGAATCTATTGTGATTTATTGTGATAACAAAGGTGCTATAAACATATCAAAGAACCTTGTGATGCATACAAAGACTAATCATATTGAGATCAAGTATCATTACTTTAGAGAGTTGGTACAAGACAAAGAAGTGAGATTGGAATATGTGAATACAAAGGATAGTTAGGTGACTTTTTTATAAAGGAATTACCTAAGGATACTTACAAGTATCTAAGAGGAAAGTTAGGAGTCTTTCCGCTACCTAACAAAAAATAAGAAGAGATGCTACATTACATCAAATGTTTGAATTAGAATATCATAAAACCTGATAGAGGAGGTCACACATTAGGAGCAGCCTAAAGGAGTGCAAAGGAAGACATTGAACTCTGAGTAGATGAAGCTATAAAGAGTTAATATTGAGACAAAATTGCTATATCAGTCATAGCAGTAAAATGAAGATTTGTGTGTATGGTTGATTTCTTTAACATTATTTCCAAAAAAAGAGAAGTTATTATGAACTAAGTTACCATATAGCATTCATTATTTAAAGAGGGAGAGTAAGATCAAAGAGAAGATTATTAATTAAGTAGATTGAGGGAGATAAGTTATGATTTTTGTGTGGTGTTCTTACTAAGAATATGTATTGAAATAATAGAGGGAGCATCCTAAGATTGCATGGATGAGAATTAGAATAAAACAAGAAAGAGAGAACACAAAGATAGAGGGATCTAACCCTATAATATTGAAGCTTTTGGATTGCATGGTAACTAGTGAAGTATGAGTGATGTTGTCATCAATGTGAAAGAGGGAGATTGTTGGAAACTACAATTAGAGTAATTGTTATGTTTTCATTGTTGTCAAACCTATTGGTAAGATAGAGTGTCAAACCTATTGGAAAGACACTTACTAATAGTGTAGAGTGTGATATAATTTGATTGATGAAGAGTATTTTAAAAGAAGAGATCATGAGATGACCCAATTAAAGGTTGAGTTGAGATGTGTTAAGTATCATGGAATAAAATGGGCACTTGATAAGTTAGTCCTTTATAAGATAATGTGTTTCTCAATCAATACATCAAGTGAAAAAGATAGTTAGATGAATCTTAGAGTTAAAACAAGTCAAAAGGATAAGCTTGACTGAGTATCAACATTGGTTAGTCAATGAAGGAGCTAAAGCAAAAGATTAAGGAACTTAAGTAGAAGCTGAGCAAAATAGTTCAAGTTGAGTGTTCATTATTGTCAAAGAAAATATATGAAGAAGTGTTGTAGCGATCGGGTGTAGTAATGGCCAAGTAAGCATGTTGATGTCAAGTGAGATAGTATACTATATGTTGAGCTACATAGTGATGACCAAGTAGAAGAATAAATTGATTGTTGAGTGACAACAAAAGTTAAAGTTTGAAAAATATTTGAATTTGAGGCCAACATAGTTGGAATTTTCAATTAGTCAAAACATGTAGAAGATAAGGATTAATGAGATGGAATATTTAATGTATGAGGAGAGTTTGTTATGCAAACAAAGGGAAGGATTTGATAAGAAGTTTTTAGAAGAAGAAGGAGAAAAAAAATATGGAAGGATTCAATGAACCTAACCTAATCCTAAGATCAACCGTGATGTTTAAGAGGAAAAAGATAAAAATTACCTATTTAAGGAGGCATAAGAGACAATTTGTAAGGTTTTCCTATTGTTCATTGGTGATCTTAAGGAGAGACTATAGAGAGAATAACAATAGATGTGAAGTGTGAGGAGTTTGGTGAAGAATGATTGCTTGAGGAGGTGTTAAGAAGATTAGTAATGGAGATGTCAATATAGTCTAGTCAATGAACCAATAGATGAGTGAATGGATATTTTAATTTGCAAAGTGATTTGTACTTTATAGATCAAACCAATTGTTACATCCTAACCATTTTATTAGGCTAAATCATTAATCAAGGTTGACCTAATAGAAATTTTGAAAATACTTTAACAAAGGTGTCATTCTAATCAAATGATCTAAAGTCCTCTAACAAGACCACTCCTAACAATGTGATTAAATCATTTAAGAGGGTCACATTTAGTAGTGTGGTGTATAACCTTTAACATGGCTCTCTCTTAACCAAGATCACTTTAGAAGAGTGAAAAATTGGTAGTATGTTACTTGGTGGTATATTCTAGATTGGGTTTCCATGTTAAATCCCTATGTCAAAATGCTATTTTAATGTGTGAATGTTATTGTTATGCATGTTGTATTTTATAGTAGTTTATGTACTAGAAATAGGAATATATAGAGAAAGAGAAATAAGATATTTTTTGATGATATACTATATAGAGAGAGTGGATTTCTAATCTTGTTAAGTTGTTTGAAGTTGTTAAAAGTTCAATTGGTATACCCAAACTTGTGGAAAAATGATTTAGTCCCCTCCCCCCCCCTAGTTATTCTAAATCATTATAATGATTTATTCTCTCTTGTAAGGATATAGAATATGATAGCATTCATGTCTCTCTCTTTGACTTTCATAGAGATGTTCAATCTAAACCATTTCCTCATAGATGAATGTCTTTGCATCAATATTATTGGTATGCCTCTCTCATATACCTCTATAATTTTTTCTTGATTATCTCATAAAATGGTTGCATTCTTTTGAAGCTCAGTCATTGTCCACCACATATGTCCTATATTGGTTATTATTATTATGAATTTTTATTATCCTTGTAACTTTCCTTGTCAAATGTTATCTCCAAGTACAAATAAGTTGGAAGTAAAAATATAGTGTGATTTGGGAATGAAAAATAAACGATTACATCATATGTGACAAAAAGTACAAAATATGCCAATAGTTTAGAATAAGCATTCAAGAAAATGGACATTAGTGATACTTTAACTAAGTGGAGTAGGACAAAATGTCCAAGGAAATTTGTTTCTTTAAGCATAAATATTCTACATGCTTTCAATAGAGGGTGTGATTTTGGGTAAGAGACTACATGTTTTTATTGGAAACTTACAATTGGAACAATTGTTGTTTTGTCATTGATGTCAAATCTATGGATAAGACATATTACTACCTAATATAAATGTCATATCTATTTGAATGATGAAGATGATTTGAGATTTTTTCATAACTATAATGCTTGGGGGAAAGGTTGAAGTTATGAAAAAGAGTTACAATCGACATTTGATTAGATAGACTTTGATAAAGCAAAGTAATGTTTTATGTCAAGGAAGCTAAGCCTAGCCGAGCAAAAGAATAAAATAGTAAGGAGTGCCAAGTAATGCTAGTGTCAACCAACCCATAGTTAGTCCTGAGAAAATCTAGTGTTGACTAAGCATTAGCATCAGCTAAGCAAGTTAGTTGATTCTGAGCTAGAAAGATTCAACAATGATTGAGTATTTTAGTATTGATCAAGTGTTAAGATTCAATGATTGTTGAGTGACTATAAAAGATCAAATTTAAAGAAATCATAAGATCAAACTAACTTAGTTGATTTCTTGGGAGATGTAAAAGGTTTTGAAGATAAGATTTAAAGACCTAACACAAGTATTCTAGAGAAGTTTCTAGAGGATGATCAAGATGTATAGATACTTTGAATCAAGTTGAATTTGATTTTAAACTCTAAGATCTATGGTGGATGTATAAAATGGTAAAGCACATATTACCTATTTAAGGTGATACAAAACTTAATATTTGGTGCCCACTCTAGCCCCAACTAGTGTGTGTGCAATTTTTTATGTGAAGGAATTCATACAAAGAAAGGTTGGTTAGAAAAATACAAGTTATTGCATGTGAAGCTAAAAGATAAAAGCTTGCAGATGTGATATTGTTGTTGATAAGTGAATTTGAGCAGAAGGTTTAAGGTTTGATGAGAAGAGTGGACTAATTTCTTAAAGGGTGTCCAAGAAGATCAATATCAATGATGAAAATGAAAGGATTATTAGTGACCAGCATAAGGACTAAATAGAGATTTGAATCAGTAAAAGTGAGTTATAATCACATAGATCAAAACCTATTGTTTTCTTTCTTATCATTGTAAATAGTTTGTATTGAAATCCTTTTAACATAGGTTGAACTAACAGTTATTTAAAAACTTAATATTGTACATGAATCCTTTAACTTAGTGACATCCTAAATGGAATGATCAAAGTCCTCTTATAGGACCACTCCTAACAGGGTGATTAAATCTTCCAGATAGGTCAAATTTAACAATGTGTATTGTAACCTTTAACAAGGTTGAATCCTAATAGAGCTCACTTCAAAAGAGTTAAAAAGAATGACATGTTACTAGTGGTTTTTCCCAAATTGGGTTTCCATGTAAAATCCCAATGTCAAACTATGATGAATGCCTTATGAATATTTTACATGTGATGGTGTTTTCATTATACAATGCAAGTTAATTTTATGATAGTTTTATAATAGAGACCAAGCAACAACAGGATATCTAGGATAAGAAGAATAGTGATGTGTTTAATGTGTTATTGTTCAATTGGTACATATAGACCTTTAGTAACTAATTCACACCCCCTGTCCCCCCCTCTTAATTATTCTAAACATTTCTAAGAATTGGTATTAGAGCTCAGTGTTTACAAAGAAAAGTTTGAAGTTACTTAAAGCTAAATATCATGACAAACAAGAGAGATATACCCAAACTGAATAAGGAGAACTTTCCTACATGTCAAACCTTGATGAAGCTACACATATCTAGTATCAATGATGTTGCTATCCATTTTTTGAGAAATTAATATATAGAAGTAACAACTACTCCTCTTATTGTTGAAGAACTAAGACAAAAGTTAGATCACAACCAAGAAATGTTGGAGATTGTCTTAGCCCTAAGCTATGTTGAGTTTGATGACCTAAAAGATCACAATACTACAAAGAAGATGTGGGATAGATTGAAGACCATATATGGAGGTGATGACAATGTACCAAGAGCCAAAGTAGAAAGCCTAAGAGTTAAATTTGATGATATGAGAATGATAGAAGGTGAGAACATAGTACAATACTACACAAGAATTAAAAAGGTTGTTAATTCTATTCAAGGAGAAAATGGAATAATTAAAGATGAAATGGTGATAAGAAGGTTATTGAGGACTATAATCCCTATCTATGACATTAGAGTCTCTATGATTCAAGAACTGAGATGCACACTAGGTAACAATTTGACCTTAGAAGGTGTAGTTGGTATACTTATTACTTTTGAGATGTCTAATTTTGATAACTACACACCTGCTACCATTGAATCTACTTTCAAGACACAACTGATTCTTAGTATGAAGAAAGTAAAACATGTGAAGAGTGAAAGTGATAGTTCAGATGATGAGATTGATGAGCTTGAAGCCCTCATTGAAAAAAAGTTTGGTAGAGAAAGAGGTAAATACAGTGGTAAATTACCAATCATTTTTTTTCATGCAAAAAAATTGGTCATATTGTTGCTAGATGTCCTAGTAGATAAGACAAGGATGAAAAAAAGGAAAGAAAGTATAAAGGAAGAAGAGACGAAAAAGACTACAAAAGAAGAAAGGATGACAAAGGAAATAAATCTTCTTATATTTCTGAACAAAATATTGATAACAAATATTAGAGTAATGATGATGAAGTTCTCTATGTTGCTATGAAAGAAGAGTCTAATGAAGATGACAAAACTACATTAATTTCTTATGTGAACAAAGTGATAGATGGATAATTGATAGTGGATTTTCCAATAATATGACTGGTGACAAAGACATTTGAAGATATTGGTCTATACAATGGTGGATGTGTTAAATTTGGTAATGATATCACATATGTTATAAAAGGTAAATGCACTATTCAACTGATTGACAAGATAACATGTGAAAATGTTTACTAGGTTGAAGGACTTAACAATAATTTTTTGAGTGTTCCATAGTTGAACAAATCAGGCTGTAGAGTTGAATTTCACAATAGAAAGGCCAAGATACATGATGGTGATGGTAAGCTAATTGGAATTGGTGAATAGATAAGAGGTAACTTATTCTATCTAGACCTATCAAGAGAAAGATGTATGTTTGCACAGTAAGAAGATGTTTGGTTATGGGACAAAAGATTATGTCATGTGAATATTAGTAAGATGAAAAAAGTGAGAGGATTTCCTAAACTAAAGAATCCTAACAATGCTATGTGTAAACAATGTCAATTAGGAAAGATGACCAAATCTAGTTTTAAGAGTAAAGCATATACTGTCAGTGGTATTTAGGAATTGGTTCATATTGACCTATGTGAACCCATTGGTGCTAAACATTTTTATGGAGATCAATATTTCACTCTATTTGTGGATTTATACTCTAGAATGATGACTTTGATGTTTCTTAAAGTTAAATCTGATGCTTTTTAGTTGCTCAAGTGGTATTTAGCTAGAGTTGAAAAAGAAATAGGGAAGAGTCTAAAGTGTTTGAGATCTAATAGAGGTGGTGAACTCATTTCATATGAGTTCAATACATTCTACAAGGACAGAGCAATTAAAAAATATATGTCAGTACCAAGGACCCCTCCTCAGAATAGGATAGTTGAAAGAAGAAATAGATCAATAATGGACTATGCAACAATACTAATGATGGCAAGAGGTGTATCATAGAAATATAAGAGAAAATTGGTTAGTACTATTGTCAATGCCCCGAATAGAGTTAGAGTCAAGAAAGTTACAAATGCTACACCTTTTGAACTATAATATGGTTAACCTCCTAATATTAAATATTTCAAAATATTTAGAAGTAGATGCTATATACTAAAAGATAATGGGAATTGAAAGCTTGATGCAAAAAGAGATGAAGGCATATTCCTAGGTTATTCTACAAAAAGAAAAGCTTATAAGTGTTTAAACTCTAATACTAACAAAGTTGTAGAAAGTGTAAATGTGAGAGTTCATGAGTTTATAGAAAAATATGATGTTTCATGTAATGAATAACCTGAAGACTATAGTGAATTCATCTATGTGAATGATGATCCTTTGAGCACTCAAAATGAATAGACAAGTCAAGCTACAAGTTCCCATCAGATAGGAAATGATGAAATGCAAATGCAAATTTCCTAACAGAAGAGAGTGAGTATTGAGCAACAAACTAAAGATGCTAAGTCATAGACAGGCAATGTCAACCATCAAAAGGTGAATGGTGATAATTTAGAACTAGAACATGAACCTGAATAAGAAAGAGGAAATGAGCCAAAGAGTATCTTTCCATATGAACTTGAAGAAGAACCAAGAAGAAAGCTACCTATATCAAAAAAATATGTAAGAAGATATCATAAACTTGATCAAAATTTTGAATGTGTCAAATCTATGTCGAATGACAAGGAGAAAAATCAAAGGTGGCACATGCTTATTATGTGATTTTGAGCCTAAAACAATAAAATTTTCTTTAGATAATCAAAATTGGATACAATCTATGAATGAAGAAATTGACCAGATTGAAAAGAACAATACTTGGATGTTAGTGCCAATACCTAAAGACAAAAATGTCATTGGGATAAAGGGGGTTCTTAGGAACAAACTTCATGAAAATAGTGAAGTAACAAGAAATAAAGCAAGATTGGTATGCAAGGTTTATGCACAAGAAGAAGCAGTTAACTATGGATTATACTACAAGAAAAGTGATATATTTGAACTTAAGGTTTTCACTAACTTAGATTGGACATGAAATATTGATGACAAGAAAAGCACTAGTGGAGGTGCATTCATTCTAGGAAAGAGATTGGTGTAATGGACAAGCAAGAAACAAAATTGTATTTCCCAATCAATAGCTGAAGCCAAGTATGTGGCAATTGTAGTGAATTGTTCAAATATAATGTGGATTAAGAAATTGTTGAAAGGCATGCAAGAGGAGATTACAGATCCACTAGTTATCTATTGTGATAACACAAGTTCTATTAACAACTGAAAGAATCCAATGATGTACACTAAGATAAAGCACATTACTATCAAGTATCATTACTTGAGAGAATTAGTTCTAGGCAAAGAAGTGAAGCTATAATATGTGAATACAAAGGAAAAAATTGTTGACATATTCACAAAACCATTACCCAAAGATGCTCATAAATATCTTAGAGTAAATTAGGGGTTATTCCCCTAACTAAGGCTAACTAAAAGCCAAGGTGCATTGCATCATATGTGCTAAATAGAAAATTCTACACATTGGTGCAATACATCTCTACTTTCAGACATGCCTAAGGTAGAATACTTAAATATAGCATAAAAGATCAGTCATAGATAGATGACAAGTATCAACCAACCATGCAAAATATAGATGTATGAAGAATTTGAAGCTTAGATAGTTATACGTCTTTGTCATTTTTGTCAAAGAGGGAGAGATTGTTGATAGAGAAAAAAATTGACAAAGAAAGAGGGAGAGATTACTAAAAGAGAGAGAGGTTACTAAGAAGTTAGAAAATTATTGAGAAAAGAAAGATAAACCTCAGAGGGAGATAACCATGAAAGAGAGAAAACTAATAGAGGGAGTTTGAAAGTTTGAATGGATGAGAATTAGAATGAAATTAAGGATAGTGGTCACTCATGGAAGTGAAATATTTTTTATTGTATGGTAACTAATTTATTGTTAGTATTCCAGATATTTGAGATGTTTCCATCAATACCAAAGAGGGAGATTGTTGGAAACTTATAATTGAACAAGTGTTGTTTTATCATTCATGTTAAATCTATGGATGAGACATATTGTTACCTACTCTAAATGGCATGTCTATTTGAATGATGAAGAGGATTTAAGAGTTAATCATAACTATAGCACCTAGAGGAAAGGTTGAAGTTATGAAAAGGAGTTAAAATGGACATTTGATTAGATAGACTTTGGTAAAGCAAATGAATTATTTATGTCAAGGAAGCTAAGCCTAGTCAAGCAAAAGAGTAAAATACTAAAGAGTACCAAATAATGCTAGTATCAAGTGAGCCACAATTAGTGCTAAGAAAATATAGTGTTGACCAAGCATTAGCATTGACCAAGAAATTTATTTGATGTTGAGTTAGAAAGCTTAAATAGTGACTAAGTATTTCAGTATTGATCGAGTGTCAAAATTCAATCATTTTTAGGTGATATTAAAAGATCAAACTCAAAGAAATCATAAGATCAATCTGACTTAGTTTATTTCTCGAGAGATGTAAAAGGTGTTGAAGATAAGATTGATGAGTTGGATCATTAAATTGAAGGAGGCGATTAGGTAAAGACCTAATAAAAGGATTCTAGAGAAATTTCTAGAGGATGATCAAGAAGATGTATAGATTCATTAAATCGAGTTGAATCTAATCATAAACCCTAAGATCTATGGTGGAAGTAGAAAGTGGTAAAGCACAAAATGCCTATTTAAGGTGATACAAAACTAAACATTTGGTGGCTAGTCTAGCCCCAGCCTGTGTATATGTGAGTTTGTATGTGAAGGAAGTCATATAGAGCATGGTTGATCAAAACACAGAAGTGAATGGATGTGAAGCTAAAAGAGAAAATCTTGCAGATGTGATGTTGTTGTTGATAAGTGAATTTGAGAAAAAGGATTAAGTGTTGATTAGAAGAGTGGACTAATTTCTTGAAGAGTGTCCAAGCAGATCAAGATTAGAGTAACAATGAAAGCCTTATTAGTGAACCAATATAAGGATCGAATAGAGACCTAAATCAGTAAAAGTGAGTTGTAATCAGATAGATGAAAACCTATTGTTTTCTTTCTTCACATCGTAAAGATTTTTTATTGAAATCCTTTTAACAGAGGTTGACCTAACATTCATTTGAAGACTTAATAGTCTATGTAAATCCTTTAACTAGGTGAAATTCTAAATGGAATGATCAAATTCCTCTTACAAGACCACTCCTAATAGAGTGATTAAATCCTCTAACTAGGTCACATTTAATAGTGTGTATTCCTTTAACAAGGTTGGCTCCTAAAAGAGCTCACTTCAAAAGAGTGAAAAAGAGTGACATGTTGCTAGTGGTTTTTCCTAAATTGGGTTTCCATGTAAAAACATATTGTCAAACTATGATGAATTTCTTATGAAGTTTTTACATGTGATGACGTTTTCATTATGCAATGCAAGTTAAGTTTATGACAGTTTTATAGAAGAGACCAAGAAACAACAGGATATGTAGGATAAGTAGAATAGTAATGTGTTTAATGTTTAATTATTCAAGTGCCAAATATAGACCTTGAGTAACTGATTTATCCAAACTTGATTTTATTTATCTTCTTACCTACTTTTCATTTTTCTCCTTTTCCATGGAACCTTATCAGTTAAAGGTATGTTTCTCTCCTTATTATTGATATTTTAGATCTCTTTGTTAGGCTATAACCTATTTAAGTTTTTAACAAAGTTGACCACTCATTCCTATTATTAATACAAAAAGTTTCCTAAATGGGCCTCTATATCTCTTGTCTTCTTTGCATATTTCCTTATTTCATTCTAGAGATTTTACTTTTCATATTTGAGGTATCTACAAGTTATTTTGATGTAGAGTTTTATCTAGTAAACATTTCTAGAAAAGACATTTTTTTGTTTTCTTAAAAACATGATAAAAAAATATTTGTATACTTGCTTGTGTCTTCTTGTGGTGGCTCTAACTTAAATATTTTCCTTCATTTGATATATTATATTTCATAATAGATGACAAATGTTTAAATTTTTAATGAAATGAAGACTCTTATTCTTTAAAATAGGAACCTCTATTAAAAAACTTTTTAAATGGATAATCTTTTTGAATTTTTTTCATGTAGCATTCCTTCTCTATTATTTTTCTAATGATTTGATCTTTGTATCTATATTTATTTGTATATTGGAGCTATATATTGAATCTCTTCTATACAATTCATGTGTCTTGTGATGCATATCGATATTTCTATTATTGCAAGAAAAGAAAAACAAGAAATATTCTACCTCTTCAATTAAAAAATTGAAATATTTTCCATTTCTCATGGCTCATTTTCTATATGACATGGTCCTTCATGATTTCATAAATATTGATGGGCAATGTGGTGTAGAGGAAGTTATAGATTACCAAAAACACTATGTTTTTCCTCTTAGATACTAAGACCCACACCATGCCTTATTGTCCCAAAAAACTTTTCATTACCATCCATAGGCCCTCTCTATCATGGAACATCTCCTTAACTAATGAAACTACTCCTGTAAAATTACTAGATCCTTTAAAATACCTCAATGATACTTACTAACCTTTTTAAATGCTATTACCCAACATTCAATATCCTTGGGTAGCCTCATTCACCATGGAAAATCTCTTCATATCTTAGGTAAGGGAAATCCACATTGGTTGTTTATTTTGTGAAAAAACCCTCATAGTGTCAAAGAAAAAAACCAAGACTACAACTTGTCATGGAGGATTAAGAAAAGAGGGATTTTTGTATACCATGCAAAGAGTGGGCTTTAAAATACTATAAAAAAATTAATAACAAACACCATGAGAAAGAGATTTATGATAAATCTCCAAGTTTCTTCAAATTTATCAAAACTCTTTTTCTCATGATGTTTCTTATAGCATTTGGGAGCTATGCTTTTTACCTTACTTTATCTCATCATCATTGTGTTCAAAAGAATCATGGGTTATAGTAGAGGTATGTATTATGTGGATTGTATTATGGGAACCATGTAAATATAATTGTTATGAGTGCTAATTCTAGATGTTTACTATGTCATCCTAATGGTTTCAAACAATGCAAGAGGAGGCCCTAGTTTAATATCAAAGATCAATAGTGGTCTTTCTTAGGTGATTCTACTTCCACTATCAAACACACACATGTTAATTTTGAGGAAGAAAGTCAAGGACAATTAAAACCTTGATCGATAAGAATGTATGATAGAAGGAGCTTAAAGGCATAATTTCTAGCACATCTTTGCATGTCTATTAGAGATGTCTATAAGTTTTTTAAGTTATAGACTCTGGTAGACATCAAATTATGACTACTATAATTGAAGGTAATGCCCTCAACAAGAAATAAAATCAAAATATCTAAAAGACCAAAATACTTCTAATCAAAATAGCTAAAAAGCTTGCCTATTGGAAAACCATCAAGGAGTTTTGACTGCCAATAAGTTTCTAAATTTTCTCAACATATACAACCTTCTCCTATATAAGAGTTGATTAGACATGATATATGAATAGGTAAAGAGCATGTGGAATTTTCTAAAGCATTATTGGGGGGTAAACCAGCCACAAATATACTAGTGGTATCCAAATCTTGCAAAATCATGACTAGTGCATTTCGAGTTGGATCAAGCTCCCAACATTGATTCAAGAACTATGTTTTCTCATCACATGTGCATATACCTTATTTGAGAAACTCATATATATAGGTAAATATTGTATATGTTGAGGAAATTTAAAAAATTACTAGTTGTCAGAACTCCTTGGTGTTTTTCTAATAGAGGAGTTCATAGCTATTTTAATGAGTAGTCTTTTTGTTGTTTTGATTTTTTGTCTTGTTGAGGGCATTTTCTAACC
This sequence comes from Cupressus sempervirens, assembly GCA_028749045.1. Lineage (NCBI taxonomy): Eukaryota > Viridiplantae > Streptophyta > Pinopsida > Cupressales > Cupressaceae > Cupressus > Cupressus sempervirens. Next base: position 586,236,893 of record CM053783.1, on the reverse strand, counting down.
TATAAGAGTCATCATTCTTATTAGGATAAACCACAGACAGAAATAAAAACTACATGCAAATATAACCAATAACAGAAAATAATAGAACACACAGAAATGAACACAAGGCACCAAGATTTAACGTGGTTCACCCAATCCCTGGGCTACGTCCACCAAAAAACAAGTCTGATCTTATTACAATCCAGTGATTACAACCTGATTACAATCCGTAATCCCTTATAGCTCAATACCGCCGCAAGAACCAATTTCGTATCACAACATATGAAAAATACCCAACCCTAAGCCCTTTTATCCAAGTATTAAACTACTTTAGGGTTATAACATGTCAGTCATATGTCAGCCATAATATGTCGGCTACCATGTCGGCTACTGACCAAATTTTTTTTTTTTCGGGGCGATGCCCCGAACCCCACTATTTATGAAGTATGTATAGTACTTTCCTGATCAGTCACCACAATCTAACAATTCTAATGTATGTGGCAGTCCATAACCTAAAAAACATATCCACCTCTAATATAAATGCAAACTTTTGTTGCAATTTTGGTTTCTTTAGCTTCGCATGATGTGCATGCATATGGATTGTGGTTTTATTGTTTTGTTCCCAACTAGTACTAAGAGGGGGATGAATCAATATGCTTATTATAACCCACTTTCTACCTAGAAATAAGCTAAATATAGTAAAATAGAAACATAGATTTTTTGTACATGGAAACTCTCAATGAGAGGGTAAAAACCATAGTGGAGATAATCTATCCACTAGCCCTTATAATGCATGTAAAGGGGTGCCATGCTAAGAGCTACAACTGATTATTCTATAAGTGCATCCTATTATGAATGCATGTAACCTATTAGGATTACTAAAAATTTGTTACAACTACCTGGTTAAAGGATTTACAAATCTCTTTCTATGATACAACTTGTTAGAGGATTTTACAATAAGCTTCTCTATGAAGTTAGCCCTCTTAGGAGCTTATGCATAGATGCACTGGTAAGAAAGTGCACTAAGTTTTTGAGCTAAATATGGTACTAATTTTTCATGTAGATCTTGGCTCTGCCTCCTTTGAAGATGCACTGATCTTCTTAATTAAATTTTTGAGGGCATTAACTTCACCTCTCCCTATGTTACTTAGTTTAGTTCATCACTTCCCTTCTTCCACACTATCTCTTTTTCTAGAACTTCCCCTATTATAGTGTCTTTCAGTTAATGACTTTTCTCTCTACTCACTTAATGATAGCAACAAGTACACTCCTTTAAAATTTGTTGAATATATCCTTTTGTTGATATCTACACAAAGTTACCCATAATAAAAATTATCCCACTTGATTTTGAATTCAAAACCTTCTTTGTTCATGGAAGACCTGTGAACCCTATGCCTAGGGTCTAGGCTAGTAGCAATGCTAGTTCTTAGTTGTACAATAACAACGGCCTATCATCTTTGTGTAGTTGCATCATTTAGCTCTTCTCTTCTATCACATCAATAGTGACTTAATGTGTTGATGGCTCAGATCAGTTAATATCCTTTTTTGTCTTCTTTCTAGGTGTGGCATAGTATATGTTAGTGCTTCTCGATTAGTAACTCTAGAATTATTCCTCTTTACCAGTTATTACTATTGTCAATCAAGATTGTGCCTATAGAAAGATGTGGACTATGTCTATCATGTTGAAACATGGAAAACCTCTTAGGTGGTGGGTTATCCTAAAATGAGAGATAAATCTCTAGATATAGTTGGTTCCTAAATAGTGATCACCTAAAAACTTGATTGTGTGTGAGGAAAAGAGGTAGAAAGTGTATGATAATACTAAATACTTAACCTAAATGAGGTGATACATTGCTGATTTGTATGCAACTTCAATTAAATAAAAAATAAATTACCCACAATATGAATGATACAGAATACCCAAATAAGCATGCAATTACAAAAGTGTTTTTATGCAAGGACCCAATTTTGTTAGCATTGAAAGGAAAACCTAGGCTTTACCAATTTTCTACAAAAATAATGACACAAATAAAGACCTACAATTACAAGTATCAATATTCAAATATGAAATAAGGAATATATCTTTAATGAAGGATAAAAATGATATAAAAGCAAGGAATCCACAATACTACAAACAAGAATCAATGAGAAGGAACCATTGTATATGTATAACCAATGCTGAAAAAATATCTGCTAAAATGTGCTCTCACAACTAACTCAAAAATTTCCAAACTTCAAAAAAATTTGATCAATAAATAAAAGACCTTAGAATGAGGTAAAAATACAATAAATAGAGCTCCAAAACCTTCTTTCAAATATGAGAAAAATGCATGAAATATATCCTTGCAAGCTCCTCCAAAGTGTGAAAGAAGTCATCAAATCTACCCTCAAGTACGTATCCAACTAATAGCCAATTGAAATTTACCTCTAGCTACTCAAAATCATGTGAAAACCCTAGCTTGAATCCATCAAACAAGCCAAAAATGCCGTATATCAATCTACTAAAAAATAAGTGAAAATTACATAAAATGATCTCCCCTAGTTATCTATAACTGAAACTAGCCTCAACTACCCCATAACTAGGTAAAAATAGCACCTAAGTGCTCCATAAGTGCATGAGAAAATGAAACTACCCTTGAACTACCAATGGACTCCAAGTGACGTTCAGTTGACTAAAAAATCTCCCTCTTTTGGAAATAGAACAATGTGGCACACTAAAGTGACTCTGAGCTTCTAAAAGTATAATTATGGCTTATCATATCTTTCTCATCTTGCATCAAAAATAATTAATAATTATCAAGTATTTTATAATTTTAATACTTGATATTATTAATTTTATAATCAAATTTTTAATGTAAGTGAAATTTGTTCTCACATTTTTCTTATTAGCTAGTACTTAAAATAATTAATATAATTAAGTATTTTTTATTATAACTTAACGCTTAATTTATTAAATTTTATGATAGTATGTGTTAATTATTTTTATTTTTTAAGTTTACTTATGATTTGTTCTCAATGTTTATTAAATAATGCTATCTTATAAATATTAAGAACAAAATACATAAATAAAATAAATAAGTAAAATTTTATCTTTATTTATATATATTAAGTGATAAATTTCATTTAAATCACTCAATATATAAAAATAAAAATAAAAATTTGATGAGAGACAATAAAAAGAAGGAAATGCAATCCTCATATATTTAGACCTAAAGCTTCTTATCAACTAAAATTTATAAATTTTAGGGTGCCAAACGTTGAAATCAGGGAAAAATCCCTAAACTTTTGATTCACAATTTGTCACTTTTCCCATGTTGGCAATAACTTAGAAATATGGGATTTTTTGGAGTTTAATGGGCTATGTAATCTCTATAAATTTAACATCATAACTTTCTATAAGCTCCATGGCTACAATCATTTGAAGGGACTCTATGAGAGTAGAATTCTTTGTTACTGACTCAAACCCTCAAGTTTGTTCCCTATGGAGATTTATAAAAAATGACTTCCCTAAGACCATTGTGTTGATCTCTAAGCCTTTTCATAGATTAGTGTCTCACAGTCAACGTTGGTTACTCATCACTGCAACAAAACCATCCAAAGAAGGTTGAGCTACATGGACTTGTTTATATTTCACTACAAGCCAAATAAGTCAAAGGTTTTTTAGCACCTCAATTTAGACCAAGTCACAATACAAGTCAAGTAAAAAATTTGGAGATTGGGTGTTGATGTAAATTTAATTTATGCTGAGTGAGTCAGTACATGCCGAGCCTATAGAAGTCAACGAAGAGCATCAATGCTAGTTATGACCAAGCATCAAGACATTCAATTGTCGAGTAAACTAATTTTTGCATGTGTGTCTATAATAGCACAAATAGTTATGTAAATAATTGTGGTCAACCTATATGATATTTTTATTTATTATAGAGATAGCTAAGTAGCTAGTTACATGTTTTTTCAGAGGACATCAATCCCTAGGAAGGTAGAGTAACCAATCAAAAAATTAGGACTAAGTGAAAAAAGGGTAAATTATGGATCATTGATTTTGATCTAGAACCTTCCATGGGTGTCTATTTAAGAAGGGATGAAACCCTAAATTAGAATATGTGAAGGAAGATTATGAATTTGGGAAAAGGACAAGGACAAAGAAAAAGGAAGGCTAAGTTTGATAGAGAGATTAGATTGAGTAACCTAGCAGTGAAGGGAAGAACATACAAAATTAGATAAGGAGATCATATTTAGACATTGAAGAGAGAAGATTTGTAATTAGCTTCATGAGAGAAAAATCAAGGTTCAGGTATTAAGACATTAGAACTAGTATATAAAGGAAAATCTCTTAATAGAGCAGTTTTAATAGATCTAGTTGAATCTCCTAATAGAGTGCTTACTTCATTGTAAGTTTAAATCCTTTAATCAAGGTAGACTTAATAGTCCTATAATGCTTTTAACTGAGCAGACCCCTCATAGGATAGATCATCAGAAGTGATCAACATTATATCCCTAATAGGAAAACTTTTTTGTTGCAATAGTGAAGATTTGTGGGTGTCATACCCACCTTAGTTTTACCTTTACCTTGGAGGGTTTCTAGGTTACCAAAATATTTGTGTTATGTGTCTACATTTTCATGTTGATGGATGTCATGCATAGTTAGATTCATTTCAATTTTATAGTTCATAACTATATAGTATATGATCTAAGATATAAAGTAAAAAAATTTATAGATCCTAATTCACCCCCTCACACCCCCGCAACCGCACCCCCCCCCCCCCACCATCCCTCTCTTGGTATCTTTCTTCCCAATAAGATTTCCAACAATTAGTATTAGAGAAAAGTTCTCTTAAGAGGAGTCTAACATCTTGAGAGTTCAAATCTTAGAGATGGAGGCTTATAGATTGGGAAAGATTATTGAGAACTTGATGATTGACAAATAGATCATATTGTAACAACTTGAAGTAGAAAAAGAAGAGTTAAGGAAATCCTTAAACAAAAGGAAAGATATGGCCATTCAGTAGACTGATACACTTTATAAAGAAGTAGATACCAAATGACTTTTAAGACTGGGAATTCTAGTGAAAGTGATGCATAAATAGTGGACTTATTGGAGAACATTCTGAGTCAAGAAGTTAGATGATTGAAGAGAGAATGTGAAATCCAATCAGTAAGAATATGTGAAGTAATTGAATAGAAGAAAAAATATGAATAGAAGAAAAGCATTTCCATAAAAGACAAGAAACAAATAGCTACCATACTTGAAGAAAGGTCCTTTGATGTGTATAATCTTGCAAACAATCAACTAGACATGATGAATCAATTGTTACTTGCAAATTAGGAGCTCAATAAAAAAGAATATTGACAATTGGCTATATGTAGTGATGTAATTGTTGTCATTAATGGCAACACATGATGTACATACCTATCGTAAATCTCATAAATAAATATACTTATCTTTTGGTACTTAGAAAATTGTCTAAGTATGAAATTGGTTTATAGCAATACATTGTTTTATATGTAAATTGTTTATGACATCATATTATGACTAGCGAAGTTAGATGGAGATACTATACATGTTGATGATGATATGTATAACCTCAAACATTAGTATGTATAACCTTAAAAATTAGTATGACTAGTACAAAAAGGAGATATTCATGATTTACCAGTGAAATTAAAGGTAAAGGAATTATTTTGTTTACAAAATAATTACTTGACCAATTAGCGCTGACATCCTAGATGTTTACTCTAAGTTGGAAAAGTATATTATGATCCTTGCTGACCTAGCAACAATTTTTGAAAAGCCATGGTATCTATGCAAAGGACATCTTGCAAGATAGAAATATTTTTGATGTATTCTTTTGTGATATGAAAAGAGATATGAGAACTTTTTGTAAAGTGATATATGGAAAGTTTTTGAGAGCCTAATTTTGTGATCTGAGATCGAGCTAAGGTCAAAGATCAACCTAGAAGAAGTTATAGTATCTATACATATATATTAGAGGAACTTAAATTTTAGTTACTTTTTATGGCAGTGAGGTCTTCTTGTAATTGGCAGTGCATATTTGGGCAGTGACCTCATCTTGCATCTATTGTACTGCAACTCCTAACAGGGTTGGAATCTTCTAATAGGGATTCAAAGTCTCCTAACAAGGACTCTTTATAGTAAATTTTTTCATTGACTCCTAATAGGGTATCATCCCCACCAGGGTTTCCCTAGTTAAAAAAATATGGTTTCATGACTTCTCTTTATGCATGGTTATTATTACTATTTAGCATTACTTGTTTACTTTCTTATGCATGGTTCAAAGTAATTAGTAATATCCAATTGGTGAAAAAAATTTATATAATACTTATTCAACCCCCCCTCCCCTCCTCTCAGTATTCCCTATTTCTAACAATTGGTATCAGAGCCCAATTACTTTGAAAAGGCTTAACTACTTGAGTAAGATCCCTATGGATATGGAAGAGTTGATGAAGAACCTAGAAGAGGCACTTGAACAAATTGATCTCCTTACTAAAGAAAGAGATAAGTTGAAAGATAGATATGAAGACTCCAAAGTATACATTGGACAATTGAAGTACAAGATTGAACATCTCAAATCCAAGCTTGAATCTACTAAATCTGAAACTAGTGATGACAAATATTCAAAATTGAAAATAGAGTACAAGATCTTGAAGCATGAATTGAAGATTACCAATCTAAAGTTGAGTTTGAAGAATGATCCTAGCAAAGTTGAATCTAATTTGAAGACTAAAAATTTACATCTTTAGCAAAGAAGATATTTGAATTTGAAATATTGAAAGAAGATCGTGAAGAACTTCATAAGTACAACACTATTGTGAAAGGTGAACTAACCTAGTGCAAGCAATAGCTCAAAAAACTTTATACTAGCAAAGAAAAGGTTGATGAATCAATGTCAATACAAAGACCTACTTATTATAAGACTAGTCTTGGTTATTTATTTAACATGTATGAAAAGAAACCTAAAATTAAATCAAATCCAAAAGAGATAAATAAATCTGATGATAGGATTGAATCCAATCAATCTTCTAATAAATCCAAAGAAGTTTAACAAGAGAAGGAAACTGAGAAATTAGATGAACCTAAGCAAGTGGAATCTCCTAAGGAAACTAGGTACGAATTTAGAGGTAAATGTTTTTCATGTAATCAAATAGGTCATATGAAAAGAGATTGTACAAATAAATCATTTAATCATGTTACAAAATTTTACTGTCATTATTGTCATGTTATTGGTCATAATACAATTGATTATAGGAAACCTAAATATGATAATGATAGAAGAAATAGTAGAATGTCTGGAAACACTAACCCTATAGATAGAAGAAGATCTAATGAAAGGACATCAAGAGAAAGTAGACCTTATGAAGAAAGAATGTAGATTGTGTGTTATAAGTGTAAGAACTTTGGACACATAGCCTAGAATTGTCAAGCACCTATTGATCAGCAAAATCCTAGAAGTAGAACCCAAGTATGTCAATTATGAAACAACTTTAGACATACAACAATGTACTATATAATGGAAAGAAGCAATAATGGAAGGAACTTCAAAAATGATAGAAGGAATCATGGAAGAAACTTTGAAAATAGAAGCAATAATCGAAGGAAATTCAGAAATGACAGAAGAAATCATGAAAGTAACTCTGGAACTAAGAAAGACAATGAAGAACAAACAAATGTAGTTAGTGAACTTCAAGAAGAACTTAATGAGGCATTTGTAAAGGGATTAGATATTTTAGAGGAAAAGTTAGATAATGTTGAGATTGGAAAATCAAAGTCAATAATTGAGTTTGATTCAACCAAGTTGAATTAAGCTTGTTCACAACACTAGAATTGGAAACTTCATTCAAAGATCAAGTTATGAGTAGCAAGGTTGAGAGAAGATGTATTGTAATGAGTTTGGATCATAGTTAAGCTCCCTTACAATTTGGAGCTTATTGAATCAAGGTGGGAAGGAAATAAGAGCTATTGTTATAACAGAGAAAGTTTACTTTGTGATAGAAGATTAAATATATGCTTCTATAGGAAAATTCATGGAGCAAAGTTTTTTGAAGCATTTTCATTATGAAAGAAAGCTATGGTGAACCTTAGATAGCATTAGAAGATCAATCAGTTGATCTTGAGCAGATATTTAATTTTAGAGTGAAATAAATAGCTTTTTGATTTGGTGAAGTACGTAATTAATGTAGGTTCTAGCTAAATAAATAGAGTAAAAACTTGATTATTTGTACATTGCAATCATCTCAAAAGCTTAGAGCACCCAAAAGAAATTTGGAAAATTGATTTTGAGCAAAACCCTACACCAAAAAAGGTATTTTATTGTTTTCTGCAAAGAATTTCTTCAATAAATTTATTTTTGGTGTAGTCGTGGATATGACAGTTGTTCAAAATGTTGAGAATATTGAGAGACCCAAATTAAAGGTTGTTCATATGAAAACCCTAGAGGAAAACCCTAATTTGGCCTTATCAATAACTTTGGACAATGTAGTCTTTTGGAAGATGTAGGAAGTTATCCGTGTAGTAAGTTTGAAACCATTGGAAGTGAGTTTATGAACAAAGATGTGGAAATTTTTTTCAATCATGATATGACTATTAAGCTTGAATATGAACATTTTAAAGACTTAGACTTAGTCAGATATCATTTTTACCATAAATTTGATACTGAAGAATGGACTCAAATCACATTGAGCAGAATTCATAATGAAAAGATTTGGATGGAAGGCAATGTAGTTGACATGTCTACTGACCTTATTCATGAGGTACTTGGTCTTAGAAAAAAAGGTAGTTTACCTATTGGTGAGAAACTAGTTAAGAAAAAGGTTGAAAGTTATACTAAGGCAGCTTACAATGGTAAAGCAATGGTGATCAGCACCATAAAACAACATGATGTGAGATTCTTGATCAGAATCATTAAATATTATATTTGTGCAAGTTCTAGAAGTGATGAGTTTTCAGTAGGCTTCATTTATGTAGTGTATAGGATGTGTGTTGAGAGATAACAAGTGAATTTAAGTGAGATTCTAAGAGTACAACTTCTTGAGAATTTGGAGCAAATTAAGAGAACTAAGAATGGTGTATTCAGATTCTAGTCTCTAATTAATCATATTTTCTTTCATGTACTTAAGAGATTTCCATTTTTATCAGTTGTTGATATTATGAGAAGTGAAACATGTACTATGGATATTATAATAGATGTGTGGAGAAGATATCCTATAGAGAAAATCTTGGATAGTGGAAATTTGATTATGAGGACATTTGAGAATGAAATAAAATAGAGATACTTAATTGCCCCTACAATTGTTGATAGATTTAAGAATGATATAGGTTTTCTGGTGGACACTGACCTAACCTATATTGAAGCAGAATAACCTTGAGAAACATTTCTTGAGCCCCTAGGTTAAGAATTGAGTGATGATATTCATATTTTTTATATTGATTTAATGTTGAAATCCGATATAGATCAAGCATCATACAGATTTGGAATGTATGAGGAGATAACCTAGGAAACCTACCAGGCATCATTAGAAAAGCCATCTTATAAGAAGATTGCATCTGTTATGAAGAAAGCACTATTTGAGGCTAGTATGTCAGAAGAAGAATCACAAGCAATTAGACAAACAATCTCTAGACTTAAAAAAACTAGTGAACAAGGTGTAATGTATGTGACACCTCTATCAATTGGCCAAGAATTTGGTCTATCCATTGTAGAAACTCCTATAGAACAGAGCATCCCATATGTTGGTGTATTAGCTAAGAAACCAAGTGGATTAAAAAGACAGTCTAAAAGAGTTAAGTAGCAAGCTACTAGACCTAAGAGAAGAAAGAAGACATTGTTAACAATTGAAGGTGCTAGTGATGAAGAAGAAGAAGAGGAACCAAAAGAAAAATAGCTAGAGAAAGTCATTGTTTCCAAATAGCTAGTAGGTAAAACAAGGCAACCATGGAAACCTAATATAGAGAAAAATAACACTGCCATTTTCAATGAAGGAAACTTTGTGCAGATGAACAAGTTCTATGATTTATGCAATGACATTGAGAAGGAACAAATAGATATCTCAACTATGAGATATATGGTTCTTAATAACTTGAAACTTGAGATTATTAAAGGCATGATGAATCAAAAGGTCTATGAAAAACTTGTAGCTAAGAAAGCAATAGTTCATGAAGAAGACATGGAACTTCGAAAGTCAATGCTAAGAACTATGTGCAAGATAGATGATGAAGATGAAATCAAGAAATTCATGAAGAAATTAGAACTTTACCTGCGAAGTAAGATGAGGGCATTTTTGTTCATGGGAGGATAAAATCATGTTATAAGAAGTGAAACACATCCATCAATCAAATGATAAGTGAGTTAAAAACATAACCTACTACTACAAAGAAAACTTTAGAAGTATCAGTAAGTAGTGATACTATGAAAATTAATCAAACATATGTTACTATTAACATTGATGAAGATCCATTAAATCAGCCTAAGCCCCATTCTAAAGATATTTAGGATTAGTTGAGACTAATTGAAGAAGAGAAAAGACAACTAGATGAAGAAAAGAAGAAGATTGAAGAAGCCAAGCTAAAATTGCTTAAAGAAGAAAAGAAGAAAAAAGAAGATAAAAAGAGGAGAGAAGAAGAAAAGGATAAAAAGTTGGAAGAAGAAAAGAAAGAAAAAGAAAAGGAAGAAAGTGAAAAAAAAGTAAGAGAGGAGAAGGAAGAAGAAAAGAGAAAATCAAAGAAGGTAGTAGAGAAGAAACAAAAGGAAGATGAGGTGAAAGCATCTAGCTCATCCTCTCCTATATCTCTTGCTAACCTTATAGGTGATGATGACAATTAATCTAACTTGATCATGAAAATTTTACAGAGAACATTAATGGAGGTGACTAATAGATTGCATAGCACCCTTATAGCCAAACATACTAAAGCATACCCCAAATAGAGAGCTCAAGCAATTGTAAAATCATTTGGTGATGAATTTACAAACTTTTTGAATGTTGTTGAGTCTAAGGTTCATATTTCTTATGATGCTAATATTTTTAGCACCATTTGTCAAAATATTTAAAATGATTTTTTGAGTCTTGATACTTGTATCAAGGAACTCCAAAGATGTCAACAAGTTGGCAAGGTACTGTACATCAAATGTACTTTATCTCATATGTTGACCAAAGATTTTGATACAAAGATTCAAGGGAAGTTGAGTGTGTTGGAAGCTCTAACCAGTCAAATATAGCAATCCTCTTGCAGAGTTAATGGTTTGGAAGGACAAGTTGTCGATGTTCACTTAGACATTAGGAAACTGGAACTTGAAAAAGACCTAATTTTGAGAAGACTATCAAAATTTAGAGAATCTATTGCTCTGAAGATATCAATCATTAAGAGACAATTAGAAGAATGTGTCAAAGAAAAGGACACTTATACAAACTTCACCTACTCAGACCTTAATGCAATTGAGATCATATCATATGCCTTATGTGCAATGCTCATCACTCCTGAAGTAGAAAAGGACACTTGGGGGAAAGGTATGAATAGTTTGAAAGAAAATTTTGATGATTGCATGAAGATATTAATAGCTTGAGGAAGCAAGATAGTATTTGATAGTAGATAGACAACTTTTGATAGTTTTTGGACTTTTCAACCTTTGTCATTGATGTCAAAGGGGAAGAAGTTGTAGAAGAAATTTGTGTAATAAGTTATGGATGTAGAAATCATATCCAAAGGGGGAGAAATTAAGCAATTGAGCATTTGTAATATGAAGTATATGTAATGTATTAGATGATAAGTATAGTGAGTTTTTGTTAAGGTTTTATCACTTAGCCAATTTTTCTTACTTTGTTGACATCAATGCCAAAGGGGGAGATTGTTGACAATTGGCTATATGTAGTTATGTAATTGTGTCATTAATGGAAACTCATGATGTACATACTTGTAGTAAACCTCAAAAATAAAGATACTTCACTTTTGGTACTCAAGTATGAAATTGGTTTATAGCAATACATTATTTTATATGTAAAATGTTCCTAATGTCATATTATGACTGCTGGAGTTAGATGGAGATAGTATACATGTTGATGATGATGTGTATAACCTCAAACATCAGTAAAAATAGTACAAAAAAGAAATATTCATGATCTACTAGTGAAATAGAACAATGGAATTAAAGTTAAAGGAATTATTTTGTTTACAAAATAATTACTTGACCAATTAGGGCCAACATCCTAGATGTTTAATCTAATTTGGAAAAGTATATTATGGTCTTAGTTGACCTAGTAGAAATTTGTGAAAAGGTATGGTATTTATGCAAAGGATATCTTGTGAGATAGAAATTTTTTTGATGTATGCTTTTGTGATATGAAAAGAAATATGCAAAAAATTTGTAAAGTGATATATACAAACTTTTTGAGAACCTAATTTTGTGATTTAAGATCAAGCTGAGGTTGGAGATCAGCCTATAAGAAGTTATAGCATCTATACATCTGTATTTGAGGAACTTAAAGTTTAGTTACTTGTTTGGAAAGTAAGCTCTTCTTGTAATTAGGAGTGCATGTTTGGGTAGTGACCTCATCTTGCATCTATTGTACTACAACTCCTAACAAGGTTGGAATCCCCTAACAAGGATTCAAAGTCTCCTAACATGGACTCTTTATATTGAATTTTCTCATTAACTCCTAACAGGGTCCATCCTCTAACAAGGAACATATATATTAGTATATCATCTAGTGGGTATCATCCCCACTGGGGTTTTCTCTTGGCCAGGGTTTCCCTAGTTAAAATAATATGGTGTTATGAGTTCTCTTTATGCATGGTTATTATTACTATTCAGCATTATTTGTTTACTTTCTTTTGCATGGTTCAAAGTAATTAATAATCTCAAGTTGGTAGCAAAAGTTTGTAGAATACTGATTCACCACCCCCCCTCCTTGATATTCCCTATTTCTAACAAAGACATGGAGATTACAAATCTGATATCACAAAGTGACCAACTGAAGAATGAGTTAAGATCTAAGAAAGAACTTTTAGAAAGAATGAATAAGCCAAGTGAAGTTATAAGGAATTTTGAGGAGTTGATGAGATCACCAAAGTCATCCAGTGATACTTTTGGCCTAGGACATATCAAGAACTCTTCATCTATTTATGAAGGAGAGTCATCCAAGAGTGGAGAGAAGAGAAATCAAAAACCTAAAGATAAACCTACATTTCATCATTATGGAGAAATAGAACACATAGCAAACATTTACAAATGCAAGAATGGTAAGAAAATTCCTAAACCTAAGTTTACTAGTAACTATTTTAACTGCAAGAATCAAGGACACCAAGAACAAGAGTGTAGGTCAAAGGTAAGTGATACACATACTACACCTATATTTGAAGGACACTTCTACATTTCTCAAAAATATGGACATAGAGCTCAAGAATGCATATCTACAGCAAAATCCAACTGGACATCTAAGAAGCAAGTACATGCACCTAACCAAGGTAACCCTTACAATTGGGATTATAATACATGGTATAGTTCTCATTATTATGGAGAGTATGGTCACATTCCATAAGATTACATTTGGACACATTTCAGTGACAATTACAAGAAATGGTTGAATGGAAGCTTAGTTTTCTTTAGTTGTCACAAGGTTGGACATATTAGCAAGAATTGTAGAACTCGAGCATTAGCACCAAATAATGAACACATTAAGGGAAAAGGAAAATTTGATGTAGAACAAAAATATAAGGAGATGAAACAAACCTATAAAAAGAAAGTAGAAGCTAGAGGTTGTGGATCAAGTGAAGTAGAGATCACCAAATCCAATGGATCAGGTGATCGCACCAGATCCAACTAAGTGAAGGAGGTATATGAAGAACTATACACTTGTATGATACATTACACAAAAATTCCTAACAAGAGACATGATTAAAATTCCATATTAACATGAATCAAGATGCACTAGGATAGATTTGAGAAAAGAATTGGCCAACGGAATCAATTACAGTATTGAGTGTTGAGCATTAGTAATATTTTTTGTATTGACCAAGAATTGAAATATGGATTAAAAGCTAGATGGCATTGACTGAGCTAAGTGATGAAAATCACACATTAGAAGGACAAAAGTAAAAACACATTGCTATGTGAAGGTTGAGACATATGTAATGCACCTACTTCAGTAAAATGCATTCATTGTAGACCTAATTCAATAGTTTAAAGAAATATATTAAATTTTGATAATCATCATTATTTACCTAGTGATTTTAGTGCATATAAGTGATTGAAATGTGAATAAAGGATATTTTGGTGAAAGAATGAGAAAATCACGGTGTGCCATCAGCAAGATTTGAAGAACTAAGTAAGGTTTATAGTGTCGAGTTAAATTGATTTCAAAATTGTTGAAGTAAGGTTGTTGAAACCCTAGTCTTGAAATGACATCTACTACATTTGTATCTGGGAAAGAGATGTTAAAGGAAAGCAACACATAGATTGTGAGAAATGGCCAATGTTTTCCACCCAAATTTATGACATAGCCTAACATTGCAATGATTGGAGATGCATCTAATGCCCTATCATTGATTCCACCTAGAGACTTAATGGTTTATGATGTTTGATCATGTTATATGTGCAAGATTGCATAGATTGGACACTATGAATTATGAGATGCTTATGAAAAGCTATTCTATAATGGAATCTTGAAAGATGAAAATAAGATTGTTATTAGGAAAGGATTTACTTGTGCCCTAGCATTTCCTAATGTATTCAAATTAGAATGGATAAAGATTTTACTAAGCCAAGTACATGACATGAAATTATGGTTGGAAGATGGACTAGTAAAGATCAATAAAGAAATCATTTAGCAAGTTATTATTTATCCCACCTTGGAAAGAGAAAAGACTATGAGATGTCCAATAAAGAACATTGTCGAGGAACTGACAAAGGCCAAGTGGAACAGTTAAGGAATGCCCATTGATGGAATTGAAGATCTAGTTATTGATTTTGTAATGTGTCTAACTGCACACAAACTATATAAATCAAGCTCACCGAATAGTGTTTCATGCATTATAGTCAACGTAGGTTATAAAATTGTAAAGAAAGATCACAATTATAACCTAGTCAAGCTACAACTACAACTTTCAAAAAATCTTGGAGCGATTCAAAAGGCCAAGAATAATTTGTGTAAGTTTGTATCTTTGCTAGTTTGCATATTTTTCTATGTGAACAATTCATTTCCTATAATACGCATAGTTGTATGGGATAGAGAAAGACTAGTTACCAAGCATATCAATATTTTTATGAATCAATTAGGTTAAAATTTTGAGACAATTATGGATAATTATTTTGATGAGTTTAAGGGAAAAATGAAGAATAGAATAAGGATCCCACAATCGGTGATGCATCACTACTAAGAAGACATTTGTTTCATGGTTTAATGCCTACCCCTAGTTTACTTTTCATGTTGGATTATTGGATACTTTTAGGTCATTTTTATAGTTATGTTTTATGATTAGTGGTACTTGGTTACCCAATTTTTTTGGATCTTATTTCATATTCAGATGATATATTTAATGAGCTACTTGATACTAAGTTATTTCATGTGTTCATGTTTATTTCAATGATGATATATGTATGTTCATATAGTTATTTCAATTATTTCATGATGATAGTTAGACGGATGATTTATATGCAATTTCTATGGATACTTACCCCATATTTTCATGTGTATGGTGTACTTGTATGTTTTACTTTATGATCAAAATTTCTAATGTGGTAGATGGAGGGATTTTTAGTCACCTACTATTTGGTATCTACACAATACAGCACTCCCCGCAATTGCCTATTTAGTTTAGATTATATGGGTATGTACATGCTCAAATTTTATGCAGATTGCAAGTATCGAGCATCAACTTCCTTGAATTTCCATGATGAGTGTGCCCTATCGCAGTATCTCAATGGTAAAAAAAGGGGACATAATTATTGAGTCCAAATCCTTACCCTAACCCAATTGTCCTCAAAAGTAGGACAAGTATCTAAGTTATTTACCATTCTAAATTCGTCAAGTAATTTGAATTTGAGATTTTGACCCCTGAGTTTGATTTAGTACTTTGTTTTTATTATGAGTTTTCTTATTTAGTTTTGTAAGTTTGTTGTGATTTTCGGTTTTAATTAAATCAAAATAAAAATTTATTAAATTATTTAATTTAATGAAAAATTTGTAAAGAAAAATCAATATTTAATGATATTTAATTAATTGAGACATTAATTAAATAAAAGAATTAATTAAAGTTCTAATTTTGGTGTAATCATATTTATTTAATTTAACTATAATACATTTAGGAGTTTCATTTTTATAATAAACACTAAATATTATTATTATTTAAATTAATAAATATTTTATTAAAAACATCTCATAATTTAATAAAAGAGAAAGGAATTAATTTAATAAAGTTATTTTATTTAATTACAAAAAGGTTGCACATAAAAATTAAAATATAATAAAATAATTAAGAAAAAGCTTTCACGTGATTGCAAAATGAAGCCCTAATTGGAGAAAGCACTTTATTAAGAAATCATAGCGCATTTCTCCACATGCGGGTTTGGAGGAGCCAATTTTTGAGGAGAGAGTTTCGAAAGAAAGGGAAATTGTTTGTGAGTTTTGTGCATTCAGTTGTTTTAGCATTAGATCTAGGTAGGATATTGTGGGTTTTGCATAGTAGTTTCTTTCTTTGAAATATTTGTCCTCTCCATGTCTAAATGAAATTGTTTTCAGAATTCAATTGGGTTGAAACCCTTGTTTGTGAATTTATCATTCTTCATTTGAGAAACATTTGTAAATGAATTGAAAATTTGAAACCCCTCTCTTGTAAATTTTCAAGATCTATATTTTCAATTGATTACAATATGGGTAGGGTTTGGAAAAGAAATCAAAATTGATATGCAAAGTTTGATTGGTTGTTCATGTTTTCCCTATAAGATCTATTTCATAAATTTATTTAAAAATATATATATATATATATATATATATATGTTAATAAAAATTACCACAGTAAATAATTTTATTGTGATAATTTTATCACATTAAAAATTGGAAAATCATGAAATTTCATTTTAAATGGGGGCTTGTGTTGTTGTTTATTTAAAATAATAATAATATGTTAATGGAGAGACATGCCACCACCTCCCACTTCCCCCTTCCTTTCTTCTCCCCTGTGGCTACAATTGGAGCATGCGGCTACACAAGTAGGCCACAGCTACCAAAGGCATCCTGTGGCTACTTGATGCATGTAGCACGAGGGAAGGTAAGTGGGTGTTTCTTTTTTTTTTCTTTTTTTCTTTTAATTTACTTTATTAATAATTTTAATATATTTTAATATAAATTTTATTTAATATTTTTTAAAATTTAATATATTAAGGTTATTTTATCTATAGTTTTAATTATTGTGTTATTAATAAATATAAATTATTTTGGTAGTAATTGATAATTATTATTATTAATTTTAATATTTATTGTCAAAATTTTAAATTTATCTATTTGAAATTTTGATCTATTAAATTATTATTTAAAATATAATTTTAAAGTAAATTGAAAATTAAAAAGATTTAATTGGGAGAATTGATTTTTTAAAGCTCAAATTTATTTATATGGTTCAGATATATGAAAATGATTTCTTATACTAGGGGATTCTTCTTACCTTTTTGATAACTTGAAAACCATAGTAATTACAACATTTTGGAAAGGGAAATTAAAGCCTTGTTTGTATATCAAACCCTTATGTTTTAAAAACCAAATGAACTATGAAAATAGTTGTTAAATTCTAATGAGATGTATGTTGTATTTCATGTTGGGTTTTGGGTTTGACTAAGTACGTTGACCAATCAGGATGTTACCAAAGACTTGGTGGTTTTTGTTCTATGATGATGTTATGTATATCATCTTTTATACTTGACCATGGTAATGTGTCACATGTTTCTATGATGAGTTTTGATCAGTACTTGTTAGTGCTTTCCAATTTCTTGTGTAGAACTAAGGTGAATGGTGTGATTATCTTAGTGTAACCTTTGAGTTTTGATCAATTATCTTTTGGTTCTTTCCAATTACTTGTATAGGATTGAGGTGATTATTGTGTTTTTTTTATAGGCACTTTCTAGTTGCTTACATAGGATTGAGGTGAATATTGTGATTTATCTTTAGGTTCTTTCTAGTTTCTTGTAAAGGACTCAGGTGAATACTATGTTTTATCTATAGGTGCTTTCTAGTTGCTTGTAAAGGATTGAAGTGAAAACTTTGATTCTATGATTAATAATTTTTATGAGCCTAGGGTAGGTAATATGTGTGTATGTTGAGAAGTGGCTTGCAATGGAGGTTGGAGCCCTAAATAGGCTACCTAGGTAACCCATTGTAAGTTGTTTTAATAGGTGATAACATTTCATTAAATGAGATTAAAATGAATTAATAAGAGCCATTTTTTTCCTCACTCACACATCAAGTGCTAGTATAGGATAGGATGGAAGTAGAGAGGATGCTTGGTTGGAACCTTGCTTTGTTTGTTTGATGTGTCTATACGAAAGGATATTGGTGCTACATAGAGACACTAGGGAGGCAAAGTCCAAAGAGGTTACCAGGGTAACCTTATAGTTAGCTCATGTGATGAAACTTGCCCACTTGCATAGTAGATTTTCTACATTTCTTTGTTGCCTCTGGGATTAGATGATATTTGTGTCTTGGTATCCTTTGAGATAGATTTCTATTAGGATTTCCTTGACCTAGATGTTGGTTATCACTTTTGGGATTGTTATCCTATTTAGGACTTGAGATTATCTCCTCATCATAGTTAGAGTGGCCCATTTAGGTTCAATGAGGTTGAGTGGTAATGGTTTTTCCTTATACCTTTGAGATCTGATAGCTGGATGTCATTGTTGGATGTACTTGAGTAGTTTTTCCTTTCTTTCTAATCTTGTATTTCTATTGGACAGTTATATTACGTTGATTTGTACTTGATTTATTAGAGATCTTATGAGATGATGTATTATATTCTTGATGTATATTAGAGAGACCTACATTGTGATAGATAGAGGTCAATTAAGGCCACTCAGATGAAGGACCTACAAAGGTCCAAGATCAAACCCTTCAATGGGGTTGGTATAGGATATGTGGTAGAGTAGTGACTAATTACCTTAAATATTTTTCTATGTAGGACTTTAACTCTAATGTCAAAGAGGGGTTTTCCATCACCCACCTTTAGCTCTTTGGGTTACATGGTGGAATATTGAGGAGAAGAAATTACGTGTGGACATGAACACTGTTACATGGGAGTTATTCCTTGAGAACTTCTGTGAACTCTTCCTTCTAGAGGAATGGCACAAATAGAGAGCAGATGAGTTCCATATTCTGAGGCAGTGTACTATGACCATGGTAGAGTATGAGAAAAATTCTATGAGCTCATGCCTTATGTAGGAATTAGGAACATCTCACCACTGATGGTTTAGTACCTTATTCAAGGTATGAACAACCATCTCATTGGGGTTGTAAAAGTTTTCAAACCTAAAACCCTCAAGGATGCAGTACATCATTCTATCCTTGTAGAGAAAAGTGTCACCTTAGGACATGGTGATTTTTTAGGAGCACCTATAGCATTAGGGTCCATAGGTAACCAGGGAGCAGGTAGTAGTAGGAAGCCTCCTTTTGGAGGCAATCAGCTACAACAACAACGAGGATCTTATCATCTAGCACAAAGTGGTGGTGGTGATTCACATTCTAGGGATTCTCAGTACTCTCAATGCAATAAATGCAACTAGTATGACCAGCCATCATAGGGTATTCATTACTTTCCTAGTGGAGGTAGTTTTTAGTAGTCTAGCACACCTAGAGTGTAGAGGAGTTTTGATAGAAAATGGTTTTCATGAAAAAAAATGGACACAAGTCGTCCCATAGTCCTCAATAGAAATCATAGTTCTCAGATTAGAGACCTACAACTTTAAAACCCATGGTTGGAGATATGGGTAGACCATAGAGGGTATTTTCAATGGAGTGGTATCCTCCTATAGAGGGAAAGGGTCCAATTGGACCTACACAATGAGTGCTAGAGTTTTATCTTTCTTGTAGGCTTCTAGGAGTAAGCCTAAGTCTAGGGGGTGGATGTAATGCCTACCCCTAGTTTACTTCTCATGTTGGATTGTTAGATTCTTTTAGGCCAGTTTTATGGTTATGTTTTATGATTAGTGGTACTTGGTTACCTAAAAAAAATTTATGTTATTTCATATTCAATTGATATATTTAATAAGCTACTTGATACTCAATTATTTCATGTATTCATGATTATTTCAATGATGATATATGTATGTTCATATAGTGATTTTAGTTATTTCATTATGATAGTTAGATGGATGGTTTATATGCAATTTCTATGGATACTTACCCCATACTTGCATGTGTATGGTGTACTTGTATGTTTTACTTTGTGATTGTTGTTTCTATTGTGGTAGAGGGAGGGAGTCATAGTCATCTGCTAGTAAGGATCTACATAATGCAACACTCTCTACCATTGCCTATTTAGTTTAGATTATATGTGTATGTATATGCTTGGATTTTATGCAGATTATAGGTACCAAGCATTGACTTTCCTATATTTCTAAGATGAGTGTGCCCTCTCGCAGTATCTCAATGGTAAAAGAGGGGAGATAATTCTTGAGTCTAAATCCTAGCCCTAAACCAATTGTCTTCAAAAGTAGGACAAGTATCTATAGACATAAACAAACAAACTCAATCTTGAATGCATAAGATCAATTAACCATTGCAATATCTCACATTTCAATTTTTGGGCATAAAAAGAATCTAAATCCACATTTTTGTAATCTTCTAAGTTATAAAAATAAATAAAAATGCTTTTGAGTGAGTTTTCCATTGGACTCACCCTCTTTAATCACCCATCAATTTAACCATTGGTTGTAATCTCAGTGCCATCTATGGGGATGGGTCCACCTAAGAGGGTGTTAAGTGCTCCACAAAAATCAAACTCTACTTACTTGTGTTTTTATTATTTTTTCTAAGTTATAAAATTTCTTGAATGCACATTAGGTTCGCTAGCACTTCATTTGGGCACTAAAATTGAACAACTATTAACGTGGAGGGCCTCTAGGCACGTGCTTGATAATCAAGTTTCACACATCTTTTTTTTGGGCTTAAAACAAACTCACACTCAATCTTTGAATGCCTAACAATCAATGAACATCACATGGTTTTGACGCATTTTCAATGATGCTCGCATTTCTTATGTTGACAATCTCTCGACTTCCATTATGCTAATGACGCTATCAAATTAGAATGAACATTGTATGCTATAATCACAAGTGTCTTCAATCATAGCTTACAAAATCTAAATCATCAATTGGAAAAGAACTCTAATTTTTAGCCCAAGGTCATCTGAATCTTCTCTCCCCTTGTCGCTTTTGCAGGCCATCTTGGGTGCATAAGACTAGGATCCAAAACCTTGTTTTTAGTTTTAGGAGGCCTTCTTGGGGATTTCATCACCCCTTAGACAACCTCAACTCCAGCATTCCGGCAGAGTATAAAGATTGGGAGGTGAATCCAAAGACATCTCTCTTGAAATCAAGATTTTGTCACTCGAGATAAGCCTCAAAGAACTTTATACCCTTGAGAAGTGAAAGAGGAGAAGTCGGTTACCAGTCCTCTCGGCTGTATGACATCTTTTTGGTTTCATCTATGGATTTGGGCCTCATGTACCTTGCATATATCAAGGACTCCCTAGCTAAACCAAATTTCATCCTTGTAGAAAGCTTCCTAGGATGTTGGTGTGTTTGACGTGCTTGCTCCAAACTTTTTTCTGCTTGTTTGTTCATAGTTTTTGAATGAATGTTTGCCAACTTTGGTCAAAATCCCAGAAAAGCAAAAATCTCCCAGCTCAAGGCATACTTAGCATAATCACTGCCTCATCAGAAGATCATCCAAGCTCTCTTAGTTCTTTGCTTTAGAACAATCCCAAATCCAAAGTCCATCCAAATCATCCCCCCCAACTAGCTAGTAACCCAATCCAAAATCACACGCAAGCCTTTAGAGAGTTGTTGTCATTCTACCAAAATTTGCTATCCAATCAATCCTACCAATCAACTAATCTCCCCAAGGTTATCCCTCTGACAGAGCATTGTCTAGGGTAATCCAGCTTTGTCACTTGTATCCCTCATCACCTTGAGCTAAAGGTTGGGATCCACAAGTGGTCAATCTCGTGTCATGCCCATAGGATCATTAGTCTATCCTCAAGTTGACACAATCTCCACCAATCCTATGCACAGGAAAGCAAAACTCTCACCTTTTGACAGCATGCCCTTGAAGTCTTCCATCCACAGGAAAGCCAAAAATCTCTAGCCAATCCTCCTTAGGTCTGTCATGTAGCTTTGACTCTCCCTAGGAAATCTTTCATCAACCAATCCAAAATTTGCGCTTAATCCAAATCCAACCATGAGCTTCCATGTTCATCCATATGCAAGACCCCATCCCCATCCGACTCATCATCAAAACATGAAATCCCAAACCTATCATGATGTGTTCATTCGTATTGTCCTTGCTCCCGCCACCTCCTATTCCAATGATGATGAAAATATTGTTGACTATGATGGGTATATTGAAAGCCTTAGAAACATTCCCCCAAGCATCCCCCAAAATCCATGTATTCTTCCAAACTATCTAGTCATGCCATTTGATATCCTAGCTTCTCCTCCATCACCCAATCAACCAAGCTTCCAATCTTCCACCCCCATCACACTAGCTATTCCTGTCAATCCACCTCTACCTCCGACACATGAGTCTCCAAGGAATCTCCTAGAGGAAATACAAGCAAAGCCACCTCCAGCATTCGATAATCCATGTCATCTAATCCAACCATGTGAAGTATTCAGTGATGAAGCTTCCCCATCTATAATATCACCTCCATCTCCCATAGCTATCATCCCCATACCATCCATCAAATTGCTTAAAATCTTTCCACTTCCCACAAGCATCAAAATCCCAAAACCTGTCAAATCCCTCCAAATCCTATCCACATCACCTCCAAGCCTTTCTTGAATCTCCCATGATGACCCTTATGCATCCATCTTCTACTCATCCATCTCCACTACCAAATCTCCCATCTATCCATCCGCTGCCTTTGAAGAATCCATCCCTTCACCTCTTATCGCACCATCCACTCCAATCCAATCCTATCAAGATCCTGCCCAAAAGCATGTTGACATCCCCCAAAGTATAAAAAAAGATATCATCATACCATGTCTTCCATCCATAGTGCAGTCACTATTTCCTCCATCTCTAAAACCTCAAGCCATACCTCCTCTACTACAGGATATCTTTTCATCCCATCAGCTAAATCAAGATCCTATCCTACCATCTCCCCCGCTCCATGCTTCCATCTTACCACCTATCCAAGCTACTCCACCATCTATAATCTACCCTCTTGGTTCACTTACATTCATCCATGGTGGCCTCCTCTCAGTAGAAGAATTAAGAACAGTATCTCCCCATTGCAGTACATCTAATAAGGAACTTCTACCATTTTTTGCAAACAAAAAGTATCCTCAGCTAGTTCAAATGCTAAATCGATGGCATTATCAAGGTCAAGGTTTAGGACCACAAGAGCAAGGAATCATAAATCCTATTATTGCACAAAAGAATCCAAGATTTCATGGTCTTGGATATGTATCCAAAGGGTCACCATCTAAAAGTGTTGGTACATGCCATCCCCAAACCAACCCTATCTCCAGGCCCACCATGCTAGCCTCCCATCACTCCTTCAAGAAATCTTGTGTCATCCCCCCTCCACCATCTTTGCAACCCAAAACAACCTACCATATTCCCCCTTCATCTGCTAAATCCATTTTGGGTCCCTATGTACCAAAATCTACCATCAACCATCCTCCTATCATCCAGCATAAAAATCCCACTCCTTTCATTCCTATTCAGGATCAAGAAAGGCACATCTCTCTACCTATCATCCATCATCCTCCCACTATAAGCTCCTACATATCCTCTCCATCTCACAAAGCTTCTCATAACCATCTTCCCAAAGCTTACCACAACAATGTGAATGTGAACTTCAAAATGCATAAAGCTAAAAATCCACATCCTAGGCAATCATATGTCTATTTTAAAAGACATACTCCAAAAAGGCAAAATCCAATCAAAGAATGCAAAACAATGCAAAAGCCTATGAAAAGAAAATCCAAAACCATGTGCATCCCAAAGAAAAAAGTTGAAACCCAATCCATAATGGCATCCACCATTGCGAATCCCCCATCTAGTGACTCTTTTCCCCCATCTCCTAACTCCATCTTGGGTGCCTATATCACCAAGTGCACTTCCACAAATCCTCCATCAAGCTCGCATCTACCATCTATCCCCCATATGCTCTTTTCACACCTGTCCCAACATGTGCCAATGTTGATCGTGCAAGCATCCCCATCTCATGCTCCTTTCGAGCCTTTTCATCCCTCCATCTCCTACCATCAATCCCATCTAATCCGATCAATTGCATAAATCACACATTCGGTGTACCAACAGCTAGCAACAAAATTAAACATTCCAATAGCCAGTGAAAAATCCCAAAAAAGACAAAAATAGTTGAAGAAAGCCAAAATCATTCTAGCTAAGTCCAAAGTCAAAAATTCAAAAAAATAAAGAAAAATAATGTGTCCACTGGTGAAAACTTGGCAATTCAAGTGCCTTGGACAAGTACCATGATGAAAACTTGGCAAACAAGCGTCATGCATAATCCAGCCATCCCCAACTTAGCCTATCATCCTCATGCTTTTGGTCACATCTTGTCATCCAGCTCCATCTTCCAATCTATCCATCTATCCTCCGCCCTCCAACTTCCATCTCACACCATCCACTTATCTCCTGCAGCTTTAGCCAACCATCACAGCTATCATCCATCTCCCTAGCATCTTCAGCTTTTCCATCCTAGCTTCAATCCTATCACATCCATTGTAAGACCTCCTTCTACATGTCATCTTCTGATTAGGGGCACTGTATTCCTTGGAGATCTTGTCTTGTCCATCCTCCCTTGTCATTGGTATCTAGCTCTAGGCTATCCTCATGCAAACCCAATGTCATTTCTTCATATCCAACATAATCCTAGCTATATACCATCCTATCCAGCCATCTCATCCTGCTCCTCTAGCTATCCTTGGTCACAAAATCTCTCAACATCATTGGGATGCATCCTCCCCAAATCCATATCTTTTGTTATCACCCCATCCTTAGCTTTTGCATCTTGCACAGCATCAAACCATCCTGCTATCCTATCATCTTGAGCTTTTGCCTACTTGTAACTATCTTGGTCAGCTTTAGCTTGTAAATATCTTGGTCTGTCAGCTTGTACATCCTCTTTAGCTTAGTACTATTGTATCTATCTAGCTTTCGTGTCCATTCCTCCTTGATCAGCATCTTGCACACATCATACAACCCTTGGTTAGCTATTCCAATGCATCCTTTAGCTAGATCTCCTATCACCAAAGTGTTATCCTTCTTAGTTTAGCTTGCTAGACGCATCACTCATCTAGATCCACCAGCTTAGGTGCTCTCTGATATATCCTTGTAAGATATAGCTTTCCTCATGTCTGATCTTGGTCCGTCAGTACCTCGTCCTACCCATCTCAT
Source organism: Cupressus sempervirens (assembly GCA_028749045.1). NCBI lineage: Eukaryota > Viridiplantae > Streptophyta > Pinopsida > Cupressales > Cupressaceae > Cupressus > Cupressus sempervirens. The sequence goes on along the minus strand of CM053783.1, from coordinate 586,211,273 downwards.
TGGAAAATGGTTCTATTTTGGATTTTTGCTTTCTTTTGGTTTGGAATCTTCCCTTTTGGGTCTTGAAATATCTTTTCCAAGAAATCTTTGTTCCCTCCTCAAGGTTGTCATGATCTTCCATATCATGGTATACTACAAATGGGGCAATCTGAGTGTAAGGTCTTGATCATGTCTTTTACTTTTTTTCTTTTCTGCTTGTAGGTTACCTAGTGTCATTTCCACGCTGCTGCCTCTGGGATTCATGTGTGATACTGAGGCAATCCTTGCATGTTTGTTTTGAGTTAGTTCGTCAGTCCTCTAAATGGTTGGTGGAAAGGCCTTGATGTTCTTGGTAACCTTGGCAATTAACCAACAGTCCTATAGCAAATCTAGTGCTAAACTACATGGTGGTACTTCTCTTTGAAGTATCCCCCTGCTCAAAAAGCTTCAATGGATTCCCTTCATCTCCATTCTCCCCCATCCATATCCAACATCTGTCTCTCCTACCCCAGCTTATGCATCAGTATCTCTTTGAATCAATCATCACTCTTAGCTTTAGGGATCCACAATCCTAGTCTTAGGCATCCTCCAATCTAATCAATCCACCAAGCCTCATCTTTTGAGATCCACAATCCTAGTCCTAGGGATCTCTGAAACCCATCTTCTGCCAATCTGACTCGTTGAAATCCTATTGCATCAGCTTTATAATCCCCTCATCCATCTCCCTATCCTAGATTCCTTTTTATAGCGCTCTGCTCCTTCATCCTCCCCCCAATCCCAAAAGTCTTAAGATTTCTTCCTCTTGTGCCTCTGATTCTCCCTTTATCATTCTCCCATAGTGAGAGTTTGAGCTAACTAAACCTCTTCTCTTAAGCCAATCTGAGTCTCCTTGCTCATCTCGGATTCTTGTACTTTTCAAGAAGTTGTTGAGCCTCACTTTCTCTTCCCATCGCCTTCTTGAGGGGGGATCATCTAAGTCTAGTCTCTCCTCTTCTTATTTGAGACTGGGGCAACCTTGTTGCTAAAACATCTTCCTCATGTCGTCTTCGTTCGAACTTCTTTGAAATAGTGTTGTCTCAACACTATGTCAAAGAGGGGCAAAATGTAGACACCTAAATTTGATTACACCACTTTGGTAATCTAATTTAGCCATCTCTAAAGGCATCATTAATTAAATTCCTATTTAATTAATCCTTTGTCATCCCCTAGCTGATTAATTTAATTAATCATCTATAGTCCTAATTGATAAATCAAACAACCTATTATTTATCAATTTAATCATTTTCTCCTATCTAATTCCAAAATCCCCATTTATCAAATAAATCTATTTGATAAATAAAATCCTCAAATCTAATAACCCCTAACCTATCCCTAACCCTTCATTTAGCCTAATCCACCCCATCCACCCATACTAACCAAGCTTAGCCACTAACTCACCCACCCTCATTAATGCCATCCACTTGCAAATCTCTAACAAGCTTAGTCTAATCCTAAATCACCTCTAATCCCCTCCCTAATGTTGTCACATTCCCTAAGCAAGCTTAAGACTTTCCTAAGCCAAGGAAAGTTAAGAATCTCAACTCCCTCCCAAATATCCCAACCACCAAGCCATGAATGCTCTTACAAAGGCCATAAAGACTCTTACAAGCCCATTCATTGCTCTTACAAGCCATAATGAAGGGTCTTTATGAAGATATTATCCTTTGAGCCTCCTTTGTTGACTCATCCATCCCTTTGCCTTCATCCACTCACCCTGTGACATGTGTCACTCCCTGGTTGGTGCTAAACAAGCACAATCCATGTGCTCCCCTTTGAGTGCATCCTAGCCCTCCTTAAGCTTTTATCTCTCCTTTCATCTTAACCCTCCATCCCTCAAGCCCTTAGCCTATAAATTGAATCCCCTCCAAGCCATTTTATCACAATCCTTGAGCTAAAGTTATAATGCCATTTTGAGAGCAAGTTTTACATCAAATCCATTCACCCAAGCCAAAATCCATCAAGAACACCATTCAAGCTAGTTTGAGAAGCCTTGAGCATACATACCAAATCTAAGCAAATAGACTCATCCCTAAATCAAGTGACCATCCTCATTGAGAGAGTCATTTTATGGCTCATATTCTCATTTGAGGGTTTCACTTTGTCTCTCATATATGTTATGGTTTTTATGCTAGTTAATGCTTTTGTTTTTTAATAGATTAGTATTACTTGCTAACATATTTCTCATATACAGTATCTGAGTTATTTACCATTTTGAATTCATCAAGTGATGTGAATTCAAGATTTTGACCCTTGGGTTTCATTTAGTACTCTGTCTTTATAATGAGTTTTTTAATTTAGTTTTGTGGGTCTATTGTGATTTTTAGTTTTAATTAAATAAAAATAAAAGATTATTAAATGAAATTTTTATAAAGAAAAATCAATATTTAATGATATTTAATTAATTGAGAAATTAATTAAATAAAAGAATCAAATTTAAAGGTTTAATTAAAGTTTTAATTTGGGCATAATATATTTATTTAATTTAATAATAATATATTGAGGAACTTCATTTTTATAATAAACTCTAAATATTTTTATTAGTTAAATTAATAAATATTTATAAAAATGTCTCATGATTTAATAAAAGAGAGAAAGGAATTAATTTAAATAGTAAAAAGGTTGCACATGAAAATTAAAATCTAATAAAATCATTAAGAAAAAGGTTGTGTGTGATTACAAAACCAAGGTCCTAATTGGAGAAAGCTCTCTATTAAGAAACCAAAGCTCATTTCTCCACACACAGTTTTGGATGAGCCAATTTTTGAGAAGAGGGTTTTGAAAGAAAGGGAAATTGCTTGTGAGTTATGTGCATTCGATTGTTTTAGCATCAGATCCTGGTAGGATCTTGTGGGTTTTGCACAGTAGTTTCTTTCTTTGAAATATTTGTCTTCTCTATGTTTGAATGAAATTGTATTTGGAATTCAATTAGGTTGAAACACTTGTTTGTGAATTTATCATTCTTCATTAGAGAAACGTTTGTAAATGAATTGAAAAATTGAAATTCTTCTTTTGTAAATTTTAAAGATTTGTGTTTTCAATTGATTACAATATGGGTAGGGTTTGGAAAAGAAATCAAATTTGATATGCAAAATTCGATTGGTTCATGTTTTCCCTATCAAATCTATTTCATAAGTTTATAATATATATAAATATATGTTAATAAAAATTACCACAACAAATAATTTTATTGTGATAATTTTTATCACATAATAAATTAGACAAATCATGAATTTCATTTTAAATGGGGCTTGTGATGTTGTTTATTTAAAAATATATATATAATATGTTAATGGGGAGACGAGCCACCACCTCCCACCTCCCCCTTACTTTCTTCTCACCCGTGGTTGTGGTTGGAGCATGTGGCTGCTCAAGCAAACTATGGCTGCCAATGGTAGACCATAGCTGCCTAAGCAGTATGCAGCTACCAAAGCTAGCCCACAACTACTTGATGCATGTCGCATGGGGGAAGGTAAGTGTATGTGTTTTTTTTAATTTAATTTTTTTTTTTAAAAATTATTTATTAATAATGTGTATATTTATACTATTTAATATAAATGCTTTTTTAATATATTAAGGCTATTTTATGTATAGTTTTAATAATTGTGTTATTAGAAAATATAAATTATTTTGGTAGTAATTGATAATTATTATTATTATTTTTAATATTTATTGTTAAAATTTTTAATTTATTTATTTGAAAATTTGATTTATTACTTTATTATTTTAAATATATTTTTTAAGTAAATTGAAAATCAAAAAGATTTAATTAGGAGAATTGATTTTTTTTGAAGCTTGGATTTTTTTATCGTGATTATTTTTTAGGTTCTTTTCAGTTGCTTGTAAAAGACTAAGGTGAATATTATGTTTTACATAGATGCTTTCCAATTGCTTGTAAAGGATTGAGGTGAAAACTATGATTCTTTGATTTATACCTTTTATGAGCCTAGGGTAGGTAATTTGTGAGTATGTTGGGAAGTGGCTTGCAATGGAGGTCAAAGCCCTAAATAGGTTGGTTGGGTAACCCATTATAATTTGTTTTAATAAGTGATAATATTTCATTAAATGTGAGAAATGAGTTAATAAGAGTCATTGTTTTTTCTTGCTCATGCCTCAAGTGCTAGTACAAGCTAGGATGGGAGTAGAGAGGATGCTTGGTTGTGACCTTTTTTTGTTAGTATTCCTTGTTTGTATGAAAGGATATTGGTGTCACATAGAGACACTAGGGGACATGGTCTAGAGAGGCTACCAGGATAACCTTAGAGTTGGCTCATGCGATGACACTTGCCAAATTGCATAGTATATTTCCTATGAGTCTTTTTTGCCTCTAGGATTAGATGATACTTGTGTCTTGGTACCCTTTGAGATAGATTTCTATTAGGATTTCCTTAACCTTCATGTTGGTTATGACTTTTGGAAATTTTATTCTATTTGGTACTTGAGGTTATCTCCTCAACACAGTGGGATTGGGCCATTTAGGTTCCATGAGGTCGAGTGGTAGTGCTTTTTATTTATATCATTGAGATATGATAGTTGGATGCCACTGTTGGATGTACTTGTACATTTTTTTCTTTCATTTTTAGTTTGTATTTCTGTTGGGTAGTTATATTATGTTGATCTATATCTGATTTATTAGAGATCTTATGAGATGATGTATTATATTCTTGATGTATATTCTTTGAGCTTTTCATACCTTATAACTTGTGTAGTGGATGATAATGCATTCTAGTTATGCCAAGTGGCATCCTTTGTAATTTTATATTATTTAATTGGATTCATACTTGTGATTATTCCATGATGTGGATTTTGGTTATGTCTTAGATTTATTATTAATAAAACTTATTTATATATGTGATTCAATGTCATGGGACTCTTAAGAGATGTAATATGTTCATGATGGTTGTATGTATGTGAGCTATTGCTTCCTCTATATTATCTCTTATTGTTATTATCTTTCAAAAAAAAGTTTGAAAAACTTAGTGAAACTTTAGGTTAATTTATTTTAGGGTTCCTTGGCAAGGTGTTACACATGGTAGATGCAAATTTAACATATGCATAGGAAGTTTTACCAAGGGTTGTGTTGGTGTTTGAAAATGTTACCCGTTTCCAATTACCTTAATGAGAACAAAACATATCTAGGGGCAGCTAACTCCCATTTTCAACATGCCCATTCAGACACCAAGCCAACTATAAGGCATGACCCTTCTTCTTCTTCAGGCTTTGCAAAACCTAGGCGGGTGAACCTCTTTAGATCTGACTATGTGACTAGTGCAATAACCTTATTCAGGATCTATAAAAGCAGATGAAACCCCTAATTCTTCTATGCTTAACTAGGAGATCACAAGCATGAAATATCTAAGGACACGACTCATAAAATTGGAAATCTAAGTGCAGGTTATAGTTTGAATACCTCTCAACATAAAAGGGAAAATTGATTTAATATGTTGATATCAAAAAGACCCAAGTATGAGCAACAGAACTTAATGATCCTATCTCTGACCAGTGCCTTATCTGTTGAGAAATTAAATGAATCATAACCATACATCTCTTGGAAACCTCAGACGTATCTCTACATTAAGATACCTGATCTATCTTTCACCTTGTGAATTGACATCTGCATCAAAATGAATGTCATACTTAGAATATCCCATCGTGAAATCAGTAAACCCTATGATAAACACCAAGTAGTTACATGGCTCTTGGTTCCATAAGCAAGGTATTTCAATCACATACATCACTAAATGAGATGCAACCTAATAGAAAAGATTACAGATCCACAAACAAGAGACAAGATTCAGGCTGAATTTGAAACCATTGCCGCTCTTTATTTGCTTTCTTTGAAATCAAATACATGAGAGATGTATAGAATACTTCATAAATCACCTAACAGACATGAACTATTTGCATAAAACTCAAAATGTTGTTCAATACAAGAAGAAATGTTGAAGAATGTCGGTGGAATCACAGATCTAGATCCAACAAAGTGGTCACACAGAATGACTGTAAATTCTCTACCAACAATGGTTTCTCAGTAACAAAAAACTAGAACTGGAACCCCTTCAATGGAAGAAAGAAAGAAAGATATAGAAGAGAAAGAATTCTTGGATCTGTTCTGAAGACAACAAGTGTCCACTTGAAATTCAATCCTATGAAACTGAGTAACCTCTTTCTTCTTTCATCCCATCTGATCTGATTTTGTTTCATCATTATCTACAACTGATTTGCAAGATATCTCTTCTTAATGATGAAAGCTTTTTGAATCACCAAAATATCTGATTGCCCCATGAAAATTCCAGTGAAGATGGGTTTTTACTAAGTAAATCTGAACAAATTCTACCCTAACTACATTTCCATTGCCTTTTTACTGATATTCAGGTCATTATCGTGACAAAAACTCAAAATTGAACTTTCGGGTTTGAATATGGTTGCAATTCAGGTACCTGATAGAAAACCTTGTACAGCTCAAACAGATGGATTCCTATGCAAAAACTAACCTTGGAATCAGAAAATTCATCTTCTCACAATTTCGGTGATATATGATAAGGCATACTTTGATACTAGGAGCCTCCAGAATCATAGTTTGAAAAAGTCCTCATTTGCAAGGAACTTCAGGTCTGTGACTCTTCACAATTTTAAAAATTGAAAAAATTAAATTAACCTAAAGTCTAGACTTTAGCCTAATTTTCTTTTGAATTTAAAAATCTTGCACGCCAGTCTCTTGACAAAATAATTTTAAAATGAAAATTTTAAAATTATTTTATTTTTTCTAGCCTCTTTAATTTTGGGTCAACTCCAGGTTTGACCAATGCCATGTGTAACTTCCTAATTGGGCACCTGATCTGCATCATCCACCATGTGTCATTGCCATTAGGATCCATTACCACATGGCATCACCACATCAACCCTCGCTATGTCACTACCTGAGTTAGCAACTAGCACGTCACTAGTGACATAGCGACAGAATGACACGTGTCATCCTCTGCCACATCATCACCTACCTTGGAACTCATGCCATGTCATCATCTCCCAAACCTACTGCCACATGTTAGCATCGCCTATCTATTCGCTATGTCGCCATGGTTAACTGGCGAGCACCTTCGGTTGGCGAGTTAGTGACACCCACTTGATTGAGAGACGTGTCACAATCTTCTTCTTTGGTCTATTTCCCGCCATGTCATCTAGTGTGCAATTTGGTTTAAAATTTATGTAATCACTTCGTCCTACTGATGTCATCGTACAATAGACTGCAACATCCAGCGCGCAAGGGGCCCACCTCATCGCTCACGACCTCCATAAAAGCTGCTTGCTTTAATTCATATTACATGATGTAAAGAGTTGTATTAAAACACTTATAACTCATATTTTCCCGTCAATGTGGGATAATGGTTTTAATACCACTCTTGCCCCTACACTTTGACTACAGAATGCTTCCTTTCTGTGACGTGATGTTTACTATTAGCTTGCAGAATGCATGGAGTTCCAATGCGTGAGGTTTCCTGGATTTAGAAAGCGTTGGGTTAGTTTCTAAAATTGGCGGCTTATGATACTACGTGACCTCTGATGCTTCAGGCTTGGATAGAGCTCTCTTATCTTGAACTCATGGCTCCTTTTAAGGCATGATCTCCTTTTTAATTCAATGTAGGGTATTCTTTTAAAACCACTGCCTCTTCACTATGGTCTGTGGCTTCACTGCTAACATCTGTTATTCCCCCCATTTATGTAGAGAATCTACCTCCCTTGCAGCGGATCTACACATTCATATGGCCTACAGACGTGATCAAAACCTTCAAGTTTTCTTTCCAAGAGATCCCCACTAATAACCGCAAATTATACTCTCTTCATGCGTTGCTATTCCTTGCGTGGAGCTGGGGTTGCCCTGCTTCCTACTTATGGATGGCTTGGAGTTTTTTTTTTTTTTTTTACCACCCCTATTCTTTAGTCTTTTCTGCATGCTTGGCCTTTAGTGGCCTATGTGAAGGCGTGGATACCATGCTCCTTTGACATTTGCAATTTATTTTTTTTGTCTGGAACCTTGGGCTGCAAACATTTTTCACTTGCTTTCCTGCCAAAATCCTTGTTCATTTGACCTGTTGTTTAGTTGGCTTCCTAAAATTTAGAGCAAGGCAGTAATTGACAAGACTCTTCAATTTTTTGATTGTAGCGATCATTACAAATACAAATTATGGGTATCTTGCTCATTTTGATGCTGGATATAAGATTTGTAACTCTGCCCCTATCTCCTCCAGACATACCATCTACCTCATCCATAATTAAAACAAATTTCTGACTCCTTTAACTATTTGAGTGGCCAAAATTCAAAGCTTGATTGTTGATTAACTCCTTTATTGAATTTGATGTGCTCCCCCCAATGCCTCTTTCTATCTTAGAATCAGCTTTGCCATGGTTGTCACTAGCATTAACCTCAATTATTGTGAAACCAAGCATTTGATTTATCAATCTTGCAGAAGTAGTCTTCCCAATACCAATCATCCCACTTAAAAGCACCGCCTTTTTGGAGATGTCACTATTGCTACCACTACCACATTTTTTGGCTTTTAGTCCCTTTGGTCTCAATGTTTAGATGTTGTTTATCCCAATGTGCCAGCCAATCATGTAACTATTTCACAATGGATTGATTCCCAATTATATCATTAGAAGTCTTTGGTCGATAGTTCTCTGTCCATATTTTTGTATCTCCTTGAGACATTTCTTCAGATGTATCAAGTGCTTTATAAGTGTGATAGGAATACCTAGGTCATGGAATTAATGATTACATCTCAAAATAATGTCTTTTACTCACAATTTGGCATATATTTTGTGCCTTCTCGATGTCATGAAAACTCAAGAATCAATGCCTAAAACAATTCCACAAAATGCGATATGCCTTTTCATGCCTCTGCATATTAATGTGATAACTCAAAACTAATTCCTTTAAAGATGATATGTCATGTAATAAAAAAAATGACACATTTATAACCACATTTTCACCCACACCTTTTCTATTCAGTCTGATGCAATTAGTCGAACCCTAAGTGGGTCCAGCTAAAAAAAAAAAATTGTTTCCAAACAATTGAACTACAAAACTGGTCCATTGACCCTCTGATGCTGATTAGAATCAAGTTCAACCATTGAAAACCACTTTTAAAACTCATTTTTCAATGTTCAATCAACTGTCAAATATGCGTCAGGAGGTCCATTAACTGGCTTTGAAAACTAACCAAATCAACTGATCATGTCCTGAAATTGAATACGTTGAGTCTTTCCTCTGCATTCTTGTACGCTGTCGAATCTTGTCTCATGACGAATTCAAGGTTAAAAGATATTCATTGTCACAGTTGACCTCTGAAAATCACCTACAGATAAACAAGTCAGAAAACACTAAACTGGTCTTGGATTTGGCTCGAAAAACTAGGCAAACAGACACTTGGGAAGACAAAAACAAGGGCATCAGTTCTCTGTCATGAGAATAGTATGAATATGCAATTTGGGCTCATGATGAATCACAAGACGCAAATGGCGAGCGGTCAAAGTAAGCTACTCAGAATTGCTGATTGGAAACATTGACAAGATAATGCTTTTTGCAAATGGAATTGACCAAGAAAAGTGTGCACACGGATTTGTCATAACTTGCAAACTGACACACTTGGAGTATTTTTAGAAGACAACATAGGGGTATAATCCATTCAAACTCACCAGTCACAGATCTCAAGTTATAACACCTCGAACAAGGGTCCCAATCAATCTGCAAATGCTGACACTAGTAAAAGGTTACAAATTGCGTTTGGAATTGCATTTGAAAACTGATCAAATAGATTTGTCAAGACTTAAAAATTGAAACATAGGAAGTCTCTGACGTCTACAATGAAACACAAAAGGAATTTTAACATTTTAATCAACTGGTCAAAAGTTATAGCATGTCAAACAGGGCCTCCCAAAAATGTGAACAACTACACAAATGTACAAAACAGTAAATGACCAACTTTGAGGGGTTCGAAACTTAGTCAAACAGACTCGAAATGATTGGAAATCTGAAACATAGGTTTTTAGGTATGGATACTAGATACTCAAAGAGTGGCAAGTCATGACGAAAATCTGGGTGCAAGATATTAAGGCATAAACAAGGCTTCTTATCGCTGTTTGACACTTCGTGTAAAATGCAAGATTGACAATTTCTAAAAGCAAGACTTCACCAAATGACTCAGAATGATGATTTAACTTCATGGAACACTTAGACAGGCTGAAAAAGGGGTGTTAGAAACATTAAACACCTTTTAGGCTTCAGAGTGGCAGTCGGGTGCATAGGCATCAAAAAGCTTTAATGGGGCTTAATTTCTCAACAATGCTCAAAATAAGGGCTGAAATTTTGAGTGCCAACAGGTTGCATGGTTAAGACTAATCCAATATGAAGTAAACATAGATGAGATCACTATAGGATTTATCATATTGTTATCTGAAGAAATAGACAAGAAAGTCCAACCCTTCAGCAACTATGAGTCAGTCAATATTAGAATCATGGTGCAAACAAAAGCGCCCAAATGGATAGGAAACAAAAGATGATGATAGAAGATCTTGAGGTGATCTTGGAAAAGGACCACATCAGACAATAGAGGGAAAAGGAAAAGATGAAGACTCTAATGATGAAGAAGAAGAAGATAAATAATCAAAGGGTAAAGCACTAGTTGTTGGCAAGCCCAAGGATACCAAATAGAAGAAAGTTGAAATTGTTGATCCTAACATAAAGGAGGATCTAAAGAAGAATATGAGAAAGGTAGTTAGACATCCTAAACCTAAGCCAAAGATGAGGACAATAAAAGGATCCAAGGAAGCTGAGTCCTCTACTTCTAAGACCAAGAAAAGCCTAGCAAAGAGGAAACAAACTATAGAGACCAAGAAGAGCCTACCAAAGAGGCCAAGAAGAAAATTGGTTGTTACACCTGATGAGGAGGAGGATGAAGAAAAATGAACTAAGTTTAATGATTTTAGAAAGATTCAATTTTTACCTAGACAACCTCCCATGACAATTGATCAAGTATGTGAAATTATTAGGAACTCAACTGGCATAGCAGGCTTCAAACAAAGTAAATATGATTCTTTAAATAAGGAAGACCAAGAAAAGATTGAGAAGGCCATGCTACACATGATTGAAATTTTTAAATATACACCTATAGAATTAGGTAAATATATTCTTGAGGATTTGTCTAATAAATCAGATGCAAAATGGAAGTGGGCATTATCCACTTTATAGAGGGCCACACCACCCTTACTCACTCACAATCAAGAAAGCAACAATATGGAGACCAAAAAAAAATGCTTCACAAGAAATTTTATTATACTTGAAGATCCTTACAACACCCACAAGATGATATCAAGCTTCTCCTTGAGCTTCTCCTTCCACAACTTCTACTTCTCAAGTTTCTACTCCTCGAGCTTTCACTTCTCAAGTTTCTACTCCTCGAGCTTTCACTTCTCAAGCTTCCACTTCTCAAGCTTCTCCAAGCTTCTCCAAGCTTTCCAAGCTTGATTAGAAATGTTCATATGCCTTGCTTAAATAGGCACTTACCACCCAATACATGACTTATCCACAACCTTCTAGAATTCCTTTACAACCTTCTAAAACTTCCATAACCTTCTACAATATCCACAACTTTCTACAATATTCATAACTTTCTAGAATTCTACCCACACACCTTGATAAATGAAATGACAACCGTTTATTTTTTATTTTTTTCTATTATGCCACCTATGCACCTCGAAAATAGAAATCCTCTTTTCCTTTCTTTTCTTCTTTTTTCCTTTTTTATTTTTTTTATTATTTCTCCTCTAATTTTCGTCACTTTTCTCTCTCCTCTAGAATTTTTTTTTTTTTTTTTCAAACTTTTTTTCTTTTTTTTTAAATAATAATTTTTCCATGCAAGATGCTCCTACATCAGACTCCCCCAATAGATAGAAAAGTGTGTCCCCACACTTTGACACCAAAAAGAAAGGTCTACAACCATCTTCATCTTTACCAAAGGTTTCCACCTCAATAGGGACAAGGAAACCACCATGAAAATCTTCCACATCTGCATCCATATGTCAAACACCAACATCTCAACCATCCAATCAGCATGCTTACTCCCAGGAACAAACTGAACATAATGCTTCATCAACAAAACCTCACTCACATCAGCAACTAGTGAATCCATACCAACAATAACAAGCTCTGCATTAGCATCAACATGTAGATCTCCATCAACGCATGCCAAACTCTCAACACCAGTAACCTCATTGCTCACAATAAGATGCTCTGTAATACATAACTCACCTCCAACAACAACCGGGTCATCCACGATCGAGTGCTCTACAACATACAAGTCACCACCAACATCAACTAGATCATCCACGACCAAATGCTCTGTAGTCTCCATGTCAGACTCAACCAACTGATCATGAAAACCATCCTCCATCCCAACATCAACAAAATTAGGAATATCTTTAGCAACAACCTCTAGTTGCTCTGCAGGTTCTGCATCAGACTCCACAAACTGATCAGCAAAACCATCCCCTTCCACCTTGACCTTCTTAGCTTGATTAGCCAATCTAGCATCCAACCGAGAAATCATCTTAGAAAAAATCCTCTCCACTATATCATGGATTTTTTCAATCATCTTAGGGTCCAATAATCTTGGAGCCATCTCCCAAGATCTTCGTAAACCCTCTGCAACAAATCCTTCCCACACTCCTTGTGACAACCAAATTGTTTGCAAGTCAAATCGTAACCTGCCAACTCGCACGAACAATCAGGAACCACATCACAAGTCTAGGACAACAGATTTGCAATCCACCAGCTCTGATAAACTTCACCCAACCAAGGTCCTGGTACAAACTACCTCACACTTCGGCGATCTGCTTGTACACTCAGGAACTCCTGCTCTGATACCACTAATGTAGGTACGCTCTGATACCACTGATAGAGGGCCACACCACCCTTACTCACTCACAATCAAGAAAGCAACAATATGGAGACCAAAAAAAAATGCTTCACAAGAAATTTTATTATACTTGAAGATCCTTACAACACCCACAAGATGATATCAAGCTTCTCCTTGAGCTTCTCCTTCCACAACTTCTACTTCTCAAGTTTCTACTCCTTGAGCTTTCACTTCTCAAGCTTCCACTTCTCAAGCTTCTCCAAGCTTCTCCAAGCTTTCCAAGCTTGATTAGAAATGTTCATATGCCTTGCTTAAATAGGCACTTACCACCCAATACATGACTTATCCACAACCTTCTAGAATTCCTTCACAACCTTCTACAACTTCCATAACCTTCTACAATATCCACAACTTTCTACAATATTCATAACTTTCTAGAATTCTACCCACACACCTTGATAAATGAAATGAAAACCGTTTATTTTTTTATTTTTTTCTATTATGCCACCTATGCACCTTGAAAATAGAAATCCTCTTTTCCTTTCTTTTCTTATTTTTTTCTTTTTTATTTTTTTTATTATTTCTCCTCTAATTTTCGTCACTTTTCTCTCTCTAGAAATTTTTTTTTTTTTCAAACTTTTTTTTTTTTTTTTTAAAATAATAATTTTTCCATGCAAGATGCTCCTGCATCACCACTGAAAAGAAAATAAGGGACACTACACTAGCACAAAAAATGTCCAATTTAGGGAAGATGCGTGTGTCTATTTATGTAAGATATTTTTCCAAGAAATTCATGCCAAAAGTAAGGGCATATAAAAATTTTAAAAATAAAGAAGATAAAGTTGAGAAGGAAAGCATTTGGATATGGAAGAAATAATTTGGATTGCTACTTCCATCAGCAGTAGAGAAAAAGGAGGAAGAGGGCAGAGATGCCATAGAGTTAGAAAGTCAAGTAGATGGTGATGAACTTGAGAGACTAGAAGAACAAGTGAGGAAGTTAGTAGAAGGGACTAAACAATAGGATGTTGCCACTATAGAGGATGTTCTTAATTTATCACCATAGAATCATAACATATTAATTGAGGAAGACTTGAAAAATTCTTAATCAAATACCTTAGACACCTCTCTCCCATGCACCAATCCAATTTTGTTACAATTACAAGATTATCCATGGATTGACAGTACATCAAATGTTACTACTTAAGTTGCATTAGTAATAGTTGTTCAAGAAATAGGTGTTGAGCAACATGGCAAGGCCATCATTGTGCTACCAAAGTATACACATGATATTGATGGGTAAGTAGAAGAAAAAGGTAAAGCATATTAATCTGCTCAAGATGCCACAGAGGGAGAAAAGAAGGTAGAACCATCCAAGTTAGCAGAGATCGAGAAGCCTAAGGAGCAAGAGGTTACTATTCAAACTCTTATTTAGCTATGTTCAAGTATTGTTCACACTAATGCATTAACTATTACACCTCTTCAATAGGTTACATCAACCCAATAGGAGAATACTCCCATTGAATAATGAACACTTGGATGGAGTGCAAAGGGAAAAAAATTGAAAATATCATTAAGTAGTGATAGCACCCCTCAATCATAGATAATATCACAAACATTTGACACATCACAAATACCAGTAAGTTTAGATGAGATCATCACATTACCCAAATATGACCCTAACAATATGACATTGGAGAAAATGCAAGATCTACAAGTTTTGCTAAGTTGGAAGACAAAGAAAGAACAAATAAGGAGGGAATTCAATAAAAAGTAGGTAATACATGATATTAAAGACATTTTTGTAAATGCTTTTAATATTCCTAATGTGAATGAGTAGAGACTAATTTTGCACCAATTAATGTATATAATTGAGAAAGTGAATGTTGGAAATATAGAGACCAATGAGAAAATGATACAATGGTTCAAGAAAAAGTTTGAGCACAAAGTTTTGGATAAAGTCTCAATTAAGCTTGTAATCAAGTAGATTAATCTTTCTAACCTTACAACTATTTTGGAAGGGATTTTGACAATTATTCATTCATTGTATATAAGACTTTGTGATGTTGATTTCTTCACTATGGGGAATCAATGCTCCATTGATCAACTACAAGAATATTTGAAGGATTGTGCTAATTCATTGAAAAAGAATGAAAGTTCAAGCTCTCATTCATACAATTAATTAACATTTGGTCAAGGGAGATTAGCCAAGCTGATGGCTAAAGATAGAAACATTATATATAAATTGATTTCAATATGAACCATGTTTCTACCTCATCTAGAGGTAATACAAAAGGAACTATCAGTTGCACAAGATTTAGTTAAGAGATATCCTCATCTCTTAACTATATATAGTTTAGTTGATCTAGTTTCTCAACTAGAAATCTAGATTCAGGGCCTAGAATTAGCCAGATCCTAATGGAATCAAGGATTAAAGGTAAACTTATCAAATCATAAAACATTTTTGGACAAGTATCAACTAACCCCTAAAAACCCCAAGCCATAGAGTGTCAAAAAAAAGGGGGAAATCATTCATGAAATCACTCACATGGGAAATCATATTAGAATCACTAAAGGAAAATCAAATGAATTAGCATTAGAGATCATAGGATCACATCCATGTACATATATTATGTATATCAGAGTTAAGCTTTTCTTCAAGATAGAATCATAGTCAAATGGGGAGTGCTATATGTTTTATCTTTTGAAATTTTAATGAATTTCTAAGTAATGAAAAATTATTTTGCAACTAATGTCAAAGGGGGATATTGTTGATATATAAGCCTTATTTTCTATTAGTGTCTCAAAATTAGTCATTTCCTAGGCAAGGTTGGTCATTCATCACTATGACCAAGTCATCCAAAGAAGGTTGAGCTACATGAAAATTTTTTTATTTTACTACATGCCAAACAAGTCAAAGGTTGCACAGCACCTCAGTTTAGATCGAGTCACAATACATATCAGGTAAAATATATGGAGACCGAGTGATGTAAATTTAATTTATGTCAAGTGATTTAGTACATGTCAAGCCTATAGAATTTGAGGGATAGCATAAATGTTACTTATGACCGAGCATCAGGACATTCAATTATTGACTAAACCAATTTTTACATGTGTTTGTAATGGCACAACCACTTATGTAAATAATTTTTGTCAACTTCAATGATATACTTTTTTATTCTAGAGATAGCTAAGGAGCTAATTATATATTTTGTTAGACGACATCAATCCCTACAAAGGAAGAGTAACCAATTAGAAAATCAGAAGGACTAAGTGGAAAAAAGGTAAATTTTGAATCATTGATTTTGATCTAGAACCTTCCATGATTGTCTACTTAAGAAGGGATAAAACCCTAAATTAGAAGAATGTGAAGGAAGATCATGAATGTGCAAAAAGGATAAGCATAGAGAAAGGAAGGCTAAGTTTGATAGAGAGATCAGACTAAGCAGCCTAGTAGTGAAGGGGAGAATGGATAAAATCAAATAAGGAGATCAAATTTAGACATTGAAGATAGAAGATCTATAATTATCTTTGTGAGAGAAAATTGAAGGATCAGATACTAAGATATTATAACCAATGTATCAGGGAAAATCTCCTAATAGAGTGGTTTTAATAGACCTAGTTAAATCTCCTAACAAAGTGTGAACTTCATTATAAGTTTAAATCATTTAATCAAGGTAGGATTAATAGTCTTGTAATTATTTTAACCAAGAAGAGCCTTCACAGGGTAGATCATCATAAGTGGTCAAAATTGTAGCCCTAACAAGAGAACTTTGTTGTTGCAACAATGAAGATTTGTAGGTGTCATCCCTACCCCAATTTTACCTTCACCTTGGAGGGTTTCTTGGTTACCAAAATCTTTGTGTTATGTGTTTACATTTTCATGTTGATGGATGTCATCCATAGTTAGATTAATTTCAGTTTTACAGTTCATGATTAAATGGTATATGATCTAATATATGACATTGATTAGGAGTGAATGCAGATAATTTGTTATTTTTTTCAAGAAGTGAAAATTTTTATAGATCCTAATACACCCCCACCCCTCCTCTTATTATATTGCTTCCCAATAATAATTCCAACACATTGTTGTTGGTATTGATCTCTCTTCAAATAGATTTGATGGTTTATTTTATCTACATACTTTTAGGACATTTCCCTCTTTTCTGATAATTTTACTACCTTTCCTTTATCTAAATCCTCTCCTTCCTACCTTATGATATTGAATCTTTACAGCTCAAGGTATCAATAGCATCGTCAATTTTCTTTGAAAAAATCCTCTTCTCTAGTAAGAAGATAGTCTTGTGTATCTTAGTCGTAGGAAATGAAGCTTTATTTTTCACTTCTATTTTGCATTATGATAAAAAAAAAAATTTAAATTAAGGGTTGCTTGAACTCTAGTATTACACTTTGACTGTGAAAGTTTTGTGTATGGATATGGATACCATGAAGCTTGTGTGAATCTATCTTATATCAATGATGTAGATAAATATATGCTTAATATTCCTTTTTGTAAATAAGTTTTCAAAGTTATGATATTCCTCTAGAATTTATTTTCTTGTAGCTGTGTTTTTACTATGAAATAAATATATTCTCATTCTATTGTGAATATGTTGTGTTTCCATCATTTTCATGAATCTAGAAACCTACTTTATTCTACTCATTTGAATCATTTCTTGTAGCTCTAACTTTATCAAAATTGGGAAGGTAATTTCTTGCTATAACATGCTTTATGTTGGAATTACAAGTGGGAAAGGTAATCTTCTTTTGGGGGAGAGGGGGTGTGGGTGGTGAATCAGGAGTTTAAACTTTCTCCATTCATACATCACATGCATTAACATACTAAAATAACATGTAAAGTAAATGCATCTAAAACATATAAGAAATTAAACACACACATTTGACACCAAATATGATTACCTAGAAACCCTCCAAATGAGAACGTAAAACTGGGGTGGGGATGACACCCACAAATCTTCACTACTGCAAAAATAAAGTGTAGCCAATTAAGGTTACAAAGGTTTGACCATGAAACATGATCTTCCTTGTAAAAGGTTTACCTTGATAAAGGCTTATAAAGACTATTAAGTCCCACCTTGTTAGAGGATGTCAACACCTTGTTAGAAGTGTGCTTAGTTAAAGGACTTCTGATCACTCACTTGGAATGTCAACCTATTAAAGGATTTGATAAGGCCTGTTAGGACCACTCTACCTAGGAGATTTAAATAAAATCACCTGTCAAAATGTCTTAGCATAGATCTTGTAGTTGGCACTTGCTTGCCTCATAACAGATCACCTCTATCCAATCTCTAATTAATCCTTCCATGATCTAATTTAACAATGCTATATCCTTAGGTGGCTTAGGGTTAGGTATGAATCTATAGTTGAGATTCATCCATTTTGTGACTTAAACCTTCCCATTTTTTGATTGGTTACATGTAATTGCATAGGGAATTTTCATGTAGATTCATCCTTATCTCTAAAGAATCAAAATCTAACCTTATATCGGCTAACAAATGATTTACATAGTTTTTTGTGCCATAACAAACAAGTATGTCCAATTTTTGTTACTTAGCATATGTAGTTACTAATGCTTGGCATATACTATAATTTTTCTTCTGACTTGACACCTAAACTACTCAACATCTACTGCTCACTCAACACTTGAATCACTCAGCATGGTCTATCTACTTAGCACTTGAATGACTTGGCACATGAGTGACTTAGCACTCATTGCAACTCGGAATGGTCTTGTATTTACATATTATACTCAACATGCATTACTATTTTTTCATGAACTAAGTAAATGTCTTAAGTGTGTTGACACTCAATTGTCAAAACCAATCTGAGATCAACAATCTCCCCCTTTGACATGAGTGTCAAAAACACTTGAATATACATAAACAATCTGATCTTCTCGAGTATAACATATCCATGACTTGGCTTATATATAGAACTTCAAAATTTTCAAAATTTTGGAATAGCCTATATACCTCAAAATGTATAACTCCCCCTAAGTTAATGTGTTTGTTCTATATCCAAAATCTATTCTCCATTTTGAGTAGATCTATCTCTACTGACTAATACTCTTCAACTTCAATGCACTTATGATCTTTATGCTTTGCCTTTGTTTATATCTACTCTACTATGTTTCTATCTCTACATTGTATTTCTCAAAAATATATATCATTCGGGTCAAAATCTGATTACTCCCCTTTCATTCATGCTTTCTCTTTTTCTTTTTCATCTCTCCCCCTTTCTTTTTCTTTCTTAATCTGGCCCCCTTTCTTATTTACTCCTTTTATTCATCTCTCTTGCTTCCTTATCTCCCCCTTTCTTATTTATCTCCCCTTTTTTGACACTTATCTCAAAGGGTCTATACACTTATAGTGTATTTGTCCAAAAAAGATTTATGGACTTCCATGATTATTTTTAGAGCTACATCCCAATTATCATATGCAACATCCAATGACTTAACTTTGATAGCAAGCTCAACTGCAAGGTGTGCTAGGTCATCTAATGTAGAAAGATTGGGATCTTTCTTTAACAAAGTTTTTGCATAGCCTAATTCTTTGTGGAGTATGTCCATGTTTGGGGTGAGAGAGGCCTATATTTGTGTCAATTTTGCTCTTATATTAGCCTCTTCTACTATTAGCATAGCTAGTTGACTCTATGATTGAAGCAATGTATGGAAATTCTTCTCACTCTAAGCTGGGTTCTTAAGTAGTTATGTACCTAATATACTTAGATTCCTCTCTAACCTCAAAATTCTATGTCTGGTATCTTGGGTTAAGAGTGTGGGATCACATAGTTTGGTGTACAATGAGAATATGTTCTCAAGTACCTTCTTCACATCCTCAACCTTAGTTATATCACCAAATAGCTTTTCATTCACTTTTCCTTGAAACTTTCTTTCAGACCATTCCAAAATTTTGGCATTAGCATCTAGGTCTTCATTATTAACCTTCTCCACAATATCTAACAATTGTTCCAATAGTGGCTTGGTTTATTCAGGAGTAGGCAAGCTGAATGCATCTAAAAAGATGTCTTTAATTTCTTGTAATGCTTTCTTTTTCCTGTACTCCTTTCTAAGCATTTCCTAGTGTTTCTTCTTCTCTAGAGCTTGTTGTAGAATGCTTATTTGATCAATAGTCATTGTGTCATAATCAAATTTTGGAATCATTGTCTCTTCATCTAAAGTGATATCACCATAATGAATTACCTTTTCAACTTTAGAAGAGTTTGTGCCTGGCACTAAGATTTGCATGGGTACTGCTTTCATGCTCAATTCCTAAAGAAGTTTTGTAGGTGAGGAGCCTAATGTTGGTAAAGTTACCAATGCCTATATGGCCTCCTACTCCTTTACCTTTGGTGTTTTTTTCTCCTTCTTCGGGATTTTCTTGATCTATGATAATGAGATGAGTTGCACCTTCTATCTATGTTGTAGGTATAGATGTATTTGTCTATCTTATTTTCTCTATTTCTATCTCTTCTCCTCTTCTATGGTAGTATGCCTCTACTCAACTGTCCTCTTTAACACTTATGTCAACCTTGATTGATGTGTCTATGGTTTTTGGAATCAAAGGTTAATCACTAGTAACTATAGGAATAGAAAAAGGTGGTTCTTGTGTATTCACCTTATCCCTTGTAACCTTGGTTACTGCCTTTTGAGTTCTTCTATAATGATGAAAATTGGATTTGTATAAAGTTGAGCTTGTAGCATAGATTGGTCTAAGATCTTTTTCAAATCTTCTACAGTTAATGGATTGATGTTCTGAGCTGATGCATCAGAGACATCCTTAACAATTATAGTCTCTATAGGTGCACTTGTGTCATGAGGAGGACTGGCACTCAACATTTTTGTGTCATGAACACTCTATTTCTCATGTTGCTATTCATCTATTGCCATGTCAATGTCCATCTTTTCAGTCTCCTCCTCTGTATTTTTCTCTTCCTTGCTATCATCTTGATCATCTTCTTCTTTATCATCATTTTTACCCTCAAAGGGGTCCTTTTCTCCTTGCTTCATAGTTTCTAATCCATAAATTAATTTCCATATTTGAGTGGATTTCTTCACAACATCTTCAATGTCATCTTGGAGAATGCTAAAGGCTCTATATTTTGGTGTGAACCTTCCTCCATATTTCTTATTTGCCTTAGCAATTTTCCCTTTTGTTAGTTCTAACATAACTTAGGCTAGAGTAGTCTCCCTTATTTTCTTTTCCAAATTTAAACAATAGTGCCATTTTTGCTCAACTAAATCATATAATGGCTTGGGTACTGAGTTGGAAAATTCTAATGGTGTATTCTTAAATTTGGACATCATTATCTATAGGGCTTCTTCTACTAACTTTTTCTCCTCTTTTTCCATATTATCAAAATTTACATTCTTAAGACCAGACAAATCTACATTATTTTTGATATTTTCACACATATTTTCAAGATCAGAAAGTGGTGTATGACTTACCACTTTGAATTGGCTTTAATCATCTGACTCAGTTCTCTCTTCATCTAAGTCAAGTTGAGCAATGTATTTTCTTCTCTATTTCTTCTACTCTTGGCCTCCTTGTTCTACCTGCTTTGTTTTCTCCTTGGCCTTTTGTTTGGTGGATCTTATGCTAGCTCTGGTGGCTAGTGTTGTTGTCTTTGTTTGACTCAATTTAGCAACCTTCTTTGCTTTGATCATAGGCGGTGCCTTGGCCTTTCTCTTTTTAGGCTCGTCATGTGTTGGTGCTTCCTTGGCTTCCTCTTCCTTGACACCCTCTTCTTCTTCTTTGTCCTCACCCATACCTTGTGTTAATGCAAGAGGTTATTTAGTTTGTTCTTGTTCTTCCTCTCCTTCCTCTTCTTCTTCTTCAACACCCTCACCAAATTTGGCCTTAAGTTTCTTCACTAGCTTATCCTTCTTCTTTAGTGTGGAGGTTGTCTTTAACTCCATTTCTACTTTGGACTTCATGACATTATAATTACTAAAGATTTTAGCTATTTTATCAACTTCCTTAGCAAGAAGTGTAGTAATGGTAGTTGAGGCTTCATCAACATTGATTTCATAACCTAAGGGTCTTAGCCATCTTATCCTAGGTATGACAACCTATACATATGTGTAATCAATATCTACAAGAAAACACATATCACTGTAGTATTTTTCAACCAAAGAAATAGGTATTCTCATCCTCTACTTCATAGACTTTTTAAAGTCTTAAAAATAGCTTGTCATGATGATTTCAAAATTCTCACCCATCTTCTCAATGTACTCATTGATCTAAGCAGCAACTTTCCTTTTTGTCTTCCATCCTATTTTTCCAAAAGATGGGAATGCATTCTATACATAAAAGAACATGCAAATTAGGATTAATCCAAATTTGCATTGTGCACTTTTATTCTTCTTGACTGCTCCAAGGTTCTCTGTTATTTGTTGCAATTGAAGTTTAGCCAGATCATAGGTATGATCTTTCTTCATAATTTTTTATCCCACATCCACTACAATTTAGGGCACACTGTTCAGTCTACTTGATTGATAAAACTTATGAGAAATAACCTTTACTCCAAAGTTTATTAGTGGATCTGTGATGGTGTCTATTTTCATTCCATGTTTATTCCACTTTGCACCAGTATTCTTCTCTATTGCCTCTTTAAAGTCACTTCATAGAGTCTTTGGTCGATCTAGAGTTGGAAAACCAATCACTCTATGGATTATTCTCTTCTAAATCTTTATTGGTCCTCCTTCTAGCCATAAGGATCCATCATGAATATTTATCAATACTATTCTTATCCATTCAGTTTTGAAAATAGTGGGGAATTCTAGGGCACATGTCAAACCCTTCCATTTAACAATTTTGAATTCTTCTTTTGAGATGCAATTTTTTCACAATCTGTCATAGGCTTCTCTTATCTCCATATCACCTATTCCACCTATCTTGTAGTTATAACATTTTCTAACATCTTGGACCATAATGACTTTCAGGGGAATCATGGATAGCATGCCTGAGGGATCTTATTTATAAGAAACATCTGGAGTTGCTTTGAAATCTGGTTGTTTTACCTCATTATTAACTAATCATACATTCAAAACCTTTTTCCGTTCTACATTTCTTGAGCTAAATGCCATTATGATAAGCTAGGGTTTCTAAAAATGTAAATTGTGTAGCTCAACTTGTAAATAAATACCTTTGAAATTCAAAGAATAGGAGTGAAATCATCTCTAAGATCTTTGTAGTCACTTCAAACAAACTTTTGAATTGCCTTCTACACTTTTAGCTCTTGCTCGAATTTGAAATGATGAGAAATGAGCAAAAAATGACCATATACCCTTCAAAAACCCTTGCAATTAATGCTTAGTGCTTCTATGACTATAAACTTGGCATCAACACAATTTTAGATTCACCTAGCATCTATAGCTATTACCATCAGTCGGTAGCTACTATGGACTTGGCATCAACTAGCTAGCCTAGCAACTTGGCACTAACTAGTGTTCCACTTCGCATCCATTAGAGACTTTTCATGCTCAGCAACAACATGAAAAATTAAAGTTTAATCTTGGATTTTCAACAACATCCTGCATCTTTATTCATGCTAATGTAGTCCTTTTAGTACTAACTTCTTTTGGAACTAACATATGATATAATAATTTGAATATTAGTCCCACATACCTCTCGTTTGCTTAGTTTGATGAGGTGTGACCACTTGACCCATTGGCTGAAGAGATCCCTTCTCCATTTGATGTATTACAACCATCTTTCTTCTTCCATGTCTTATTCATCTCACTTCTAATGTGTTCAACATATTCCTTTCCTTTCCCTTTATCAAATCAACAACTTAGTGCCTTTGACCTAGTTGGACAATGTTTGCTAATGTGACCAGTCTTCAAACAACCAAAGCATTTGGTTTGACTCAACCACATTTTGTAGTTACCATTGAAGTGAGTCCTAATGCAATTCTCAAGTACATGTCTATATTCTTGACAATACTGATAGCTATATCTTGTATTGTAATCCCAATTATAATAATTTCCATTGCTTCTTACCTTTTTTGGCTTGCTTGATGACCATGTGGACTTGGATCTATATTCAAAGGCTCTATGTCCATATTTTTGATAGTTGTAGCAATATCCTTCAAATTTTGGTGCATGCATGGTTCTAGTTCTACATTCATGTGCCTAATGACCTTGTTTATTACACGTATGACAATGGACCATGTTCTTAGACTTAGCATTCCGATTTGTATTCTTGCTTCTATACACATTAGTAGTATGTCCTTTCTTTCCATAATTATGACAAGTAGGTTTGGAATTCTTACCTTTGATGTTCCTATCTTCAGCAGCTTTGGATGATTCTCCTTCCTTAGTGCTTGTGTAGCCCAATCCTAATGTACTATCTCTGTTGGATCTAGGGGATTTTAGTAATTGCTCAAATTATTTGATGGCTTCATTTGGCTCCTTGAAACTTTCATCAAACTCCTTTTCTCTTTTTAGGTCATTCTAGTTATCTCAATGTCCTTGACATTCAACTCATGATGAGCATTCATCATTTGGCTCAAGGTATCCAATTGCATGTTTGAGATTTGGGATAGCTCTATTGACTTCTCTTCCAGTCTTTTTGCTAGAATTCTTTTGTCTTCTTCAATGATGGCCTTTTCTTCCATGGCTTTCTTCTTTTGTTAAGTCACCTCACATAGCAGTATAGCTTGTGATTCTTGCTCCAACTTGAGATTTATTATTTCTTCAACTTGTGCTTTATTCTTTTCCATTAGATTTGCGATTGTTGCATCAAATTCACTGGAGTTACCATCTTCAAATAGCTTTGTGGTGTTGATCTCTTTGTATTGTGTGTCATTCTCTTCTATAGAAATCTCTTTCCTTCTCTTCAAGGAACTCTTCAAAGCATTTTTGGCTTCATTTAGTTGATGTAGTATAAGATGTATCTCAATCTCCTGGTTCTCAATGGTCTTCCCCAATTTGTCAACTTCCATTTCAAGATCTTTTCCTCTAAGTTGCAAAGCTTCTCCTTCTGATAACTTGGCTCCAATACCAATTTTTGGAATTACAAGTGGGAAAGGTAAACTTTTGGGGGCGCAGGGGGGGCGGGGGGGGGGGGGTGTGAATCAGGAGTTTAAACTTGGACCCATAAAACTTTCACCATTCATACATCACATACATTAACATACTAAAATAACATGTAAAGTAAGTGCATCTAAAACATATAAGCAATTAAACACACACACACACACACACTTGACACCAGATATGATTACCTAGAAACCCTCTAAATGAGAAGGTAAAACTAGGGTGGGGATGACACCCAAAAATCTTCACTATTGCAACAATAAAGTGTAGCTAATTAAGGTTACAAAGGGTTGACCATGAAACATGATCTACCCTATGAAAGGCATGCCCTATTAAATTCTTACAAAGACTGTTAAGTCCCTCCTTGTTAGGGGATTTGAACACCCTGATAGAATTATGTCTGGTTAAAGGACTTATGATCACTCACTTGGAATGCCACCCTATTAAAGGATTTGATAAGGCTTGTTAGGACCACTTCACCTAGGAGATTTAACTAAAATCACCTATCAAAATGTCTTAGCATAGATCTTGCGGTTGGCACTTGCTTACCTGATAAGAAATCACCTCTATCCAATCTTTGATTAATCCTTCCATGATCTAATGTAATAATGATGTATCATATATCCTCTATTCTTCACTTAACTGATCTTGCAATTCACTCTCACTACTAAGTCACCTTGAATTCTTTGCAAACTATCTTGTTTGCTCCTTCAATTCGATCATTCACCCCCTTCATAATGCTCTCAGTTCTCTTCTCTCTCTCATAAAAAGTTTAGGGTTTCATCTTCCTTAAGAAGAATGAGGTGGCTTAGGGTTAGTTATGAATCTATTGCTGAGATTCATCCATTTTGCCTCTTAAACCTTCCCATTTTCTGATTGGCTATATGTAATTGCATAGGGAATTTGCATGCATATTCATCCTTACCTCTAAAGAATTGAAATCTAACCATATGTCAGCTGAAAAATGGTTTACATAGTTGTTTGTGCCATAACAAACAAGTATGTCCAATTTGTGTTACTTGGCATATATAGTTAGTGATGCTCGGCATATACTGTAATTCTACTTCTAACTCAGCACTTGAACTACTCGGCATTTACTATTCACTCGGCACTTGAATCATTTAGCATGGTCTATTTGCTTGGCACATGAGTGGTTCAAAACTCATTGCAACTCGGCATGATCTTGTATTTATATATTATACTTGGCATGCATTACTAGTTTGGCATGAACTAAGTAAATGTCTTAAGTGTGTTGACACTCAATTGTCAAAATCAATCTGAGATCAACACTTTACTAGGATGGGCTTCTTTTGTTTTCATTAATTTGTTGTGGATTGTCAAAAAGGTTATTCAAGTAGTTATTGAAGCTTTTTGATGAAAGAAAACTTTTTATTTATGCGAATATGGATCTCATTTTCCCATGCTCTTAATAAATCTAAGACATTTTCTTTTCAATTTGCATAGAGCTTTCCTCTAATTTTAGTGACTTCTCTTTTCATGGACAATAATTCCATCTTTTACCTATTTGAATATAGATATTTTTGGCTAGAAACTTTTACTTGTCAAATTTTCACATTTTCTTGGTATATCTTGCACAACATTTCAATGCTCTATTACTTCCTTTATTTATTTTTTTAAACATTGTTTTAGTGGTGAGCATCCATTATTTGATCCTTTTTTAATATGTAACCTTGGTAGCTTAGATTCGATGACTATGCCATATATTTATTTTTGTAAACATAGAAGTTGTTGATTTGAATATAGTTTTTCTTTGTTTCTTAGTTGTACATCCAAACTGTGACATGCCTTGTAGTTATTGTACATTCTTTTCCTCTTTCTAGTATTCACAATATTATGAGACTATCATTCTTGTCTATCATGACTCCGTGTGCACAAAACATACACAATTTTTAAAAATTGGGATTTTTTGTGAAAGCATATGTTGATTATGGTCTTTGTTTGTAAGTTTATATTTACTTTCAGAAAACTCTTCATTTTCCTTATATTTAGCCATCCCCTTTTATTATATTAGATTTGTATTTAGATATGTCACTTATGTTTAGCTCATGTTATTGCTATGTTGTTAAGCTGACCACATGATGTCTTTGTAATACTAATATGTTGTTATTGTTTCTTGTGAGTAAAAAATTAAGCAATCTTTGTGAATTATTTTGATGTAAAGATGTTGATCGTTTCTTTTAAATTTACTTTCCTACCTTCCTCTAATTCAATGGTATTGACAACCCATGGTTTGGTGATAAGTACTTTGGAATTTCCTTGATTTGTTGTAACTGAAATAAAGTGTCATGATCTACATTTATCTGAAGTTTTTTCCTAAAAATGGACATGCTTGAAGAAATGGACATTCATTTGAACTTATAATGATGCTTCTTGAATAACAATACTCCTAATAGTTCATTATGCAATGCTCATACTTTTCTGAAATAACCTCTATTATATGTTGTTGAGTTGAAACATTTATGGATTAAACTTGGTAAATGTAGCCACCATCATGGTTTTTCTTGAACATTTTATTCATACAGCTATCCCTATACTATCAACTTGTATTTGTGCTCTTTTTTATCTTTATAAATTATTCTTGGCACATTAATATTTTATTTGAATCCAACTTTATATAATTTGAACATCTTTTTTTTAATTTCAAATAGCACTATTCTAAAGATTCCTTCATAAAATAATTGGTATCTCATTTCTCAATCATTTTCTAAAGATTCTTCCTATGAGAGAGTTGAATCATCCTATTTTGGACAAAACCCAGAACACATTTTTCAATATTCTTTCTTCGTTTGCTTGAAAAAAGAAACACAATGTGATTGTGCTTCTAATTTCTTTTTCTTTTTTTAAAATATGAATATATGTTCTCTTTTTTATTCCTTTAAGTAATCAAGCCTCTTATACTTCATTAGCTTTCCAATATCCATTATTGTAGTTGCATCAATATTAGTCAATCTATTCTTTGTCCAATGAGTTTACCAACTTGCCCACAAAGTAGTCCTTTGAGTTTGTATCTATAAGACTTTTCTTGATTTAAATACTTGTTTCCTCTTAATATTGAATCATTTAAATACTAGTAGACATTCTTGAGCACAACTTGCAATCCTTAAACTTGTTGAAACCCTTCACAAGATAAATCAAGGGGAATACCTTGTGGAGCCTAGTTGGAAATCTAAAAGAACTTTGTGATTGTTTTCAAAACTTGAACCTTATCTACACTTGTAGCTTTTTAATTAAGATGACTATTGTAATGTCCAGGATCTAAAATTCTTTTGGCTCTTATTTTTCTCTAAAACACTTGTAGCCTTTAGATTCTTGAATGTCACATTGCTTTGAAATCTGTAACTTTATGGCTGAAAAATTTTCAACCTTGTCTAGAATTTAAAATGTGGTGTGTTGAAAGGTTTTGTAGTTGTAATTCTATGTCTCCTCAATAGCATTGTGTCCAATTGTGTGTCTCCAACAGCTCCATGACTCAATTGAAAGGTTTCATACCTAAACTTGGGTGTGTCCCTTTGACAATGTTTTTATTTTCTTTAGTCTTCACCCCTTCCTGATTTGACCATAAGGTTTCATGCTTGTAGTTTATGGATGTCCCTTCTATGATCTCCTTAGTGTCTTCAATCAACTACTTTGGCTCAACCAAAAGGTCCCATACTTGTAACTCATGTATGCCACCTTAATAGTCTCCCTAAAATCTTTAGTCTTCATACATAAATCTACACATGCAACAAACTTATTAGCATAAAACCTGCTTTTCTTTTATATGTCTCTCTTTCCTTTTCACATTTTAATGCATTTATTTAAATGAACATATTGTAGGAACACAACTTATTGTAGACATTTTTGTAATGGTTTACGTTTCTTAATTTGTATGAACAAGCCCCCCTTTCTTTACGTTTTGCAGGTCTATTCAAAACTGGAGATTTGGGCCCAAGACTTCTTCAAAATTCAAAACAATGACTTTCCATTCAAGAAATGGATATTTTTTCCCTTATCTCTTCAGTACTTTTATGTTTATGCAATGTTTTTATTCATATGGTGTATTACGTGCTTACATGGCTTGTGTGGTCTCTAAATGTGTTGTATCAAGTAATATCTAAAATCTAAACATTTTGTACCTTATAAAATAGCTCCAAAACATATTTCAATAAAAGTGTATTATTTTTGTACTTATGTGTAGATTTGAATGAAAATCATCAAATTTATTCTTTTTTTTGCATTGTGTACTTAAAATTCTACATCAAAACCATTATGTAATATGCACGAACAAAAAATTAAAACACATATCACAACATATAGGCAAGTTAGACATAGCAATTTAGGAGGTGAGCTAAATTGGTTACATTTATAGCAACTTCTCAAGGGTGTTTTCCTACTAAATAGTAATAGACTAGCTATCTTATGCTTATCTATTTGTCACATAATCCTCTTCACAATTAAAAAATTAAACCTTCTCAAAAATTTAGAAAACTATCAAACTTTCAAAATTGAAACTTTTGTTGAAATAAACACACCACACCAAACTACACTTAAACTTAAACTTAAACTTAAAACTTCAACCAAATCTCTAGGCTGAAATAGGATTATGTAGCTATTAATTTTTATAATCATAGTATAGTTGTATCATAGTAAAGAGACGAATAAAGTTAATATTTTTATGGTCTCTTTCCTATGACATAAGAGTTGTATCCTAGTGAAGGCTAGCAGTTGCTAGCTGTTATGATAGCTTGCATATTTGGTCAAAGACATGCTTAAAACAACTATAAAACTCAATTTTAGAACCTAAAATTGTACCTTGTGTCATAATAGAAACTTGGTGTATCAATTCTGGTTATATTTGTGTGATATATTGGCTATCTTAGAGTGATTAGACTCCCTTTTTTTTGGTATCTTTATGTTTTTATGGTGGTATATCTATCAAGTATGATGAGAAATAATACATTGTACTATTGGTGTGCCTCAAGATATAGTTTTGAGTCAACTATAACTTAAAAATCAGATTTAATGCTTGTTGTTTTTCTGGGATTGATTCAAAAGAATTTGTACCAGCAATATGCATGAATGTTTTTCTAATTTCTATATAGCTAAAGGGCTAAAAACTAGACTGTGTCATTGTGAATCTACATGGAACTCAGGGGGTATGTATGATTCAAGGCATTAGAATATATTTCATAGTTTGTGTTGTATGTATCTCATGCATTAATGGAAGATTTATAGTGACATGTTGTAGTTTTTAGTTTTATTACTAACCACTAACAATTAACACATTGAACTTGAATCTGAACATGTTGAAATAGCACTTATTGAAATTTAAAAACTTAATCACACCTCTATTCTATTGTGCCAATGCATTTATTCAAATCTAAAAAATACCTCAGAAGCATCACTTGAGGTGAATCACATTAACTCCTCTCCTTAAAGTATAGACAAATAGAAAGCATTATGTGGAGTGCTAGCCATTATGACATATAGACCAGCCCAAATGGAATCAAATTTAGTATGCTTTCAAGCCTACTCTTTAAATCATCCCATTTTAATACTATGTCTCCTAGCTAGAAATTCTTTTGGAGACATCTTCCTATCAAAATTTATTTTTATTTGAGCTTGGTGAAGCTCAATTTTTTGCAAAGCATATCTCCTTTTCTCTTCTAATTCATTGAGTTTAGCCTATCTTATTTTCATATGCAACTCATCAATCATATCCAATTGATGCAATAAATCTAATTCTAGAAATTCAACTAAAAATAGGTAATATAGCTTCTATACCATAAACCAACATATAAGGAGACTGATGGAGGACACAACCCAAGCACAGAATGGACACAACACGAAAGGGAAAATTTTATTAACTATGAGAAAATGCTAATACATTCAGTACAGAGAAAATAGACTTCAAAACATGCCCTAAGGGCTTACAATAGTATAAATCTGGAGATAATTTCTCCTTTCAGTACCTCCTCTCAAACTCCACTTCGAACTACCTTTTACAATTCTAGAAATGTTTTTAAATAGACCCTAGAGAGTTAAGGATTAGGAATACATTCTAGAAAGTGATAGTTTGCATCCACCAACCAAATAGAAGGCTCTAGAAGCTATGTTAGAAGTCGATGCAAATCTAGAAGAATCCAAAAACGGTAACCGAACTTTTGGGAGGCATAACTTTTGAACCGTAGCTTCGATTGACAAACCATTTACATTTTCGGAAAGATCTCAAAGTGCTCTATAGCCCTATGGACCAGCTCCACTCATCCCCCATTTTTCAGCCATTTTTGAGGTCATTTAATGCCCCTAACCTGACTTTGAAGCATTCTTATGAGGTCTCCAAAAACTAAAAAATTGCGATAACTTTCAAACTGTGGGGCCTTTTGACCTTATTCTTTTTTTGGAATGCTCTAAATTACAATTACATTCATCTAGTCAATTTACACCTTCTAGTTCACCAAAATGATGGCTCAATTACATACTCCTATTTTTTTGGCATTTACACGTATCCCAAGGTGTTTGAATACTCTATCCTAGAACACTGATAGTGGAACTGTGAGAGTTGGAACCTTTATTTGACCCAAATGGGTATCAAAAAATGAAAACACATGAAACAGAAACTAAGTCTAAGTATATGTTTTTGGGTGACACAAGATTTTCGTTATACCTCTGGATGCTCCTGCATCAGAGACATACAAGTTGATCATTTAGGAGTTATTCTATCAGCCCATAGTGGTGATTTCAACTTCTCATGCCAAGAATGTTGATAACCTTCCAAGGCTTCTTTATAATTCAAATCAGGTTCTTGTTAGTGGATTTAGCTTTCCCCTTACCATGTGGATAATAATGTGATGAAGTATTTAGAATCACACCTTTCTTAGCAACCCATTCTACAACTTTATTTCTTGTAAATGCAAGTGCCTTATCTAAAATAATTGAATCTAGTATGTCAAATGTGCAAACTAAATTGTCATGTAAAAATTTAAAACAATAGTCTTATTTGCATTTCTAAGAGCCGTTGCTTCAGTCTACTTTGTAAAATAGTCAGTGGCTATCAATACCCACTTATGACCTACACTTAAAGGTGGGTTAATGACACCAATAAATTCTAGACCCCATTTCATAAATGGCTGGTCCACTTGAAAAGGTTGTAAGGGCATCACTGCTAATTTCTCTTTACCAGTAAGTATTGAACATTGTTTACATTTCTTTGCCCAAGAATGTACATCTTTAAATACACTTGGCCAATAATAGTCTACCTTCATCACTTTAAGAGTTGTAGCTCTTGGTAAAAAGTAGCTTCCAGTTGGCCATTCATGAAACTCAAGTAAAATAAGCTCAAACTAATTTGGTTTAATTCACCTTAGCAACACACCTTGCAAATCCTTCTTAAATAGAATACCATTCATTAAATGATAAGGAATAGCTTGCAATCTATAATAGATTCATTTTGATCTTTCCAAACCTTTAGGATAGTGTCATGTTTCTAAGAAAAGAATCATATCATCTACCCAATAATTTTGAATATTAGGAATAGTGATTTCTTCATCGTTAAGTAAATCTATAATAAAATCAACATCATCATTGAAATCATTATTTTTATTTCTAGGAAGTAATTCATACAAGCCTTTACCTCTTACCAACTTCTTAACCTTGATTTCAATATCATATTACATAGCCCTAGTAATCCAACCTGCTCTTTTAGTATTTAAATTCTTATTGAGAAAGAAATCCTTAATAGAAGGATGTACAAACATTATTTTAATCTTATTATATGAAAGCATATGCTTAAATTTTTTTAGACTTCTTATAACAACAAGGACATGATTTTCTACAAATTTATAATACACTTCATAAACCTTAAGATCTTGACTAAAAAATGCTAATGGTTGTTCAAAACCTTCATCATTTTTTTGTACCAATAGAGAAGCAATAATATCAATGTTCCCATAGGTGTATAAAATGAAATCTTTTGAAAAAAATAGAATTTAACAATGTAGTAGTAGCTAATGCTTCTTTAATTTGTTCAACACTATGTTTGCCTTCTTTTGTCCAGTTGAAAACTATATTCCAGCTGAAAACTATATTCTTTCTAAGCATGGTTGTTAATGGCATTAGTAATTCTACAATATTTGGAATAAATCTCTCCACAAAGTTAATCCTGCTAGGAAAACTTTGAAGTCTTTTCTTATGACCTGGCAGTGGTAGGGAAAGGATAGCACTTACTCTTTCGGGTTCAATAGAAATAGCTTCTTTAGAAACAATATATCCTAGTAACTTACCCTCATTAATAGAAAACACACTTTTCTTTGGATTCAAAGAAATTTCATATTCTTGCATCATTCAAATATAAATCTTAAGTGCTAAAAAATGATCTACTACATTTTTTGAAAAAATAGTAATATCATCAAGATAAATAAGTACAAACATATACATCAAGTTTAAGAAAGCCTTAACCATTACCTTCTAAAAGATTGTGTCTAAATTTGATAGACCAAATAGAATCTTTTGATAAGTCGTAGTTCCCCATTTGGTAGTAAACATTGTTTTATATCTTTCCTCTTCCTTGACCAAAATTTGGTTATAACCAGAGAACCCATCTAGTAATGAAATTTGTTTTGAACTTGAAACAACTTGGAAAATCTACTCCATTGAAGGAAAAGGATGTATGTCCTTTAATGAAGCTCTATTTAAA
The DNA here is from genome assembly GCA_028749045.1 of Cupressus sempervirens. Taxonomy (NCBI): domain Eukaryota; kingdom Viridiplantae; phylum Streptophyta; class Pinopsida; order Cupressales; family Cupressaceae; genus Cupressus; species Cupressus sempervirens. The sequence goes on along the minus strand of CM053783.1, from coordinate 586,177,594 downwards.
TTAAAAATATCAAACATAATCTGATTTCTCCATTCTTTTTCCTAACTAGAACCAAATTTAATAACCAAGAAGTATGTTTAATTGGAAATATTATGGTACTCTCAATAATTTTGTTCAACTCTTTAATCATAAGAGGCTCTGACTTAGGATTTAGTGGTCTCTATTTTTGTCTAATTGGCTTTGCATCAGGTTTCAAATCAATAGTGTGTTGAGAAATATAAGGATCAAATCCTTTTAAATCTAAATAATTCAAAGAAATAATATCATGGAATTCACTATATAAATTAACAAAAATTTGACACTCTTTAGGAGTACATACCTTTCCAAGTTTCAACATTTTATCTTTTTAAACTTCAATCTCTTCATAGTGTTCTTCTTTGATCTACAAATTGGAAATAGCCTTTCTAAGTCGACCATCAATATTAAAAATAGATTTTAATGTAACCAAACCTTTGAGTAGCTTGTTTGAAGTTAATTGAATGATCTGATCATCATACTGATCTTGTAATTTATGTTGGTTTGGCTAAGAAAGTTTAGATTCTCTTGAAAAATTAACAATATGCTAATCAAATTCAAAAACTTGCCAACTTTTAGCATTATTTGGTACAATAGTAATTACAATAAATTTTACATAATTTTTCTCTTTATCCTTACTAATTTTAGTTGGAGTATCATATTGTGCACTAATTGTACCAAGTCTATCAACATGTTTATTTTGATTTCTAATCACAGATTGCAAATTAAAAGCTTCTAGTCCTTCAATTAAATCCCACACAACATGCTATAAATTTTTAATAAATCATTTTTTGTTGTACGAATGCCTTTAACTAATTAGCAATCAATTTAGAGTCACCAAAAACTTGCAAGTAACTGATACCTCACTTTATGGCCCATTTTAATCCATGTATAATTGATTCATATTCAGCAACATTATAAGTACAACTAAATGTAAATCTGAAAGATGCATAATACCTTTTATTTGATGGTGAAATCAACACAAAACCTCCTCCTGCACCTAGTTTATTTCCTAACCCATCAAAAAAAATGTCCAAACATTTTTATCTTGTTCCAAAATTAAATCTACACCTTTCATAACATTTGGCAAGAAGTCAGTGGTTTTATGAATGACATAATTTTCCAAAAATGGATCCCCTACCTTTTCCTCTAAAATTTTGGCATTTTTAGTAGCCCAAACATCTAATAATACATCGAGAACATTGTCTATCTATGTTTTGGGCAAATGAACAATAATAATTTCTTCTTGATCAAACAAAATAACTTCTATTTCATTTTTAGTATTTACAATATGATTTCCAATGCAATCCTTTACAATAGGTTCAAATGGAATAGTGACCTTAGTGCTATACCTAGTGCAAAAAAGAATATGAGACCAATCTATAGATAATTGACCTCTTATTTTGTCTATGAAATCACATGATAAACAAATAGAAAAATAGGGAGGCAAGTCAATGATGTAAATATCCATAGGGACTAAAAATATATGACAAGAATGCAAGGTGAAATCTAAGTTCCTTATAACTCCAATAATCTCAATAGATGTCCCATCTAGTTGAACTACCCCTTTCTCAAGTGGCTCATATTTAAGGCCTAGCTGGTCTACAATTTTCTTTGACATAATTGAGCTAGTAGCACCCAAATCTATCATGCAATCATGAATAAGGTACTTTCCTATTATAATAGTAACATAAAAATGTGGTGGTTTAACTAGCTTGGATGGTTGTTATGTTGTATTGGTATTTGCAGCCATTATGACTTTAGGAGTTTGTTGTGGTAAAGTATCATCAAATAAGGTAAGTGATTGTAATGCTTCTTGTAGCATATATTTTTGACCTGGGAGTGCTAAAAAATCTGATATAGAAATAGGAACATGAGTTGTCTTCAAATGCTCAATAATATTGAAATTTTGTATACTAACCTCGGACTGATGTTTTGGTATGTAAGGAAACTTGGCAAGAAAGAATATAACCACCATTTCCACATAACCCATAATAGATATGAAATAAACACAAAATTAAAATCCACATGCAAGAGAATAGACAACATACCCACAAAATGTGACACAAGATATACCCTGGGAAACCCTCATTGAGGGAAAAACCTAGCCTCCAAAAGAATCCATCACCATGTATTATTCAGCAAAAATACCATTGCAATACAACCATGGAAGCCTTCATGGCCATAGCCACAATTGAGCAGACTATGTGAACAAGCATGAATCCACACATCCCATGCCATGCTTTCAACCTTCACAAATGCTCCCTTGGCTAACCTGTCAAGCCTTGTCCTACTCGACTCTTGCCTTTTGTCTTCTTCTTGTCACTCTACAACAACTACCCTTATGGCTGCTTATATAGTAGCAAGTCCCACAAAACCACCAAGTGGTATTACATAAAACATGTGCTAAAAGCATGTGCTACCTAACCCACTGACCCCACATTTAATATTGGGCATTTAATTCTTTTCCCCAATATTAAATAATTACATAAAATATTATCACAATGTTACAATACAACTCATCAAGTATATTCCATGAGAATCTTTACATGTTGCACATCCATCTAGGTACAACATTACTTAATAAAATAACAATATTATGCAATGTGTGCAACACCCATTAACTCAACATGGTATAGTAGGCTCCTTTATCTATTTTTATGGTTGTAAAATTGTCATTTGAGCTTGCACTTACTGTTCCTATTATCTTTTTGGCACATATTGTGTCTTTTTGATATTTTAAAGTCCTAGTTGAGTATTAGTAACATCAACATGTTGTTGTTTTCCTTTATTAGCTTGTTGTTGTGGCTTAATAGTAGGTTGTTGTACCTTATCAGAATGCTATTGATTATTTGCAGCCTTGACTTTTGACCTTGTACTTACAATTACATGTCTCCAAACTTGGTTATGATCAAAATTTGGTTCTATAATAGCTTCATCTTCATTAAAATTCATTAGAGTAGCATCAGGAGTACCTTGTTGCTACATTTGATCATGATGAACTTCTCCTTAAATAGTTACTTGTTGTCCTTTAAGAATAGATTTTCTTCTTCCCTTAAGCACATGTGGACAATCAAACCAAAAATGACCAGTATTATAAGTATTGCACCACTCCTCATCATGTGAAAAGTTGTTTATAAGTACTAGAAGTTGGATAATTGTAAGGTTGACCATCTCTTTAACCATAATTTCTTTGATATCCTTGAGATTTTCCTTGGCTGGTTTAAACCTAAAGCTTGATTTGATTGCCTATTTTGCTCATAAGAAACTTGAGGAGGCCTATTGTATTGGCATTTTTGCCTCTTCAATTTTGTTATTTCATTACCATAACTTTGTAGAGTTTGCATCATACTATCACTTTTCTCCATTAACTCCAAATTCTACTATTTTAGCTCTCTAATAGGAGTTGTAGTAGTATGTTCCTTTGTTGCTACTTGCATACTGAATTTTGGTAATGATGGCACATGTGGAACAATAGCTATTAGTGGTACAATAGTTGGTAAAATTGGCTGAATTTCCACAAAATAAGGTATTGAAGGTCTAGGAGGTAAGTTATTAGCTTCTATCAAGCTATTTTCAGTTCTAACAACAATGCCAAATGCATCAAGAAAATTAACCTCTCCCATAGATTGTATCATAATTGAAATATCATAGTTGAAATCCTCCGAATAAAATAAGAGTGCATAATCATTAAAAGGTTTAATAGATGCTAGATTTATGTCCCAAGTGCTAAAAACAAAAATTAAAATAAAAAATATGATCATTAGGATGTCATTTTATAGTAGTTAATTTTTCAACCAATGAAAGATGGTCAAATTTATCCTCAAACTTACTTATCAAAATGGTTCCCAATGGATCGCCTGTGGCAATTGAATTTATTGCTAAACTTTGGAACCAAAATAATGCTTTACCTTTAAGAGAAGCTACCAATATCTTTAAAGCTACATCCTCATGTTGAACTCGATGCAATCTACAAAGGGTGGCTATATCTCTATTATGTCAACACCTAAAACATGATTTTGACTTGGTAGATAAATTAATGCTACGGGTGGAATATCATGATGAGTAGAAATTTGTAAAGGACTATCAGCATTAAAAGCTACAAATGGAAAATTTTAAGCCATTTGATGAACTAGCGATACTTGTTGCTCAATTATAGGTGGTAGAAAAGGTTGGTTAGGCTTCTTTACCTTTCACTAATATATTTTTAGATCTTGAAAAATGGCTAGAGTACCACTTATAGATTCTTCTAAAGAAAATTGATACCTTGGTGGTCCTCAAAAAGGGGTAATTCAAATTCAAAATTATTAAGAACACTCAAATCTTCTAGAAAACTAATATCTTCAAGAATTACCCCAAGTTTCTTAGAATTTTTAGACTAATCCTCATATAAAATTTAGAGAAATATTATTCAAATAATGAAGTAGACCTTCCTCTTGCAGCCCATGGTGTTCTTGCTCCTCTTGTTGATTGATTTACTCTTCTACTGGGCTACAATTCTTGATATATAAATCCTTCTATGTTTCATATTGTGGGACATCTTCTCATTAAAAGAATCACTAAAACTAAAACTATATGTACAATAAACCTTCAAAATAGAGTCACTAGGTGCTAATAAAATACCTTCAAAAAGGTTAGAATACTACTGTTCACACCAAAATAGCAGTAAAATGTGGTAATTTAAAAAATTGTGAATTAGTTCATGTCCCATCATGGGTGCCAAAAATTATCATCAATAAGGATTACACTCATAGAAATATGTGGAATCTAGCTATCCTTTTGAAACATGGAAACTCTCAAAGGTGGTTGGTTATCCTAAAATAAGAGATGAATCTTCAGATATTGTTAGTTCCTAAATAGTGATCACCTAAAAAAAATATTGTGTGGGAGAAAAGGGGTAAAAAGTATATGGTAATAATGAATACTTAACCTAAATGAGGTGATACACCAATGATTTGTATGCAACATCAATTAAATAAACATAAATTGTCCATAACATGAATGATTCACAAAACCCAGATGAGCATGTAATTACAAAATTGTTTATGTGCAAGGACTCAAAAAAAATTGCTTTGAAAGGAAAACCTAGGCTTTACCAATTTTCTACAAAAAGAATAAGGACACAAACAAAGACCTACAATTACAAGTATCAATATTCGAATATACAATAAGGAATATAGCTTTAATGAAGGATAAACACTACATAAAAGAAAGGAATCCACAATACTACAAATAGTAATCAATGAGAAGGAATTGTTGTTTCTATGTAACCAATGCTTCAAAAATCCATGCTACAAGGTGCTCTCACAATTAACTCAAAGATTTACAAAGTACAAATAATCTAAGCAAGAAAGAAGAAACCTCAAAATGAGGTAAAAATAAAATAAATAGAGCTCCAAAACCCTCATTAAGATATTAGAAAAATGTATCTAAAATATCCTTGAAGACTTTGCCAAAGTGTGGAGAAACTCATCAAATTTTCCCTTAATTACCTATCCAACAAATAACCAATTGAAGTCTACCTCTAGTTGCTCAAAATCATGAAAAAAACCATAGCTCAAATCCATCAAATATTCCAAAAATTTCATATGTCAAATTACTCAAAAACAAGTTAAAATTGCATAAAAAGACCTCCCCAAATGATCTGTAACTGAAAGTGGCCTCAACTTTCCCACAACTATCTAAAAATGGTACCTACATGCTCCATAAGTGATGTAGGAGCATCCTTGGTCTCTTAACTTTCCTACTCTTTTTAGTCAATGGTTGTCAAGTTCCAATTGCTACCAAGTTCTAGTTACTGCCAAGTTCCAGTTACTATCAAGATCTAGTTATTGTTGAGTTCTAGTAGTTGTCAAGTTCCAGTTACTATCGAGTTCCATTTGTTGTCAAGTTCCACTTTCTACTAAGTTCTAGTTGCTTTCGAGTTCTATTTGCTACCAAGTTCCAATTACTACCAAGCTCCAATTACTATCAAGTTCCAGTTACTGTTGAGTTCTAGTTATTGCCAAGTTCCATTTGTTGTTGAGTTCTAGTTACTATCAAGTTCTAGTTGTTTCCTAGTTGTCAAGTATTGACCAAGTTGTCTGGATTTTTGGTTCTTAGTTGGAGCTAACCTTTATATTTAATTTTGTGATAGGTATTTAATATTTTTTTTGAGCCCACTTGTGGCTTGGTGATACATTTAATGTAAGGGTTTGTTTAGTTGGTAATTTGTTACAAGCTAACTTTTGGCCATGCAAGTATTTGAGGGAGTCTTGGGTAGAGTCTTACACATGATTATTCGATGATGGGATGTAGAGAATCACAATTTTTTAGGATTCATGAAGAAATCATTTTAGAGGAGTCTTAGCATGGAGTATCTTGAAGATAGAAGTTCACATTTGAGTCTGGAGATTTGTTCTTCTCTGAAAGATGTATTCTTCTTTATAATGGTCGTAACCTAGAAGGCCATACAATCAAGCATGTTGGATGTAAAATTCTTGATTCAAATATATAAAATATTGTCTTTTTGGATATGAGTCTCATTCCTCTTCATTTTATGTTGTATGTTTGTTTACTTGTCTCTAGATCGCCTTGTCTTGGGGTAAATCCATATTCTCACTACATCATATGATATCAAAGCTCAGTGTTCCTGAGTGTGCAAATAGATCACCAAAGTGTGAGAAAATTTGTATGAGGACCTTGGAGTGGGAAAAATTTTATCTAAGAAGATATTGCTTTAGGATTCCTAGCTTATAGGTAAATTTGGTGTAGGGTTGTAGATCTATGGATTTGACCTACACTTGCATAGGACTTGTTGTTTGATTTTGTTCCTTTTTATATGAAAGATAGTTTGGAAGGAGAGATGTGGATCTAGAGTTCTTTGACATGTTGAGGAAAATTGTAGTCAAAGTAGAAGCTATTTAGTTAGTACAAAACCATGGAAGACATCTTGATGATGTTGAGAGAAATTAGTATGATTCTTTTTGGGATGGATTACATGAAAGCATTGATAGTTTGGAATAGTCTAATTTAGTTGGTATTTGAGGATTAGAAATAAGGTTTAACAGGAAGTTAAAAAGATTATGAGGAGAAGAAGACAAATCATGGAAATGCATGATGAATTTGTTAAAGTTGATGAAGTGTCTTTTCATTTTCATGAGCAGATGGATAGATCCGATATGGAAATTGCAAAGCATCTTGTTGTGTGCAATGAGATTATTGAAGAGGAGAGTTTCACTTATGTTGGTAAGGAATTGGCATTTCCTATTATTCAAGATGATGTTAATGTTGATATAGATGTGATTGAGGATTTATATGATGATATAGAGTTACATGTTGGTGATGTGGATTTGCATGATGTTGATGTTGTTGATATGGATCTAAACTTATATATTGTTGTTGAGATTCTAAAAGATATGGGTGCTACTAATGTGGATTTTCATGACGTCACTAATTTACATGCTACTAGAGAAATGAACATACATACTTTTCATATGTTTTTGTTGGTTGGGTTTGTGATTTGGATATTGTTGTTGATCTGGTTTTCATATATCTAGATGTTATTATGGTTGTTTGTGATGATGAGTTACAGAGATTACTTGTGGAGTATTGTGATTTTCAGTTAATCCCTATCAGTGAGTATGTTAATTGTTTAGATTAGATTCTAATTTTTGGATGGACAAAGCATAGATGGTCAATTTTTAGATTTGATATCTTATCCTTGATGGAGTGGAAACCTTTGGTGAAGATGAAGCTATGTATCAAAAAAAAAAAAATGGAATCAAAGTGTGGGAGACACTTTTCTATTTACCTAGGGAGAATGATGTAGGAGCATCTGAGGTATTTTCTATTTACCCAAGTAGAATGATGTTGGAGCATCCTTGGGCTCTTAACTTTTCTACTATTTTCAGTTAGTGGTTATTGAGTTCTAGTTGCTACCGAGTTTCATTTACTACCAAGTTCCAGTTATTGCCAAGTTTCATTTACTATTGAGTTCTAGTTGTTGTCGAGTTCTAGTTACTATCGAGTTCTAGTTGCTATTGAGTTCCAATTGCTTCTGAGTTCTAGTTGCTATTGAGTTTTGATTACTACCAAGTTCCAATTATTGTCGAGTTCTAGTTACTTTTGAGTTCCACTTACTACTGATTTCCACTTACTGTGAAGTTCCAGTTGCTACCAAGTGGTCCAGTGTTCACTGAGTTGTCTAGGTTTTTTGGTTCTTAGTTGGAGCCAACCTTTGCATTTAATTTTGTAATAGGTATTTAATATTTTTTATGAGCTGACTTGTGGCTTGGTGATGCATTTAATGTAAGGGTTTATTTAGTTGGTAATTTTTTATAGGTTGACTTGTGGTCATGCAAGTATTTAAGGGGGTCTTAGGTAGAATCTTAGACATTATTATTTGATGATGGAGATGTAGAGAATCATCATTTTTTGGGAGTAATGAAGAAGTCATTTTTGCGGAGTCTTAGCATGGAGTAGCTTAGAAATAAAAGTCCTCATTTGAGTCTAGAGATATGTTCTTCTCTAAAAGATGTATTATTCTTCATAATGGTCATAACCCGAAAGGCCATACAGAAAAGCATGTTTGATGTAAACTTCTTGATTTGAATATATGAAATATTATCTCTTTGGATCTAAATCTTGTTCCTCTTGTTCATTTTCTATTGTATGTTTGTTCGCTAGTTTTTGGATCACCTTGTCTTGGGGTACATCCAAATTCTTACTACATCAATGAGTGCATGAGAAAATGAAACTACCCCTAAATTGCCAATGAACTCCAAGTGACATTCAGTTGACTAAAAAAATCTCCCTCTATTGAAAATAGAACTTTGTGACACTAGAAATCACTCTGATTTTCTAAAAGTATAAGTGTAGCATATCGTATCTTTCTCATCTTGCTTCCATAACAATTAATAACTATCAAGTATTTTGTAGGTTTAATACTTGAAATCATTAATTTCAAAATCAATTTTTTAATGTAAGTGAAATTTATTCTCACATTATTCTTATTAGCTAGCATTTAAAATAATTAATATATTTAACTATTTTCTTTATTATAATTTAATGCTTAATTTATTAATTTTTACTATTGCATATAAGATAACCAAAATAAGGATAACAACTAGTACAACCAAAAAAATAGCAAATTTAGACTATGCTAACATCTATCTAGAGGAGTTAGCAAAAAAGTACAACCCACCAAAAAACAAAATATATAGCCACATAAGTGACAATGGAGAGCATCTATATACAACATTTTAGAACATTTTTAAGACTAGTGAAAATTTAACTATATTTTCTTCGCTTATATAATCAATGGTGGCATATCGGGTTGGAGATGGTATGATAGGAGACCCAATGGTGATTGTGCTCTAGTCCTTAGGCTTCCAAGACTCTTCATCTCTTAGTTTCTTTACTAGCTGAGTTAGTTGGATGTTGAATTGTTCAACCTTCTTTGGTGATGCATACCCATGAGAAATATCTTTTATATTGATTGTTCTTTTTCCTTCCTAAGGGATCTTAAGGAAGTCCCTTTCTTTCAATTTGAAGACTAAAGTGACCTACATAGAAACATCAAAAATAATGAGTCTCTTTTGAGACTCAGTAAGAAGCCCATCTTTTCCTTGAAAAACATCATTGTTCCTAAATTTCCAAAGTAGCCTGATTATGTAAGAAGATAAAATAAACCAAAATGAATTGAACAATTTATTGCTACATAAGATCATGCCAGAAATGATGTTGATAAAACTAAAATTGTCATCAAGGAAAAAATAAAATAACTCCTAGATCTCCTTGGAAAATGGGCAATGGAAAAAGACATGAGAGATAGATTCATCTTATTCATATATCGAACAGATATTTCTGGTTCCCCCTAGTTTTCTAAAAGGAATTTTATGAAGCCACATTCTCCAAAGAAAGTAGGAAATTTTTGTTTCTACTAAACTGGACCATAGGTGAAGAAGATGTGTTTTCCATGTCTTTTGGTCAAGGGAAAATTCCAATAGGAGTTAAGATGTTCAATGATGGTAGTACTAATTGTAAGGGCAGAATAGATAGACTTGAACTTAACAATCTAGAGGGGAGAAGAGTAAACCCAATGTAGCTGGTACAAAAATAAGTCAAGAGAGAAATAGTTGTATGATATCACTACCTCATGAACAGATTTCTTAACATTGCAATAGGCTCTCCTATGGGATTTAGGTAGATTTAACATAGTTTGCAAATTATCCCATTGAATAAGATTACCATCTCTGAGTTTGTCTTTGAAAACACGAGTTTTGGCTTGAGCCCATTTCTTTGCTATGAAAACCTAAACTAGAGCAATAGATTTTTCATTCTTCTTCAAATTCCACCATATAGATTCCTTAATTGACCACTTATTACCTAACTCTAATCTCTTTATAATGCCTAATACTGATCTAACACTACTCCAGCCCTTCCATAATGATGTGAATATATTAGATCCCTTAACAAAAAAATTTATGTTGAGGGATATCTAGCATATCCAAGGCATTCCGAGATGAACTTGACTAGGATATCCTCTATTGATATTACTCCTGATGAGGACCTTCCATGGTTCATTACCTTTGATGTCTTTCACAGTCTATTTTAATGCGAAGGAAACATCTTGAATTCTAAGGTCCTTTAGACTTAGGCCCCCACTCTCTTTTCTTTTGATGCACCACTCCCACCTAACAACATGTCTAGTTTTCTTCCCTTTCCCATGTGACCAAAAAATTTCCTGGATGAGTTTCTACAGGAATCTAAATTGACCAATATTGAACAATTGTGATGAAGAAAAATATAACGTATATGATGAGAGGATCTTCTAACACACTTGGATTCTTCTAGCTAGAGAGAGATACAAGGAGTTTCATTTATTGATTTTTGTCATAATATTCTCCTTGATCCAACTTTGCATAGTATTAATTTTGAGATTGACTACAAAAGGAATACCTAAGCATCTAAAAATATTGTTTGGGCCTCTGCACCCTATGTTAAACTTGTTGCACCATGTTGGGGGGTGTTCTTCCCATCCTAGTAGGATAGATCTATTTATGGAAATATTACTGCTAGAAGCATTATAGAAGATATTCAATTTTTTCATAAGGTTCTCTATGTATTCTTCCTCTAAAACAAATAGAATAGTAGTGTCGTCAGAAAATTGAATATTGGAAATTTCCTCTTTGTTAGGTAGAACAAGGCCATGGATCATAGAGTATAGAGTGTTGTCTCCCAAAATATAGTGAAGCAAGTCAACAAAAATAACAAAGAGAGAGGGTGCCAATGGGAACCCTTGTCTAATTGATCTAGATAATTTAAAAGACCTTGATCTCACTCCATTAACTTCAACAGTTGATGATGTATCTTCCATCAGTGTTGTAACCATATGGCAGAATGTGTGAGGGAAACTGAGGGCTCCTAGCATTATTAGAATGAACTCCCATTTCACTCTATTGTAGTGTTAATGTTATAATTCTATTAAATAAATTATATTATATATATGAGATATATAAATCATAGATGACAAATATTATATATGGAATAATTAACTTACATTAAGAGTGCTCTATATATATATATATATATATATATATATATATATATATATATATATATATATATATATATATATATATATATATATATATATATATGTTGATGGTATATTACTTGTGTTATAACTAATGTTAGTGAATATATTAAAGAGACATGCCTCTTTATACCACTTATATATTCATTCATATAGTAATTTGGAAAACACATAAAATATCCACAAGTGTTATTACAAGTTACAAAATATATTAATTGGTCCTATTTCACTAACATGGTATTGGAGTAGGTTTTGATCATATATCTATACCTTCATAAAATAAATCATGTAGAAACAAAGTTGCATTGCATTCCTTAGCAGAGGTGTATTACATTCTCCAGGCTTTGGAATTGTTTGATGTGTTGGATGGAGTCCACATTTTGCAATGACATTTTTTTATAGAAGTTATGTTTACTCCTATAAATTTGTATTAGACTATATACAAGTTTTTTGAAGATGCCTTAGAGATGAAAACACTTATGTTGATATTTTGATCATGTCTAAGAAATACTAATGAAGTCATAGTGTTAAATATTGAAAAATCAATTCAAATATATGTGATACTAGCACATATAATTAGAGCAGACGAAAGTGAATATCTTATTGGAGACTTTTCTATGCAAAGACATCCATCATAAAAGGATTTGTAAGTTGTCAAAGGATAGAGAAAAGGTGAGAAATAGTGACAAAATAACCTATCTCTGCAATCTGTGAATGCATCTACCTGTAAATGAGTAGCAAGTAAGTTGACCAGGTAAAGGAAACTAACCATTATCATCCTTAAAGTGCTTGATGGATTAAAAGTTAGGGCATCACTATGATTGGATAGAGATATCCACGTCAGTCTTACTGAAAGGCAGTTACATCAAAAGGAACATAGCCCTTTATAGTAAGTATAGGAATACAAACAAGATAAATGTGAAACTCAAAGATAATGAATACTTATCTACACATCATTGATATGAGTTGATCCAATATGGGCCCATATGCAACAATTCAAAAAATATCTCAATATAAGCATTTTTTAAACAATGGGAATAGAACATTGGTTAATATTCCCCCACACAATGTAAGATTCCCACTTATATCAAGTTATTCAAAGCTTTTTGGGGATCCTTGAGACCATAATATGCCTTACTTAATATCTCCTCATTATTTCATATGACTTCTCATTTTGTTTTCTGAACTAAAGTGAAAAATATACTTGGATTGTAACCCTTTCAGTGGTATGATAGATCATATTCAATCCATGAGGAAATGAGGCATCGATGTAGGTGACATCCTAATCTAAATTCTATTTAAATAATTCTAAAAATTATCAATAGCATTCCGATACTTGTTGGAAATATTCCTTGGTCAAAGGTTTTTGTCCTTTACTATGCTATTGTTGGGAAATTGTTAGAGATTGCCATTCAACAAGTGGCTAATGAGGCAAGGATAGTGTTGAACTTCATAAAAAAATTTGAAAGGTTGAAGACTAGAATAAGGAAAATAAGTTATTTTTTAGATTAAGCTGATGATAATAATAGTAGAAAAAAGAATTCTACAAAAGAATGCAAACATAGAGTTCCCATTATAGTTGCTTCTAGATATTTCAGATGAGGATGGAAATTCAAATCATACATTGCCCTTTCCACTATATGAGTAGTTGCATCAACTCTTACTACAATGGTGTTTTGCAATAAGAAATATATGTTGGATACAATTGTTTAATTGTGTGTTGTCTTTGATGTTACACAAATGTCATATCAGTTCACTCAATATCTACTGAGCTCAGTTCATTAGCAAAGCAAATTTTAGAGTCTATCAAGCATTCTTGGAAATTACTCTATGGAAATAGTGTCTACCGAGCTCACTCAAGCGTCAAAGGATTTTGTGGCAGAAGTCATTGGTAACTAAGCTCACAAGGTTAACAAAGGAAAGTCAGTGTTTACCGAGTTCACTTAGTCTCCAAAGGATTTTGCAAAGTTTGTAGTGTTAACCGAGTTTTTTTTGGTTAACACAGAAAATCAGTTCAAGATCAGTGTTTATCGAGTAGGGTCAGCCAATGAAGGATTTTATTGTTTTGAGAAAAAAAGTTTAATTGTTTCAAATAATGATTATAGCCAATTGAGGTAATTATTATTGGTAATTGTAAGTTGTAAATGAGCTGACTTGACAAGAAGTAAGATAAAAGGTACTTGTTTACTAACTAATTTTGAACCTAGAAATGTCAAAGATGCATTGGAAAATGAAAGTTGGATTGAAGCTATGAATGAAGAGATAGAGCAAATAGAGAAGGAAAAAACATGGACTCTTGTACCTAGGCCCAAAGATAACAATGTGATTGGAACTAAATGGGTATTCAAAAATAAGTTGAATGAAGCTAGTAAGGTATCAAGAAATAAGGCTAGATTGGTATGTAAAGGATACTATTAAGAGGAAGGAATTGATTATGGAATAAAAATTTCTATTGTTGCAAGATTGGAAGGTGTGAGGACCTTACTTGCATATTCTATAGACAAAGGATTTAAGGTATATCATATGGATGTCAAATCTACATTTCTCAATGGTATTTTGGATGAAGACGTCTACATTGAGCAACATAAAGGTTTTGTTGATCTAGACAAAAAGGACATGGTCTACAAATTACACAAAATGTTGTATGGTCTGAAACAAGCCCCTAGAGCATGGTATGAGAGATTGCATAACTATCTTATTCAGATTAGTTTTTAGAGAACTAATGATAATAGTAGTTTGTATATCAAGGAAGGACTAGATAAAAAAATTGTTTTGGCAGAAATATTTTTGGATGATACTTTGTTTACAAGGAATGATGATCTATGCAAAGAATTTTTAGAGTAAATGAACAAAGAGTTTGAAATGTCTATGTTTGGTGAGATTAAGTTCTTTGTTGGTCTTAAAATTCAGTAGAGCAAGAATGGTATCTGCATCACTCAATCTAAATACATCAAAGAGATACTCAAGAAGTTTGGTATGGAAGATTCAAAACTAGTTGGAACTCCCATGTGTACTAGACTAAAGCTTACCAAAGATGATGATTCAAAAGAGGTAGATCAAACCTTATACAAATCAATGATTGGGAAGTTCTAGTATGTAGTTCATACAAGGATTTATATTGCTCTTGTAGTTGGTATAGTGACAAGGTTTTCAGCAAAACCTAGAGAGAATCACATGATGGCAATCAAAAGGATCTTGAGATACTTGAAAGGCACTAAAGATTATAGATTGTGGTATAAACTTGGAGGTAATCTAGACTTGAAAGTGTTTACTAATGATGATTAGGCAGGAAACATTGATGACAGAAAGAGTACAAGTGGTGGAGCATTCTTTCTTGGAAAGAGGTTGGTGTCTTGGACAAGTAAAAAGCAAAATTGCACATTCCAATCTATAGTTGAAGTAGAGTATGTTGCAGCCATAGTGAACTATTCTAATATTTTTTGATTTAAATAGTTATTGGAAGGCATGAAGGTTGAGATCCAAAAACCAGTTATTATGTTTTGTGATAATACAAGTGCAATTAACATATCAAATAATCTAGTGATACATTCCAAAACCAAGCACATTGCTATAAAGTATCACTTTTCCAAATAATTGGTGCAGGATAAGGAGATCAGATTGGAATATGTCCCTACAAAAGAAAAAATTGCTAACATATTCACCAAACCCTTATGTGAGGATGTATTTGTGTATCTAAAAGGTAAGTTAGGGTTCATTAACCTATTTGAAGCTCACTAAAATAAATATTTAGTGATGCATCAATAAGAACCAAGTTGAAGATCTATTAGTTGATGCAGAATAGTCATGGGATCATTACATATGAATCAGTACTCAAGGTACATTGTTACTCATTTATTATGTGTTGTCTTTGGCATGTGTTGTCAAAGAGGGAGATTTTACTGTCATATCTTTCTAAAATTTGAATTTGTTTGAAGGAAAGTTTGCTATTTGGAAAAGAAGCTATGTAATTCCTTCATAGAGGGAGATTACTGCATTGGAGAAGTTTGTGGCATAAAATCTAAGAGGGAGAAAATACTATCAAAAAAAGACCTATTTTCAAATTTCATTGTGCTATGACATGTTGTGTTGCCATCAATGCCAAAGAGGGAGATTGTTGGATACAATTATTTAATTGTGTGTTGTCTTTGATGTTAAACAAATGTCATATCAGTTATTAGTCAGTATCTACCGAGCTTAGTTGGTTAGCAAAGCAAATTTCAGAGTCTACCGAGCATTCTTAGAAATTACTCTATGGAAACAGTGTCTACTAAGCTCACTTAAGCTTTGAAGGATTTTGTGGTAGAAGTCAGTGGTAACCGAGCTCACAAGCTTAATGAAGGAAAGTTAGTGATTACTGAGTTCACTCAGTCTCTAAAGGATTTTGCAGAGTTCACAGTGTTAACCGAGCTTCTGTTGGTTAACACAGGAAATCAGTTCAAGATCAGTGTTTACTGAGTAGGGTCAACCAATGAAGGATTTTGTTGTTTTGAGAAACAAAGTTTAATTGTTTCAAGTAATGATTGTAGTTGATTGAGGTAATGATTATTGGTATTTGTAAGTTGTAAATGAGCTGACTTGATAATTTTTAAGGTATAAATAAAAGGTCAAGTTGAGAATCTTAAAGTGTAATAAGCGAGCATGCAAGTGTATTGATTGTTTGAAGAGGAAAGTGTGAGCGAACTTTGAAGGATGGTCAGATATCATTGAGGAGTAGCAAAGATTTATTTGATCAGAAAGGATCTAGTGAAGTAGAACAAAGATCTATATCAGCAATTCAGTTGCATCTCATTCAGGTCATTTCATTGTTACTTTCTCACCATTATAGCAGTGATTCCTAAGTCTCTTAACAGAGTTGGTTTAATAGCCATTTGTAAATCCTCTAACAAGGTGACAGTTCTATTGAATTGTTCTAAAGACCTTTTGCAAGGCCACTCCTAGTAAGGTGATTAAATCCTCTAACAAGGTCACACCTAACAATGTGTTTTGTAACCTTTAACCAAGTTGGCTCCTAATAGGGCTCACTTTAGAAGAGTGAAAATTAGTAGCTAGTTACTGGGTGGTTTTTCCCATATTGGATTTTCATGTTAAATCTAGTGTCTCATGTGTTCATGTTATTTCTTTTATGGTTGCATGTTAATCATTGTGAATGCTTAGGATCTATTAAAGATAACATACACTGCATCTACCGAGTTACAATATTTTTTTGTATGGTTATTGAGTAACAATAGTAACTCATTTTATCAGACATCTAAGGGATTTGTGGATTTGTTTTTGTGGTAACTAATTCACACCCCCCCCCCCCCCCCCCCTCTCAGTTACTCCATCTATATTTCCAACAATATAAACATTAATTTTTTTCATTTATAATCATCATATGAGCCATGGTTAAAATCCTTGATGTATTTTATCACAAGCTCATGGATTTACTGCAGTAAACTGAATCTCCCATGAAGTTGGAAGATGGATAGCATGTAAGGTGTTTGTTGTGTCATAAAAACATCTAAATAAAAAGTCCCTTAATGTCATTCAAGTGAGAAAAAAATTTCAAAAGATCATATTTAAATATTCTCTAGATTTGTTATGGAAGATGTTATTTTTGTAGTAAAAGAACTTTGACATACAACTTTGTGTGCCCGTGTGAGACTTGTATAAGAAATGAAATTGCAAAGTGGAATTGTTAGTGGATGAAGATTCTCTATACACACTACATGACATATCTTGTTGGAATGGCCAAAATTGGAAGTTCAATAAATTCATTGCACAAATTTGGGATACCATAGAATTTTTTTTAAAGCTCACAAATTATTTGAGATGAAATGGATCCATTTTCGCAAATGTGTTCATAGAGACAATCCCACTAATAAGATTGGAACATACCTGACAGTGATGAGAAGGGGTCACTTTATTTGTGTGCTTGGGATTTCAAATTAATGGATGCCAGAGATGAGTGATGTAAGCCAGATGCAAATGGTTTGAGATCTTGCAAAATATGTTGGATGTCTATTGGACCAGTGATCATTCCCTTATCAATTTTGTCTCTATCGGGTGGACTTTTACAAGATATTTCTCAATCCATTTTAACCTTAGACGCAATGCTATCTCCTCATGTCTCAAGGATTTAGAATTGGTTTGATATGACTTCTCTGAATCCGTCCCATAAAGGATGATGAAATCTATGTTTGTCACCATGATTAAGGAGCCTATCAAATTTGAATTGCATAAGTTGAGAGTTGGGAGGCTGATGGATGCTACGTGGAAGACTCATGTGAAGGCCAAAAATTGATTCATGCAAATTTACATGGTATCCATGTAACTCCCAATCATGAGGGACACAGGAATAAGGAGATCTTAAAGCTCCTTATGGATAATTTTGAAAATATCATGGTGCTCAATATTGGTGAAGGGAAGAAACTTTCACTGCATCATTTAAAAACATAGAGACATCATCATAGTTATGAATGATATTGATAATAAAGGATGAAAAGCTTTGACCAAGGCATATTGCCAACAAGGATTGAAATGATATTGATAAGTTTCAGAATTATTTAAATAGAATTCAAATTAGGATGTCACCTGCATCGATGCCTCATTTCCTCATAGAATGGATATGATATGTCATACCACTAAAAGGGTTACAATCCAAGTATATTTTTCACCTTAGTTTAGACAACAAAATGAGAAGTCATACCAAATAATGAGGGCATACTAAGTAAGGCATATTATGGTCTCAAGGATCCCTAGAAAGCTTTGAATAACTTGATATAAGTGGGAATCTTACATTGTGTGGGGGAATATTAACCAATGTTCTATTCTCATTGTTTGACATATACTTATATCAAGACATTTTCTGATTTGTTGCATATGGGCCCTTATTGGAGCAACTTGTATCAAGGATGTGTAGATAAGTATTCATTATCTTTGAGTTTTACATTTATCTTATTTGTATTCCTATGCTTACTATAAAGAGCTATTTTCCTTGATCTTTTCTTTTTCTGTCTCGAGATGTTCTTGTAGGAAAAGATACTTGAACATGCTACAAAATATTGTGCAGAACTCAATCTTATAACTTTAGTCAATCATATGCTTCAAGGAAACTTTTGACAAGCTTGATTCAATTGATTCAAAGGGATTCTAACACCAAATCGGAGACAACCTTCTATGAGGAGGTCAAAAGGTTGATATCAATTTCAGAAGGAGTATTACATTCCATCAAAAGAAACCTTGGATAGAAAATGTCAACAAATTGAGAGGGAGAAGTTAGAGGTGAAATCCCTCATAATACATTCTTTTCTATGAGAGATAAGTTTGAGGTGAAAGCCTTATTCTCTAATATGATCCTTGGGGGATGTCATGAGAACACATGATAGTATCAATGATGACTTCATCTGAACTTTTGATGTCATGTGTCTGTGGGCTTTCCCTATGTGTACATCATGAGGAAGTGATGACTTCCAAATGATTATTACTTGTATTTGGAGAAGTTATTGAAATATGACAAACTTACAATAACCTATATCATGATATACATTTTGTGTAAATGTTGAAATAATTCATGAAAGGCTTTATCTTATAAATCAACAACTATGTGTTAGATGTCATTAATTTGACTATCTACAAGTTGTTTTTATAGATATATTTTAGGTACTTGGTGAATATCATTTAGTTGATGTTCTGATATTCCATTACTCAGAGTACTTAGTGAATATCATTTGATTGATGTTTCGATAGGCCAATGCTCATGTTACCTAATATGATATCAAATAGTGATTGGTGAATATCATGTGTTGATTTTCTAATAGACCAATACTTATATGATATCATATACTAGAAATCTTCTTATCGGAGATTTCCTATATGTATTATTTTTGAAATATTACCTATGGTGTAATATCCATGTTTTTTATCCTTCTTCATTAAGAGGGCGTGTTAATGTTATAATTCTGTCGAATAAATTATATTATATATATGAGATATATAAATAATACATAACAAATATAATATATACAATAATTAACTTATAATAAGAGTGATATATATATAATCATTATAATATATTGATGGTATATTGCTTGTGTTATAACTAATTTTAGTTAATATAATAAAGAGACATGTCTTTTCAAGAGACATGCCTCTTTATACCACATATATATTCATTCATACAGTAACTTGGAAAACACATAAAATAGCCACAAGTGCTATTACAAGTTATAGAATATATTAATCAATCTTATTTCACTAACACATAGGATTTTTCATAGTAAATAAGGAGCATAACAATATTCTACCTAGAGAATTTGGCCCACTGCAGTGATTCCCAGCATGTAATTAAGTTTTCTAGTATATATCTTCCTTTGACAAAACAAGTTTGTGTAGGGTTAATGACCTTAGGGAGAATATCCTCCACTCTGGGTGATAGAATTTTAGCTAATATTTTGTAGGTTATATTGAGAAATGTAATTGGCCTCCAATTTTTAATTAGAATCTTTTCTCCATTTTTTGGAATAAGCTTGATAAGACATGCATTGATCCTTGCTCCTAGAGATCCCTTGTCCAAGGAAAAATCATAGAGGTGTTTGAGCTCTTAACTAATCCAATCAATATTATTTTTGAATAATTTAGCTAAAAATTAGGGCATGGGGCCTTATCTTTAGCCATGATCTATATAACCTTCTTAATCTCTCCCAGCCTAATTGGGCCTTCAAGGGGTAGGGAGACTTCCTCTAAAATTCTTTTTGGTATAATGGAGTAGATGTCCTCTCTAGCCTTTTTCATCCTATAATCAACATCTTCATATCTAAACAAAGTTTGATAGTAACTTTCAAAGGAGTCAAGAATAGCCTTAGGATTGGTAATTTTCTCTCCATCTTCACTTAAGAAATCAATTTTATATATGGCTTCTTTATTTTTTTACATTTGAAAGAAAAAATTAGAGCCTCAGCCTCTATCTCTAACCTTTAACTAATTAAGCATATATCTAACTCTTACTCCCTGTCTTTTTCTAGATTGAACTTTTCTAAAATCGTGTCTAGATTTGGCAATAGATTCTAAAACTTCCTTATTGAAGGGTTAGAGTTGAGTAGAAGATTTGGCTTCATTTAGAAAATAATATCAGCTAGTATTCCTTAGCCCTTCTATCTTTGTCTTTTCTCCTACCTACTAGCTTAAATAATTTTTGTCAAGAAGGAGGTTTTGATGCCATTTACTGAGGGGGTCCTTATGGTCCCAAACTGAGGAATTATACTAATTAATTATTTTAACCATAGTCTCTATATCTTCATCCTCAAGGAGGGAATTATTAAGAGAAACGGAGTTAGAGATTGATTTATTATGCAAAATTGGGTGGCCAATTCTGAAGATTTTAGTTCTAATGGGATGGTGGTCAAAGAGAGAAAAATGGGATAACTTGTACTAGATTGTCTCCCTAAGGTTTAGAGAAACTAAAATAATCTTTATTAAAGTATATTAAATCAATACTATACTAAATTTGTCTATCTCCTTTCTACGAATTTGACCATGTATACCATATGCCCTTTGAGTAAGACTTCATACTAGCAAGAGGGTCAATAAGGCTTAGTTTACTAATAAATATATTCCATATATACTCTTCATTATTTTTCCAGTAAAATTTGGTCCATCCACATTTATCTTGGGCATGTTCTACCATTTTGAAATCCCTATCCACAATCCATAGAAGGTTAAGCAGAGATAGGAGTCATAGCCAAAGTTTAATTCTGTCACAGGGATTATTTGGGGCATATATCGAATAGATACAAAATTCAAAGCCATACACCTTGAAGAAAACCCAAGCTACTCTGTTGTAAGGAGATTATCTCCCCTAAGTAATATAATTCTTCCATCTAGGGCCAAATAGGATGGAGGTACCACCTTTCCCCCTTGGGTGTTTAGTAGAGAAGACACAAGCATCTTTCTAAATACACTTCAAAGTAATATCTAAAGTAAATCCTATGGCTTTAACTTCTTGTAACAAGAGGATGTCTACATTTTTCACCCATTTTAGGAATCTCTTGACAATGTATTTATTGTCAGAGGATTCCAATCCTCTGACATTCCAAGAAGTCAATTTTAACTTATCCATAATAGGTTATTATTTATCAATTTCCATAGGGGAATGAAAGCCTCTATAGTAGTCAGGGAGCTAATCTCTTACACCTTTGGAAGGCTTGGGGTTCCCTTTAGATTGGTGAGGCTTTCCTCTTTTTCTTCTCACCACTTCCCCTTTACCAAGTAGGAGTGGATTTGTCTTTCTAGGCTTCTTCCTTTTAGTATCTATATTCTCATCTTTGAAATTGAAAGAGCTTGGCTCCATCTAATTCCTTCCCTTTGGATCTAGTTTTAAACTTCCATTTGAGAGGGTATCTACCTACATCTCCATCCTAGTTTGACAGTGACCTCTATGGGGATTGGAATTGGCAAAAGGTTTCACACATTTTAATTAGGGTGATCATGCCCTAAATTTGTGGGGGAGGTAAAGGAGGTGTAGCTAGAATAACTATTAGATCAAAGTCATTTATCCTCTCATTAGGTAGAAGACAATCTACAGTGTCAGGGATTTCAGGCTCCCCTACATCAATGTTAGCCTCCTCCCCCTAGAAATTATTATGAACCTCCATAACAGTTTTGGAAGAAGGAGAATCAAGTAGAGAGTTCCCCCACAAAGGAGTATGGAAGGACTATTGAGTTTTCAAGGACGTATGGAGTAGGGCTCTTTCATTGATTCTTTTGAGGGCTAATTGTTGAGCATTAAGTTGTCTACTAGGAGAGTGGGGGGTCTTACAACCAAACCCACAATCCACATTTGAGATCTTAGGTACTAAATCTTTCTCATCCATTAAGTTTTTTTCAATTCATAATTGGGTCAGTAGAGGGTTTAACCAATTGATACTTGAGATTATCCAAAGAGGGACAAATACCTTCCACATCTTTCATCCAATCTCTATTGCAAAAATATGTTGAGGGATATTTGAGTGAGAATATAAATTAGCCAGGTAAATAGAAGATTTAAGTTTCAAGGGATCCTTTATAGAAGAGGAGGCTTGTGGGGGGGGGGGGTGTATATGTGGCAAGGTTCCTTTCTCCAGAATAGGGTAGTCCTTCCTTCTATGGCCCTCATTTCTACATAGGTAGCAAGCATTAAGGTCTCCCATGTATGAGACTTGATATAAAATTGGGGTTTTATCCAAGTCTAGGCAAATATAGTCAGGTGTGTCTACACTAGGGTAGATAGACAATAGAACCCTAACATCACAATTAGGTATTAGTGTATTCAAGTGGTCAATTCTCAAGACCTAACCAACTAGTTCCAAGAGTTAAGGAATAAAATTCTAGATATAGGGTGGAAGGTTACTAACTATAACTCATCTTGGGCTCAAAAGGGAAATAATTTCTTCATTAACAATATCCATGGACCAAGGTAGTGCTCTAAATTCACATCTACCAATTTTCCATAATTGGAATTTCACTACCACATTTTGGGATTCAAGGTTAGCAAAAATAAGAACAAAAAGAATAATGGAACCCAAACTTTTGGCTCCAAACCATGAGAAGCCAATCATTTTTTAAAATGCTTGAAGGCAAGTTAGATGGATCCATTGCAGCAAGAAAATTTGCACAATTTCTACATCTATCTTTCTCCTTACCTAACTCTAACTAAATTTGATCATTAGGCTTAATGATTAGATTAGGGAACACTAGGTTCTTACTTCCAGTTCGGTCCCTTCGGGGAATAGCAACAATGGTGGTATTTAGTTACATCATGATAAATTTTTCTCCTGAAGGGATATCTCTAGAACCTTGGAGCACTTTCTTGAAGGACCTTTGATGGGCTCCCTATTCTTTCCTAATAGTTTCTTCTCCATGGCTGGACTTTTTTACTACTGCAACTTTAGATGTTTGTACATTGTTTTTTGAGGCTAAGGATTTGTCAAATAGACTTGACTTGGGGGAAGAAGCAAACACATGACCATCTTTGTGTGTGAATGCCTTATTAATGTATGATTGGTTGTGTTTAAAGCTACCTCCTAGAGAAGATGAATCCATTAATGGATGTATGATGCAATGAAGAGGGATCTATGACCTTTGATTTGTAGAGCCCTCCTCTGCCACATTCCTTCCTAAAAATTTTGCTTAATTTTTTAATTTTTATGATAATATGCTCTAATTTATTTTTTATTTTTTATTTTTTTTTATTTTACTTATTTTACTTATAATTGTTTCTCAATATTTATTAAATAATTTTATCTTATAAATATTAATAACAAAGATACATAAATAGAATAAATAAATAAAGTTTTATCATTATTCATATATATTAAGCCATGAATTTCATTTAAATCACTCAATATATATATAAATAATAATAATAATTTCTAAAAGAATATACAAAAATAATAATAATATTTGCTAAGGCTGAGGTCCCATGGGCACCCACTTCCTTAAAAGTAAAGCAAGTGCCTGCTGAGATTTTTTAGGCATATTTTAAAATGGAAGTGGTCCTATGGATTTGTATGTGAATCCACTTTAAAAATTAGCCCCTAAATTCAAGAAAGATGATTATCTCATGAATTTTGAAAATAAAAAATATATATTTCTTCATAAATTTGTTTAGTGGAATTATTTCATTTTGGTGGGAAAATGAAGAGTAGGTTTGACAAATGGTAGAAATCTTCCTTAAGCTGGTGGGGCTAAATCCAGCCCTACCCCATTTTCACCTGCTCAAATTGAGAGGGCTAAAAATCTAGGGCTCCTATTTTGTAGGAAAAGATTCCAATTAAAGCTTTAGCCTTCTCTAAAATATTACCATGGAGCCACCCGCTCCACAAAAATAGAGCCCAAGCCCTTCCCATAGGACCCCTACCTAAGAGAGGATAAAAAGAAGGAAATACATTCCTCATATGATCGAACCCAAAACTTCTTATAGGTTGAAATTTATAGAATTTTTAGGGTGCCAAATCTTGAAATGAGGGAATAATCCCTAAACATCTCATTCAAAAAAATTCACTTTTCCCATGTTGGCAATAACTCAAAAAATAAGGGTTTTGTTGGAGTTGAATGGGATATGTAATATCTGTACATTTAACATCATAATTTTCTATAGGCTTCATGGCTACCATCATTTTAAGGGACTCTATGAGAGTATAATTCTCTGTTACTGACTCAAACCCTAGGGTTTTTTTCCCTATGGAGATTTCAAGCAAATGACTTCCCTAAGACCATTGTTGTTGGTATCAATCTCTCTTCAAACAGATTCGAAGGTTTATTTCGTGTGCATATTTTAAGATATGTCCCTCTATTTTGATAATTTCACTACCTTTCCTTAGTCTAAATCCTCTTCTTCCTACCTTGTGATATTGAATCTTTGCAGCTCAAGGTATCAACAACATGGTCAATTTTCTTTTAAAAAATCATCTTCTTTAGTAAGAGGATTGTCTTCTGTATCTTAGTCTTAGGAAATGAAGCTTTATCTTTCCCTATTATTTTGCATTGTGATAATTTATTTAAAAATTGTGGGCTACTTGCACTTTGGTATTACTCTTTGACTGTGAAAGTTTTGTGTATGGATATGGATATTGTGAAGCTTATGTGAATCTATCTTATATCAATGATGTAGATAAATATATGCTTAATATTCCTTGTTGTAAATAAGTTGTCAAAGTTATTATATTCCTTTGGATTTTATTTTCTTATATCCATGTTTTAACTATTCTCATTCTGTTGTGAGTATTTTTTATTTCCATCATTATCATGAATATAGAAACCTAATTTCTTCTGCTAATTTGGGTACTTTCCTATGGCTGTGACTTTATCAAAATTGGGGATGTAATTTTCTTGTTTCATTAACATGCTTTACTCAGGTGGGCTTCTTTCGTTTTTCATTAATTTTTTGTGGAATGCCAAAAAAAAGTTATTCAAGTAGTTATTGAAGCTTTGCACTAAAAGAAAACTTTCCATTGATGTGAATATGGAGCTTGTTTTCTCATGCTCTGAATAAATCTAAGACATTTTCTTTTCAATTTTCATAAAGCTTTCCTTTGATTTTGGTGACTTCTCTTTTCATGGAAAATGATTCATACATCTTTTACCTATTTAAATCTGGACATTGTTGGCTGGAAACTATTCACTCACTATTGAATTTGCCCATTTTCTTGGCATATCTTACACAACATTTCAATGCTCTATTACTTCCTTTAGGGCCCATTTGGTTGCTAGAATAGGAAAAATGGAATTATAATTGGTAATTTGAATAGGGAAATGGAATTAGAACTAGTAATTTGAATAGGAATTGAAAAGTGGAGTGGGTATTGAAATTGCTATTCCAAACTCGTTTGGTTTGACAAAATTAAAATCATAATTCAAACTAGAAACTTGCAGACAATCTGAAACTATTTCAAATCCTTTGAAAAATTTTGAATTTTCATTTCAAAGGAATTGAATTGATTACTTACCTTCTTCCTTCCATGGTCAAGTTTGTTGATGAGAATCTCCATTGTGTTTCCATCGGTAAAGAAATTTTTGAGCAGGCATAGATTGAAGAATCAATCAGAATTGCCATTCAATGGCGGAGCACCTTCACCATTTTCAATAGCTCATCCTTTTCCTTCTCCTCAACTTCATCAAAAAATCTATAAACAAACATAATTAGAGCCGAGGCAATGCATCTCTTCTCCACCACACTTTTTAGCAAAGATAACAACTCATTTATAGGGGTCTTCATGGGACTATGCCAGCAAGGACATGATCTACTTTGGCATTATTT
Source organism: Cupressus sempervirens (assembly GCA_028749045.1). Taxonomy (NCBI): domain Eukaryota; kingdom Viridiplantae; phylum Streptophyta; class Pinopsida; order Cupressales; family Cupressaceae; genus Cupressus; species Cupressus sempervirens. Next base: position 586,151,228 of record CM053783.1, on the reverse strand, counting down.
GAAACTAAATTTGAAAAAAACATAGTAGACACTCCGGTGAAAAAAATGCATGCAGCCTTACCTCAGTTGCATCTCACAAATTTGAGAAGCAAAGAACAGAGCCAGAGCAGGAAACTACACCAGACTTCAAATAATAATGAAATATGTGAAAGTTAAAAAGAGAATAGGAATGGCTATTCTAAAGATAGGTATTTTTGAGAATGGAAAAATCCTCATTTTGGGCCAAAATGGGAATACCCATTCCTACTCCCAATTCTGATTTGGTGCAACAAACAGAGAATTAAAAATTAATTCTAATTATCAATTCCTATTCCTATTGAATTCCAACAACCAAACAGGCCCTTAATTCTTTTTTTTTTAAACATTTTTTTAGTGTTGAACTTCCATTATTTGATCCTTTTTTAATATGTAACCCTTGTTTCTTAGTTGTGCTTCTAGACTATGACATGTCTTGTAGATGTTGTATATTATTTCCTCTCTCCACTATTCACAACATTATGAGTCTATTATTCTTCTGTTCCATGAGTCCATGTGCTCAAAAAGTACACAATTCTTAAAGTTAGGTTTTTTATGAAAACTATATGTTGATTATGGCCTTTGTTTACAACTTTTAGATTTACTTTCAAAAAAATCTTATTTTTCTTTAGAATTAATTGTCCCATTTTATTATATCAGATTTATATTCAAATCTTCCACTTTTGTTTAGCTTCTACTATTGCTACATTGTTAAGTTGACCACTTGATCTCTTTGCAATACTAATATATTGTTATTGCTGCTTGTGGGTAAAAATTTATGCATTCTTTGTAAATTATCTACATTCAAAGATGTCAAGGTGTTACTTTGAATTTACGTGCCTACCTTCCTCTAACTCAATGATACTGATAAACCATGGCTCAATTATAAGAATTTTAAAGTTTCCTTGATTTTTTGTACTTGAATTAAAGTGTCATGATTTACATTTATCTGAAGATTCTTCTAAAAATGAACATCTTTCAAGAAATAGACATTCATTTGAACCACTAATGATGCTTCTTGAATAAAAATACTCCTAATAGATCATTACACAATGCTCATACTTTGATGACATAACCTCTATTGTATGTTTTTGTTGAATTGAAAAATTTATGAATTGAACTTGGTAAATGTAGCCGCCATCATGGTTTTTCTTGAACTTTTGACTCAAGCAACCATCCCTATATTATCAATGAGCATTTATACTCTCTTATAGCTATATTAATCATTCTTGGCACATGAATGCTTTGTTTGAATGTAACTTGCATAATTTGAACCTCTTATTTTTGTTATTTCAATTAGCACTATTTTGAATCTTCCTTCATAAAATAATTGGTATCTATTTTCTCAATCATTTTCTAAAGATTCTTTTTACATGAGACACAAATCATCCTGTTTTGGAGAAAACCCAGAACCCATTTTTCAAGATTCTTTCTTATTTGCTTTGAAAATGCAATGCAATATGACTGTGTTGCTAATTTATAGTTCTTTTTTTTTTAAATCTAAATATATGTTCTCTTTGTTGTTCCTTTCTGTAATAAAGTTATTTATGCTTTGTTAGCTTGTCAATCTCCATTCTCATAGTTGCATCATTATTATTCTATCTATTCTTTGTCCGATGAGTTTACCAACTTTCCCAAGAAGTAGTCCTTTGAGGTTGTATCTATAAGATTTTTCTTGATTTAAATACTTGTTCACTCTTAATATTGAACCATTTAAATATGGGTAGGCATTCTTGAGCACAACTTGCAATCCTTAAACTTGTTGAAACCCTTCAAAAGATAAATCAAGAGAAATACTTTGTGGAGCCTAATTGGAAATCTGGAAAAAAAAATTATGATTGTTTTCAAATTTTGAACCTTATCTTCACTTGCAGCTTTTTAATTCACATGACTTTTGTAATGTCCCTTCATTTTCTTTGAAACACTTGTAATCTTTACATTCTTGAGTATCACATAGCTTTGAAATATGCAACTTTATAGCTAAAAAGATTTCAACCTTGTTTTAGATTTAACATGTGGTATGTTGAAAGGTTTCATAGTTGTAATGCTATGTCCCTTCAAAAAAATTGTGTCCAATTGTGTGTCTTCAATGGCCTCATGGCTTAATTGAAAGGTTTCATACCTGAACTTGTCTACATCCCTTTGAAATCTCCTCATTATTTTTAATCTCTTCAACTTGTGTATGTCCCTTTGACAATCTCATCATTGTATACCCCTTCTTGATTTGACCAAAAGGTTTCATGCTTGTAGTTTATGCATGTCCCTTCTATTATCTCCTTAGTGTATTTGATCAACTACTTTGGTTCAACTGAAAGGTCCCATACTTGTAACTCATATATTCCCCCTCAATAGTCTCCAAGATCTTTAGTCTTTATACTTGGATCTACACATGGAACAAACTTATTAGCATAAAACCTATTTTTATTTCAGATATCTCTCTTTCCTTTACACCTTTTAATGTATTTATTTGAATGAAGATATTGTAGGAACACTTAGTATTGTAGACATTTTTGGAATGGTTCTCATTGCTCAGTTCATATGAATTGTCTCCCTTTCTTTATATTTTGTAGGTCTGTTCAAAGTTGGATACGTGAGCCCAAGTCTTCTTCAAAATTCATATCAATGACCTTCCATCTAGGCAATGGAGGATTTTCCTCTTATATCTTTAGTACTTTTCTATTTATGCAATGTGTTTATTCAAATAGTGTATTACAAGCTTCCATGACTTGTGTTGTCTCTCAATGCATTGTATTGAAAATTGTCTAAAATCTAAACATTTTGTACTTTATAAAACAGCTCCAAAACATATTTCAATAAAAGTATATAGTGTTTTTACATGTTCACATAAATTTGAATAAAAATGATCAAACTTATTCTTGTTTATTTTGAACTTAAACTTGTGCATCCAAATCATTTTGTAATATGCATGAAAAACAACTTAAAACACATATCTCAACATATAGGCAAGTTCAACATAGAAATTTAGGAGGTAGGTTAAATTGGTAATAGTTACACATTTTTCCAAATAAATGTTCTTGTCTTTCAATGAGAACACTCAATTATTCTTCTTATTCTACATGTCAATGATGCATGTGGGGTCAACAATCTCTCCCTTTGTCATTGATAGAAAAACATTGTTTACCACCATACTCCCCCTTCCTTCTCTACGAGGTCCTCCCCTTTTTTCTTGTACCAATGAATAGTGTTAGTAGATGGACTTTGATAAAATGTGTTAGACTTCTTCCTCTTAGTGCATGTGCCCCTTCATCTTGCATGGTGTTGTCAAGTCTATTCTCTTGTTTTTTTTAAGTCCTTTTTCCTTTCATATTTTCCATAACTGATATTCTCATTTTTCTCTTTTCATATATTATCCAACTTTCATGTTCTTCTCCTATACTTATTATAGATTATGTTCTCCTCTCTGGATTACATGCATCCTATCCCCCATGTATACTCATCTCTCCCTCTTTTTCATCAATGAAAAAGGTGTGAATGTTTGTATATTCTTCATATTGTCCCCATTATTGTTACTATAGGTTGTTGAATACATATTGATATTATCATTGAATGATTGCAAGATAAGTGCTCCCTGATGCCTATAATTTTGTGAGAGCAATGATCTCACTCTTCATCTCTCCCAAAATTTTCTTTACTTCAAGAATTCTTGTGTTGGGGAGTTGACTAAAACATCTTTTGCACTCATAGTTTATGTTTGGATGATACCTATCAATAGACATAGTTTTCATTGTATTTCTATGTACCTAAGGGCTCTCTTCTCCTATTCATTCTTAATCTCATGTATAAGATGTAGTGTTCCTTGTGTTTTGGATAGATAGTTAGTTTTAGAGTTAGTGACTATATTGTAATTATCTTTCAGATTGTGTAGCTACTATTGAGCTTGTTGAAGTTTTTTCTCCATATTTGATGATAGGGTGTGTGGATTGGATGACTTCTCCAGGACCAAGGTTGTGGTCTGAAAGGTTTCTTTTAGATTTTTGGTGGTTTCTTGTAGAGTGGTTTGATTATTGGAAACTTTTTCTTATAACATTTTTATCCCCTTGGATTTAATTTTCTTCTCGACCAGTACTTCTGCACTCCCTTGATCATATTTGATTTTATCAACCAGCGTGGAGAGTCGGTTGATGAAAACCATGTTTGGATCATATTTCTTGTTGAAGGCCAATTCCACAATGATATTCTTAGTTATCACCAGTGTACTAGTTTTTTGCTCCTCTTTAAGTTATACTTTTCTTTTTAGTTGCTACTTGTATTCATTGATTTCTTCTAGATCTACATTTTGAATTTTTTGTTTCTTTTCAGTGATGAGTGCATCCAGCTCATCTTTTCCTTCTGTTGGTCCAACATATTTTTCATAAAATTATCCTTCATCTTCTAATATAGAATATAATGATGATGAGGAGGAGGATTTTTTCATTTTGTGTCTAGATGGTCTTGTTTTTCTTACCCTATTTTCATCTGTTGATCTATATACACTTGGTACTTTTATTTTACTATCATGCTTATGTGTCTTTCTCTTAGACACCTTTGGTTATGAGACTTTTGGCCTAGCTCTAACCTCTTGTCTCTCATTATTTGATTCACCTTGATGTTCTCTTGTCTTGGGTGAGGATATCACACCATCTTCCATAACTAAGGACTTTTCCCCATAGGTTCCTCATCTAGAATCCAAACTATGATAGGTGAGTCTTTCCCTTCACCTTCTTCCTCCTCTTGTGATGAATTATTAGAAATGGTCACAATTTTAATCATCTCTTCAATCTTCTATTGAGTAACATATTCTAGTGACTTCAATTTCTTTTTTATTGTGTGTCATTTAGTTTGTATGACCAGTGGGTCATCCATTAGTTGGTCATCTTTCTTTCCTTCAGATGTGAACTTTTCTATAACTATTTTCTTGGGTTCCACTATCTCCTCTTTGGTTTCTCTGACTACTTCTTGTTCTTCTCCTGAAACATCTTCCTCCCTTTGAGGACTAGGAGTTTCTTGACTCCTTTCCTATTCTTTTCTCTCTTCTACTTTCCTTGAGTGGGTCACTATACATGTTTTCTTGGGCATATCTAAATTCCCATGCTTGTTTCACTTCTTGGTAGTTGATTACCTTTCAAGTAGGCATCAATTTCTAGTGTTATCTCTTTTAGATCTTGTCTTATGCTCTTTTTTGTTTGATTCCTTCGACCTATTATGAGGTCAATTATATCCCTTGTGTTATTGAAATTTCCTTTGTATACCCCTATTATGCAACATTTTTGTGACTTGTTTATTTTGGGTCTCATTTTTATTAGTGAGCATTTCATCATCTATTAAATATATTTTACTCTATTACTCCACTTATCATTTAATATTTTCCTTAAATCTTTTGGAAATTTAAACCCAACATCATAAGGAATTCTATCCTTGATCATTAGACTAGATCAAATAGCATTTACATATTTTGCTTAGTTTTCCTTAGTGAACTTTGTAAATCTATTCTTAAGAATAGTGTAATCACAATTCTTGATAATTGTGTCTACAATTCTAACCCAATCACTCATGGAAGAAATTGTAGTTTATATCAAATATGGAAGTGATCAAGTAGATTAGTATTGATTTAGATTTTTCAAACATAAGTAAAGGAAAACTAGGATCTTCATAAATCTAATTTTGTATGTCATGCCTAACCACTACTTCTGTTTAACAGTATTTTAAGACTTTACTGTTTAGTGTTAGTTTCAGTTGATATGTTGTCTTTCTTGCAGAATGGGGTTATATTTTGTTTCATATGGTACTTGAGACTTATGATGGACGTAATTCCTATTCAGAACTATTTGTTAGCTTTGAAGGTTTCTTAGAATGTTATGATTTGAAACTATAATTGCATGTTGTTTGGGTAATTATCATGTTTGTTATGTTTCAGATTGGATGAAAACTGCATTCTGTGTTTTATTATATATTGGAAAAAAAAGGTTTAATATTCTTAAACAATACATATAACCCTAAATGGATTTTGACTACTTTGAAAAGGTATTATGTACATTGTTTCGTAAGCCATATATGGCGGTGGCAATGTTGAATGTCATTGTACTCAGCATGGTGAAAATGTTTCAATTGTATTAAATGCATATTAATGAAGAATAATATCAGTGAAGTTTGGATGACCCTTTCTGTATGCGAATTGGGTTTTATTGTTGAAATGGGCTGGATATTTGGCCGCAATGCTCTGTTCTGTATGCATTTGTGATGCACGTTGCTTTGAATCAGCATCATGGAGGATATTGTTAAAAGGCATTTATACTTTTGGGGCCGACCATTGTTGGGTATTGCTTCATCAATCTTTATCTCTTTTGCATATCGGTATTTCCAGTTTTGGAAGTGTGGTTTGGATTTCTTTGCATTGGGGTTTTGGCAGCGAATTTGGTTGTTGGGCATTGTATTGAGTTTTCCATCTCCTGAAATTTGGAGGTAAGGGGGGCATTTCCTAACCTATTCCTTTACTATTTTCGAGTGTTAATTTTTGCTTGACAAAATTGTAGAGGCTACAGTTATAAAATATATTGGTCGATACCCAAGTATGGGTGTAAATAGGGTTGGGCAAAAGTGTCAAGTTTTTTTTATATCCATATATATATATATATATATATATATATATATATATATATATATATATATATATATATATATATATATATATATATATATATATATATATATATATGTTTTATGTATTGTTGTTTGCTTTGGGGTTTAGCTGTGATTTCTATACCCTGTTTAGTAAAACAAAATCACTTGTGTGTTTCAACTTCATGTATTATATTGACATTCTTTCATATATATGGCTTGCAACGTGGATCACAGTTACGCTATGAAATAAGTTATAGTTTGGGCTCGAATATTTTGTAAAAATAGTTTATACAATTACTTGTGTCGATTGTTTGTATTAACATGATTGTTACCGAGTTGAACCAGTATGGAATTGTGCTTACATTTTTATAAGTTTTCATGGACCATAAGTATAGTTATTATATCAAATAAACTTTTATGATGATAGGGCTCTGCCATTATTATTCAGTATGTTTGAGTTTGAAGGTGTGAAACTCGGATTTGACTTATGAAATAAGGATACGGGTGCATTGTAAGCTTAACCCACTTTGTATATTTTAAAAACACAGGAATTAGAAGTTATATTTGGTGTTTGAGATGTTTGAAATTGAAAACATAAATGATTGTTGAATATCTAAATGAAACTGTGGGCTGACAATACGTCAAACAGTTAGTTTGAAACATAGACAATGTTGTACTAGTGAATATCAATATGGTGTGATTGAGTTTTATACGTTATTGATGGCCGATTACTATTGAAGTGTTTTGTAATTCGAGTTGATTATTAACTATTGGTAAACATATGAAATTAGGAAAATTATGGATGTTGAATTAAAAATTTATCAACATTGTATTATGATGAGAATTAAATTGGTCGATACTTTTTGATAACTGATTGGGGGTTTATGAATTGTTGTATATCTGTATGAAACTCAAGGTAGTATTTTTTTCATATAGATAAGAAGAAACTTGAAAACAGTAGTTGCATTACAGTGATAGCATAATTTCTCATTAAGTCATTAAAAAGGTGTTAAAAAGTATCTTAATATAATAACTGTTGTTTTGTTGATTTATGCATATGATCTGATTTCATTTACATTTGTATAATGTATTCTTGTGATAGTTAAAAAATACATAACTGATGTTACTTGATGCTTAAAATGAAAATGATGAGGAACAGTATGCATGCATCTTAAAACATAGTAGTTTTTCATTCTAGTTAATTATGGGTTTTGGTAAGCTAAAAGTTTTATATTACCAGTGTAAATAGCATAATGGTATGGTTTTTGAATCATAGTTTTGTATGTTTGTAAGATTTTAGTTATGGGCAGTAGCATATTGTCTAATAGTTAGTGTAAATTCTAAATTGGTATTAGCTCATGTGTTGTCTAAGAGTAGAGCTTGCAATTGGATATTGGAAATAATGTTAAATATACAATTTCATTATTAATGTTCTTTTGTATAAAACTTTAATTAAGACTGGACCTGGAGAAGTTTGCCAGTTATGATTAAATTAGTTAAATGAGTTATGAAGCTTTCCGATGAACATTGATATGTTGTTTTGGAAATTAAAGTTTTATAAATTAGAAATCTTTTATTTTAGAGATGAATATCAGTTTATAATTGTAATGTAAGTTGTTTCAAGATTTGAGATAGAGATTGATATTTGTTTGATGATATGTCATTTAAACAAGAATATTATATGCATTTTGTTTTGAATCTTGGTCATGTCGGAGTTAAGTATAGATGGTTTGGTCAGCAAGAAACTAGATGTATAGTATGAAGATTCAGTAAGTATCATTGAGCTGTGATAATAGTTCAATTGTATTTATGTAATCTTGATATTATAGGTTTAGATTCTGTTGTTTTTAATTATCTATATTTACCTTTTAACTTGATAGAATAAGATGTGTTACAAATAGATTAAAGGATGTAGTATCATGTTGTATACTGATTTCATATCTGTTGTATGTGCATTCTTTTGTAAATTTGTTTGATGTGTATGTTAAGAATAGTTGTGATGAACGTATATCGAGGTGGCTAAATTTGGTTTGTCATTTTTAGTTAATTAATTCAGTGATAATTTTAAAATAAATTGGGTGGGTTAATTACATATGAAAGATAATTGGCCTTACCTATGACTTAAACCTATATGGTTAAGTACGGAGAAAAAGGCATATCTCTATTCTATCATTGACAAGTATAATCGAGAATACCGTTATGTGTTGACTATGAGCATACCATACATGGATGCAAAATATTAGTGCCATGACGATGACACCTCAGTATATATATACTTCATTTACAGGTTATTCTTAGTGCGAGTTTAATTTTTCATGATTTAGTAAATGTTTACTTCTTGCATATTAATTTTAAAACTGCACTATGTTAAGTGTATCAGATATCTGCATTATGGTTGTGTATATGCTCATTCTAACATGTATGCAGGTGGATAACGCTTTTCAACTCAATGTGTACTGAGCCCCCTATTGTGTTGTGTTGCATTTTTGTGTATTTTCCAGGTGCTTCAAGATTGTTTAGCAAGTAACCGAAGATGACTATTGAAGTTACCATTTGAAACAGCATTAGGGTCCCTATGTTGGACATAGGTGTTTAGAAATGATGTTGCACTACATTATTGTACTGAACTCCATTTGTTTCAGCATCATTACGGAAACATATTTGGATGATATTATATTTCTTATTGAGGATTTCAGATTGAGAATGGTTCAATCTGTGTATTTGTATTTGTATTAAGTTGATTGAAAAAAAAAATTATTGCATTTATGGTTTTTGTTCTTTGTTTTTCAATTCTTTCGGTTATTCTTAGTGTGGCATTACATTGTACCTTTGGGTTGAAATATCAAATAGATAAAATCAATGGTGAGTAAATAGGAAGGTAACACTTGAAGAGTATACCATGTTACCAAGTCATTTGGGATACCTCTAACCTATTAAGAATTTAAAATATATTGTTCTAGTAATCCTCAAAAAGAAAATGAGAGCTAAATTAGAATCTGCAAGTAACCTTTGGAAACATTGAACGATAGGATTACTAATGTGAGATAGCTAGGAACACACAAAGAAAGGGAGTATCTTAGTTTACTATGAGAAATAGAATCCTAATCAAGGAATAAATCTATCTAAATATATGATGCTAAGAATGAAATTAAATGGTGAGAAGTATGTAGCATATAGCATTGAACCAGCAAGATTAAAAAAATGCAAACTTCTTAGTAGGCTTATGTGATTCTATTTATGTTAGTAGGCTTAATAATTAAGCATGAATAATACTAAATTTTAACTATCAAGTAAATGCTCGTAGACTTTGGTATTGAAATTATTGGATCAATTACAACCCTACATTTTAGAGAAATAGAGGTTAGGATGAAAGTATCAACCTAATATGAAATAAAGGTTTGATTTTCAAAGTTAAAGAGGATTATAAGCCATGAGGCATGATAAGAAAAGTGATGATGACCTATATCGTCAATAAGGAGATAGTTGTAAGAGTGAATAAGTAAACATTGACGACATCCTAATAATAGTTTTATACCTAAGTAGTTGCAAACCTACCACCTAAGGATGAATTCATAAGTCACTTATGACTAGAAAAATATGAAATATGGAATTATTGATAAGAATAGTAGCATTCAGTTCATTCTTAGATAATAATTAGAACTTGTGTAAACAATAGAATAACACAAAACAGTGAAATATATATATGTATAGAGGATCATACCAAATTTGGTGAGATTGATAACACAACTTTAGTTGGTATATTGTGGTGAGTTTGACCTAAGAAAGAGTATGGGTAGGAGCCCTAATATGTAATTATAGTGAATTGAGGATAAGAGATTTAGTTTTGTAATTGAAACTTAGAGTATAACTCTACTGACAATGAGGTCCCCACATGTTAGATTCTTCAAAAAGAAACTAGTGTAGCAACGAGAGGATGGAAGGGGACTCATTTTGGTATCCTCGTAATTGCACTTTTGAGTGAGTTCTAATTAGGCCAAACCCCTTAGTATAGTAAGCCCTAACCGTAGGGCGATGTCAATAAAGTTAACTACGTAGCTAGTGCATGGGATCAATCAAAGTTTGAGCAACATGGTCATGAGACCACCATCTAATTTCAATTCAAGATCTGTGCAATGTTATTTAAAGACCTACGATTTCCCTTTCCTTCAGATACCCTAGTATGACTACATTATGTCAGTAATGTAAATTTTGTAAGTGATTGGATTTATTTCCTTATTTCTCTGATTCCAAATTTTGGTATTTTAATGTTCTTTTATTTTTGCCAAAAATGTGATGTGGGGCTATTTAGCCAACTGTATTATTGATGATTCTATTTTGCCTCTAGGTTATGTCTTTATTTCTTGATTAAAATTTTACTATTTTGGCCACTCTTTAGTTCTTTCGTTTTCAAATTTTGTGTTACATGTTTCATCATTGTTATTGAATTTAAATTTTGAGGCACTTTCTTGTGAATTTTGTTGGCAAAAGTGACATATGATGAGCCTACCAAAGGAATTCCTGACAATTAAGTGGATGTATAACATTAGGGCATGGGGTTATTAGCGAGAGTATTTGTGCCCCACCCTTTCCCAAGACTTCAAGAATTGGACTAGTGATATCCATGGACTATTATGAGCGATGAAATTGCACCCCAACATAAATTTGGTTAAGATTACAAGTTAACAAACGGACTTCTAGATGAAAAGGTGCAGGTGTAGCGATGGACAATTTAGTATCCTATCAAGAAATCAATATATCATGGAAACTCTAAAGGAAAAGTGATTAACCTTGAATAAAGATCCATTTTGCATTATAAGAAACCTCATTTGAGGGAGGCTCGTACTACTGTTACCCCTATGAGTGGGTATGTGGGATTCAAAACATCTTATGATATTATTATTATTAGAGATTCTATAAGTATGTTATACTAGATTAGAAGGTTGTTTATATGTGACCTATATGTTATAAGAAGTGTTTGACCTTGACAAAAAGTGTAACCATGTCAGAGTTATGGATTGAACTTAGCTTTTAGTAAGAATAATTAGGTACATAGGTTATCATCCCTAAGTATGTATGTGAATATTAATCATTCTTTTTATAAGAGTAAATTTTGGAATAAGTCTAGACAAATTCTACCATAGGATGAACATTTTAGTTGTGCAACTTCCAAGAGGAAGTCAAAGGCTAGTGGGGGAGGATGTAAGGTTCCTCCTCGCATGTACTTATTAAATATGAATTTTTCTATTAAATCTATTGTAGGAGATTAGAATGGATATGAAGTAATGTTTTATGTTGTGAATGTCCTAATGAAATTGAGAGTAGTTGATACATCCATGTTTTAATACTCAATGATTTGAGAACTACTACATTATCTCAATTGTTTAAACATTAAAATTTCACTAACAATGATACGAGGCATTCTCACCTGATAATAAGGGTGTTGATTTTGGTACCTCGATGATTAGGTCTTATGCTTTCAGATAGTTTAGTATTCCTTAATTGGTGATGTTTATGATATTAGGTATATGCATGCCTAACGATGATTATTCTAATATTTTAATCTAAATTAATGAATAAGTTATGTTATATTGATTATGTGATTACTGATGATTAAATGTGAGTAAAAATAAATTGAATAGTTAATTATTTGAAAGATTCATGTTTTGATTTATGTAACTATATAGATAAGTTTTCAATATATGTATGTAATTTTTTTGAGCTACTGATGTGTGCAATGAGTTTGCAAGATACTTTAGTTAAAAAATCTAACGGAGAATCAGAACTAAACCCTATGTATCATTTGTAAAAACTAGGGTTGAGTCTAACAAAAGATGCAAACCGTGTTGTTCATATTTTATTTGTATCATGAGTTGAATGAATGTATCATCTTGTAACCAATAAGTGTTAATGTTTTGTAATAGTGATTGTATAGTGTCGCTTGACACTCATGATTTGTATATGCATTTCAGCATGACAATTAGGGTTAACCAAGTGATCTAAAGACCTAAGTTGGACTAGGTTAGTTACCTTTTTGCTAATTAATTAGTAATCAAGATTAATTACCCTAATTTGGATTAGTGATTAATTTGCATTTTTTAGGGTTGTTAGGAAGTCCAAATTTTCTAACATTTTGATAGGTCCCTAATTAGTCCTAAAAATCACAAATCATGAAATCTAAGTACCTAAGGAGTATGGGTATAGGTTGGGGGCATTTTTCACCACCCTGGCCCCTTTTGTTGACTTTTATGATCACCAAAATATCTTATTTTTGCTTTATTGCGAAAATTGAATATTTTAATCATGAGTTGGATAAGTTTGACTCCACCTTGAAGTTAACCTTATGACAAGTTGAGTTAGAAGTCTCTAGAACTTTAGGCAAGTGGGGGAGTTATTACATTTTGAAGGTGGTTGAGTTTAAGATCTTATTTAGAGGCAATTTTGAAAGAGAATGAGTGTTCACCCAACCTCTATTTTTAGAGAGAAATTCAGGATTGAAGGAGAAGCAGAAGGAAGGGAAGCTTATCTCAAATTGTTTAGTTGTCATAACATTATTTTGAAGGTAGGAATCCCTCAACTCATGTTGTTCATGTTATATTTTATGCTTAAGTCATTTTGTTTCCATATGTATGTTCGTGTGTTTGTTGAATATGTTTGGGAGGGATTGAAATGGGTTTTTCTTAAATGTTTTTTCCTTTGTATTTTGCTTTGATTTCAAAGGGATTGTATGGGTTGTATTGGCATTACTCACCCTTGGATAGGGCAAAAGTGGCCATGTATGAGAGGAGGTCTTTAGTTGGACTCCAATAGTGCAAAGTCTCTTCTCAAGACAAGAAGAGGAAGAGAGTAGGGTGTTATGTGCCTCTACTCGTCAGTACAAACCATGTGTTTGAGTTTTAAAATTTAAAATATGAAACAATAGAAGTTCTTGATTTTATAGCCTCGAAAGGACACCTATTATGGTGTTGTGACCAACGTCTCCTGTTGGAAAAATTAACCTTTTCCCTAGTTTGGTTCAATGAGGAACCTATTGTGCAAACTTGGATGGGAGTGAATGTTTGAAATTTTCTTCATGTTAAGATTGGTTGTCTCTCGGTCAGTTTTCGTTCTCTCCATGATCACCTTGATGTGTTGTAGACTTCGTAATAGTTTCCCTATTGTGGAGCCAAGAAGGGAATTTAGAATTGTTATTGATGTAATGTTCGCATATTAGTATATAATTTAAATAATAAATAAATATTTTATATAAAGTAATATTAATAATGATATTAAAATAATAATATTTTATAAAGTAATATTACATTATAATCGTATAATAATATCATATCATGTTATAATAATAATAATCATCTAATATAATATAGCAACATACTATACTAATAAAGTATTATGATCTAATAATATAAGTTAATATATTATTAAATTAAGATATATTATAATATAAATATTTTGTGATATTATTATAAATAAATAATTTATATTTTGTGATGTTAATATAAATATTAAATTTAATATAAATAAATAATTATATAATTACATTATTATAATATAATTATTATTATATAATGAAAATAGTAATACAATTCAAATTTCTAATATATAGTAATCAATAAATTACTAAGCAACCAAAAATTATATAGTATGATATATTAATATAATGAGAATTGACCATTATATAATATTTATTAATATGATATTATTATTGATACATTTAATTGACTTCCATCAATAATGAGACACAATACGATTAAGATTTGGGAATCATATTAGTCGGCAATAATACAAAGCATTCACTTCTTCAAATGTTAAATGTGGAATCTAGATTAAATATAATCCTCATCCTCCAAGTAATAATCTATGTTTAAATTCATGATCATAGTTAAGATGTGGAGATGTGACTCGTCATCACTATGGTGTATATAACTCGCACAATGAACAAAAAGGAGGCATCGAACTGAAGCACAATCAATTTAACATCCAATTGAAACTAAAAATCAGTCCCAGTCAGCAAATTGGTGGAGAAACCATAAGCGAAGAAGTTTGGTTTACTTTACCATTATTCAAAGATCATTTAAGTGTCACAAGTACAATTTCCATGGCATAGCAAGGTATATATGAAGAAAACAATCGCAGTTTAAATCACACATGGAGATCATCAAGAACTTTCACTCAACAAATGATTTGAACCTGCTTTTATTTAATAGGCCAAAGAATAAAGACATCAAATCACTAGCCAACAAGCAGAAGATGTCTTTATATGTAATCAAGTATGCTAGGAAGGATTGGACAGTCAAATTATAGGCAAGCATGCAAGATTCAACCGAAGAACAAGAGGAGTTTTAAAAATTTACAATGAGAGAACATAAGGGATGGAGATCCAAATGAGAAAATATATATATTTTAAATAAACCATCTGCAGTGTATGCTAGCCAAGTAAGGCATAGAGTGTCTAGCATAGTACGAGTCAATGCATACATCAAATGGTCACATCAGATATAAGCATTAAGAATCCAGAACTTAGAACATTATATCCAACAATCAGGAAAAAGATGGCAAAAAGAATACAAATTAAAGAAAAAGTCGCACATAAACGAATGGCCCCAAAATGGGTTCATTACAGTTGTATTGGCATTACTCACCTTCGGATAGGGAAGAAGTGGCCATGTATGGGAGGAGGTCTTTAGTTGGACTCCAATAGTGCAAAGTCTCTTCTCAAGACAAGAAGAGGAAGAGAGTAGGGTGTTATGTGCCTCTACTCATCAGTACAAACCATGTGTTTGAATTTTGGAATTTAAAATATGGAAGAATAGAAGTTCTTGAGTTTATAGCCTCAAAAGGGCACTTATTATGGTGTTGTGGCCGACGTCTCCTATTGGAAAAATCCACCTTCTCCCTAGTTTAGTTCAATGATGAACCTATTGTGCAAACTTGGATGGGAGTGAATGTTTGAAATTTTCTTCATGTTAAGATTGGTTGTCTCTCAGGCAGTTTTTGTTCTCTTCATGATCACCTTGATGTGTTGTAGACTTCCAAATGGTTTCCCTATTGTGGAGCCAAGAAAGGAATTTAGAATTGTTATTGAAATTCAACTATGTTAGGAGATTTCTCCTCAAGATAATAATCCCACTGTAAAAATGTGATTGTTAAACTTATTGTGGAAATGACTATGATCTTGGGTTTTCTTTCCTAGTTCTTTCCCAAGGGAGTCCTTGAATCAAATGAATGATTTTTTTTTTTTTAAAGAGTGCTTTCCTTTCATATGATTTCCCTTCTAATTCAGTTTATATGTATGTGTTTATCAAAAATGAATATAACAATATTTCATCCTTCCTGCAACATTCTTATGTTTTGAAATCATATTCATTTGATTAAAGTTAATTAAATAAAATGAAGATATATATTAAGTTATGCAATTTAGCTTCAAAATATGTTAAGAAAATTTGGTGTTATGATTGGGACTTCTTTGTATTTTTGTGATTATTAGGAAGTAAAATAATCTTACGTCATTGTTTAAACAAATGTTAAACTCGATGCTATAATGGACTTTAGAAAATAATAAGAATAATAATGTTCCCCTTGGATATATATATATATATATATATATATATATATATATATATATATATATATATATATATATATATATATATATATATATATATATATTACTCCCCTTGACATGCAAATATAAATTTCATTCAAAATCTACACTTAGAAAAAAAGGAAAAAAAGACTTGAAAAAAAATTGTCATCCTAGAGCTAAAAGCTCTTTGGATTTTGTATGAGAAGGAAATAATTCCCTTTAGGACAGAGAATATTCCCCTAAAGATTCTTTTTTCAAATCTATTTTATGTGTTAAATTAATAAGTTTTTAAAAAAAATACATTGCATAAACATAAATTTAAAAAATGTATAAAACAAATATCTAAAACGCACCCACAAATCTTTTAAAATTTACTCCCCTAACATGGCAAAAGGGAATAAAGCTTGTTGTTTTGAATTTGCATTAAATAGAGTTGGAAAAAGGTAGTAAGTTTAATTTTGTATTTTATTTTTTATGTTTTATTTAAAGTTAAATGTTAGAATATGTTAGATTTTAAATTTAGATAGTTCGTTATTTTGTTTAAATATTTTAGTAAAATTTAAATTTAGAAATTGTTAATCTATAGTTAAGTTTAGTTAGTGGAAGTTAGTAGTTAAGATTAGTATTAGTTAGTGTTAAATTTATTCAGTAGATTTTAATTAGTGTTAGTTAAGAGTTTAAGTTAGTGTAATTTAGTTTAGTTTAATTTAAGTGATTTAATTAATTTAAAAAGTTGATTTGATGTTTTAGAAATTTAGTTAGTGTTATTAATATGTTTAAAGTTTGAAGTTATTTGCTAAATGATAAGATATAAAGATGGGTTATTTTATTTATTCATTTTTGTGGATTAAGTTATTCAGTTGTTTTAAATTTAGTAGTTAATGTTAATAAGTTAAAGTTAGAATATAATGTATGTTAATGTTAGTGTAGTTAGTTATTGTTTTAATATTAATATTATATCAGTTAAGGATGTTAATTAGTATTTTGAATGGTTGTAACTTTATATTTACTAGTAGGTTTATTTTATTTTTAATTTGCGTTTGAATATTGAAACGCAAATAAAAACAATATAATGTTCTAAATTAAGGTAATAAAAAAAATTTCTTTTAACCAGGTAATATTTAATTAGTCTTGGTAATGATTAAGATATGATTGACTACATAAATTTTATTAATATTATTTTGGTAAAATCTAAGATTAATTTTAAAAGATGAGTTAGTATGTTAATTAGCATACGACTTAAAACTAATGTTTATATCTTTTAATTAATTGTATGTGGGTTGTTTAATTTAAATAATCGATTTAATAATGAAAGTTTAATTTAATGAACTATTCCTATGCGATGGTTATATTCTAAAATGTAGTCTTAAGATATTGTTAGGGAAACATATACATCTGCATTTCAACCTACCACAGTTTAACTAGTGAATCAAACATATCAAATTATATCAAAACCTAATGTGACTTATGCATGTCTTTAGTCAACCATTTTTAACATAGTAGTTTAATTAATCTTTAAAAAGAAAAAAAATTACATGTCTTTTTGCCTCGTATTTTGGGCATGACAAAAAGCACAAATATTCTCACAATGCAAAGTAACAAATGACTTGCAATTTGCATATTTATTTCATTAAAATTTCAATGTTAGGGTTATAATGGTCGAAAAATACCTTACCTACTAGATGACATACACCATAAATATGTTGGGTCATTTCACAATAGTCACATTGTCTTATTCTTTGATCGACAGGTTGTGGCTTGTGTTTATATTCCTTATTTACATAGACATTGCTACTAGTTTTGAATTAGAGGACCAATTTCAAATTATTTTGTTAGTCTTCCAACCCCTCTAAGTTGTGTGATCTTAGTTAGCTTGTAAAGTCTCTCCAATGATAGGTGAGTCCTTTACCACAACTTCTTTATTCTCAATTTCTTCACTCTTCTTCATCCACTTAGTGGCAAAGTCTTTGTCCAGCTTTACTATGGTCATGGTCTACTCCTCTCTGACCATAGACTCACTGCCTCATCTTCTACTACATCTACAATCTCTTGCAAGATGTCCAATTTCTTGATATATATAATATGTCATTCTAGTACCTTTCCATGATTTGGTGTTTTTCCTTGTATTCATCCTTACCTTATAGTGAGTTGTTAGATGTCCTTTGTTTCTACAAGTCATCCAAACCAATGTAGGAAACCTATCTCTTCCAACTAGGTTTTTCCCTTAGGATACCTTTGATTGTCTTGATATTTTTTCTTGTAGCCTTTTGTCTTGTGTCCATAATTTTTGTAGCAGTAGCAACTTCCATCAATTCTTTTCTCATTAGAGTGAGATATACACTATTATCTAGTGTGGCCATAGAAATGGCAGTTGCTACAATACCCTTCATAGGTACACTATTGAATCATTGTTATCTACTTAAACCAACATACACCATATGTGTGCCCTATCTTACTACAAAAAGTACATGTGGGTTTAGCAATACCTTTACCTTTTGGAGACTTTCTTCTTGATATGTTGTCATTCAAGTTCTTTCCTTCAAAAGTCTCTCCTTTAGTTTTGTTATCAGCTTGGTAACCAAGATTGGATGTGTTTTTGTTTCTCCTCTAAGCCTTTAGTTTCTCATCAATCTTCTCGGATCTCTCATTGAATCTCCTCAAATTTTTATTTCATTTAGTAATTCTTTGTAGCTCCTTAGTAATCTTGAGCACTTGCTTAGTTAGTTCCATATATTATTCTATATTTGGGTGACTACACTCTTCACTCTTTAGTTCACCCACTATCCTGGTCATTGCAATGGCTTCATCTCTTGTTAGGGTGGTGGTGTCTTGTTTAGCCTAATCTTTGGAAACTTCTCTTATAAGTTCATCTTTATCCTTGATTAGTTTATCAAATATTCCCTTCAACTATTGAATTCCATCCATTAAGTTAGAGATGGCTTCTTCTGAATCTTCTGAGTCACTGTGTTGTTGTTCAATGACTTCTGGATTTTGTAAATTTTATACATTAGCTTCTTCCTTTTAGCTAGGGACTTTCTCAACTTCTCTTTCAAGTCCTCGATCATATCTAGGGCTTCTTCTAGTTATCTTTGTAGTGATGTCATTTTATCTACCTCCAAGTTACTAGACCTGTTGCAACAAAGATCTACACTCTGATACCAATTTTTGGTCTCAACTAGTACTAAGAGGGGGGATTGAATTAGTATAGTTCACAAAATTGGTTTTTCTTCTTATCCTTTTGGTTATTCTTATTATAACCCACCTTACACTTAGAAGCAATATAAATGCAATAAAATAGAAATAAATTAACTCGCACACAAGAGCATTCATCAAGTTGACATAGATATTTCATACATGGAAACCCTTGATGAGAGGTGAAAACTATGGTGGGGATAATCTATCAACTAGCCCTTATAATGTATGTAAAGAGGTGCCTTGATAAGAGTTAAAAATGTTTCTTCTAGAAGTGCATCCTGTTAGGAATGTCTGTAACCTATTAGGATTACTATAACTTTTTTATAGCTACCTAGTTCAAGGATTTACAAATCTCTTTCTAAGAGACACCTTGTTAGAGGATTTTATAATAAGCTTCCCTATGAAGTTATCCCTCTTAGGAGCTTACACATAGATGTAATGGTAAGAAATCACACTGAGTGTTTGACCTAAATGTGGCACTAATTTTTCATGTAGATCTCTCCTATGTCTCCTTTGAAGATGTGTCGATCTTCATTATTTTATTGGTGAGTGCATTAACTTTACCTCTCCATGTGCTGCCTGGTTTAGTTCATCACTTCTCTTCTTTCACTCTATTGCTCTTGTTACAGCTTCCCCTGTGATAGTGTCTTTCAATTAATGACTCTTGTCTCTACTCTCTTCTTTATGGTGTTAAGGTTGTAGCTTCCATTAGATTTATTTGACCTAAGATACATTATCGTTATTGGAAAATCATCATTTCCTATATATACTTATTCATATTAAATAATATGTATTATTGTATCTAATATATATATTATAGTATATAATATATATATAAATTATATCATATTATTGTGTGTGTGTGTGTGTGTGTGTGTGTATTATACATATTATTATTTTTGTTAATATATAATTATTAATTAAATGATGATTAAACCATAGAGACATATCTCCTCCTCTCATATTTATATGAGATTCAAATCTGCATTTGGAACACCCAACATAATGGCACAGTAATTACATTTGCAAAAAATGATCTATATGATCTCAACATGGTATCAGAGCCAGGTTCCTTCTATAAAGCCTAACAGCTTGAAGGTAGATCAACACTTACTATAGAAACATTTCCAATAGTATAGAAAAATGAGTTAAAGACTTTTTGAAGCATAATTTATGTTGGCAAAAATAATTAATTTGATTTACGAATTTATGTTGCTTAATCGTTGCCCCACTTTTCATCTTGTACCCATTTTGCAAAGTGGAAAATGGTCTTTTGTCTTAATTTGGTCTAGGTATGTCCAAGTCTATTTTTTTCCCTCAAGTGAAAAGTCCCTCCATCGGGTTTTCATCTTCCCTCTTCCCCCACATTACATAATTGGGTGGGTTTTCCTTGTTGTCATGAGTTTGTGGGTAGTCTAGAACCTAATCCAATGGAGATTCTTGGGTCATATAATGATTTTCACAAAGTGATTTATGAGGATGAACTTACTCGTGGCTTATTATAGTTTTCACATAAAGAAAATGAAGTTTGCGAAAAACCAGATACTGCCTTCTCCTCGGTGGGTTTTCGACCCACGAAGGCAATTTTCTACAGAGGTCAATAAATGAGGTTTACAAGCTAAAGCAAGGAAGAAATGAGTCTTTTTATGGATAGATGGTCCTCACATTATACTATTCTACCTTGGGAGTCACTCAGGATTCATCATAATGATCATAATAGCATCTGGCAAAAAACTCTGAAGTTACTTCTCCACGGCGAGCTTTCGACCCACCAAGTCAATTTTTTGATAAAGGTATTTGTGAGAGAGGAAAGCAAGTAAGTGGATTTATCTTTCAACATTCGTAGCCCTTTTTAGATTTTCTAAAGATTAGAGGCACATTGACTTAGAGAGTAAAGTGAAAATAAAGACAAGGGTGGAAAGATAGAAATTGCTTTCTCCTCTGTGGGTTTCCAACCCTAGAAGGTGATTTTCCACATCCATTGAAAAATCACTCCTGCAAGCATGTTGGGCTCATAGATCGATCACAAGATGTTTTAAAATTGTATTGGAAGCAAGTTAATCACATTTGGGAAGGTAGTTTAAGTAGAATCAGGCTAAGTAGATTTTTCCTTACAGAATACTCCATTCTTAATTCTCCAGAACTTGGTGAAAAATGGGAAAGTAAGTCTGTAATAAAAGAAAGTTATCATTGGGTGAATGGAAACAATGAAAAGACATGAAAAAATCTATTAGAAACCCCCACATTTACTAACCTAATGGATTTATCCTTTAATTCATTCGCGTGGCATGGATCTTGAAGATTAACGGGTGAATTAGGATTTCTATATAGAGATGAACATAATAGATTTTCAAATTACCACTTTCTTTATTGAGCTGTTATGTTGTTGAATTGAATAGTGTTTTCAAAGCTCTCATATTTGCAAAGTTCTATTCTCTACACTACTTTCAATTTTAAGATTTCAAGTCATCTCTATCTTAGATAAGATGGCAACAAGATTCGCTAGATTTGATGGACTGAATGGGATTAAGTCAATATTGCAAAATGTTACAAACACCTCACTCCATTTCTTTAACATGCAAGATTTTCAAAGGAGTTTGAGGATGGAGCCAATTCACCCTATAATAGAAAAGCTCTAGGGAAGTTGGCTAGTGGAGGAAGCTAGATTTCCTATGGTAGTTCAAGCTCCTGAACTGATTATAGAATGCATAAATTATTACAATCCAGACACTCAACAAATTGTGTTGCTTGATCATATAGTTTTGATCTCAATTGACCAGCAGATTGTAGCAAATTTCCTCTGGATTCCAAAGCGAGAGGAATTTTCTAAATTGACAATAGGAGGAGCCATGTCCGAATTCTCTTTGAAGAAAATGGTGTGGCAAAAGGAAATTATGAGGTCCTGGTTCCAAAAGCCATAGGGAGCTAAAAGTAAGGTTCCTAAGACTCCTTTCAGCACTGATCTCAAGCCAAAGATTGTAGACATTCTGGTTCTTTTGCATCAATTCAAAGGTGAGGTAGAAGTACTCAATTTTGTAGAATAGTACTTCTTTTTGGTACAAATCATCTATTCAGATACACATTATGTTGATTGGGCATATGAGGTAAGCAAGCATCTATCTAGAGCCCTTAGTGTTGCAAAGTTTTACAATACCTTCTACATGTCTTCTTTCCTGATTTATATGTTAGCATCTCTACAATTGTGGCTAGGCATTCCTAGAATAGAAAATTTCCCTGATGATGTGAAAAGTTATGAATTTTATATCCATGCTTGCAGTTATAGAATAGTTATGTAGAATATGTCAAAGTTAATGACTTGTTTACAATGAGGATTTGTAAGGAACTCCAAGAGTGCTTGGAGAGGAGGTTCAACCCGAAAGCAATGGCGGCCATTAGCCAATTTGGTAGCTACTTTATTCAGTTATCATCCTTTTTATATTTGTGTCTTGTAGCATTCGATAGATTTCCTTTGAAGCTGCCCAAGTACCCAAATAATTTGATCGTGCTAATAGAGATCATAGGACAAGAAATCCAGGTGAATATGGTGAACACGAGTTTGAAGAAGAAGGGGTATGAATTTCCCATGAAGGTTGGAGCTTATAGTTGTGAGTCTCAATCCAATGCCAAAAATATGCTCAAGGAATTCGAGACTAAGTACAAGTTGGAAGAATATGAGGTTGTAAGACCCATGTTCGATCCAAATGGCTATGCAAGAGAGGAAATACAAATTCAGAGTGTGATCAAGCACGTCACAACTATAGAAGATTATTGGGAAAATCGCAAAGATGAGTTGGAGAGCTAAGATTGTTCTTTCGCCAGGCTCACGGTGGAACAAGTGAAGACATATGGCATTGATCTTAATGTTGAAGGATTAGAAGATGATGGTCAAAATATGTATAGCAATACATATTTGACCAAGTTAAGGGGGATTCCTATTAGTTCTGAACCATATGTAGATGTGGAAGAGAATCTTGATAACATGATGGTTAGGATCATCAAAAGAATAGGGAAATGGGTTGAGTGGACAACCAAGAAGAGTCGAAGCAAGGGTGTAGCCACTTAAGCTTCTTTGATAGTTACAATGCCTACTTCATCTTAGAGTACCACAATGGGTGTGACCATAGATTCCACTCAAGGGCTAGCTCAACCTATAGGTGGAGGTGATCAACCTCCAAACAAGAGTGTTCCTATAGCCTAGACCTATCATGATGGTTCCTTGCCAGTCATAGGAACCCAGACTGGCATAGAAGAGAAGAAGGCAAAAGAACCAAAGGACTGTGCCCCTACTTTAGTGCCTTCCCCTCATACTACTCCAATTCCATCTCCTCACACTACCCCTACTCCTTCTCCACATACCACCCCAATTCCATCTCCTCACCATAGCCCCATGCCATCAACAAGTGCTTCACTATTAAAGCCAAGTGGTTCCCCTATACAAATAGTAGACCAAGGGGATGGAAAGATTAGAAGCAGTGAGTCTACTGAGTTAGATGAGGAGATGAAGAAGACTTCAGAAATGGAGAAGGGATAGACTTCTTCCAAATTCATTTCTAAGGATTCAAAAAATCCTTTATCTTCAACTGTTGTTACAATGACTCCAGTGAAGAAGAAGATGTTCAGTATTGAATCACTCAGAACAGCTTCCAAAGTGATAGGAACAAATTCTTGGTTAGAAGATACTTTGGAAAGGAAAAGAAAGAGAAAAGATGAAAGTGTTTCTACAAAAGACATTGTATCTCTCGTAGTTCATTTTGGGACAGCATTGACAAAAGTCAAGAAGCAAAAGACTTTGTCAATACTTGGGCAAGATCTAGAAATAGGGCACTTGAAAATGGCAATAGACAAGCCAAATAAAGGAGGGAGAAT
Organism: Cupressus sempervirens; assembly: GCA_028749045.1. Taxonomy (NCBI): domain Eukaryota; kingdom Viridiplantae; phylum Streptophyta; class Pinopsida; order Cupressales; family Cupressaceae; genus Cupressus; species Cupressus sempervirens. The sequence continues at coordinate 586,126,954 of CM053783.1, read as the reverse complement.
TGAGGATATGATGCCTGATGATTTTACTCTACATTCAATCAATCTTGGAGAAGCCAAACATGATACAAAAGTTGGCTTGTGGAGATCAAGTAATGAAGTAATAGAAGGACAATTAGAAAGTATTAAATTGTCAAAGATCAAGATGAAAGCCGAGATAGAAGAATTGAACAAATTTATCAGGTAACTAGTCACTCCACTAGAAGCTATCTCTGGTATGTCTGTAACCTAGACTCCTAGTGTAGCTGAAGTGCAAGCCCTCATTTCCCAGCTTTAAGAAGATAGGCATTATGGCCAGATTGGTAAAGAATGGATCAAGAAACTCAAATCAAAAGGAGTTTCCCTTGTAGATCAAATTGGAAATCCTATCCGTAGACTGGAGATAGAAAAAGACAACATATTGTCCAATAGTAATACTCTAGCCAGAGAAAGGGTCAGATGCGATGATTGCATCTCCCTTTTAAAGATGATCATCCAGATGAAAGCGAAAGAAGTAGTTGAAGCAAAAACTCTAAAGAAAGGAAATGAATCTCTATTTGAATGGCTCCAAAGTATGCAGTTCAAGCTAGAAAAGATTCAGGTAGTTGAGAAGGGACTCAAGGAAACAAAGAGTAAAGTAAAGAAGACTCAAGATAGAGGATTCAAACTTATAAGAGGGCTACACACTAATTCACAAACTAGTGGTCAAGGAAAAGCTCTCATCAGAGTGGATGTAATGAAAATTAAATTCTCTACATTTTTGGGTAATCTATCCAGAGTAGCTTCCGGTAGTCAAGATAGAATCACAGAACTCCAAACACTCAGTGGGTGTATACATGTGGCCACGAAGGAGTTGTCGAATCAGTCGAATATTGTAAAGGAGTTGGTGAGAGAACATTCAAAATGGCTCTTGAGATTTACTAATATACACGTGCCCAACCACGAGGAGCTAATCCCAATAATGGTTGTTGCTAAGGCATATAGAACAAAAATAGAAAATGGGAAGAAGTCTAAATGATTCATATTATGCCCTCTTTTCATTTTCTTTTGTAATTTTGTAATACAACAAACTGGCATCTTGCCATTTGTCATTTTTTGAAGATGAATCGATTAAGCTTCCATTGTAACGGTCATCTCAAAAACTCTCTATGTATGAAATTAAAACATTAATGAAAGATCGGCAAATTTTTGGTGTGAAGTACTCTTTGTTGTAGAGACAATTGAATAGTATTTTATGTCAATCATTTTCTATTCCAGTTAATGTTATAGTTAGTTTATGTTTTCTCATTTGTTTGAATTGAAATGAGGGAAAAATAGAGATTTACCTCCCCTATTTTGAGGCAGCGAATGAGGGTAATAGGTGTTTTTATTGTTCATTCAAAGAGAAATGCCTTCAGTGTTTTCAATTTATTAATTAAAGTTTAGATTTGAATTGACTTAGTTCAGTATTCATTATTGTTCAGATAAGTTTTATGAATTCATAAGATGTATGAGTGCATAAAACTATTTTGGTATTGAGAAACTTCTATTTGCCTGAGTTAGATTCTATTTGGGCCTAGCTTGGTTATACCTCTTATGTTCTCAAGTTAAGAACATACCCCAAAGTAATTTAGGAAGAAAACAAAATTCATTGCAAATCTATTTTAGGGAGCTATACCTACCAATTTAAAGGAAAGTCAAATCATCCATAAGTGGCTTTCCAACTATTTGTGATCAGATATTGTTCCAAATTGGGTATTTAAGAGTAATAATCTAAAAGAACAAATATGTTTACCAACATTAATCTAAATAGTAGTTGATTTTTTGAAGACATCAAATGTCAAAAATGGATGGAATTGGGCTAAGAGAAACCCTCCATAATGTTGGCATAGGGCACTTGACTGATTCCCACACTCTTCTTCCCCAACAGAGTTTTAAAGTATATCTATACTAATAGAGTGGTGTCCTTTTGTTTGAGGAACCCCTTGTACAAGACTTGTCATTACATGTTAGATAGTTACCATTATGGTGATCCACCTGCATGTAGGTTCAAGTGGTGGAGTCGCTCCATATTTTTGTAAATGAAATAAAGAAACAGGAGGGTGTCTACCAAACTAAATATATGTATACTATAGAATGGAGATATAAGTACATGTTTGAATTAGAATTTATTTTTATACTGTAACAAATGCTTCCACATACTAAATCAACTTTTGAAGTTTATATTATCCAATCATATATGTCTAGAGGAGTACTTAACAATTTAAAGTAGTGACTTTGAGAGTCTCTTCATTATGCGACATCAATTAAAGGCATGAATACAGTAGAATGACTAGGATAAATAAAAAGTTCAATGCCAAGAAAATAGATACGAATATGAACCCAAGATGGCACATGATAAAATGAATAAGATAGAGGAAAAATGATTTTATAACTCTCACTTAATAAACATATCACATGCTAAAATTGTAGTGATATGAGAGACAACTCCTAATCAATTACAAGATTATTATATAGAGAGGATAGTATCAAAATTATATATTTAACTAGATCATTAGTGCATATATGTCTAAGGAACTTTAGCAGAATGCATATGTAAAAGAGGCCAAGTCAAATCATTTTCAACTACAAAGAAGAGCAATCTTATACCTACTTGTAGCAGTGAACTACATTCTGATGCAAAGAAATCTTTCACAATTAAAGTTTATTAAAATTGGAATATAATATTATGTGAATTCTAAAAGGAAAATGGAGAAGGGCCTTCCTAATGAATTGTATAGCTCTATGACATCTAATTGGTGATGGTGTCAATGTCTGAGAATGCTTGAGGTTGATTTAGTCAAGCATATTCTAGAAAGTTAATTATCACTATTTCCTATCTTGATTTAGCACCTAATAGGTTATATATAATTGCATGTGCCTTATCTCTCCCAGTACAAGATATAAGAAGATTCTCCAAATATTTAATTCATAACCACATAGTCATGGAACCTATTAGAGGGGTATTATAGGGTGATCTCTTATATTGTTCATCAAAGTTACATACTCAATCTCTCACTAATTGTAATGAGGTTGTGAATTTTTTTGGATTTCTATGCACATGCATAAAAGATTTGTTATTGAGTAGGCATTATAGTATAGAATCTATATCATTTATGAATTCTTCTTTGTAAAAATTAAATATGGAGCATCCTACTAATTTTGACAACTTGATATTATTGAGTTTCTCTTCCTATTGTTAAAGCTATTGTGGTTGTGGGGAGAAAATTGAGATTCATAAATGATTCTACCTCTTCTAAAATCCTTCATTAGAAAAATATTATACTACACTGTATCTAGAATCACCCATGTCAGTACGATTAGAAAAATACTAATAGTTATTGACACTTAGCATTGTTCCAGGAATGAACTTCATCCATCACAAATTATTATATTATTATTACAAGAACATGATTAGATGAGTATATATTTTTCTAGTGTAACATAGGGACTCGCACCCCCCTCCCAAACCTCAAAGTACTCATCCCCGAGACATCCCTGCATTGGGTGTTTGAGTACCCAAATACCCCCACCTCCTCCATTATACAACCATGCCATCACTGGGATGGGTACTTGAATTTCTATTTTATTTTTTATTTTTGAATGTTACTATTGGGTATGTGATATCTTACTCTATTGAATGCTCAATAGTTCTATCTCATGTTGCAGTTTTTCTATGTTCAATTATTGTAATTTTCTATGTTCTACTGAATCATCATTTCATAACTAACATTTCAAATTCTATGTATATTATACAACAACCCCCTTGCCCTTTCCTCCCCTTTCCACCATCCCCTATCATCCCTCAGTTGTCTCAAAAATGAGGCCCATTTTCCCCAAGTCCCAAAAACTCATCTTGGTGTCTCCTTGTCCTAACATACCCTAGTACTAGGGTAACATTGGATTTTGCAAAGGTGGATTTACTCTTAAAACCTTTCCACATTAGATCGCCACTCATATCAATAAACAAAACTTGTAAATTTGTAGAGATAATTTATCATTTAAAATTCTCTATTAGACATGAATGCAAAATGTGGAATTATTGTGTCATAAAGATTCAAAGTGGGCTTATGAACAAAATAAAGAATTGTAGAAAACTTATGATATGGGTGCCACAAGATCACTATTTTCACAAAATAAGATTAATTGAGGTGTATTTAGATTCTCATAAAATGAAGAAGCAAGAGTTTGTGTGTGGATTTTGTTGATAGTGAAGATTTTAAAATATCATAAGACACAGAGATAGTACTTTTTTGTAAGTAAATCTAAAGTGTATAGATGAGGTAAAAAAAAGTGAAGCTAAAGAAAGGTGTGATAATTCTATTTTGTAGTATGGTAAAAGTGGTTTTAGGGATTTTGTTGAGTGATACCATATGGTACTATGAAATAAAGATATGAAAAGGGTCTCTTTCATTGAGAGGAGTAGACTATGATAGAATTTTGTTTTAACATCTTGATCTTATGATAGTAGTTCAAGAGTAAGTAACTAGAGGATCTACTTCAATTAACATTAGAGGATCTTGGACGCTTTGTTTCAAAAGGAGTCTAACAAGAAACCTCAGATGTATAAATCAACATATTGATAACTTCTTAAAAGAGGGATTTTGTGTGTGTTCAACATTGCAACCATTTTGCACAATAGTGTTTTGATGGCTATTGTTATCAAGAAATGTCGCACATTATATCCTTGACTCGTAGGAGCATCTATGTCCATTTCCATGGGTATTACCACTCCTTATGATGTTACTAGTGTTGTAATTATTTTCAATCTTGAATTTCTTCTAAGGAAAATAAAGAGAAGGCTTTGGGAGGAATCCATTAGGTTGCTAACTACACACTTCATATTTTCTTACAAGGCATTCGCTTACTAGTTCATCACAATCATAAAGACCGCTAATGAGAAGAGAAAGACTTGCATTTGAGTGGATGTAATAAAGTAAAAGATTCATCAACTTTGTAAACAATTGACTTTAGTAAATTTGGAGGTTCTAGAAAGAAATTTTCCATAATTGATGTGATGCATAATTGTTCAATGATATAAGAGTGAGAATTTTACATTGTGGGGGGGAATAATAATAAATATTCCATTCCTACTTTAAACCATCCTTAGAAAGGAGATGTTCCATTCTTAAATTCTTATGGACCCTCATGTGCAGATAAGTATTCCTATCTTTTACATTATCTACTCATTGTAGTCTCTCTTCCATTTGTAACTCTACACATACTATAAGAGTTATTTGCCTTGATCTTTTACTTGTTTGAGAATTTTCTTAAGGAAAAGAAGGTTGTCACTTTACACATGCTACCACATATTGTGTGAACTCAATTTTATGAGAGTAGCTCCAAAACTAAGTTGTGATCCTTGATGATTGAGATTATCAGTATCCTTCTACATAAAGAACGAATCTAACACTTCATTAGAAGAAAATTTTGATCAGAAAAAGTCACTATAATGAGAGGGAAAGTTTGAGGTGAATTTCCTTGTAATAGATTCTATTTTGTAAGAGAGAAGCTTGAGGCAAAAGTATTTGTTCCACCCTCTAGGAGTAGCTATGGTGTATCCACTCTCTAACTTGGTTCATGGTAGATATCATTAGAGTTATTATTTTGCATATGTGAATTATTTAATGAAAGGTGACAATCTTTCATTGATTTATTTTCAAAGGATTTCTACTGTAAGGTGATGATATTATCAATAGCTTGACCTGCTATCATGCTAGACTACATTAAGTTCTTTTCTTGAAGTGTTGGTAGTCATGATAATGAACATATCATAATTAGACTTCATTTGTTGTCCTAGAGCACTAGAGATCATGATACTTGTCATGATAAAGACCATGACATTGCTATTTCTTACTATCTGATAGACTACATTAAGTTGTTCTCTTGGAGTGCCAGAAATCAGACAACTCGTATCTTACTAGGGTATAACATAATCTTTTGGTAGGCATCAAGGATTTTTTGATGCCAGTACACATACCAAAAGAATATAAGTATGATGAATATCATATGATAGATATTTCTTTTCGAATCATACTTTAGAAGATGTTGAAAGATAAAATCTAATTTGATGGATCTATGTTGATATCTTCAAATGCTTGAGAGCATAATGTGTTCTACAAATCCTCCCTAGCTAAGAGGGGATGTTCAAGTTGTAGCTTTAGTCAGATTGATTTGATCTGAGATATATTATTGTTGTTGGTAAATCGTCATTTCCTATATATACTTATTCATGTTAAATAATATATATTATTGTATCTAATATATACATATATATTATTGTATCTAATATAATATATATATTATGTGTGTGTGTATATATATATATATATATATATATATATTGTTATACATATTATTATTATTATTATATTATTATTATTATTAATTAAATGATAATTAAACCATAGAGGCATGTCTCCTCCTCTCATATTAGATGAGATTCAAATCTACATTTAGAACACACCAATATAATGGCAATATAATTACATTTTTAGAAAATGATCCATGTGATCGCAACAGATGGCAACAACTACTCTCCTTTCAACTTTGTTGAATATATCCTTTGGTTGACTTTTGGGAAAAGTTACCCATAACCATTTAAATTACCCCACTTGATTTCAAATTCAAAATTTGAATTCCAATCATGTTATGTTCATAAAAGATATATGAACCCTATGCCTAGGGTCTAGGCTGGTAGCAAAGCTAGTTCTTAGTTGTACACCAATGGTAGCATGTCATCCTTATCTAGTTGTGTCATTTTTTTCTTTTCCCTTCAGTCACATCAATGGGGACTCAATGCATTGATGAATCAGATCATTTGATATCCATTTGTGTCTTCTTTCTAGGTGTGCTAGATTATATTCTAGTGCTTCTCAATCGGTAACTCTAGACTTCTTCCTCTTGATCAATTATCACACATTTTTCCAAACAGATATTCTTCATTATCAATGACAACACTTAATGCTTCTTCTAATCTACATGCAAATGATCCATGTGGGGTCAACATATTTCCACCAACTTTCTTCCTCAAATGTACCATATACAAGTCATCATAATTTTGACATCGCATCAACAATTTCCAATGTAACTTTTGACAAGAAATCCATACTCCTAATAGAACCCTCATTGATAACTTCAACTCTTGTCATCAAAATCTTGATAGCCACCAACGAGGAATCCAATGAGGATGTCATACTCCCAACCAAATCCTTATTGGTAACTACATCTATTTACCATTGATATCTTGGCCTGGTGACCACCGACATTCTGATGGGGTCATTGTAAAGTTGACAGTCTTCAGTCTGTTTGTGCCTTCACTTCCTAATTTTCTCTTGATGGAAATCATCATCGGTCCTCCAACTACTTCCCATTTTTATAACCAGTTGTTTCATTGAAATTCTAAAGAATTTTCTCCCTGACAGTCTATCTAATTTTTTAATAATGATGACATTATTACTCAGTATTCTAATGGATAGCCATTACAATATGTGATGAATAGCCATTAGAAATTGGTCCCAAATATAGTAGTGTCATGTTAAAAGAAGGAGAAGATTTATATGATTTTTTTTCCTTTGATTGTAATCCATCCTTCTTCAACCTTGGAATCCTCAACTTGCTAAGATCTTGAGTCCACTAAAAAACCAGACATTGCTAAGAGAGAGGAAATGGGCTTTAGAGAAGCAAGGATAGTAGAAAGGTAAACTCTAGGTAGAAAAAAATTTCCCCCAATAGCAAAGACAAAAAGCACTTTTTTGCATAGCATCAACATGTAAAAAATCAGTAGCACCAATATTAGTAGGAGCATCAACCTCAAGCACTAATATAACAACAACAAAAGTTGAATCAACTAAGGTGGGAAAAACCTTCCCATTTGCAACACTTGTAATAGTAGAACCAACAGTGACCTTCATAGAAGAAAAACCCACAACAGGTTTTAGGGAAGAAACACCATCCTGAGCCTACTCCAAACCATTGGATAGAGCTTATCCATCTAAAAGAGGAGAACCCTTATAAACCATATAATGGTGAGTGGAGGTTCTTTTCTACCATGAAAAAGACTTATTTTGTTTTTCTTTCTCAACTCTTCATTTTTCAGTAACATACCCTATCATGAAACATTTTCTACATCTAAGAGTGATTCTCTCATAGTCTAAAGACTGTATCCAAGAACTCTTAGAAGACTTGAGTTGGTTTTCAACCAACAACCCCTTATAAATGTCAATATCCACTAAGATGCATGAAAATATAGAATGAAGGATATTAGAAGTCTCCTCATCTACCATAATAAAATCTCCAAGAGAAAAGACCACTTCTTCAAGGAGAGAATCAACCCAAAAACGAAGAGGAAGACAAGGAAGCCTAACTCAAATAGGCTTCCTTTATATTTATGTTTTGATTAAGTAAAAATAGGTTTTGGAAGGACCTCAAACCTTGTACAAAGAGAAAGGAAAGATATATAAATGAAGGATCTTAACACAACTATGGAACACCACCCAAAAAACTAGAGGGACACGCCATAGTACATACCTAGCTATTGGAATTTGCAAGTGGGAAGATTTGCTTTTGAGAGGGGGGGTGAATCAGAAGTAACAAACTTTAACCTCTAAAAATTTTAGCTGAAATTAATCACATGCATCTAACATCTCTAATAACCATGAAAGTAAAGACATGCATGAAAATAGATAACACAAGATTTGGTCACCCAGAAACCCTCCAAAATGAGAAGGTAAAACTGGGGTGGGGATGACACCCACAAATTATCATTGCAGCAATATGTAACTGGTTAAGGTTACAAATTTTGATCACCATCAATGGTCTTCCCTATGAAAGGCCTACCCTATTAAAGGCTTTACACCCTGTTAAAAGTGACTTGTCTAAAGGATTTACAAACATTCACTTGGAATGTCACCCTATTAAAGGATTTAACACCTTGTGAAAGGTTCTACAAAATAGCTATTAAGCCAACCTATCTTGATAGGATTTTCATTCTCCTAATATGATGGTTAGAAAGTATAGTAGAATGTGTTGACCTGATGACTTACAATCTTTAATTGTTGATTCCAAATCCTTGTTCTGTTCAATCTGATTTGATCCTTCTTGATCTAATATAACTCTACTTGTAGTGTTGATGCTCTATTCTGATCAACTTGATTCTGCAATGCTTCTCTTCCTCTAAGTCTTTACACCCCCTTTACTTCCTTTAAAACTTCACTAGAATTCACTCATGCATTCCTACATGACCTCATACTCTCTTTTTCTCTTTGTTGAATTATGGGGTTTTGAGCTTGTTATAAAGGCTTTGAGACTTACGGTTAGGTATGAATCTACAATCAAGATTCATTCATCTTTCCCACTCAATTCTTTCCATAATTCCTAATTGGTTGCATGCTTTCTCCATTTTTCTGATTGGTTGCATGTTGATTACATAGGAAATGTAATAGATTCAATCTTATCTTTTAGATTCTTTGAGATTCATCTTGATTCAGCTCAAAAATAGTTTACATCTAAGTTTGTGAAGGAAAAAACTCATATGATAATTCTGTGTTACTCAACACTTATTGATTACTGATGCTTGGCAAATATAGGATTTCTATCTTGCTCAACTCCTATAGTAACTCTGTCTAGCTTGGTTCCTATACTTTACTCGGCACATATACTGGCTTGGCATCTATTGTCACTCGGCACCTGAATAACTTGGCACCTGTTGAACTTATGACTCGACACGTACTGTAGCTCGACATCTATATTATACTCAACTTCAACCTTACAATTTTCTTAAATGTGTTGACACTCAATTGTCAAAACCATTCTAAGACCAACAATCTCTCCCTTTGACATGAATGTCAAAAATACTTAACTAAGCATTTTGATCTCTTGAGTACAATATATATATTCTTTGGCATATGTACAAAACTTCAAAAACTTGTTCAAAAATTTGTAGAATATTATATACCTCAAAACTTGTAACTCCCCCTAAGCTAATGTGTCATGTATGTATCCAAAATTTCTTTTTCTGAATTTGTCTCATGTTGATTATTTTGATACTCTTTATCTTTGCCTTGTCATTCCTTTCCTTGTCTGATTTGTTTCTGTCTGATCTGTTTTTGTCTACTTTTTTTTTACTCCCCCTTTTACACATCTTCCCTTGTAGTTTTTATATCCTTTTGGCTTTATCTCCTTATCTCTCCTCAAAACTCAAAATTCTATTATCTCCCCCTTTGGGTCTCATTTATTATCTCCATAATGTATTATCCCCCTAATTTATTAAATCTCTCCCTTTTTGACACTTATGTCAAAGGGTTCTTATGAATTAATTGAATACTTAGCCAAAAAAATATTTGTTTACCTCCATAATAATCTTTAGAGCAGCATCCCAATTGTCTAATGCAATTTCCAGTGCTTTAAGCTGGATGGTTGTCTCTGCTACAAGGTGTACTAGGCCTTCCAATGTAGATATATTGGGATCTTTCTTCAACGAATTTTTTGCATAGGCCATTTGTTTGTGCAAAACTTCCATGTGACAGGCTATGGAAAACTAGATTTGTATTAATTTGGCCTTGGTGTTTGCCTCATTTTTCATGAGTACAGCTAATTCCTTTTGTGTGTGAAGCATTGTGGAAAAATGCTTCTTACTTTGAGATGGATCCTTTGATAGCTGCATGCTAGATACTTTGAGGTTCCTCTCCAAGCTCAATATCCTCTAGTTGGTCTCTTGTGTGAAGTATGAAGAATCACACAATTTGGAATATAGTGAGAATATATTCTCAAGCACTGCTTTTACCTTCTCAGCCTTCTTTTCCAACTCCACTTGTGACATGCTATCTCACTAGATATTTTCTCATTTACCTTCATTTGGAATTTCTTTTCAGACCATTCAAAAAATTTGGCATTGGTGTCTAGGTCTTCATTCTGTACCTGGTCCACTATGTTGGATAATTGCTCCATTATGGGCTTTGTTTCATCAGGTACTTGCAAGGTAAAAGCATCTAGAAAGATGTCCTTAATTTCTATCAATGCTTGCCTTTTCTTATACTCATTCCTAAGTATCTCTTGCTTCTTATTCTTCTCAAGTGCCTCTTGCACTTCATTGATCTACTCTATGTTCATTGTTTTACAGTCATAGCTTGGTATGACTATCTCCTTATCAAGTGCAGGGTCTCCATAGTGAAGTACCCTTACTACCTTGGTAGAGCTCGAGCTTGGTGCTGATATTTGCAAAGGTACTACATTAGTGCTTGGTTGTTGTGTTGTTCCAGTGGGAGTCCTTGTAGTAGGAAACTTAACCAATGTTTGTATTGCCTCTTTTTCTTTCTCCTTAGGGTTCTTCTCCTCTTCTTTTTCCTCTTCAATTCTACCTTGGTCAATTATAGTTATTTGAGGAGGTGCACCTTCACTTTGTGTTGTAGGAATAGAGATATCCTTCTATCCTATTTGCTTCTTTGTTGACTTCTCAATAGTTGAAGTCATTGTGACCATGGAATCAACTGTGCCAGATGCATCTTGTGTTTCTTTCTCTTGTCGTTGTCCACTTGTAGCTATTGGAGTTTGTGAAGGTGGTTCTTATGGATTCACCTTCTCCTTTTCTATTTTAGCTACTGTCTTCTGTAGTTCCTCTACACTCACCAAGACTAGATTGGTACACAATTGTGCTTGCAAAGTAGTCTGATGAAGGATCTTTTTAAGATCCTCTATAGTCAATAGGTTTATGTTCTAACTAGAGGTGTCAGGAACATCCTTTACAATTATTGTCTTTGCAAGTGTGGGTGTTACATGTGGAGGACTAGGTGGTGGCAATTTTTTGTCTTACACACTCTATTCTTGTTGTTGCTCCTCAACTATTGCCATATCACCCTTTTGTGTTTCCTTCTCCGCTATAACTTCTTTTTATTTTTCTCCTTCTTCTTCCTTGTCATTTTCTTCTTGATTATCTTCATCATTTCTTCCCTCAAAGGGATCTTCTTGTCCTTCCTTAACTATTTGGAGGCCATAAATCACTTTCCACATGAGAGTGGACTTCTTCACAACATCTTTAATTTTATTTTGCAAAATGCTGAAGGCTCTGTATTTGGGTGCAAATTTCCTTCCATACTTCTTACTTGCCTTACTTATTTGGCCTTTTGTTAGTTCAGGCATCACACGAGCCAATGTTGACTCTCTTATTTCCTTCTCCATATTTAGGCAATAATGCCATTTATTCTCTACAATTGAATATAGCTCCTTAGGCATGGTATTATCCAGTTCAAGTGGAGTATTCTTGAACTTGGCCATAATAGTGTAAATTAATTCTTCCACTATGTGTTTCTCTTTTCTTGTCAGCTTATTAAAATCAATGCCTTTAATTCCTAAAAAGTCTGCATTGTCCCTAATGTTGTCACAAATTTTTTCCAAATTTGATTTTGTGGTGTGACTTACCACTCTGAACTAGTTGTTATCATCTGACTTAGTTCTCTCCTCATCTGACTCTGGAGGTGCCACATATTTTCTCCTCTTTTTCTTTGTTGGTCCTCCTTGCTCTATGGCTTTCTTATTTTCTTGTTCTTTAGCCACCTTTGTTGTAGCTCTTGTATCTACCCTTGTGGTAGGTTTTTCTAGGCTTGGCTTTGTTGTTTTCTTTCCTTTAGGCTATGTAGCAAGATGCTTTGTGCTTTCCTCTTTTTGGGCTCTACTTTAGGTGCTTCTTCTTCTTGCTTGGCACCTTCTTCTTCTTCAGCATCTTCACCCATGCCTTGCATTAATGCTAGTGGCCCTTGCCTCTGTTCCTCTTCTTCTTCTTCTTCTTCTTCCTCTACCTCTTTTGTGCCTTCTCCAAATTTTTCTTTGAGCTTCTTCATGATTTTTTCCTTTTTCTTCACTGTAGGAGCATTCTTTAGCTCCATATCTACTTTTGACCTTACTACATCATATGGGCACTTTTGTATACTTCCTCTGCTAGTAGAGTTGTTATTGTTGCAGATGTCTCATCAATATTTATCTCATACCCTAGTGTTCTAAGCCATCTTACCCTTGGTATGGCTGCTTGGATGTAGGTGTAATCAATGTCAACAAGAAAACAAATATCATTTATGTTTTGTTTCACAAGTGAGACTAGAATCCTAAGTCTCTATTTCATTGAATTCTTAAAATCTTCAAAATAGTTGGCCATGGATGTCTCAAAATTTTCCACCATTTGTTCAATATATTCATTCACCTGGGCTGCTATGGACCTATTTGTCTTCCATCTAACCTTTCCAAAAGATGGTAATTCATTCTATACATAGAAGAATATACATATCAAAACTACTCTGAATTTGCATTGAGCTCCCTTTGTTCTTCTTATAGCTCCCAAATTTTCATTGATCTATTGTAGTTGTAGTTCTACTAGATCATAGGTATGATCCTTTTTAACAAGTTTATAACCAACATCCACTGCAATACATAGAACACTATTGAATCTACTAGATTGGTAGAATTTGTGGGAAATGACTCTGACAGCAAAATCAATAAAAGGATCCTTAATAGTATTAATGATCATGCCTCTCTCATTCCACTTGGCTTCAGTATTCTTCTCAATGACTTCTTTGGAGTCACTCCTCAGTATCTTGGGCCAATGTAGGGTTGGATACCCTATTACCCTATAGATAATCCTTTTTGAAATCTTAACTGGCCCATCTTCTAACCACAAGCTACCATCATGAATCCTACTGAGTACAATTCTAATCCATTCAGTCTTAAAGATGGTAGGGAACTCTAGGGCATGTGTTAAGCCCTTCTTCTCAATGATTTGAAACTCTTCTTTCAAGACTCCATTCTAACACAATCTATCATATGCCTCCTTGATTTATGTCTCCAGTCACACCTATCTTATAGTTATATCATCTCCTAACATCTTGAACCATTACTACCTTAGGAGGAATTATGGATAGGGCTCTAGATGGATCATTCTTTTATGCAACTTCAGGGATAGGTCAAAAATTAGATATTTTAACTTCATTTGACACTAACTAAACTTCAAATGGTTCTTTATCTTGAGGTTTTATAGAACTAGAGGCCATTTGTACAATCTAGGGTTTAAACATGAAGAAATTTTAAAACTATGTAGCTCAGCACAAGTATAAATGCCTTGAAATCAATGAAACTATGTTGAATCTCTATTGAAATTTTCTCAAATGCTTCAAACTCTACTTAGAAATCATTCTACACTCTTCTCATCTTTTCCTCTTTGCTCACAATGGTGAAAAATTATTCAAAATGCAATCATATACCCTTGTTTCATAGCATTAAATGCTTAGTGCATTTACAATTGTCCACTCAACTCCTTAAGCAATTCTACTTTACTCGATTTCCATTGGTTTTCAAACACTCGGCATATATTATAGTTTCCCTTACTTGGCTTCAATAAAAAATTTCCTTCACTTGGCATCCACTATTAACTCAACTGTAACTAACCACTCGGCTTTTACTAACTTTGGCAAACAACTCAACATGTACTAGATCTTTACTCGACATCTGAAGGCAACTTCTCTCACTCGGAAACACTTGTGAAAACTTGAAGTTTTAACTTTGCATCTTGATTCATGTTGATCTCTCCTTTTTAGTACTTACTTGTCTTGGAACTAATGTATGATAAAACTTTGTATATCAGTTTCATACACCTTCTTTTGCTTAGTTGGATGAAGTGTGACCACTTGACCTTTTTGGTGAAGTGATCCCTTCATTGGATGTGCTACCCTCATCTTTCTTCTTCCATGTTTTCTTCATTTCTCCGCTGATGTGTTCAACATCAACCTTTCCTTTTCCTTTTTTGAAATCTAAGTTGGGTGCCTTAGATCTTGTTGGGAAATTCCTACTGATATTACCAGTCTTCAAACAACTGAAGCATGTAGTTTGGCTCAACCATCTATTGTAGTTTCCAATGAAATGTGTTCTTATGCAATTTTTAGGGATGTGTTCATATTCTTAATAGTAGTGATAGCTATGCCTGGTGTTTTAGTCTCAATTGTAGTGATGTCCATGACTTTTGGTCTTTGTTGATTGGTTTGGTTTCCACATAGGCTTTGATCTACACTCAAAATCTCTACGTCCATACTTCTTGCAATTGTAGCAATGACCTACAAATCTTGGTGTCCTGGTGGTTTTAGTTCTACAATCATGTGTATGATGTCCTTGCTTGTTGCACTTGTGACAGTGACCCATGTTTTTAGTTTTTTCATGTTGATTGGCATTCTTGCTCCTACACACATTAGAGGTATGTTCTTTTTTACCACAAAAATGACAAGTGGGTTTAGTGTTCTTACCTTTGTCACTTCTTTCTTTTGCAGTCTCGGATGACTCTCCTTTTTCAGTGTTGGTGAATCCTAGTCTTGAAGTGTCATTACTAGATCTTGGTGATTTTAGAAGTTTTTCAAAATACCTTATGGCTTCATTGGGTTTGTTGAATCTCTTTACAATTTCCTTTTCTCTTTTTAGGTCATTTTGCATCTTCAGTGTGGAGATCTTAATGTCCTTGACATTTAGCTCATGATGTGCATTCATCATCTGGCTTAGGGTGTCTAGCTACATGTTGGAAATTCTTGCAAGCTCAATTGACTTTTCCTCCAATCTATTAGCAAGGTTTCTCTTGTCATCTTCTATCATAGCCTTATATTTAATGGCTCTTTTCTTTTGTTTAGTCACTTCACAAAGCATCATGGCTTGTGATTCTTGTTCAATCTTGAGAGTTCTGATCTCTTCTACTTGAGCTCTATTCTTCTCCATCAGGTCTACTATTGCTGCATCAAACTCCTTGGAATCTCCATTTGCAAACACTTTTGATGTGTCAATCTCCTTGTATTGTGTATCATTTTCAACTATGGCAATCTCTCTTCTTCTCTTTAAGGATTTTCTCAATTCTTCCCTAGCTTCTTCCAAAGAATGTAGAATGAGATGTATCTCAATTTCCTGGTTCTCTATGATCTTCCCAAGTTTGTAGACTTCCATTTCCAGATCTTTTTCTCCAAGTTGTAAGGCTTCTCCTTGTGAGAACTCAACTCTAATACCAATTGTTGGAATTTACAAGTGGGAAGATTTACTTCTGAAAGGGGGGGTGAATCAAAAGTAACAAACTTTAACCTCTAAAACTTTTAGCTAAAATTAATCACATGCATCTAACATCTCTAATAACCATGAAAGAAAAAACATGCATAAAAATAGATAAAACAAGATTTGGTCACCTAGAAACCCTCCAAAATGAGAAGGTAAAATTGGGGTGGGGATGACACCCACAAATTATCACTGCAACAATATGTAACTGGTTAATGTTACAAATTTTGACCACCATCAATAGTCTACCCTATTAAAGGCTTTACACCCTATTAAAAGTGGCCTATTTAAAGGATTTATAAACATTCACTTGGAATGTCACCCTGTTAAAGGATTTAACACCTTGTGAAAGGTTCTACAAAATAGCTATTAAGCCAACCTATCTATATAGGATTTTCATTCTCCTAATACAATGGTTAGAAAGTATAGTAGAATGTGTTGACCTGGTGACTTACAATCTTCAATTGTTGATTCCAGATCCTTGTTCTATTCAATCTGATCTAATCCTTCTTGATTTGATATAATTATGCTCGTAGTGTTGATGCTCTATTCTAATCAACTTGATTCTACAATGCTACTCTTCCTCTAAGTCCTTACAACCCTTTTACTTCCTTCAAAACTTCACTAGCATTCACTCATGCATTCCCACATGATTCCCACATGACCTCTTGCTCTCTTTTTCTCTCTACTAAATTATGGGGTTTCAACCTCCTTATAAAGGCTTCAAGACTTATGGCTAGGTATGAATCTATGATCAAGATTCATTCATCTTTCCCATTCAATTCTTTCCATATTTCCTAATTAGTTCCACACTTTCTCCATTTTTCTGATTGGTTGCATGCTGATTACATAGGAATTTTAATAGATTTGATCTTATCTTTTAGATTCTTCGAGATTCATCTTGAGTTGGCTCAAAAATGGTTTACATATAATTTTGTGAAGGCACAACCTCATATGTTGATTCTGTGTTACTCAGCACTTACTGATTATTGATGCTCAACACATATAGGATTTCTATCTTGCTTGGCTCCTATACTTTACTCGGCACATATACTAGCCTAGCATCTATTGTCACTCAATACTTGAAACTTGCTAAACACTTGAATAACTCGGTACCTATTGAACTTCTAACTTGGCACATACTATAGCTTGGCATCTATATTATACTCAGCTTCAACCATAGAATTTTCTTAAGTGTGTTGACACTCAATTGTCAAAACCAATCTGAGACCAACACCAACAAGAGGGCTAAAAACTAGCCCAAAAAAAACAAAAGACTATCAAGATTTACATTTTGGTCTAGTCTTTTGAGAACGTAGACATATCAAATGAAGGTTTGGAGGATTTGACTTTTTTTCCTTTAACTAATGTCCATCCATCCTCCACCTTACCAGCAGTCATCTACCAAACCAAAGATAAACCTAAAGAACCATTGTGGGTAGCACCACCACTAACCCCCAAAGCTCTCACAAAAGAAACATGGGCATCAATATTCATAGCACTAGGAGATAAGACAGCTAAGCTAGTTCTAGCAACAATGTTCCGGATAGAGCCCATAGCTAAAGAAGGGATGGCCTTAACATTTTGAACCAAAGCTGCCTCAAAGACAGCATCTGTATCATTAATGAAAGCATCTGTATCCTTTAAATTAATGTTAAATTTAGTTAGAAACATAATTAATTTATAATTTGTATTTGTATTTAAATTTGTTTGTTGGCTTTTTTAGTTTTAATTAAATATATCATCTTGATGATATACATCCAAAATATAATGACAAATTTTGATTTGCATTAAGCTCATTAACTAGTTAAATTTTTAAAATAATAATGTAAAATTTTTGGAGTATTATTAATTTATAAAAATTAAAATTAAAATAAATTACAATACTACATACTCTTCTGCACTTAGCAAGGCTTGATCCCTAGTGAGCTCATTAAGAACTTTTCAACTTTACCAATAGACCAAGCGCTAAATGACAAAATTTTACTATATCAAATTCTTTCTCATTTTCCCATAAAATTCTAAGATGCACATGTTCTACCTAAGAATATGAATTATATTTTTCATTTTTCACAATACACTATTATATGTTTTGATATGCATGATGTATTACAAGGAGAAATGGAAGTAGATAGTATTAGGGAGTGTTTTGTTTTGAGATAGAAAATAGATAGTTTGTGGAATTCACCCCACATTGATATGATAGTATAGATAAGAAATAAATACCTTATTTGATAATAATTCTCTGAGTTTTAGCTTCTTGGATTGACCTTCAAACTAAATGTCAATAATATGACTAATAGAAGAACTTAAATGTCAATGATATAACTTTCAAAAGATCTTAAATGTCAATAATAAGACTATGTGATGTTTACAATTTTGATCTTTTTAATGGGATCTTCAAGAAAGGAATGATTGGCCTTGTAGCTTTATATTTAATTCTATTAGGGAATCCACAAACTAAACCCCACATAGTATGCGTAATGATATGTTAAATTTAAGCCTTAGTCTTGTTTAAAATCAACAAAATCATGCTTTAAACCATTACTTTAGAACAAGCTCCTAGTTGGACTTCAAATATGGTTACATTAGGGTTATATCTTATTTGTAATCTACCTCGATCAAGCTTTTCATTTTGTGAAATCTAGCTACTTGTGGTTGGTCAATTTTTTTTAAAGATATGAAGAAGTATAGTATACATCTTTGAGTGAGGCAACTCAAAAAAATGAACTATGTGGACTTACAAATAGGAGACATCTAATATATATCAACTTAGTGTTTCATATCACAGTAACTTGAACCACTACCTTAATTTTTTTATCAATCTAGAATGCAAGATATAAACAAATGTTGATGCATCTTAGGATGCTTTCTTCGTAGGAAAAGTTTTATATGACTTTGTCTCACAACATTCTTTAGTTTGTATAAAATCTTCAAAATTTCTCTCTATGGAACATGGAACACAAAAGTTAAAAGATTAAAATGTAGTTGAAGACAACATACTAAAAGTTCTCTACAGATATTATGTTTCTTGATATGGAATTTTTTTTTGGTACATATAGAAAATGTTGAGAAGTCCAATGGTAGGAAAATCAAGTTGCCTTAAAGAACGTAAACATGATGGGGACACATTTTTTTACAATAGGATGATGTATAGTTTATATTCCTTAAATTATAAAGGAGAGTGTCCATCTATGTTTAATCAATGACAATAACAATGTTCAATCAATTCTTGCTAATGTTAATAAATGATATTGTGAAATGTGAGGGTTTGTCATGGATGATAAGATTCCACATGGTTCAGCTATCCATGGAGTATATGAAGAGTCTCTTACAATAAAATGAAGGAAAGAAAAGTGTTGCTTGGGATGTTGCTACAAGTTGCTACAAAAACTATAGTGTGTTGGTGTTCCTAGAAATCCTATTTCTTCTCCTAGAATTGTTTCTTGTAGTAAAGTTATCAATAGATTTGATACTTTTGAATTAAACTAAGTAATATTAAACAGATTAGAACTCTATTGTTGAATTATGTCCTTTTATGATAATGTGACAACTCTAGTGTAACTTATCTTTTGTCATATTTTATTTGTTAATGCTTATCTCAACCATATGTAGTTGCCAACACTAGTCTATTCTCTAGTGATAATTCTCCTAATATTATCCATATGAATGGATACCATATTCATTTTCAATTTCCTTATCATGGTCCTTTCAAACTAAGTCTCTTCCTTGATGTTCCTTAGATTCTTGTCAAAAATGTTAGATAACTGGGGAGCAGGGAGGGTGAAACAATTATGTCCAATTATCATACAGTCCCTTTAAACAATTTTAGTACCAATAAAATTTTATAAACTTCAAAAGCAATCACTCGATGTAGTCATTCAACATAACACATAACACTTTCAATCACTTTATTCCAAACCTTTAATTTATGTTATTTTCATTACTAAGTATCAGTAAACTTTCCTATTATTACCTAGTGATTACTTAGTTATTACCAAGATGCAATAAGATGTAAAACAACTTGCAACACAAATAACATTCATAATTTTGACACCATAATTTTAATGTGAAAACCCTATGAAGTAAAAAATTACCTAGGATCATCAACCCAAAAATATTCACTCTTCTAAAGTGAGCTCTACTAGAAGCCAACCTTGTAAAAGGTTACATACACATTGTTGATATGACCTTGTTAGAGGATTTCACCAAAATATCATCTACACCTTATGACTCCTTGTTCCTAAAGAGTGGTCTAATTTAAAGGACTAACAAACACCACTAATCGATGTTACCATATAGGATTTCATAAACTTGTTCAGTCCACTCAGTTCTTCCAAGATTTTCTGCTACGATGGTTAAAAAGTAATAGTAAAAATGATATGTTGAGAATAAAAACTATCTTTTCTTGGTCTTGTTCTTTTCTATGTCAAATCTCTTACTCTAATCTCCTTTCACTTTGTACTTTTGATTGGCTAATTAACACCTTCTCTTTCTCCTTTCTCTTCCCAGATCACTTGGATCAACTATCTTCTTTCACCTTCTTCAACTACACATTTTGATCTCATTTCTTGCATTCGATCAAGAACATAACAAATTAGTTTTTGGGATACTTTTAGAATAACTAAGAGGGGGGTGAATCAGTTATGCAAGGTCAAGATGTATAAATAAAAAATTTCACAGCTTAGTGAACCCATAAAACATTATTCATCATGCATGCATCCATAAGATTATGAAATCATTTAAAACTTTTAGGTTACTGTCAAATCAACTTGCAAAAATGTAAAACATGAAACATAACAGATTCATCAACACACTTGACAGAATGATTTACGTGGAAACCCAATTTGGGAAAAACCACCAGTAACATGCTACTCTTTTCGCTCTTCTAAAGTGATGCCTTGTGAAAGGCCAACCCTGTTAAAGGTTACAATACACACTATTAAATGTGACCCCATTAAAGGTTTTCAATCACATTGTTAGGAGTGAGCCTTGTTAGAGGACTTTAGACGATTCACTTGGAATGTCACCCGATTAAAGGATTTACAAATGAGTGTTAGGTCAACCTTAATCCAAAGGATTTACCCTAGACTAATAAAATTATTAAAGAGTACAATTAAGGCTTTGATCTGATAATAACTTACAAATTCACTTGCATATTATAGATCACTATTTAGTCCTCCATTTTGCTTGGCCTTCATATATTGCAGCTCTGATAGCTTTTTCACCCTTCAAATATTCGTATCCTTAAGCCTTCTTGCTTAATATGTCATTGCAGACTCTTTTCTTAAGTCACTTGATGAAGCAAAACCCTTGTCTCCTTGTCTTCCTTAAGTTCTCGCACATGAAAACCTTTACTTCTAACTAGCCATTCCCATAAATAGGAAATTAAGATCTTTTGCCACTCATTCTCCACCATCCAATTTAGGGTTAGGATGGATTAGGTAGGATACAATGAATCTATCCCACATTCCATATCTCTTCTAGAAATTTCTCCTTCAATCCTCTTTGAATTTTCCTAAAATGGTTTACCTTGAATTCTATGCCTCCATCTCATCAACCTTATCTTTTACCTAGCTTACATAATCCAAGAAAACAAACTTGTTCACTCAAATCCATTAAATTTACGATCTTTTAAATAATGCAGTAGCTCAGCATTATCTTGCTTTTGATGCTTAGCACATACTGTGTTGCTCCACATCCTCTGTGAAATTACTCAGCACAAACTAAAGTTTAGGTGCTTGGCATCAACTAAACTTTACTCAACATCCACTATTCTACTTGGCATACACTAGAATAACCATTTACTCAGCTCAAACTAATTTTCTTCTCGACTTGCACTGAATTTTCTCGGCACCTACTATCCACTCGGTCAAGCTTGGCAAAAAAACTTTGTGTGACTTGTTCTTCTAAACTTTCTTAGTATAACTAGCCTTTGTAACCTTAGGTAGATTATCAATACATCATGTTATCACTGTCTTAATTAATTCTTGTACTCCTTTACATAATCATAACTCAACCTTTCCTCTAGGTGTTATTGTTACATCTTTTGATCAAATCCTCTTCATCAATCAAATAAGTGATAGTACTTAAATCATATAAGTAGTTGTCTTACTAGAAAATAGTAGGTTTGACATCAATGACAAAATAATGATTGATTCATATTAGTCATATTTGTATGTTCTCAAAAATCTCCCTTTACAATCTCCCTCTTTGATTAGCCTCTTTAATCTATTATCAACAATCTCCCTCTTTGGCATTGATGGCAAACCAAACTAATCAACCAAATGGCAAACATCTTGTTCAACCAAACTAACTAGGTTGAAACAGGTAAGACCAAAAAAATACCAAAAATAAAATAGTATTAAAATCGCTCCCTCTATCAGCAACTTCTATCTTCTGATTAGGTTAAAAAACTCTTTCTTATTACAAAATTCTTTCTTATAGCTCCCTCTGAGTTTCTTCTTGTATCTCCCTCTTACTAGGTAGATGTTAAGATTTCTCCCTCTTTGTTATCCTGATCAACAATTGTCTCTTTCAGTAATTCTCTCCCTCTAAGATTAGTAAATCTCTCTAATTATCTTTCTTTTCTCCTTCTATTTAGTGAATCTCTCCCTCTTTAAGATCAGTCAATCTCTCCCTCTTTGACAATTATATTTTGATATCTCCCTCTTGATCAATCTCAATCTCTCCCTCTTTGACAACAATGCCAAAGACTCATGTGAAAAATTTGTCATCTTAACATGTAGATATGAACTTCTTCAATTTCTTCAATTTTCTCCCTTTGTTACCTTGCTTGTGACTGATTTGAAGTTTTAGCTCTTTGATTACTTTAGGTAGCTCCTAAAGTAAGATACTCAGCATCAGTGTGTAACATATGAACATTGGCTTGTTTGATGCAGGGCACTCCTCTTTGTAGATAGCCTTTGATAGGGGTATCACCCCTAGTTTACCTCTTAGATACTCATGAGCATCCTTAAGTAATGCTTTTGTGAAGATATCATCAGTTTTCTCTTTTGTGTTAACATATTCCATTTTCACCTCTTTATCTTGAACTAACTCTCTCAAGTAATGATAATTGATTGCAATGTGCTTAGTCTTTGTGTGCATCACTGGATTCTTTGATATATTGATAACACTTATATTATCACAATAAATTATCACTAGTTCTATGATCTCTTCCTGCATTCCTTTGAGTAGTTGTTTAATCCATACAATGTTTGTACAATTTGCAGCAGCAACAGCTATTAAGCTTCAGAAATAGATTGTAAAGTGCAGTTTTGTTTCTTGCTAGTCCATGTAATGAGCCTCTTGCCTAATAAAAATGCTCCTCCACTGGTGCTCTTTCTATCATCAATTTTTTCATCCCAATCAGCTTCAGTGTAGGCTCCTAATTCAAATTTCTTATTCTTCTTATAGTATAGACCAAACTCCTTTGCTCCTTTCAGATGTCTCATTATTCTCTTTATAGTACTCAAGTGATTCTCTCTGAGATTAGCAAAGAATCTTGCAACTATCCCTACAAATAAAGCAATATTAGGTATGTTACCTACTATGTATTGCAATTTGTGAATCATAGACCTATATAATGTTTGATTCACCTCAGCTGAATCATCATTCTTTGACAACTTGTGTCATGTCACCATAGGTGTACTTATTGGTTTGGAATCCTTCGATCCAAAAGTTTTCAATATTTCCTTGACATACTTTTAATGAGTGATGTATATACCATATTTCATATGATATACTTGCAAACCCACAAAAAAATTGATCTCTCCAAACATAGATATCTCAAATTCTTGTTTCATCTTATTTTCAAAAATCCTTACATAAAGCATCTTGACCTCCAAATATGATATCATCAACAAAAAAATTAGATAATAAATTACTTTTTCCTTTTTCTGTCTTTATGTACAAATTGTTGTTATCCTTAGTCCTTTCAAATCCAATCTTCACAAGATAATTATGAAATCTCTTATACCATGCTCTTGGTGCTTGTTTAAAACCATATAGAGCTTTGTGTAATCTACATGCCATTTTCTTGTTGTTAACATCAACAAATCCTTCGAGTTGCTCTATGTGAACTTCTTCCTCTAATATTCCATTTATAAATGTAGATTTAACATCCATTTGATAAACTCTGAAACTTTTATATGCAAAATAAGTAAGTAGAGTTCTTACTCCTTCCAATCTAGCAATAGGGGCAAATGTCTCTCTATAGTCAATTCCTTCTTCTTGTGCATATCCCTTGAAAACTAATCTTGCTTTATTTCTTGTGACTTCACCATTTTCATCTAACTTATTTTTGAATACTGATTTGGTGCCAATCACATTTTTGTCTTCTCATCTAGGAACTGGACTCCATTTTTTTTTTCTCTATGTGTTCAATCTGTTCTTCCATGGCTTTACTCCAATCTATATCTTCTAATGTATCTCTCACTGATTTGGGTTCCTTCATGCTTAGAAAACATGTATCATCTCTCAATCTATTTCTTTTCATTGGTATAGTGTCTTTATCTCCAATGATTTGTGTAGCAGGATGATGTCTCTTCACATATTTAGACAATCTTGGTTCAGCTCTACTTTCTTCAATTTGCCTCTCAACTTCAGAATCACTGTGTACATCTCTGTCAAGTAATTCAGCATCTCTTTCATGTATACTTATCTTACGATTTGAATGTACTTCAACTTCATTTTGTAACTCAGCATCTGAATGTGGCTTGATTCCTGAATGCAACTTGGCATTCATGGGGTGTGTCTCGGTAGTCACTGAAACTTGTTGTTGGTTTGTAGCTTGATTTGTAGCATCTTCTTTAGCAAGTATACCTTCATAAAAGTATACAAATGATTTGTATTCTTCGGGTGCTTGCATAGGTTCAACCTCATGTACTTTTGTATATTCATCAAAGTTCACATTTTCACTTTCCACAACTTTTTTAGTGTTAGAATTTAAACACTTATAAGCTTTACTTCTTATGGAATAACCTAAGAATGTACCTTCATCACTTTTTGCATCAAGTTTACCTTTCCCAAAGTCTTTAAGAATGTAACACTTACTTCCAAATACCTTAAAATATTTCACATTGGATGAGTATCCATACCATAGTTCAAAAGGTGTTGAATGCTTGTACATGATTCAAGGTATAGACAGCTATACTTACAACTTCTCTCCAGTATTTCAAAGCAACATTCTTCTCCATCATGAGTGTTCTAGCATAGTTTATTACCGATTGTCTCCTTTCAGCTATTCCATTTCGTGGAGGGGTTCTAGGTGTGGATGTTTATCTTTTGATTCATCTATTATTATAGAACATCTCAAACTCATTTGATGTGAATTCTCCTCTATCAGATCTTAAACACTTTAGACTTTTACCTATTTCCTTTTCAACTCTTGCTAAGTACCACTTAAACATTTGGAAAGCATGAAATTTTTGTTTTAGAAACATAATTGTCATCATTCTAAAACAATCATCAACAAATAGCATAAGGTACTTATCTCCTTTGTATCTTTTCACATCAATTGAACCACACAAGTCAATATGAACAATTTTTGATATTGTTTTAGAGGTATAAGCTTTACTCTTAAAACTTGACTTTGTCATTTTGCCTAACTGATATTGTTTTCATATTACATTATCAGGCTTCTTTAACTTAGGCAAACCTCCAACTTTCTTCATATTACTGATACTAACCAAGTTATCAAAATTAACATGACATAACCTCTTGTGCCATAGCCACACATCATCAAATTTTACAACAAGACAAGTAGCATCCTATATATCAAGATAGAATAGATTACTCTTAGTTTGATCACCTTTTCCAATCAATTTTTCATTAGTGTCAAATATCTTAGCAATCTTGTTTTCAAACTCAACCTTGCATCCCAAATTGTTCAGTTGTGACACACTCAACAAATTATAGTTAAATCCTTCAACATAGTAAGCATTGTCACACAAAATCTTAACTGTGAGCTTGATAGAACCTTTTTTCCTTTTATCAAACATGGTGTATCATTACCAAATTTTACACTACTTCCATCATTACAATTCTGGGTAATGAACTTAATTTTTTCTCCAATCATGTGATATGGACATCCACTATCAATGATCCATCTATCATTTGTGTTCACCTAAGTAACAAGTGTAGTTGCCTCATCTTCATCAGATTTGTTCTTCATTGCAACATACACCACTTTATCATCATGTTCATCAGAATCATCCTTTGTTTCCTCTTCAACAATGTAGCACGACTTTTTTCCTTTGTCTATGTAGTCCTTGATGTCTTCATCTCTTCTACTTTTGTATTTGTCACCACCTCTTTAGTTCTTCTTCTCTAGACATCTAGCAGCAATACGACCAACTTCATTGCAATTGAAACAAATGATAGGTAACTTACCTTTGAACTTGCCTTTTCCTTTGTGGAATCTTCTTTCCAGTAGTTCTTCAAGTTGTTCTACATCCTCCTCATATGTATCACTATCATTGGACACATACTTCTTCTTTTTCTTTTCATCAAGTTCCTTCAATGATACCTTAGCTTTCAAAGAAAATTCAATACTTTTAGGTTTATAATTATCAAAGTTAGATAGCTCAAAAGCAATGAGTCTACCTACCAGACCTTCAAGTAATAGTTTATTCCTTGGTGTGCATCTCTATTCTTGAATTGTAGAAACTCTAATAGAATATATAGGTAACAATGTACTTAAAACTTTTCTTAGTACAATATCATCATCTATATTACCAGTAGCTCCTCTCATTGCATTAACAACTTATTTTATCCTTTCAACATATTGAGCAATATTTTTACCTTCTTCCATTCTTGTATCATCAAACTTGCCTCTAAGGATTTTAGCTTTGGCTCTTCGAATATTTACATATCCTCCACAGATAGTAGTTAGGGCATCCCACATTTTCTTTGCACTACCAATACTTTTAATATCATCAAATTCAGCATAGTTTAGTGTAGAGGAAATCTTCAGCATTGTTTGGTTATTTTCTTTCTTCTTTTTCATATCCTCAGTAATTGGGAGTAGGATCAACATGCTCAATAGAAATGGTAGATTGTGCATGATCTCCAAGTCCTCCAATGTGTATCTTCAACAAACTTTGTCATGCAGGAAAGTTATCTCTATTAAGCTTGGGTACTTCTCTTTTTGACATACTGATCTTTGTGCTTCTACTACCATCAAACTAGTCCTCTTAAGTAGATGGCTCTGATACCAATTGTTAGAATACTTTTAGAATAACTGAGATGGGGGTGAATCAGTTATCCAAGGTCCAGATGTATAAATAAAACTTTTCACAACTTAGTGAACCCATAAAACATTATTCATCATGCATGCATCCATAAGATTATGCAATCACTTAAAATTTGTAGGTTACTATCGAATCAACTTTCAAAATTGTAAAACATGAAACATAATAAATTTATCAACACATTTGACACAATGATTTACATGGAAACCCAATTTGAGAAAAATCATTGGCAACATGCTACTCTTTTCACTCTTCTGAAGGGATGCCTTGTGAAAGGCCAACCTTGTTAAAAGTTATAATACACACTATTAAATGCGACCTTGTTAAAGGATTCCAATCACCTTGTTAGGAGTGAGTCTTGTTAGAGGACTTTAGACCATTCACTTGGAATGTTACTTGGTTAAAGGATTTATAAATGACTGTTAGGTCAACCTTAATCCAAAGGGATTACCCTAGACTGATACAATTATTAGAGAGTAACAGTAAGGCTTTGATTTGATAACAACTTATGACTTCACTTGTAAATTACATATCACTATTCAATCCTCCATTCTGCTTGGCCTTCATACATTGCAGCTTTGATAGCTTGTTCACCCTTCAAGGATTCATAGCCTTGAGCCTTCTTTCTCAACATGTCATTGTAGACTCTTTTCTTAGGTCACTTGATGAAGTAAAACCCTTGTCTCCTTTTCTTCCTTAAGTTCTCACACATGAAAACCTTTGCTTCTAACTAGCCATTCCCCTAAATAGGAAATTAAGATCTTTTGTCGCTCATTCTCCATCGTCCAATTTAGGGTTAGGATGGATTAGGTAGGATACAATGAATCTATCTCACATTCCATCTCTCTTCTAGAAACTTCTACTTCAATCCTCTTTGAATTTTCCTAAAATGGTTTACATTGAATTTTGTCCCTCCAGCTCATCAGCCTTATCTTCCACCTAGTTCACATAATCCAAGAAATCAAACTTGTCGGCTCAAATCCATCAAATTCATGATCTTTTAAATAATGCAACAGTTCTTGCTTTTGATGCTTGACACATACTGTGTTGCCAAGCATCCTCTATGAAATTACTCAACACGAACTAAAGTTTATTGGTGTTGGCATCAACTAAACTTTACTTTGCATCTACTATTTTTCTCGACATACACTAGAATAAACATTTACTTGACTCCAACTAATTTTCTACTTGGCATGCATTGACTTTTCTTGGCACCTACTATCCACTCAATCAAGCTTGACAGACAAACTTTGTGTAACTTGTTATTCTACACTTTTTTAGTGTAACCGGCCTTTGTAACCTTAAGTAGATTATCAATACATCATGTTATCACTGTTTTAACTGATTCTTGTACTCTTTTACATAATCATACCTCAACCTTTCCTCTAGGTGTTATTGTTACATCTTTTAATCAAATCCTCTTTATCAATCAAATAAGTGATATTACTTAAATCATATAAGCAGTTGTCTTACTAGCAAATAGCAAGTTTGACATTAGTGACAAAACAATGATTGAAGCATATTAGTCATACTTGTATGTTCTCAACAATCTTCCTTTACAATCTCCCTCTATGATTAGCTTCTTCAATCTATTATCAACATTAGCAACCAAAAATTGTCTTTCTCTCCTCCTTAAATATTTTTATCCTTACTTATAGATCCTTCCATCTTTTACCGCTTAATCACAATTGTTGATCTTAGGTTCATACCAAATTTATATATTCAAACTCCATACAATAAATTAAGACACTCAAAAAATATAACTTTCATAGAACTTTGTGTTCATCCTTATCCTTCTCTAATCTCCATCGTGGACTTTTTCTTGAATTTTCCTAGTTGTAGATCTTGTAAAAAAATTGGCTTGTGTCTTACACCATCTTGAACTTTCCATATTTCCATCAAAAGTTAGTCTTAGATTCCAATTCTCCAAACTTGTTCATCCAACTATTACTCAATAAACATAACATAAACTCAAGAAATATGGTACTTGGTTAAAATTGACTTGCTCAGGCAACATTGTTTCACCAATTTTTTTTGTTACAATTGCAGTCACTTGGTGAACATTGTCTTCCTTCTGTAATCTTGTTATTCAGTATAGCTTAGAATTAGAACTTTACATGATTGTAAAACATTATCACTGTCCTACTCATTCAAGTACACATTGAATAACTTACATATCATAAATTGTCTTCATCAATCAAATCCTCTTCATCAATCTAATGATATGGTACTCTACTGAGTTAGCATAATGTCTAGCCAACGAAGACTTTGACATCAATGAAAATATAACAATTGATATCACTCTCTTTACATACATAGCATTATCGGGTAGGACTAACAATCTCCCATTATCAATTAAATTATTAGTTGGGGCTAGCAAAAACTTCATCTAGCACCAATTCAATGCATGCATTGCCACATCTTCTTACCTTCTCTTTTTGTTGTCTCCCTCAAACTATTTAGCCTAATTCATTTGAGTTATCATATTTCTCTTTCTTACTTGAAGAAAGCATCTTCGCAACTTCTGTGTTTTATGACCATTTCTAAATTGCCAAAGAGAATACTTAAATAATAAGAAAAATCAAGATGCTAAGTGTAAAAAAACTATAAGCATTATGTCAATTATGCCAAATTCCCTTCCTCAAACTATTCCAGCTAAAAATTTCATTTCAATTATGCTCATCTTGCCTAAGATGCTAAGTGTCAAAAAATGAAAAGAACTTACCATCCTTGTTTTTTAATTTTTTATGACACACAAAGTATTTTCTTCCAATCCAACTTGTAGTCAAAGCTTTAATATTAGCTATGATGAAAAAATTGTCATTGATGCCAAAGATACGAAAGATTGTCATTGATCAACATCCCAATGTCAAAGGTTTGCATAATATTGTCATTAATAAGAAATCTAATATCATAGGCAATACAAGCTATACCATATACATTACAATCAAATATTATAATAAAACCCAATAAACAACAGAGATATGAAAAGATGATATTAAAGTTTAAACTAAATATTTAAACTTTAATCATAATATGAAAGAAAAAAAATATATGGAGCAAAAGAAGTCTAATATTAATCACCATTCAAAGATACTAGAAAGACAATTGAAGTTATGATAGACAATGATCATAATGAAGATAAGGCAGGAAGTTGACTTAATTACAAGTAAGCAAACACCAAGTGGTTTAGTAATAAAAGAGATTGTTAGGGTCCATTTGGTTTGTGGAAGATGAGAGGAATTGAATTTTTCAAAATCTAGATTTGAAATTTATTACATTTGTTTCAAATTGACAAAATGGAATTAAAACCAAGTTTGTCTCAGAACCAGGTTTTCAGACTTCCTACTAGCAAGTAGGAATTTAAAATCAAAACCTAGTTATATTTTTGGAGTAGTGTAAAAACAATAGATTGGACTACTTTTTTGAGTCTACCTACAACTCCAAGCTTAAGCATAAAAATGTGTCTTCGCACTCATCTTCTGAGTGAAACAAATGATTCAAGTAAAATCCCAAAAATAGGAATGAAGATTTACAAAACCTTGATTTGGCTAAATAAAAAATTATAGAAATCTTGATTTGTACAACTCCATGAACCAAACAGAGCCTTAATGTTTATATAGAAAGACTAAAATATCAAAGAAGAATATACAAATGTGAAACACAATCAAAGAAGAGTGTAGATTTCAAACAATATTAAGATCTCCATATTTGAATAATATCCAATCCGTTGGGAAGTCTTCAAAACATGTTTAGCACTGAAATTTACAAGAGCAATGGAGATAGCATTGGAATAAAATCGATAATCTTGAAATATCACATATACACTAGTTTTTATGTAGCAAAGGTATTCACATAAGTTTGACAACGATCATATAGTGAAGAAAAGCATTCAAAGGTCATCAAAAGCTTGATGAAGGAAATATGTGATGCTAGGGAGGATGTATTCTTGCCTAGAAATGAACGTTTGGTAATATGTATTAAAGCCATGAAGAAGCAAGTTGGAATCGATGAGAATGAAACTCGATAATATGATACATGCTTTAACAATGACTGTATATTGTTGGAGATTCAATGATATTGTTGGTCACGAAAACCATCAAATTCATTTATACTTGAAGAAAAGTGGGCTATCAAAAGAAGAAGTAAGAAGTGAGTATGAAAACTATTAGAAAAGGATGAGAAGTTAGCAGTGAGAAGAGAATAAGAAGACTTAAAAAGAAAGAATTTATATAATCATATTTTTATATATCTAAATATATTGGGTGATCAAAAAAGAAATATTTTTAAGAGGCTGAATCCAAGAAGAGTGTGTTCTAACTTGAAGTAAAAGAGAGGAATGTGTAGAAGTGAAGATTAAAAGTATCAATCTGAAAAAGAGAAATTTGAACAATTAAAGTATCCATCATCAATTTAAGTAAGCAACATAGTCAAGGTGGAAAAGCAGTTCAAATGTTGTGGGTCAGTGCTCATGAAGTCATAAGTGGGAGTTGGAGCTTCCTATAGGTTGGAGCTTGCAAAGTGTGGGAGTTGGAGCTTCCAGTGAGTCGGTGCTCATAAACATAGAGGTTGTAGCATCTAGTGAGTTGAGCTCTAAGTTCAAAATGCATGATGTAAAACTATCAGACTCACTTCTACAACTTTTTATGTCTTGAGACCTTTTGGGAGGCTTTCACACCATCATGCCAGTACAAATGGGGACCCCCCCTTTTTGCTTTAGCAGGAGTAGTGGTCTTAAGGAGTCTATATTGGTGACAATTTCAAGTTTCCATGCCTTAGAAGGATGTAAATTTGAGTTTGATGAAAGCAAGAATGAGATTTAGTTCAAAATCAATTAAGTCCTTAAGCTTGGGTTTGAGCACGCATGATTAAAGATGTTGGTTTTCAGTGAGACCAAATACAACAAATAGTTGAGCCACCTCTTTGCAACATCACATTGAGAAGACTTGAGAAACACAAAATTGACTAGGTATGGGGGCACCAAAATGTACGAAGAAAATCTGCAAGGCATGGAAAAATCCACATGCCCTTGAGGATTCAAAATCCTCTACCACCCCTAAATTTCACCCTCCCTATAACTTGAAATCCTAGTCTACCTCTTAAACTCACTTAGACATGCACATCTTAAGGTGATTGGGGATAATTTTGGAATATAGTTTAAATGGACTTAAGAACACCCAAAATATGACATGCACATAAAATATGACTTAAGAACACCCAATCCAAATGGAAAAAGCATCAAAATCATTTTGGATTTTTAAGTGAAATATAAGGAAACTATTCCAAGGGAGTTGTATGATTTGAAGAGCAAGCATAAGGCAATGGGTAGGAATCCTCATGAAGGAAAGAATCTATTACCCCTCCAAGATTCCTAAGCCTCTAAAATATGAGATTTACACCCCAAATCTTGAGCAATCCAATCTGTAATCTAAGGTAGTGATGTATTGTCCCCATTTTTGGCGAGTTTGTGCAATTGATGGAGTTAGAACATCATACAGAGCCTCATGAACTGGTAGGGTGATTTGGGGGTCCTAGTTGTGCATTTACTATTTGTGGCAGTTGTTATTTTTGGTAGTGTAGTGGGTGGCTCTGAAAATTAGTCGTCACCTGTAATGGATGAGGTTAATAATTGTACGGACTCTTATTTATTAATTAATTATTAAAGTTGCATTATTATAATAATATTTATGATATTATAATGGCATTAAGAGATATTTCTAAAAAGAGTGTGTTGGAAAGTTTCAAGTGTTGAGTTCTTTTGGGAAACTTTCACAATTTTTGAAGTGCAGTTCTTTGGGAAACTTTGGCCAAGAAAGGATTATGAATAGGAGCTCATTTCATTGGCAAAAACACACTTGGACATTTTCTTTTCTTTTAATGCCTTTGTGGTTTTTCTTGAGTTATGATTTTTGTGTCTTCGCTAAAGTATAAGGGTCTGAATTCTAGGTTGTTCCTTTGGATCTACAATTGAAGTATTGTATATTCGAATCTAAGATTTTATTCTGTGATTGCTTTGCAAATAGTTGCTAAGGTAAAACAAAATGCTAAGTTCTCTCCTACTATTTTTGTTGTGTCTAAGGAGATTAGTTGTTGGAAGTTTTATTGTTTGTATTTGTAAGGAGATAATATGAAGAAGTTACATCGATTTCCTTGTAGTTAATATGGGCTCAATTTGAAACATAGAGACTCATTTTGCAATTGGAGGCAATGTGTGGGCTCTAATTACGTATGCAAACTTTCATAAAGTCCAGATGTCATCTTGGGAGACGAGGCAATTTATTTTAGATAAGATAAGATAAGAGAAATTTATTAATGTCCAACAAGAGACCAACGAGTGTCTAAGGGACTGGAAATAGTAAAAAGAGGTAGATGCCAGCAAAGGCAGCACCAAACGGTGTCCGCAGAAAGAACGTGAAAGCAAAACAATAAAATAACCAAGGGAATAACAACAGCTAAGAACCCCTCACGGGTGAGAACTAGTCCAGAATGGAAAGGTGGATATTAGGGAAATCAGGTACTCTGGAAGGTTGCCTCTGAGGTCTACTAAAGCGACATTGGAAAGTGTAATCTCTACGGGGTCTTACAGATCTAGTGTGAACCAAAATAGTGCAGAGAGGTTGCTTCAATCCTCAAGCAAGAACTACAGGACTAAAGAAAGAGGTGATAAGTTGTTTAGGGGTCGATGTCAAGCAAAGTTGGAGCTATATAGTGTGCTCACAAAGTTGCATGGTCTCCTAAAGATAGAGTGCAAGACAATGTTGGTCAATATATCTGAAGAATGAGGGAAGAGACTGACACTCTCTGAACAAACAGTAGAATCTCCCTCGGACCTCATAGTAAATGGGACAATAAAAAATAAAGTGAGACTCGGTCTCGACCTCCCCGATGTGACAAAATTGACAGATCTTGTCTTCCCTATCAATCTGGTGATCAGTCTGAATATGTAGTTGGTGAGAACCCACCTTGAAAGATCCCAAGGAGATGCGGAGAGTGTGAGTCCAATGATGGGTGAGCTATCAAGGATGTAAGGCCATCCTAGATCTCAAGAAAGTGCTCACTGTAGAAAGTCATGCGCAAATGAAGCCCACCTGGGGGATTCCTCCAGGTCGTGATAACATATTGTCTATAGATGTTAAATCGAACATGCTCATTTAACTCCCACTGAGGTGAAAGAAGATGAGCTAGAGCATCCAGAGAAAACTAGAAGGGGGGAAGACAATCCAAACTAATACCAATTGAGCCCAAGAGAGAAGAGACTTGGGTGTACCAACAACGAGACCAGAGTCAAAACTCGCCACCTCCGTAGAGGAGCTATAAGCCAAGTAGGAAAATCTATGATGATCATCGAAGGAATTAGCAAAGCTTCGGAGCTAGTGAAGTAGCCAAACTAAATCAAAGATGGTCCCCAATCTAAAAGGATGAGCACCAAACTCAGCCTAAACAATGTTGTGTGGTGTGAACCGATGGCATTTTATAATGCGCCAAAGGAAAAGAGTTTGGACTCTCTCAACAAAGGCCCAATCAAACTCCAATAGAGAGGGGCCCCAAACAATAGAACCATTGAGGACAGTCAACTTGACCAGGGAGTCAAGAAGAGACATCTTAGTCGTGGTGTCCTAGAAGTGGTGTCAAAAGCACTATCACTCAAGAAGAGCAAGGGAGTCGAACCCCTTATTGACTCTAGGCTACATGGCTAGTCTCAGGCTGAATCGAGGTCCAGAAAGCTTAAACCCCAAGTAAGTATATGAAGATGCAATCTCGATCTCGGTACCCTAGAAGTAAAAATGGAGATGAGATGTCCTTAAATAATTGAAGACCATAACCCAATTCTTGCCCAAATTTACAACTAGCTCACGTGAGTTGCCAAAAGAGGCCAAGCCATCAAGGAGCCATTGAAGACCCTCGAGAGAAGATTCTAGGAGAATCACATCATCAACAAATAGGAGAATAGAGATTAATACCTAATGTAAATAACAACCATTTCCAGGGAGTGAACAATCATGGAGAAAAGCCTCAAGCTCGTCAATGTAGATGTCAAAGAGAGAGGGGGAGAGAGGACAACCCTGTTTCACCCCGATAGTGCTCTAGATAGGATCAAAGAAGCCTTGTGGAGTCCTGAATCTGCTCACAATGCACTTGTATAACCTCATAATAGTTGTAAGAAGAATCTACGAGATCTCGATGTCTCTAAGACACTGAAAGAGAGTCGCCCGAGGAACAGAGTCAAAATCTTTGCGGAAGTCAACAAAACAACAATAAACTTTCTCCAAGTGATGGCAAGCCTCCTCAATGATGGCAGTCAAAATGTGATTAGTGCTCTGAAAATCTGAACGAAACCCAGCCTAACCTCTAGCCCAACAATGTCACTGATCGAGCTCACTACACAGGATACCATTCAGCATAGTTGCATAGAGTTTGGCAAAGGTATGCCCAAACATGATGGTCCTGTATTTTCCAAGGTCATGGGTTGGCCCAAATTTATGAATCAAAGAGATAATATCTCGTGACCAAGAGTCGGGGAAGCCGACACAAACTACTCGATTAAAGAGCACTATAAGAAAGGGACCTAGGAAAAAGATACCCAACTTGAAGAATTCAACTTGAAATCCTTCATCATCTAGATTTCTACTACTATTCATAACTCTTAATTGCCTCACTAATGTGGGAGAAGGAGAAGAGGTGACAACGGGTGGGGAGAGGATGAGATGGAGAGGGGGATGGACAAGAATATCAAAGAGTGTGGAGGTGTGGGAGGCAAAGGAGTGAAATTCCATAGTATAGGTAGGGGGGGTGTGGCGAGGACACATGGTGCACCAAAAGAGCTTTGGGGACTGGAAGAACATGGCACAAAGAGACACTGCATTAAAGTGAACTTTCATTTCTTATGTTGAAGAAAGTGGTAGTAGTCGAGCCTCAACTAAGAGGAAGAGGAGGAAGAAGTAGTAGGTGGAGCAGAGTGAAGCATGCGATGAAAAGATTTGCAGTCCTCACCGAACCACTAATTCATGGGGCAAGACCTGCGAGTGGGATGAGGGGTGAGTGAGGAGGTGCAATGAGGAATGTGGAGAAGGCAGACACAACTAAGTGGAACATGGAGGTGACATCCCCAGAGTTGCAGAAGGGGTCCTAGGGGAGAAGTCGTCTGAGGTGATGGATGAAGAGCTCTGCATCACCATTGGAGAAGCGAAAAGAAGTGTGACCATAGGGGGAGGGAAGAGGGGGGAAACAAGAAGTAGATAAGCAAGGAGGAGAAGGTGTCAAGGGTCCCCAAAGGGTAATGCTAAGGAGGGCATGGTTAGCCAGAGGAAGGCGAGAGATGGTAAAGTGGAAAATAAGAGGGATGAAGGGGGCAATAGAGAAAACATAGTCAACAATGCTAGCACCACCACCATGTGGCCAACAAGTGAAAAGTTTGGATTTAGGAAAGCAAGAGAGTCCATTCAAGATCACTAAGTCAGAAGACTCACAAAGTTGTAACAAATTACAACCATACCTAGTGAAGGGCCCCTAACAATCCTCGGAGAGCAGAAGCAAACCCACAGAATCAAGATCAAAAGCAGTCATACACATGGGATTAGGCCTGCAATCATGGACAGGAGGTTGTAGGTCTTTGGTCCATGTATTAAAGTCTCCCAAAATAATGATGTCCCCCATGGCAGAGAATCTGGTAATGTGCTCAAGAAGGTCCTCATAGGGGTCCACCCTAAGTGCTGTGAATTACATAGAACGAAGATGCTAGCAAGAAGTAATAGACAGCGATATAGGTATCTCTATAAAGAAAGGTCCCTCGATCAATGTGAATCCACATGAATCTAGCATGGTTGTCAAAGTGAACCAAGGAAATTCTACTGAAAAGGTGGTCTCGAATAAGACAGGCAACCCCACCAAAACACCTTACTTCATCTCTAAAAGAGGAGAGCCACTGATAGCTAGAAATACCGAGAAGAGGACGCATGGGGCTCTCATGTGTCTCTATAATAAAAAGGTCGAAAGAACCAATAGCATCATTAAGCCAGGCATAGACCAGAGGATACCATTACCATTCCAGCAATTGAGATACAAAGAGCCTGTGCTCAATTTTCACTAAGCCAGTCATTTGACCTTAGAGGCTGCCCTCGGAACCCAGCCTGTAGGAAAGGTGTTGCAAATTACTACTTTAACATTTCTTATGACCGCATATTTACCTTCTTGTCTTGCTGTCAAAATGAGGGCACGAACTTGCTTGAGTTCTGCCACCTATGATTGGGTGAGATCCTTGTCTAGGTGGATCTTAGGGGAAAGAGAGAATAACTTTTTATTTTCCCTAAGAGCCTGCAATGAGGAACCGGATGAAGAGAGTACTGCCAGGGCCTAACCAATACCTATCAAGAGTGATGTTTGAAATGTCTAGCTGATCCTTGAGGAAAGAGTATCCAACAATCGAGGGATCGTCAATGGAGGAGAGACCACAAACTCGTAAGTTTAGTTCATGGGTCTGCCTAACCTACTCATTGTCCATTTTCCCTTGAACTAACTTCTCAACACATGAAAGAGGAACCTTAGTCGAAGAATTGTATAAAGAAGCCCAAGACTTGACCTTTAATTCTATCTTTGTTAACAATGAAGAATGTCTATCAACGATCTCGAATTGTTTCTCCTTTATAGTGTCTAACTCCCTAAGCTGCATGGTAGTAGATTCTAGATTAGCTTTGAGGCTTGTATTTTCAGCAATTAGAGATAGCATAGTATCTCATAGAGTGTAGTTCTCTGATTCCAAAAAAGCCAATTGTTCTACGATTTTAACATAGAGTGAATGTGACTGAGCAATAGCACTTTGTAGGACAACATTAGCAGACTCCATTGTAGCCAAGCGATCAGCGAGCTACTGGAGCATAAATGGATCAGATAAGGGTGTCATAGCTTATAAAAGAAGGTGCCCCTAGAAGCTCATAGCCTTACCATAAACTGGGCATTTCGTCACATAGTTACAACTATGTGATGCACAATCCATCAAACAGTTGGAACCTGTTTGAAGATGTTGGCACGAAACGTATTCGACTTGGACACCCAATATAGTGTTTGAAATGACAAGTGTTGTTGTCTTGGGCCTAAACTGGTGTGTTGGCAAAGATTTGCATTCTGAAACACTTTACCTTACTGTTGTAATGCAATCGGGTCGGCATATAGTTCTTGCTCCATATTACAGTGCTCTGTGGGTGGTTGTATTCTAGTGAATAACCTAGCACAATTGTTGATGCCAAAAACCCTAAAATCAAATGATTTTGGTCGGAACACCTGTGATCATTCATGCCTGAACACCTACGTATTATAGTGCTCTGTGGGCAGCTATATTCCAGATTGTAGATTTCGGCCTTAACACCTATGATTGTTCACATCTGAACACCTATGTATTCCAGTGCTCGGTGGGTGGTTGTATTCTAGTTTGTAGATTTCAGCCTTGGAACACAAGGAAATGAGACACCTTAAAATAGGGTGCCAACACATTCTATTATAAAGCTAGTCTATTGATGCTTTGGAGTCTAATGATCCTAGAGGTTTTGTTTGAATATATAAGCTTGTGTTTCATTTCAATAAGGTTGCAAACACAAACAACAAACCCATGTGGTAAAATTTGAGGTGTATGTTTGCAATTTTGGGGTTGTGAGATATATTTGGGCCTATGAATTAACAAGGGAGGCTAGCGGCTTGTGTCAAGGACCTGTTATTTGAAATTGAGATCAATGTTTTACCTTGCCAAGGCTTCATTTAAAATTGGGATCAATGTTTTTCTTTTTTAAGGCTTCAGCATTGAAGCATATTTACATAGGCAACATTTTGATTATTGTTCAATTGGGAGCAGGCTCATGGCAACTATATTGGCATATTCAATTTGAAAATTCAAATTCATTATTATTGAATGTAATTCCTAGATTTATAATTTGGAAGAAAATTTGGATTCCATGTTTGATGATTGTAACTTTCAATTCATAGCAACTTGAGGTATTGGTATAATTCTATCTATCAGTTAGCTTAGTTTCAACGTACACCATTGAATCTAATTGATTGCATAAAATAATACATTACCAAAACTCAGAAAGTAAATTCATTTCAAACATCATATATTGATTAAATAGAGATGTGTGCCAAGTGTTTGTAAAAATGTCAAACTATTGAATTTGTTTTATAAAATTAGAGTTGTTGAAGCTATAACCAAATAGGGTAATTGCAAGTGAGCGAAAGACAAGAAGTGCTCCATCATTCCATGGAAAAAGATGACTGAAAAAAAGTGAAGTGGTAGAGGTTTAAAAGCCTAAAAGATATAAAGATAAGGTTCAGAGACAAAGCAAAATCCTCTGGAGGTGGTAGATTCTGCCACCCTCCAAGGATTGTAAAATCCTCTCAACTCCCTAGTTTTTGCCTTGTGTAAAATATGATAAAACTCAACCATGCCTCCAAATTTGTACAAAGTGATAGAAAAAAAAACATGAGAATGACACAAGACATTTAGCGACGGTGAGCAAGTAATAAGTTTGAGAGTGAATAATGAAATAAAGAGGAGAATCCTCAAGTCATGGTAGAATCTACTAGCCTTGGAGGATTCCAATAATCTTTTCCTAAATTGGATTCTTGTCCTTTATCAATGTGTAGATTAAAGCACAAACTAACTTATAAGTAAAATGGAGATCCAAACATTATTATGACAATCAAAATGGAAGACTAGCTAAAATCAATGAAAAAGTATTCAAACCTTCATTGATTTATTTTTATTCTATATTTGCAAACTAACCCCATGTATTTTCTCTCTATTTTTTTCCATATTTTTAAATTTCATTTTCTCAACGTTAATATTATATATATAGTTTTATTCTCAGAAGTCAAGTATTTTTATAATTGATAATATATGTTTTGATTAATTAAAACGGGTTTTGAAAGGACCCAAAACCTTTTACAAAGGACAAGAAAGATATATTAATGAGGATCTTAAAACAACTGTTGAAATCCACCCGACAAAAAAGAGGGACACACTAAAGTTTCCAACAAGAGGGCAAACAGCCCAAGAAGCCACAAACCATCAAGATTTACATTTTGGTCCAGTCTTTTGAGAACGTAAAGACATATCAAATGAAGGTTTGGAGGATTTATCTTTTTTTCTCCTTTAACTGATGTCCAACCACCCTCCACCTTCCTAGCAACCTTCTGCCAATCCCCACTAACCCCCAAAACCTCCGTAGTAGGAGAAGCACCAGCAACAGTGTTCTGAACAGAGTCAGCAACAAAAAAGGGGACAGCATCAACATTATGACCCAAAGCCGTCAAAGGGACAACAGTCATATCAACAGAGACAACAGCAGGCGGCGAGTTAGAGACAACATTCTGATTCAAATCCATTGTAGGGATAGCATTTGAATCATCGAAAACAACAACAGAATCTTTAGCCAAAGTGAGATCAATATAAGAGCTATATGAACCATCCACCTCTGTGGATACTATAGTGATCATCTGAAACCTCCAACCACCAAGAAGGTGATTTCTTCAATCTAACCTTGTCAAAAGAGCATTGCGCAATGAAATGGCTAGTTTTATGGCATTTCC
The DNA here is from genome assembly GCA_028749045.1 of Cupressus sempervirens. Lineage (NCBI taxonomy): Eukaryota > Viridiplantae > Streptophyta > Pinopsida > Cupressales > Cupressaceae > Cupressus > Cupressus sempervirens. Next base: position 586,086,074 of record CM053783.1, on the reverse strand, counting down.
TACATTTGAAAGGAATACCCTCATAATCAAGAATCTAAATCCAAGAACCATTTGGAGAAGCCAACTTCAACATTATTAAGAGCCCCTTGGAGGTATCCATCTCCACCAGGATGTGAGCATATATTTTCCTATAAACATTGGAAGAAACCAAATCAACCAATATGAAATCCCCAAAGGCATCCCCAATGGCCTCCAGGATTTAACCCTGCCAAAAATGAAGGGGCAGATTCGACAACCTCACCTAAAGAGAAATATTATTAAAAGTTCCAGTAATCAGATTAAATGTTGGATACCACAGTTTGGCCGTCATGGGGAATCTTTCCTCCCAAGAGAAACCACGGCACAAGATGGCATTTCTGTCATTAGCATTATCAAATTTCACAATAAGAAAAACCCCTTGCAACAAGGTAAATCTGCACCACACCCAAAATGAATGGTTCCCACTATTTGGAAATCCAAGCATGCAAATCTGAAAGAGAGGGCCAAAAACCCCTCAAATGAAAAATAGTAGCTATAGAGGAGTAATCCACCACATATGAATTGATCTCATCAACAATATCTTGTTCAAAATGCAACACAAGCGGATTACTTACCACAACAGGCTTAGCCATACGACTGATAGAAAGTGCAAACGAATAGAGCCCCTTCCACACATGAGCAAAAATACCAGCCTCATAAGCGGCCACATCCGCATAAGAAAAGGAAAATCAAGTAGGAGAAATCTCCACAGCATGAATAACTTGAGCACCGAGTATAGGACCACCAACCCTAGCTATCGCAGCCATAGCAAGAGGGCAAACGGAAGCCTTAGAAGTACAATCTGGAATAGCTTGGGCAAGTAGAATCATGGCAGGGGCCAATACAGCCAACCCAGAAGCTATTATGTGAGAAATCGCAAGAGGAACGAGAGAAATCACAGGAGGAGAAGGGGGAGAAGTGGGAGTTTTCATCATAGGAGCAATTGTTCTCATGGATTAAAGAGCATTATTCTAAAAACTTTGGGGGAAAAGTCCAGTCTTATACCCCAAGCCAGTGAAGCAGGTACTTGGCACGAAAGTCTCGTAAAGGAAACTGGCCTACAGCCATTCTCCACTACAAAGGGGAGTCGAACATGTGACCTCAAGGAAGTAAACCTCAAGGCACAGACCAACTCACATACAAGTGGCGGCTAATCGATACTATTTGTTAATACTTATATTATATTAATAATATGTTAATAGCACACATGATATTAATAATATATAAATCATGCCAATTATATTACTCATTAATATTGTTATTTTTAAATATTAATACTATTATATATAGGGCATAATATTTCCACATATATTATGACTATTAATTTAAATATTTAATTCTCTATATTATGATATTATAATATATTAGTTAATTTAATTTGTTTATTTATACCCTATTTTGACGTCATGATCCTTCCCTCTCAAATTTTGCTTGTCCTCAAGCAAGATTCTAATTTTTTCACAGTGCCAATATACAAGCATATAATTGGACATATGAAAACACAACATATACAAGTAAACATGTAGTGCATGAAAACACAAGTAGATACATGAATACATGAAAGTGTAAAGTAGACACAATGTAGACATGTGAGTGTATGAAGACGTGAAGCAAATATGATGCAGACATATAATGCATAATGCCTTATAATTTACAACTAGCAATGAACTAGGGTCAAGAAAAAGATTTACAAAATCTATTTCTTCAATGGAATCTTGCAACCACAAGTGATCATTAGTACACATGGGTACATGTAAATTTCAAAGAAAATGATTCGTGATAAATTACACTAAGCCAATCCCATGCTAAGTCCAAGAACAGAACTTTGACCCCCTTGGCCTTGGTGGCAATGTTTACACATACACAAGGTGGCCTACTTAGGAGGATGTTTGTTCTGTTTTGTTTTGCCTTTTTAATTATTCTTGGTCAAGTAGATAAGATAAGAAAATTGTATTAATGTCCAACAAAAGACCACATGGGTCTATGGGACTAAAAGCTTACAACCAAGAAGATAGCAAACAAACAGAGCACCAAATGGTGTCCACAAAAGAACAAGCACAATAAATGAAGAAGAAAGCAAGAGACATCACAAAAAGGATTACGCATCTGTCCTCAAAGGGAAGGTTGGCGGCTACCAAGGGCCTTGTAGAATACTTAGACCATTTTGCTAAAGGGTGTTATTATATTAAATAGAGGAATGATAGTTCCTTCTGTAGATTTAAAATGATGTTTTTAAAATAAACCAAAATTAACAAAAGACAAACTAGGAAGCTTCCTTAAACAAACTAAAGACAACTAGATGACCATTAAAGAAACATTTTCTTGTCCTAATACCATCCCTTAATGGTCATCATCTAACTACCTTGTAGAAGACTACATGTCTTGTGGTTATAAATTCTTCAGACCATTATGCTAATGTTGATCCCTCCCTTAGATTTGTAAATGACCCAAAAGCCATCCAATCTGATGTTGAAACAACGGTATTACTCCTTGTAGCCAAACACTAGGATGAAACTAAAACCAAGATTTTGAGAAAAAAACATAAAACCTTTTTGCAGACGACCACATAATAGTATCGAGGTTTAGCAACAATCACATGATATCTCTATTGCTCAGTCTAAATATAAATGTACTTTGATTGAGAAATTCAAAAAGAAAGATTGCAAACTTGAATCTACACCTATGGAGTTTGGTCTAAAGTTGTCAATGAAATTAAGTGTCCCTATTGAGATTGGATCCACATTTAAGCAACTAGTGGGCAATTTGATCCATCTCACCACCACTAGACCCGATCTCATCTTTAAAATCAGTTACATATCTTGCTTCATGATAGTACTTAGTTTAGATCACTAGGTTGTAGTAAAGCGCATCCTATGTTATGTCAAGAGCACTCTAAACTTCGGTATACATTATGTACTAACCAGAGATCCATAACTCATTGGTTACATAGGCTCAAATTGGAGAGGCTTTATTGATGACAAGAAGTCCACTTCCAAGTATGTCTTCAATTTGGGCACATGTGCTATTACTTCGACAAGAAGTGCCAAACAATATCTCTTTCCTCTACATTAGTTGAATATCAAGGAACAATGAAAGCAGGTTGTGAGGCAATTTGGCTTTGAAGGTTGCTTTTTGACATCCATATACCTCAAGCAAGCATGTTATCTCTCTTCTACAATAATAAAAGAGTACTCAAACTTGCGAAAAACCTCATCTTCCATGAGCAAAACAAGCATATTCCTCTTCATTGTTAATTCATCTAAAAGTTGGCTAAAGATGGATCGATGAACTTGCAGTATGATCATATAGCAAACTAGATTGTCGATGTTCTTATCAATTCACTTCTTCCAAATTAACTTGTTAATTTTAGGGAGTTCCTTAGTAGTTGGCAAATTGACCATTAAAGGAGGTTATTAGAATAATATCTATGAACATCTTGTTTATTATTCTTTTAATGGTCAATATTCTATATCTTGTACATATTAGAATGTCTCCAATATTCTTATATTCTTTCATTATTAGAATGTTTCTCATAACATTATCTTTGTAAACTATACGAGTGTCTTGTTCATTTATTAATCATTCAATTGTTTTACCAATTACTTTTGTAATAGTCCATACATTTTGTTACTTGTTGATTGCAAGTAAAGGTGTAAGTTTGTAAACTATATATGAGTGTCTTGTTCATTTATTTATCATTCAATTATTTTACCAATTACTTTTGTAATAGTCCATACATTTGGTTACTTGTTCATTCTATGTAAAGGTGTAAGGTTAGTGTGGTCATGAATTGCAAGTGTTTTAAGTTCTTTAGATACTCATTTAGATCATGCTTTCATAGAGTATTTGGATGGATATTGACAATGTAAAAAACAAAATTGTCTCCATAGAAGATATCACCCTCCTATGTCTATCTGACTTGGTACCATCAATATTACCTTACATTCTTAGAGTTGGTTAGAATTTCTAAACCTTTTCCTTTGCAGTTATTTGGTTGGAAGTGATTAAAGAAGTTGTTGAAGTAGTTGATCGCCACTGAATGAATAGTATAAGTGCCTTTGTAGTAACCAGCATATCACATCATTATATCTGAGGGAAAGTACACATTAAGAAGACACCTTGAGGTTGCTTCATTTTATCACACAATCCGTATATATTGTTTGGCATATGAGCATCCTTACTCAAGAAAGAGTTGGAGTATTGGCGTTTCATATTGAAATACTGAGTATTTGACTCCATGTTGTAGTGGAACAAAACCCGCATCAACAAGACTGTTACCATCTCCTTCGAAACAAACATTTTCATTATTACCCTAAACAGATCCTCTCTTTTTATTTTATAAAGGGGAAACCTCATTATCTCCTCCTTTTACTACTTAATACTTTATCCCTATGGTTCTTGAGGGCATTTATAGGCATTGTCATTATTTAATATAAGGACAATCTACTGGAGAGAGATATTATATTGTTTTAAGGGTATAGCAGCTTGATTCTGTTACTGGAAAACATTAAAAGAAAATGTTAGCAAAAGAGCTAACCCTTACTAATGAAGATCAAAATACAGCCCAGTTTAATATACCAAAATCAAACTCTTGAATATTTAATGTCAACAGAAACAAAACTAATGACAGCTAAATTGTAAATATGGTACCAGATCTTAAGAACCTAAAGAAAAATCATAAGATCATTCCTAATAAAAAGTCTCAGGCAAGAGGATCACCGATAATCCTACTATTACAAAGAAATTTGTGGCAATGTACTAGTCTTCAAAACTTGGAGTACTACAAAAAAATAAAAAAATTAGCAAGTCAAGAATTATCATAAAGATTATTACCATTATTAAGGATTAAAGACTGCATTGAGGTTTTACAATCTCCTAGAATAGCTACCTTACTAATAAAACAAATAAAGATGGTTGCGATAGCCCACAAAACTTCATCAAAAAGATTTGGGATCATGCAATAATCTGATAATCATATTTTAGAAAGAATTATGCAGAAACAGATGCCAAAGCTAACTCACTTCATTCTTCAATATTGTATAGATGCACAAGCAAATATCAGATGCTGTGAACCTAAATTTCACCCCGAGATTAGTCACTAAAATATCAAGCTTGCAATAAATTAGAAGATGCCTTTTCAACTCCTGGGCAAAACAGATCTCACTTCTATGTGCCTCTTGACTTTAAAAAAGAAAAATCAGAGCTAAAGTTAATGAAAAGTTAAACTCACAATTCATATCCATGTCTGAGAAAATCCCTTCAAAAGCCACGGATAACAAGCAGGGCACACAACTTAAAACTAAATCACACCAGAAAACTGGATTCAATGAGACACATTTTTTCAGACTTCTCGCAGATATAGGCGTAACATCTAATGAGTATTAAAAATCTTCTGAAAATATAGTTGTGACAGATATTTTCTTTAGTCTAGTGAAACATGGAGATGTCATTCATTGTTGCCATGGGAATTCAAACCTTAAGTCAGGCACAAGAACAAGAGCCTTCTGATCTGTTTGAATACAAAAGAGAGACACCCGTTCTCCTAGACTAATTAAAAAGCATGCACCAGCACATATATTGTACAGGTTAGTTGTTGGTGTTGTCAAACGAGAAGCATTTTCATATGACATCCATCAAAGCCAACCACTGTAAGAAAGAAGAGGATGTTTATTCCATGCACGGCATTATACATTGACTTAAGGTTTGGCCAATTCACCATTGGATGTCATCCTGGCTAGGGCTACTCAAAGATTGACAGTTTCTAAATCAATTTGATATAGATGTATGTTCTGGGATTAGTTATGGTTACTATGCAAACTCTTTATTTCATACTCTTGTTTAATATAACACCTTGCTTGCATGGGGTCTACTCTTTCTATCAGGGAAAACAAAGTGCTTCTAGTTCTAATATAAACTTCTTCAAAAGTGTTTAAACCCTCACTAGAAGCTTAGCTCTTTAGGCAATAAACAGAATATGCAAGACTTCAAGTGGTGGCCATTGGTTGTAATTCGGCAATGCAACAAAGCTTTTGCACTGCCAATCGCTGCTGAAAGGTAAGCTATGCATATGTGATTTTAGGGTCAAACTCTTAAGCATGTTTAGTACATGCTAAGAATTAAAAGAACATTGGTTCTAGTTCAAAAGTTTAATCAGTAATCTCTTCTGTTGAGCTTCATTTGTTTGAATTTTTCAACTCCTACGTTGTGAGCTTTCTATCAGATGTTCACATGCATAAAACCATCTACATTTGTGCCAGCACCTAAGCATCTCAGTTCTAAGCACACAATGACTATTTTCATAATAAAGCATTAAAAGAAAAGCAAACAAGTTGATCAATTCATTATTTTGATAATCATTTTCAGTAAATCATTATAGAATCTCTTTTTGTGAAGAAAATTAATACCAGATCTAAGATACTAATTGGCTTTTGTAATTTTTTTGTTAAGTGACCAGATTTATGGTTGGTGCGTGTTACTTGAACAAGAAGTTTATGAGATGAAGGTGATTTTCTTAACCTACAGACAGGAATACATACTGAAAAGTGTAATATACATGTGAAAAGCATCCGAAACAAAGAAGAGAATGTCTCAACTCCAGGTATATAGTGGTAATGGGGATTGTGTCCTTAGAGGCCTGAAGAAGTCAGTAGGCTTATATTTTATAGCCGAGATGATGGTGAAAGAAAGCAAGGCCTTACTGTTTGCAGTTCTTTATACATTCGATTTCTCTCAGTAATCTCTCTGTCGAGCTTCATCTGTTTGAATTTTTCAACTCCTATCTTGTGCCCCTTCTATCAGATATTCAAATGCATAGAACCATCTACATTTACACCAGCACCTAAGCATCTCAATTCTAAGCACACAATGACTAATTTCATAATAAAGCATTAAAAGAGCAGCAAACAAGTTGATCAATTCGTTATTCGGAAAATCATTTTCAGTAAATTAGTAATAGAGTATCTCTTGTTGTGAAGAAAATTAATATCAGATCTATCATCTAAGGTATTCCTTAATTTTTGTAATTTTTTAGTAAGGTGACCAGTTTTATGGTTGGTGCTTGTTACTTGAACCACCAGTTCATGAGATGAAAGTGATTTTCTTAACCTACAGACAGAAATACGCACTGAGAAAGGGAATATAGATGAGAAAAGCATCCCAAACAAAGAAGAGAATGCCTCAAGATGATGAAACCAGCTTCATCTCTTTGGAAGATCATGTAAAAAGCATTTGACCATCTGTCGGGAAGCTCTACTGGAAAGCAAAGATAACACAGTTCCTAATGAGCAATCTAGGAGTTCAGCTAAAGAGCTGACAAACAATTGACCACAAGCCCATTTGAAGGAGTAGTCCCACACCAACCAAACAACTCCAACTTCAACTCCATTCAAAGCAGCAGCCAAGATTAAAAAAATGCCAGCTATGAAGTTGATGAAAATAATGAAGAAATTTAGTAGCAGGTTGGCTCAGCATCGCATAAACTTCAATTTATATAATTGAAGAATATAATTTTCTTATGCAAGATTAGGAATGGCTAGTCATGCATATAAAATTGGTTTGAGAATTATGTTTATTATTCGACTAAACAAGAAGTCCAATTAAATTTGTATACAATGGAATTTTAAAAAGTTAATCAAGAAGCAGTTATTACCCTTTTTCATTACTGAGCGAAAATGACTTATTGATTGGTAAATTTCCAGGCAGACATAAGGCTACAATGGCAAGCATGGACAGGTTAGTTCTAAACAAAGCTGTCCCAATGACCAAAAGTGTTCTAAATTATGGCATCTAGATTAAATATACTGAAGGGATTCATACTCATTTAAGGAGGCTTGTGTTGCTGGCCAAGCCAAAGGACATAGGTGAGTGTGGTCCCAGCCCCACATCTAGAAACTGACATGGAGGAATTTTCGTTGTCCTATTCAATAACTTGAAAACAACAGGTTGTTCTAAAGAAAAGAGGTGAGGGTAGATAGAAAGGTAAAATACTAAAATATATGGTATTACGTTATTTCTAAGAAACTAGAAAGATCCTAAAAGCTGTAGATGAGATTTGTAGGAAAATAATCCACATCCATACAAAAGCAGGAAGAATTTAGCAACAACTAGCAACTAATGACTTTCTTTAAAGAAAAAGAGGTCACATGAAACTCCAATATGGATTATAGGAATACTTGCACTTCCATCCATAGAGATTTGCTGGAGTTGCAGTGAAGGCTTGTGGTAAAAGTAAGAAACTGTCAAATGATTTCATATTCAGATTCAAAAGATGAAGGTAACAAAGCGTTACTGATCTTTTGATTCATGCTCACAAGCAAATCTGATATCCAAGGAGTTGGGAGACGAGTGTGGTTTGGTTATATGTGATCGTCTTAGAGCTATTACTTAAGCTAGGTAAAGCAAAAAGCAGAAACTAAGGTCACTGAACAATGTAACATTAAATCTGAATCAATCAACATTACACTGAAAATGTAGTTATAGATATTAATGTATGTTGTGATCTTTGACAACCCATTCAGACGTTAGAGATACTATTTTTGACAGGAAGACTAGTGAGTATGAGTTGGTCAAAAAAAAGGTAGAGCTATATCATTAATTGTCACCCCCCTGCCATAAAACATTTTCATACCATACTTAAGCAAGAAGAAAACAAAATCAAACAATGAATTCATATATATATATATATATATATATATATATATATTCAGAAAGTTGTCTTAATTATAAGACTTCACAATTTTCTCTAGGGTTGAAGTTGACAGATATGCAAAGGGCTTAATCATTCCACAATAACCTTTCCCTTCAAACAAAGGGCTTCTTCATATGATTGACAACTTGTTGAGCAAAGGATGTTTATCTTAAACAAATTATAAACAAGTGAATGTTGATCTGAAAATGAATTATAAACAAGCCTTAACCACATTGGTTCCAGGCAACCATATTTTATGAAGGGACAACAATTAATTTAGAGGAGTGTCACACCTTTATGAAGATGGATGTTCTTTGCAAAAGTTGTGACCCAAAGCCTCCTCTTCAAAGCTATATAACATAGATTCTCATTTACAGGGGAGGGGAGAAAAAGGCAAGGGAGTCAGATTTGGTATTTAAAGTAGAAACAACAATTAATTTAGAAAGGATGCCTCTTTATGGAGAGATATATTCTTCGTACAGGTTATGACTGTACAATTCCCTTGAGGTTTATAAAGGAGGACCTACTCTTTGAGAAATGTCAACACTAAAATGCAGATATAATTAGACAGCCATTATAGCTACCAAAGGATGATTGATATTAGAAAGAGCAGTGCTTATCAACAGGTGCAAAATGACTTATGTGATAAGGAGCAGCAATTAGAATTAGTATATATAAACAACAATACACTAAGGGCCCGTTTGTTTCGCGGAAGTGGACCGGAATTGGGATACAGAAAATCAGGTTTAGACAAATTTAGCGTTCGGGTCAAAAATCTTAAAACAGAATTAGAATTTCAGAATTCTGATTTTGGCCCAATGTGAGGATACCAGTCTTCCATCAAAATACCAAGAATTGAGAGTTGAATTCAAGGTTTGACATTTTGAGGATTAGATAAAAATTAGAAATGAACTATTTTTAACATCCATCAAATTACTGTAACAAGTGCTTACCCTAGGGGATGAGAACAATCTCTACCCATTTCTGCATCTGTCTTCGGACAACAATCTCTTCATCTTCGCCAACATTGAATGCATTCTCCTTGATTATAATAGAAATTTTTTAATCAGACATTTCCCCCAAATGCCTGGCAGAGGCACGAGGAATTACCTGAGCACGAGCTCATCTGTCATGTTTCCATAGGACTCTCTCGATAATTTTGCCAGAGTGGAGATTGTGATTTGTGGAGGAACACCATTGGGGAGCTGAATGACTGCGGGAGAATTGAGATCACTTCACCAGACCTAGTTTGGCACATGGAGGAAATGCTTGGGTCTAGATTGATGGCAGACATGATCATTCTTCCAATGGGTGAATTTCTCCTCATCAACAGCATCGTAAAAGGGTCCATCAGGTGGCAAGATGTGCAGGTGCCCGTGCTCAACCCATGGATTTACAAACCTACAATGCCCGCGAGGAACAGATTTACTGTCCTGGATCCCTCGAGTATTACTCAAATGTATCATTCTACTGTAAATCTTCTTCCTGACGAAAGAATCCTGGTTGTTGGAAGCAACCCAAATGATTATTATGTATTCTGCGATGATGTATATTCCAAAACTGAGCTTCACCTGGAGGCCTACAGTCATTTGGACCAGACTTGATTCGACCTATTTCCAATTTTACTAACCAAATGCAGATGATGTATTTTCCCATTCATCTTCCAAGTGAACCAAACGGGACAAACTATTTTCCCAAAACCCAATTTCAAAATATAAAACCTGATTTTGACATAATCAGGTTTTGAAACAAAACCCAGTTTTGTTAATTCCGCAAACCAAATGGTTATTGTTATTGGCCAAACCCCTTTTGAATAATGACAGAAGACGGCTATTTAAAAAGCATCGATTAAAGGTGTGATTTCATAAAGGTACCAACTCATGTAATTAGCACACAAGCATGTAACAGAATGATTTATAAGTAGCAATTAACTTTCAAGGGAGGCATCCTTTGCAAAGTGGAGGGGTGAGTCTCATTATCATTAGAAAATATAAGAAAGAGGATCAATGCATTGGGAGAGGGCATCAAAGGCGACCAAATCTGGAAATGTGCATTCAGAAAAACAGCAGTCCTGTGATCCATAAGTATTGTGGTATGCAATGGGAGGTTAATGTTTGATATAATATTTCTTCTGTAATTTTATCTAGATAAATAGGGAGAGTATCTAATTTATCTAGATTCTTTATTTAATTGTTTAATCTATTTATTCTCCTACAAACAATCATGTAGGGGTTAACTGGAAAACACAGTTGGGAGAGCAACGACAGGTTCCCCTTCTAGGTAGGCCAACCCCATGTTGGATGGACAAGAGTTTCTACAACTTGTGGGCCAAGGCGTTTTATATCACGCCCTTGGATTTAGTTACAGTGAATGTTCTGAACACCCTATCATGCATTCTTCTCCAATCCCTACGATGGTCAATTGGTGGAAGTGAAAGTATGTGATGGATGCAATCATGTATGGGTTAGCAAGGAGACATGACTGGGAGAGCAGTGACAATTTCCCCTTCTAAGTAAGCCACACCACATTGGATGGACAAGAATTCCAGCCACTTGTGGGCCAAGGGGTCTTATATCACACCCTTGGGCTTAGTTATGGTGAAACTTTTGAGTGTCATGTTGTGCATTCCTCTCCAATTCTTACTATGGTTGATTATTGAAAGTCTAGCCATAGATTAAAGGATGTGATGTTAGAAAGTAGATATGATTGGGAGAGCGGAGACAATTTCCCCTTCTAAGTAGGCCACACCATGTTGGATGGACAAGAATTCCAGCCACTTGTGGGCCAAGGGGTGTTATATCACACCCTTGGGCTTAGTTATGGTGAAACTTTTGAGCGCCCTGTCATACACTCCTCTCAAATTCTTACTATGGTCGATTATTGAAAGTCTAGCTATAGATTAAAGTATGTGATGTTATTTAACTTAATTACTTATTTATTTAAAACACTCTTTTGTTGTGGTATTGTTACTTTTGAGAAAAAATCAGGTAGATCCAAATTATGAGACATCATGTCAATGCAAATAAAGGTTAATCAAAGACATCCTTAATAAGTGATACTAAACTTAACAAATCAATTGATGCTAGTAAAACGTTTGCTCAACTTCTTTTGAGAGTGAAGATGATTGCAATTTGAATATAAGACTTCTCTAGCATGATTACTCGCAAAGGGTAGAGACAACTAAGAAAGTTGTCACAATAGCTCAAGGAAATTTTGCCAAAAACCCAAGGGTGGGTTCTTTTTTAGCACATGCAAACCTGGATAAAGAATGTTGGGATTGTATATGTTACTCTCAAGCTCCTGGACCACCGGAAAGCACCTCCTTTTAGATCATTAGTTTGTTATTGAAGATAGGTTTAGCAAGACGTAATTCTAATTACATATAAAAATATTTTTAAAGGGAAACATTATGCTGAATTGGTCTCAAGATATTGTAAGCAAAGATGGATAGAAGATTGGTTAAAACTATTGTTTTACTCTAACAATCAAAGTGGAGTGGCCAAATGAACATTGCTGCAAGCACTGAGGGAACATAATATAAAGCATTCTCAAACATGGTATAAAATTGGGGCAGCTCTTTAAGGGGTACAATAGAGTGATTTACTCCCTTATTAATACCTTTCAATTTGAGAAATGTTTTCTTTACTCACCTCCTACTCCTTCTGATGTAGTCATAGGATAACTACAAAGGAAAAAGAAAGAGTGGGTTCAAAATCTGCAAAGTACATTTCATTGAAAAGATGAGACCTGCACCTACAAATGTAAAAGAGAGCGAAGTACAGAACATACATGGGAAAAAAAAGTAGGCACAAAATCCTTGAAGATATATGAAGAAAGCTTAAAACACTATTGGTTATTTGAATTCTAGGCCCAATGAGGACTAATGCATCTATAACGGACATGCCTCCTAATAAGAAGTTATTTTCCAATATGAAGGTGAAAAACTCAGTTCTCTTTAATTATTCCAAGCTAAATAATAAAGGAGATCTTTCGTTGTCTTCCATTTAAGAACTTGCTCCTAATGTCAAGAAGTGAAAAAGATATGAATATCAAAGAGATAGCCAACTTGATGGATTGGATCAAAAGAACAACTACGATGTAAGTGAACTACTATGCCAAGGAGCAAGTGGGAAAACCTTTACTAATCAGCTAGGTTCCTTAGCTTTAGAGAGTAAAAGCCTTCTATGGGGAGGTACAATCGGAACTAGATCATGAAATATTTGCAAAATCAGCTCAGAAAACCATTATTGACATTTACTAGTCAAACTAAGCATTTATCTTGAAACACGCATAAAATTAACATAGACGTCTTAAATACATCTAAGTAAAAGAACTTAAGAGTTGCAATGGATGCTAACTAGACTAATCATGCTCATAGGAGATGAGTCCATGTGAACCATTTACCAGTGAAATATGGGTAAATAAGTTGACTCGTAAAGTACACAATCAAATCCTAACTAAAAGCTCATAACACATAGAGGTGCAATCAAATATAATTAATACAAGAAATATAATTATTATTAGTCATTTTTATTCTGAAATATTAAATAATCATAGTTAAATTAATATTTCGTATCTAAATATCCCCATTGGGTAGTTGGGAATCAAATAAAAAATCATCTTGCTAACCATTGGACTTCTCCTAAGGACGGTTTCTTATTGTTGAAGTATAGCTTTAGTCAGAGTAATACTGAACATTTGAATCTGGTTTTATCATTATATTTAAGGTAAGAATAACAAATGCATACATACATACATGCATGCGTGTGTGTGTGCTCGCAATTAATATTCAGATCGGACTCCACTTGTTACTGAATATATTACTATCACCAATTTATACCGGGTTTTATACATTGGTTATAATCTGTATCGGGTGCGATTACTGCTGTCAATCATTAACTTGGTAATGCATTATTGTTAAAGGATAAACGAGTCGTTATGCCTACGTAGGGTCATGACCCTACATGGCCTTTGGCCACGTAGATGGGGACATGACTCTTTATTGGATATATATATATTATCATTGTATTGGTGAGTACTAATCATATATCAATCAAAAGTCATATATGCAGTCCCAACGATCTTTCTCTCTTGCAGATTATTGAAGAACAGATTATCAATCGTCATTCAAGCAGAAGATTCTCCAAGCATAGAATACTATTCTGAAGTTGACGATCTGCAATCCACAATCTGAGATCAAGTAAGTAATCTGATTATACACAGTCTGAAATATAGTTTATTTCTATCAGAGATCCTATGCATTAACACTTATGGAGCTGGTAAAGGTCATTTGGCTTCCAAATGGTGGCCCCAAATCGAAAAACAAAAAACGAAGGCATTAGTGCTCCATCAAGAGCCAATTTTTGTGAAAATCCAAATTGTAAGCATCCATAGGTTATAAGCCACTCTTGTCTGACATTCAGGCAAGCTTTGGTGATAGTTGGACAGACCAAAAAGTGGAGCATTGTTGAGGAAGCAAAACTAAAAGACAACAATTTTGAAGTAGCACATGTATTATTTAAAAGAGCAGTAGTATCACCAACCCTATGACAGATGAAAATGTTTCTCAATTTCCCTTCTCAGCCAAGATTACCATTATATCTAGTGAATGATCTACCACAGACATTTTTGAGACAAAAACTGCACATTTCTTTTCCAACATCATCATCTCACCCATACTCCATCTTTGGGATTAGTCTTACTGCTTTGGGAGAGTATTATGAATGCTTGAACATCATTTGTTCTCCATTAATTGCCTAACATGTAGATTTCTTGCTACATGCGGGTTAATATGGTTGTGTATGGATTGTGTGGAGGAGTTGCCCATATTTGTCAAGTGTTTGCTCCAAGGGGTGTAAGAATACTTTTCTAAAAAGCTTTTTGGAGGGTCTCAATTGCTTCTCTCGTATTCTGCAAGGAAAATGTGGTCCAAATATTGCAAACTATGGTGTTGACTCTTGAGTCTGAACTTGTTGAGGAATTACTTTCCTCGCTTTTGCAGAAGATACTCTTGGCATTCACATGGTAGGTAATACTAGAGCCAAGAGCACTAGGGTGCCAATTAGGAAATGTGTCGAAGATCAAGTGGTCTGTAAATGGCTTCTTCCAGCTCTTTCTCCTACTCCAGAAGCACAATATTTGGAAGCAAGTCCACAGGAGGAGAAATTACTAGGTAGTGAAGGTGGTTGCACTAAGCTTAAAGGCGATTCAGTACCTTTACTCAAGCTTCTCTCTTCTTTAACTATGATGATGTCATTTTTTTGTCAAGAAATTTCTTTATATGTAGGTAACTTTAGAATCATTCTTAGAAATAACCATTCAAGTTATTAAGAATGATTTTGTTGAGCCCAATGTAATGATTGTCAAAAGAAAATTTTGTTGCAACATCACCTTCACTTTTTTGTTAGCGTGTGGGTTCATGTTTTGGTTTGGTAAGATTATGCTTATGTTTTGGCCCGTGCCATAAAGTGATAGCTTAAACACCATGTTTAGTTTGAATCAGGTTTGAGCCTTTATGTATGTATTTTCTTCAATGGATCTGGACCCCTCTAGAACCCATAACTACATTATCACATTTTTTTTAAAACATAAGCGTAGAGAGTACCAAGATGAAGAATAAGATGACAATTAAATTATATTATGCAAGTAAATGAATAAGAAGACAAATATATTTATAGTCACAAAAATTTTGGGTACGAATATGGATATGGGGAGAGATTGTATGTCTAACAGTGAAGTCTCCTATGACACTGATAAATACAGTATTTATCCCAACGTCTCGAGACACTAGGGACGGGGGGATGTCGTTCTGGTGTCTCCAATGATGCCACCAGTTAGTCATCGTTCTAGCAGAGATGGAGGGACGTCCCGACATCCCCTGATGGGACAGGGGGACAGGAACAAGTCGCCTAACCCCTCCAGGGGACAGCTGAGCATCCCCTATCCAACCAAAAAAAAGAAAGCCTGCTTAAAAAAATAAAACATTTTTTTTTAATATTCTATTGGGCGTATTGAATATCATATCATGTTGTTCAATGTAATCATTTTTTTGGTGAGATACTCATACATTTGATATCTGTGACTATTACTATTTAGTATTTAGTATTTATTATTTTATATAATAGAAGTTAGAACTCTTCCATTTGCTCATTCAAGTATTTAAAAAATTTATATTTATTGTTCAATGTTTAATATTCCACTTTCATGTTCAATGTTCAAGTATTTAAATTTTAGTAAGTAAATATTTTACATCTTTGTGTCTTATGTTGTTATGCATATTTTCATAACTACCATTTGAAGTACCAAATGTATAGTATATAGTATACACCCCCATCCCTCGTTGTTGCACCCCCGCCCTCCCCAAATTGAGGCCCCTCTGTCCCCCCTGCTCGGAAACCTGTCCCCCTGTCTCCCAGGCCAGTGTAACTACAATATTTATAGTATTAATTTTAAAAGCCCGCTAGGTGTAATGAAGGTTTGACACATAAATGTCAATCAGATTTATGTGGATTTTTGTTATCCACTCACTCGATTACACCACTTGCCACTGTTCTAGTTATGCCTCGCAACACAATTAATTTGAACTAAGAACAAGTTGTAAAGGCGTCTACAGCCATTACAGGTTGTTCTGGGGTCATCAACACACTTAAGAATCAAACACACACTTAAGAATCAAACACGACTAAAGCAAATTCTTAAGAAGTCATACAGAAACAAAGCCAGGCTTTGCCAGAGATAAATCATAAAACCATCAAATTTTGCAGAATGATGCTTTTGATTGTTTCATGCCAGTCTTGCAAGTGCCATGGCAGCTTTGAATGTGTCATGGCAACCAGACCTGTATGATACAGATTTGACTGTAGTGACTTACATATATGGTACTTATGCCCTGTGCATGCAACAATTTTCTCTAAGAAAAATGAACAGGAAAATGTTGCTACAAACATTGTCTCCTCTCTTTTATTATTTCTCACATCTTAGTAATTTGCTTCAAGCCTAACTTGATGAAGGGTCAAAATACACCCTCAGAAAGAATTAATTGGTGTTCTTTCCATCATTGAGTTGGTTCTTGTTTGAGTGCAACAGAGTTTAGTGCACTAAAATAGTGTGCATATGAGCAAGTTGCAAAACAATTGCAAATAAATGGTCATAATTATCCTTAAATACCTCAAGAAAGCAATGAACTTTTAATTTGCAGCAAGATACTGGCAAGAAACGGCAAAGTCTGACTTTTCTAAACACTTCTACAGGGTAATCTCTTCTGTTGAGTTTCATTTTATAATGTGCTCAATTTTTGTGCTGTTTTAGTTCAAGCAAACACAACTAGCTAAATTTATTTCAACAAATAAGCAACTCATTTACTAGAACAAACTAAATTTTCTCAAGTAAACATAGAAAGAACAGGAAAATCAAAAATGTTGTTGTCTGTGAAAGTGCCTGTGCGCCAGTTATGTAATATCCATTCTAATTGTGAAACAGATTGATGTCAAAGTTGCCGTGTTACTTCGATTTTGTGCTTTTCTTGTAACATGACCAGTTTACACACTGATGCTTAGTAACTGAACTTGTGAAAAACAAGAAGGCAATTCAGTTTTATTAAAGTTAATGATATCTACACAGAAGTGGAAAAGAGAAGTGAGAAGCATGCTGGTGAATAACAGAAAATACCACAAACTTATGATGCAAGATTCATCAAGCTGATAAAAATGTGAAACGGGCATTTCTTAATCCATTGAAAATATTGACCAGTTGAAGAAGATTATAGAGATTACCCTAAAGAAGCTACGAATTTTCATGGTCCTATACTCAAGGACAAGCTGATAAATGAGAAGCCCCATATGCCCATAAGAATGGGGAAGCCCATACCAGCCAAACACCCCAAAGTCTACCTCCATTCAAAGCAGAAGCCAAGATTGATATAGTATTTATAACTATGATCTAGATGCTGTAAAATTGACAAGCAGTTGACTTAGCTTGAGGCATACATCTTACAACAGTCACTGAACAACAGCAGCGTTTTTTATAAGATTTATACAGGCTCTTCATGCACCCACCTGGTTTGAAAGTTACGTTCATTCTTTGAACATGAGAAAATTACTACCAATTTGTAAATTGATGCGCAAATGTTCAACAGATAATAAATGTCTTCGTAATCCTGTCATGAGGCATCCTGAAAGGATCAAAAGCAGTTGCATATTTCTTAATGTGGTGCTTCACACCACAAAACATCTCTCCATTTCAACATATGCGTCTTTCACAAAGATGCATATTTTCTTATGTTCCAGTTCAATATATTCTATAGTTATATGATGATTTGTTGAGATTCAACAGCACAGTTTCAAGTCAGTCTTAAGGAGCATTCACAGTCATCAAAGCTGAATTCTTGTGAACAATGAAGATTGACCACTCAAAATTTATGGATCACTGAAGGTTGCCTTGACCGTACATAGTTAAATACCAATACATCATCACACTAATTTGATACATTGTGAAAAATCTGCATATACTCTGTGGCTGTTTCAGTATGCAGAGAGTTTATATCTTAAATATATTTTGGGGTTCTTTTACTGCACAGAAACTTCAGAATTGCAGAGTTACAAATTATAATGATACTCTAGTTTTGCTAATGTGAAAATGATTTATTCACAGATACCAAATACACATAAAACACCTTAGTGGATGAAGGAAAATAAATAAGAAAATGATGCTATATTTGCTCGTCTTGGAAAATGGATATTAATCTTGTCTTTCGCTTATATGAATCTTAATGATTGAATTGGTTTCTCTCACAAGCATTAACCTAGTAACACGTTGACTTTTCAGGTAGTAATAAAATATCACTCGCAGAACCAAAAAACAAAAAAATTACTGTGATATATATTATTAGGCAAACATTGAATAATATACAGATATTTGGAAGTACAAATAATAACATGAAAAACAGGAACTTCCAAAACAACATTTTACTAATGCAATCCAATTATATACGCATTCCTAATTGCATTGATCTCTAAATAGAAATAGTCCCAGGTAAAAATTACACTAAACTAGAAATCAGATGATAATTAAAATGTCAGGACTGTAATTCATTACAAATCAGCTTTAAAATTTCAACAAATACCTAATAGAAATTTACTATAATTTCCAAAAGTTTCGCAACTGAGTTGCACTCTAAGAAAAACCTTCACTCAGCAATCAAAATGAAAACATTGACAAAAATGAACAACGTATGATGAAATTACATTAAGGATGTTCTCACGGTTGGTATTACCAATCCCTAACCCAGAAGCATTCTATGCCCACGCACACAACATCAATGATCAAATTGAAGCCTTCTTTTCATTCCCTAAAAAGAAAAAACCTTTTCAATGTTTTGTCAATCCAAATATATCTTTGATTTCTGCAAATGAAAGAGTCGACAATTAAGTCCATCAAACATTCTTGAAAATTCCCAAGTAATCAATTGACTGATTTTTGGCAACAATGCCAGGAATTGATCAAAGTATAGTCAGTGTAAATTAACAGTTATGTACTTAATAGCAAAAAATGAGAATACTGTGCATGCAAAAATAAGTATAGGCAACAGGACAAAGTATACTTAATGATGCTTAGAGAATTTGAGGTAGCCAAATGCTGCTGCCACGCCCAAAGAACCAGATGCTAAAACAGCGGGCCATAGAAGACTTCTCTGTTGATTTGCCTCGGGTGAATGCTGGAGAGATTTAAGCTCTAGCGTCAACTGCTGAATTGTGTTGTCCTTGGATTCGAGAGCTATTTTAACAGCTTCAAAGTTAACTTCAAATTCCCTTATTCTTGCTTTGAGTTTATCCTGTTCTTCCACAGACAGAGCCAGCCTCTTCACTTTAGTTTCTAAGTTTAACTTAGCATCCTCCAGATCTTTTTTCTCAGAGCTAACAATCTTTAGCTGATTCTCCAAATCATTAATATGCTGTCGATCAGCACTAACAACTTCCAAATCCCTAGATGCTTCTTCAAGTTTCTTTCTGAGAGAAGCCTTCTCCTGCTCAATGCAAGACTTCACTGTATGCAATGAGTCAATCTCGATTTTCTGTTTCTCCTTCTCTTCTTGCAATCTAGAATGTAACTCCTCCAGAGCATTCAATTGCTTCTGTGATTCTGCACCAATAATCTCCATATTTTCCTGCAGAATTGCATTCTCTGATTTCAGATGAGAATTCTCAGCTAAAATATCACTCGCAACCTTACTATGCCCATCCTCCAACACCAATACCTTTGCATTAACATCACTCAATTGACCTTGGAGACTAACATTCTCTTCTTTCATTCCAATCAATTGACCTTGGAGATTAGCATTTTCTTCTCTCATCTCTGATACGTGTTTGAGAGCCTCAACCAACTGATCCTTAAGACTAGTATTTTCATTCTTCAGCCTTTCTGATTCTCTCTTTATGTCCGTCAATTCAGTAAACAGAGAGTCTTTCTCAGCGATTAGATTCCCCAATTTATCATCCTTGAACTTGTTCAAGACAGAAATCTCCTCTCTCAGTTCTTTGTTCTCCTTCCCCAATGCTTCAACTCCTTCAAGTTTTGACAAAATTCCCTCCCTTTCTGATAGAAGCTCGCATACTTGGCTTTCAATGGCTTCCTTTTCTGAAAGAAGCCTAAGTAACCTATCAATCTCTTCAGTCAGCTGGCTTTTAATTTCATCATTCTGTGACAGTAGTTTGTCTTTCTCCTCATTTACAGATTCGTACTCGCCTTTGAGAACTGCCAATCGATTTTCCAACTCCTCTTTCTGCAAAAAAACAGATTGCTTCTCCTCCTTCAGAAAACCAATCTCATTAAGCAAACCAGAAAGCCTGTCTTCCAAACTTTTGTTCTGGTAATCAAAAGCACCTTCTGTTTTCCCTGCCTCAACTTTACTGGCCGGTGTAGATAACTCACCGCTGTGGTTATCGGCACTGGGGGATAGCCCATTCTGATCTGCCCCCTCGTTCTCCATACTTTTTGAAAAAAATATTCAACCCGTCTAAAAAAAATTGAAAAACCACTCCTATGAAAACCCAATATTTCTCCAAACTTATATTTGAATTTACTCGACACAAACTGATTAATAACAATCCTATACACTCAAAATTCCTCCAAATACTCTCTTAGATAAACAATACTATCAATACCCAATAGGTACTATGCTTAAATGTTTTTCTAATGCATTACCTGCTGAAAATTACAGCAATACATTTTTTTAACAAATATGCTGGAAAATCACAGACACGGCAATAATAAGAGATACCAACATTATAAAAGAGCTGTTCAAAGAGAAAACAATGGTATAGTAATGTTTTGAATAAAAGCCATACCTGTATCACCCTCTTCGATCTTTTTGACAAAAGATCGCAGGGCCTTCGCATGAATTTGAGATTTTTATGGGCTTTCGGGCAAAGGACATTTGTGAGTAAATCCGTTAGATCGCAATTCAAAAACTAAATCGTCGATCTTTCTGATGATCATTACATTTTACTGTAGATAGTAATATGGGATTTAGAGATTTTTGTATGGAAAACAGTTCTAGGGTTTTATTTAATGCAAATAGATTTAATTTAAGTTGGTCTCGTTTTCGTTCTTTTCCTTTTACTTAGATAACCATTTTATGGGGGAATTGTAGTCTTTACAGATAACAAGTTTAAGGTGGAGCGTTTTAATTTGTGGAGAGAAACATTTCTGGTGGAATATCGCTCGTGAGTTTAAAGATAGATAGCAATTATCAGGTGAGATACTACACTTCAAAAATGATGATGCCATGAGTGGTACACGTTCAATGGTTATGGATGTTTCAAAATTATAGTTAAAAATGTATAGTATGTGAATATTTAATATTAATATTTTAATATTAATTTTAGAAGAGATTAATATTTGTGTATTATGAAATATATTTGATTTTAATTATGTAAAAAATTTAAAGTTAATTTTCTTAAAGTTTTCATATATTAAAATTAAGTTTATTAAAGTATTGCCAACCACATGATTCAATATTAAACTTTATATATATATATATAGCAAACCATTTTTTTTTTTTTTTAATACCTTGATTTGAATTAAGTATTTATTGTCTAGAATATGAGCCATTTATTTTTAAATTGCATATTGCAATATAAATATAAACTCAAGATCCCTAGTTATAAATAAATAAAAGTGCAAAATCATCTTTAAATCAATTAGATGAAAAACAATAACAATTTACATCAAGGAGCCCTTTTAATATTTTAAAATACTTAAATAAAGTTGCCTAATGAATGCCCTCTTTTGCAACAGAATAGGAAGTGGATGAGCAGTTGTAAGACATTTAAAAACATTTAGTTTATATTTAAATTAATCAAAATATAATATAAATAAAATTAAAAAATTAGTTACATATTTTATATTTTTATCAAACATTCTAAGAAAATCAAAGTTTATTTACATATTTTATATCTCATATATATTTGAACTTTTATATTTAAAGTTATTCCAAAAATTAATATTAATAAGGTAAAAAGAAATTTACATATTTTATATCTCATATATATTTGTATGTTATGTCTCCACAAAAATTCATTTTTAATAAATTCCATGTTTTTAGAAAAATCTACAACAATGTCTATTTGAAATTTAGAAAAAAAAAATTAAATAAAATAAATTACATCATAAAATAATAATTCATTTTTAAATTTATTTAAAAATAGATTTTAAACTTATGTCAGAAAAAATAAGAAAATGCACATAGTGATTAATTGTATTATAAAAAGATATACAACAAAAATCTAGGAAATACAACCCTCGCTACATTAGTCGTATGCTTCAATCCTATACTATTGAGCACGGAAGTAAGGCCCGTTTGTTTGCTGGAATTAACCTGGAATAGGGAAATGAGAATAGGAAAATTGGAATAAATCTATTCCAATTTTGGCCCAAAATGAGAATAAATTGAATTCCAAGTATTTTTTGGAATTAGATTTATTCTTGCATTGGACCAAAATTGGAATAGATTTATTCCAATTTTCCTATTCCCGTTTCCCTATTCCAGGTTAATTCCAACAAACAAACGGGCCCTAAAAGAAATATAAAAACAAAAATATTGAATGTCACTTTTGATATGTTGGTCATGAAGGTGTGAACGCCTCCTACAATTCATCTAGTCAACCTGTCGGCTCAACAATGTCATCACAAATCACTTAATTAATAGGAATAGTACAATGTCAAACAGAGTACAATAAATGCAATTAATGATGTTTATTCATAATTTTTCATATTTTTTTTTGAAGTGGGAAAATAGAATAATAAAAGAAATAAATCAATATAAATTAATTTAAAAATAAAAAGTTTGTTGAACTTTAGAATTCAGTGTTTTTTTTAGGTTGCACAAATTAATAGGAGGTCTAATGAAAACATTAGTACATAGGGAAGGAATAATAATAGTAAAGTATTATTAGTTTCTCCATTTAGAGGAAACTAATGAAATCATGAGATTCTATTTTAGTTATATAAATTTAAAAATTTGAAGAAATACTAATGTTTGCAAAAGCTATATTAATTTGCATGTTTTTTTAAATTGAAATATACAATTTTTTGAAAATTGTATTGACCTATGATTAAAAAAGACAATGAAAAAATTTAATTTTTTTCAACAAAAATACAAATATTTTTTAACAATTCTATTAATGAATGCATTAATTACAATTTTATTTTTTCCATATTTGTAACAAGTGGATTAGCTTTTTAGAAAAACACTCATTTTTATCCTCCACCTCACAAATGAATGTCTAATCAATATTAATTATCTCTCTCTATTTTCCTTACTAGGTTCAAATATAGAGTTAAATGTTTTATATTTCTTATTAGTCCCTACCTTATTTATTATAATTTATTATAAGGCAGGGAACTAATGTTCCCAAATTCCATGCTCATTTATTTTTGAAACCTAAACATGGTACAACTCTAAAGTTTGAGGATTGTTTATTTAAAAAATCATTTTTACCTACAAATTCTAATTTTTTGATTGGACAGCGAAAATTTTACTAGGGTTAAAGGCATTTTAATAAAATAAATTAATAGAGAAAAATGAAATGGAGGACAATTGTGCAGTGGACATAAATGTATTTATGGCAACGACTTTAAAAGGATTTACTCTTCATTTAATCGGTAGTTGTGATGGAGTTTTTTCAGAGTTTTATTCTCTATTTTCAAAATCTGTTGTTTTCTATAGAGGTTGCATATACTGTGGAAAAAAGTTCAAACATCCAATGGTTGAATGATAACTATACTTTTTTAAGAGTTTAGATTTTAGTGATTAAATATATACTATATATTTGTTAAAGATAAATTAAGAATATTGAATATAGTGATTGTTTTTAAAATTGATTGGATATAGATTAAAAATATATTTAATTAAGTTTAATCTATCATTCTATTTTTATTATGATGGATTATTTATTTTGATTTAAAATATTGATTGTAATTTGGAATTTCTATTGATAAATATTTATGAATAAATTTTAAAAAATTAGAATATAATTTATATAAGATACCAAAATATCTATATTAAAAATAATAATAATAGTCTATCTTTGAAATGTTTGTCTATAATGCATGGCCCAAAGAACATAGATTATTTATTGTATCAACAATTAATATTTTATTTAGGATAGAATATCAAGTTCACAACATACTCATATAAAAAAAGAGGATATTTAATCATAGGCAAGTTCACTTTAAATTAGAACAAAATGACATATTGCTAATAAAGAAATAGATATTTAAGAAACTAATTAAATTACCTCAAATTAAGACAATAATTTATGAAGAGCTATGGAAACTAAACTAGTTTTGAAAACTAACTATAATAATAACTCTTATATTTTCAACCTTGTTGGTCAATCTTCAAGAAGGCAGGGACTCTAGCTCAAATAGAGCTCTTGTTTTAAATATATTTATTATTAGTTTTACATTGATTTTTATTTTTGTAATTTGTAAAATATTATTCAAATATAAATATTTTAATCAAATATAGAGTTAAATGTTTTATATTTCTTATTTTAAATATAGTTATTATTTAAGATAGTTTATGAAGAATAAGTCATATAAATTTATAAAATTAAATGTTGTTTAAGTTGTATAATTTAGATATTTTAATCAAATATAGAGTTAAATGTTTTATATTTCTTATTTTAAATAAATTTCTTATTACTCTTACATGAATGTTTATTTTTGTAATTTGTAAAATGTCATTTCTTTAAGTTTACACTATATTTTACTAGCTATCTTACCAAGTTCAAATATAGAGTAAATGTTTTTTATTTCTTATTTTATATATATTTATTTTCAGTTTTACATTGATGTTTATTTCTTACAATTGTAAAATGCTATTTTTTTAAAGTTTGTACTATGTTTTACTAACTACTATTTTATAAATTTGATCAATTTTTTTATACTATTAATACTACCCCTCAAACTTACTACATATCTTGGTACTTTGATTTAAGTAATCAACAATTTATTTATTTTTATTTAAGTAGCTGAACAAGTTTATCATCAACAAGTTTTTGTTAAAAATTGTAACTAATTTAATTTCCCCTTCATGTAGTATTACTTCAGTCAACCATTAAAAACATGAAGGCAGGAACTTTGGCTCATGCACCCCTTGTTCTATTTTATTTTTATTAAAAGCAATTTTAAAATAAATTAATAATTTGGGAAGGGATTTAGTTTCTTATATATATAAAATAGTATTCCAATAAATGTAGATAATAGAGATAACAACAATTCAATAATGTGCTAATTAGTCATTAGGTTAGATCACGAAGCAAGTTTAATATAAAAAAATAAAGAGTTGAAAAATGTCAAAACTAAAATTAAACATAAAAAATCTAGGAGTACTCACTCATTATTATAAGAGTATTATTCTAGTTGATTGGTCCAACAACTAGTTGGTTATCCGAATTTGCTCATCTTCATAATGAAAATTTATGCATCCTCATTCTATTGATTTTTCCCTTTCTTTTGCTCATATTAATATGTAAAGAACCTAGGAAAAACCTTATCAATACCCTTCAGTGATCTTAACAAGCTCATTTGTCATCTTTTTCACTTTCACATTTATATTATCAACGATTTCACAGTATTATACTTAGTGATTGTAGTGTAGTAAATTAAAACCTTGTTATCATTTCACATTATATTTGGGCTTACTTTGGTGTATTTTATCCTATATTATTTGAAGCTTACTGGGGCCCTATCCCACTTGATAATTTAATTGCTAAACCTATAACTTAATTGACGTCATATGCTAATTTTGAGACTAGGTCATGTGTTATGCATAGATCTTGATACTCTACAACAGCTTTTGTTGGTCCATTTTGTGTGGACTAGGGGGCTCCTCGAAAGGGGTCCAAACTCAAATATGTATGAGTGTTAGCCTTAGTCATTCATGATCTAGTCCTAATTTTATCATTTGACCATTGGTTCTTGACCTACACTTGAAAATACCTTATGAACCTTGTTTAAAGTAATATTTTTATCATTCATAAGGTGTAACGGGATCTTATGATCATCCAAACTATTAAGGAAGCATTATGGATCTGAGTTTTCAATATATTTGAGAAACAAAATACAACAACCCACATTCAAGTATGACTTCATGATTTATTTTATTATGTGTTACTATCATGTTGTTGCATCAACTCATGTAAACCTTGTCTAAAGAGCATAATTTCACCACCATTGTCATTCCTCAAGTATAATAATTTTAATTTAGATGATTTAGCCTTTGTCTTCCCTAAGGATGAGCTTTCTTTTTAACAATAACAATTGTTATGGGGGTAGGAAATCCAACATGTGGTTAGACTTAGGCAAGCCCCTATACACCATTATTATTTTTCCCCAATTTTATGTGGACGGGTTCAAATCCAAAAATAAAGGAGGTTACTAGTGCTTAGAACAAACTAAGTCAAAGGTTAGAAATTTTGAACATGCAACAACCCTTTCAAAAGGGAACCATATAGGTATAGGATTTATTACTAACCATCACCAATTCAAATAAAGAAAAGAAAACTAAGGAAAAAAGTGAGTCTGAAACTGGAGATGATCTAGATGAACATGAAGCAGTGCTTGCAAGGAGTTTATCAAGAGGTAAAGGTGAATACAAAGGTGAACTACCCTTGATTTGTTTCAAATGTAATGGGGTTGGTCACTTTGTTGTTAAATGTCCTAACAAAAATAAATCTGATAAAAATGACAAGAAGAATAGGGATTATAGGAAGAATAGAGATTACAAAGACAAAGGTAAGAAGTCATGTTACATTGATGAGGAAGAGCATACTGAGACTAGTTCTGATGAAGACAAGGGAGTAGTTGAAATAGTTTATGTTGCAATCAGTGAAGATCCAAACGGTGAACGGTATGAAAGTAAAATTGCCCTTATTTCACATGTTAGTAAGAATGATTCATGGATTATTGGTAGTGGTTGCTCACATCACATGACTAGTGATCTTAATTAATTTGATGAATTTGAAGAAATTGATGATGGTGGAACTATTAAGCTTGGTAATGATGTTCCATGCTTGATGAAAGGTAAAGGATCACTAATGTTGAATGATAAGATCAAATGTGATGATGGATATTGGGTTCAAGGACTTAAATATAATTTTTTAAGTGTTGCTCAGTTGAATAACCCAAGTCACAACCTGGGATTTGAGAAAAGGAAGGTCAAAATATTTGATGATGAAGGTAATATGATTGGAATAGGAATGCAAACACAAGGTAACTTATTCTTCCTTGATCCTACAATTGAGACATGTTTACTTGCTAGAGTTGAGGATGTATGGTTATGGCATAAAATTTTGTGTCATGTAAACTTTGAGAACATAGTGAAAATTAGTAGAAAGAAAAGAGTAAGAGGCTTACTAAATATGCAAAAACTTGGAAATGTTATGTGTAAAGAATGTCAGCTTGGTAAGATGACAAAGTCTAGTATTTTTAGCAAGGCACACACTTCAAGTGATATTATGGAATTGGTGCATATTGATTTATGTGGTCCAATTGGAGTTGACAATTAATATGGTGATAAATACTTCATATTGTTTGTGTATGATTATTAAAGGATGATGACTCTAATATTCATGAAGGTGAAATCACATGAATTTGATATGTTCAAGTGGTATAAAATCAAAGTTGAAAAAGAAACTAGTAAATCTTTGAAATGTCTATGATTTGATAGAGTTGATCAGTTTATGTTAGTTGAATTCACTAAATTTTGTGTTGAGAATGGTAGAAAAAGATAATTATCTACACTGAGGACACCACAACAAAATGGTATTGCTAAAAGGAGAAATAGTTCAATCGTGGATTGTGCAAGGACCTTGATGATTGAGAAGGAGGTCTCTCAAATATTTTGGAGGAAGCAATCAGTGATGTTGTTTACACTCTCAACCGAGTTCAATTAAAGAAAGGAAAAGGAACAAACAAGACACCCTATGAACTATGGTATGGTCATACACCAAATGTAAGTTATTTCAAAATATTTGGAAGTAGGTGTTACATTCACAAGGATTCTAGGAATGGTAAACTTGGTATTAAAAAAGATGAAGGTATATTCCATGGTCATTCTTCTGAGAATAAAGCTTATAAATGTTTGAACAAAGCCACTAACAAGATGACTGGAAGTGCAAATGTAAGATTTCATGAGTATATAGAGAGGAATGATTGGAAAGAAAGAAGGAATTGTTGGAAACAATAATGTGAAAGTAAACTTTGAGAGGGGGGTGAATCGACACTTTAAAACTTTAACCATAAATCATTCCCCACACATCCGTCTCATAATTTAACATATAAACTAAAATAGCTAACTACACATTTGCATCCATAACATGAAACAAATAACACGTGACATAATAAATTTGTTACCCAAAAACCCTCCAATGAGAAGGTAAAATTGGGGTGGGGATGACACCCACAAATCTTCACTATTACAGCTGTAAAGTGTAGCCAACTATAGTTACAATGAGTTTGACCATAAACTATGATCTACCTTGTGAAAGGTCTTCCCTGTTAAAGGCTTGCAAAGACTATTAGGTCTCACCCTGTTAAAAGTGTATCTTGGTAGAGGACTTAAAATTACAATAAAGAAAGCACTTAGTTAAGAGATTTACAAAAGCCTATTAAGATTACTTTGTTAGGAGATTTTCTCTGCATCACTTGTTAAAATGATTTAGCACCATGATCCTTCGATTAGCAAATTGTTTCTAGGTGTTAGATCTTCTCTTTGCTGATAAATCTTTGATCCTTCTGATCAAATATGTCTCTTCTTTCCTATGTTCTCTCTAATTGAATCTGTAATTCAGAACACTTTCATAACCTCCATAGCCACCATGAATGCTCTCTCTACACTTAGCATTCATTCCCTTTTGCACATGCAAACTCTTTAGGGTTTTCCTTGTTAAGTAAAGATAGGTGGAATGGGCTAGGTAAGAATCAATGAATGTGGTTGATCCATATTGTCACTTAATTCATCCCTTAATTTGATTGGTTGCATGTACTACATAGGGATTCACAATATACCTTCATAATTATCTTCTCGAATTATAAAACAATCATTGTGTCCATCCAAAAATGGTTTACATAGAAGTTTGTGCCATTACAAACAATTATGCCAAAAACTATTTAGTTGGCATTTGAAGGCTCTGATGCTCAGCCATCGCTATATTCTCAATGTTGTAACTCGGCTTTTAAATGGCTCGACATACACTATTTACTCGGCCCCTGAATCACTCGGCATGTATAGACTACTCGACACTTGAGTGACTCGGCACATATTGGTGCTCGACATTAACTAGGTATATTACTTGACATGTATTGTCTGGCAACTGATGCTTGGCATGCTTTGATCACTCAGCTTGCACTGATTGCTCGGCTTGCTCTGATCACTCAACGTGCACTATAATACTAATAAAAAATGACTAAGTTGTCACTACCTTGTCAAAACCAATCTAAGATTAACAATATCCCCCTTTTACATGAGTGGAAAAAACACTTTTTCATGTATATATAATCCTTATTATGAGCATAACTCAGACAATATGTATACTTTACTCGGCTCTCATTCAAAATTTCAAAATTTGCAAAATTGCAAAACTTATGACTATTTATCATACCTTATTTCTCCATTACTCCCCCTAAGTAAATGTTTCCTTTATGTATTAAAATCTGATACTCCTGGTGAGTAGATTTGTTGTCCCTTATTTCTACATTATTACTCCCCTCTACTCAAAATTGTATTATTCTCATTTCTCATTTCCCCCTTTTTTTAACACTTATGTCATGGTTGGTACACTAATAGTGTATTTATCCAAAAATGATTTATGGATCTCCATGATAATTTTCAATGTTGCATCTGAATTGTTGCATGCTACCTCGAGGGATTGATATTGAATATCTAGCTAGGCAACAAGGTCAACTAAGACATCATGAGTTGAAAGTTGGTTATCTTTATTCATCAATGTCTCAAAATAGGCTAGTTCCTTATGCAACACTTCCATGTGTGGGGTCAACATGGATTGGATACTTATCAAGGTAGCTTTAATAGTAGCATCCTATGCTTGCAGCTTAGCAAGTCTACTCAATGTGGATAGTAAACTCTGAAAAATGAGACTGACTTTGACCAACAGATAGTTGTAAGGTATTACCTGTAAGCTATAGATCTCCTTGCAATTGGTCAATAGCCCTCTAAACTTCCCATGTGAATAGATTTACATCACATAGCTTGGTGTAGAGAGAGAAAATATTCTCCAACACCTTCTTCACACTCTCCACTTTGCTTGCTCAATCAACCTGTCTGAGTGTAATAACACTAGATATCTTTTCAAGTACCATTGAATGAAATTTTCTTTCAAACCATTCTAAGAGTTTAACATTAGAATCCAATTCTTCATCCTTGATCTTATCAACCATATCAACAAGTTTCTTAATGATAGGTTTGGCTTCATGTGGCTCAAGAAAGCTAAACGCATCAAGAAATATATCTTTGATGTCATGCAAAACTTGATTTTTTTTTTGCTCCCTTCTTAGAAACTCTTGCCTCTTCTTTCATTCTAAATTTTCTTGTAGAATGCTCATCTTCTTTATAGTGATTGTGTATAAATCAAACTTTGGCAAATTAATCACCTCATCTAAATTGACCTCCTCATATGATGTGTCATTTGTGCTCCTTGATAAACTAGGACTTGGCCTTGATATTTGCAAAGGTGTGACATGTGTGCTTGACCTCTGAAGAGCTTGACTACTGGGAGGAGTAACATAAACTGGTAGGGTAACCAGATTCTTTATGAAAATTTGTTTTTCTGGTGTTGTAACCACCTTCAACTCTTCAGTCTTATCATCTTTATTCTCTTTATGTTGTGCTTCACGTTGTGTTTGTGAAATAGGTGTAGGAATTGCTTCCTAACCTGTGTGAACTTCAATTCCATCTTTCTCAATAGTTAATATAGTTGGCCTACCTAAACTATTTAGGCTGGGCAATGATGTATCTATTTGTTGTGCCTTTGCCTCTTTTATCTGAAATGCAACATAGGTATTGCAAATTTTGTCTTAGTTATAACAACTGTATGTTCTAGGTTTGCACTTTGATCTATTTGTAGATTCTATTTTTCTTTCTCCTTTGCTTTTGTGGATTAAGGAGGCACATTAGATGTGTCTTTTTGTTGCTCCCCTGCCAATGCAAATTTTGCATTCTAGATCTCATCAACTCTCACCAATATGGGATTTGACCATGGTTGTGTTGTTGTGGTGGAGTCCTTCAATATCTTTTTTGAATCTTCTTTAGTCAAGGGATTGATGTTCAGAGTTGAATTATTAGCAACATCCTTTATTTGTACTGAGTCCTATTAGCTCACTTGGTCTATATGCGGAGGACTGGCACTCAACACCTATACATCTTGTATATTTTGTTGCTCTTCATTAGTTGTGGCCTCTTCTATTGTTGTCTCCTTAGTTTAATTCCTTTGCATTACCATCCTTGACTTAGACCTCTTTTGTAGTATCTATTGCCTCTTGTTCACCTTTCTCAAGTTCCTTTATCTCTTCATTTTCTTTCTTTATTGTGGCCTTGGTGGATAAACCATAAATGTCCTTCTAAAGAAATGTGCTTTGAGTTACCACTTCTTCTTTGAAAGCTCTATATTTGGGGTCAAATATCCCCTTGTATTTTTTCATGGCTTTAGCCATCATCTACTTATCCAAACTTATCCAAAGCAGACATAACTTGAGCTAATTGATCCTCTCTTATTTGCTTCTTAGTGGTCAAACTATATTGCCACTTTTTCTAAACTCGATCATATAGACTTTTATGTAAAGAGTTGGCAATCTCTAGTGGAGTAGATTTAAATGTAGTCATCATCTCATATATGGCTTCTTCAACCTTATTTTTATCTGCACTCCCTAGCTTATCAAAATCAACATGTGTGAATCCTAACAAATCTACATTTGTAATAATGTTTTCACATAAATTATCCATGTTAGAAGAGGGATTTTTGCATACCACCTTGTATTGAATTAGGCTATCTAACTCAGTCTTCTCCTCATCTAAATCTGGTGGAGGCATTGACTTCATTTTCAATCTTTTGTATATCTTCTTATCAGGTTGGCTCAACTCTGTTGTGTTAGGTGTTCTCTTGCCCTTAGGATTCACAGGTTCTTTTCCTTGTGTGGTGGCTTCCCTTGTGCTAGACCTAGTAGTAGGTATTGTTGGATTTTGTTGTGGTTGATTCACAATCTTCTTTGTAGGTTTCTCTACTTCTAGCTCCTTTGCCTTTCTCTTATTCTTAGTTGGTTGAGGTGCTTCCTCAACTTCTTCTTCCTTGGCACCTTCTACTTCTTCTCCTTGATCTTCTCCCAGGCCTTGAGTTAATATCAATGGGGTTTGGCCTTGTTCTTCCTCTTCATCATCATCTTCTGCTTCTTCATCTCTTTTACCAAATCTCTCCTTCATCTTTTTCACTAGTTTGTTCTTCTTTCTAAGAACTATAACTATCTTTAGGTCTATTGTGATCCTTGATTTGGCTTACTCATAATTACCAAATGAGGTGGTACTATTGTCAATATCTTCTGCTAGTAAAGTTGTAATAGTTGCAGAGGCCTCATCTACATTTATCTCATATGGCAAGGGTTTTAACCATCTGACTCTTGGTATTGTTGCTTGCACATATGTATGGTCTACATCCACTAGGAAATAAACATCATCATAATGTTTTTCCACTAAGGATATAAGGATCCTCAACCTTTTTTTCATGGATTAGTTAAAATCCTCAAAGTAGCTAGTCATAACTAACTCAAAGTTATCTCCTAGCTATTTAATGAATTCTAAAATCTGTTGTGCAATTGGCCTATTGGTCTTCCAAGCAACTATGCCAAAGGTAGGGAAGGTTTTTTCCATATAAAAGAATATGCAAAGAAGTAAAAAACCAAATTTGCATGATGCACTTTTTTCTTTCCTGATGGCCTCCAAGTTTTCTAATAGTTTTTGTAGTTGCAACTCGATAGGGCCATATTTGAATGGTCCCTCTTTGCTATCTTATAACCCAAATCAACAACCATATAAGATAGATTGTTCAGTCAGATAGACTGAAAGAACTTGTGAGCAATCATTGTCACTGCAAAGGCAATTAGGGGATCTGAAATTGTGTCAATAGGCATCCCTCTTTTGTTTCACGCTACACCTGTATTCTTTTCAATAGTTTCCTTTGCATCACTTCACATGTTCTTAGGTCAATTAGGGATAGGGTACTCTGATACTTGGTTTATGATCCTCTTAGTGAACTTAATTGATCCACCTTCCAACCAAATATAGTTATCATGTATGTGGCTTAGAAAAATTCTAATCCATTTGATTTTATACACTTGGGGAAAATCTAGGGCACAGTTTAACCCTTTTCATTCAATGATCTTATATTCTTCCCTCGAGACTCTATTATCGCACAATTTTTTGTATGCATCTCTTATTTCCATGTTACCTATTTCTCCAATCTTTCTCGTATAACATCTAACATCTTGTATCATCAATACTTTTGGTGGTATCATCAATAATGTAACAGACGGGTCTCCTTTGTATGTTATCTCAAGCATAGCCCAGAAAGGGGACTGTCTAACATCATTACTTATTAGTTCAACATTGAAAACCTCTTTCCCCTCTTTCCTAACATTTGTAGAAGAGTTGGATGCCATTTCAAATATCTAGGATTTGTGAAAATTCAAACAGAGTAACTCAACAATAGTTAAATATCTTTCAAATCTAATGATTAATGACAAGTAGCAACTAAACCCAATTCACAAACTTGAATCTTCTTTCTCAATTTGCATTTGAGCTCTTCGTGCACTCTATAAACTCTGATAAGTGAAAATGAGTCAAAAATCAAATATATAACCCTTCATATTTGGCAAGAAATGCTTAGTGCTTACACAATTGTAAGCTCGACTATCATAGGACTTTCAATGCACTTGGCTAACATTGTGAGCTTGGCACTTACTACCATGTCTCCATAACTCGACTATAACCACTATTCATTTCCTTGCTCAACAACAACAATAATATCTTCCATGCTCAATGCCAACATAGAAAACAACAAAACTATAGATTTCTTCCAAGTTCTAATCACTCCATTTCATCTTGATTCTACATATATAATCTTTTTAGGTATTAGATTCTTGGAACTAATGTATAATATAACTTTTAAAATATCAATCCCATACATACCTCTTGATTTCCTAGTTGAAGGTGATGTGATCACTTGATCCATTGGATGAAGTGACCCCATACGAGCTTGATGTGCAACAATCTTCTTTCTTCTTCCATGTCTTGTTCATTTGCACCTTTACCTTCTCAACATTGACTTTTTCTTTGCCTTTTCTGGTTTCATTACTCATCCCAAGTGACCTAGTTGGATAGTTTTTGCTAACATGACTAGTCTTGAGATAACTAAAGCATGTAATTTCACTCAACCATCTATTGTAGTTGCCTATGAAATGTGTTCTAATGCAATTATCAGGAAGATGTCCATATTCTTGACAATTGTACCTTGTCTTGTAATCTCAATCATATGATTTTCCATTTTTTTGTACCTTTGTCTGCTTGTTTGATGTCCACTTGGCATTAGATCTGCATTCATATGCTTTGTGTCCATACTTCTGACAATTGTGGCAGTATCCTTCAAATCTATGTGTGCTCATGGTCTTTGTCTTGCATTTATGTGCATGATGTCCTTTCTTGTTGCACTTATGATGGTAACCCTTGAATTTCTACTTAAGGTTTTGATTTGCATTATTGCTCCTACAAACATTTGTTGTATGGCCTAGCTTTCCACAATTATGAAAAGTGGGTTTGTAGTTCTTACCTTTGTTGTTTCTTTTCTCACCACTTTTAGATGATTCTCCTTTCTCAGTATTGGTGTATCCTATTCCAGCAATATCATTATTAGATCTTGGAGATTTCATCAATTTCTCAAAGTACTTGATGACTTCATTAGGTTTGTTGAATCTTTCAATGAATTCCTTTTTTGCTCTTAGTTCATTCCTTATTTAATCATTATGTGACTTCAAGGTTGTGATCTCAATGTCCTTTCCATTCAATTCATGGTTTGCAATCATCAATTGATTCATTGTGTCTAGTTGGATGTTAGCAAGCTTTTGCACATCTGATGTCTTCTCTTTTAGTCGGTTGGTCAGTGTTCTTTTGTCATCTTCAATCATGACTTTGTCTTCTTCAGCTTTCTTTTTCTATTTAGTCACCTCATATAGTAATATTGATTAGACTTCTTGTACTATCTTAAGATTTCTAACCTCTTCAGTTAGGGCATTGTTCTTTTCCATCAGATCTACAATTGTTGCATCAAATTCATTTGAGTTTCCATTCTCAAACAATCTAGTAGTGTCTTCTTCTTGGCAATGAGTATCATTTTGTTGAATAGCCAGTTTCTGTCTTCTCTGCAATGAATGTTGCAGTTCATCTCTTGCCTCCTAGAGTTGATGCAGGGAAAGTTGTACTTCAATCTTCTAGTTCTCAATAGTCTTTCTTGACTTGTGTACTTACATCTTCAAGATCTTACCTCCAAAGCTATTAAACCATTTCTAGAGAATAAAGCTCTAATACTAATTGTTGGAAATAACAATGGGAAAGTAAACTCTAAGAGAGGGGGGCAGTAAATTAGCAGTTCAAAACTTTAATCATAAAACATTCACCACACATTCATCTCATAAATTAGCATATAAACTAAAATATCTAACTATACATTTACATTGATAACATGAAACAAATAACACATGACAAAGTAAATTTGTTACCCAAAATCCCTCTAATGAGAAGGTAAAACTGGGGTGAGGAGGACACCCACAAATCTTCACTACTGCAGTTGTAAAGTGTAGCCAATTATGGTTATAATGAGTTTGACTATAAACTATAATCTACCCTATGAGGGGTCTCTGTTAAAGACTTACAAAGACTATTAGGCATCACCCTTTTAAAAGTGTGCCTTGTTAGAGGACTTAAACTTACAATAAAGAAAGCACTCAATTAAGAGATTTACAAAATCTTGTTAAGACTACTTCATTATGAGATTTTCTTTGCATCACCCATTAAAATGATTCAACACCATGATCCTTCAGTTAGCATACTACTGCTAGATGATAGATCTTCTATTTGTTGATAAATTCCTGATCCTTCTGATCAGATATGTCTCCTTTGTCCTATCTTTGCTTTCCTCTATTCTCTCTAACTGATTCTATAATTCAAAACACTATCATAACCTCCATAGCCACCATGAATGCTCTCTTTGCACTTAGCATTCATCTCCTTCCACACATGCAAACTCTTTAGGGTTTGCCTTGTTAAATAAACATAGGTGGTATGGGTTAGGTAAGAATCAATGGTTGTGGTTGATCCATATTGCCACTTAATTTATCCCTTAATTTAGTTGGTTACATATACTACATAGGGATTTATAATATACCTTCATACTTATCTTCTAGAATCATAAAAAAATCATTGTGTCAGCCCAAAAATGTTTTGCATAGAAGTTTGTGCCATTACAAACAACTATGCCAAAAACTGTTCACTCAACATCTGAAGGCTCTGATGCTTGACCAACACTACATTCTCAATGTTGCAACTCAGCTTTTGAATGGCTTGACATACACTATTTACTCGACACCTAAATCACTCGACATGTATAGACTATTTGGTACTTGAGTGACTCGGCACATACTAGTGCTCGACACTAACTAGGTATATTGCTTGACATGTATTGTCTGGCAACTGATGCTCAACATGCTTTGATCACTTGGCACACACTAATTTCTTAACTTGCTCTGATCACTCGGTGTGCATTGTAATACTGATAGAAAATGACTAAGTGTTTTTTCACTACCTTGTCAAAACCAATTTGAGATTAACATGAACTTGAAGATACAACAAGATTGTATAAATCTATAAAGAGACACCTGGTAGTCTACCTGAGTTACATCATAGAGCTACCTATATCCAAAAAATTGTCCCGAGGTTACATAACACTATACCTGAGCAACAGATAGTACAACCCAACTAGGAAGTTGAACCTCTACCGAGTGAAGGAAATCGTGAAAATTAAAGAACTGAACCTATATTGGCAAAATATGTGAGGAAGAACCATTCACCTTCAAACAAATAATTGGAGATGAAAGTGCTATAATACAAGAAGAAGAAAGATAAAAGAACGTATATGCTTGATAGCTAATTTTGAACCTATAACACTAAAAGTTGCATTGGATGATGAATGTTGGGTTAATGCTATGAATGATGAGATTGATCAGATTGAAAGGAATAATACCTGGACACTAGTATTGAGACCTGCTAACAAAAATGTAATTGGATCAAAATGGATTTTCAAAAACAAGTTGAATGAGAATGTAGAAGTGGTAAGAAACAGGGTAAGATTAGTTTGCAAATGATATGCACAGGAAGAAGGAATTGATTATGGTGAAACTTTTGCACCTATGGCAAGATTGGAAGGAGTAAGAAAATTGTTAGCTTATGTTATATGTAAGAAGTTCAAGGTATATCAAATAGATGTAAAATCTACATTTCTAAATGGAATACTTGAGGAGGAAGTCTAGATTGAACAACATGAAGGATTCATTGATCTTGAAAAGAGTAACATGATCTATAAGTTGAAGAAAATATTGTAATGACTTAAACGATCCCCAAGAGAATGGTATGAAAGACTACACTCTTGTTTGATTAATATTGTATATGCTAGAACAAGTGAAAACAATAATCTATATTTGAAAAATGACTCTGAAAATATGGTGTTGATTGTTGAAATATGTGTTGATGACATAATATTTTGTGGAAATGACATGTTGAGTAAGACATTTTTAAACAAATGAGTGCTGAATTTGAAATGTCAATGCTTGGAGAGCTTAAAAAAAGCATTGGATTGCAAGTCTACCAAACAAAGAAAGGTATCTATGTTACTCAACCTAACTATGTGAAGGAAATCTTGAAAATATTTGGGATAAATGAGTCTAATCCAATTGGTACACCTATGTTGACTGAAGTGAAATTATCAAAGGAAGACACTACTGGTGAGGTTGATCAAACACAACATAGATCAATGATTGGAAAGGTATGGTATGTTGTACATAGTAGACTAAATATTACACTAGTTATTGAAATTATCACAAAGTTTTCATATAATCCAAAGGAGACGCATATGACTGATATGAAAAGGATATTAATATATCTAAAAGGAATTGAATATTATGGCCTATGGTATAAACAAGAGGATGACTTTAATCTTAAAGTCTACACTGATGTTGATTGGGCTAGAAATGTCGATGACAAAAAAAGCACAAGTGGTGGAGCTTTCTTTTTAGGATAAATATTGATAACATGGATAAGCAAGAAATAAAGTTGTATTTCATAATCTAATACGTCTACTACTGAAGCTGAATATGCTTTTGTTGCAATCAATTATTCAAATATTGTATGAATCAAACAATTGTTGGAAGAAATGTAAGAAGAGGTAACCGATCCGATTACTATTTATTGTGATAATACAAGTGCCATAAATATTTCAAAAATCCAGTGATGTATACAAAGACAAAGAACATATCAATCAAATATCATTATTTGAGGGAGAAAGTACAAGAGAAACAAGTGAGGCTTGAATATGTGAAGTATAATGAATAAATTGCTAACATATTTACTAAGCTACTACCTAAGGATGCTTTGAGTATCTAAGAGGTAAATTGGGAGTCATGCCCCTATCCAAAATTCTCTAGGTAAAGATGCGTGTTGCATCAATTCATGGTTGAACCCTCATATCTATATGGATTTGATGCATAAGTGTTCACACTTTAGGAGCATTTCTGAAGTTGTGAAGTTGACTATGATGAAACTAAAGTAATCAATATATGCAAGGTACAAGGACAACTACAGGGTTTTATAAGTTTTATGTTGAAATTTATAATGATCTTTGGCATTTTTGTCAAAGGGGGAGATGATATGGACAAGATGACATGGGAGAGAGTAACTAAAAGGGAGATAATAAGTAAAAGAGAGAGATAATCAAAAGGAGAGATACAGTAAACAAGGAAGAGAGATTACCTAAAGGGGGAGAGCACATACTAAAGAGAGAAAGGTGTTGCAGAGATGAAGATGAAAGAAGACTGAACCTAAAACAAGACTCACAATCTAATAGGGAGAAATATTGAAGATGTTGACGAGATTATTTATGTTGAAGATACAGACCAAGTACCACATTAAATATGCAGAGTTCAAAAGTTGTATTATTGTGAATGCATACATTTGATGATCTTATGTAATGGTTTGTAATGTAATATCTTATGTTGTGTGTTGTCATCAATTCCAAAGGGAAGAGTATTAGACCCAAATGATAATGTAATTAATAAGTGGGAGATTGTTAGGTGACGATAATATGAATGTATGTAAGAAAGTCATATTAGCTGTTAAATTGTCATTGATGTCAAAGTCTTAGTTGGCTAAACATTATGCTAACTCGGTAAAGTATCATATAATTAGATTGATGAAGAGGATTTGAAGAAAGTATGGTGAAGACATAAGTGATATGTAAGGTATTTAATGGGTACTTGAATGAGTTGGACAATGATAATTTAATATTGGTTTGATTATTTTACAATCATGTATTGTTGTGATGTATCGAAGAATACAAGGTTAACCTAGGGATAAGGTTAATGAAGGGAGACTATATTCACTAAGTGACTACAATATTGCCTAAGAAATTAGCATGGAAGAAGGAAAGACAATATTTCCCGAGAAAGTCATTATTAACCAAGTGAAATATTGCTCGAGCAAATGTTATGTTTACTGAGTGACTGTTGGATGAACAAGTTTGGAGAATTGGAATACGAGGTTGACTTTTGGTGGAAATATGGAAAGTTTGACATGGTCTAAGGTGTAAGTCAAAGTTCATTACAAGATCTATGCATGAGAAAAATCAAGAAGGATATGATGATGGGAATTGAAGAAGGATAAGGATGGACACAAAGTTCTATGCAAGCTATATTTTTTGAGTGCCTAAATTCATTGTACAAAGGAAATTTTTTATAAACCTAAGATTGAAAATGGCGATTAAGTGACAAAGATGGAAGGATATAGAAGCATTGAGAAAACTATTTAAGGAGAAGAACAAAATAATTTTAGGTTGTGTTGGTGTTTGAAGGTGGGCATACCTAGGGGATAATTCACTAGGATATTGCTACATGAGACTTAATTTAGTTTTATTTTGATTCTCATCCTCTATCCCTATCACATGTGCAATTTATCCATTTGTTGGTTTTCTCTGATTCATATATATCCCTCTTAATTAGATTTGGTCTCAATTCTCCTTGAGTTTACAATTATTTCTGAGAATAGCAGCTACCTAAGACTTAGAGATAAAACATAAATGAGTGTTGACCAAGCATAATAACCTTGACAAAATGAAATTGAATGATTTTGAAATTAAGATTGATTTATCATGTAGAAATAAGATATACTTTCAACCATTACCGATTTATGTGACTAGTGCCTTATCCATTGGGCAAACAAAATTTCAACTACTGGCATGAGATCTAATTCAAACAACTTGTGAATGAGTTCTTCAATAGTAATCACCCATTTTCATTCTTATAAAATATCCTTTTCATAAATTCATGAATTCTACTAATCTATTGAAGCATTTATATAATTCATTGAATTAAGAGCAACAATAAAGTCAATACACAACCCATCCAGATTGTATTCAACCAGTTAAACCTTATTCAAGTGAACTCAAAATAAATAAACTCATGAAATGGTGACAGAAGATAATGTAAGTATCCCTTTCTATTATCCTTTCAATATGACTAGTACAGTAACCAATAGAGATTCAAAGAAAAGCCCAGAATATTTAGTTGATTCTGTCAATTCTATATATATATATATATATATATATATATATTAGAGAGTACAGTTGAAAGTGAAATCAAGACTACTACATAAAATAGGACCGACTGTATTATTTCTTGACAACTCCAAAAAAATACATCAAAATTTGGACCCCTTTCTCTAGCCTTGGGATCTCACTTATATATGTGAGATGCAACAAGCTTTAGGCTTGGAGAAATTGACAAGTGTCCAAAAAAATAAAACTTAATGTAACAGAAAGCTAACACATCAATATATACATTGGTAGGTCCCATTTCTATTACATGACAACAAGTTACTGGCTCTTTTGATTTTCCACCACTATTTTGACTCTTCTGAATATGCAGCCACTAGGTTGGCCAATGATGATTCCTATGGTAATGTTTGCAAATCAACTTTTACTCGTGGGTTTTCACTATTTTCATCTTGAACTGTCAAAACTATTTTTATCCTTAGTTGATCTTCTGTCATGTCCACGTCCTGGGTCTCTGAGCCTATAGCTAGAACCATTTGGTGACCTTGATCTTCCTCATCTTTTGGATCTGGTGTCATTGTATCAATAATCTACACCTCATCTTCCTATTCCTCATCATCATCTATACCTACCTCTTCTAACTTCTCACTAGAAGCAATATCTGCCATCCAAGTGTCAAATTGTGCATCATCTGGCCAGTTGAATTGCAGAATATCATTTTGCTTCTTTAGTATATACTTAGCCTCATTATCAATACCAACAAATTCTTGTTTCAAAGAATAAAAAAATAATTGGACTTTAACTAATTCCTCTATCGTGGTGGCCCACCAAGCATGCCCTTTTTCATTTACAACTTTATTCATCCTTAGATAGAACAAATCATCCAATTCCTTAGCCCATTCATCTTTATTCTTCAATTTATTCTTTCTATCCAAGGCATGAGGAAACAAATCAAATTTTTTATTCTTGTACTTGTTTAAATAAGAAACAATTTTTAGTTGCAAAGCAACTCTCATGTTATCAAAATTTGATAGATCATTAGCAACATCATATGTTTTTTCAATATGGTCACGAGAAGACCTTATAACTAAATAACACAAAAAAGTAATTTCTTTCTTCCTCTTTCCCCACTTATTAACAATAGGCTTGAGGGCTTCATCATGGGTTTTCAGTTCTTCCCATATACTTATTACTCTTGCCAACTGATCATAGAACAGGGGCCATTTAATTTTATCTACTAAGTACATTAGAGCCTTTCTAAGTTTATCCTCATATTGTACTTCCATCTCTACATGTGATGTCCAAAGTTTTCTTTTTTCTTCCTCAAAATCTTCTCATGTATAATATTGAGGCCTCTGTGGGGTGTCTGGTATTTCAATAAGAGGAGTGGATTTAAAAGGTTCCACTAGTGGGCGAGGATATGTTATTTTTGGCCTGGTAGACCTTCCCATAATTTTATTTTCTAACTCAATCCTCTTTTGAACTTCTTTATTATAAGCTTCCAAAATTGTTTCATACTTACTTTGTAACTCAAACATTGCCTTTTCTTCCTTCTTTGCAGTGGCCAAAACAAACTGAGATGAATCAACATTCTAATGTGCAGGCTACACATGACAAGTATTAGCCACCCTTCTTACAACAATACTTCACATTAAACCAGAATCATCTAGTTGTGATGAGATGGCTCTTGATCCTCTCCTCAATGACCAAATAACCAAGGCAACCTGGTCTTCACTAAAAGCAATGCTCTGGAAGTCTTTCTTATTTTGGTCTTGTAAATCAAGCTTATTTGAAATAGAATTAAACACCAGAGCATTAACAATGTCCCAATTGGGCAACAACAAAATGTTTGATGCTTTGACCATTTACCTTCCTTCCTTAGGGCTTATATTTTGAAAATCCCTCATCATTTCATCTTTTACCTAATTTTGCAAGGAGGTTTCATCCATTTCTAGGTGCTCTGTTCTCAGCTTATTGCATTTTTCTTCAAATATGCCCATATTGGCCCTCCATGCAAATTGAAGAAAAACCCTAGATCTAAAAAAATTGTCATCAGACAAAAATTGATAGCTAGCCTATTCTAGTACAAGGTCCAATTCCCTACCTCTATAGTCTGCAACTGTCAAATCCAAACCTGGTATAGGAGGCTCTTGAATTTTTCCTTCATCCAATTATACTTGGGTGATAAATACACCTCCTTGTAACCCTATTTGTTCAATTTGCTCACCAGTGAGCTGTTCTTCTCCAATATGCAAAGGGGATTGAGTGGGTGAATATTCCTCAACTTGAGGACTCTTTTCCTTTATTATCTTCTACCTCTTAGGAGAAGGTTCATCAGGTCTCTCTTCTATGGCTGCACTGGTGGATCCCATTATTTGCTTTCCCTTATCTACAGGAGCCTTTTTAATTCTAAATTACAGTATAGCCTGGTCTCTTTTGAACAATTATTTGACCAACTCCTAAATTAGGAGTGAAATCCAACCTCCTCATGACCTCTCTAGCCTTATCTGGGTATGAATTAATAAAAAAATGTTTCTTCTCATTCATAGCTT
The DNA here is from genome assembly GCA_028749045.1 of Cupressus sempervirens. Lineage (NCBI taxonomy): Eukaryota > Viridiplantae > Streptophyta > Pinopsida > Cupressales > Cupressaceae > Cupressus > Cupressus sempervirens. Next base: position 586,042,383 of record CM053783.1, on the reverse strand, counting down.
CCATTATTTCAAGGAAGGTATTCATGAGCTTATTTATTTTATCAGCCTCTATATTAGCATTATCTAGAGGACTATATTTCTAATCAAAACAATGAATGAATTCTAAAACCTGGGAATAGATTCTCCACTTTTCCTTTTTGGTTTCTTATTCCTACAATGAGAACTCATTCCTTATAATGTCCTCTAGATAGTATGAGTCATGTTGGACCTTTCCCAATTTAGTCCTATGTCTCAAGGTCTTATTATAAAACCCCTTAGTATCACAAAAATGGGGATGGGAAACAACCATTTTGTACTAATCCAAAATTTTATGCAAAAAGAGCCAACCCCTTTAGTAATCACAAACTAGTGTGCCACAGTACAAGTAGGAAAAATTGACCCCAATGACCTTTTTAATAGAAACATCTCTTTCACTCCTCCTAACTGCCACAAAACTTCAGCCATTCCTACCTTTTTTGTACTTGGTAGGGCAACACATGAGGGCTCCCTTTAAAACCATAAACTTTGAAAATAGTAGAAACAGAGTACAAGATGATATCTCCCCAATTGTGTGAAACTTTCAAACCATTGGGATTGTTCATAGGCCTAATAAGATTCATTAGTGCCTTGGGTATTCTAGGATTGTCACTCAATATGAGGCATCTCAACTTGGATCCAAAATACCTATCAAACCTGACAAAGCTAGCATTCTCTGCATCCCAGGTCATATCTGCACTCCACAACTAGACTAGCAGTGCTTCCCCATCCTCTTCTCTATTCAACTCCATCTCTTTACCAAAATATGTTACTCCATTGAATAAGAACATATGCATCAACAGAGAATAATGGCCAAAAGTTTTCTCTACTTTCCCTTTTGTAGTTCCAACCAAACCAGTATGAATTTCTTTAGCCAAATAGGAAGCAAAATAAAAAATAACATATACACCAAAGGAAGCAATTTGAACCATCATATACATAAGGCTGATGGGCATGAAATCCTATACGTCTTCACCAAAACCATGACATAGGGTCTTGTATATTTCTATAGCTTGGGAAGTGAAAAGACTCTTTTTAAAAGGTTCCCTAGAGGTTGCAGTGATTACTAGCAAAGTTCCTATTGTGTCAATATGTGCCCTTAGTGCACCTCCCCTAATCACATCCTTCTTTGCCTTGTATTCATTTTCAAGTTCTGACAGATTAATTGGCACATGATAATCTGTCAATGGCTCTAGGCAAAAAACCTCTCTAATTTCCTTAGGACTAATTGAGATTAGAGGCACACCATCAGTTCTTCTCACCACCCTAATAGCTTGGTCATAATTATTTGCAATGGATTCAAGCAAATCATAATCCATGAAAACACTTGGAACTACTAGTTTTCCCAAATCAAAATTCTAGACGTTAGCATATGGGGCAAACAAATTCCTCTCTAAAAACCATTTTTTGAACAAAACAAGACCAATTTGCAAAGTTTTTGCATCCCTAACCCAATTCCATTTGTCATACAGGCCATCAACAATCTTAAGCCTAGGGTTTAAGGAAATTAACTTCTTAACTTGTACAGTTTCAGTGGTGGACTCTGGGAGTAATTCTAGCAAATCGTCGTGAACATTTCTATCCATATAATTTACTTGCCTAGAAAATGCTTTCTTAGGAGGCATCTTGACTATAATTCATAGGAACTAGAATGCTACAGAGGTTATAATATGAGTACTTACTTGATTTTCCAAACTTGTTCTCCTCTAAACCTTTGCAATAGCTCATGAACATATGGGAGATTGCTTCACATTTTTGCTAGGCTTAACATGATATTCTCAATAGGCTCTTATGCTCAGAAAGAGTGAAATCTTTGTTTGTGTGAAACTAGAACTAATGAAATCTCTTGTATTATACTCTATTTTTCTCACACACAAAGCTTTCATTCCTCATAAATGCACAGAATAGAAAAATAGAGTGGCATCACCTTTCCTTTTAAATTTGCCCCGTTGATCCTTGAAAAATCCTACAATCTAGGGATGAAAATAGAGCTCACTCATCTTTCTCCTCAACATGCTGGTAGTCAAACCAATGAAATACTTCCACTTGTACCTTTCCTTCACTTTTGGTGCTTTGAATTGGACCCACTTTTCCTCGAGGACACATGTCACTGAATCGCTACCTTGCTATACATAAAGAGTGAGCACATTGCTATAGTGAGGAAGTGACAACCCATGATTTGATATTAATCTGATGGTAGGCATTTCACTGCATTCTTATTATTATAATGGTGGGTCCCTCGTGTACTTTCCTTGTTTGTTATTTTGCTATGCATAAAAGGTGAGCAACTTTCAATAGCGACAAAGTGATTATCGTTGATTTCCCTTTGATCGAGTGTAGAACATTCAATACAATATGAACATGGTGGGCCCCACCTTTACCTGCCTTACTCACTATATCTCTATACATAATCTTTGAGCAACTCACCATAGCGAGTTAGTGATTATCATTGATCTCAACTTAATCGAATGATCACAATTCTTTACTTGGCTTCTGACTTGGAAGCGGGTCCACATTTCTTGGTGATGCTAAGCTGGCTTAACATGTTGGCACATATATATATTATTTTAATCCCTAGTGATGTCACACGTCCTTGACTTCTTTGTGTTTGTTATTTTTTTGGTAGGTCGCTACATCGCTACCGAAAAAATTCATTAACTTTCTGGTAGCGACATAGCAACCTCTGGTGGATTTAGAATTTCTGGTGTATAATTGCTTAGTAGGATGCCACCATGTCATTTGATCTGCACAGCTCATTTCTTATGAAAAACTCATTAGGGGCCCACCATTTGAAACTGTTGTTACATCATAACATTTTGACTAGTAGCTAACTCGCTACTAGCAAAAGTCATTAACTTTCTGGTAGTGACATAGTGACTTCCAGTGACCCATCAAAATTTGGTGCCAGGAAAAATAAATAGAATAACCATAAATGACATGATTGTCACAGAAATAAAGTCATACTTTGCAAAATATCTTTCTTGGGATCCTCATAATCACCACCCCTTTCAAAAGAGTGATGCCTTTTGTATTTTTCGTGCACTCGCTATGTCACTAGCGGCAAGGCATAATGATTTCCTGGTCACAACACAGTGACCTCCAATAAGAACTAATTTCTGGTGATGGAAAAATATAACACATCAATTGAATTTTCACCAATCAATATTGCTATCAAAAATAATGATCGTGCACATTTATGATACTTCATGGGAATTTCGCAGTCACCATCAAATTTTTAAAAAAAATTGCTTTCTTCATATTTTGAGCATTCGCTATGTTGCTACTAGCAGGACGCATAAATTTTCTAGTCGCAACATAGCAATTCATCGAAAAAACTTGAATTCCAGTGACACTACTTGTAAATCGCTCCACGTGTGTCCTTTCTGATAATAACAACCCTAGGATAGAGTATTTGACCATAATGTTTTCAAATCAATAGACCTTTTCGGCGTTGGATCTCATTTTTCAGTACCGTAACTCAATTTTTGATAGTCGCTATGTCGCTATAGTTAAAGATCCTACATTTTTCTATAATGACAAAGCGACAACCATGGATCTAGCCAAGATCAAATGGTGAGAAAAGATTTTTGACAAAGGCATCTTAACACGACAAGGATTAAGCGGGAAAAGAACATTCACATTTTAAAAGAGTTAGCGCCAGGATATAATTCAAAACTAAACAAAACTTAAGGCTTAGGCAAAATTTTTAAAGGATAAAACTACAAGGCCAAAAAACTAGAAAACCTAGCCTCTATCATTGGACTCAAATCTAAATTTTTAACCCTAAAAATGGGAAAATTCATATGCAAAAAATTAGACCAACATGATTTCCTAGTTGCGACATAGTGAGTTTCGGTAAGAACTGATTTTTGGTGATGGAAAAATATAACACATCAATTGAATTTTCACCAATCAATACTGCTATCAGAAATAGTGGTCATGCACATTTATGATACTTCATGGGAATTTCGTGGTCACCATCAACTTTTTAAAAGTTGTTGCTTTCTTCATATTCCAAGTATTTGCTATGTCGCTACTAACAAGGCACATAAATTTTTTTGTCACAAAATAGCGATTCACCAGAAAAACTTGAATTCTAGTGACACTACTTGCAAATTGTTCCACATGCATCCTTTTTGACATTGTTAACCCTGAGACAGAGGATGTGACCATAACATTTTCAAATCAATGGACCTTTCCAGCACTGGACCTCATTTTTTAGTACCGTAACTCAATTTTTGATAGTCGTTATGTCGCTATAGTTAAAGATCCTGCATTTTTCTATAACGAAAAAGTGACAATCGTGGATCTAGCCAAGATCAAACGGTGAGAAAAGATTTTTGACAAAGGCATCTTAACATGACAAGGATTAAGTAGGATAAGAACATTCACGTTTTAAAAGAGTTAGTGCCAAGATAAAATTCAAAACTAAATAAAACCTAAGGCTTAGGCAAAATTTTCAAAGGATAAAACTGCAAGGCCCAAAAACTAGAAAACCTAGCCTCTATCATCAGACTCAAATCTGATGTTTTAACCCTAAAATGGGAAAATTTATTATGCAAAAAATCAGACCAACAGGTTGTTGGTTCAAAGTTGATGTTGGTTTTGTTATGCTACTTAATTGGATGTTGATTTAATGTTGTTGATCAAATGCAATAGAGAAGAGATCAAAGTGCAAAGTTGTTGAAGGAAAAAGATTAAATAGTTGAGCTAGGTGAACTGAACAAAGTAGAGGAAAGAAAAGAACTAGAGTTGGTAAATGCATGAATCAACCGAGTGAGAAAAGAGCAAGAACAAAGATCTCAACAAGCAAAGGTAGTTACTATTCTTAGTAGATCATTTCTACTGTTACTATTTAACCATTGTAGTAGAAAATCTCGAAAGAGTTGAATGAACCTAACAAGTATGTGAAATCTTATATGGTAATATCAATTAGTGGTATTTATAAGTCCTTTAAACCAAGTCACTCTTTAGTTAGGAAAAGGATTGATAAGGTCTAGATGATCTTTTGAAGAAATCATCTAACAAGTTCACATTAACAATATGTATGTAAACTTTGACAAGGTTGGCTCCTAGCAAAGCCCACTTCAGAAGAGTGAAATTTTTGGGTTACTAGTCCTAGATGGTTTTCCCTTCACACAGTTTCCACATTAAAATATTGGTGTCAAAATTGTGAATGTTACTTGTATTGCAAGTAGTTTAAAATTTACTATAACTTGGTAATAACTAAGTTAATCACTAGGTAATAAATGGAAACCTTACTATCAGTCGGTAATGCAAGGGACAAGAAGTTAACAGTTTGGAATAAATTGAATGAAAAAGTTAAGTATTAAGTTGGATGTTTACACCAAGTGATTATTGATGAATTTTATGATGTTTTGTTAGTACTAAAATGTTTGAAGAAACTATATGATAATTGGAAATAACTAATTCACCCACCCTCTTAGTTATCTAACAAAGTCTCCTTGCACTATTATTTCTCAGTTTCTTATGCCCCTAATAATGTATGTACCAAATATATGGTAATAAGATGAAATAACAAGCCAATCATTTTCCATCAATGAAAAACATTATAATTGATGAACATATAATACACAAGTCCTCTTTCTTCATCAACAACTTGTAACAACATATAGATCAATAATGCTAACAAATCCTTCAACCATATTTGACACTTTCAACTCCAAATTTTGAATATGCAATCCTCTTGGTGTCTCATTTCTAGATCTAAGCTATTGCATTGGTTTTTTGTTCTATATTTCATTGTTTATGATGAAAATCAATATTTTGTTATCATTTACCATAGCTCATTCACACACACTTCACAATCTTAATCCATGGCAACAAAGGAACTTAATTCTAAGTGTTTAGCTCTCTTATCAAGATTTATTACACATGACTCCTATTTCAATAATATGCAATGGAGATCTGATATCTGTTCATGTTTTTATGCTAGGATCTCATTTTCCATACATTTCCTTTGGTGAACCAAATGTACTTCATAACTTATGATTTGGGTTATCAAAATTATTTATTTTTGTAGGAAAATGGATTTGGATGTGTTCATTTGTGAAATTTATTTCTTATGTGGTTGCATTGTTTAATTAATCACATCATTGTTGTTCCACATTTCTTAATTAATTACATAATTGTTATATCATATCACCTTTCTATAGAAAGTAAGTTCCTTTTATTACAACATTAAGTACAAGTTTTTTTATATGTGTTACAATGAAGATATATTGTGAATATTGTTTTCTCTTAGTTATCGTTATTTAAAGGAAGTCAAAGGAGACGCTTCCAAAAGTTAAATCTAATAGGATAAATGAGCTTACAAATTCTTACAAATTCTTAAGCTATTACAAACTAGATAAATACGTAAAAACTCATATTTAAGACGGTAAACTCACAAGACCAAATATGCATGGGAAAATCCTTATGGGAAAAACCTTGTCACTACAATTGTGATATTGCTATCAGGATTTAACCATGCAGTTTTTGAGTCAAACTCATTGATCCATGTTTCATGAGTAGTGATTCATACATGAATCCATCTCTCATGAGAATAAATGGAACCCTTAGCACTCATTGGATCTAGGTGATGCTCAAAAAGGTGAAGCATTGGGGCTTCTTGAGAGGTCACACATCCTAGTACTACTCCATCTTGAGCACACTTAACTATAGAGTTTCCTCCATGGTTAATCCCACTCTTCTTGCAACCCCATTGCAAAACCTTCACTTGACAAGCTTAAGTGGATTTATAACAACCCTTGGTGAAGGTTCTACAAATGGGGTTGCGAGAAGAGTGAGTTTAACCATGGAGGAAACTCCATAGTTAAGTGAACTCTATAGTTAAGTGAACTCTAGCTGGATTAGTACTGAGATGGGTGGCCTCTCGAGAAGTCCCAATGCTTCACCTTTGTGAGAATCACCTAGATCTAATGAGTTCTAAGGGTTCTATTTATTCTCATGAGAGATGGATTCATATATGAATCACTAGACATGAAACATGGGTCAATGAGTTTGACTCAAAAACTACATAGTCAAATCTTGATAGCAATATCACAATTTGACTTACTACAGAAATATCTCCTACTTTTCACTTGAAAAGGTTAAGGTTATTTCTAATGAATTGTTCATAAGGCACAAAACTTGGTGAAGGTTTTGCAAATGGGGTTGCAAGAAGATTGGGTTTAATAATGGAGGAAACTCCATAATTAAGCATGCTTGAGATAGAGTAGTACTAGAATGGGTGACCTCCCAAAAAAGTCTCAGTGCTTCACCTCTGTGAGAGTCACCTAGATCCAATCAGTTCTAATGGTTCCATTTATTCTCATGAGAGATGGATTCATTTATTAATCACTACTTATGAAACATAGCTCAATGAGTTTGACTAAAAAACTACACAATTAAATCCTGATAGCAATATCACAATTTGACTTGTTGTGGAAATATCTCCTACTTATCACTTAATGAGCTTAAGGGGATTTCTAATGAATGGTTCATAAGGTAAAAGAATTGGTGAAGGTTTTTCAAATGGGGCTGCAAGAAGAGTGGGTTTAACCATGGAGGAAACTCTATAGTTAAGTGCACTCGAGGTGGAGTAGTACTGGGATGTTGACCTCCTAGGAAATCTCGATGCTTCACCTCTATGAACATCACCTAGATCCCATGGGTGGTAAGGGTTCCATTTATTTTCATGAGATATAGATTTTTGTATGAATCACTACTCATGAAACATGGGTCAATGAGTTTGACTCAAAAACTACATAGTTAAATCCTGATAGTAATATCACAATTTGACTTGCTATGGAAATATCTCCTACATATCACTTCATGAGCTTAAGGGGATTTATAATGAATGATTCATAAGTCACAATTCTTGGTGAAGGTTTTTCAAATGGGGTTTCAAGTAGAGTGGGTTTAACCATGGAGGAAACTTTGTAGTTAAGTGCACTCGACTTGGAGTAGTATTGGGATGGGTGACCTTCCGAAAAGTCTCGATGCTTCACCTTTGTGAGAATCACCTAGATCTAATGAATGGTAAGGGTTTTATTTATTCTCACGAGAGATGAATTTATGTATGTATCACTATTCATGAAACACAAGTAAATGAGTTTGACTCAAAAACTACACAGTTAAATCCTGATAGCAATATCACAATTTGAATTGGTGTGGAAATATCTCCTACTTATCACTAGATGAGATTAAGGGGATTTCTAATGAATGTTTCATAAGGCACAATAATTGTTAAAGGTTTTGCAAATGGGGATGCAAGTAGAGTAGGTTTAACCATGGAGGAAACTCTATAATTAAGCACACTCGAGTTGGAGTAGTACTAGGATGGGTGACCTCTCGGGAAGTCCTAGTGCTTCACCCTTGTAAGCATAACCTAGATCCAATGAGTGCTAAGGATTCCATTTATTCTCATGAGAGATGGATTCATGTATGAATCACTACTCATGAAACATGGGTCAATGAGTTTGACTCAAAAACTACCTAGTTAAATCACGATAGTAATATCACAATTTGACTTGTTGTGGAAATATCTCGTACTTATCGAACAACAATAGTTAAAATATAATCCTTGAGCCAATTTTCATCAAGATATATATCAATAGTAGAGAATTCTAGAGAATATATAACACATAAATGCTCCTTAGAATATATCCATACTAACCACACAAAATGTACTAAGTAGCTACATATTTATAGATCTCAACACAAGTGGAAAGAGACCATAGTTTTCAAAGCCATTTCTAATACCAAAGAGGTATATGATGCCAACATACTAAACCAATGAAATATTACACGGAAACTTTCATTACAGCAAAGCATGACTCAATTGTCATCATTCCATATGAAATACCTACCTCATACCACTTGTTAATACTAAACTCTACCATACATATAAACTATCAAATATTATCTCTTTTTTACTCTTCCACTGAACTAGTGACTACCATAATCATTACATAGATTTGACATAACAACTTATGACACTAGCTCCTTACCTTTAGGAATTCTAAAGTGAGTTAAAATATAGAAATAAATAGAATATCATGTTTGGACTCAAAGGTTGAGACACATTTATCCTAACATTATCCCACTTGTCAAAGACTTATCAAGAGTCAAAACTTTTTCAGTTGCTCAAGGCCCCAAGGCCCATAGAACTGACACACCATTTGAACTTCTTAGTTCTCACTGGCTTTGTCAATGCATTTGCAACATTTTCAAAAGTGTCATTTATTTCTAACTCCACCTTGCCATCTTCAACTATATCATGAACAATATGATATTGTACACCAATATGCTTTGTTATAGCATGCAAAGTAGCATTCTTCGCGAAACAAATAAAACTCTAGATGTTATAAGATAGTAATATGTCCTACATCAAAGCCAACATCAAAACACAATCTCTTAAGCCAAATGGCCTCTTTAGAAGTATGAGCAGTTTCCATATACTTTTCTTTCATAGTGGACAAGTATCTACAACCTGTTGCTTACTCATCCAACTCATTATACCACCAAACTTGTGAAAACATATCTACTAGTGGATCTTTTTCTGTCAATATCACCTACCAAATCTAAATCCACATGTCCATGAAAGCAAACTGAACATCAAGATATAATAGGATTACCTTGAAAACATAAGGAATACTCACATGTGCCCCTCAGATACTTGAAAACTCTCTTAATTTCATCCCAATGCACCCTTTCAACATTATCCATATACTAGTTAAGGACTCTCAGTGCTTGGGAAATTTTTGGCCTTGTATAAACAATAGCATACATAAAGCTACCAATAACACTCACATAAGGTACTCTAGACATGTCATCCATCTCAACAGGAGATTTTGGACAATCCTCCTTAGAAATATTCATTCCTTGTAATACCAGAATGAATAATTACCTTCAAGTTGTCATGTTGAATATCTCCAACATAGAGTTAACATACTTTCTCTTGATCATCCAAAGTTTTTTGTTGGCTTTATCTCTAATGATCTCAGTCCCAAGTCGTACCTAGATCTTTTATTTCAAATTATGTTGCTAAGGCTTCAAATTTGAAATCTTTATTTTACCATTCCCAACAAACAACATATAATACTATGAGATTTTGATTCTAATCTCATAAATCCCAACGGTAACACATAGGTGTTAGACTATTGATACCATATTCTAGGAGATTGTTTTAAACCATACAGATAACTCTTCAACTTATGAATAAAACTTTCTTTGTCTTTTTCAATGAAATGCTCTAGCTATGACATACAAATTTCCTCCTCCAAATCCCCATGAAGGAACATTGTCTTCACATCTATTTTCTCAACTTCAAAATCCTAAGATAGTGCAAGTGACAACAAAATTTGAATAGATTGCATACCATAATCAATCCCCTCCACATGTGAATACCCCTCTGCAACTAATCGTACCTTATACATATCAACACGTCCATCTAGACCCAATTTATTTTTAAATGCCTATTTACATCCAAAAGGTTTCTATCCTTCAAGAAAAGGTACTAAATTCCATGTAGCATTCTTCTTTAATATTGTCATCTCTTCGTTCATGGATTCTATCTAGGAGTCTTCTTAATTCATACTCGTATCCTCCCTAATAGTCCTAGACTCATCAGTACTAGAAATAAAAGAAAATATATAATTAGAATCCAATAACTAATATCTAAAACTTTTAGGTGAATAACCATATCTATCAGGTCACTTCCTATCATGAGTATATCTCCTCAAAGTTTGAGGTTGAGGTTCTTGTTGTTCTTCAAAATTTCAAAAGCTTCTTGAGATCTCATCATTATCAAGTCCATCAGGAGCTCATAGTTCTTCTTCCTTAGGGGTAGAAGGGATATGAACCACTTCATTTTTATATTTCTCTTCCTTCTTTGGTTGTAAATTAACTATGGAAGGTTAAAGCTCATAAAATACCACACTTATACTATAGAACACCTTCTCTACAATTGGATCCTAAAGCTTGTAACCTTTCACATTGACACGATAGCCAATGAAGATACACTTAGCTATCATGTTCTCCAATTTTTATGTTTTCTCACTCAGCACATGAGCACATACCTCACAAAAAAAGGCTCTAAGATGTCTCAATCATGAATTCTTGCTAAACCACACTTTCATGGATGTCTTCTCAACAAGTGTTGAAGTGGGAGATGTGTTAACTAAGTAACATGAAGTGGCTACAACTTCAGCCCAAAATTTTTGTTCAAGCCTAACACCATTCAACATGTTCCTAACCCTCTTTATCAATGGTATGTTCATCCTCTCTACAACTTCATTTTTTTGTGGGTGTATGGACTTGTCATATGTCTCTTAATTCCATGATCCTTATAGAACCCATCAAATTCTACTAAACAAAACTTGTTGCCATTGTTTGTCCTCGAACATTTAATTTTTCTACTAGTCTAATTTTCAACCAAACACTTGAATTTATTAAACTGACTAAAAACTTCATATTTAATTATGAGGAAATGTACAAATGTTCTTTTACTATAATCATCTATGAGTGAGACAAAATACATAGATCTAGATATTGCACTTGCACAAACATTAAATGGACCAAACACTTATGAATGAATATAATCTAAAACCCCATAATACTTATGAGAACTAGAATAATAGGAAATATGGTGTTGTTTACCATAGACACAATGTTCAAATAAGTTGAACTCCATATTACAATCATCAAGGCCTTCAATACGACTCTTATTTTTTAGGGCTCTAAGACCCTTCTCACCAATGTGACTAAGTCTTTGGTGTAATAAAATTGTCTTATTTGGTGGGAGCTTCATCTCCAAAGCATTTGTACCCTTAGCTACCCAGAAAGCATGACCCTAAAATGTAGAAATGGTTGCATCTTCTTTCTTGATCTAATCGTTAGATAATTAAGAGGGGGGTGAATCAATTATATCCAATTTTCCTTCAAGCATTTAAAATAATTAAGTACCAATTCAAGCTTCATATACTTTTAAATCAATAGCTTGATAACCACATTCAACATCTCAATTTGTGCTTATAATCTACTTACTTCAAACTACTAGCTAACTCTTTTTTACTATACTAATTATCAAAGTAATTGCTTAGCTTATACCGAGTTGCAACATTAAACTAATAACATGAAAATAAACTTATCAACACATAATCATTCAAAAATTTGACATATTTTAATGTGGAAACACTGTAGAGGGAAAAACCACCTAGGACCGATAACCCAAATGATTTTACTCTTATGTATTGAGCTCTGCTAAGAGCCAACCTTGTTGAAGGGTACATGCATATTTTTAGTGTGACCTAGTTAGAGGGTTTTAATGAAAGATAATCTACACCTTATTCACTCCTTGACATTTTTAAAGAGTGGCCTACTCTAAAGAACTTACAAACATTACTAATCGATGTCACCATATAGGATTTCATTGGCTAGTTAGCTCCACTTGGTTAAGAGATTTTATCTTTCACAATGGTAAGAAATTATTAGTTAAATGATCTATTAGGTTTAGCATTACCTTTCTTGTTCATATCTCTATTTTCTCTTCTCTTTCCTTCTAATCTCTATCTAGCTAATTCACAACTTTGATAATCACTTTTCACTTCATCTAGTTGATCTTTTCACTTTTGTTATACTTCACTTTTGTTCTACTCAATTCACCTTGTTAATCTTCCTTCTTCTTCAACTTCAATAGTTTGCACAATTAAAAATTTATCAACAACTAATTAGTGACTTATCAGAAATAAAAAATAGTCTTGTTCATCTCCTTAAATAGTAAACTTCTTCCTTCTAGAATCTTCTAGATTTTGGTGCTTAAACATTATTAAAGCTCTCATATTCAATGTATCTAGATGATTGATGTATACATATTGTCCTTGAACTTTGTGCTCATCTTCATCTTGTTAAATCTCCTTCATCATATCTTCATCACATATTTCCATCCATAGATCTCATAACTAAAATTAACTTTATCCTTTGAAATTCTTGAATATTCATTATTTCATCACATGTTAGTCTCAGATGAAATCTTTTTTTTTTTGTCAATTGGTGATCATTACAACTTTTCTCGAGCAATAAATCACTTGGTTAACATTAAAATTACTTGGTTAACACTAGACTTTAACTTTTTTTTTTCTAGGCACTTGGTGACATCTATAGTAGCATGGTTAATACTGTACTCCTTTATTCACATTATAGTTTACTCAGTATAACTTGACTTTATCGGTGCATCTTGTAACTTCCATATCTATGAATATACTTGATGTAAAATAATCAAATCAACATTATACTAATAGGGTCTAACTCATTCAAGTACCCATTTAGTACCATACTTATCATCTCTTTCACCATCATACTTTCTTCAAATTCTCCTCATCAATCAAATCCTCTTCATCAATCAAATGATATGGTACTATACTAAATTAGCATAATGTCTAACCAACTAAGGCTTGAAATCAATGATAACATAACAAATGATATGAATCTTTCACCTTTAATATCAACATTATCAACTGGGGCTAACAATCTCCCCCTTTAACATTGATGGCAATAGATAACATGAAATTTTACATTACACATAAGATAATAAAATGTATGCATTGATAGAATTACAATTGTTCAACTCTCTGACTTCATTCAAGTTCTCTACAATAGATTTTAGCATCAAGTTCACTTAGTCTGTATCTTCAGGATCATCATCATAATCCGTCACAATTCTCCCCTTTTGAGTATACTTCTCCATTCAACTTTATATTTTCTACATATCATATTATTCTCTCTCTTTTAGTTCTTCCCCTTTTCATTTCTTTACATATTCTCTCTCCTTTAATAATTCTTTACAAATTCTCTCCCATTTACTTATTTTTTAGAGATTCTCTCCCCTTTAATGATTCTTTAGAGATTCTCTCCCCCTTTGACAATAATGCCAAAGGTAAATATAAGCTCCAATGTGAAATTTATAAAACCTTGTAGCAATATGTTGTATCTTGCATATATTTATTCTATCAATTTCATTATAGTGACCTTCACAACTTCAAAATTGCTCCTAAAGTGTGAACTCTAGCATCAATTCCAAAAAGATATATTTGATCATCCATGAATTGATGTAGTATACATCCTTTCTTAGTGAATCTTGGATAGGGAAAGGACCCCTAACTTACCTCTTAGATACTCACATCCTTAAGTAATATCTTGGTGAATATTTCAACGTTTGTTCTTTAGATTTCACATATTGAAGCCTTACTTGTTTATCTTGTACTTGTTAGTTTGAGATTTTTCGTAAGGTCATCATCTTTATTCTTTAGTTTGGGGTCACTCCTATTTTCAAATGGTTATTTTGAACCATTGGTTCTGCCAAGTGTCAAATGAAATTTGAGGTCCAATAACCCCTTTTTAAGTTGTCCATCTACAAGCCTTGTCCTTTTAATCCTTTCTTACCTCAAAGCCTATTGTTGACCAAGTCTGATTCCCAATTTTCCTTTGTAAACATAGTAATTGAGGTCATGTTCAGAGAAATGATTTTCTTTAATAACTCTTGAACTTCTTGAACCCATTGTACCACTTGAACCAATTTCAAAAGGTTTAAAAGGTTCATCACTTCATCTCTCTTTTTTTGGTCTTCATGCAATTCCAATGGTGGCCCCCAAACTTACATGTCATTGAGTTCAATTCTTTAAAGATGCACTACATCTGGACACCTTGTCAAGTTTGACACACTCATGTGTGACTTTATCATTTACAAAGAGGTAGTAAATTGGAGTAAGGCAATCATTAAATATCATGCCAAGATTTATTTTTAAAGGGAAAAAGGTGGAAATTTGGCACATGCAGAGGTAACATATTATTTAAGTTACTCACTTTATATTTAATGACAACTGTCATCTTGTCCCATCCTCCTATTCCTATGGAATGTGTAATTCTTTTTGTCCTTCCCATAATAAATGCCTTATCTTTTTTGCAAAGTTTATATGAGTAAAATTTCCCTTTTTTGAAAGCACAATTTCTTCAGATGGTTAAGTGTCAGCAACAGGAATTTGAGGAAGGAAAATTGTCTTTCGTAGTTGTCATAATGTCTGTTCTTCAAGTAAGACTTGTGTTCTTTGACTCTTTTTATTTCACCTATTAGCAGAGAATATTATTTTTTGCTCCTTTAATTTCAAGCAACGAGAGGGAATTTTGAACCATGAAGTCCACTCTACACATTTTTGGGAATGCTTGCAATCTGTATAGTAAGTTGCCCATTCTCTCAAGCATAAACCTTTTAGGAGTTGACCTAAGAGGAGTAACAAAAAGGTTGTGTGAGAAACTTGTAGAGCCCTTTTCCACCAAAGTCTTGGATACTAATTTTTCTCATGGCCTCCACATTCCCACTTGCATACCCATGTCCAGAACTTATTCAAGACTGTATTTAGATGTATGATATTCCTAGTGGAAATATTTTGAGGAAGGATAGACGTATATTGCTGAATATCTCTAGGGAAACCTTGTCCAACTTATTTCATCTTGAAGAACAAGAATTTGCAAATTTGACTCCTACTTTATCACTGGCTAGATTCTTAGAAAAATCTAATGTTTATAGAAATATCATTGCAAAGATTTGGACTGAAAATCCTTACAAGGGTGACTCTAGGTTACCTAAAATTATCAAGAAAGGTCAAATGACCTCACAGGTTCATGATGTCATGGTCTTGTTACAACGAATATTTGGTTCTCCAAATGTGTCTACTTTTGAAGAGTGCATGTATTTTTATATTCAAATTGTTTCAAAAGGGTCTCAATTCCTAGACTGGGCCTAATTGATTGCTAGCTGGTCGGTCAACTAAATACCATAGTAATAAAGGATTCAACATCTTTCTACATTGACTCTATTATTAGATAGAATCATGTATTTTCCTAAGAAGAACATACTAACTTCATTTTATTTTGTCAACTTAGGAGCATAAGCTTAAGAAGGTGACTACAAAGTATATGCTCTAATTCCTCTTTAATTCATTACAACTAAAATAGGAAAGAAATGGTGAAGGAAACTAAGCTAGGAACTGAAACAACATTTTGTCTTAAAGCTTAGAATAATGTTGCAAACAGTAACTCTACTTATGTAGATTCTATTATCAATGGCTACAGGAACAATAGAAGTCTACTTTTCAAAGAAACAAACAAAGAAATAAAATCTATTCTAACAAAGTAGTTCACTCACGAAGTGGGCCTCCTTGGATGAGTGAATAGAAAAATGATCAAGTTTGAAGGTGGAAACTTGAACTTTGTATTCTATTCATTCAAAGTAAGAGATTACATCTGAAAACAAAATTACACACTGTTGAATAATCTATTCTATCTTCCTTTTGGTCAAAACCAGGAAAAATCCCTTTTCAAAGCTACAATAGGAATTATTTAAAGGAATGCTACAACAAATTCCTACTTCTATGATCACTCAATCAATGATGATTAATTAAAGATCACAAATTTCACAATAGAAATATCATTAACTACATTATAACTCCTCCAAGAATATAACAGGTTGAGGAGCTATATTCATACACTACCATAATAGAAATTGCACAATATTCTGCTTGTTGTGATGATTCATCAATGTAGTCAACTTTGACTTAGCATTGAAATGATAACTTGAATGTGCACGATGAACACCTATAAAACATTAAACACACCAACTTCTACATACATATATATTCATTTGATCATCAATGTTAGAAAAGGTATAATGTTCAAATTTTCACTATTTGCAAATCCTATGGCTATAAGAAGGAACCTACCCAAACATAACATAGATGAGGAAATATTTATTAGCATGTATTATTCCTTCATTAAAACATAGAAGTCCATAGATTCAAGCAAAAACAACATATCTAAACAATCTATACTTCAATCTTCATGTCAAATACATAGATAATATATTCATAGAAACATAAGTGTTAGTTTGTGGTGACTAATTAGGGAAGTACTGTACATACTTCATAAATTCTTTAGGGTTTGGGGAAGCACCCCAAATTTTTTTTTTTGGGTCATGGCCAACATGTGGCCGACATGTGGCGAACATGTTGTAACCCTAAAGTGGCATAAAAATACTTGTATAAAAGGGCTTAGTGTTAGTGGTGATGTGAAAATTGGTACTTGTGGCAGTATTGAGCTGTAAGGGATTACATATTGTAATCAGGTTGTAATCACTAGATTGTAATATTATTGGACTTGTTGTTTGGTGGATGTAGCCCAGGGATTGGGTGAACCACATTAATTCTTGGTTTTTTGTGTTCTTTTTTGTGTGATCTATTATTTTCTATTATTGGTTATATTTGCATGTAATTTTTATTTATGTCTGTGGGTTTAATCCTAACAATAAGTTCTTTTGCTTAAACCATAGAGTCATAAAATGTTTCTTGCAAGATAATTGTCTAAAAAAAAGATAAAAGGTTCTCAAAATAATGGCCTTTTAGAGGCTCATCATTCTCCCCAATTGATCTATTGCTGGTCTCCAACAATCATGAAGTTCTAGATCTGGGCCCGCACTCTGTAGTGACTAGGTGTCCTTTCACTTGGCTCATTCTTCACATAATTGAAGTAACCATAATTTGTCTTGAGCCTCTTCCAGCTTCAAACTTCAACAGTCATATCATGATCTTTTGCATTGTCATTTGCTGCAAGTAGTGGCTACAGGAGAACTAGGGGCTGATATCTTAATGGTAACCAATATTTACACTAATTTCTCCTCAAGTCGATATTCTAAGGAATCCTAATTGTAGCAAGAGTCAAGTTTTGTGGAGAGTGGGTTTCTTTTATTTTTAGATAATGTGACATTCTAACCCATTGTTACCTTGAGGCAAAGATTGTTGTTTCAACATTATGAGATAAGTGTTGTTCCTAGTTTGTAAAGGCTTGTTCTTTGACTGCACTCACCTTATCAAGTCCTATAATATTGCTCAAAATATAGATCCAATATAGATATGTCCATCTAGAATGTTGAACTTTTAGTCTCATGGACAAGGGTGCTATCATCTCATTCTCCCTATAGGATGCAACTTAATGTTCTCTACTTATTTCATTCTGTATGCATGACATTACTACCCTTAACTATGCATCCCCTACATACAAGATTGGGTTCCATTCTGTGTCATTAGGCACTACTAGATTGTGAAGATAAATTCACATAGTAAATTTTTCAAAGCCATAGGAACCATATCAAAATGCATCATAAAACTCATGTAGGGTAGAGATAGAGGGTTAAGACCTTTCACAATTCTAGTAAATTTATAATTTTCAAATTGTTCTTTAAGAAACAAAGTATATATAGGTGATGGTGACCTACATTCCATTAACTCAGGAATCAATCGTGTGATCTTCTCAATTCTCCTCTTCAAAACTTCATTCTAATCTAAAATTTGTTTCAATTGGCTATTCTACTCATCAATAACATGATTTAATTTTTCTTTCTTCAATTTCCATTAAGATCTTTCCCACAACAGCTATTGAAACAAATTAATTCCTAGAGGCAAGGGTGTAGATAAGTCTAGTGGTGGCAATGGCTCATGATTAAAGAGGTCTATACATTTAGGTGCCAAATGGTGAGTCTTGTTGACACTTTGCAATGTGGAGCACCCTCTTTTCATTATGACAATAGTTTTTCCTCTTTTCCTTCCCTACTAGATTCTGTGGTTGTTGCAGCTAATGTATCTAACCCTTCTTGATCCAATTTTTCTAGTACTTCTTTAACAATTTTAGGTCTAAATTCTAGATAATCCTCCAAAGGGAGTTTTGTAGAATTTTCACTAATGTCTTGAATAGAAGGGTTTTCTTCAAATTCCTTAGACATTTCAAGCTTACTAGATTCCTTATCACTATCAATAAGCACACAATCAACACTATACTTAGCTTTCGGTTGTAAATTCTAGGTTTTGCTCTAAGTTTCACTAGCTTTAGTTTGCTGCAATTTTTCCTCTAAAGAGTACTCCTTTTCACTTTCAAACACTTCAAAGATAACTATGGGAATAAAGGCTTCTAGAACCCTACTCTCAGAGATTCTCACACTTCACCTTGTGGGTTGTGGTGTATACTGAATTGTGCCCTAGTTGTCTTCAGTTCAAACTCTTTCTCCCATTTTTTGCCTTCTCGGGGCTATTACCTTCTCTAAAAACTCAATTCTTAGACTTTTAACCACTGCAATACCATCCCTTAAGGTGGTCATGAATTGAAGAGCTACCTCTTCATCAAATCCATTCAAAATAAGACAAAATTCCAACCATCCTCTTCTCTTGAACATTTCACAACTGATTGCATCTCCCAAAAGAACTTGATGATCAATGGGTTCATTCCTTTGTATACCTCCACCCATGGTTGATTCCACCTAAATTGTGGAAAAACCCTGATGTTTCAAAGCTTAGCAGATCAAGGTTTACAACATTGGCCCTATTTTTTCAAAAAAATGGCGTGTACTTGGAGAGTTTAATGCACCATATCTCATAATATCCTTCTTGTATCGAATTTCATAATTTTCACTTGTGTATAGGTCTGTCACTTGAACACGTTGCAAACCATCATTAAAAGTTAACTACTTTTAATGTCCTTAATTTCATAATGATGCAATTGCAGAAGGACATGTCACCAACATGTGATATTAAATATGCACTTATTTCTAGTCATCTCAATGCACTTTGAAGGTACATACGAATTGAAATTAAAAAAAAACAAATATTTAAATATTTCTCTTCCCCCCAACTAAAGAGAGGCATGGGTCCCACCAGGCCAAGAAAGGCAAGAGGGAACAATTATAAACAATACCAAATTGCAACAAAGCATGAATAAAATAGAATAAATGCATGCACAGTTATGCGGGAGGTACTTGGCAACTTGTTATAGGAAAGTTGTTCTAGAAAGATCACTAAAATTGACAAAGTGATGGGATTGAATAGTAAGATGTAAGAGAGAGAAGTTGAAGTGGAATGGAGGTGAAGAAAGTACTTCCAAAAAGAAAGTATTTATTATGGATGCCTTGATTAGAGTCAAGCAGTATCAAGAGTCAAGATAGGAGACCCAGATTCAATGGCTATAGGAATGATAATGTCCTCATTGTGCGAGAATTGTTGTAGGAACTCTTCATGGCTAACTAGTTTATGGTAAAGCTTGAGACGATGCCCATTGACAAGTAGTTTGAAGAAAACAAGATCAATGGTAGATAACTAAACTACACCATTTGGAAATATGACAACAATCTCATAGGGTCCTAACTAGTGTGTTTGGAACTTCCCTAGATTATGCTGGCACTTTTAGTCATAAAGGAGTGCCAAATCTCCTACAACAAACATTTTATGTTTAATAAAACTATCATGCCACTATTTTCTCTAGTTTTGAATCAGCTCAATATTGTTCAATGCAGATTTCCTCCATTCATTGAGATCATTTAAACTCAAGATTTGGTCCTGTTGGGCAATATTGAGTTCTATCTTGAGCTGCAAGACAATATTCAAGGTTTTATATTTGAATTATATAGGCATTACTATTGACTTACCATAAACAAGTTTGAAGGGAGTAAATCTAGTTGTGGACTTCCAAGTGGTTCTATAAGCCTATAGAGCTTCAAGAAGGCGTGTGGCCCAATCCTTCCTATGAAGTGCTACAATCTTGGTGAGAATAGATTCTAGATCCCTATTAGTAACTTCTACTTGCCCATTAGCCTAAGGATGATAAGGGGATGATTTACCATGTCTGATAGTATACTCCTTCATAAGAGCAATTTTATCAAATTTTATGTAAACTACATCCCCTGATCAGATGTCAATTGTCTAGGAATGCCAAACCCTATAAAGATGAATTCATACAAAAAATTTGCCACGTTGACATCCCTTGGGTGTTTTATGGGTTTAGCCTCTGCCCATTTGGTTATGTAGTCAGGGCACACTAGAATATAGGATTTTCCTTAGGAAGTAGGTTTAATGGGTCCTACAAAGTCAATCCCCCATTTGTCGAAGGGTGTGACAACTACTTGAGGCTACTGGGGCATTTCATCTGATTTATTGGGTCTTCCCGTTCGTTGACACTTGTCACATTTCTTATTGTATATCTGGTTGCATCCATGTGCAAGCTTGGCTAATAATACCCAGTTGTCAAGATTTTGAAGGTTGTTCTTTTGGTTGCAAAGTGACCTCCACAAGGCTAATCATGGTAGGTCTTTAAGACATCATATGTTTCATCTTTTCTTAGACATCTAAGCATGACTTGATCAGGTCTAGTATAGAACATGAATCTAGAAATCCATGAATAATTAAAGCTCTTCTCTGCTAGTAACTTTCTTGCTTGGTCAAAGAAGTATATTGGCATTTTTATTGTGGTGAGGTAATAAGCAATATTTGCATACCATGGGTTTTGTGCAGCCAACAGAAAAGGTGCTCATCTAGAAAACTATCATCAATGGTTGTAGGATCATCAGGGACATGCAACTAAGAGAGATAGTTTACTACCACATTGGCCTTTCTAGGTTTATCAAATATGGCGATGTTGAATTCTTGCATGAGCAATAACCATCGAGACAATCTTCCCAAAATTGCAGGTTTATTCAGCAAATATTTTATAGTAGAATGGTCAGTGTGAACAAATATCTCATATCTAGTAATGTAATGCCTGAATTTATTGAGGGCATAGATGATTGCAAGTAATTCTTTTTCAGTGACTGTGTAATTAAATTTTGCACCTTGCAAATTCTTACTGATGAAATAAATCACTTGTTTAATTGAGTCTACCTTCTGGCCAAGCACAAAATTGATAACATAATCTGATGCATCTGTATGAATGTGAAAATGCAAGCCCCAATTAGGTTCTCTCAAAATAGGCATTGTGGTAAGAACTTCCTTAAGCTATAAGAAGGATGCTACATAGTCAGAGTCCCAAACAAATTCAAAATCCTTTTTGAGTAGGTTGTAGAGGGGTGTTGCAAGTTGACTAAAGTTTTAATAAATCTTCTGTAATGGCCAACATGTCCCAAAAAATTGTGTACATCCTTCTACTTCTCTGATGTAAGCAAGGTACTAATAACTTCAATCTTTGTTGGATCTACTTGGATGCCCTTAGATGAAACAAAATGAAATGGCCTAGGACTACCCCTTCCTCCATCATCATAAAATATTTCTCACTATTTAAGGAAAGGTTATAGTCCTGACATCTTTTAAGTACCATTTCTAAATTTGAGTTTGCTTCTTCAAAAGTAGCACCATAAATAGTAAAATCATCCATATAGATCTCCATACAGTCAGTAGAAATATCTAAAAGGATATTGATGACAACTCGTTGAAATGTGGCTGAGGCATTGCACAAGCCAAAAGGCAAGACTGAGTAGGCAAACATTCCCCATGGGTAGCTGAAAGTTGTTTTTTGATCTTCTAGGGCTATTTCAATTTTATGGTAACCACTAAAACCATCTAGAAAAGAAAAATACTTTTTACCAGCTAGGTTGTCAAGGACTTGGTCTATAAATGGCAATGGAAAATGGTCCTTCTTAGTGGTTGAATTGAGCTCCCTATAATATACACAAATTCAAATTTTTTTTGCCTTCTTGGGTACTATGACTAGGGGTGAGACCCATTGGCTATCGGAGATGGGGTATATAAAACCAACATTTAATAGTTTCTACAATTCATTATTAACAATATCTTTTAAGATAGGGTTAACTCTCCTCTGAGGTTTTTGAATAGGTTTGAAGTCAGGGATGATTTAAATCTTGTGAGTGTAGAGCATAGGATCTAATCCTTTCATGTCCATGTAGTCCCAAGCAAATGCGCTTTGATTCTCCTACAGTAACTGCAACATAGCTTCTTGTTGGGAGGGTGATAAGGCATTGTTTACATTCATCTCCTTGCCTAGACCAATTTCCATCTTAATAACCTTATTTCCATGAATAATTGGGCAATAGGAGAAGGATCCATTTCATGTAGTAATAATGAATGGAGAAACTATGAAGTTGTTGAATGATGTAATGAATTCAAAGATGGTACAATAATTTCTAAGATACATTCAACTTTAGGACACATTGGAGATTTTGTTCTATATTCATCTAGAATAATAGATCAAATTATTTCATCTTCTTCTCAAGTAGCTATAAATGATTCTCTTCCTATCATCATTAACTGATGGATGAAACTGGCTTCTGGATCATCATTACCCAATTCTGGCCAAATTACTTGGTCATCTAGTAACAATGGTTGAGTAGGGGAGTATAAAGTCAGGTTCTTGGTATGAACACCATTGGATATTGTCATCTTCCCAGATCGACAAGCTATATAAGCATATTTAGTGGCTAACCATGGTCTCCCTAAGATTAAATAATATCCTCCCATAGGAGCTTTTGGGGATAGAACAACAAAATCAATTGGATATTCCCAAAAATTTAGGGTGACTATAGCATCTTCTATCATCCCATCTGGTTTAATGGTAGAGCTATCAAAAAGTTGACTAATGATGGGGGTTCTCTTGAGGCCAATAATGTGCAACCAAGATACTACTTTCTTTGTCATGACATTAATAGATGCTCCTAGGTCAATCAAAGCATTTTGAACTTGGATCCCATGAATAGTGATTGTAACTATAGGACTCCTAGGGTCAGAGTATTTGGGTATAGTTAATTTCTCCAGCATTAAGTCAGACAACAATCCTAGGACATGAATGATTTTTGGATCTTTCTTCTTCCTTCCTAACTACTTAAGGCATGCTTCCTTAATAACTTTAGTATAGGTAGGGACTTCCTTAATAGCATCCAACAATGGTAATTTTACTATCATCTATTTCAGCTGATTAAGCAAATCAATGACTGCATGGTTCTCCTTGGGCTGGCCTTGTTCTATCAATTTCTAGGGAAATGGAGATTCTTTGGCTAAAGGAGAGGTATGCGGATTTGACTCATCTATATGCTCAGTCAGAGGATCCTCAACTTTAGCTATTATAGGTTTTTGGGGTGCAGGAAGAGTGATGCCTAACCTTAAGTGAATATCATTCAATGAGATGGCATTGCTTTGTTGTTGAGCCTATTGTTTAGTATTGTTTAGATTAGGGTTAGGTTAAACTAGTAGTTGGGTCTGCTTGGAAGGAGTATTAGTGGATATAGGAGGAGGAATTAGAGCTTGCTGCTAAGTTGGTGGCAATAGGGTTGGTTGACTGGATTGGGTACTCCAATTTTGACGTTGTTGCCAATCCTGGTGTGGTTGTTGTCGGCTATGATTTTCACTAAAACTAGTATTTTGAATTTTTTTTCATTTATTGTCATTATTATAACTTTGAAGATGATCTTGTGGCATAACTTGTCTTTGAGCCCATACCCTTCTTTGAGTGACATAAAGTACCTCTTTATTTTCATCAATGACTTTGAACTCAATTGGCATTGGTTGTGTCTCCACACTTGCAACAAACTTACATCAACAATGTTTTTTTTTTTTCTCTACAATGTGGATAGTATTCAATCAACATGGCATCAGTGTCATCTTTCTTTCTTCATGCTTGCATGGTGTCCAACTAAGTGGCTACATCATTAATGATGTCTTTCTTGAAGGCTAATAGTAAATTAGATAACTCCATCTTGGATACTCCTGAATTGCCATTGGACTTCTGTGGTAGATCTTCAAGTCCCCTACCTTTCTTCACAATAGCTCTAGAATAATTTAGGCATATACTTTGTATATTAGTCCAAGTCTTTTAAGTGATATCCCCTCTTGTCATAAGGTCTAGAGCTTCAATGCTTCCTTCATTTACACCTATCAGAAAAAGATGTTTCTTTGACTCCTCATTCAATTGATGTTGTGTGTTACATTGTAGGTTGAACATGAATCAAGAAACATAATCTTCCAAGGCTTTATCATTCTTTTGGGACATTTTGAAAAAGTCATCCCCTTTTAAATCTCGTTCCCTATAGTATTACTTATACTCTGTGAGGAAAAAATTTCTCATTGCAGGCCAATCTACTACAACATTGGTACCCAACCCCATGAACCATCTCAGCGTAGCTTCTTTGAGGGTAGAAGGAAACAAATTTAGTTTGTGGGCATCAGTTGTATAGTCATAACTTCTACATAGTATGTCAAACTCAAAGAAAAAGGTTTTAGGGTCTTTAGTGATCAAGCCATAAAACTTGGGGAGTGCAACAATAGGTATGCTTTTCAAATGTTGGTTACCTTACTGAGGAGGGATAGGAAAATAAAATGTTGGTTGAGGTTGAGCCATTCCTAGAGGGGGTACTATTAGTGGCGATTGATAGATGACAAGAGCAAGTGGATTATCTTGGTATTAAGGTTTGGCAAAGAGATCATTCAGATGCAAGGATTCATTAGAGGATGAGGGTATTCGTTCTTGAGTAGCAGCAAATGGATTTTCAAAAGGTTCTTCATTTTTGTTGTGAGGTTCTTTAGGTTCGGGATTAAAAATGTCTTCTAGAATATTATGAGGAAGAAATCTCCTAAAGGGGTCTCTTCTTTTATGCATGCAAAATCTAATCTAACATAATGACTTTAGGGTTGAATTAGATTGACATCTTCCCCAACAATGACACCAAAAATGGTTGGTCAACTAAATACCTTAGTCACAAAGGATTGGACATCCTTCTACATTGACTCTGTGATTAGATAGAATCATGTATTTTCCTAAGAATAACATATTGACTTCATTTTATTTTGTTAAGTTGGGAGTGTAAACTTGAGAGGGTGACTGCAAAGTATATGCTTTGATTCCTTTTTAAGTCATTACAACTAAAACATGAAAGAAATTCTGGAGAAAATTAGGCTAGGAACTAAAATGAAATTTTTTCTTAAAGCTTAAAGTAATGTTACAAATAGTAACTCTACTTATGCACCTATGCTATAGGAACAGTTCAATAATTCTGTTATCAATGGCTGCAGGAACAACATAAGTCTTCTTTGCAAATAAATAGACAAAGAAATAAAATATATTCTAACAAAGTAGTTCACTCACCAAGTGGGGCCCCATGGATGAGTGAACAAAAAAATGATCAAGTTTGAAGGTGGAAACTTCAACTTTGTATTCTATTCATTCATATTAAGATATTACATTTGAAAACAAGATTACACACTGCTAAATAATCTATTCTATCTTCCTTCTAGTCAAAACTAGGAAAAATCCCTTTTCATAGCTACAATGAGAATTATTTAAAGGAAAGCTACAACAACTTCCTACTTCTATGATCACTCCATCAATGAGGATCAATTAAAGATCATAAAGTTCACAATATAAATATCATTAACTACATTTTAACTCCTCCAAGAATATATCAAGTTGAGTAACTATATTCGTGCACTACCATAATAGAAATCACACCATATTTAGCTTGTTGCAGTGATTCATCAATCTGGTCATCTTTGACCTAGCATTGAAATGCTAACTTGAATGTGCACAAAAAAACCTACAAAACATTAAATGAAACAAATTCTACATACATACATATATTTATTTCATCATCAATGTTAGAAAAGTTTTAATTTTCAAATTGTCACTGTTTGCAAATCCTATGGCTATAGGAAGAAACCTACCCAAACATAGCATAGATGAGGACATATTTATCAGCATGTAATATTCCTTCATTAAACCATTAAAGTCCATAGATTCAAGCAAACACAACATATCTGAACAACCCATACTTCAATCTTCATGTCTTAACATATAGCTAATATATTCATAAAAACATAAGTTCTTTTGCTTAAACCATAGAGTCATAAAATGTTTCTTGCAAGATAATTGTCTAAAAACAAGATAAAAGGTTTTCAAAATAATGGCCTTTTAGAGGCTCATCACTAGCTCTATAAGAAACTAGCTCAGAGGAGCTTTAAGCATGAAAAAGAATTTTGATATGTCTTTGTACTTAACATATATGCTCATTAATACTCAATATTTGCAGTATCTACCTCATGAACCCTAGATAAAAAATATGACTATATATAATTACTACCATGTGTTACATAGAGACAAAGTCTTGGAAAAATTCAGGAAGGTTCATGAAATTTTCTCAGGAAAATTGTGTTTTGAAATGAAAGGTTCTCCTCATTGTAGATTCTCCTTTGAATCTCAGAAATTTGTTCAAGATTTTGGTAGCATTTACATCCAATTCCCCAAATTCACTTACATAAGGATAGATGGTTTTGATGAGGAACCTTTAAGACTCTTTAAAATTTCCGTTGATTGTTTCATCTTGGTGGAGGTATCTCGATAATTAATTTGATTCATAAATAACTTTTCCATTGATGAGGTTTCTGATGTCATTTTCTCGATCAAACTAGGCAAATTAACTTGCAGGAGTATGGAGGATGCTACATGCATAAGTTTAGATTTAATAAATGTTAGATTGTGGTGATTGATTAGGAAAGTACTGTACATACTTCATAAATAGTGGGGTCAAAATTTTTTTTTGGGCAGTGGCTGACATGGTAGCCGACATATTATGGCCGACATGTTATAACCCTAAAGCGGTTTAATACTTGTATAAAAGGGCTTAGGGTTGGGTATTTTTCATAATGTTGTGATGCAAAATTGGTTCTTGCGGCGGTATTGAGCTGTAAGGGATTACAGATTGTAATCAGATTGTAATCACTGGATTGTAATAAGATCAGACTTTCTATTTGGTGGACGTAGCCCAGGGATTGGGTGAACCACATTAAATCTTGGTGCCTTGTTTTCATTTCTGTGTGTTCTATTATTTTCTGTTATTGGTTATATTTGCATGTACTTTTTTTATTTCTGTCTCTAGTTTATCCTAACAAGTGGTATCAGAGCAAGGTTGTCTTTCAGTTATCCTCTGCAGGAAATTCTCATGGTTAAGTGGGAGTCTCATAGTTGAGTGGGAGCAATGGAAGATGAGGGTAAGCTGAGGGTTGACAGGTTTAATGGGCAGAACTTCCAATTATGGAAGATGCAAATGGAAGACTATCTATATCAGAAGGATTTATGGAAGCCGTTGGAAGGCAAAGCCAAGAATCAGGGAACTATGTCAGAGGCTGAATGGGATCTCTTGGATAGAAAGGCACTCGGAAGCATTCGGTTATGCTTGGCACCATCAGTGGCATTTAATATTACAAAAGCAAAGACGACAAAAGATTTGATGAAAACCCTAGTGACATTGTATGAAAAGCCCTCCACTTCAAATAAGGTATTTCTCATGAAGCGTTTATTTAATATGAAAATGGCAGAAGGTGGATATGTTGTAGATCATTTAAATGAGTTTAATACTATTACTAGTCAATTATCTTCTGTGGGTATCAATTTTGATGAATAAATTAGGGCTCTCTTGATTTTGTGTTCTTTGCCTGAAAGCTGGAATGGCTTGGTAATGGCGGTGAGTAATTCTGTTCCTGGATCTAGTACCCTAAAATATGATGATGTGATCGGTGTTATTTTAAGTGAGGAAACTCGTAGAAAATTCTCAGGTGGATCTACATCAGGAAGTGCTTTAAATGCACAAAGCAGGGGCAGAACAACTGAAAGAGGAAGTAACTCTGGAAATTGTGGGAAATCAAGAGGAAAGTAAAAGGGGAGGAGATCTTAATCAAGAGGACCAAATGATTTCTGGTACTGTGGGAAACCAGGGCACAAAAAGAAAGATTGCTGGAATCGAAAGAAAAATGAAGGAGATAAATTAGATGGAGACAAGGAGGCAAATGTGGTAAGTAACAAATCCAAAGAGGATGCTTTGCTTCTGTCTTTAGAGAGTGTTGATGATTCATGGGTTTTAGATTCTGGTGCTTCATTTCATGCTACACCTCATAGAGGTTATTTCATTGATTATGTCCAAGGAGATTTTGGGCTTGTTTATTTGGGGGATGATGAACCCTGTTAGATTGTTGAAAAGGGAAAAATTAAGATTAAGTTGCAGAATGGGAATCATTGGCTACTACATGAGGTAAGACATGTTCCACAACTAATTAGGAATTTAATTTCAGCAGGGAAACTCGGTGATGAGGGTTGTGTAGTTACTTTTAATGATAAAAATTGGAAGGTTTCAAAAGGTTCCCTTGTAGTAGCAAAAGGTGTGAAAGTAGGCACCTTATATCTTTGTATAGGTCATATTGTTCCTTCTACTTTGATTGTTTCAAAGAAAAATGAATATTCAGGAACAATTACTGCAGTTGAGCAGGGAGAACAAATAGCTGCTGTAGATTCTGATACAGCGCTGTGGCACAATAGAATTGGGCACATGAGTGAGAAATGTATGAAAGTACTTCATTCAAGGAAAGTTTTACCAGGTCTAAAATGTGTGAATATGGATTTCTGTGAAATTTGTGTGTATGGAAAACAAAAGAGAGTGAGTTTTGTAAAGACAGGGAAGGAAAACAAAAAGGAGAAATTAGAGCTTGTGCATACAGATGTATGGGGACCGGCTCAGGTATCTTCCCTTGGTGGCTCTCATTATTATGTTACATTTATTGATGATGCAACTAGAAAAGTATGGGTTTATTTCCTTGGACAGAAATTTGATGTATTTCAAACTTTTAAGAAATGGAAATGCTTGGTTGAAAATGAGACTAGTAAGAAATTAAAATGTCTCAGATCTGATAATGGTGGTGAGTATTGCAGTCATGAATTTGAAGATTATTGCTCCATTAATGGTATTCGTAGACAAAAAACTTTTCCAAGGACTCCACAGGAAAATGGAGTGGCTGAATGCATGAACGGGACTATAATGGAGCGCGCAAGGAGCATGAGGTTGCATGCTAGGTTGCCCTTACACATGTGGGCGGAGGCTATCAATACTGTAGTATATTTGATTAATAGAGGTCCCTCTACTCCTTTGGGCTGTGGTATTCCAGAGGAAGCATGGACTGGGAAGAAGGTGAGTTATTCTTTTCTCAAGACCTTTGGTTGTGAAGCTTTTGCTCATATAGACTCTAAAAATAGAACCAAGCTCAAAGCTAAATCAAAGAAATGTGTCTTTGTTGGATATGGCATTAATGAATTTGGTTATAGGCTTTGGGATTTTGAAAATCATAAAATTATAAGAAGCCGGGATGTCATATTCAATGAAAAAGTGTTGTACAAAGATCTGTTGCAGCAACATGAGAAGAAAGAAGATGATTATGTAGTGCTGGATGATACTCCAAAAGCTGATGTTCCAGCCATTCCTCATGATGTGCAACAATCGCAACAACAAATACCACACACACCAGTGAATGTTAGATGGTCAACAAGGCAAATTAGACCTCCACAAAGGTTTTCTCCCTCTTTGTATTCTATTTTACTTACTGATGCTGGTGAACTTGAAAGTTATGATGAAGCTGTGCAGGTGGATACTAAGATTTAGTGGGAGTCTGCAATGAAAGATGAAATGGACTCTTTGCTGAAAAATAAGACATGGGATTTGTGCAAGTTGCTTGCAGGTAACAAGGCTTTACAGAATAAGTGGGTTTACAGGTTGAAAGAAGAGGAAGGAGGTAAGAAAAGATTTAAGGCCAGGTTAGTTGTAAAAGGATTTGCACAGAAAAAGGGAATTGATTTTGATGAGATATTTTCTCCTGTTGTTAAAATGACTTCTATTCGTACTATTTTAAGTCTTGTGGCTACTGAAGATTTGCATTTAGAGCAGATGGATGTTAAAACAACCTTTCTTCATGGTGATTTGGATGAAGAAATATATATGGCTCAACCACAGGGTTTTGAGGTCAAAGGTAAGGAGAACTTAGTGTGCAAATTGAAGAAAAGTTTATATGGCTTGAAGCAAGCACTTCGGCAATGGTATTTGAAATTTGATAGTTTTATGCATGAGCATGGATATAACAGGTGTCATTCAGATTACTGTGTTTATTTTAAGAGGTTGGATGATGATAGCTACATTATTTTATGTCTATATGTTGATGATATGCTTATAGCTGGGTCTAACATGCATAATATTAAGGGGCTAAAACGCCAGTTAGCACATGCATTTGCTATGAAGGATTTGGGGGCAGAAAAACAAATCCTTGGTATGAAGATTTGTAGAGATAGGAAGAACAGAACCTTGATGCTATCTCAGGCTGATTATGTTGAGAAGGTGTTGCAACGTTTCTGTATGGAGAATGCTAAATCTGTCAACACACCTTTACCTGGTCATTTGAAATTGACTAAGCAGATGTGTCCCAAGACACAGGAAGAGGAGGATAAGATGTCCAAGGTACCCTATGCTTCAGCTGTAGGAAGTTTGATGTATGCTATGGTATGCACTAGGCCATATATTGCACATGCAGTGGGAGTTGTTAGAAGGTATATGAGTCATCCCGAATTTGAGCATTGGAATGCTGTCAAGTGGATTCTGAAATATTTGAGAGGGACATCCAATAAGTGTTTACACTTTGGGGGCTCTACTACTAATTTACAAGGCTATGTTGACTTAGATTTGGCAGGGGATATTGATACCAGGCGGAGTACTACAAGTTATGTCTTTACTGTTGGTGGGGCAGCCGTGAGCTGGGTTTCTAGGTTACAAAAGATTAATGCTTTATCCACTATAGAGGCAGAGTATGTTGCTGCTATAGAGGCAGCCAAGGAGATGATATGGCTTCAGTTCTTCTTGGAAGAATTGGGACATCCTCAGAAGGATAATTATTTGTTTACAGATAGTCAGAGTGCCATTCATCTTGCTAAGAATTCAACTCTGCATTCTAAGACCAAACACATACAGTTGCAGTACCATTTCATTCGGTCAGTTTTGGAGGATGGATAGTTAAAGCTGGAGAAGATACATACCAATGACAATCCAACAGATATGTTGACAAAGGTTGTAACAAGGGAGAAGCTGAACTCCTCTTCATCTTCAGTTGGTCTTTTAGACTGAACATGAATAAAAGAACAATAGAGTCCATGATGGTTTGATCCAGTGGGAGCCCCATGTGGTAGTGGTATTGCTACAGGATCAGTCTCCAAGTGGGAGATTGTTGTTTAGTGTGGAGCCTGATCAGTCCCCAAGTGGGAGATTGTTAGATTGTGGTGATTGATCAGGAAAGTACTGTACATACTTCATAAATAGTGGGGTCAAAATTTTTTTTTGGGCAGTGGCCAACATGGTAGCCAACATATTATGGCTGACATATGGCTAACATGTTATAACCCTAAAGCAGTTTAATACTTGTATAAAAGGGCTTAGGGTTGGGTATTTTTCATAATGTTGTGATGCGAAATTGGTTCTTGCGGCGGTATTGAGCTATAAGGGATTACAGATTGTAATCAGGTTGTAATCACTGGATTGTAATAAGATCAGACTTGCTGTTTGGTGGACATAGCCCAGGGATTGGGTGAACCACGTTAAATCTTGGTGCCTTGTGTTCATTTTTGTGTGTTCTATTATTTTCTGTTATTGGTTATATTTGCATGTACTTTTTTTATTTCTGTCCGTAGTTTATCCTAACAAGAAACTTTCATCTTGGGTCATATCATGCTAGGAAAAAAATTGATAGTAAAAGGATATCTCATAGCTTGTTTAAATCCTTGACGAAGTTTTCTCACGTTCCTAATATTGAAGATTTTTGGGAGGACTGTGCAGATGAATTAGAGGTTTGGAGGAAAGAATATAGAAGGCTCACCTTTTTTCAAATTAAACTCTTCCATTTAGATTTGGATATAGATGTCTCTGATATTAAAGAAGATAGAATAGATCTAACATGCACTTAAATAATTGATCCTTTGATTTCTAGCAAAGCTATTATAAACTGGGATTTTGAGGAAGAAGACAATATTCTTGAAAGAACAAAGACTGTGCTTGAGAGAACAAATTCTTGGCTAATAATGAAAAAGACCCAACGTACTGAAAAATAAATTGATTCATGTTCTAATGTTCATTCCAAATCTACAGGTAGTAGAAGATTGGCAAGGATTAATAGGACACAGAGCAATAATCCTCCCTTGGTGCAAAAAAATTGTTCTAAGAGTAGGACCAAGATGGTAGTGCCTATTGGGTCTAGCGAAGCTTTTCAGGTTGATAGTGAACTTGATAGGGATTCAAGCATTATACTCATTGATAATCTTCAATGGGTCCAAATGATTGTGGGAAGCTCTCCTCAGAGGATAGAAAATTTGAAAACCCCAGTTAAAGGCAATGAATCTCAAAAAGTTCTTGATTCCACACCAAACTAGTTGGTGGCCTCAGTTAACAAAAAGAGGAGCCTAGTTCCAATTTTCTTTCCCATTGATGACATTATGAGTAAATATAGTACTAGAGCCCCAAAATCCAAATGAACTAAGCCACACTAGTGTTTGACCAAGAAATAGGCAACAACATTGTTGAGGGGGCCACTTATAATCACAAGGATGATATAGGTGTGTTGGGTTTGAATAATTTTGAGATTACACACACCAATTTGGGAGTGATCAATTGGGAGATAAAGGAACACTGGGTAGAATCATCCATGAAGTAAATTATCCTACAATCATAGAAAGATGGTATTGAAAAGAGGAAATTGAAGGCATAAACCCATACAATGGTAGAATATATAAGCTCATTAATAGGGCAGGGTTCAACAGCTGATATTTCATCTTAGCCTACATTTGATCCCAATGCACCAAAGAATCAACAATTGATGGATGACCTAAAGAAGAGGATGACCATAATATCTATCATCCATAATTGGATAGACTATGTGATGAATCTACTTACTAATTTTATACAGGACCTACACAAGATATTTACTCTTGTTGAAGTGGTGATAGGTGAGGCTCATGCAAATGATAGTATGGAAAATAGAATCTAAAAGGTTATTAGTTATTATGACTTAGCTAGAAGACATGGAGGAATATGATTTGGATAAATTCATGGAGGAAAATCCATTACAACTGGTTGATGCAGGGCTAATCTATATATTGCAAAATAACATAGTTTGGAAGGTATCTAATTATAGTTTTGTCATTTCTTGCATATAGTCCTTTGAAAAGGAGTTTAAAGTAATTTAGGTCAATGTGAACAAAGATTTACAGACCATCAGTTCAACTCCTTTGGCACCTTTCAAAGAAGGAGGTTCAAATGTGGAAATATTGGTTAAGCAATATGAAGAACCCCTAAAGGCAATCAAACATGGAGAGGACTTGGCCATGGGAGATCTTACTATACTTGCTAAAATAGAAACTATGATGAATAGGTGCAGCCAATAACTTCCAGAATATATAGATGGAGTCACCAAAATGAAATAGGATAGGGACATGCAAAAAAACCACTTGTAGAGAATAAAGAGCCCAAACAACAATGCTATGTCAAAATTCATAGGTGCATATAGAGTTTGGAAGCTTGCACAGGGACCCTCTACCTAGGATGACAATGAAGAAGAAGAAGAGTTGTTCAAGAAGTATGATGATGATTATATTTAGGGAATATTTTCTTTATGTTCTTTTCAAGCTTATGTTTAAAAAAGTTACTTCTGGGGTCTGTGTACTCGTTGAAAACTTAGGTTTTTTTAACTACTTTTAAAACTATCCGAGAATTGGGTTTTGATGGAGATTCTCGAACATTACTTTATTTAAGCTATAAACTCAATAGTGTTAGGGGTTGGTAGTTTTTGATGCATATCATATTGTGAACTATAAATCTAGTTTAGTCATTGTGCGAATATTTTTTTGAGTTTTTTAGCATTATACCAAAACATGATTGTTTTTGGATGAAAAAGATCTTATACATATATATTCAAGGATTTTATGCTTTCGATTGTTCTCTATTGGTTTAGTATTGAATCAGTATTGAAGTATTGGGTCTCTTTTTGATGTTAGATACTTATATGGTGCATATGTTGGATAATCTTTTTATTACATATTTCTTTTGAATAAGAAATTGATAGAGAAACTATGTGTTCTCTCTATTTCATCTAGTTCTTGATTTATTTAGTTGCTACTATTTGATTATCCCTCTATCCAAGAATAGATGGGAAGCCTTATTACTTTTTGGTTAAAAGTAATCCTTATTTAAGGGAGTGTTTTGATTGAAAATCTAATAAGGGAGTTGAACCTTACTAAATTTTAGAGAGGAATTAAAGAAGATAGTATTCCTCAATTGTTGGAAGATTGTATTTGTCTTATAAATTTGGGAATAGAGGATTTTAATTTTTTTTTTTTTAAAAGACAAATCTATTTGCCAATAGTACTTTCTCTCTCAAGTAGTGATACTTGATAGATATGTGCTTAGTTTTTGCATTCATCACAATATTTTTGGATATAATTATTTCACAAGTATAGTATTATTACAATAGACAGTAACATGATTGATAACTTCTTCTTACATACCTTCCAATAGTTGCTTGATATAAACAATATTTGAACAATTAATTGCAACAACAACATACATAGCTTTAGCAGTAGACTATGATATGCAGCTCTATTTCTTGCTTAACCATGTAATTAGTCTTTCTCCTAAGAAGAAAGCTCCACCACTTGTATTTTTCCTATCATCAACATTTTTAACCCAATCAAAATTTGTGTAGACTCTTAGTTCAAAATTACCATCTTATTTATACCACAATCTATATTCTTCTATCCCTTTGAGATATCTGAGTATCCTTTTTACAATAGTCATGTGTATTTCCTTCGGATTAGAGGAAAACCTTACAACAATTCCAACTGTATGTGCAATATCTGGTCTACTATGCACAACATATTATAATTTTCCAATCATTGATATGTATTGTGTCTCATTCATTTCACTTCTAGTACCCTCCTTAGATAATTTGCATCCATCCACCATAGGTGTACTGATTGACCTTGACTCATCCATACCAAAGGTTTTCAAAATCTCCTTAACATAATTAGATTGAGTCACATAAATGCCATCTTATGTTTGATGAACTTGTAATCCAATAAAATTTTTTATCTCACCAAAACATAAACATTTGAAACTCCTTATTCATTTGATCAGCAAATGACTTGAACAACAAATCATTACCACCAAATATTATATCATTCACAAATATTTTAACAATCAATACCATGTTTTCAAATTCACTCCTCAAGTACAAATTATTGTTTTTACTTGTTCTAACAAATCCAATCTCAATCAAATGGGAATTTTTCCTTCCATGCATGCTCTTAGTGCTTGCTTCAGTCCATACAAAGTTGTATTCAATTTGCAAATCAGGTGCCTTTAATCAGGTTCAACAAATTCTTTTGGTTGTTCTATATACACTTCTTCCTAAAGTATTCCATCTAGAAATGAAGACTTAGCATCCATTTGATATACCTTGAAATTTTTGTAAGTTGCATATGCTAACAACATTCTGACTCCTTCCAATATTGTTGCAAGTGCAAAAGTCTTACCATAATCAATTCTTTCTTCTTGGGCATAACCTTTATAGACTAATCTTGCCTTATTCCTTGTAACTTCACCATTTTCATTCAATTTTTTCTTCTAAAATTCTATTTGGTTCCAATTACATTCTTGTAAGTAAGTCTCAGTACTAGTGTCCATATGTTATTTTTCTCAATCTAATCTATCTCTCCATTCATATAATTTATTCAATCTTCATTATTAAGTGCAACTTTCATAGTTCTTGGTTCAAATATACCAAGACAAAAAATATACAACCACCTCGAAATCAATGTCAAGGGTCATAAGCACAATGACCAATAGATAACAATTGTCATCAATAAAAGTAAACTATCAATCACTAACTCTAACAATAAAAAACACCTCTAATGAATAACTGATCATTCATTAATAAAAAGTCAATTGATAACAATAAATGACATCCAATCAATGAGTAACAACTCACAATAAATACACCATCAAAAGTAATATCCAACAAGTACACCACTAGAGGAAAAAATATTAAAAAAACCATTAAGTAGACTCAAACTACATACTATAGAGTGTCATCACTTGAGCCAACTCTAAGGTTACCTTAGTAGTCTCTCAAGACCCTGGCCCCCTAATGACTCTATGCAAAACCAGAATAACCTCTTGTGAAGATGAGGAAACTAGTCATACCTCTCAAGGTATCATCTCCATCTCATCCTTAGTCTATACAAGTACTCAAGGCATGGATGAGGAAAAAGTTCTAACTTATCTTTTTAATGTATCTCAAGGAAAAAGGCTAAGCAAGATATTTTAATTACTATGGTATCACTTATTACACAACTTACAATGAGTTACCCTGACAGCCACTTTGGGCCTCGGCCCCCATTGCAAGCCACTCCCATAGACATGCACCTAGACTACCTTCCCAAAAGTCACAAACCAAAATAGTGTACCATACCACAAGAGTAATATTGATTGAATTTGGTTCCTTAATAGGCAACCCAAACAATAACATTAGTTCTTGAAACTCAATTTCTCATAAATACTCAATAGCATAAAGCTCATAAAACATATATCTCAATTCAAATTATAAAGTTCATCATGACATCTAGTCAAATAATCATAAAAGAAATCTAAAAAACACCTCTAGTGCACATCCTAACTTGGCCAACTAAACAACCCATAAAGAAAAAACTATCAAGAAAATAAACATCACAAGACTATAAATAGAATATTAGAAAACACATAGTTTTTGACCACATAATTTAATTCCACTAATTTCTCTTGTTTAGTTTGGGTCATAAGAATGTGTTTCGAAATAAAGGAAGAATATACATGTTAATATAAATTGTTATGCTAATAAACTTATTTAAAACAATAAGTATTTAAATATCCAATCTTTTTATGCATGTAAAATATCATGTAATATTATCATGTTATTAATTTAAATAATCTTAAATCATAAATGATTTAATTAATAACATAAATATATATTATGAGGTAGAACAAGATGGCCTATGAGGTAGCTCAGGTCATGCAAGACCTAGAGAGAAAGAACAAGGACTAATCCTCTGCCTGTTCTTTTGTTTCTATCTATGCCTTTTTTTGGCTTTTTGTAAGGGCTTTTGCCTTGGTCGTTTCTTGTTGTTTCTGTTCTTGGTCTTTTCTTTGGTTTTTATCTGTCGGCTGGGCCTTGTGCTTATTTTCAACCTTTGAACTGGAACTTTTTTGGCTGGGCTTTTCACACTTATTATCAGCCTTGTTAATGTTTTAACTCTTAGATTTCAGGGTCCCTGTAAAACCTGTTTATCTAATCAAAAACATAAATGTATATTATTATATTACATACTAATATCAATTTCATTTCTAAAATATTAATTTGACTTCTATTTAAGTCCAATATTAACATTTAATTATCCTTTAATTCATAATGCAAATAGAGATAAAATTATAAATTTAATTTAATTATTTATAATTTCTCTCATAAAGTCAAATAGTTATTAACTAAATTATTACAAAGTGAACTCTACCACAACTTCTCTTAAAATATAATAAAATTTTAAATATTTATTTATTAACATCCCTCTTGCATGAATAAGTATAAAATCACTTATATGCAACTAAGAGTTTAATTAGATTTAAATAATCACTAATGCTAACATCCACTTTAACTAAATGAATAATATTTATTTAATTTTTAAAATTAATAAATAATTTTTTTTAATTAATTAATTTATTTTAAATTAATTAATTTATTTTTTTAAATAAATAAATCTTAAAATTATATTATAT
Source organism: Cupressus sempervirens (assembly GCA_028749045.1). NCBI lineage: Eukaryota > Viridiplantae > Streptophyta > Pinopsida > Cupressales > Cupressaceae > Cupressus > Cupressus sempervirens. Next base: position 586,003,850 of record CM053783.1, on the reverse strand, counting down.
TTTTATAAAATTAAAATAAATATGTAATTAGTATTTTTAAATGTCTTTGATCTCTCAAATCATGCAAGCATTCTATACTCTATTTTCTATTTTTAACATATCTATTTTTACATGCATGTAACCTTATTATACTTAGCTTTCTATTTTTAGCATATTTATTTTCACATGCATGTAACCACACTATACTTAGCTTTCTATTTTTAGGATATTTGTTTTCACTGGCATGTAACCTCACTATACTTAGCTTTCTATTTTTAACATTTTTGTTTTCTTCCAATATTCTATAATCAAATTTTCCTTATATTAAAAAGGGGTTTAAAAGAATATAGTCATAATAATTTTTTGTAGTTTTCAATAATTTTCCTCAATCAAGTTTTTTTGATTAATAAGTTTTCCTTTTTCAAAATCTACAACATAATTCTTTATTCAACAATCAATATATTAAATTAATAAGCAATATGCAAACACCCAAGAAGACACGAAGTAGACATATCTTTCAATAAAATTCTACAATAGATTTTTGTTGGTGTAAATACGTGTTCATAGCATTATATTAATATTTATTTATTAGTCACCTAAGAGTATGTGCACTCTTGTGAGTTGTCACGATGACATCATAGGGGTCCGCACCTCTTTTAAGCACATGTTGTCTACAACATAGGAATCTTCTACACACATATGACACTTTGTCATTCTTATCTATTCATCTAGAATGTTGCATAAGGTGCTTAGTTGTCTTATCTCCTGGTTGTTTCTAGAGACATTCTAGGTGCTTCCTAAGAGGCCTTTATATACAGACACTCCTAGTGTACTCTTCATGATAGCATATTGAATATATCATCATTTTGATCATACTCTCTCTCTTGGTCTACTGTGTGCTTATGTTTGAGTTCTTAGTTTCTGGGTGAATTCTGGCCTAAGCCAAATTCTTACATGGTATCAAAGCAACTTGGAGATTCTCTACACATTTTTTTTTGAGACCGTTCATGCTTTAACACCTCAACATGAATTTGGAGCATCCGTAGAAATTAGGAGCGTCTAGAGCCAGATCTAACCTCACTATTGCATTCGGAGCATCGATTCGGTGAAGATTGACTATAAATTTGCTTATGTTGGGTGAAAGTTGATCGTGAGGCAAAATTTTTTTTTTTGCAAATCGGAACCCGGAGGCTTCGATTTGCAATTCAGGTATGGTCATTTTATTGATCTGATTAGTTATTTTTCGGATTTGAATCTCTGCAATTATTTGGCATTTTCAAAATTATTAGCCAAGCAGGAAATTTTTTTTGGCCGAACCAGGCAGTGACAACCCGGCTTGGCTCTGTAATTTGGTGGAATATTCTATTTTATTATTGCAAAGTTTTATTAATATCATGGGCATCTCTGCAATCAACCTGCAGGCCATACATTGCACATTACAAACACCAACCGAGCCCTAAGAAAGCTGGCATATTGAATGAATATCATCATTATGATCATACTCTCTCTATTTTGGTCTACTATGTGCTTGTGTTGAGTTCTTTAGTTCTTGGGTGAATTCTAGCCTAAGCCAAATTCTTACAATTTTGAAACCCTAACTCAAAACCACAGCTAAAATCTGAGCATAGGTTCTATGTGAGTATCGATAAAGATTAGACTTTCAATGAACCAACTTAATTTGGTGGAATTTAGACATAGACCATGTGTTTGGTAGATAGAAAGGAACTTTTTTAGGTGTTTCATATGTGACTTGTAGTCTTGACTAAAAATTAGGATATCATCAATATATGGCTAGATGAATTTAGCATAAGGTGCAATAATGTGATCCATAAATCCTTGAAAAATTGATGGTATTATTTTGATTCCAAATAGAAGGATATTCCACTCAAACAATCTTTGTGGTTTAGAAAAGAAATATTTATATCTATCTTTTTCATTCATTTTAATTTGTCAAAATCTTTTGGTAAGATCAAATTTACCAAATACATTGCATCCTTGTATTCTCTACCAAATGTAGTGTTTACTAGGTAAGGGATGCTGGTTACTTTCTAGGTAGGCATTTAGTGCCTTGTAATTTACCACCAATCATTTCTTGGCTAATTCATTTTCATTTTCATCCTTTTTGGAACATACATGGCATGACAAGAGAAAGGGAACAAACTAGATTTGATAATAGCTTTGCTGAACAAATCATCTATTTCTTTTTCACATAATTCTTGTTCTGCTCTAGAAAGGATTATATAATTAGCTTTTCTTTTTGGAAAGAGTTCTTTCCCATGCTCATCCTTCTTCATTGGTAAGTAACACTCAAAAGTTTTAGTATATTTTTGTAGATCATTTGTAAGAATTGTATTGGACAAATCATATTTGGAAAAATCATGTTAAATTTGCTCAAGATCCTTTTGGGTGGAAAAAGACTGATTGGTAAACTAAACACAGGAATCCAGTGGAATGATCTTAGGAGTAGAAGGAAAATAAAGCTTGGGAAAATAGGCACGAGTCTTATTAATCTCATAGATAGAGCCAAATTTGAACATTATGGTAGTGCCAGACAAACCAACAATATAGAGACTCTAGGCTTGCAATGTATGGCTGTCAATAATGCAATCATATTGTTCAATAGGGAATTGCAAAAAAGTGGTAGTATAAGCTCGAGAAGGAAAAAGAATAGGAATATGATCTTGAAAGTGAATAGGATTATTATTGTGGGATATAGAATAAATACTAGTGGAAGTCGATAACCAACAATCAGATGAGAAACATTATGATCGAGCAAGATTACAATCAACACCAGAATTAAGGAGAGCACAGAGTGTATAAGATTTTATACCAGACAATTTGATAGTTAACAAAAAGGTTGGGAAAGGATTGGAAACTCCTTTTAGATAGGCAAAAACTTGATTAGAGGATGGAGTCTGGTATTGTGATGAAACAGGGTATTCAGACACAGGTTCAAATGTATCCTTATGGAGTTCCTAAGTTTGTTCCAGTTCAATAAGGAGTTTGTCAAAAGCATTAAGATAATTGGTGTTGGCATCATATTCTTGTAATTCCTTCTGGATACTTCCTATCTCCTCGATAACATCATTTTTTGACATTGTATAAAAAAAAAGTCTATTGGATAACCATTCTTTTTTAGAATTTTTAGCAAAACTTTCTTAGTAAGAGGATGAGAGACATACCCATGTGATGGTTGCATAATTTCTTGTTCATCTTTATCTTTCTCTTTAGTGGGAGCTTTATAGAGCTTAGGATATTCTTCTAACAACTTTTGACATTCTTCTTCAAGTTTTGCTAAATTAGCGAGAACCCACTAGTGTTGAAAAGGGGTTAGAAAATTAACCTTTTAAGCTTCAAGTTGTGAAGCTTTAATAGCCAATCACTAAATTTGTTCTTCTGGTGTTAGAGTTAGCCATTAAAAATGACTCTAGTTGAGTGACTATCCATGTTTAGCTTGATATGGGTGTTGTTGAAACATAAAACACATAAATAAAATTTTAGATTTAGATGAGGACTCATCTGGAGAAAAGAATTCTTTAGGATCTTGCTCTTGAACAACATGTCAACCTTGTATGTTATCTTGATCATCCTCTTCACTAGAACTTTCAATTAGATTGACGTCTTCATAATCTGAAGGAACTTGAATTTTTGTAAGAGGCAAAGAATCCAAATTTTTTTCTGTTAAGATGTAAACTCTTTTAGAATTATTTTTACCCTTTTTAGGACATTTTTTTGGCATAGTGTAGTCCTTTACATATATAGCATGTAGGAGTAAAATTATTTTTGCTCACTTTGCTTTGGTTTCTTAGAAAGGTTTTCCTATGCTTTGATTTCTTGAATGGTTGAGAAGAAAATTGATTTCTTTTGGAATAACTTTTGAATTTTTTAATGAATTTAATATATTCTTTTATGTTGAAAACAACCATAAATATTTTGACTACAATGGCATAGACCTGTTTGAAGAACTCCTTTCTTCTTCTTTTTACTACACAAATCACTTTGATTTCTTTGATAAATTGCACTGAGGAAATGTAAACAACTCTTTACTCATAATCATGTTGTCCTACAAAAATTCTATGAAGAGCTTTGGAAACCACATTAACACCACTAGTGATCATATCTTCTTTGTATTTTGGTGTGAGTGAATCTTATGCAGAGTGAGCTATTCCTGTCAGTACATTAAAGACTTTCCAAATGGTCTATTCCTAAGAAATATTTGCAGCATAGATAGCATTGTCTATCTAGGTTCTAAAAGCATCGATGGTAGCTTTATTTTTTATGGGATTGTATTAATCAAAGTTCACCAAATGTGGAACATTTTAAGAGAAAATATGTAGCTGATTATATGGTTTTTCTGATTTTTGTTTGACCATATTCACATTATTTCAATGATCTATTTTAGTATCAAATGCTTGCAACTTAGGTTTGGGCACATCAAGATTAAGAGCTTTTTCTTTGAATTGAATTTGCAACCAAGCGACATCCTAGAAAGAATTAGTAAAGGCACATTTGAGAACTTGTTGCATTTGCAAGTTAGTTATAATGGCTTGATCAACTTGGTTAGTAACTATTGTTAAGGACTGAGACATACCTTTGTTAACCTCATAATGGTTTTTGACACTTGAGTGCCAACACACTTAATCACATTCCACATTGGAGCCGAGTACACTATGCATGCCGAGCCACAACAGATGCTGAGTTAGGAAAGACTTCAGGTGCCAAGTGATCTTCATGTGCCGAGTAGTTTTTAGATGCCGAGTGAAGATCAGATATCGAGTGAAGTGTAAGTGCCGAGTAACATAAGGTGTCGAGTGTTAACAAGTGCCGAGTAACATAAGGTTTCGAGTGATACCGTTTTGTTTAGGTGCTAAGCTATCTAGGAAACAACATGTGCCGAGTATCAGCAATACTTCAGGAGCCAAGTAACTTAGTATATCAGCATAAGAGTTTGTAATTGCACAAACTATGATGCAAATAGTTTTTACAGTCGACATAAGGTAAATCTCGAAGGATTTAATAATGAGATCGAATCTTTTATTTTTCCTATGCAATCTACATGTAGCCAATAAGAAAAATGATGAAGGCATGCAACCAATAGAAGAAGTGCAAATAATAAGTAGAAAATGAAGATTGAATATGGATCATAGATCCATACCTAACCCTAAATCATCAAATGTCTTTATAAGGAAGACAAAATTTCATTGTAAATGTATGAGTGGACATACAATGGTGCACAAGGAATTCTATTTTCAAAAATGAGGGTTATCAGATCACAAAGGATCAAGATCAAAGAAAGCGAAAAAAGTGTCTGCATTTAGCAATCAAGGATTTTAATCTATCAGGTTCATTGTACCTAATACCTTCTAGCAATTGTATTAGAATGAAAATCCTATGGTGATAGGTTAGCTTAACAACTATTTCATAGATCCTTTAAATAGGTGATTAAATCCTTTAACAGGGTGACACTTCATGTTAAGTGTTTGTAAATCCTCTAACCAGGTCACTATTAATATAGTGTAAAGCCTTTAACAGGGCAGACCATCAGAAGTGGTTGAACAATATTGCTGCAGTAATTTTTGTGGGTATCATCCCCACCTTAGTTTTACCTTCTTATTCTTGGAGGGTTTTTGGGTTACCAAATTCTAGTGTTATGTGTTGGTGATGCATGTGTTTAGTTTCATGTTTACTTGATGTATTTATATGCATGCAATTTACTTTCAATTAAAAGTTTTATTGGCTAAAGTGTGATACTTATGATTCACACCCCCCCCTCTCATAAGTACTCTTTCCATATTTGAATATTTCAACAATTGGTATCAGAGCATCCAGATTCTCACAAGGAAAAGCCTAAAATCTTGGAGGAAAAGATCTAAAGATGGAAGCTTTCAAACTTGGAAAGATCATTGAAAATCAGGTGATAGATGTGCAACTTGCTCTACACAGCTTGTAGGAATTTAGAAACAAGTTGATAAACTCATTAAAAAAAAGGAAGGATCTAGCCATAGCTGAAAATGATATACACTACAAGGAGATTGATACCACCAACATATTTTCTAACAGAGATACTAAAGAGTTTGATGCAACAATAGCAGAATTGATGGAGAAAAATAAAGTTCAAGCAGATGAGATAAGATCTCTCAAGATGGAACATGAATCACAAGCCATACTGATATGTGAAATTACTAAACACAAGAAAAGAGTAGTTGAAGATAAAGCCATGATGGAAAATGACAAAAGAAGCATTGCAAACAGACTTGAAGAGAAATGTACTGAATTGACAAGGATCTCAAATATACAAATGGATACACTTGCCCAAATGATGAACCTTCATCATGAACTCAATGTAAAAGATATTGAGATCTCTACTTTAAAGATGCAGAATGAACAAATGTAGAATGAATTGAATAGAGAAAAAGAGGTAGCAAAGAATCTCAACAAGTCAAGTGAAGCCATCATGTATTTTGAACAGTTGCTGAAATCCCCAAAATTTGCCCATGATACATCAGGACTAGGATACAATAGCACTGAAGTTGAGAAATCATCAAAGCATGCTGAACAAAGAAGTGACAAAGGTAAGAATTAAAAACCCACTTGTCATTATTGTAATAAGAAGGGGCATACAACTAATCTATGCAGGAGTAGAGGATTCAATCAATCAAACACACCCAAAAATAAGAGTTTCTGTCACAAGTGCAACATGCAAGGACATATGACACAAAATTGCAGATCCAATGTCACAAGGACTCAGAGATTTGATGGACATTGTTATAATTGCAAAAAGTATGGGCATATGGCATTTGAATGCAGATCAAAACCTATGTGGACATCAAATCAACCAGCAAAAATAGAAGGGAATGAAAGTCATTATCATTGGGATTACAATACCAGATATAGCTATCATTATTGTCAAGAATATGGACATATACCACAGAACTGCATAAGAACACATTTCAAAGGGAACTACAAAAGATGGTTGAATCAAACTACATGTTTCAGTTGTTTGAAAATTGGTCATATCAGTAGAAACTGTCCTACAAGATCAAAAGCACCCAAGACTAAAGAAAACAAAGGAAAACAAAAGATTGATGTCGAAAAGATAAGGGGGCAAATGAACAAGACTTGGAAAAAGAAAGATGAGTGCAACACATCAAGTGGAGGGATCACTTCACCCAATGGGTCAAGTGATCACACTTCATCAAGCTAAGCATGAGAAGTACACAGGACTGATATACAAAGCTATATCACACATCAGTCCTAAGACAAAGAAGATAAGCAAAGTATAAACCTACATGAAACAAGATGTCAAGACAAAAACTAAATGTTGTTGCCAAAGTTGTCTTTGGATACTGAGTTAAACTCCAACAGATTTCGAGCTCCCAATAGCGACCGAGCTGATAACTGATGTCGAGTTGGTTAACTCCAATGGAAGCCGAGTAAAGTGGAAATGTAGTGCAAGACGAGTTAGGATTAAAATTTCTTTAGAAGCCGAGTTGGTAGTTGAGCATTTAATGCGATGAAAATAGGGTATATTATCGCGATTTCAATCAGTTTTACTCATCGCGATCAAGAAGCAAAGAAGAAGAAAGAGAGTTGAGGGACTTCATAGCAAGAATCCAGCATATCAAGCATATTGCAACCACATTCAACAAGTTTTTCATCGATCTTGAGGTATTTTCATTTGTGCCGAGCTACGTAGTTTCGTATCCTTTTGTTGTGACAACCCTAGTTTGCGTAAATGGCGTCAAGCTCAAAGAAAACCGAGGTAAAAGAGTCTTTTGAAGTGCATTTAGTTTCAAATGAGGTCAAGAAACCTAATTTTTGTCCTATACCTGAAGTTGCCTACAAAAATGACCCAGCTGGTGCTCTCTCCCATATTCCCCCAAAAGTTGTAATGCTCCAAGACGTAAGAAAATGTTACAACTGTAAGATAGGAGTCCTAGGAGACATGGAAATAAGACAAGCCTATGAGAAACTGTGTGTAGATGGAGTCTTGAAAGAAGAATTCAAAATCGTTGAAAGAAAGGGTTTGACCCGAGTTTTAAGCTTTCCCACCGCATTCAAAACAGAATGGATTAGACTTGTGCTGAGCAAAATTCATGGTGGAAATTTTTGGTTAGAAGATTCTCCCATCAAATTAACAAAAGAAATCATACATAGAGTAACAAGGTACCCAACCCTAGATCGGTACAAAACCCTGAGAAGTGAATCAAAGGAGGTTATTGAAAAGAATACTGGTGCCCAATGGAACAAAAGAGGAATGCCAATTCATACCATACAGGATCCTCTAGTTAAGTTTGTTGTTAGAGTCATTGCCCATAAATTCTACCAATCTAGTAGACTCAACAGTGTACCATGTATTGCAGTAGATGTAGGCTACAAATTGGTGAAAAAGGATCATACTTATGATTTTGCAGAACTGCAACTACAACAGATCAATGAAAACCTAGCTGCCATAAAAAGAACAAAGGACACTCAATGCAAATTTGGAGCAATCCTAATTTGCATATTCTTTTATGTTTAGAATGAGTTTCCTTCTTTTGGAAAAGTGGCATGGAGGAATGACAGAACCATCATTGCCCAAATCAATGAATATATAGAGCAAATGGGAGAAAATTTTGATACCTTGATGACAAGCTATTTTGAGGATTTCAAGAAATCCATGAAGCAAAGATCAAGGATACCAGTTTCTTTAGTAGAAAAATACACTAATGATATATGTTTCTTAGTTGACATTGATTTTACCTATATTCAAGCAGTGATACCAAGGGTAAGATGGCTAAGGCCATTTCGATATGAAATTAATATTGATGAGGCATCTGCAGCAATAACTGCATTATTGGCAAAAGAAACAAATAAAAGTGCTCCACATTTTGGCACTTATGATGTGGTAAGAACAAAGATAAACATGAAATTAAAAATTTCTTCCACATTGAAGAAGAAAGGCAAATTATTAAAGAAGCTTAAGAAGAAATTTGGTAAAGAAATTGAGGCTGAAGCAGAAGAAGAAGAAGATGACAATGATGATGAAGATGAGCAAGAACAAGGGCCAATGGAATTAACTCAAGGTCTTGTAGAAGACAAGGAAGAAGGTGCAGAGGAAGAAGAAGCCAAGGAAGCACCAACTGAAGCTGAGCCAAAGAAGAGAAAGGCAACAAAACAACCTCCAACAAAGCCCAGATCAAAGAAAGTTGCCACGCCATCACCTCAAAAGCCAACAATACGAGCATCAGCAAGGGCCTCCACTCAAAAGGCCAAAGAGGAAGTTACAAAGAAGAAAAAAATCAAGGAATCATAGGAAGAGTTGAGGAAAAGAAGAAGATATGTGGCTCAACCTAACACTGATGAAGAAGACCAATCTGAAAAGGTAAGCCACTCTTCAGTTGATACCTTATGTAAAAAGATTGGAAATGGTGACTTAAGTAATTTAAATAAAGTTGATTTCAGTAAATTTACTAAAGAAGAATGTAACGCCCCGCTCGGGAACCCAAGAGAAATAAACCTAACATGTTACAATGTTTACTGAACTATTTTTTTTTTTTGAAGTTTAAACAACATCAAGATAACATTAATGCGGAAGCAATATGAACATACACAACAAATACACATTTGCAATTACAGATATAGTTTCAATTCCTCAAAGGTTCCTTTACGTTGAGTCACATTTAATAATCTTAAATTAATTAGTTTAAGTTTCAAGTACAATGTCTCAAGATCATAAAGGAATAACAGATACATAGTCGCATAAGCAAATGCATAAGTATAAACAATACAATGAAAGTACATCCAATCAATAACATCCATTGCACATGTCGTAGGGTATGTGAAAATAGATACTGTACAACAGAATACATGATAACATATATACTTCATCTGAAAAGAAGTCTCTGAGATAAGAAGTAAGAATGATAAAGGTACATCTTCTACAATGAACATCCAACAGCTGGCAATGTGAAGGGGGAACCCAAATGGTAAGAAGGCACTACCTCTCGACCGCGTGGTTACCTAGTCAGGCTTCCACTCCCACTGTGCAGGGAAGATAATGAATGATCCACAAACGGCTATCAAACATAAAACACTCCTAGGCATGGAATACTTACTAGCCAAAACTATCTCAAAGGTAACACATACTACTCAAGAAGATAAAATAAACCAGAAAGAAAGAACACTCAATCCAATACTGACATCACATAACCAAACATCATACACAAACCAAGTATAAACCAAATACCAAGATCACAAGATAAAGTCAACAAAAGATAATCCTCCTCAAGTCAAAAACCACATATCAAGAGTACATCATCCATGAATCACCAATCATCCTCAATGAAAGTAATAACCACAATAAACAAAATCAATAATAAGTACACCACTAGAGATACACAAAACTACAGAGGAGACTCAGGCTACATACTAGGGAGTGTCATCACATGGCTGCTTGAGTTACCCTGGACTGATCTCTTAAGAGACCCCGGACCCTCAAGCGTTGAGTTACCCTGGACTGGTTACTCTGAACCCCGGACCCTCAACATCACACATATGGAAACTAGAAAGCCCTCTCAAGAAGACGAGGCACTCATCTCATTCCCATCCTTAGTCTATACAAGCACTCAAGGCATGGGTAGATCAAAAATCTCTAACTTATCTTTTTAGTGTGTTTCCCCCCATAAATTTTAATTACTAGATTATCACTTATTACATAACTTGCATTAGGTTACCTTGGTACTAACCACTTTGGGTCCCGGACCCCTATGCAAGCCACTTCCAAGTCACGTACCTAGACAACCTCTCCTAAGCACATAAAAACATAGCTGTGTCCCATACCACAACACCCATAAAGATCAAACTTGGTTCCTTAACAGGCAACCTGATAACAAGATGGATCAAACTAAATCCAAATACACATAAATGCTCACAAAACAAATCTCATAAGTATAAACTCCAATTTGAATCACAAGAATCATCATAACATCTAGCCACATAATAGTATCCAAGAAATCTCACAAAACCTCTGGTGTACATCCTAGACTGGTCGACATCTAAACAACACCAAAATCCAAAAAGAAATATAGACAGTACATAGAAAACATCATAGTCTCACAGTTGGATTTGATTGATAATATATTGTTGAATTAATGTAAGGTTTCAATTTTTGTTTTCAATATAAGTTTCAATTTGCATTTCAATGTATGTTCAAGTGTATACGATTCTCAGTATTACTCATACAATACACCCGTGTATTTGTTTGAATTAAGGTTTTAAATTTCCAGTTTAATACATGTTTTCAAGTAAGTAAGTTTTTCAGTTAACCTTCATAATTAACTCTTGCAATTAAACTCATTCTTGTTCATATAATAACATATCAAGACTTAGAAGTAATATTAATCATTTATTAAATTATTCGATTACTAAATAGAAATATTTCCCAATTCCATTAATAATTCAAATGGTTAAATAGTAAATATTATTAACCATACCACTGCTGTCGTAGCCTGCGTCAGCTGCGTACGGCGCCGACAGGGGTTATAAAAAAATTTTGTTTTTTTTTTTTTTTAAAATTTCTTTTTTTTTTAAATTATTATTATTATTTTTTTTAATTTTTTAATTTTTATTTTATTATTATTATTATTATTATTATTATTATTATTATTATTATTATTATTATTTTTTAACTAAGTCAAATTTCAATAATTTTGTTTATTAGAAGAACAACCCTTCTAATAAATTTAGATAAATTATTATATATGAAAATTTTAAGAATTGTATTATAATTCTATATTCTTTATTTTATAATATTTTTCTCAACGAACTTCATAACAATATTATTTTAATATATACATATTTTAATAACATTTACGATATTAAACTGATAGGAAAAATAAATTGAACCCTTCGAATTTTCAATCCTAAGATTTTCATTTCCAAAAACAAACCCCTTCCAAATTTAAATTTCTTAATTCCATTTTAATTCAAAACCCAAATTTCAATTTAATACTAAATTTCTTTCAGAAGTAAAACAAGGTTTTCTAAATAGTTTTTTTCAATCCCGATTCCCAGAAGAAATCAAATCGCAAAAGATTCAGAAGAAAGGTAGCAAGATTCATTCAATAAAATTTGAGAAAGCAATTTCCAACAAGCACGAAGAAGACAAAGATCCGAAAGTGTTTCTAGAATGGTTCACAAACCCTACCTTGATCTGATGCTAGCAATCTGGTGAAACCCTTGCTAATCCGAACCCTTCCAAGCTTCCAAAGATTTCTTTGCTCCCCTTTCCAAAAGTGTGTTCCTTGAAAACCTGTGTGTGCAATAATGACCCAAAACCCTCTAATATAGAATCTAATTACCTTTAGGGCTTCTGTCCCCACAACTCTAAAATAATAATTACTTTATTTAATTAATTCATTCATGCACAATTAATTTCTCTTTTAATTAAAATTATTATTTTATTATTCCTTTCATGCACGTTAAGTGAATTGTTAAATTACTTTATTTAACTTTCCACTTTACTTTAATAAATTTATAACTTTTTAAATCTCATGTGCACATTATTAAAATATCTTTATTCAAGTTCACATTTTTATTTTTTAATTAATTTTATTTTTAACTCATGCATAATTCATGCGAACTATAATCTTTATGATAATTAAATATCTTTTCACTTTTAATTTCATTTTTAGAAACTTAACTGATAAAATATTTATTAACTTAAATAACAATAATATTTAGCATTTATTTAAAAATGCACTCTAAATATATTATTATTAAATTAAATAAATATAATCACGTTCTAAATTTAAACTTTAACTTTCATCTCCAATATTTAATTCTCTCTTATTTAATTAATTCATTCATGCACAATTAATTTTCTTTTTAATTAAGATATTCTTTTATTAATCCTTCATGCACTTTAAGTGAATTGTTAAATTACTTTATTTAACTTTCCACTTTGACTTTGCTTTTAAAGTTAATTTATAATTTTAATCTCATGTGTACTTTATTAAAATACCTTTATTCAAGTTCACATGTTTTTATCTTTTAAATTAATCTCTTATATTTAAAACTCATTCATGCGAACTTAAATCTTTTCCATAAATTAATATCTTTTTTTCCTTTTTAATATATTTTTGAATGTTTTAATTTGATAAATATTTATTAACTTAAATAACAATAATATTTAACATTTATTTAAAAATGAACTCTAAATATATTATTATTAAATTAATAAATATTATTACGTTCTAAATTTAATCTTAAAACTTTTATCTTCAATTTAATTCTTTATATTTAATTAATTTCTCAATTAATTAAATATAATTAAATATTCATAATATCATAATAATTTTCCATTAAATTAAATTATTAATTTAATCTATTAATTAGACTTAATTAATAGAAAATACATCAAACACTCACAAAACAACATACACACAAAAATACTCATAGGTTTTAAAAAGGGTAGACAGTCTGTTACGAGTCCTCCTTGTAGGACAAGTATTATAGGCTTATGGCTAGGATTGGACCTGATCATTATCTTCCCATTCTCACCATTTGAGTATTTGTAATAGGGCGCGCTCATCCTGGCAATTCAGGGAAGTCGATGCCTAGTACCTACATCCTGCATAAAAGACGAGCATGTACATGTATATAATATATCTAAACTAAACAGACAATGGCGGGGAGTGGTTCATCGTGTAGATCTCGACTAGCAGGTGACTACGACTCCCTCCCTTAACCACATCAAACACGTCAGACAGAAAGATAAAATAAACACACACACCATACACATGCAAGTATGGGGTAAGTATAATAATCACAAATCTAAGATCAAATGCGTACATATAATAATGCATCTCTATCAATACAACATAATCATCATTAAAGACATCATGTTAACATTTTTATGAAAGAAACCACATTTACTAACTAGGATCATCAAAATACCATTAACAACACATGAATGAAATCAACTAAGCAATAATAACCGATGCATTTGTAATCAAAGTCATGAAATAATATCATAATAATGTAAATCTAGTATCTCTAAAACTAATCAATGCATAAAATTAGCTTAAAAGAATTTGACAATGATAATAGAATGTGAACTAGGGGCAGGCACTACAAAGAACAAAATAAGATAGAAGAAATAGTTTATGGAATGATGGCACAGTTCAAGTACACTCCACTTGAATTAGATGGACAACTGCCAAAAGAACTGTCAAAAATTGTAGAAGATAGATGGCATTTCTGTTTGAAAGTGGAGGAGATGAGGGAATCAACCCTAGCAAGTGTATTGCCAGATTTGACTAGGGAACAAGTAAATAATGCAGTCAAAAGGCACAATAATAGGTTTACGCCTAAATACAGGGCATTCTTCATACTCCAAAATAGGATGGAAGAAATTGTTCAAAGAACAATGAAATCATGGAAGAACTTGTACAAAAAGATTGAAGATTTTCTTGAAGAAGAATACAAGGAAGAAGCTGTTGTACCAATAGAGGAGAGGAGAAAAAGGAAAGAAGATGAAGAAAAGAGAAGAGAAGAAGAAAGGAAAGAAGAAGAACAAAAGAAAAGAGAAGAAGAGAAGAAGGAAGAAGAAAAGAAAGATGGAGAGGAGGAAGAGACACAAAAACAGGATATAATGGGAACAACTGAGCAAGAGTAGCAACCAGATCAGAGTGTGCAAGACACACAATTGCCACCCCCTAGCCCTCCTCAAGCATCCATCTCACCTGAAGACACTGTAACTAGTACTGATGTTCCTGATACTTCTGGTCAGAATATCAATCCATTAACTGTAGAAGATCTTAAAAGAATTCTCGATCAATCTACACAACAAGCAATATTATGTGCAGATCCAGTATTGGTCAGTATAGATGAATTGCAAAAACTAGTAGAAAGTATAGTCAAAGATAAGGTGAATCCACAAGAACCACCTTCTATCATCTCCACAACTACTAGTAGTCAATTTCAAATGCCAACAAGCATAGTTGATGCTGCAATACAGAAGCCAAGTGCAGCTGTAGAAAAAGGAACAGAACAAACAGGACAGACTATTACATCTGATCCTACAACACAAACACAAGGTGCACTTCCCAAGATTACAATAATTGATCATGGTAGACAGAAGGAGGAGGAAACAGTGAAAACCCCTAAAGAACATGAGGCAATACAAACATTAATAGACTTTCCTACCTCGAGAACTCCTTCACACCAGCCATTGCAAATATCTGTACCAACATCTAGTACTACCAGAGTTGCAAGGGTAATTCACTATGGAAACCCTGAATTAGATGAGGAGATAGTCATACCAGGCTATGACTCGAAAACAATAACCATTGATCAAATCAATGAGGTGCAAGAAGCACTGAATAGGAGGAAAAGACAAGAAATACTCAGGAATGAGTATAAACAAAAGCAAACACTATATGAGATTAAGGACATCTTTATGGAAGCCTTTAGTGTGCAATCACCAGATGAGTCAAAGCATATCATGGAGCAATTAATAGATATTGTTGACCATGTGACAAATGAAGACCTAGAAACAAATGCAAAACTTATGGAATGGTCAAAAAGAAAATTTCAAGGGAAAGTGAATGAGGAAATATCAAGTCAAATTGCACTTTCACAAGTTGAATTGGCAATTCTTATTGATAAAGTGAAAAAGGTACTTGAGAATATATTCTCATTGTACAAAAAGCTATGTGATTTTTCATACTTCACACAAGAAACAAGCCAAAAGATACTGAGCCTGGAAAGAAATTTAAACATTTCAAGCATGCAACTACCAAATGATCCAACTCAAAGTGAGAAGCATTTTGCTCAATCAGTTCACACTCACAAAGAAATAGCTGTATTAATAGCAAATGAGGCTAATATCAAGGCCAAATTAATACAGTTCCAGTCCTCCATTACCCCACATTTAGAGATACTCCATAAAGAGCAAGTATATGCTGAAACTGTTCTCAAGAAAGACCCAAATCTTTCTACATTAGATGGACTTATTCATCTTGCTGCCGAGACTGCCATCCAACATAAGTCACTAGAAATTGCTTTGAACAATTGGGATGCAACTCTCAAGATGATTATGGAGGTAAACAACACATTTTTGGCTAAATATGGTCTTAACCCTTAAACATTCTTTGAAATAAGTGTCAAAAAGGGGGAGAAAAAAGACATAATAGGGGGAGTTAGATATTATGAGATAAATTAATGGGGGAGAAAAGATACAAAGGAGGAGCATGATATACAGATAAGGCACAATCAACTTAGGGGGAGTTATAAAATTTTTGAGGTATATATTGTAAGTTACAAATTTTGATCAAATTTTCTTTAAACTTTGTATATACCAATCAGATTAGTAAATGTACTTATAAGGTCAGTTAAGTGTTTTTGTCACTCATGTCAAAAGGAGAGATTGTTAACCTCATAATGGTTTTTGACACTTGAGTGCCAACACA
This sequence comes from Cupressus sempervirens, assembly GCA_028749045.1. Taxonomy (NCBI): domain Eukaryota; kingdom Viridiplantae; phylum Streptophyta; class Pinopsida; order Cupressales; family Cupressaceae; genus Cupressus; species Cupressus sempervirens. Next base: position 585,987,417 of record CM053783.1, on the reverse strand, counting down.
CTTAATCACATTACACATTGGAGCCGAGTACACTATGCATGCCGAGCCACAACAGATGCCGAGTTAGGAAAGACTTCAGGTGCCGAGTGATCTTCATGTGCTGAGTAGTTTTCAGATGCTGAGTGAAGATCAGATACCGAGTGAAGTGTAAGTGCCGAGTAACACAAGGTTCCACGTGATACCATTTTGTTTAGGTGCCGAGCTATCCAGGAAACAACATGTGCTGAGTATTAGCAATACTTCAGGAGTTGAGTAACTCAGTATATCAGCATAAGAGTTTGTAATTGCACAAACTATGATGCAAACAGTTTTTATAGCTGACATAAGGTAAATCTTGAAGGATTTAATAAAGAGATTGAATCTTTTATTTTTCCTATGCAATCTACATGTAGCCAATAAGAAAAATGATAAAGGCATGCAACCAATAGAAGAAGTGCAAATAATAAGTGGAAAATGAAGATTGAATATGGATCATAGATCCATAGCTAACCCTAAATCCTTAAATGTCTTTATAAGGAAGACGAAATTTCATTGTAAATGTATGAGTGGACATACAAGGGTGCATAAGGAATTCTATTTTCAGAAGCGAGGGTTATCAGATCACAAAGGATCAAGATCAGAGAAAGTAGAAAAGGTGCCTGCATTCAGCAATCAAGGATTGTAATCTATCAGGTTCATTGTACCTAATACCTTCTAGCAATTTTATTAGAATGAAAATCCTATGGTGATAGGTTATCTTAACAACTATTTCGTAGATCCTTTAAATCAGTGATTAAATCCTTTAACAGGGTGACACTTAATGTTAAGTGTTTGTAAATCCTCTAACCAGGTCACTATTAATACAGTGTAAAGCCTTTAACAGGGCAGACCATCAGAAGTGGTTGAACAATATTGCTGCAGTAATTTTTGTGGGTATCATCCCCACCTTAGTTTTACCTTCTTATTCTTGGAGGGTTTTTGGGTTACCAAATTTCAGTGTTATGTGTTGTTGATGCATGTGTTTAGTTTCATGTTTACTTGATGTATTTACATGCATGCAATTTACTTTCAGTTAAAATTTTTATTGGCTAAAGTGTGATACTTATGATTCACCCCCCCCTCTCATAAGTACTCTTACCATATTTGAATATTGCAACAACCTTGACTATCAACGAGTTGTTGTGAGAAAATTTGGATTGTAGTTTGATCAATTCTTGTAGTAGTTTGGGCAACTATTTGCAATTGATACATTTGATGTGTATTATTAGTCCGCACACCTTGGTTGAGGTGTGAAAGGTAGTATAATTTTGTCAGAGAGCAATAATGTTAACATGTATAGTGAAATTCAGATGAGTTCTTAAGTGAGAGTTAAGGGATTCTAACATGACATGAATATTATGGAAATTGGAATTCATACTAGCTTGAGTCTTTTGTTGTGCAAGTTCTGCCTGAAGGAACTTTTGATGCATATCTTGCTGAACTAATAAAATTTTACGAATATAAAGATTTGCATAGTTTAGCATTTTAGTTTAAGTGGTGGTATCTAGCTGTCTAGAGGCAATTACATGCTATAGCTAGAAAGGAATGCTAAACTTATCATTAGAGAATTGTAACACAAAATCATGAAAGGGTGGATTTTGGGGTTCAGAAAAATATTCTTTGAAAAATGAGGTTGGTTGACCATAGAAAATCATATGAACATAGAAAACTAGTTGAACATAAGAGCAATAGTTATATTACAGACTGCCATCATCAAATTTTGTGAATTGAGGATATTGGCAAATAGAGATTTGTTGGGTCAAAGTATTAGACACCAATTTCTTTTCCTCAAAATATTGTTGACAAATGATACAAAATAGAGGGCTAATAGGGTTAGGAATAACATTATTATAAAAACAAACTGGCAAAGTTTTACAACTGAAGGTTGATCTTGATTGTTACAACTTGAGATCATTTAAAGATGATTAGGTGTTGGAAAAAGAGAAACTTGAGGGTCTACTATAATCAAATGAGATTCAAGCTTCATTGGCATTTTTATGGATGCTTACAATAGTGGTTAAGTTATGGGAAGCATCCAATTGTTTCAAAGCTCCCTCTTTATAGTAAATTCCAGCTACTCAACCTCTTACCCTTATGAGCTAGAACCTTCAATTAGTGTAAATCTCTTACCCTCACCTCTCAACCATAGGCCTAGAATGAAACATTCACGTGTGTCATGAAGATCACCCCTTTTCAAAGACACTATCGACATCCTCATCTTTTTGATGGTGGAGTTCTTGAGGGCACTGCTGACATTCTCATTTAGGAAGGGTCTTCCCAATAGATATTTTTGAGTAGGATATCTAGAGTTACAGTGTCTGAAGGGTAAATCTACCCATTCATATCATTTTAGTACCATTTTGGGTAAGATATTCAGTATTGTGCTATCTATAAGGTAAATCTACCCACCTATACCTTTTCATACCCCTCCCCTAGCAACATGCAACTCAAAAAGTTGTAGTGCCAGTATGTTATGGTGAGGCCACTATCGACATCCTCTCACTAAGGGTGTTGTCATCCTCATATATATATTGATTGAATGGAAGATTTATTTTCCACTTACAATTCTATAGGGGATACTAATTTGAATAGTTCTTCCTAGCCCACCATATACTACTTCGATTATTTCATCATATCACTAGCTATTTCCATTGGTGATGCCTTTACAATCACATAGATAAGATAGTGGAGCCAAAATTATTGATTTTCCTATCCTCTCAATATGACAAGAATCAATGGAGAGTCTTGAAACTAGAACTCACAACTATCTCTAATTATAGTCAGTTCAGTATTGTAAGTCAGAAATGCTCCTTTTCTCTTACTCTTCTCTCTTGAAATAGGTACTAATCTCTTCCCCCCACCAATACTGATTCCTTCCTTAAATAGTAGGTACTATTGGATTGACCCCTCATGACTACGATGTCTGAACCTAATTACCTGATAGAGCTTTTGTGTGGGAAAGAGAAATCTCTGAAGAGTTTAGTGATAAAGAAAAAAAAAGCGATGCATGCTAGCCCGACCCTGCAGTTGATGCTAACTACTTCTGTTTTTGGGTATTCTTCTTTTTCTAAGCCAAAGAAGAGTTTGTTCCACATTTAGTAGGTTGGATGGCTACACTCACTATAAATTCAAGCTCTTAATCCATCCACATTCACCTCTTGACTATCTATTTGTTGTATTCCAATTGTAAAAAATTTGCTATCCCTATCCATCCATGGCAGCCTTCGCATCAATGCTAAAAAAAGTTGGACCTTTATTCTCATTTTGATGAGGGTCACCATGCATCTTTGTTCTCCTGCCATCTCCCGGGGATGCACTCTTTTGAAAAAAGAGAGAAGAGAGAGCAGTTGTTGGAGGAGAGGAGGAGGCTACTCAATGAAGAAAGAGTGAAAGAGGGTTTCTTACTATCTACTTGTTTCTCTTAGGTTCTCTTAGGGGCTCTTTTGACAAAATAAAATAGTAATTTATCTAGTTCTGAGAGATTACTTAGGAGATCATAATCTACAATCTTGGTGAGTCTAGTAGGGAGGATCACATATGCGTCACAGTCCAAAACTTGGGTAGCCTTCACAGCTCCTCCATCAGTCATGAGCTGGTGAGCATGTTCTTTGAATGCACCTGAGATAACATAATTTATAAATTTTTTAATATGTGGGCTTTAGCTCTTAGAGAAATGGGTAACATGACTAGGGGATAACTATGTAGGGTACAACTATGTAATTTTGGTTATTTTAGATATAGATAACTTGATAGTAATTTTATACATTTAATGTGTGTTTGTAGTTGTAGCTACAAATATGTACTTTTCCTTTTTTTTAATAAAATAATTTTTTTTATATATGAGATTTAACTTTGGTTAATTTATTAGATTCAATCAAATTTTTGAGTATATTGATATAGTTCTTATTTTTGTCAAAAGTTCTATTTATTTTTATTCAACTACATGCTTCATTAAAAGATCATTATATACATAAATAATATGTGATTTGAACTATGACCCTAGCACTCAAAATAATTTTCATAGTTCAAATCACATATTATTTATGTATACATTGGTCTTTTAACTATGTGCTTCTATTTATTTTCATTCAACTATGTGCTTCATACCCCTCTCCTAGTAGCACGCAACTCAGTAAGTTGCAATGCCAGTACACTATGATGAGGTCACTATTAGCATCTTCTCATTGGGGGTGTTGGCATCCTCATGTATATATTGATTAAATGAAAGGTTGATTTTCTGCCTACAATTCTATAGGGGGCACCGATTCGAATAGTCCTTCCTAGCCCACCATATAATATTTCAATTGTTCCATCATATTGCTAGCTATTTCTATCGGTGATGCCTTTGTAATCACATGGATAGGATAGTCAAAATGAAACTATCAATTTCCCTATCTCATTTGTAAAATGAAAATCAATGAAGAGCCTTGAAGCTAGATCCCATAACTACCTCTAATTATAGTCAATTTAGTGTTGTAAGTTAGAAAAGTTCCTTTCCTCTTACTTTTCTCTCCTGAAATAAGTATTGATCCCTTCCTACCACCAATATCGATTCTTTCCTTAAATAGTAGGTACTATAGAACTGACCCCTCATAACTAAGATGTTTGACCTTAATTATTTGATAGTGTTTCTATGTAGAAAAGAGGAATCTCTGAAGAGTTTAGTGATAGAGGGAAAAAGTGTGATACATGCCAGCCTAACCCTACAGTTAATATTGACTACTTTTATTTGTGTGTATTCTTTTTTACTAAGCTGAATAAGGGTTTGTTCCACATTTAGTAGGTTTAGTGGCTAAACTCACTATAAAGTCAAGCTCTCGATCCATCCACATTCACCTTTCAAATATCTATTTTTTGTATCCCAGTTGTAAAAAATTTGCTATCCATGTCTATCAATGGCAACCTTTGCATCAATGCTAAAAAAATTTAGAGTTTTCTTCTCATTTTGACAAGGGCCACCATGCATCTCTATTCACCTACCATCTCTCGGCGATGCACTCCTTTGAGAAAAAAGAAAAGAGAGCAGTCATCAGAGGAGAGGAGGAGGTCACTCCACAAAGAAAGAGTGAAAGGGAGTTTTTTGCTACCTACTTATTTTTCTCAATTTCTCTTTGAGGCCTCCGTTTGAAAAAATAAAATAGTGATTTTTGCAATCCTAGGAGACCACTCAAGAGATCATAATATACAATCTTGGAAAGTCTAGCAAGGAGGATCGTGCATGTGTCACGGTCTAGAACTTGGGCGACCTTCACAGCTCCTCCATCGGTCATGAACTAGTGAGCATGTTCTCAGAATGCACTCATGGTAAAATAGCTTGAATTTTTTTTAATATGTGGGCTTTAACCCTTAGAGAAATGTGTAAAAAGATTATAATGTTATACTAGTCAGCCGCTACCTAGACTAGCTCTACTAGAAAATTTTATGGATATAAGAGATAACTATGTAGGGTACAACTATGTAATTTTAGTTATTTTAGATATAGATAATTTGGTAGTAATTTTATGCATTTAATGTGTGTTTGTAGTTGTAGCTACAAATATGTACTTCTCATATTTTCTAACAAAATAAAATGTTTACATATATGAGATTTAACTTTGGTTAATTAATCAAATTCGATCAAATTTTTGAGTATATTGATATAGTACTTATTTTTGTCGAAAGTTTTATTTATTTTCATTCAACTATGTGCTTCATTAAAAGACCATTATATACATAAATAATATGTGTTTTGAACTATGACCCTAGCACTCAAAAAAATGGTCATAGTTTAAATCACATATTATTTATGTATATAATGGTCTTTTAATGAAGCACATAGTTGAATGAAAATAAATAGATTTTTTGACAAAAATAAGAACTATATCAATATACTAAAAAAATTGATTGAATTTGATCAATTAACTAAAGTTAAATCTCATATATGCAATTTTTTTATTTTATTAGAAAATAGGAGAGGTTCATATTTGTAGCTACACCTAGAAACACATATTAAATGTATAAAATTTTTACCAAACTATCTATATCTAAAATAACTAAAATTACATAGTTGTACTCTACATAGTTAATCTCTATGCCCATAAGATTTTCCAATGGAGTTGGTTTAGGTAGCAGCTAACTAGTATAGCACCCTAGTCATTTGACCCATTTCTCCAAGGGTTAAAGTCCACGTATTAAAAAATATCTAAGCTTTGTTACCCTGAGTGCATTCAAGAAACATGTTCACTAGCTCATGACCAATGGGGGAGCTGTGAAAGGTGCTCAAGTTTTGGACCACGCATATGCGATCCTACCTACTAGACTCATTAAGATTGTAGATTATGTTCTCCTGGGTGGTCTCCAAGACTAGAGAAATCCTTGTTTTATTTCGTCAAAAGAGGGCCCCGAAGAGAACCCAAGAAAAATGAGTAGGTAGCAAAAAACCTTCATTTCACTCTTTTTTCATGGAGTGGCCTCCTCCTCTCCTCTGACAACTATTCTCTTCTCTTTTTCTCAAAAAGAGTGCATCCTCAAGGGATGGTAGGGTTACAAATATCCATGGTGGCCCTTGTCGAGATGAGAACAAAGCTCCAACTATTTTCAGCATTGATGCAAAGGTTGTCATGGATGGACAAGGATAGAATTTTTTTTACAATTGGGATACAATGAATAGATAGCCAAGAGAAAAATGTGGATGGATTGAGAGCTTAACTTTATAGTGAGTGTAGCTACCCAACTTGCTAAATGTGAAACAAACCCTTATTTGACTTGAAAAAAAAATAATTAAGAATAAAAGTAGTTAGTATCAAATGTAGGGCTACACTAGCATGCATCGCCCTTTTTTCCTCTATCACTAAACTCTTTAGAGATTCCTCTTTCCTGCACAGAAGTAGGTATTTAAGGTTAGACATCTCAGTCATGAGGGGTCAATCCAGTAGTACCTACTATTTATAGAAGGAATCAATATTAGTGGTGGGAAGAGATCAACACCTATTTCAAGAGAGAAGAGTTGGAGGGAAGAAACTTTTTTAACTTATGGCATTAGATTGACTACAATTAGAGATAGTTGTGGGTTATAGCTTCAAGGTTCTTCATTGATTCTTGTCATATCAAAGAGATAGGAAAATAGACAATTCTGGCTTGACTATCTTATCCATGTGATTATAGATATCATCGATGAAAATAGCTAGCAATATGACAAAATAATCAAAGTAGTATATGGTGGGTGAGGAAGGAGTATTTGAATCGGTGCCCCCTATAGAATTATAGGTAGAAAATCAACCTTCCATTCAATTAATATACCTATGAGGATGCCAACACCCCTAGTGAGAGGATGTTGATAGTGGCCTCACCATAGCATATTGATTGGACTTAAAGGCATACATGCACTGCAATTTGCTAAGTTGTGTGCTATTAGGGAGGGGATGAAAATGTATGAGTGGGTAGATTTACTCTTCAAATAATGTAACACTAGATATCCTATCCAAAATGGTATGGGTGGGTAGATTTACCCTTCAGACACTATAACTCTGGATATCTTGCCCAAAAATCTCTATTGGGAAGGCCCTTCCTAAATGAGGATGCTGACAATGCCCTTAAGAACCCCACTATTAAAAGAATGATGATGTTAAAAATGGGCAACCTTCATGACACATGAATGTTTCATTTTGGGCCTATGGTTGATAGGTGAGGGTCAAGGATTTACCCTAACCAAAGGTTCCAACTCATATGGGTAAGAGGTTGGGCAGCCAAAATTTACTCTAAAGAGGGAGCATAAAGGTCAGGGTATTTTTCCACTTCAATCGAATGTAGATCCATGATTCTAATCAATAATATTCATGTGCCCTATGTAGTGGGTTCATAATGCTTAGGCCAGGTGAAGATATAGGGGTCTACTTGGATTATGCTTTTGAAACATATTTGAGTGAAGATGACCTCTTTCATATACCTAAATTTGAAGATATGAGTGATCAAATGTTGTTCGAGTGTTTAGAACATTTAGCCATACATGTTGATCAAATTAATATTCAAATGGTTTACTTCCATAACTTCTTGGTATTCTATTAATGAAATATTATGCTTGTTGTGTAGAAAAGAGATACACTATCAAACCTCTCATGAGGAATCTTAGGCTACTTGTCTCTATTCCTCTTATATTGATTCTGTATTGCATAACTCAGTCTTAACTATCTTCTTCATTATGAATGCCTTCTACAATCTTTACATTCATCTACTTTTCACATTCATACACTCCTTATCTCATCCTTAATTTCCTTTAGGGTTTGCCTCCTCAAATAGGCATTATGAAGATGGGCTAGGTTAAGATCAACAGTTGTGATTGATTCATATTGCTACCTTAAACTTCCCTTCATCTGATTGGTTGTATGTATTGCATAGAGATCCATAATATGACTCCATACTTATCTCATATAATTGTAAATTCATGATTATGTTGGTCATAAATGGTTTACATAATAGTTTGTACCATTACAAACAACTATGTCATTCAATGTTTACTCAACATCAGTAGGCTCTGATGCTCAACCTTCACTATGCTTTTTATGCTGATACTTGACTCTTGAATAACTTGTCACAATCTATTTCTCAACACCAAAATTACTCAACACATACTATTCACTCAGTAGCTTCTATTGGCTCGACACTTGAGTGACTCAATGCACTCTGATTGCTTGACACCTATTAGTGATCAATACATACTATCATATTACTTGACATGTATTTTCTAGACACTTATACATGACATGCTTTGATCACTCAGCTCACATTGATTGCTCACCTTGCTTTGATTACTTGGCATGGACTATGCACTCAACTTGCACTATTCTTTGCTAAATAATGACCAAGTGTTTTGTTACTATAATGTCAAAACCACAATGAGATTAAAAATATCCTCCTTTGACATGTGTGGAATAAATTTTTTTTCATGGAATATACATTCCTTCATGCATAAGTCAAAAATTGTATCTTTTCTGCTTGACTTCTATACAAAAATCTTCAAAAATCTCAAAACTTGCAAGAATGTTGAAATTAATTTTCTATTTTACTCCCCCTAAGTAAATGCTTCATTTATGTTCACTAACTCCTTCTAAATAGATATCTACCTTGAAAAATTCTTTGAAAATTTTAAAATTTGTATAATCCCCCTTTTTTGACACTATGTCATGTGGGTTGTACAGTTACAGTGTGTTTGTCCAAAAATGGCTTGTGAAACTCCAAAATTATCTCCAAAGTTACATCCAATTATCTATTGTTACATCTAGAGATTGGACTTGTATTTATATCTATGAAACAAGGTCAACTAAGCCTTCTTATGTAGAAAGATGGGCATCTTTCTTCATCAGTGTTTCAACATAGGCTAGTTCCTTTTAGAATACTTCTATGTGTCATGTCAATATGGATTAGATGCTGATCAAAGTAGATTTGATATGTGCATCCTTTGCTTGCAACTCATCAAGCCTACTTTGAGTCATCAATAGCCACTAAAAACATAACTGACTATTATGAGGAGATTTTTTTAATGTAGTACCTATGATGTTCAAATCTCCCTCTAGCTAGTCAATAGCCTGTTGGGTCTCCTTTGTGAATATGTCAACATTGCATAGTTTAGTGTATAGATAGAAAATTTTCTCTAACACATTTACAATTTCCATTTTGGTTTCCAGATCAACCTATCTAAGTGCAATAACACTTGATATATTTTTTGGAACTTTTGTATGAAACTTCCTTTTAGACCATTCTAATAATTTGATAATAGTTTCTAGGTCTTCATCCTTAATCTTGTCCACAATGCTGACAAATTTCTCTATAATAGGTATTTTTGCATTAGAATTTGGGAGGCTAAAAGAATCAATGAATATATCTTTGATCTTATGTAATACTTACTTCTACTTGTGTTCCCTCCTTAGTATTTCTTGCCTTCTCTTTCATTGTAAAGCATCCTGGAGAATACTCATTTCTTCAATAGTGATTATTGATAGATCAAACTTAGGTAATTCAACCACCTCATCTAAGCTAACATCCTCAAATGATGTAACATCAACACTTTTTTGTGTGTTGGGACTCGGCCTTGATATTTGCAAAGGGTTGTCTCGTCTACTTAGCCTCTAAAGAGTTTGACTATTGAGAGGAGATGTAGAGATTGACAAAGTAACCAATGTCTATATTGAAATTTACTCAGGTGTAATAGTCAACTTGACCTCTTTAGTCTTATCTCCCTCATTCTTAGCTTCACCCTATGATGGTGGTGTGGATATATGACCAGTTTCCTTACCCTTGTTCAATTTAGTTCCATCCTTGTCAATGATCACTATTGTAGGTAAACCTATAAACCTAAACTATTTAGGCTTGACAATGATGTAGCTTCTGGTTGTGCCTCTACCTCTTTCATCTAAATGACAATTGTAAGCATTGCAAATGGTGTTTTTGTAGTGTCATCTTGTTGTTCAAGGTTTAGACTTTGATCTTTCTATAGATCTTGTACACTTCATCCTTTACCTCTATAATTGATGGGGGTACATATGATGTAGCTTTTTGCTTCTCCCTTGTAGATGTTATTTTTGCATTCTATATTTCATCAACTCTCACCAATATGGGGTTAGTGCATGGAATTGATTCATTGGTGTAGTCTTGCTATAACTTCTTCAGATCATCTTCAATCAAAGGATTTACATTTTGTGATGTATTATCAGGAACATCCTTGATAATAATTGAGTCCTATTGACTCTCTTTGTCTTCATGTGGAGGACTAACACTCAACACTTGAATATCCTATACATCCTTTGTTGTTTCTTGTGTCTCCTCCACATCACCTTCTTTGACTGACTCATCTTTTTTTTTTCTCTCCTTTCTCTTCTACCATTGTTGTGGTCAACCCATATATAATTTTCCATAATAAAGTGCTCTAGGTTACCACCTCTACTTGTTTCTTCAAAATGTGGAATGCTTAGTATTTGGGAGAAAACCTCCCTTTATACTTGTCCATTGCCTTAGTAATCATTTTCTTACCCAAAGTAGGCATAACTTGAGCTAATGTAGCCTCTCTTATTTGATTTTCAGTAATCAAATTGAATTGCCACTTTTGCTCAACTCTAGAATATAAACTCTTTGGGATAGAGTTGGCAATCTTAATAGGAGTGATCTTAAAAGTTTCCATCATATCATATATGACCTATATATATTTTTTTCTCTATAGTTTCTAACTTATTAAACCCTATATGAATGAAACTTGAAAAATTTGCATTAGTCTTAATATTTTCACACAAATTGTCAATGTCAGATGAATTATTGTGGCTTACCACTTTGAATTGTCTAATTTCACAAGACTCAATTTACTCTTCATCTAAATCCTCTCAAGGTCTATAATACCTTGGTTTCTTGGCAAGCTAACTCGACTTGTTGTGGTACTCACTCTCTTGCCTTTGGCCTTCATATCTTCTTTTGCTTATGTATTGAAAACCCTTGTGCTTGACCTTGTCAAAGATACAACTGGCTTTTCTTGAGTCTTCTTTGTAGTCTTCTTGGGTTTCTCCATTGTCTTTTGCCATGCTTTCCTCTTCCTTTTTGTTTCTATGGGTTCATGCTCCACATCCTCTACTTCATCTTTACCATCACCCAATCCTTGTGTTAGGTCTAGGGGTCCTTGACCTTTTTCTTCTTCTTCCTCATCTTCCTCTTGTTCTTCTTCTTCTACACCTTCACTAAACTTCTCCTTCAATTTCTTTATAATTTTTTTATTTTTTACTTATGATAGAGACAATCTAAAAGTTAATAGTTATTCTAGACTTTGCCTCTTCATAATTACCAATAGTGCAGTAATGGCTGCTAAAGCCTCATCAACATTGATTTCATATGGTAGTGGTTTCAATCATCTAACCCTTGGTATAGCTACTTGTACATATTTATAGTTGACATCAACTAAGAAACACACATCATTATAATGTTGTTCCACTGATGATATTGGGATTCTCAACCTTCTATTTATTGGCTTCTTAAAATCCTCAAAATAACTTTTCATAACATAGTCAAAATTATCTCCTAATTATTCAAATGAATTCTCTTATCTGTTGAGTAATAGACCCATTTGTCTTCCACACTACCTTGCCAAATGTATCAATTCTTCACTAAAATACACCCCAACCTTTATTCTCCCTCTTTAGAGTAAATTTTGGCTGCCCAAACTCTCACGCTTATGAGTTGGTACCTTTGATTAGGAAAAATACCTTACTGTCACTTATCAACTATAGGCATAGAAGTGAACCTTCATGTGTGTCACAAAAGTTACCCCTTTTTGAGGGCACTCTCAACATCCTCACCCTTTTGATGGTGGGTTTCTTGATGACACTGCCCACATCTTCATTTAGGAAGGGTCTTCCCCATAGAGATTTTTGGGTAGGATATTTGGAGTTATGGTGCCCGAAGGGTAAATCTACCCACCCATACTATTTTGGTACCATTTTGGGCAGGATATCTGATGTTATGCTATTTGAAGGATAAATCTACCCACCTATACCTTTTCATACCCCTCCCCTAATAACATGTAACTCAACAAGTTGCAGTGCCAATTCACTGTGGTGAGGCCATTGTCAGCATCCTCTCATTAGGGTTGTTGGAATCCTCATGGATGTATTGATTGAATGGAAGATTTATTTTTTGCCTACAATTCTATAGGGGGCACTAACTTGAATAGTCCTTCCTAGGCCATTATATACTACTTTGATTATTTTGTCATATTGTTAGTTGTTTCCATCGGTGATACCTCTGTAATCATATGGATAGGATAGTCAAGATGGAATCGTTAATTTATCTTTCCTCTCGATATGACGGGAATCAATAGAGAGCCTTAAAGCTAAAACCCACAACTATCTCTAATTGTAGTTAGTTCAGTGTTGTAAGTTAGAAAATTTTCTTTCTTCTCACTCTTTTCTCCTGAAATAGGTACTGATCCCTTCCCACCACCAATACCTATTTCTTTCTTAAATAGTAGGTACTATCAAACTAACCCCTCATGACTAATATGTATAACCCTAGTTACCTGATAGAGCTTCTGTGTGGGAAAGAAGAATCTCTGAAGAGTTTAGTGATAGAGAAAAAAGGGCAATGCATGCCAAACTAACCCTACAGTTAATACTAATTACTTCTATTCTTGAGTATTCTTCTTTCTCAAGCCAAAGAAGGGTTCATTCCACATTTAGCAAGTTTGATGGCAACACTCACTATAAATTCAAGCTCTCAATCCATCCACATTCACATCTCGGCTACCTATTTGTTGTATCACAATTGTAAAAAAATTACTATCCCTATCCATCCAGGGTAGCCTTTGCATCAATGTTAAAAAAAGTTAGAGCTTTTTTCTCATCTCGACAAGGGCCACCATGCATTTCTATTCCCCTATCATCCCTTAGGGATGCACTCCTTTGGGAAAAAAGAGAAGAGAGAGCGGTTGACAATGAAGAGGAGGAGGCCGCTCCACGAAGAAAGAGTGAAAGGGGGTTTCCCATCACCTACAATTTTTTCTATAGTTCTCTTCGGAGCCCTTCTTTGACAAAATGAAATAGTGATTTCTCTAATTTTGGGAGACCACTTAGAAGATCATAATCTACAATCTTAGTGAGTCCAATAGGGAGGATCTTGTATGCATCACAATTCAAAACTCAAGTGACCTTCATGACTCCTCCGTCAGTCATGAGTTGGTGAGCATGTTCCTCGAATGCACTCAGGATAACATAGCTTAGAAATTTTTTAATATGTGGGCTTTATCCCTCAGAGAAATGGGTGAAAAGACTGGAATGTTATACTAGTTCTCTTCTACCTAGACTAACTCTATAAGAAAATCTTATGGGTGTAGGGGATAACTATGTAGGGTACAACTATGTAATTTTGGTTATTTTAGATATAGATAGTTTGGTAGTAATTTTATGCATTTAATGTGTGTTTGTAGTTGTAGCTACAAATATGTACTTCTCCTATTTTTTAATAAAATAAAAAGTTTACATATATAAGATTTAACTTTGGTTAATTGATCAAATTCAATCGACTTTTTGAGTATATTGATATAGTTCTTATTTTTGTTGAAAGTTCTATTTATTTTCATTCAACTATGTGCTTCATTAAAATAGGTAGCAATATGATAGAACAATCAAAGTAGTATATGGTGGGTGAGGAAAGACTATTTGAATTAGTGCTCCCTATAGAATTGTAGGTAGCAAATAAACCTTTTGTTTAATCAATATATCTATGAGGATGCTAACACCCCTAGTGAGATGATGCTAATAGTGGCCTCACCATAGCATATTGATTGGCATTACAGGCATATTGGCACTGCAACTTATTGAGTTGCGTGCTACTAGGGGAGGGGATGAAAAGGTATGGGTGGGTAAATTTACCCTTCAAATAGTGTAACATTGGATATCCTACCCAAAATGGTACCAAAATTCTATGGGTGGGTAGATTTACCCTTTAGACACTGTAACTCTCCAACTCAAAAATCTCTATTGCGAAGGCCCTTCCTAAATGAGGATGTTGGTAGTGCCCTCAAGAACCCCACAGTCAAAAGAATGAGGATGTTGATAGTAACCTTGAAAAGGGGTAACCATCACGACAGACATGAAGGTTCCATTTTGAGCCTATGGTTGATAGGTGAGGGTAAGGGATTTACTCTAACTGAAGGTTCCAGCTCATAAGGGTAAGAGGTTGGGCAACCAGAATTTACTCCAAAGAGGAAGCATAAAGGTTGGGGTATTTTTCCACTTTGATCGAATGTAGAGCCACCATTCTAATCAATAATGTTCATATGCCCTACATAGTGAGGTTCATAGCACTTAGGCCAAGTGAAAATATAGGGGTCTACTTAGATTATGCCTTTGAAACATATTTTAAGGAAGATGGCCTCTTTCATATACTTGAATTTGAAGATATGAGTGATCAAATGTTGTTCAAGTTTCTAGAGCATTTAGCCATACATGCTGATCAAACTAATATTCAAATAGTTTACTTCCATAACTTGTCACAATTTGATGGTATTCTATTAATGAAATAGTATGCTTCTCATGCAGAAAAGGGATCTAGTATCAAAACTCTCATGAGAAATCTTAGGCTTTATGAGTTATCAATTTGTAAGGAAGATAAACAGTTGTTCCATCTAAGAGATTCATAGACTTTATGTCTGCACTTGGGCTCTAAAGGATCTATCCCACATGATGACTTGCAAGTGTTGAATCTTCAAGATCTTAGAAAGCAATTGTATGAGTATATGATACAAGATATTCATTTGTTAGGTGCTTTTATTCTTAAGGTACAATATATTTATTGGAATAAGTACAAATTTGATATTGAGAATCGCTTGACATTGTCAGCACTAGCTATGACCATTTATTGTATGTGCTATTACGACCCAATTAGTTGGCCTATCAATATCCAAAGTAGGAACAAAGATACATTCATTTGGTGTTGGTATTAGGGAGGCCATGCTGATATGTATAAACCATATGGTAAAAATCTATGCTACTATAATGTCAACTCATTATACCTATATATCATGAAATCTTGCCCTATGCCTAGGGGTATGCCTA
Organism: Cupressus sempervirens; assembly: GCA_028749045.1. Taxonomy (NCBI): domain Eukaryota; kingdom Viridiplantae; phylum Streptophyta; class Pinopsida; order Cupressales; family Cupressaceae; genus Cupressus; species Cupressus sempervirens. The sequence goes on along the minus strand of CM053783.1, from coordinate 585,971,836 downwards.
TATAGAATGCTAATTTGGAAGGCCAGGAATTGTCAAACTTGTATGGATTTATTGAAGCTTATGTAGTGTGTCCTAGTACCACCACTTGACCATTTCACCATATAGGGATCATAATGACACTTTACTATTCCCAACTGGTAAATTTGTTAGCATGTATTTCAGCGAAGAATTGATTTATGCATGTGACTTGGGTTACAATATCTTCCCAATAAGGGGCTACTTGTTTGAGAAGAATCCTAGTCCTTTTAATAGCTTTGTGACATCTCTCTACAGGAAAAGGCAAGAAGTTAAGCTATCCGGTGATGATGCTGTGGCTTATGGCTACAAGATCTTCATGAATTCATTCTATGGTAGATTCGGTATCAACCCCAAAAGTACCATAATAGAGGTATGCAATAGGGATAGATATGACTATTTGACATAGAGGGACAATTTGATCTTTGGGGACAAGCTGAGCAAACAATACTAGATCATAAGTTACATTGGAAATATGAGAAATGTTGAGGACAAAGACTGGAATCCTCCAAAGATCTTGGCTATTCAATTGATACTAACTTTGCCATTGTAGGAAGTCCTCTCCTAGAAGATGAAATCTCTCCCACTGAATTGGGTAAGCTAAAGATGGAGCCCCTCCTTGTAGGGGCCATAAAATTCTAGGCCCCACAAAATAATCCATACCATACCCTACCATAAAATTCTAGGACTAGGCTAGGCCTCTCCTTTACCCCCTAAAAAAATTATTTTAAGGGAAACCCATACCATACCCTACCTAAAATGATACCCTGAGCCCCATAAAATTCTAGACCATACCTAACCTACCCTAAAAATTCTAGGGTTAGGACTAGTGCTAGGCTACGGATATGTTTAGGGCCCATACCTAAAAATTATAGCCCATAACCATAGCCATAAAAGCCCCCATTATTTTGATAGGCACCCCTCACCCCCCACCCTAAAAAAAATATTGTAAATTATTGTCCAGGGCCCATAAAATGGCTAGGAGGGCCATAAAATTATAGGCCATAAATATCTTTTAGGCTAGCCCCCCCCCATAAAATTCTAGGCCATACCTAACCTAGCTAAAATTCTAGCGCTAGGGCTAGCCCATAAAATTATAGGGGGCTTGGGCCCCCATAAAATTATAGGCCATACCTAACCTACCTAAACATTATAGGGCTACCTCACCAAATAAAGTTCTAGGGATATAGCCCATAAAATTTTAGGAGGCTAGGCTAGGGGTTAGGTCCCTCCTTTACCCCCTAAAAAAATTATTGTAGGGGAAACCCATAAAATTATAGGCCCCTCCTTTACCCCCTAAATAGATTATTTTAGGGGAACAAATAAAATTCTAGGGCCCTCCCTCAAAATATGGCTTTCCCATCACCAATAAATTCTAGGGAGGCCCTTCCCTACCCCTAAAATATGATTGATTATAAAATTTTAGCTAACCATACCCTACCATACCCTATCTAAAATTATAGCCCATCCCATAAAATTATAGGGATAGGGTCCACACCCTACCATAAAATTCTAGGTTAGGCTAGGGGGCCTTCCTATAAAAAAATGGGCATAAACCATATACTACCATAAAATTCTAGGCTAGGCTAAGGGGCTAGGGCCCCCCATAAAAATTTAGGTTCTATTATTGTAAGGGCAATGACATCCACCTTAGTGGTTACACCCTACTCCCTAACCCCGAAGCTATCCATGTAACCCTTGAGAATAGTGGGTTGCACCGATCCTGCTTTACATGCCTTGCTACCCCCTACAATTCTATGGGCCCAAACTCCACCACAGTAGCCACTACTTACTTAGGGCTCCTGAATAGAGGTGCACTTTCTTCAAGCTTCCAGACCTTTTTGGTTAGCAAGATCAAGACTACCCCTTGCACCAAGGTTGTGGTTGCCTACTATTATTCTAAGGCTTTGTCTTAATAGGAAAGCACTGATTTATGAGTTTATGCCTACCCATAGAATACTAGGAGTGACCATAATAAAATTATAGGCTTCTTGAGAAGAGTTGAACTCCTCTGCCTATAGAATGGTAGGGCTCCAACCTAGTCCAATGCTCCACCCTTCTATTAATGGCAAGGTATGTTGAGTGTTGGTAGTTCAAGAATGAGCTTTCCATTATGGGCACCATTTATGTTAGGCATGTTTTCTATTGCCAGGTGAAATAGCTATAATGAACTCACAAACAACTACACAATAGCGATTTGGCTCAATCAAAGTTGGTGAAGATTTAGACCCATTATTCTGGCTCAATCATTATCCAATCCTTAGATCTGAGTAGAACCCTACTATTCTAATGGCACTTTGCTATCTCTGTTGAGTAGAGCCCTACTATTCTAATGGCCCCTTTGATGAGTAGCTTAGTATTCTAGATAATACATTTGGCTCAATCAATGTTGATACTAGATCAAATTGGGTAGAGCCCAAGGGCCCTACTCTCGTAATGGGCCCCACTGCCCATTTAATCTTCATTGTGGTGGTCCTATCTGAGCAGTCAATTTGATACACTACTAATATAGCTACTATTTTTGCGAATTGTCCTACTATTTTATGGGGTCCTACTATTCTATTCTAAAGGGCTTTCTCAACTTAGTTGTAAGATTGTGATGGAGGTGACAACTATCTATAGTTGAATTTAGTTAACTTTTCGAACCAAAATGTTGCTTATGATTCCCACCCACCCACAAACCATCTTTCTTGCTCCCCTACCCCTGTATTAGGGGAGATAGTGAGCTAGTTGAGGCCCCTCTATGTGGGTGGGTTTAACACTAGTGGGGACTTGTGCATGCATGCAAAATCAGCCTGCATCTTCATCGATTGCCCAATAGAATAGTAGGGGCCCTCGGTCTAAAATTCTATGGGCCCTACTATTCTATGGGAGTCGATCTAGTTAATTATTCTAATCTTGATTTAGTCAAGTTGATTCATCAGTTGAACTAGTACCAATAATAGTAGACCCAGTGCTTGATCTAGCACTACTAGTAGATCCTATAGATCAATAACCAATAGTAGAAGCAAAGATAAGAGTCTAGCTATAAGTTGGTCCATATGTTGATTTAGTCATTTAGTGAGATCTAGTTGGTCCAATAGTTTGTACCAATGCTCATTTATCCTCATCTAGCATACTTCCAGTAGATTCTGTTGATGCAAAACCAACATAAAGAAAGTAGAAGGGTGATAGATACATACCCATTACCATTACCAATAGCATATCTAGTATCAAACCTAGCAGTAGACCTAGCAACATGTATAGAGAAATAGGTAGCAAATATAGATATAGATATAGTTCCCCCCCAGGCAACAACACCAACATTAGTACCTGTAGAAGCACTCGTAACAAAGGTAGAGATAGCACTTGTAGAGCCATATGTATGATCCAGTTGCCATGTAGATAGTAGGGGGCAACCTATAGATAGTAAGGGGATCCACTAGTACTCATACCAGTACTGCCACCAGTCACAAGGTAAGCATAACTAGTAGAACCATAAGCACCACCTTGCTAAGTATCTAGAGTATATATAAAGAGTGAAAGCACTAGTATAAGCATAAGTTACTCTAGTTGGATGGAACCAATCAGAATAGAACCCCTCATATTGCATGCTAGTGCAATAGGTAAGAGGAGATAGTTAGGGTGGGCGGGTTCAAGTGGGAATATAAGTAATCTATCTATCTATATTTATGAAGCTCACCATAAGGAACTTGAGTTACTCAACTACCAAGACCCCCAAGAGACCCTTCAAGATCAATAGGCACGAACTATGCTTTTATTACTGACTTAGGGTAGCGAACCCAACCAACTAGGATAGGTGGTAATGAAGGACTTATTGATTTATTAATCACACCCAACCATAGCCTCATCTCTACCTGATGCAATAGGGCCAAAAGAGAAAAATGCTAATGCATGCAGAGGTAGGATCAAATGGTGGCTTGAGGGCTCCTAGAGTGGAAGAGATCTATTTAAAGGAGGGGGGGGGGGGGGGTGTTCCTCGCTTCTAAATTATTGAGAGTGGTTGGCATAGTTGGTGACAAAGATAATGCTAGATTCCTAGGTGGGTTATGGGCAAACTAGAATTCTTGGGTTGCCCCCCCTCTATATAATTGGCGAGGCCCCTACAATAATCTAGAAGGTACCCCTACCCCACCCCACCCCACCCCCACCCCACTATTTTAAGGGAAGGGAAGGGTAGAAAAAAATGGCTACATCCATACCTAAAAATTATAGGGCTAAGGGCCTATTATTTGTATTGTAAGGGCCCTGTTGTCACAGAGGTTTGCACCCTTGTCCAAAGTCTTACCTAAGGAAAACCTTGTGAAACATGGAAATAACCTCCAAGCTGTTGGACTTGAACTATGAGGTTGAATCTTTGGAGAAGGTCGGCTTCCTCTTACTATCAGGTTACACCTAACTATTCTTGGAGAGGAAAAGGGAGAAGGAGAGCATGAAAGCAAATCTACCTATTTCGATCTAAGGAGGTGATGAACCAAAATAGAGTGTTCAAACCAATCTTTGCCCATACATGCACTATTGAAGCATTATGACACCAAAAGATATAAATGTTCAGACTTGTTTTAATCTAACAACCACATGCAGATCAAAAAACTAGAATGAATGACACAAGGAAAGAGAGATTCACTTATATATCATTCATAGGTCAAAGAGATACAGCCATGCAGATCATATATTTCTACAAAACATCAATGAGAGGCAAAGGAATCTTTCACTTTCACACCAATGGCTGAAGGAGATAAGCATGATGTCATTCAGTTTAGAGGCAAAGGGAATTTTACACTGAAGATTTGCAGAGCAATATTTGAGAAATTAGTGAAGGTTCGATCCTTACAAATTTTACAAAAATTGCCTTTATAGTTTAGGCATGACTGAGATTTTTCCAACTAACATTACTCTACAACTACTGCCATTAAGCCCTTCAAAGAATAATCATGGAGATCCAGATGCAAATCTAATCTAAGCATAGATCTAGATGCAATGATATCTAATCTCTATGGAAATAGGGCCATGAGAAGATAGAAACAATGCCATTAAATAGTTCTGACTAGGTAGATAGATTGGATCAGGGGTGGTAGAGTGTTCCTTTTTGTTTTGCATTCACTCAAAAGTGGTTGGAATCGATCATGAGGGTTAGATTCATGCAAAAATCCTAGTTTTCCTTCATTTATAACTCATGAATTAGTAGGGTCAGTAGGTCAACTAGACACTGCAATGAGAATGAGCCACATGCACTAATGATCTTTTATTTTTTTGCCACCTCGTAGGGGTCTTCCCAAGTTGACCATCCTTTTTTAAACTAACTGTGCCATCCCAAAACCTTGACCGTGGTGGTTACACTAACTATTAGTACTGTTGATACCCTAGCTGGGTCGTCAAGACACATGCCCTTCATGCGCTTCCTCGCAATTTTTATTCTCCTTGCATCTTGATAAAGCGGGAAAGCCTTGGTCATTGATCTCGAGAAGATCTTCTATATTCTACATTTGGTCACATAATCCAAGCCCATGACACTTGGCACCACCTCTGCAACTTGTACAACAACTCAACATGATGCAGCACCACCTAGCATCACCTGACAACTCATGAAGAGATAGGCCCCACAAGGACACACGACAACAAAGCACTTCCTCGCAATATTTAAAATCTTTGCATCTTGATAATGCGGGGAAGCCTCAATCGTGGATCTATTTGCATCAGATAGTGAGAATTCTTCACACATCACCCTACGAGAAGGGCAGGCCTGTGATGTCATTCCTTCCATGTGTCACAAGGAGGCATGCCCACATTTTTTAAAACCCTCGCAACTTCATATTGCGGGCATGTAGTATCTATAGATCTTGGGGAATCTGATAGCAGAAAAGTTACAAGCTGATGACAATGGACTTTAGGAAATATGAAATAATATAAGGTTTGGTCATTTACTTTTTAATATTTCCCAAGCACTTAAATAATATTAAATATGGGAACTAGCCATTAGGTAGGCTAAACTTTTGAATTCAAACTTGGCAGGGGCGAAATAAGATAACAGGCTCCAAATAGATTATTATAAGGGAACTACCTATAGACCTAGGGTGTCTAGGCCATCTATACTATCTATGTAACATGTGCACCTTTCCACCCTTGATGGATGGGGCATTATATAAGATAGGGCACTACACTCTAGAGGATAGGGCCCCACCTACCCTATCTTATATAGTGGCCCTCCCAATCTCAACAAGAATACCAAGAGCTCACTATAAAACTTGTGACAACAAGATAGACATTCAGGGATGGCCCTACTATTCTATGGGATGGGAACTTCTATAATAAGTTCATAATGGGTTAGGGATAGGTACTAGTGTAGGAGAGCTCCTTACCCCATTATCTAGGGTAATAAAAGCTTTATCACATCTTCCCTACAATTTTATGGGTAATACCTTCCCACCAAGTTAGGTAGGTTCATCTAGAGTAGGGTAGGCTCCCCCAATAGTAGGGATAGCTAGGTAATTGAAATCTAAGGGGTACCCTACTTTACAGATAGGCATTGAGTTCGCAGGGATACCCCCAAGCAAGAGCAGTCAGTTGACCCATAACTACAAATAGGCATTGAGTTGATCTGGTGGAACTATTGACTTATGAGGGCTATATAGGTAAGTGGTTCAGTAGCCCAAAAGCAAGAGTGTGCCTTAAAATAGTGGAGGGTGCCCAAAAGAAAGAGTGGTGATTTGGGCCTATAGAGAGAGTGGTGACCATAAAATTCTAGGCTCGGTACTAGAGCAAGAGTAGTTAGTTGCTCCCTACTATTCTATGGGGCTTAGTGCCATGGTAGGGGTGGAGACCTACCATTCTATAGGACATAGATTTGGATCATCCATTTCTACATAACATGTGACCCTTGCACACACAGTGTTGCATTCCATTTGCTTACATCACTGCAAGTGCAAAGGTATAACATTAGTCATTCAACTATATTCAATCATAAAATAGTAGGGGCATTGTGGGTGGGTGTTCAATGAAGGTTAGTATCAGTGAGGCTTGGTGTCAAGCATCCATAGAATTTATAGGCCCTTAGAATAGTAGGGGAATAATCACCATAGAATAGTAGGGTAGGGTCTCACCTCATTCCTTATGGTCCTATTCCTTTTGTTTCAGATCCACCTACCCATAGGCAAAATAAAGATCATATGGGAAACTTTCTTTTCCCCTTATAATAGTAGGGGCTATCAAGGGGGGAAATTGGGGTTTTAGTAGGAGATCAGTCCTTTCCTTCCTATTTGCTAGCTAAGATCATGTGGGAGGGTTTGATCACTTCATTCTAATCCCCTCTTCATACTTGATCTTCTCTATACATGATACACCTACCAAATTGGGTTGTTCTTGCCAAATTGAGTCTCGTGGGTGGGGGTGTACAAATCTATAGGAGTGGGCCCCAACTATAATTATTATTAACCCCTTAAAATTTTAGGGCAGCTAAGTAGAATCCTAAATGGAGTGAAGGTTATAGGCACTCATCATCTCTCGTTATGGCCTAGAGGGAGTTCAACTAATCCAAGTCCTTTGCACTAGCATAACTGAAAATGTGAGCCACCCCAAATGACTAATATGATTGGTATCCGAGAATGAAAAATTCATGTTAGCATGGCCCCCCAATGTTTGGGCCTTAGAATAGTAGGGGGTCACCAAGATGAGGTCTTCTTACATACTTACTATACCAGAGAGGATTAGAGATGTGTTATATCTCTATCTAAGTGTCCAAATGAAGGGTGTACTAACCCTTTGCCATAGTAGGACATAACTCGACTTGTGCATCATGGCTTTACTATTTTATGGGAGCAAGCATTGACCCACAAGATAGGAAGAAAGAAAGCTATCTACTATAGCCTTAACCTTGAAGGCATAGACCTTGATTAACTCTAGGGGTGAGCACCTCTCCTTGACTTCTTTCAATGCTACATGGTGAGTGGGATGAGAGGCTCTATCACTCCCATCCACCACTACTTAGCACCCCTCAAGAGGTATATTATCATAGGGTCCCACCATAGAATTGTAGGGGGCCCACTTAAATTAATAAGTGCCCTAATATTCTAAGGATCCATTCATTAATGCCCCTACTTTTCTAAAGGGTTGAGCTGGGGTTAATAATGGTTGGGGCTTTGGCTAAAATAGTGATAGAATCAAGTCCCTATTATTCTGACAGGAACAATGAATCTATGATTGGTGGTTGGGAACATATCGTCATATCTATCTCCTTATTTGGCAGTGGAGTATGAGATAGATATGCGTCATAGCCCCTTCTTTTATAGAAAAAGTCATGAAATATCTATTGATTAATTTGGCAAGTGGTAGTTATAACATAACACTAATTCATTACTGGTGTTTTGGATTGGTGGGGGGCCCTACTATTCTAAGGGACAACTAGTATTAATCTAGTATGGGGGTGCCCTACTATTCTAAGGGCCAATTGATATTGATCTAGTAGGGGGGAAACTTACTATTCTAAGGGCCAACCGATATTGATATGGTATGCAATGCCTATGATAGAATTGTAGGTCAATGAATGAATGATGGGAGCCTCAACATCCAGAATTGCTCGGGGGCCCCAACATCTAGAATTACCCTATGCTTCCATGGGTGAGATGACTTTAGCATCCAAAACTACCCTATGCTTCTTATGGTGGTTCAAATAAAACCTATGGGAGAGTAGATAGTAGAGGGGTGGAGAGAAGGTGGACTGGATAGACCATGTTATTTCCAGTGTCAAATGCTATGTATCTTCATGCCTATGTATCTACATAAAAGTTCATTTCTACCCATTAGGATAGTAGGGCCCTATTCTTATTAATAAAGCACCTTCAAATCAAATAATATACTAGCCCAGTAGACTACCTATAGAATGGTAGGGGCCTAACTTTCCTACCTTTAGAATAGGAGGGGCCATCCTAATGAATAATCTATTTATGGGGAATAGTAGGGGCCTGACAGAGATAGTTGGCCAACATGCATAAAGCATGATTACTCCCATTTTCCAGTTAGCCACTTCTTTTAATACCTCAAATGTATGGTTTATTTAGTGCCACTAGGACCAACTGACCCTACTATTATATGCACATGCTACTATTCTAATAGGTGGGCCCTCCATCTAAGTAATTTTGTGATACTAAGCTCTTGTTTTGATATAACTAGAATATCCAGTGTTCATCAGAAATGTTATCTTTGAACTGTACCTAGGCTATCTTTCCTACAACATTAGTGAGCCCCCCTACCCCCTACGCCCTACCCCCTACTATTATAAGGTAAGGTTTTCCTAGACACCTATAGAAAATATGGGGGTAGATCCATAAAATTATAGGGCTGCCTATCCCCTATAATTTTATGGATTGGTAGAGCCATAAAATTATAGGGAAGATAAGGTTCACCTAGAAAAAAATGGGTAGATTATTCCCCTATTATTCTATGGGCCCTCCACTATTTTATGGTTTGAGAGGGCTTGCCCTCTAGATGTAACATGAAAACTCTTAATTAATTTGTGGCTCCCCCTAGCCTAAAATTTTATGGGTTTAGGCCCTACTATTCTAAAGGCCTTAGAGTAGTAGGGCCCATAAAATTCTAGGCCACCTAATGGCTACCATATAATAGTAGGGGCCACCCACCACCCATGTTATGTATAGAATTTGGTGCGAAGCCCATAAAATTGTAGAGTTAGCCATGCCCCTAAAATATGATTGATTGATTATTTAATAGGCAGAGTTCTCGACCCTACCTCACCTCAAAATTCTATGGGGCAGAGTGGAGTAGAGTGGATAATAAGGGAGGAAGGGCCTTATTAACATTTAGTTTATCCAAATCCCTATTCCCTCATAGCTTAAAGTGCTAGAAGAGGGGATGGTGTGTCAGCTAATAGAAGGGTAGTGGGGCTATTGTATCCATCCCACCAACCCAGCTAGTCCCATAGAAGAATCAATCAATCACCCATGGCATGCAAAGTTGCCTCCCCCACCCATACTTTCCATTTGTAAACATTGACCACCTAAATCCCCATATCTCTATTGTATCTTGACAATAGTCTCTTTGCTACCCGCAAATCTTGACTATATATTCATACAAGCATATTGAGATCTATATATAGAGAGAGAGAGGAAATGAAACTAGAGCAATCATGCGCCAACTAGATCAAATCACTTATTTCACACAATTGTTCTAGATAAGTATTTCTATTCTTGGATTCATTGTTTGGGCTCATCATATGTTTCCCACTACTCTATCTGAAATGTTTGATGCTTCTTGCACCTTCTTGTTCCATAGTCCATTGTTGTCATTTTTCCCATTTCAAGTACTATAATTTATTTTTATTTTCATAATTATTTTTTCTAGTGGAGAGTTATCATTTAGAATCTTGTTGTTCTATTGGTCACTGCAAAAGTATGTCCTTGTTGTAGTGCCCAAATGATATCATTTTCTTCTTTTCATTATCTTTCATTTTCTATGTGGTTGGTTTATAGTTATGGTAGGGCTTACTATTATCAATCTAGTCCCCAAAGGTTTGGTCGAGTTTGATATGGTGGCTCTTAGGGTACAAATAGATGGAATGCTTTTTGACTTGAGGCTAGATCTCTTTAATTTATATATGGAGAAAAAAAAATGGAGTTTAACAGGATCGACGTGATTATCAATGGAACCCTCAAAATGATCAACCTGACCCAGGCTAAACCACCTAATGATTCATTGACTCCTTTGGCCTCCCCTTAGCCTACATCAGGAACTCCCCTCCTGAAATTAAGAGCCTTCCCCTCTCTCCCACTCAAGTTCCCCAACATTTAGATCAATTTGTGACAAGTGAACACATAGACAAAATTTTAAGCCAAGGATTCTTATGGGGGGTAAAAGGGCATACCCCTAACATCATTTTTGTTGATCAGACCACCTACCCTACTAGGAACTTTCTATTTACTTTGAGCTCATTCAAGCTCAAAAATCTATACCAAGATGGGGAATGGTGATGCTTAGGGGAAGGATTCTATGTTGGGTTCAGGTGGCACCATTTCCAAGATGCACTCAAGCTAGAAATGCTTGCAAGAATTTATGGGCCCAATCCATGTCCAATTACTTAATGACAATAGAATAGTAGGGGGAACAATACCATAGAATAATAGGGGCCAGTGAATGTAGTGGAGAAACGTAGCTCCAAAATATATTCTAATGGCACTGAATGATTACAAACCTAGGATAGATTATGAGCTTATAATGGGTCTTAGGCTCATTTGCCCCTACCCCTAGCTTAGAAGTGTGTAGAATGGGCAACGAAATCTATCATATCAAGTGGTTTTTTTTGTGGGTTGGGTGTAGGGAGGGGGAAGAGTGAGGTGGGTCCCCCCTATTGTTCTATTCTATAGTTGTCAGATCACTAGTTTTCAGTATTTTCATGGTTGAGGTTCCCTAGAAAATTGTGGGTGCCTATCAAATGGGGGGAGAGCCGAGCGAATAATAGTTGTAGGGGGAGGGAAAATCCTTAGAATAGTAGGCAATTCTATTCTAAGGACCCCCCTACAATGAAAGAATGGGGACCCATGCATGTAGAAACATATTATGTCTACATTGCTTTGTGAATAATATGAAAAGGGGCCCCATTCTATAGTAGGGGCAACCCACTTTCTACAATCGTGAAAGTTGGTGATGGTACCATTCAATTGCATTTTTCTAAATTTCCCCATGTGTTCTGCCATAGAATTGTAGGGGGTCGACCACTCTTGGGGACCCCTACTATTAAAGGGATAGGTTTTGATGAGGTGGGAGATCCAGTATCACTCTGACCTTCCTTTATAATTGAGAGGTGCCCCTACAATTTAGCTGGGGGTGTGTGGGGTTGGAACTATAAAAAACCTCCCACCCTGATTCCCTATATAATGTGGAGCCCATAAAATTCTAGGGCCTACAATATTGTGAGGATGGCCTACTACTCTATTCTATGGGCTATGGGTGATTTCAAGTTAGCCAATTCCCCTACAACTATAGTAGTTGAAAGGGCCGCAATAGGGTGGGGGCCCCCTACTATTCTATGGTAGGTCACAGTGGGTGCCTACTATTCTAAGGCCTATAGATAGTAAGGATCCTAATCCAAAATGAAGGATTTAGGCCCTTACTATCTATAGAGGCTTTTATATTCATGTTACCCCACCATTCTATAGGGAATTTCTATCTCCAAAACTAACAACTATCTATGTATCTATCTATCACAATGCCCCCTACCCCTTATTGTTTGAAAGGTAAGGTGAGAAGGCTAATGCCATCTTGCAAGGGGGAATAGCTAGGGTGCCTAGGAGGGTTTCAATAGTTGTTTTTGGTGGCATTAATATAATAATAGGCTCTTTTGAAATGGGTAGCAATGCTTTCTTTCATTAGCTCTTTTGAGAAACCTATAACTGAACCTACCAACAATCCAGTACGCCCAACCTAATAGAATAGAATAGAAGGGCCCAAAAAAATAACCTAACCAACTAGTCCTACCAACACCCCATTCGAACACCCAACATCAGGTGGGAGATTCAGATCTGCCATAGTACCAATCAGACGGGGATATACAAGAACAAACTCACTCGCTGAACCCCTAGGAACCCCGGTCGGTTGATTCTTTTATTCAAACTAGTTTTAGATGGGCCCTGTCCCTTACTATTCATAAGGAAAGTCCCTACAATTCTCATGGGCCCATCCCAAAATTAGGCTTAGGCAACATTTATGCCCTACTATTCCCTCAAGAATAAATGACATCTCTTCCTAGGTTATACTGAATGTTCACTGAATAAAGGATTCTGAATAATCTATTTATGCAGGGGCCCCACTATTCTATAGGATTTTCCCCACCCCATAAAATAGTAGGGCCATAGCCTACAATAATAAATCTATTTTAAGGGGAGGGGCCCCTATAATTTTATGGGCTATCCCTAGAATTTGAAGGTATGGGACCCTAGAATTTTGGAGACAGACCCTAGCCTTAGCCCTAAAATTTTATGGGTTAGCTGGAATAATTATCCCTAAACATATTATTTATATACCTATAATTTTATGGGGCTAAATAATCTATTTTAGGGGTGTTATGGAAAGTTATGGTACTAGAGTTATGCCCATAGAATAGTAGGGCCATGATGGATAGGTGTGGATGATTGTATATCCATCCATGAGGCCAACTTGCAATCTAAATGGAGTGGGCCCTACTAAAGATAGATTCATTGAAACATTTTGTCTATTCAAGAAATTATATTGTAGGTTGCTAGATGTACCATGCTTGATGTACCAATCCGTGATGTGTCACACTCTATGGCTAGAGTGTGATTTGTGAGGGAGAGAGCATAAATGCACTCAACCTATCAATGCATGTTGGATGTAGAGTGTTGCACTCAACTACTCTTACTAGTTATTATTGTTTGATGTCTCCTACTATTTTATTTTAAGGGGTGGCTATAGCCCTGTGGGGACTCTTGTAGTTTAGTACGTTCAGAATGTCAAGCATCGATCCATAATAGCTTATTAAGTAGGGCTCACAATAATCTCTTTGGGGGGCTAGGTTCCTCGATTCTAGAACTATTTTAGTGCCTCCTACTATTGCCAATAAAATAGTAGGGGCCTCATAGATGAATTAGTCTCATATAATTTTGAGGGCCCTACTATTCTAATGGGGCCCACTATAATAATAGGGGCTCCGATGGATAGTTGCTAGAATAGGGGGGAAAAGGGCCCCAAGCTAGGGTTTTATGAATGAAACCATTAATGAATGCCCCTTGGTTTAGATTAATGAACTAATTAATTAACCCTACTATTCAGGTGCCTATATAAATGGTGCGGTAGGTGAGACCCCTACTCGCTATGGACCTAAAGGGGTGATGCCACCATAGGGTAGTAGACAACTTTTGGATAATGTATTAAAGACACTAACATGCTGGCATTTGAATCCTTCTACTCCAGTTGGTTCTTCTCATCGTCATGGGTTACACCATCAACGTTTCCATTGCTAGTGGGCTAGGTGATCTAAAGCTTGCTTGGCCCCTCTCTTTGATCTAATGTTGCTTCCCCCTAGGCAAGGTAAGGAGAGAAGGGCAGACAAAAAAAGATTCCCTAGAAGACTTGGCGAATGATCCCTATAGATTATAAGGTGAGAGAATAAATAGGGCTTCTACAATCATTTGTATAGGTGTGATGAAATAGAAAACCACCTATGATCCATGAATCTTTGATTGGGAAATCGTATAATGAGAATGTGCCCTGACCCCTACTATTCTTAGCTGTGAGAACCTGAGTTGCCCTCAAGCAGGGTGATAAATGCAAGCTTTAATACAATAATTAGGGCATTTCACAATATAATAACATGACCCAAGTATTATGTTCTTGCCCTTTCAATGCCCATTATTCTATAGGCTCACCGTGACTGCTAATATAGTTATAGTAGGGCAAATGGACCTATTCTATTATTGGCTATGATGCTTCAACATAAACTAGGCCACAAGTCAAGTGGTTCCTTGGGATCAATCAAGCTGCCACCCTAGCCCCCTCACCCCTTGGATCTAAAATGGATGATCCATGGATCTTGAACTAACAAGGATGCTAGGTGGGCACTCAAACTGGTATAGGCAATATTACTGGTAAGCTGATAGCTCTGCTACTAGATATGGATCTAAATATGATTCTTCAAGGTGTCAACTAAGAAATTAGCATTATCAATTGCTTATGTAAGCCCTTTAGAATAGTAAGGGGGCTCCCTTATAATTCTGTGGTGGCTACTTATATCTATACTTGATAAAGGAGGGGAGACTCCATGTTTGAACTCCACCCTTAGAATAGTAAAGGTCCACCATCCATTAATACATCTATAACAACATGCCATCTCTACCCTTTAGAATGAGGAGTTAACTTATGGATGGATGCATGCTCTCACTTTCTCACTTTAGTGAGTGTCATTCATAGAGAGTCCTCATAAGCTATGTTTGAAGATTATGTGCCAATAGAATAGTAGGTCTTGTTAGGAGAGGGTTGAAAGCAGAAGAGGGTGAAACTGCTAAACTCTCCTCCTTTATTCTGGCACCATCTATTACGTATGGAATAAGATGTGAGTGCTAGTGAACCCGAGCCTCCATTAGCAAAGTTACCAAAGAAGTAGGTCTTGTCTTTAGATTTAGGGGGCCTTCTTCTACTTCATTATTCTGTAGGGTGATAACTATGCCCCCCACCCCTTTGTGAATAGTAGGGGAGATACCCTGATAGAATTGTAGGTCTCACCTAAAATTCTATGGGTCCCTACTGCCCTTAAAAATAAAAGGGAATTCCTCCTATACCATAGAATAGTAGGGGTAGCCAAGGCCCATAAAATTTTAGGGCTTGACTATAGTAGATTAATGATGCTTGCTAGCCCTTTAGAATAGTTGGGGGCTACCCCTTAAAACCTCCAGCCAAATTGGGCAAGAATCCACCTAAATTTGAGGAACCCCCATTATAGTTAAGGTAGGGGGCCTGTAGGGGGGCAAGTCCATATAATTTGAGGGAATCAACCTACTAGCCTGGAGGGGCCTACTATCTTGAAGCTAGAATAAGCTAGGTCCCTCAATAAGAATTGTAGATTAGTTGAGGGGCCCACACTAATTAATCATGCTAGAATAACCTACTAATAAAAGCAAGATATATAACCCACTTACTTGAATCAACAACTATAATAGCATCATTCTAGCACCCTATAGGCTAGCAAGTTATTCTAATGGGTTGATTCCCACCCAATTCTATGGGAAATCAAGCCCTAGAGGTGGGAGGAGGAGGCTGGGATTGATTAATAAGGTGGGTGAGGGCATGTAGGGCCCTACAATTCTATGGGCGAGTAGCTCACTAGTATAACCCCCAATCCCATAGCCCTACTATTCTAAGGGGAGGGGCCTAGCCCCTAAGAGCTATGGTAGGAGGCTATAGATTGGGAAGTAGGGTGGGAACTATAGTGCATTGGTGGGTGGCCCCTACAATTCTATGTGGTAAATTTGTGTGTGCAAAGTTGAACCTCGTCTACCAATTTGTTTCCCAATCCAATAAAAACTATTACCCAAACCATGCTATTTCAATTTAACTTCATATATCCAAACCTAGTTGTAAAGCAAAACCCCCTATTCACATGTAGGGGAACCTCCTACTCTTTGAAGGGCTTTCACCCACCCTGCAGGAGGAGACTAAGGGGTTTGCTAACCTATACTAAGTGACAAAACTATACTAGTTGTTATGTTATCTAACTTGATCAGAACTTGAATCAATCAGGCTAGCCTAGGGGTGGGTAGGAGGAGATAGAGGCCTAAATGAAATCTATTATAATTCCCTCCCACCCAGAGTTCCCATATGACCTCCTTACTCATGCTACTTTTTGGCTAATAACAAGTTATCAGACCTTGCCCGTAGGGACCTAGCAATACATAGTTGTCAAGCTGGGTTTAGCCAAATCATGAAGAGCTCCTCAACATTGATGCTCTCATAGATATAGTTATATTAATAGGTATCCATCCATATTGATTAGTAGAGAGATATTGATAGATTAGTAGAGAGATTCTCCATCCGATATCATTTTCTATTATTATATGCGTTCCCCTACCCCTACTATTAATTAAGGGTAAGGGCTATGGTTATATCCAATCTTTCTTACTAGCTCTACTAATTCATTCTATGAAACCCATTTGGTGTGGGGCCTAGCTTGTTTGGGTTCTCTTCATCTTCTCTTAATGAATCTCTTATTTGGTGGCTCCTAAAGCCCATTAACCAACTAACTGTTAAGAGCCCTGTAAGGTTCAATGTGTTAGCTTCCCAATAACATGTTGCCTTCACTATTCATTGGGCACTATAGTTTATATCACTTATGCATAGATAAGGACAACTACTTGGATCAACTGGGTTAGCCTAAGACCCTGCTATTCTAAAGGTTGCCCTTACTAGTACAAGGGGTGTGTGGTAAATGATTATAACCCTCCCTATACATTCATAGGAAATATACATACCTCCCACAATATAAACCAAAGCCCTCTGTATTGGAAGGAAATAATAGAATAAGAGGTAAGAATTTGCCTTGGCCCTAGTTCTTTTTTTCATTCAGTCAGGAAGAATTCATTTAGGGGCTTATAATAATTTAAGGGGGCCCAACTAATAATAATTTAAGGTGAACTTCTAAATAGTAGGGGGTATGTAGGGGCCATGCCTAGCCCTTAGAATAGTAGGAAAGGGTAGACCATTGTAGGCCCTTGATTATTATTATATAGCCCATCCTCCTATATATCTTCGCTAGTGCTTGCAAGCTACCTTCCCTTCTCTCTATTTCCTACTACCCACCCTTGTTTCTTTCATGAAAAACAAGCAACTTGAAGAGCACCACATGGATGCACTTGCAAGAAAGATGAGTGATGGTAGGACTTCCTCAGTGGACACTGGCTAGTTAGCACATACATAGACTTGGACAAATCCCTTCCTTAATGAGTAGGTGATAGGCTGGTTAGTTGTTAAGGAAGAAGAGAAAGGTTTTCATACACCTACTCATTAAGGAAGGTTTTAGGGAAGGGGTTGCTCCCTTACCCTTATAATAGTAGGGGTAGGGGCTCACCTAGTGTTGTTCTAGGGAAGATTATTGTAGGGGCTTAGTTAAGAAAGAAAAGAAGCTAAAGTATATGTCATCTTCCATCTAGCCAGAAATATCATAGGCTTCTTTCATACTAAAATAGGATAGGTGGTGGGATAGATGTGATAGCCCTACTATTCTAAAGGCTTGATTCTATACGTAACATGCCTACTATAGTTTGGGAGAGCTCCCCCCCCCCCCCCCCCTCCCCTCTTTAGCCCCCTATAGATAAGTTGTAGGGCATAATTTTTGGGGGGTAAGGGAAACTATAATTTTATTTAGTAGCAAAACTCAATTATCTACTTTTTAAAATAGAATAATTATCTGCTTTGCTAGGGTGAGACCATTGCCTACAATTCTATGGGTAGTGGATATCAAATATTATCCACTGCCCTACAATTCTATGGGTAGCAATTGAGAAAGTCCCTACAAATTATGTTTGGATAATTTAGGCACAACAGTTTATAGTTAGGTTAGATGCCCCCTACAATTCTATGGGCCCCTATGGTAGCAGATAGTAGCTATTATCCAAGCTCCCATCCATTTTGCTTTCATATTGTCCCTAACCTCCTGTGTTATTGCCCTACTATTCTATGGGTCCCAGGTAATAGGTAGCAGGGAAAGCTACCCTTTGCACTTGTGGTGGCCTCCCCCTACCCCCTTAGGCCTATTATTATATTATTCAATCAATAGCTCCAATTAGTAGGTATTATAGAACTAGAGACTAAAGAGCAACCAGTTACCTGGTGACAATAGAGAAGTTGGCATTGGATTGTGAAAGAAAGAATGTTAGTAGACCCTTAAGAATGTTAGGTTACCTAAATGTTAATAATCATTCAACCTTTCTTGCAGCTATTAGCTAGCAAGTTGGACCCCACTACCTAAATTAGGCTCCCCTTACTATTCTAAGGGCCCTACCCCTACATACCTCCTACTATTGAAAGGGGAAATTATAGAAAGGAAAACCCTCATGATAAATGAAATATGTCTAGTAACTATAGAGTAGAGGGCAACTGGTCCTCTAGAAAGAACTAGCCTACAGTAATGAGTTCCCCTCCTTAAACTAGAGTGGGCAATGAACCCTTAGCTTCATTCCATTTAGTTAAGCATTAACCTTCAAATAGTAGGGGGCTCTAGAAGGTAGCTCTATGAGGATGGAGAAGCTAAGCTTCCTACCATCTAGTAGACTAGTTAATTACTATTGGGAGGCAAGGAGTGGGTGAGGGCAAGGAGAATCATGCTTTCTCTTTTCAAGAAAGAAAAATAGGGGCACCAACCAATCATTAACATAATATCCATCCAGCTGGGGGTGTGGGAAGGTCTTTGTTAAAACACCTAAACCTAGTATTCCTCTCCTCAACTTCATAAATGTGACCCCTCAACCCTTCCAACAAGATAGAAAGATAATTATCTTCTGTTGAGATTGCCCCAGTTGCATTTTAAATTGTTTTCTATTGTTGCTAGAACGAAAAGTTTCTTAGTTACATCCTTGCTTATTTAACCTTAATACCTTAACCAACCAATCTCCAACCACCCTACTATTCTATTATTCCCTACTATTCTAAGGACTCCATCATAGAAGAGCAGGGCTTTCCTTCTTGCCTCCCTACCCCCTACTATTATAAGGAAAGAGAAAAGTTGAGCCCCTCTTAGTGCATATACAGGTAGATTAATTAAAATGGAAGGAAGTCTTTCCTCTGCATGCATAAGAAAATTGGTCAGTGCAAACAAGTTATTAGTCATTGGGAGGCAGGGAGTTTGAGTAATTGGAGCTACTAGGGGTGTAATATTAGTTTGGCCATCCTAAACCTATAGGGGGTTAGGATGCATAGGTTTTTTGGGTGGTTTGGCTCCCAACTATAATACCAGCTACTCAGGGATAACCAACAAAGATCTATCTTTGGGCCACTTGACTAGCTAGAAAAGAAGGTATTTGTTTCTATCCTACTAACTGAGATAGACTAATAGTTTTTTAACCTTCAAAAAAGCATTAAGTGAAGTGTAAGCTGACTATCCTACCTTAGTGCAAGAAAATTCCCCTTTATAATAATAACCTCTATCTAGATTGTTCAAAAGGCCTATTATTTCTTTAGGCAGTCACTATCTAGCCATCCTTTGTTCTTGGACCATTTGGAATACACTCATCCCACACCTCTAGTGAGAGTTAGATAAGTGGATTTATCAAGAATAAACCAAATATGGTTGTTCTCATTGGTTGCTCACAAGGAAGAGAGGTTATCACATAAACTAGGCATGACTTGCTTCGAATGCCCATTTACTCATCCTCGGCCACAATATATATAATAATAGGCTTGCCCCAAAAATATAATAGTAGGGTAGTGAAGGATTTAGCAAGAGAGATGTTACTACTAGCTATTGTTCAGCTCTTGTTGAGAGAATAGGGTGTTATCGAGTCTATAACTTACTAGATTCTCTCAACAAGTAGCTAGACCATTCAAAACACTTTATTGCCTCTACCAAAGGGAGGATCCTTTGTTTTACACTATTTCTAGAGCATGCTTTCAAGAAAATTCCCTTTATTTTATAATTTGAGAAACTACCCTCCCATCCACCATATATATAAAGGGCTAGATACCCACCCCCTCTCTATATAATTGAGGGTATAAACATTGAATTGAACTAAAATAAGGTCCTCTATCTAAATTGTTCAACCAGTGCATAGGAAGCAAAATCCATACAACTCTAATTGGTCAATACAACTAGAATACCAAGGGGTGGGGAGGCTCAAAGGAAGGTTACGTAGTGCACCAGAAGGAAATGAAGGTTTAGAAGGAAGGTTCAATCAATAGTTTATTAGTTTGACTATCTAGCCATGCGATAATACAATAAAATGGGCCCTACAATTCTATACCTATAATTCTATAGGGTTAATGAGGTTAACTACAGTAGACCCATAGAATAGTAGGGGCCTCAAAATTCTATGACCCTAGCCAATATTGAGCCTAAGATGCCCACCCTGATGACTACTCTTCCTAACTAGGGGTGGGGGATGGAGAAAAGCAAGTAGCATTGAGTTCTGCAACCCAACAATAATTAACAAAGCATTACCCCACATAGAATATAATTGGAAGAAAAGAAAAAGGAATAATGACAAGAAACATAGTACATTAGGAACTATGTTTGATTTCTCAAGTGGAACCCAAGAGTGAAGATGAGGCATGCAAAGATAATCATTGGATTCAAGCAATGAAGGAAGACCTAAACACATGAAGAATGTTATAGTAACTAAATGGGTATTCAGAAATAAGATGAATGAACAAGGTGAAATTGTGAGAAACAAAGCTATACTAGTATGCAAATATTATTCACAGTAAGAAGGAATAAATGATGAAAAAAAAATTCCCCTATACCCACAATAGAAGCAGTGAGAATGTTTTTGGCTTATACAACAAGTAAGAAGTTTAAAGTTCATCAGATAGATGCCAAGTTATCCTTTCTAAATAGAGAACTTAAATAAGAGTTATACATTGAGTAGCTTGAAGGATTCTCTTTGACTGAAGAAAAGGACTTGGTATATAGATTAAATAAATTTCTATATAGTCTAAAGCAAGCACCTAGAACCTAGTATGCAAGACTCGATAAATATTTGGAAAAATTTAGATTTTCTAAAGGTACGAAAGATGCTAACTTATATTTGAAAGAAATTGAGAATGGTTTATTAATCATTTTGATATTTTTTGATGACATAATCTTTGGAGGTAATAATTAAGAAGTAATAAGCTTGATTAAGAGATGAAGAATGAATTTGATACAAGCATGATTGGTGAGATGAAGTTTTGCTTAGGTTTGAAAATTATGCAAAAAAATGATGGTATTTTCATTTCACAAGCTAATTATTTGAAAGACTTGTTGAAAATATTTGGCTTGGAAAGTTCTAAGCCTATTGGTACACCAACGATAACTAGTCACAAGTTATTGAGTGAAGATGAGATGCCTATAGTTGAGACAAATAAGTATAAATCAATGTTTGGAAGTTTAAAATATCTAACTCATACCATACCAAATATAGAAAATGTAATTGGGATAGTAGCTAGGTTTCAAGTTGATCCTAAGAAGTATCATCAAGTAGTAATAATTTTTTTTTAGAGTTTTGAAGGGTGCACCTGATTATGGATTATGGTATGATAGATCAAGTGATTTAACTTTATGTACTTATACTCATGTAGATTGGGTAGGTAGTATGGATGATAGAAAAAGCACAAGTGGTGGATCATTTTTTCTTGGATGAAGATTGGTTTCTTGAATGAGAAAGAAAAAATATTGTATCTCATAGAGTACAGCTAGAGTAGAGTACATAGCATCAATAAATAATTATAAGCAGATCATGTGGATGAAGTAGAGGTTGAAGGAAATTGAGATATAATTCTTAGATCTTGTTATCATACATTGTGATAACACAAGTACAATGAGTATGACTATGAATCTTGTATTACATTCTAAGACTAAGCATATATCTATTAATTATCATGTTTTGAGAGAGAAAGTTATAGAGAAAGAAATCAGATTGGAGTATGTCACTGTACAAAAGATTAGATTACAAATATCTTTACAAAGACTTTTCCTAAAGATACACTTCAGTACTTGCAAGATATGCTTTCGATTATGCCCCTTCCTACTACTAGGTAGATGATGTAGAGATTTCATCAGCCCAATGGTCTAGAGACTATTGTTTGACTAGACTAAATGTTGATGCTTCCTATATAGAAGAGCATCTGAGATGAGAAGAGTCATCTAGGACTCTTGGTAGTTGGTCTACAATAGTGACTTTGGACACTTGAGTGGATTGAAGATTTGGATAAGATGATTGACATAATTAAGTCTTTTTCATTGATGTCAAAGGGGGATACATGGCATGAAAAATACTTCCTATGTATGAATGGGGGAGAGTATGCATAGTGGAACATCTTCTTAGTAATATGAGGGAGAGATTGCATAGAGTAGTACCATGTATGGGGAAAATATTGATTAATAGGAGAGAGATTGATATCTTTTGTGTACAAGAATTCAATGGGGAGATACATTGAATGGAGAAAAGTTGAGAGTTGTTCCTAAGAATCACAATGTGAACAACTAATGTTGATCCTAAAGAAAAAGATGCAGAACAGAGGAGTGCTGTAGAGGATTTGTGATTTGATTAATAAAGAGGATTTAAAAGATGAGAAAAACATCAACAAAGTATTATTTTATTATTCTTGGAACTTAGATGTTTTTCATCAATGTTTCCATCAAAGTCAAAGGGGGATATTTGTAGCATGAATGTTGATGATATCCATTTGGGGGAGAATCCTCAGAATTAGAGAGATTTTTAGCATGATTGACATGTTGCATTCATGATTTTTTTTGTCATTGATGACAACAAATTATAGTTTCTATGAAGACTAGAAGAGTAGTAGATAAAGATCTAGGTCATATAGACATAGTAACGATATTTAGGTCAAGCGTGGTTAGGGAAGTATTCCACACACTGTCTTGATGATGTGGTTAAGTGCACATGCAAAGAGTTAGAGACATGTAGAAGATATGCTTGATTTATAGAGAGTAGTACATAGGCAGAGTACCTGATAAGGAGTTTCTAATGGTTGGACTATATCCTAACAAATGTAGAACCTTAATATGAAAAGTTATATAGTGATAGTAGATAGTTTGATGGTGACATCAGTAAGTACACAAGATCTAGGGTTGGATGTGTGAAAAGTTGTAAAGATTATTAGCCAATAGTATTGCGTAATTATGAAATAATTAATCATCTTAATATGGTTCTATTATAATTAATTAGGAAAGCCTCATGGATAACTCAAGCAATTTTTTTGAGGACAAGGTATAAAGAAAGATTATTTTCCTTTTGAATTAGATGTTGATTAATTGTGAACTGTGAAATTAGAGTAGAGTATTTGGTAAGTGAGAGTAAGGGATCCAAGGGATTATTGGATGTGAAGTTGGTGATCTAGTATTGAGATCATAAGAAGAAGAGAATTTTGGTTAGTAGGAAAAAGGAAGAGGAAGTACAAGTGTAGTTCATTTATATTATTCTACAAGAAATAATACATAGATCAGTTGAATATTGAGTTCAATGATATTTCCCTTGAAGCTATTGAACCGTGGGTATATCTACCTTCTACAAATCCTAACATGGTTGGAATCGCCTAACAAGGACTATTATGTATTGAATTTTTTTTTGACTCCTAGTAGGGTCCATCCAATAACGAGGAATATTTATTTTAGTAGATCATTTTGTGGGTACCATCCCTACTGATGTTTTCCCTATAATCAAGGGTTTCCCTAGTTAACATATCTGGTGTTATTGTGTATGAGTATCTTGTTATGGTTTCTTATTATATTTCTCATATTGTTAAGGATTAATAAGGTTGATAATTTTTTTATTAGTTGTATAACTAGTTCACCCCCCCCTCTTAGTTATATTGCTGGACTTGACATTATAAAAAAATTGTTGTATAAAGGCATTAGTAAGTTCATAAAATGAGTCAGTAGAATAAGGTGGGAAAGAGAAATATCATTGCAATCATAGAAAGTATGAGTAAAAATCTTAGCTAAAATCCTATGCCCGTGAGTATAGTCACTAGATAGAACTTGGAATGTCTTAAGATGTGTCATAGGATCACCTTTCCCTTTGTAATTATCAATGAGAGGCATATCATCTTATAAAGGAGAAGTAGTATGATAATGTAAAAATACAAAGGACTACTCATATCATATGTAGGAATACTGAATTTAGTTTGAGTGAGTGGAGCAAGTCCTTGCCAAGAAGACACCTTCTGAGTGAAACTAAGGATAGGGGAGCCATTAAAAAGGAATAGATGGAATAAGCATATCCAAAACACTAGGAAAAGTGTATGAATTAGGTGGAATGGAAGATACTATAGGTGGAATATTGGAAACCATAGTAGAAGGATTGTAGTAAGTAAAAGGGACATTGTCATATGAAGCTTGTGAAGTTGGAAATGAAATAGGTGGAACACTCATAGGAAAGGAAGGAATAGGAAGACCACTAAGAGGATTAGACACCTAAAAAAAAGTAGTTATAATAGGAGGGACATAGATGTAAATGCTGGAGATAGGCACATAGGTTGGAAAAATGGGCTCAATGGTAGAAAAAGAAGGAGGCATATCTTCTTCAAGGGGTTAACATTAGCATGGACAAGGTGAGTAAGATGTAGCAAAATTCTAACACCATGTTTATCATTACATGTCACTTTTTTAAGAGCACCAAAAGAGGCTATAGTTTTAGTGTTGTGAATTTCTTGTATAAGCCAATCATGCATTTTATCAATCTTATTGGAAATATTATCAACTTGTTTAAGAAGAACTCTTAAAGCCTCATCCTCATAATGAGATAAGTGAGAAAAGTCATTCTCCACAGTAGGATTAGGATCATGTGAAACTATAGGATCACCTAAGTGGGAAAGGTGGGGAGATGAGGAATCAGGATCAAAAAGAGCTATGAGTGTATGACTTAACCTAATGGGAATGTTATAACCAGGACTAAAAGTACTAAAGCTTGTACAACAAAAAAGGGAAAGAAGACACTAAGAAATTTAGCCATATAATTAAAATTATAAAGAATGCACAAAATAAAATACTAAATGAATGATCTAAAACCAATTTAGAAGTGGAAATATCAATGGTCAGATTCACTAATAAATGGGTAGTAGGGAATGTGACTCAAGGATACAAACCCAAATTTCATCACATTAACTACTTACATATGCAAGTGTGTCATATAGAAAGAGGTAAATAAGGAAGAGAAACCTTTCAACCCTGATTTTGTAAGACAGGGTCTAGAGAGATTAGTGCTAACCAAATAGAATAAGGAGCACTAATGCAAACTAGATCTAGAAAGAATGGGGGTGAGATATCTAAAATACTTTAAGAATCTACAATGTGTGTATATGTTAAATGTAGCTATGTTGAATTGATAGAGAAGGGAATTGGAAATCGCCATTTAAGTATGCTTTATGCTTGTTGTAATAACCAGGGGATGAGGAAATCTTCAAATCTAGGCATGAAACTACATGAATGACAAAACCTAGAAATCTTTAGGTGATATGTCAGGGGAAAACTAGTGCATCAGGGGTGAACTAGTGCATCAAGGGTGCAGTGCAACCCTAATTGACTTTGTCTAATGATAATTCTAATTTTATAGTTTTGAAGAAAGCTAAAAAATGGTACTTTGACCTATAACCTATTTTTGATGTGATATCCATAACCTACCAAGAAAAAGGGATTTTTTTTTGTTGATGGGGGATTTCCCTTGGTCAAACCCCAATTTATGAATTATCCTTCAATTAAAATAATTGAAATGGCATGATTATAAATAAAAAATGTACAAATTCACCTTACAATATGATGCAGGAGCATCTTGGGTGTAAGAGCAATCTTGCATCACCAAATAATATTTTCTATTTAGTTTTTTCTATTTTAATAAGGACTAGTAGACATGGTGGTTATTATTAATGGGAACTTACTATTTTTAGTAAGTTTCTCATATCAGCTCAGTATGTTCTCATTTTCTATATGAAGGCTAATATTAGACTTATAAGCCTACCATAAAAATCTCATTTCTCTAGCTTAAGTATCAAAGAAGTTATTGAGGATTTTTGGTGAAAATTTTGCAAAAAAGTCTTCTAGCTCATTGTTGGAGGTCTTAGAGTGCCTAAATGATGTCCCAAAACTCAACAAAAGTTTACTTGCGTGATTTTGAGCCTATAGATCAGGAGTTGGCATTTCTGAAAAGTAGTTATAATAACCAATCAGAGCAACAGTTTGTGAGTTATGGTCTTTCAAATTTGAGCTACCTGAAATATTTAAAATAATTGTCACAGATTTTTTTGGCCAACTATGTGTACATATTGTTAGGATTTTTTGGCCCTACGTATTATGTTTCAATGTCTAGAACCTTCTTGGGTAGCATAAAATTGCCTATTTAAGAAAGGCCCAAACATTGTCTAGGACAACTCTAAGTGGTAGTTCATAGCTTAGTCTTGCAGATTACTATAATGAAGGTGCCTGTGTGGGTTAACATATTGTACTTGTGACTTTGGTAATTATGCAATTGCAGTGCAAATAATATGCCCATATTTTGTTCTTGCATTTGTTGTCGTTTCTTTGTTTTTGTTATGTGTTTATGGTATTAAGGGGAGCACCCTTTATTAAGTGGTATCAGATCTAGAGTTGTTGAGTGTGTAGATAGATTGATGAATGTTAGGTAGTTCACATCAAGACCATGGTTTGGGTTGAGCATGTAGATAGATTGCTGATTGTAAGGCAGTTTTCACTAGAGTTTTAGTGGAAGTACAAAAATGCATCCACAAAAAGAGCATGGTGGAAGAGCTATAGGCATTACACCTAAGGGTTTAAGAGCCCTCCAAAGACAAATGTAAGAATTGGAAGAAAAAATACGTAGAGGGATAATCTTCCTATAAGAGTTGAAAGTGATGATGAGGAAAATGTAGAAGAAAATATTAAAACAGAGGCAATTCTAAACCCAGAGGAAGAAAGGCTTTTTACGGCCATCTCCAAGATTAGAAAAAGATGTAAATTTGAAGTTCTCACATTTTTGGGAAATCTTAACCTAGAGGAGTTGATCAATTGGATCAATGAACTAGAGGAGTAATTTAAGTATGAAGATATTGAGGATCCTGATAGGGTCAAGTTTGCAAAGGCAAAATTGAAAGGACATGTGAAGATCTAGTGGTAGGAGGTTTAGTTGGAGTGAAATAGAAAGGGAAAGGAGAAAATTATTAGATGGGAATGGATAACAACTAAATTAAAGTGATAATTTATCCCCATGGATTATGAGCTTGATTGTTGAAGAAAATTTAAGGGTTGAAGCAAGAGGGAAAATATGTCCAAGAGTATACTGAGGAGTTCTACCAAGTTCTCATTAGAACTGGCCATGTAGAAGCTAATAAGGAGAAAGTGGCCCATTATCTTAATGAGTTAAGGCCAAGTATTCAAGATGAGTTGAGTTTGGTTTGAATGAACAATATTGAGGAGGCATACCATTTTCCCTAAGAGTTGAGGATAAACTAAGCAAGAAGTTTGACAATAAGAATAATGGAACAGGTCACGGTGGGAGATTCGGTGGAATATCTTATGGTGGCCATAATGATGATTAGGAGAACACGAATGAGGTTGGAAGTAGAAGTTAGAACCAAAGGGAAAATAATTCCAACCATTTCCATGATTAGAACAATAGATATTGGAGATGAAGAGGTAGAGGACAAGGATTTGGAAGATGAGGCTTCTGTGGGAAATATTTTCACTATGGAGAAGAAGGGCATAGAGTATTTGAATGTTCCTAGTGCCAAGGAAGGAATGATTGAAGAGCAGAAGGCCAAGTCAAAGTTACACATGTTGATAAAAATGCCACATCCTTATATGCTAAAGATGTTGAAAGAGGAGAAGTCCTAGTTAATAAAAGAGTCTTGTTGAGTGGTGAGAATGAACTTGATCAAAGTAGCTTGTTTCACACAATGTGAAGAAGTGAAGATAAGTGTTGTGATGTGATCAATGATGGTGGAAGTACTAACACTTTGGTGTTAGAAATGATGGTCACAAAGTTGAACCTAACAAGACAGGAACCCCTGTGTCCATACCATATTACTTTGAGGCAAGATGACCACAAGGTCATGGTCAATGAGTAGTGCTTAGTGAAGTTCAAGATTAGAAGCTACCAAAATGAGGTTCTTTGTAATATCATACCTATGGACATATGTCATATATTACAAGGTAGGTCATGGTAGTTTGACAGACATGTTGTACATGATGGGTGAGAAAATACCTACACTTTGACCAAGGATGTAGTGAAGCATAAATTGAATCCATTGAAGGAGAAAGAAGAAAAGACATATAGTATTACTACACTATGTTTTGTTGATGGAAAAAAGTTTCTCAAAGGTATGAAGCATGAGAATATGTGTTTTTCTATAATTCCAAAATATAGTAAAGAAGAAGTAGAGGAGGTACCTGCTAAAGTTGTAGATATGTTAGGAGAGTTTACTAATATTATATTAGATAATGTACCTAATGGATTGCCCCCAATGAGGAAGATCAGTCACTAGATGGATTTGGTTCTAGGAGCCAATTTGCCAAACAAGGCAGTGAATAGAATGACACTAGTAGAAAGTAAAGAGTTGAATAGACATGTTCATGAGTTTCTACAAAAGGGGTTGATTAAAGAGAGTTTGAGTCCATGTGATATACAACCCATACTAGCACCAAAGAAGAATGGAGAATGAAGGATGTGCTTAGATTCTCACACTATGGACAAGATCAAAATCAAGTACAGATTTCCATTGCCAAGGATGGATGATATTATGGACTATTTGGGTGGAGCTAAGTATTTCACAAAGATAGATTTGAAGAGTGGGTACTATCAAATTCATATTAGAGAAGGTGATTAGTGGAAGACCACTTTCAAGAAAAGGGAAGGACTGTATGAGTGGTTAGTCATGCCTTTTGGGCTAACCAATACACCAATCACTTTCATGTGGCTCATGAATGAGGTACTGAAGGAGTTTCTAGGTAAGTTTTTCATTGTTTACCTGGATGATATTTTGATCTATAGTAAGACATTGGAGGATCATTTGATCCATATTCCAAAAGGTATTTGATAAGTCAAGGGAAGAAAAGTTGCTGAAAAACCTGAAGAAGTGGAGTTTTGTAAAAAAGGAGTTGGTGTACCTAGATTTGTAGTCTTAGTAGAAGGTCTAAAAATGAGCCCAAAGAAAGTGAAGGATATCCTTGAATGGCATACTCCAAGAAGTGTGATAGAGGTAAGATCTTTTGATGGACTAGCTAGTTTTTATAGAAATTTCATAAGAAGTTTTAGCAGTATTTGTGGACCCTTGATTGAAACAATGAGAGGGAATAGGACAAAATTTAAGTGGACTATAGGATTAGATAGGAGTTTTAATCTGTTGAAATAGAAAGTTGTTGAGTAGCCTATTTTAGCACTTCCTAGTTTTAATAAGGTGTTTCAAGTAGACTGTGATGCCAATGGTACTGCAATAGGAGTTGTTATGAACCAAGAAGTTAGACTTGTTGCTTATTTTAGTGAGAAGTTGAATGATGCAAAAAGAGAATATTCTATTTATGATTAGGAATTTTATGCTATAGTTCAAGCATTGAAGAAGTGGAGACACCATCTTCTTCTTAAGGAGTTTGTTTTATATTTTGATCATCAAGCTTAGTAATATTTAAATAGTCAAGGAAAATTGAACCAAAGACATTTGAAGTGGGTTGAGTTTTTGCAATTATAAATTTGTTTTCAAACATAGGAGTGGGAAGTCTAACAAAATTGCATATGCTCTTAGTAGAAGACAACTTTTCTTAACAAAAATTCAAATAGAGGTGGTTGGGTTCAAGGAACTTAGTACTTTGTATCTAGATGATCCTAATTTTGGTGAGGTGTGGAAGGCTTGTACAAAATGTGTTACACTTGGAAGGACAAAGTGGTTGGATTTCATGATCTAGGATAGTATGTTGTTCAAAGGAGTTAGTTTTGCATTCCCATAAGTTCTATGAGAGAGAATCTCATTAAGAAGAAGTATAGTGGAGGATTGGCTAGACATTTTGGTAGAGATAAAACTATAGCTTTGGTTGCTAAGAATTATTATTGGCCACAATTGTAGAAAGATGTGAAGCAATTTGTATAAAGTTATAGAGTATGTGATGGGGACACAACCCAAGCACAGAATGGACACAACAGGAAAGGAAAAATTTTATTAACTATGAAAATATGCTAGTACACTTAGTGTAGAGAAAAAAACTTCAAAACATGGCCTATGGTCTTACAATAACATAAATCTGGAGATAATTTCTTCTTCCAGTACCTTCTCTCAAACTCCACTCCGAACTACCTTTTACAATGCCAAAAATGTCCTTAAATAGACCCCAAAGGGTTAAGGATTAGGAATACATTCTAGAAAGTGCTAGTTGGCATCCACAAACAAAATAGCAGGCTCCAGAAGTCGTGTTAGAAGTCGGTGCAAAGCTAGAAGAATCTAGAAATGGTAACCAAACTTTCGGGAGGCATCACTTTTGAACTGTAGCTCTGATTGATGAACTGTTTACATTTTCAGAAAGCTCTTGAAGCACTCTATAGCCATATGGACTAGCTTCACTCATCCCCAATTTTTTTCCCTATATGATGTCATTTAATTCCCTAAACCTAACTTTGAAGCATTCTTAGGAGGTCTCCAAAAACTGAAAAACTACGATAACTTTCAAACCGTGCAGCCTTTTGACCTGATTCTTTTTTTGGAATATTCTAAATTACAATTTTAATCCTCCCTCCAATTTACACTTTCTAATACACCATAATTATGGCTCAATTACATAGTCCTATTTTTCTAGCATTTACACGTATCACAAGGTGCTCAAATACTCTAACCTAGAACACTGATAGTGGAACAGTGAGAGTTGAAACCTTTATTTGATCCAAATGGGTACCTAGAAATGAAAACACATGAAACATAAACTAAGTCTAAGTACATTTTTTTTTGGTGACACAAGATTTCCCTTATGCTTTTGGATGCTCCTGCATCAGTATGTCAAATGGAAAAAAGAGTAAAGAAAAATAGAGGGTTGTAATAGCCATTACCTATACTAGAGAAGTTGTGGGAGAATATTAGCATGGATTTTGTTCTTGATTTACCAAGGACACAACGAGGACATGATTCTATTTTTGTGATGGTTGATAGGTTTACAAAGATAGAGCATTTTATTCCTTGCAAGAAGACTAGTGATGTTGTTAATATAGAAGAAATGTTTTTCAAAGAAATGGTGAGACTACATGGTTTGCCAAAGAGTATAGTTTTAGATCAAGATACCAAATTTGTTGGGTATTTTTGGTGTACATTGTGGAAGAAGTTGAAGATAGATTTGAGGTTTAGTTCATCACATCATCCATAGACTAATGGATAGACGGAATCTATGAATAGGAGTTTGGGAAACTTGCTGAGATGTTTGGTTGGAGACAAGCCAAAAGGATAGAATATGATTTTTCCATAGGCAGAATTTTCATATAATAATTTTTTCAAAAAAAGTACTGGTAAATCACCATTCTAGATTGTATATGGGAGTAGTCTCAAAAATGCTTTTGAATTGAGGGAGTTGGATAAAAGAGAGATAAGTGGTGCTAAAATAGAAGATTTTGCTAAACATTTGAAGAACATCCATGAGGAGGCAATGAAGCACATCATAAAAATGAATACATAGTATAAGGCTAAGATAAATATGAAATTGAGGTACAAGGAATTTTAGATTGTAGATAAAGTCATGGTTCATTTGAGAAAGGAGCATTTTTTAGGGGGTAGATTTTATATTAGTTGAGGATGAAGAAGTTTGGACCATGCAAGATAGTGAAAAGGCATGATTCTAGAAATGCTTATGAAGTGGAGCTATCTGCTGAATTGAACATTTTATCAACATTTAATATTTCAAATCTGACAGAGTATTATGAAAGAGGTGATGGAGATGAAGTTGTAGAAGTGTAGTGGAGTATTCTAGTAGCTATTTTGGCTATAAAGGAGATTGAGGAGATACTAGACAATCATGTTGGCAAAAGTACCAAGAATAGGACTTATGAGGAATATCTAGTCAAATGAAAAGGGAGGCTAGTAGAGGATTCATCATGGCTAGTAAAGGAGGAGGATAATCATCTTGATTTTCCTCTAAACACTTGAGACATGATGACATCACTTCTCAAATTACCATAGGTGTAAGAGAAATCTTGGATCACCCAAAAATATTTTCTTTTTAGTCTTTTTGATTTTAATAAGGACTAGTAGATAGGGTGGTTACTATTTATGAAAACTTTGTATTTTTAGTAAGTTTATCATATGTGAATTTTAGACTTATAAGCCTACCATAAAAATCTCATTGCTCCACCTTAAGTATTGGAGAAGTTATTGAGGATTTTTGGTGGAAAATTTTATAGAAAAATCTTCAGGCTCACCATTTGAGGCCTTAGAGTGCCCAAATGAGGTCTTAAAAAAATGAAGGAAGGGTGTATGCATAGTTCCAAACTTTTATATTAGGAGCTAGCATTTTTGAAAAGTGGTCATAATATCCAGTCAAAGCAACAGTTCATGAGTTGTGGTCTTTCAAATTTGGGCTACCTGAAATATCTAAACTAATTATCAAAGATGTATTTGGCCAACTCTATATGTATTGTTAGGATCTGCCAGCTCTAGGTATTAAGTTTCAATTTCTAGAACCTTCTCGAGCAACATAAACTTGCCTATTAAGAAAGGCCTATATATTGTCTAGGATAGGTCTGGGTGGTAGTTTGCAACTTAGTCTTGTAGATTATTGTAATGAAGGCACCCATGTGCATTAGCATATTGTACTTGTGAATTTTGTAATTCCATATCTACAATGCAAATAAGTTCATTTTTTGTTCTCACATTTGTTGTTGTTTCTTTGTTTCTATTACATGTTTATGGTATTAAGGGGATCACCCTTCATCACAATAGTAGGATCTCTTGAATCAAATATAATGTACATTTTTTTACCAATGGATTTGAACTAGGAATATGAAGATGATGTTGGATACAATCATTCAATTGTATGTTGTCTTTGATGTTACACAAATATCAAGTATATGTTGAGCAATTAGTGTATGCCAAGATCACTCAGGAGTTAAAGGAAATTCCATTGTATGTGGAGCATATTAGCATTATCCAAGTTTAGAACTAGTGTCTACCAAGCTCACTTGTGTACCAAATGAAAATCTACAAGGAATGTGTGTTGACCAAGCTCTCTCATTTACCAAAGGATGTTCATAAAAAGACAATGTCTACCAAGTTCACTCAATAGCAAAAGGAAAGTTGGCATGGAACTAGTGTTAACTGAGCTCACTTGGTTACCAAAGGAAGTCTATGAGAAAGTATTTTATAAGTTAGTGTTGACCAAGTTGGGTCAACAAACATAGAATATTCTTGTTACAACATATTTAGTTTGATGAATATTATTTGTTAAATCTTGCCAACTTGAGGGATGAATATTGATTATTTGAAAGTCTATCCAAGCTAACTTGACAAGGTAAATGATATAAGTATAAGGTCAAGTTTTTGGATTAAATGTGTGAAGCAAGGAAGAGAAGAAGATGAATGAAATAAGTGAACTAAAAGGATAGCAAAATATCCTGAGTTGACCATGTTGCAAATATTCTTATGATCGGATCAAGTATTTAAGCTAGAATTGAGATTTGAAATCAGCAAAATAAGTTGCATCATCAATTAGGTCATATCATTGTTACTCTCTAACAATTGTAGTAGTGAATCAAATCTCTTAATAGAGTTATCTTAACAACCATTTTGTAAATCCTCTAACAATGTGGCATTTCTAGATTGAAGTGTCTGAAGGCCTCTAACAAGGCCACTCCTAACAAGGTGATCTAAATCCTTTAATAAGGTCACACCTAACAGTGTATTTTGTAACCTTTAAAAGGGTTGGATCCTAACAAGGTTCACTTTAAAAAAGTGAAAAACAATAACTAGTTACAATTGGTGGTTTTCCCAAATTGGGTTTCCACATTAAATTTTGGTGTCTCTTGTGTTCATGTTATTTGTTATTTGTTTCTACAACTAAGCTTTTAAGATTAATCATGCTAAACATCTTAAGAAGTAATCACTTTAGTGCTTACTGAGTGATAGTAATTCTTAGTCCTAACCAAGTGATTCTTGTGCTAACTGAGTTACAATAGTATTTTAGTTTTAGCATAGTATCAGTTTTGATTTGTATTGACATCTAAGGGATCTAAGATTTAGTTTTTTAGTAACTAATTCACCCCTCCCCTCTTAGTTACTCCTCTCATATTTCCAACAATTGGTATTAGAGATTTTGGTGCTTGTAGAGAAGGTTTCAAGGACCTAAGCTAAAGATCAAGATGTCTTACAGGCTAGAGAGTCCCAATATTAGTGGAGATAACTTCTAGGAATGACAGGAACTCATGAAGCTACATTTGGAAACCATTAGTGACTTAGGCCTAAAATATCTTAAAACCAAGTATGTTGCACCCCAAGGACCCTTAACTATGGAACACATTACTAAAAATAAGAATCATAACATCATGATGATTGACATATCTTCTACTCTCAATTTTGCTAAATTTGATGAAGCAAAATAATGTGGTACTAATCATTAAATATGGATCAAACTAAAAGATATCTATGGTGGTGATGAAAATGTAAGGAGAGTTAAGGTAGAAAGTATTAGAGGACAATTTGATCAAATAAAGATGAGAGAAGATGAGAACATTGCACAGTATAGTGAAACAATCAAAGCCATTTTGAGTGCAATTAGAGCCTCACGAGGGAAGATAGATAATGTAATAGTGGTAAGAAAGGTAGTTGTTGTAACAAAAGTTTGCACCCTTGCCTGAATTCTTACCTAAAGGCAACCTTGTGAAACATGGAAACAATCTCCAAGTTGTGGGACTTGAACTATGAGATTGAGTCTCTAGAGTAGGTCAGCTTCCTTACTATTAGGGTGCATCTAACTACTTCTTGAGAGGAAAAGGGAGAAGGGATGCAGGGAAGAAGACTACCTAATCTAATCTAAAGGGGTGGTGATACACCAAAATAGTTTATTTAGTCATATCTCTACCCAAAAATGCACTATTCATCAATATAACCTCAAAATACATGGATTCAACCTTTTCTCTAATTCAACAGCCACATACAGATTAGAAATCCAATGAGATTTTACAAGGAAGGAACTTCACTCTATAGCATTCAAGGCAAAGTAGATACTATCATATAGATTGAAGAATGAGAAAACAACATTAATAAAGGCAAGAAGGTTTTGCACTTATATTAATGGGGAAATAAGGTACAATAGAGAAATATATTCATTCATAGGCAAAATGAAATTACAATAGGAAAAAAAAAGACTACAATGCTATAGAATCAGAGAAAAATGATTGACCCTAGAAAGAGTCACAAAACTTTCTTTTATAGTTCAAGCATAACTAAGATAACTTCTACCCTAAGGCAAAGATCAACCACTACCATTAAGGTTATAGAGAATAATCACTATAAATCTAGGGAGGATTTGATCTTGGTATGCATCTAGATGTAGGCAAATCATGCCATTCATCAAACAAAGCCTTGACAAGACAAAAATGGCAGCCATTAATGCATAACCAGATAAATTGATAACCGCAACAAAGATTAAATGTCCTTTATGTTAAATAGGCATAGAGAATGATGAAAATATCAATTCACCATTAAAAGAGTTGCTTCATCCTTGATATGCCAAATCAGTTATATCAGTAATTCAAACAAATTCTTCCTTTGCTTTTACCATGTGGCCCAATGATAACAAACCATTTTGCCACCTTTTCCACCCTCCCATTTTATGTTGAGCAGTTGTTGTCCACTGTTCACAACTTCACCACATTTTTGTTTTGAGTTAAGCTTAACTCTCTTACCATTTCCTACTAACTTTTCAACCTTTGTAGAGCATGCCATGTGGTGACATTTGATTTGCTTTCCTCTATTCTAGCTTCACCACCTAGACTACAAATACACATGCCAACTAGTTGTTATATCGCTATGACTAAAGATCTAGAAGTTTTTTTATAGTGACATAATGACAACCCTTCATCTATCTTTAATTTGATGATGGGAAAGATACAACACCTTATGAAGTTTCAATTTGAAGGACCCGAATCATAGTCAAAAGTACTTGAGTTGTAGCTATCACAAACTAAGTTATCTGAAGGACTTGAGTTACAGATAGTTGAACTCAAGCATGAAGATCATTTTGAGTATGTTGAATCAAGTGGAACAAGTCCTAAATCCAAAAGGAAGGAGCGTAGACTTTCTATATATGTCAGAAGGCATCATACACTTGAGAAAATCATTGGAGATAAATCAAAAGGTACAATGACAAGAAAGAAATTGAAAGGTACTTGTTTGATTAATGAATTTGAACCTAAAAATATTAAAGATGCATTAGACAATGAAAGTTAGATTGACACAATGAATGAAGAGATTTAGCAAATTGAAAGGAACAAAACTTGGACTCTTGTCCCTAGACCCAAGAATAAAAATGCAATAGGCACAAAATGGGTATTTAGAAACAAGTTGAATGAAAATGGAGAAGTTTCAAGAAATAAGGAAAGGTTAGTATGAAAAGGTTATGCTCAAGAAGAAGGTATTGATTATGGAGAAATGTTTTCTCCTATTGCAAGGTTAGAAGGTGTTAGAACATTTCTTGTATATGTTTCACATAAAGAATTAAAAGTGTATTAGATGGATGTGAAATTAACATTCTTGAATGGAATCATAGAAGAAGAAGTCTATGTTGAGCAACCTAAAGGTTTCATAGATCCTAGCAAAATGGATATGGTTTTCAGATTACATAAAGCTTTGTATGGTCTCAGAAATGTCCTTAGAGAATGGTATGAAAGATTGCATAATTATCTAACAAAGATTGGTTTTTAAAGAACTAATGATAAAGTCTATACATCAAACAAGGACTAGAAAAGAAGATAGTGTTGGTAGATATTTTTGTAGATGATCCGTTATTTACTGGAAATGATGACTTGTGTATATCTTTTTCTGAGGAAATGAGTAAGGAATTTGAAATTTCAATATTTGGAGAGATTAAATTATTTGTTGGCTTGAAAATTCAATAAATGAAGTATGGTATTTAAATTACTTAATCAAAATACATCAAGGAGATACTGAAGAAATTTAGAATGGAAGGTTCTAGACCATTTGGAATACCTATGTCTACTAGACATAAGGTTTCCAAAAATGATGATTTCAAGGAGGTAGACAAGACTACATATAGATCTATGATTAGAAAACTTCAATATATAGTGCACACAAGACTTGGTATTGCATTAGTAGTTGGTATGGTGGCAAGATTTTAAGCTAATCCCAAAGAAAATCATATGATGGCACTTAAAAGAATCATGAGATATCTGAAAGGTACAAAAGATTATGGTTTGTGGTATAAGAAAGAAGGAAACTTTGAGTTGAAAGAATTCACTAATGTAGATTGGGCATGAAGTGTTGATGATAGGAAGAGCACTAGTGGTGGAGCATTTTTTCTTTGAAAGAGGCTATGATCTTGGACAAGCAAGAAGAAAAATTGTATCTATTAATCTACAATGGAAGCATAATATGTTGTAGTAGTAGTCAATTATTTCAATATTGTTTAGTTCAAACAACTATTGTCAGGCATGAAGATGGAGATCAAGGATACAATTGTTATCTTCTCCGATAACACCAGTATGATCAACATATCTAAAAATCTAGTGATGCATACCAAGACAAAATATATTGAAATAAAATATCATTTCTTGAGAGAATTGGTGCAAGATAAGGAGGTGAGATTGAAATATGTGAATGCAAAAGAATAAATTGTAGACATATTCACCAAGCCATTACCTAAGGATGCATTTTTTTTTATCTTAGAGGCAAGCTAGGGGTCATTTCGCTATATGAAGCTCAATAAATAAAGTTTAGTGATGCATCAACAAAACATGTTGATGATCAATCAAGTTGATGTAGTATTATCAGAGTAGATTGTATATGAATCTATACATTAGGTACATAGAAACTACATTGATTGTTGTCTTAGGCATAAGATGTCAAAGAGGGAGAATTTTTTCAGAAATTTGTTCAAGATATCAAAGAGGAAGAATTGATATCAAAGAGGAAAAGTTTTCTAGAAGAAAGAAAATTTGTAGTCAGAGAAATCAGAGATTGATGACAAAGGGAGTTCACATTGATAGAGGGAGTTCTCATGGATAAGAATCATAATAAAACTAAGGATATTATCCTTCTATTATTGCTCTAAAATTTCTATGTATCATGACATGTGTTTCCATCAATGCC
Source organism: Cupressus sempervirens (assembly GCA_028749045.1). Classification (NCBI taxonomy): domain Eukaryota; kingdom Viridiplantae; phylum Streptophyta; class Pinopsida; order Cupressales; family Cupressaceae; genus Cupressus; species Cupressus sempervirens. The sequence goes on along the minus strand of CM053783.1, from coordinate 585,933,322 downwards.
AAAGAGGGAGATTGTTGGATATAATCATTCAATTGGATGTTGTATTTGATGTTACAAAAATGTCTCAAATGAAGTTATAGTGTATGCTAATAATTTCAACATTAGCCAAGTTCAGAATTGGTGTCTACCAAGCTCACTCGAGTGAAAAAGGAAAGTCTGCAAGGAACATGAGTGTTAACTGAGCTCACTTGGTTATGAAAAGGAGTTTGCAAGAAGATAGTGTCTATTGAGTTCACTCAGTAGCCAAAGGAAAGTTGGCATGGAACTAGTGTTGACCAAGCTCACTTGGTTACCAAAGGAAGTCTACAAGAAAGTCTTTTTTGAGTTAGTGTTGACAGAGTTGGATCGGCTAACAAAGGATTTTCTTGTTACAACATATTTAGTTTGATGAATATTATTTGTTAAGTATATACAACTTAAGGGATGAATATTAATTATTTGAAAGTGTATTCAAGATGACTTGACAAGGTAAATGATATAAGGTCAAGTTGTGGGATTGAATGTGTGAAGAAAGGAAGAGAAGAAGATGAATAGAGGAAGTGAACTTAAAGGATATCATAATATCTTGAGTTGACCATGCTGCAAAGATTAATATAATCAAGGAGGATCAAGTATTCAAGCTATAATTGAGATTTGAAATTAGAAAAATTAGTTGCATCGACAATTAGGTCATATCATTTTTACTCTCTAACAATTGTAACAGTGAATCAAGTCTCTTAATAGGGTTAACTTAACAACTATTTTGTAAATCCTCTAACAAGGTGGCATTTATAAGGCCACTTCTAATAGGGAAATCTAAATCCTTTAACAAGGGCACACATAATAGTGTGTTTTTAAATCTTTGACAGGGTTGACTCCTAATAGGGCTCACATTAGAAGAGTGAAAAATAGTAACTAGTTGCAATTTGTGGTTTTCTCAAATTGGGTTTCCACATTAAATCTTGGTGTCTCTTATTTTCATGTTATTTTCTTTCTATTTCTACAACTAAATTATTTAAGGTTAATCACACTAAACATCTTAAGAAGTAATTATTTCAGTACTTATCAAGTGATAGTAATTCTTAGTGCCAACTGAGTGATTCTTGTGCTAACCAAGTTACAATAGTATTTCAATTTTAGAAAAGTATTGGTTTTGATTTGTATTAACATCTAAGGGATATGGGATTTATTTTTATAGTAATTAATTCACCCCTCCCCTCTCAGATACTCCTCTCATATTTATAATAGATGAATGGATATAGAATATGCACCAAAGGATATTGAATATATCTAAGAACATATTTAAGATAAACTCCTTCAATTGCTTGAGTACTTGAATCCTTGATCTTCAATCTATTAATTCTTAAAGGCTTGAAACTTGAATGTTTGAATACTAGAACTTGTAAAGGCTTGAATATTTGAGAGAAAGATGTTGTGATATGATCTAATATGAGAAATGGACCCAATTATCCAAAATAGGGCCTCATTAGAGGTGCAGTGCACCCCTAATTGGACCATTAGGAGTGTAGTGTGCCCCTAATATATTAGGGGTACAATGCACCCCCGATTACCACATGCACAAAACTTGGGGATAATTTGGGACCCCAAAATAGGTCTTAAAATATTGAAATCAAGCTTAGATTCTAATAAAACCCCATTTTGGTGCCACAAGTAGATACCAAGTGGAAAGGATAATGGAAATTAAGGACCTAGGAGAAATAGATCCTACCCTAAGCTTATCACCATAAACATAGGATCTTTAAAGAGGATCTATTAGGTTTTACCCCAATTCCACATAGGTGAAAGCATAGACAAGGGAAAATTAAATGAAGGAGGGAGAGAAAATGATGAACTTACATTTAATAGGGGTTAAACCTATTGGTGTAAATAGCTATTTACTATTTACACTTTACTTAAGTTTACTTAGGTTAGTGCATTATTTTATTATTTTGCAGTAGTTTATTATTTATTTTTATGAGACACTTAGGAGTTTGCACACCTTCTTGAGTTGTCATGTTGAAAACACAAAAGTACGCAACTCTAATTTAGCACATGGTGTCTACAACACTGGAGTTTGCATCATTCACCGAGTTGTCATGTAGAAAACATAATTATTCAAACTCCTAATTTAGCACATGTTGTCTACAACACTGATTTGCATGTTACACCATTGTAGGCTTATCGTCTCATCATTGCACTTACTTTCATGCTTAATGGAGGATAATCCATATCTAGTGGATATGTACCTAGTTGTATGACTTATCAAGATGCTAATTCTGAGGTATTCTAGATGCTTCTTAGAGGCCTTTATATATAGGCACTCCTAGTGTACTTGTACATTGAATTGAATACTATACACTTATTTTGGTCATACTTTGGTCTATTTTTGTACTTTTGATTTGAGTTCCTTGGTATTGGGTGAATTTTGCCCTAAGAAAAATTCTTACATGGTATTAGAGCATTACTTTTGTACATGGGTACCTAACATGGCCTCATAGCTAGTACCCATCATGCATTTGTGAGCTTAAGAGAATTTCCCTAAGTTGAACTTAAGGGGGGGTATTGATGTAAATAGCTATTTACTATTTACACTTTACTTAAGTTTACTTAGGTTAGTGCATTATTTTATTATTTATTTTTATGAGACACTTAGGAATTTGTGCACCTTTTTGAGTTTTTCATGTTGACAAAATAGAAGTACACAACTCTAATTTAGCACATGGTGTCTACAATATTGGAGTTCGCATCATTCATTGAGTTGTCATGTAGAGAACACAGTTATTCACACTCCTAATTTAGCACATGTTGTCTATAACTCTGATTTTTATGTTACACCATTGTAGGCTTATCCTCTCATCATTGCACTTACTTTCGTGCTTAATGGAGGATAATCCATATTTGGTGGACATGTGCCTAGTTGTATGATTTATCAAGATGCTGATTCTAAGGAATTCTAGATGCATCTCAAAGGCCTTTATATATAGGCACTCCTAGTGTACTTATACATTGAATTAAATATTATATATTTATTTTGATCATACTTTGGTCTATTTTTCTGCTCGTGTTTTGAGTTACTTGGTCTTGGGTGAATTCTGTCCTAAGGAAAATTCTTACAAAACTTTTATTAAATTGGAGTGCTTCAAATTTAAGATGGTCAATTTAACCCCCACTTTAGCAAGATGGTGTACACGGTCCAAACTCTTGATAAATTAGTGTACAAGGCATAAGATATTCTTATTAGTATCTAGGAGAGAAATAATCAATCCCCCAAGGGTTTGAGATCTTGCTCACTCCCAAATTATAATGATAGAAAGATCTATAACTAAAAAGAAAAGAGGTGATTATCTTTCCTATTAGAGTGCCCACCCTACCTTGAATCACTTGGAAGAGCTATTGAAAAATATGGTATTGAAATAGTCTAAAGGGGTTTTAACCCACTAGTTAACCCATCAAAAATTTCACCCATAAATCAATGTGTTCAAATGATTATATAGGAACCAAGATACTAAGGAAGGGGGGGTGGGGTGAATCAAGATCTTGTACTTTTATCTTCACACTCAATTTCATAAATTCACACCTAATTAATCTCATATAATAGATCTACCATTAAAACTATAATGTTGAAACATAAATGAAATACATTACATCCACACATATTTCATCACATAAAACAATGATTTGGTAACCCATAAACACTTTAAGATGAAGGTAAAAATGGGGTGGGGATGAAACCTACAAATATTTATTGTTGCAATAATAAAGTTAACCCACTAGGATTACAATGTTTTCTCATAAGATATGATCTACCTTGTAAGGGGCCTACCTTGTTAAAATCTTAAGAGACTATTAAGCCTCACCTTATTAAAGAATTTTACACTCAGTGAAGTAAGGACTCTGGTAGGAGGTTTACATAGATTTGTTAAACCACTCTATAAAGAGATTTACCCTATCTTAATTAACAATAAATGATTTAGTACTCAACCCTTGATGTGTTTTGTACACTAATCTTGGCTCTCATCTTTGCTATATCTTTGACATGTTCTCCCAATCTGATAACTTATTTTATTCCTTCACTACTCTGATTTCTCTCTGCATAATCTATCTTTGAAAAGTTTTTCTTCACTCACATAAGGTTAATTTTCCTTCTCCTTTTCTCTACATATGATTCTATGGTTAGAATCTTCCTTAAATAAGTGTTTTGTGAAGGTTCTAGATCTTGACCAATGACTTACACTTCATCATCTTTTGTCTTTTCTATCCCATTTCTTGATTGGTTGAATTACACACACCTTGGGATCAATACTTTCTAAAATGATGCATGATCACCTTCTTAGATGGCTCTATTATAAGAATTTTTCTTAGGGAAAAATTCACCCAAGATCAAGGAACTTAAGTACAAGCACAACAATAGACCAAAAAGGTATGATCAGAGTAAAAAATATCCAAAAATGATGTATTACTATTCAATTCAATGTATTGTGTAAAAGTACACTAGGAGTGCCTATATATAAAGGCCTCTATAATGCTTCTAAAATTTCTAGAAGTTAACACACTAATAAGTCTTGCAAAAAGGCACATGTCCACCAAGAGTGGATTATCCTCCATTAAGCATAGGAGTTAGTATGATAATGAGAGGATAAGCCTAGAAAGGTGTAGCACATAAAATTAAGTTGTAGACACCATGTGCTATAATAGGAGTCCAAATAACTATGTTGTCTACATGAAAACTCAGTTAATTATGCAAACTCTAGTGTTGTAGATACCATGTGTTGAATTAGAGTTGCTTACTTCTATGTTGTCAACATGACAACTCATAAAAGCATGCAAACTCCTAAGTGTCTCAGTAATAAATAATAAAATAATGCATTGACCTAAGTAAACTTAAGTAAGTGTAAATTATTGCACCAACACTTGTCCTTAAGTGCAACTTAGGGGAATGCACTTAAGCTTATGAAAGCTAGGATGAAATGCATGATGTGTCCCAACTACTAGACCATGTTAGATACCCATGTACAAAATTAATGCAATGAAATCTCTCATAAAGAAGAGAAAGAGGGAAAAACTTATGGGAAAAACCATCCCCCAAAAAGAGAGATGAAAAGACAAGATGCATGGATGGATGGAGTAATCAAGACCCCCCCATTATGACATACACCAAGTATATACAATAGTGAAGAATGAGAAATAAAAAAATCCTAAAAGAGGAAAAGGTCCCCCCCATAAGAGAGAAGGAGGAGACAAGGTAATCCCACCCCCCCGCTCCCCCCACCCAAATGTAGAGTGTCAATCAGTGATAATGGCTCCAACGTAGAATCTAATCCATGACTACTAAATAATGTTCCTCCCCTTTGGAAGAAACAATGGCAAAGGTACAATTGAGATGCTTCCCCTACATGTAGAAAGAATCCCAATAATGAATGGTGTCTTTGAAACCTTCTCAACTATCCCATGTTGATGTTGATGGTTGCCACTTCAAAGGTTGCTAAATAGAAAAAGTGCAAATCTGGCAAGGACGGATTTAAAACCTACCGCAAAGAACAAACTATCTCCTCAAATGATAAATAGACCTCCTATAACTATTGTACATAACGATCCAAAATCGCATCAATCAGTGAAGATTGATCATGTAGAGAATGGGCATGAGGGTTAGAGTGAGCCCTCATAACAAGTGAGCCCTCATAACAACTAGAGAAGGATCTACTTTATCAAAGAGAAGATGTAGATCATCAAAGATGTCTCCCAAATTTTTTATGTGGGACTCCACAAAAAAACCTTCAATGTTAGTTAAGAAGTCATCTAAAGATCGTGGAGTTGGAAGACAAAGTGTACCTTGCAATGGATGAATTATTTGCCTCAACAAAGAGAAGACAAATAAAATCCATAATGTCTACCACATCTTCAATGTGAGACTCCATGAAAAACCTTGCAATGTTTGGAAGGAAGTCATCCCATGAAGCTAAAGTAGGAAGACATAGTATTTCCTGTTGCACTAAATCAGAAGCATCTGTAGCTAGAACTAGATTAGTACTAGCAACAAGAGCATCAGGAGGTGTGATCTCATGTAGAGAGGTTGCAGCTATAGCTGGAGGTAAAAGATCTTTTGGGAATAAAGGAATGTGTCAATCTCCATACATCTCCCAAAGATAGATCCAAATATCATAAAAATCAATTGATTTCATGTCATCAAGTGAATCCATAACCTCCATATCCATATGTAGAAAGAGTGCACAAAAAATGATTGAACTAGTGTCACCATTGTATGAAAGTCCTTTCACATATGGAAATGCATTATGTTGACTAAGATAAGCGAGAACCAATTGACTCCACTGCTTATAGTTTTGTGTTGTCAAGGTAATTAAATCTTTCTCATCCATGTTGTACTAATCAATGTACCCCCCAAAATGCAAAAAATTAATCAACACCCCCCCCCCCCCCCCCCCCCCCCAAAGGTATGATTGGGCACTTTAAAAGTAGTGCATGTACAATAGGCCACTTATCAAAATGTAAAAAGTGGACTTCTAATTTTGATGTTTACAACTACCTTTTGAGTTCAAAACTAGAACTTTACAATGTATCTCAAATATATGTACAAGAATTTTGAAGCAATACAATGCATAATAGGACCTATTTCTAAAAGTAGTATTTCTATCCACAAAAGCCTATAATATAATTGTAGATCTAGAATGTAGACAAAAAAATTCACTTTTGAAAGAAACAAAACCTGATTATGTGTCTAGATGAGCCTGTACTAAGTATTTGAGGTTGTAAAAATTAGGATTTGCGACTTGTAGAAAAGTTTAGGAATAGAGGTATCAAACATCCTGCACCAATGTGTAGATTATGAAATTCTACCCCAAAACAAAATAAATTGCTCACAAAAAGGAGTCTATATGAGGGAGATATCATTGTTTGAAGATCACCTCTACAATTATATTTTCTAAATTGCCACTATTGTGCCTCCAAAAATCAATTAACTCTAGGTTTTACCTCAGATGTCCAATTTTGGTGAAACAAAAGTTGATTTGGGGGTTTTCTAACCTTCTAAATATGATGCCAATATCTGATTGGAACTAGCAAGCTCCAATCTTGTCCTACAAAAAATCTCTCATCTACAGGCCTGCTAGTAAAAAAAAATTTCAAACAAAATACATAGATCGAAAAAATAATGCAGATAAATTGTAGAGTCTAAAATAATAAAATAGATAGATCTAAAAATTAAATTCATGGATATGAAATGATCATATCAATTCTACAAATTGGGCCTTTGGGTTGCTGATTTGCAAAAATAATGTTGCCTCAATTTTGACTATGGCCCAATAAATGTGAATTTATAGTCAATTTTCACCAAATTGACATTCCAAATGCAATAGTGAGGTCCACTTTGGCTCTAGACACTCCCAATATCTATGGATTCTCCATATCTGGGTTGAGGTGTTGAAGTAAGAATGGTCTCAAATGGTTATGTGAAGAGAATGTCCCCAATCTCTGATACCATGTAAGAATTTGCCTTAGGGAAAAATTCACCCAAGATCAAGGAACTCAAGCAAACCACAACAATAGACCAAAAAGGTATGATCAAAATAACAATATCTAAAATTGATGTATTGCTATTCAATTCAATGTATTGTGTGAAAGTACACTAAGAGTACCTGAATATAAATGCCTCTAGAATGCTTCTAGAATGTCTAGAAGTTAGCACACTGATATGTCTTACAACAAGGCACATGTCCACTAAGAGTGGATTATCCTCAATTAAGCATATGAGATAGTGCAATGATGAGAGGATAAGCTTGCAAAGGTGTAGCATATAAAATTATGTTTTAGACACCATGTGCTATAATAGGAGTACAAATAACTATGTTGTCTACATGACAACTCAGTTAATTATGCAAACTCCAATATTGTATAGACACCATATGCTGAATTAGAGTTTCTTACTTTTGTGTTGTCAACATGACAACTCATAAAAGTATGCAAAGTCCTAAGTGCCTCACTAATAAGTAATAAAATAATGCATTGACCTAAGTAAACTTAGTGTAAATAGTGAATAATTATTTACACCAACATCTAAAAATATTAAATATCATAAAAAAGTTGTCCAAAATGGTTTATGTATGTGTTTGTGCCATTACAAATTTATATGTCAAAACTAAACTACTTGGTACATAAATTCTTTGATGCTCAATCGTGTATTCTTGTTCATATTTTGGCTTAACTTATATATTCCTTCTTTCTTGATAGTTAACAACTTGTCAACATTCTTGGTTTCAACTATATTTGTAATGCCCCACTCGGAGATCCTTGGATCAAGGATTCAATTCAAACCAAGATATATTTTTTACAAGAATGAATGCACATGTCAACATCATACAGGGATCACAAAGATCACAATGGAAGACTTAACCACCATCTTGACAACCAACAAATCTTCAAACACAACTACCTAATCTAACACACTGACAATAGGAAACAAAAATCCAAAACAACAATAATACTAAGAATCTAAGATCTATCAAGACATGGAAAATTAAGTAAATCCAAAGGGTACTAGAATAATAAAAAATCAATCCCAAAAACTAGTGGAGATGCCCCTTATTTTTTGCATGAGGAGCAATAGAAGAAAAAGTTTCATGTGAAAATGTGCATCATGCCCCATGAGAAAGTGCATTATACACAAGGATGTGCACCATGTGGTGTGAAGAAATGCTTGGCTAAACAACCCAAACACCCAACACTAGTGTTGGGTTTTGTGTGAGGAAGTGCTCCACCACGTGAAGAAACCCAACATGCCATACAAGATCGTGCATCCTCACATGAGGATGCACAATTTCATGTGAACTCCCACAATAGAAAACAAGGAACAAAAAGATAACAGAGCTAAGGGATAACATTTCTTCAGATTGGGGAGTACCAGATCCACATCTTGAGGCAAGGACACTAGAACAATAATTGAAAGACAAAAATACAATCTAACCATCTAACAATCATTGAAGGGAAAGTATAGAAGGTAACATCATAGTGTACTTAAAAAAACATTGCAATAATTGAAAACAACATCACAATGTGTAGAACAACTAAAGTAAGTATGCAATTCCTCCCAATTGTCAATAACATCATAAGACCATTGTGGATCCTAGCTATCCCCCATGCGTAACATCCCAAACTACTAACCAGATTATCAGTGTTATCTTATGAAGACATAACTACTAAAATGTTCTACAACATAAGATTAAGGAAATCTAACATACTAAAAGTAACTCATTAGATAATCCAATAAAAAAACCACATCATCTATCATATGCTAACATCATATGAATAGGAAATCTAACTTGTTAAACCAATAAGCAATAGATATGCTAATAAAGAAATTCACATCATCTAATCATATTCTAAACATCATAATATGGGAATGTGTCAAATAAACTAATATCATCTAAACATGATATCTAAGAATTCCAATGAAAGCATAAATCACAAGAAAGCATACTCTAGAACTTGAAGTATCAAGTGAAAACATCTAGCAATAGTTTCACTAGGACAAAAGACCATATCTATACATTGGTCCCTAACAGTGGTGTAGGTAGCTATGCCTCCCAACAACATAGCACCTATAGTTATACACCTTTTATGCTGATGGAGATAATGATCCAACAAAAAACACACAAAAAAAACATCCATGGCTAACACTCATGTGAAGTAGTAAAATGACTAAAACCTAGTCAGACACTCAATGGGCTACTAAGTAGGGGCTAACATCATTGAGAGTCACTTGGCATCAACAAGCCCAAGCTCATAACATGTAGATTCAAATCTCTCAATGGAAAGGCTTTGGCATAGATTATTATCTTAAATTTGATTACCACCTACTATTTTATTTAGTTATCACTTAATTAAAACTTCTTTCACCAACCCTCTGGGCACAATGATCACTAGGTTATGAGATAGAAGCCCCCTCCATATGCTACCTTACCCTACCCATACTCATCCAATGATGAGTGGCCATAGGCATGCAAATTGCCAACCCAACCCCAATGATCATAACTTCTAGAAGTACCATGAAAGATTGGGCCTCACAAGTCACTTGAAAAATGTACATGTGCATACTCATGTGTGGTGCACCACCATCATGAAGATCATAAAATAAGGACTGGATGAGAACACAAGAAAAATATCGCTCCACTGAAAAAAAATTCAAGAGGATAGATTCTACACAAATCCTAAGAAATAATAAAACCATACATTATGAAATCACTCAACCAACCTCAATATGGGAGTATGAATTCTACACAAATCCTAATGATGCAACAAGACTAAACATCATGAACTCACTCAATTGGCCTCAATCTGGGAGCATGGATTCTATGTAAATCCTAGTGTCCACAAAATAATAACAAAGGTCCAAAAGAAACCATTACACCATATGCAAAATCACTCAACTGAACACAAAGTCAAAAGTATGGATGTGGCATGCATCCCAATGCAAACATAAAAGTGAAATAATGGTGTAACTGACATCTTATGGATTATCCAAGTCCACAACTAACATGATGCCAAGAAAGCCTGAGAAAACTAGGTGGCATGCAAATCGAGGCAAAAAACCTCAAAACTTAAAATCTTCAAAATTAAAACCCATTTAGTCTTTGGGCACAAAAACCCTAAAAATCTAATAAAATTTGGGTTTAGGCATCGTATGCAAAATTGGCTAGCATAATGACATGAAACTCCAAACCCTCAACCTAAAAAATAGGGAAATACTCATACCTGACCAACCGAGTAGAACTAGCAAATAGAAATGGAGGGGAACTCTAGTTCTCAACCTCCTAATGAATAGCTACCAAAAATAGAAGCTAGTACATAGTAGAAACATTAAAAAAGGAGAGCCCTACCTCATAGCCAAAAGGAAAAAATGGGAATATGAACCATAAAATAAAAATCCCATAGGAGTAGCTAAAAATCATAGCAATCCAAGGTCTCCCCTAGCTGGATCCAACGAGACCAACCTTGTGATGATCCCACACCTATAGCTCCCACAATGAATAAAATAGTAAATCCTCATGAAGAGGGTTTACAATTTTACACTCCAACTTTGTAATTCAAAAGTGAGAAGTGAGGAATTAAATTTCTTTATGGATACTTATTCACTTTTTGAGTGAATAATTGATTAGGGAAAATAATTAGCTAACTTAGTTAAACCTCGAATCGACTCAAACGAAAATAAGCTATTCCTAGAAATAGGAATCCATCTATAGAAAAGCTACCAAAAATTAAATTAAATTAAATTAAAAGCCCAAAAACTAAAAAAAATAGAAATTTTCTTAACAACTTTCGTGATAATGTGAACTTCTAAATGTACATACATGCTTATTGGTCAAATCACATAATGCAAATGAATTTAGATTTAATAATCACCAAAAGGATTAACTAAAAAATTAAAATAAGGATACATCAACCATATAGGGATGACATTGGTAAAATATGAATGGATGAATCACTAACTCCATGTGCCACTACCAAGGATATAAATCTTGTACACTAAACAACACAATCAAGTGCAATTACATATAATAACGTAGCCGAAGAAATAAATGCATTCAACCCATTTAACCATTTATTTAATTATATTGAAATAATATATTTACATTACACACATTTTCATAAAGCATAACAACACATGAATGAAGTAAATAACCATAGCATTAAATCCATCACATAACATAATTAGAGATATGTCCAAATACTATATATCATCATAAAACACACTGTCATCTCAAAATGGCATCATCATGCAATATGATCAACTGAACAACATAGTAGTCTAACATTTATGATACTAAAATCAAAGTATAACATTTGACCCTTAGGTCATCTCAAATGTAAAACATAACATAAGTAACAAATATCTCTCGGATCAAAATATAACAAGGTAAATATCCACAACCCATAACCAATGAATCCAACATGGACAATCCATTTCTAACTATTTAAGCATTTAATAATGGTTTTTTAAACATCATGAAAAGGCACTTAAAATGTATTAGTGAACATAGTCATAAACATAAACATGACTAACCTTTGCTACAGGAACCTAGTCCAGTGTAGCATAGTAATAGTACACAGTGCAATCTCTCCACACATCTCAGGGTAATCATGAAACAACATCATGATACCATATTGATCCTAGTAACCATTGGCACAAACCTCAGTGAACCATAAATCACATCATAATCTTATAAATCATCCATAAGCATAATTAAAGTAATTGATATAGAAACATAAACCCAATCACCTCAACAATGTAGACCACACATGGAAAAAATCATGATCCCTTCTCAAGGAGAGATTAACAAGGTTGCATCCATTAGGATGACTTACAAAAATCAAATGGGAGAGACACTACAATATTGCTTGGTCTGTATGTCATCTTGGTTGCTACTGCTAGATCTTCTCGGTTGCTACTGAGTACTCAACAATCTTTATTCTTCTTGGTATAATCTCAATTTTCCTTTACTAGATAGCTTAGTTATAGTGATGACCTTGTAATCTTGCCTAGTAAATGACTAAGTGTTTGGGAACTAATCAACAAAATAGGCTTAGAGATCAAAAATCTCCCCCATTTATAGTAGTGGAAAGAACACTTTGTCATGAGTAAAATATTCATTTATTTCAAAAATGAGTACTCCCCCTAAGACCATAGTTTGATCTGTTAAGATCTGATACCTGATCTTTGATCAACATATTGCTCCTCCTTGTCTTATTCCCACATATCCCCTTTTATTTCATATCTCACTTATTTTTATCACTAATGGAACTTGGGGCTACTAGGGCTGATTGATATTTATCAAATAATTTTCTATGACTTGCCACAATATTGGCATAGCCATTATTTCATCTTTCCTTAACTTGATCCAAAATTTGTAATTGAATCTCTAGCTTGGCAGCTAGATCAACAATCTTGCTATATGTGAAAATTGTGTATCTTTCTTCAAAATGTCTTTGGCATCAGAGACCACCTTCTAAATAATCTCTATATGTGGTAATAGTTGTAGTTGAATCAATATCAACTTAGGCTTGATCTCTACATCCTTAGCCATGAGCTTGGCTAACCTATTTTGATTTAATGTCAAGTTGGTATATGAAGATGAGCTTTAACTTGCATTCTTGCTCAATATAATTAAATTTTCTCTTATTTTTGCATGTAATAGCTCGTGAATGTGTAGTTTATATGTGACTAATTAAATTTTCTTATATTTCTACATGCAATATGTTACTAAAAACCATTAAAATTTGTATATATGTGAATAAACTTAGTCACATAACTAATAGTATTTAATATTTAGTCATTTATAACACTACTAAATTTACTACAAAGCAATTTTAGTCATTTATTTGATCATTGATTTTGATCATTGATTTAGTGGTATATTTAGTAGTTTATATAGTGGTATATTTAGTAGTAAATTTATTAATTGATTTAGCAGTTGATTTAATCATGTGGCTAGTCATACATTTAGTTGTATATTTGATAGTTGATTTAGCCATGTATTTAGTATATTTAGTCACATGTTTAGTGGTATATTTAGTAGCATATCTAGTAGTATATTTGATCAAATATTTAGTAGCATATTTAATTGTGTATTTTCTCATAATAGGGCATGATAGAATCAAACCACAATCCATCTACTTGTAAAGAAGGTGCCCTTCCATTGAGCTAGCACCCTTTAAAGAATGATCATACAATGTGTAACTTTCTATATTGTCTTGGTTCTTATTTTTTGAGTTAATCTGAATCATTTCTTTAGTGATTTATACCTAGTTTCTATATATAATTAGTGTACCATTATCTTTATTTTTTATTAGATGGAAGTATAATTGATTATTTTATTTAGAAATATCCCATTCAACATATATGGTAGAATTTGATGGGCCCATCAAAATGCGTAACACGGTTCAAAAAAAAACCTATACATTTTTGAGCTACTTAAAATTGATAGTAGGAGGCAAGTCTTTGATCATAATTATATATCTAGAAATTTTTAGCTCAGGTAGAGGCACACCAACATTCTCTACAATTCTGGGAGTAGAATTTTGACAATGATTTTGATTAGATGAAAATGTCATTTTTACTAGCAATTCACTTCTATAGGCAAGAAGATTTTTCTTTGTTAATACTTTTTGAAAAGCTTCTTCTATCTGTAAAATTGAAGCCAACTATAGATGAACCAATATGCCTCACAAAACTTCAAAAAATAACCAAAATTATTTCATATTCACGAAAAGAGTTCAAAAAAAAATGTAAACCACATGAAATTGTAAAAATATATTATTTTAAGTATATATATATTTTAATCTTAGGATCCACATATGCTAGAAGTTTTGATAGATAAAGATTTTAACAATTATTCCCATACTATAAGACAAAAAAACTTTATAATAGTGACAAAACATACCTCAAAAATTGTTGTAATGGTTACCTAATAGTTTCTAATAAATTGAAATGACTTATAAGACCAGGACTTCAACAACTTACACTAAAGATAATAGAAGAATAATTAAATCTATTTTCTTCTCTCTTTGATGGAATAATTTTGACTTCATCGAATATTAAATAGTGACCAAAAGCTTTGACTAGATCATCTGCAATGGCTTCCCTCGATAAGAACATTACTAGAAGACACTTCAAATTTTTAGGTTTTGAAAACTCTAACATAGATAGTCCATTATTTTTCTAAGGGATCATGATTTGAAGTCCTTTATCAAGTTTGGGTCAGTCAAATGTTGCATAATTAGAACCATCTTCCACTTCATCATCACTATGTTTGTGATCAAGCAATGCATCTATAGAAGGAAAATTCTTGCTCCATTGATTTTGCCTAAATTTTTTTGTTTGCTACCACATCTTGATTTGAGTGTTGATATTTATTCCCACTGAACTTATATTCGTAGCTAAATTACTTCCCCTTTCCTTTTATTTTTTTGTCTATATTAGGGGAGAGAGTGACACCTTGAACATATTGAGTGTATCCTACTTCTATGGAATTTTTAGACACAATTTCTTTTGGAGTGTTTCAACCACATAAATTTCTGCTATCGGATGTAATGGCAAAGGATTTATTATTTACTTCTTTTCTTGTGATGTTATTGCCTCATGTGCTCCATCATTAACATATGTACATAATTTTTCCATAATTAGTTCTCCTTTCTCTATAGGCTAAGATAAAGATTCAATTTGATTTTTAGTTACATCATTGCCTGATATATTGGCAAAAATCAAGGAGGCCTTTTGTTACAAACTCTCAATTTCCAAGTCATTAGCATCTTTTGATTATGTATCTATTGAAAACTTTTCAAGTGCTTCAGATTTCACTCCCTACTTTCCTCCATTAACATCTATAAATGATTTTTCCATTGATTGGAAGTGAACTTTGATATGAAAAAAGTTGTGCAATTTGCTCCTTTTTTATAGATTGTGATAAATCTTCTTACTAACTTACAACTGTATCAATTTCTATCATGTTGTCAAAACTCAATGTGAGCTTTCGACTCAGACTATTGATTTACATCAAAGTAGAAGCATTTAATTCTACATCTATTGAGTGATTTTTGGGTGTAATAGGTTTCATTGCTTGATATACTCCTTCATCAACATCTACATTTTTCTTTTGATCTTGGGGCATCTTTGACCATATTTTGAGTTCCATAAGAATCTTTCTCAGATCATCTGCTGAACCCCCACTTCCTTCATGACAAGAGTAAAGGTAGGAATTTTTTTAGGAAACTATAGCATATATCTGAAAAGGACAAGCTCTACCTTTATGAATCATAAAACATAAATGGCATTGTTACATGGATAAGAATAGGAAAAATGTTGTATTGAAAAATATAATATTGTCAATGGGAATAAACCATTCTTTTACCACTTCCTTTAACATAACAAAAAGGTAGCCACATCAATATATGTAGCACTAAAATATGTTAAATTAGTACTTTCCTTTTGGCTAATTTTACATTCTTCAAATTTCAATACAAACTAGAGCTAAATAATAATACATACCAAATTGACAAGTTTGTTTCAATCCTTTTTGAATAAAATGACCAGGGTATGTGTGTA
The DNA here is from genome assembly GCA_028749045.1 of Cupressus sempervirens. Lineage (NCBI taxonomy): Eukaryota > Viridiplantae > Streptophyta > Pinopsida > Cupressales > Cupressaceae > Cupressus > Cupressus sempervirens. The sequence goes on along the minus strand of CM053783.1, from coordinate 585,917,235 downwards.
CCTCAAATACACTAGCAAGAGAGGGCACACATTGTACAAGTTCAATATTAAATGTAAAATATACAAATAAGGTAGTTATCCATATTCAAAAGATAAGTCTACTTTCTAAAATATCATACATAATATGATCATCATTAAAGAAATGTCAAACTAATGAAAGGATCTTTATCATCCAACTTGTAGTCTAGAAAATTAGAGTTCTTTGTGAGCATGAGCCATTGACACTATACAATAGAATAAAAACTAATCTCAAGAGGATAGCTTTGCAATATCAGGTTGGATGGATTCTTGGTCATTAAATTTTTGTAGATCTATAGTGGTCTTAGCAACATCAAAATGTTATGATCAGAAGAGGGCAACCTTTGTATATATAATCAAAGGTCCAAAAGACATCATGTCTTAAGTAGGAAAGTTGGTAAAATGAACATTAAGGAAGGGTAATAAATTAGTTAATATTATATTAATGGTCAATTATTTATTTAGTTTATTAGATAGTTTCTACTTTCTCTAAACTAGTTATTTTAGAAACTTTCTTCATCATTTCTCTTGGTAAGGAAACTACATCTCCATTTGTAATAACTCATTTAGGAATTATAAAATATTGCAACATATCCAAGTGCAACATATTCTGGTGCTAATGAATGCATAAAGGACAAGTTGTAATATACAAGGCACTAAAGTTGATCTATTGCAAACAATCATGGTTTATGTTGAATTAACAAATAATACAATGAAGATTGTTTATAATAGTTCAATATTTTCTTAAATAGGTTAACAATATATTATTTCCATTTTAGAAATATATTTAGAAAGATAATTTGAAATTTAAATACAAAATAAGATATATAGCTACCCCTATATTTGAAGATCTAGTGTGGTCTTGTATTGAGTTGGTATTTCCATCAGTCTTGTGAGTGCAAATTTAGTATCTTTACTAGAAATAGGAATGTTCTTGGACATGATTGCAATATAGTTCAGAAATTTTAGAAACATAAGTAAAACCTTACAATATATGCTTCTAAAAAATATACGCTTACAATGTCAACTATATCTTTTTTTTTCAAACCAATAAAGTTGATAAATTACCTGGAATTTGTCAAAAGATTGAGTTGGTATGTTATCGTCAAACTTTTACATAATGTCCCAAGGTCTATCACCAACACTAGCCAAGAGAATTGAGAGTCTATATTCACTGCATGACTCATTACAATTCTTGTATTACAAATATAATTTTTTAGAATAATAATTAGCATTGAAAACATGACAAAATCATGTGCATGGAATTACATTGCTTACACTATTGCATTGACTATATTCTATTCTTATGGGCTCAAGTTACTATTTTCAGTGTCAACACTTCTTGTTACCTATTAATATTTAACTTGCATTAGATCAGTTGATAGGCAAAATATAAATAAGAAAAAGATGAGAAAAACATCATCAATATGCCCACACAAAAACAAGAAAGACTTATAGAAAGTTACAAAATTAGGAAATCAATCATCAATATAAAGAGAGTTTGATGATGGGTACAAGCATAACCAATAAGGACAATGTGTGCAGTGTAAGTGTATGTTACATATAATTCAATAATTCTAGCAAGTAATTTCTTTTTATCCAACAAAATGAAAGAAGTTTCAATTTGTTAAATTAAGAGTACATTTGAAAAGGAAGCATTGATAAATGATATACAACCTTTCCATCTATAATTATCAAAAGAACATGGTATTACCCCCCACTTTGCTCCATAATATGGATCACTTCTTTGATAATTGGTGCAAAATATGTTGGCACTAATAGAGAAAGAAAAATATGAAATGCATTAGTGAATGGTATAACTATATTCTGTAGCTATTGCATATATGAACAATATAAATATGAACCCAACCCATCATTCCAAAAAGACATATTTTTTTAGCCCAATAATTCAATAGACAAGCCATTATACATTTAAATTTTATTGTAAACATAAAATCTTAATTAAATATAAATCATTACTAGCCAACAAGTTGTAGTTGGGGACTATTTCCTTATATCATCTTAGTTCTTCTTCAAATCAATCGCATAAATTATCACATGGATAGAAATTGAACACCTATTGGTCATGAGTTGAAGTTGTACAATGCAACAAGAATGTATTGTTAGTGATAGAAATTTCACTTTGTCTCTTGTGAACTTTGTAAAGTGTCATATGAAAATGAATTGGCAAGACAATATGAAAAGAAGTTAAAACTTACCATCCCCAAAACCAAAACATGGGATTAAGTTGTCATCATCGAAAGAAGAAAAGGTCTTTCCAATAATTGAAATTTCTTGTTCATAAGGATTTGGATTATCTCCAAGATGGTGTAAATTTCTTCAATTAAAATACTTTGCACCTAACATCCATAACAATGGTTTTATTTCTACTGAGAAAAAGAGAAGAAATCTTGGAAAGATGCCAACTGAAACCAAGGTAAAGTAGGAAATCTATACAACTTCACATGAAACATTTCTAAAACCAACAAAAAAAAAATCATTAACAAGGTAGAGGAAAACTTGTCCACTTGTTACTTTTTGTGAAATTGATACCCACAATTAGGTTGAACAATTTGAGGCCAACTTGTGCAAGAGCCTTAGTCACCAACAATAAATATAGAAGCATTCCAAAGTTATATTTTTCTACAACAAGGTTTTACATAATCATTTTTAAAGATAGTAAATTTATAAGCACATAGAAAACATCTAAATTGAAAAATATTGCAACATTGCAAATAAAAGACCAAGTTGCTATAGATACAAATACAAGTATCACATAGAAAAATGAAAAATAAAATACTTAACATATGAAAATTTCATTCCAAAAATCATAAGCTTTGAATATTACAAACCTGTCACTTTTGAGAGCTTTTAAATTCAGCTCATTTAAATTTTATTAGTCTAATTTTTTTGAGCATGGACTATAATATAGTGTAAAATCCAAAAAGTATTAATGGAAAAAAAAATCATGAGACAATATATTTATCCTTTCAATTAAATTATATATTGGTCTAAAATCTCAGTGCTCTCCGCTAGTAGAACTAAAGGACATGAGTCCTACCTCTAAAAAAAATACTCATAAATTTGATGACAAGATTTTACTCAAGAAGAAAAAATAGCATTATGACATATCAATTCAAAAAAATATTAATGTTGAATGACCATTCATATAAACTTTTATTTTTTTGTTAAACTAGTTATTGATTGTAGATGGGTATCCCCAAAAGGGGATTCAAGTGTGTGATGCACTTTCTCAAGTGTGGTACAAGATAATGGCATTGTAGGTTAACCCTTCATATTATACCATGTCTATATTTATGAATCTACCATCTTTATTGGCCAGAAAACTCTTGAAGATAGTGCTATGCCTGATTCAAATGCTAGTAGAGGCACAAGAGCCCTTGATGAAGGCATGTAATGAGAAGAATAATAAAGGAAATGAGGAGAATAAAGAAGCATAAAATAACATAGATGAATCAGATTTATGGAAGGTGTATGCAAACCTTGAAGAAAAGTTGAGAAGAAATGATGGACTTGAACAAACAAAGGTAATGGTACTAGAAGAAGAGGAATGTGGTGATGACATTGATGATGTTCATTTTCAGAATAGTATCAATCTTCCAATAGTGTTAAGACCTTATTCTCTTTGGTCTCATGTGTTCCTTTATAGATGGTCTTCAAAAATCATCATGTTGTGGCCTCGTAATCCTTAAGCAATGGTCCTTAACCATCTTTGCAAGGTGTCATACTTGGTGATCACCTTTCACTGTTCTCCCTCATAATCTCTTTTAGAGTTTTATTGGGAGACATGATGAGGTGCCCAAAGTATCATTTATTATAGGCCAAATAATGGGACCTTATCTTTTGTGGCCTTCTGTGATCTTTAACCATCATCATGACTTAGCATACCTACTAAGAATTATACACTCCTCCATCATGTCATCTTTTCACCTCCTTTCAATCATGTCATCCTTTCACCTCCCTTTTTCTCCTCCAGCATGCCAACCTTTCATTATTCACATACTATTGAAATTATAGTCAAGTTTGTTTATTATTAACACACACTTAATCGAATTTCTAGCAACTACTGAGTATATCTTGTAGTTTATAGTGTTAACCAAGTAATTCAAGTTCTACCAAGTTCTATAGTTGCTACTGAGTTCCAAAAATAGTATTTATTTTGCACTAAGCAGTATTTACCAAGTTGATGATTATCATTGTAAACCAAACTTCATAGTGTTTACCAAGTCTCTTAGAGCAAACTGAGTTCTCTAGTGTTTATTGAGTTTGTAGCTTTAGTGATGTGAATCTATGTTGACTGAGCTATTTAGTGTCATCCAAGTGATTCAATTTATATGTCAAGTTTTGCAGTGTTCATCGAGTCACCAGTGTTGACCAAGTTTAGACTAACTGGAAGTGATTAGTATTTACCAAACTTCTACATTTATTGAGAGCATGATGATGCCAAGTATTGATAATGGTTTCCGAATATCAAAACCTCACCAAGTTTGTCTTGAGAACCCATGTACCAATAGTTGGGCCAACTTTGTGTATTTTGGTGAAACTTGTATTGTATCCAACTTTGATGAATTGTGATTTGGGTTGGTGTATATGTAACATATTATATCACATCCAATCAAGATAGAATATATGAATATATGTGATAGACACTAAGAGTAGAAGTATGAAGTAAGAAAGCTATAAGTAGTATAAGGAGCAAAAAGGATTTATCTTTCATAGTAAGGTGATCATTATACTCCAAAGGAATATCAACCAGAAAATTAGAGTTGCAAATCAGAGATCGGCCATTGGTTGATCCTAATAGGTGGAATAGTTAAATCCTTTCACAAGGTAGACTTAACAACCTTTTGTAAATCTCTTTACTGAGTGCATACTTCATTGTATGTTTTGTAAATCCTTTTACAAGGTGGACCTAGTAGTCCTTATTGCTCCAAATAGGGTAGATCATCATAAGTGATCATTGTAAACCTTAACTAGCCAACCTTATATTGTAGTACTAAAGCTTGTGGGTATCATCCCCACCCTAGTTTTACTTTCTATTTGGAAGTTTTTTGGATCACCATATCTTGTGTCAAAGTGTTATGAATGTTTTAATGCTTTTAGTTTCTCATGCATGCAATTAGATTAGAATACATATGAAGGATTAATTCGTGAATTAAGAATACATTTCTTTGGTTCCTAATTCACCCCTCCCTCCTCAATAACCTAGCCTCTCTTATATTTACAAAAATTGGTATCAGAGGATTGTGGTTCTCAAAGAAGAAGTTTAATAGCTTGAGAAAAGATCAGAGGTAATGGAGGTATTTAGACTTGATAAGACTATTGACAATGAAAAGTTGGATTTGGAATTGGCTATTGGGAAACTTAAGAAAGAAAAGGAGAAACTCTCTCAATCCTTGAAAATGACAAACTCTACACTGAAGAAAGAATTGAAGATATCCATTGAGAAAGTAATTCAAATGAAGCTAACGAGGAAATCAAAGAACCATTAAAAAAGAATGGTAACCTTCAAGAAGAAGTTAGAAAGATGAAAAGAGAACAAGAAATTCAGTTAGTAAGATTGTGTGAAGTCATGGAAGAAAATGGAAAGGACAAAGAAGAGATAGAAGAAAAGAACAATGAAATTTAGCATTTATCCATTCAACATGCCAACTTCATTAATCAGGTTACTAATGCAAATGAAGAAATCATGAATCAAAGATTAGAGAATGAAAGATTGCAAAATGATCTAAACACTGAAAATAAAACCAATAAAAGGATGATGAAATCTCAAGAAGACATGAATTAGTTGAATGAGCAAACTCAACATAGAAAGAAATGTAAAGAATGAATAGAATTCATATAAGAAGGTGAATTATCCAAGTAGTGAGCTCAAAATAATCAAAGGCCTACTTGCAATCACTATGGTAAGTTAGGTCATACATTAAAAAATGTTGGAGTAATGGTAAAGCTAGATTCAATAGAAAATGTTACAATTGAAATAAGCATGGTCATAGAGATAATGATTGCAAAGAGAAACCAAAATTTGAAGGCAAATGTCACAAATTCAAGAAGCATGGGTACAAATCTTTTGAATGCAAAACCAAGATATTGAACCCAGTAGAACAAATTGTGAAAGCTATAATTGGTTGGGACTATAACACATGGTGTAGATGCCACTAATGTGGAGAATTTAGACACATTGGAGAAAATTGTGTGAAACATCACATGAGAACAAGAGACACCACTAGAAGATGTTTTATTTGTACAGAACTTGGACACCTTTCCAAGAACTATATGAAAATTGGAAGGATAGAAGATGAAAAGAAAGCCAAGGCTGACAACATTAGAAAGTAGACAAGCCAACAATGGATTCTAAAATCTTCTAAGAATCAAAGTTTGAGCCATAGAGCACATGTCACTCAAGATTTGGGTGACTCAAGCATTTCTACTTGATCTCCCATAGGGACAACTAGACCTAAAACTCTAAAGTAAACATCATCTGTTCTAGTCAACTAGAAGGAAAGATCCATATTAGTATTTTCAAGATGCAAAGGATCATCGAGTGTCCAAGGAAACTTTAGACCCTACGGAGCTAAGTCAAGTTGCAAGACCCTACTGAGAAAGGTTAGGAGTAACTAAACATTGCATGGACACCTAGTCGAGCATGGCTCTTCCAAGCACTATAACTAAACTAAGTGGAAGATAGTTTGTCACCAAGAAAATGATCGTACCAGGCATTTATGATGATTAAAAAGTGAAAATTTTTAAAAGGCAAGGAATTGAATTCATTTATCATCATAAATTTTTGAAGAGCTATTTGCTGAGAGTGATTTCTATACTTCCAAGTAATCTATGCGATTTGTTGTTGAAGATTTTCATGTTTTTGTAAACCCTACTAAGCATGGCATCCTCTAGTAGCAAAAGCAAGAAGGGATCTAAGATGTTGGTTCAAGGAGTTGATTGGAAGGCACTAGAATTCAAGTTAAGTCTGGTAATTGTAGAAATGCTTGATCCAACCGAAGCTCAATCACAGATTCCACCAAAGGTACTATTGATAAATGATATTCTCTTGCATTTCCATTGTTCAATTCAAGACATCAAAACCCTAGAGATGTACAAGGCTCTAGAAAAGTTATGTGTGAATGGTGCATTGAAACTCGAGCATCAACACTTGGAGACCAAGAGTTTAACCCACATTCTGCATATGCCCCAAGATTTTTAGATACAATGGATAAGGTTTATCCTTAGTCATATACACAATAGGTAGCTATAGATGGAGTAGCCTATTCAAATAATGAAGAAAATGATTCATCAAATTACAAGGCTTCCAATGTTGAACAAGGAAAAGACTACCAAAACCCTAAGTTAGGTACAACTAGAAAGAAAAACTCTTGCTGAGTGGGATGGAAGAGGAATGAAGATCAATTGTATAATTAACATGGAGCTAAAATTTTGAATCCATGTGATAACACTTAAGATCAATAGCTCACTAATCTCAACAGCATGTCATGTGAGGTAGTTGATATAGCTCTCAAGGTGTTGAAGAATAAAATGGCCTTTGACCTTTCCAAGCTTATGCTAAATCAATTAAAAAAAAACATGGAAAGCATTAGTACTTTAAAGAATAACCCATGTAAGTTTAGTTCACTCTTAACTTGTTTATTCTTCTTTGTACAAAAGTTTTTCCCTTCAAAAGGTTTAGTCATATGGAGAAAAGAGGTACCAATATTAGATTAGATCAATGAGTATATAATAGATATGGGTGAGAAATTTCTCAACATCATGAATAATTATTTTGATTCATTTAAGAGAAAAATGAATAATAGATTCAAAATTCTTAAGAAACTTGTAGAAGATTACAAGGATGATGTTTGTTTTATCGTAGACTATGATAATGTATAAATTAAGGTAGTCAAACTTAGAGTGGTGTGGGTTAAGACTTTAGGCTATGAGGTTAACATTGATGACACCAAGGATATCAATGAGGCACTATTGAATGAAGGGTCTCAAAGCTACATATTTTGGTACTTATAATGAAGCCAAAGCCAGAATAGAACTTCAAATAAAGCTTCCCCAAGTAGTTAGTAAAGGAAAGAAGAGGATAGCAAAATTGTGTCAAGCAAGTTCTACTCACCTACTAACAAAAAGAAAAGGAGATGATGTGGAAGAAGATGATGTAGAAGATGAGGCAGAAGGAACTAAATTAGAAGAAGAAGATCTAATCAAGAAGAAAGCTAAGGTTATCATAACCAAACCTACCAAGTAATCTACTACATTATTCACTAGAAGAGCATCCAGATCAAGAAAGAAATTAAAATTATGTGAAGAAGAAGTAGAGGATATTATTTTCAAAAGGCCTCTACCTACATTTTAGGAGAAATTAAAAGAGATTGATTTAGGAGCTAGCATGGAAAAATTTAAACCTCTCAAATATGACACTAGGAATGCAGATGATAGGAACCAAGTTGAAGACATTATTATGTCCAAGTTAGGTAAATGGAAATATTCACCTAATCAACTTGTGTAGAAAATTCCCAATGAACTGATGGAAAGAATTAAACCAAAATGGGAATATGCTAAGAAGATTGTAAAGGATATATTTAAAAAGACTCTAAGGTAGCTCATGTCAAGTCTTAATGATAAAGAAGTAAAAGATTCCATGAAGGGGAATGAAGAGAAATTTACTCTAAAATTCAACACTTGATTGATATTGGTTAATGAAATTGAACATGTGGTGAAGATAGCTACAAATACATTGAGAAATATCTACAATCTTCATCAAAAGAGTGATTTTGTTGTTCATGTCAGGGATAAAGATGACAAGGATGAAAAGGAAAGTAATAATGAGGAAGAAATATATGATGTTAATTTGGATGATGAGGAGAAAGAATATGAACCTACTAAGGAGAATCTCCTTGAGATTTAGAGTATTGAGCATAGTGACCCAGAGAAGATTGATACAATGATTATGGCCTTATTTCCTCACTCTCTGAGAAAAGCTTTAAAGACATCAAGCTCAAAGAAAGCTTCTACTAATTTGGTTTTGAAAACCACAAAAATTCCAACCACCCAACCAATCTTTTCACTTATTCAACTAAGTACTATATTGATTGAAGAGATCAACACCTCATCTACCAAGCAACTAGTGCTTCCTCCTTTATTAGATTTGGCTACACAACAACTAGGTATTTCTATTGTTAGTGCAATATCTACTTTTGTTGCTAGTCCTTTTATTTCTACTGTTATTACAATTCCTAGTATACAAATAGTTAGTACAAATATAGTTGAGAGCAAGCCTCAATTGAGAACTAAAGTTTCAAGCAAAAGAAAAAGTAAAGAAGAAGAGATTGATCTTGATTTGGATATAGTTAACCTAAATTGGGATATCTCTACTCTGAATCCTGATCAATTACACATAGTAGGTGAAATATTGTAGAAGAAAGCTAAGAAATAGAGGCTTAGAGAGGAGGAAAATAGAGAAAACCAAGTGCTAGAAGATGTAAAGAACATACTTGCAAATGCACTCAGTACCAAGGTTGATAGTACTCAACTTATTTTGGTTTAGTTGGTAGAAGTTGTTCATAAATTTAATGAAGATCTGAATAGGAAAGAAAAGTTTTGGAAAAGAGAAGAGAAGAAATTTGAAAACAAAGTATTAGAGCTTTTTGCACAATAAGTTACAATATATTAAGTATACTTGTTTACTATTTTCAGCTCATTAGAAACCTCTACTAATAATGTTACTTCATTATTCAAAAAAAATTGTGATACATCTATCTTTACTCAGGAAATAAAAGATAAAATCTCTAAGATAGATGAAGATTTGAAGGCAAGTGCACACCAATTGTCATTTGACCTAAGCTACAATTTCACTCATTAATCAATGATCAAATTTCTAATTGATATGCAAGTAGAATTATTAAGGGAAGAAGCTAGGATTAGGGCCACACTTGTAGAAATTCAAGGCATGGTTCTTCTAAATATGGATCCATTGTAGAAACACATTGCACATGCTACAACTCTCATCCATGATAATAACTTCTCCATAGTTGATCACATGATGGATTTATTAATAGAAGTCCACATTGCATTACATGCAAGAAAGATGTTACAAGAAAATTGGGACAAGAAAATGTCACTAATTTTAAAGGTACATTCTAACTTCTTGTCACATTTTGGCATTACCATGTAGCATACACCTTTTGCATTTATGTCAAAAAGGGGGAGAATATGTGAAGATGTAGTAGAGGGGGAGAAGATGAGAAGAGATGATGTAATATAAAAGACATGAGATATATAAGAAGAAAAATGTATATATATGTATGGGGAGCATCATAATATTATACATATACATGCATAGATAATCACAGAACATCTCCTACAAAATAAATTTTGAAAAATCTTAAAAATAGAGTATGTTACTAAGATGAACACATAGGATGGAGACTAAAGATTGTTTTGAAATTAAAATTTTGAGAATTCAATTTTGATTGATAAGTGTTTTTTTGTCACTAATGCCAAAGGAGCAGATTTTTGACATTATAGTCAAGTTTGTTTATTAGTGGCACATGCTTAATCAAATGGCTAGCAACTACCAATCTTATCTTGTAGTTTACAATTCTAACCAAGTAATTTAGATTCTATCAAGTTTTACAATTGTCACCAAGTTCTAGAAATAGTATTTAGTTTGCACCAAGCAGTATCTACCAAGTTGGTAATTATTAGTGTAAGCCAAGCTTCATAGTGTTTATCAAGTTACTTAGTGCAAACTAAGTTCTCTAGTGTTTACCAAGTTCCTAGCTTCAGTGATGCAAATCTAGTGTTGAATGAGCTATGCAGTGTCAACCAAGTGATTCAATTTATATGTTGAGTTTCATAGTGTTCACCGAGTCACCAACGCTAACCAAGTTTAGACTACTTGGAAGTGATTAGTATGAATCAAGATTCTACATCTACTAAGAGCATGATGATGCCAAGTGTTGGCAATGGTTGTCAAGTATCAGAATCTTACTGAGTTTGTCTTCAAAACTTGAGTATTAATAGTTGGGTTGACTTTGTGTATTTTGGTGAAACTTTTATTGTAGCCAACTTTGATGAATTGCGATTTGGATTGGTATATATGTAATGTATTGTATCACATCCAATCAACATAGAATATATGAATATGTATGAGACATACTGAGAGAAGAAGTGTGAAGTAAGAAAGCTATAAGTAGTATAAGGAATAAAAAATATTTATTTATGACAAGATGATCATTATACTCTAAAGGAATCTCAACCAAAAAATTAGAGTTGCAGATCAGAGATTAGCCATTGGTTCATCCTAACAAGTGGAATAGTTAAATCCTTTCACTAGGTAGACTTAATAGTCTTTTGTAAATATCTTTATTGAGTGCATACTTCATTTTATATTTTGTAAATCCTTTTACAAGGTGTACCTAGTAGTCCTTATTGCTCCTAATAGGGCAGATCATTAGAAGTGATCATTGTAAGCCTTAACTGGCCAACTTTATAATGCAGTACTAAAGCTTGTAGGTATTATCCCAACCCTAGTTTTACTTTCTATTAGGAAGGTTTTTGGGTCACCATATCTTGTGTCAAGGTGTTATGAATGTTTTAATGCTTTCAATTTCTCATGCATGCAATTAGATCATAATACATATGAAGGATTAATTGGTGAATTAAGAATAAGTTTCATTGGTTCTTGATTCACCCCTACCCTTTCAGTAACCTAGCCTATCTTATATTTCCAACACATAATTCAACAATTGATCATTGTAAGGGCACTTGGGGAGCCACAATACAATCCCAGTCCCAAGAACAAGACCTTATCCTCCTTGGCCTCATGGGTTCCTTAACCATCATCACAGGGTGACATACCTAGCAAGGGATTTACATAGTTCTCCATCATGTAAACCCCTATTTATTAATAGCATACAATCTATATAATTGAAAAATATAAATAAGAATAATTACTTCTCTATACTATAACTACTACTTCATAGCACAACTTAAGAGATTATGATCACATTTCCTTGTTGTAGATATGATTAACTTTATTGTTGACATGGTTACTTTTTCTATTGATATGATCAATTCTACTATGGATATGATTAATTTTGTTGAGGATAAAATTTATTGTATTATTGATATGATCACTTCCACTATTGATATGATCATTTATACTATGGATATGACTACTTTTATTATTTATCAATACTAGGTTGTGACCCTTGTTGCCAACTGCACCTCTTTGTAACTTAATTACTCTTGATAATGTGATGACTATTATTCAATCTACTCTCTTACTTGAATAGGATCTATTCTAAAGGTTGTATGACTTAGTCTACATATCAAACATAGATTCTTATTCTATCTACATATTCAAATTTCAATTCTCTTGTATTCATGTGCATATTGTATATATTCATGTCTACCATTATTATAATTTCAATTCTATAGTATTCATGTGCCTGTTGTATATATTCATGTCATCTTAGTTGTATATATTTATGTTGGCTTTGCATGTTATATATATTCATGTCTTCTATTATTCTATTTTCAATTATATAGTATTCATGTGCATTTTGTATATACTCATACTTTGTTGTTTTCTTTTTCTCAAGACATATACAACTTTTGTCTTAATGTTGTAGTCCCATAACTATCTTCTAGATGGAACTTGCATGGCTTAAATTTTCCATGTGTCATGATACAAGTTGTCCTTTGGTTTATAGAAATTGTACCTTTTCATAATGGGATCCTCTCACAAATGAACACTAAAATGTAAATCTCAATCAGTTAACCTTGGACTTAACTCCAACCTAATGCTAAATAATAGAGAAATCTTGTTTATCAATTTTCAATATTTATAGAAGGACAATGTTGAAGATAATTCAAACTATCGATTAATATTTCTAGTACAAGAGACATGGTTGCTCAATTTTAGTAGGTTAATATGATCAAATCACCTCAATTTAGATTTTTTAAATTTAATTTATTTAATTCATTTCTTCTATTAAAGACTACTTGTGATGTGTGTATGACAGTCAACATTGCAACACCAAACACAAGGAGAAATTCCATGATTAAAAATGTTAATGTGCTAGGATACTAAGGTGTTAAATGGTTCATCCATGGCCTAAATAAGGAAGGAGAACTTTGATCTATCACCAGTCCTATGTTTCCAAATAAATATTATAATTACAAATCATTGAAACCTTAAACATGATCATCAATAAAAGTAAATCAATAAATTAGTCTTGTATTTATTTGGTAGTGAAGAACACATATTTTGAAAAGTAATAATGCCACTAAACAACATTGAAAAAGTTTCCATATATAGAAACAAGAAAAATTCCCATTTATTCTTCTACAACCATAAAAATAATAAAAAGTAGACTATATTTTTGAATGGGCAGTCTGGGTGAATTGGGTGAACTAGGCAGAGAGAAGATTTTGGACAATGGTCATGAAGGTTCACTCTGTGACCAGAGGAATGGTTAGAAGAAATAAATTTTAATGGAGAAGGATTTTTATTTGATCACATAACAAATAGAAGGGGTGGAAAAAGTGTAGCATAGGTTATTGGGAAATGACATTGTTCCTGAGAACTCTCTTTGTTTCGAATCTAGGAGCTCCTCAAGAGACCTACAGATGCCCCTTCCCCATGGGGGGCACCACCTTTTTCATCCAAAAGACCTACCAATATAGAATCTATGAACACTAAGAATCAAGTACCTGAACAAATAAAAGATTGGGGTTCACTCTTTCATAAGATTCCATTAGGTAAATCTTCTTTTCCCCCTATTATCTTCTTGCTAGGAAAAAGGGGATTTAAAATTTTTTTTCCCTGATCTCCTTGTTGACCATCCCATTTCCTTGATGAATCTAATACTAGTGAGGAAGTTCATGGGCCCATGACCAACTATCAATAGCATCAAGTTATTGCTGAGGAAAAAATTACACTTTTGTGGTCACATGGATATTATGGTTATGCAAGGAGGTTTCTTGTCCTTTATTTTTACATGCCATAAGGATAGAGATTTGGTCCTATGTGGGGGACCCTACCAACTTGGTAATAACACTCTTAATATGAAGAAGTGGGAGCCCAATATGGATCTTTTAGATAAATTTTTACTTTCCACTCTGAGATGGGTCACACTTTCGAGTCTCCCATTGGAATTTCGGAATGAGGATATCTCTAGGGGCTTGGTAGAGTCCTTTAGGAGTTTCCTAGCAATTGACAAAATAACAACCTCCAAAGCCAGGTTAGTTTATGCCTGTATCTATGTCAAATTTAATCAAATAAAAGATCTCTTGACTAAGATAGATATTATATCCAAACTTGGCAAATGGTCATAGGATTTGGAATTTTAAGATATGCCTAGTGCTTGTTTTTATAATAGAAAAGTGGGTCATTGGGTGAACACTTTTCCTAAATCTAAATCTAAGAGTAGTCACCCCAAGCCAACTCAAAAGAATACTTTTAGGAAGAATCAAGGCCATCAAAAGAAGCATAATAAGGATAACAAGCATAATTTGGTATGGAGGCCAAAACAAGCTACAGTTATGATTTTTGATTCAAAGAATACCTCTCTAGCCAAACCCTCTTTTGAGGACCAGCATTTGAATATTGTCTTGGATCCTAAGGTCCTTGAGATGATTCTTTTGGAAGGAGAAGAATCCTATGATATGGAAAATAAGGAGGTCTCAATAATCCTTAATCTAAACTCCTAGAAAGTGATTGAACATGATGTTGTTGGGTGTGCCTAGAGAATCCCTATGGGGGATTCTTGTTAACAATGTTAGAAATGGAAGCTAACTAGGAGACTTTAGTTGACCCATCTAGAGAAAGCCTCTTTTGTATGTGTCTCCTAAAGCCTCTTTTTGGACGTGTCTCCTATAGCACAGTTTAACTAGTTGGTTTTGGGTATTAGGAAAGAGCTCTCACTTGTTCCTACTGGTGACTCTATTCCTTGTGATTTACGAAAAATGGAGGATCTTCCCCCAATCATAAAGAATTAATGCCTCATGCTAGACTTTGAGTCTATGGAAATTTCTCCCCATCCAATTTTGGTTCTTTCATCCCTAGATTCTATTGATGAAATCCTGAAGGTGCCTAAGCCTAACAAGGTTCATAGGAAGGCTAATTCTAAAAAATCTAGTGTGGTAATATTGACTCCTACTAGAGCTACTAGAAGATAAATATAGGATGTTGATTTTTTTTCTTTCAAAGTTACAACCAACTCTCCCAAGAAAAGAGGTAGGAAAGAAAATAAGGTTGACAAAGCTCAAGAGAGCTTGTAGGATATTGTAGATGGTAAATAAACTACCATCCTTCAATTTACCCTAGGTAAATTATGAAATTCATCACCTAGAATGTAAGGGGACTAAAAGGTTCTCAAAAAATGGAAGTTGTCAGAAATATTTCTAGAGATCACAAATCTAACATCCTTGTTATTCATGAAATGAAAATGTCTAAAGATAATGCCAAAAAAATTTAAGTTTTCAAGAGTTGTGGTCAGGTTGCTAGTAGTGTAGAAGGAGCCTCTAGAGGCACTCTTATTCTCTAAAATGAAGTGATTATTTATGGTATGACCTTATGGAGAATCATTTTTTACTATGGTTGAATTTTATCATATCATCTTTAACTATGACTAGATCTTAGTCAAGATTTATGCTCCTAATTCAACTAGAGCTAGGAAGACTTTATGTTCTAATCTTAAGGATTTGAAGAATAATTTTGATGAACCCAATTAGCTCTTTATGAACCTTATGGACTTTATCAACCATGATGGTCTTATTGATTTTGATTTGAAAGGGGTTGAGTTTACTTGGTCTAATAAAAGGATGGGTCAGAATTACATTCAAGCAAGGCTTGATAGAGTGTTGTCTTCTTAAAATGGATTCATGATTAGACTTTCTCTCTCTCATCTATTTCAAAAATTTCCTTCGACCATTTCCCACTAGCCTTTGTTGCTGATCCCATTGATAAAAAGAGACATTTTCCCTGGATGCAACATAAGGATTTCAATGATGTCTTAAACACTTGATGGAAAACTAAAGTAGAAGGTACAACTATGTTTAGAATTGCTAAAAAACTCAAATTTTCAAAGATAGAGTTAAAGATGTTGGAAATGAAATAGGGAAAGTAAACTCTAAGAGGGTGGGGGGGAGGTGAACCAGTCCTTCAAAACTTTAACCATAAATTCATTCACCACACATCCACCTCACAATTTGCATGTAAACTGAAATAAATAGCTAACCATATTCATCCATAGTATGAAAGAAAATAACATTCAACACATGTATAACAAAAGATATTTGGTTACATAGAAACCCTCCAATGAGAAGGTAAAACTATGGTGGGGATGACCCCCACAAATCTCCACTACTACAATAATAAAGTTTATTCAATGAAGGTTACAATATTTTATACCCTCTATAAGGTTTTCCCTATTAAAGGCTTACAAGATTTAAGCACTTTGTTAAAGGATTTACAATAGTCTATTAAGACTAATCTATTAGGAGATTTAATTGGTTCACCTTTTAGAATGTCTCAGCAATGATCATGCAATTAGCACTCTACTATTAGATAACAAATCACCTCTTTCCTAATGTGTACTTTATCCTCACTAATTAGATGCATCTCTTCTATCCTCTAATTCCTTTCCTCTATTCTCCTCTAACTAATTCTGCATTGTATCTCAATTCACAACTCCTTAGTCACCATGAATGCTATGTTTGTGCATGAAAAATTCTCTTTTCTCCTTCCACACTAATTAAAAGTTTAGATTTTTTCCTCCTTCAGAAGACCTAGGTGACTTAGGGTTAGGTATGAATCAATGATGGTGCTTTATGGATATTACTTCTTAATCCTTCTTCTTTTTGATTGGCTGAATATAGTGCATAGGGATCCTTAATAAAGATTAATCCTTATCATCTAGAATTGTAAAAAAATCCTTAAGTCAACTAAAAAATAGTTTACATGGTATTTTGTGCCATTATAAACAACTATTTCAAAACTATATTACTCAAAACTTGAAGTGTCTAATGCTTGACATCCACTATCTCTTCATTGTTGTAACTTGGCCTTTGAATGACTTGAAATCCATTGATCACTTGACATTTGAATGACTCAGTACTTACTATCTACTCGACACTTGAGTGACTCAACACTTACTAGTTACTTGGCATATACTATCTAATAACTTATGCTTGATATAAATTACTTGTTTGACATAAACTAAGTAAATGAATTAAGTATATTGTCACTCATATGTCAAACCCAATATAAGATTAACAATCTCCCACTTTGACATGAGTAGAAAAATACTTGGTCATGCATGAATAACCTTAGCCTTTCAAGCATAACTCAGATAATATCCATTTAGTATTTGTCTTTCATAAAAAATTCCAAAAGTTCAAATTTTTTCAAAACTTATGACTCATTAGTCATACCTCAAAATTTAATAACTCCCTCTAAGTTGATTATTATATTTTGAACTGAAACTAAATACTCCTACTAAGTAGATTTTCTATGTTTACTTTGTCTCTATTTGATCTCTCCCAAAACTTATCTCTCCTTTCATGAATTCTACCCCTCTTCATTCTCTTCCTTCATTTGTTTTCCCCATTTTGACACTTATGTCATGGGTTGTTTATGAATTGTGTGTTTTTCTAAGAAAGTTTTATGGACCTCAAGTATTATCTTTAGAGATGCATCCCAGTTATCACATGCTACTTCCAATGATTTGATTTGGATAGATTACTTAGTAGCAAGGTGAACTAAGCCTTCATGTGTAGAAAGATGAGGATGTTTCTTCATCACTATTTCTTCAAAGGCTAGTTCTTGGTGTAGGATCTCCATGTGTGGGGTCAACATGGAATAAATAATTATCAGTATAGCCTAAATATTAGCATCTTGAGCATGCAGGGCTACCAACTAACATTAGGAGTTTAGAAAAAACCTAAAGTGCTTTTGACTATGAGCTAGAGAATTGGGTAGAGTAGTACATATTATCTTCATATCTCCTAGTAGGGTGTTAATATGTCACTGAAATTATTTTGTGAAAAAAGTGTTAGCATGAATGTTGATGCTATGGGGAGCATTATAGAACATTGATGTGATGTATTCATGACTATCTTTTTCATTGATGACAATATAGTAATAAGTTTGTAAAAGACTGACATAATAGAGGACTAACAATTTTAATTGAGAACATTATATTACTTATTTGATGATGTGCAATTACCAATGCATAATACATTATGTATTTGTTACAAGGGCAAGTGCACAGAATGTAATGTGACAATGCACAGAAGATATGGTTGACCTATAGAGAACTGTATGGAAATAGAGTATTAGGAAAGTAGTTTCTATTATATGATTTCTACAATTCATCAAAAATATAGTGAAGGCTTGTGTAGTTAACTGGAAATAGTATACTAATTGTTAATGATGTTAGAGAGTGTGCATGTACGAAAGTCACATGTGTGAAATTTTATGTATAACTGTAAGCTAACAACATTAATTAAATGTGCATTTCATTCAATTAACATATGAAAAGCTAACTCAAGGGTTTATTATTAATCATGATATAAAGGAAAGATGTTTTATATGTTTTACAAATAGTGAGCAAAGAAGAATTGCAAATTACTGAGTCATAAAGTGATACAAAATTAGAGTAACCTACCTATGCATGTAACTGACCTTAAGGGTTATTGTTACTTAGTATAGAGTTCCAGATTTGATTGCATGATCTAAAGGTGAAGGATTCTGACATACTGGATAGAGGAAGAAGTAAAAGCTTGTTATACATCTATTATTTTGAAAGGAATAGTACTGAGGTCAATTAGATAGTGGGTTTGTTAATATGATCCCGAAGCTATTTGGACAGTGGGTTTAGCTATGTTCCACAACTCCTACTAGGGTTGGAATCTCTTAACAAGGATTCAAAGTCTCCTAATAGGGACTCTTTTTACTAAATGTTGTAATAGACTCCTAATAGGATCCATCTTGTAACAAGTAATATTCATATTAGTACATCATCTTATGGGCATCATTCCCATTCGAGTTTTCCCTTTGATCAAGGGTTTTCCTAGTCAACATATTTGGTGTAATTGTTTATGTGCATCTCTTTATAGTTGTTGTGTACTTGGGTTAAATGATCAAAATTGTTTAAAAGGACAAATGTTGTAAATTTTCATATAACTTATTGACCCCCCCCCCCCAGTTATATTGGTGGACTATTGTTTCTAACAATTGGTATTAGAATGGTAGGTCCTTGAAGAAAAAGTTTAACAACTTTGGGAGATCCATGGAAAACATGTTCAAAAAGGAAAGTCTAAAGTTCAATGGCACCAAGTATGACACCTAGAAGGATAAAATGAAGACTCATATTTTGTGCGTGGGTCTAGGATATTGTCTTGTAACCAAGGCATCAAAAAATATTGTAGAAGAAGACAATCTTGAAAGCTGTACTAAGGAATAGAGAGAATTATTCATGTGCAACATATGGGAAAGAGAAGCAATATTGTTAGCTCTACTTGAAATTGAGTATAGTCAGGTAAAACAACTCAAAACATCTCATGAAATTTGGAAAACTTTAGAAGCTAATTATGAGGGTGATACACATGAAAAAAGAGTTAGATTACAAAATTTACATTGTGCATTCCAAGATGCTAGAATGATGGAAGATGAATTTGTAACAAGTTGTATTGTCAAAATATCTAAGATTTTTGTAGGAATCACATCTCATGGTGGAAAGAAATCTAATGATGAAGTAATATGGAAGATCTTGAAAAGTTTGACACCACCTTTCAAGACAATAACACAAATATTTCAGTTAATGATACTGTATACTACAAATTTCACCAAAGAAACATTGCTTGGAAGATTAAAAGTTATAGAATTTGATCTAAAATAATTTGGAGAATTAGCAAAAGTTGAGACAACATTCAATGTATTAAATATTAAACCTGGTCTAGCAAGGAACACAAAATCTCAAGGAGACATTGCTAGCAACAACAAGTCTATTGAGGAAAAAATCCAAGAAAGAGTGGCTCTTCCTATGGAAAGAGAAAAAGATGGTAAGAATGTTTGTAAATGTTGGACATGTAATGAATATGGTCATTATGCATCTAAGTGTCCTAAAAGAGAAAGGAAGTATAAGGAAAGATTCAAATCTAGAAGACTTAGAAATTGTTTATATGCTAATGAAGAAGAAGAAGAATTTGATAAAAAAAAAAAGTGAAGATGAATTAGGATTCATAGCTATAAAAGAGGATGGTCTTGATAGGGAGATCAGATATGAAAGTGCACTAATTTTACAAGTTGAAAAGAAAGATTAGATCATTGATAGTGGTTGTTCACATCACATGATTGATGATATGAGAAAATTTGTCAAATTCAAAATCCATGATAGAGGAATTGTTAGAGTAGGGAATAATGTAGCTTGTCACATTACATGAATTGGATATATCACACTTGATGGTAAAAAAAATACTAATGATGTTTATTTTGTTCATGGATTGAAACATAACTTGTTAAGTGTTGGACAACTTATGGATAAAGGTTACCAATTACAGTTTGGTAATGACACATGAATCATCAAGGAAAAGAAAGGAAAATTTCTTGGTACTGGCACAAGAACTAGAGGTAATGTATTTTAGTTAAACACCACTGAAATAACATGTTTAGTAGCTAGAGTTGACAATAGTTAGTTATGGCACAAAAGGTTTTGTCACATAAACTTTGATAACATTGTGAAAATTAGTAATACACTTGTTGTGAGAGATTTACGTAAGATCACTAAGCCCACTGACATTATTTGTAAGGAATGTATCTTGGCTAAGTAGAAGAAAGTTTACTTTCCTAGCAAGTAGTTTGGTACTACAAAAAATCTAGAATTGGTTCATATAGATTTGAGTGGTCTTGCAAGAACAAGAGGATTCTATGGAGAGAGCTATTTTATGATTTTTGTCGATGATTTTACTAGAATGATGTTTGTAGCTTTTCTTAAAGAAAAAATAGAGGCATTTGAGAAATTTAAGATATTCAAGAACAAAATAGAGAATGAATCTAGAGTTAAAATCAAGAGCTTAAGATCTGATAGAGGAGGAGAATTCACTTCTAAAGAATTCAATATCTACTATGAAGAACATGGAATTAGGAGACATCTATCTTCACCTCATTCACCTAAGTAGAATGAGATTGCTGAAAGAAGAAATAGATCAATTGTTGAAGTAGTAAGAGCTATGTTATTTGAGAATGATGTACCAAAGAATTTTTGGAGATAAGTAGTCAATACAATAGTATAAACACTAAATAGAGTACATATAAGAAATGTTATGGAGAAAACACCTTATGAGTTATGGTTTGGTTACCCACCATTAGTCAAATATTTTAGAATATTTGGAAGAAAATGCTATATCAAAAGAGATGATGATACCAGTATGTTTGATCCAAGGAGTAACAAAGGTATGTTTCTTGGCTATTCATTAAAAAGTAAAGCTTGTAGATGTTTGAACTATAGAACAAAAACTATAGTAGAGTGCATAAATGTGAAAATAGATGAAAAGTTTGGCACTAAAGAGAAGATGATGGATTATAACTCTGATGAAGATAATTATTTTGGGATGACCAACAAATGCAATGAATTATTTCTCAAGATTAACAATAACTTGTAGAATAATGTGCAAATTGAAGAAGTAAGAGAAGAATAGAGTGCAGTACCTAAAATAAGAATTGAAGTAGCAACTCCTACCCAAAATAAGAATCTGAGAAGAAACCATCCTATTGATCAGATTATAGGAAGTAAAGAAAAAGGAGTAATGATAATAAGTAGAATCAATGAAGAACTATGCCTAATATCTTAAGTAGAACCAAAAAGAATAGATGAAGCAATCAAGGATGATCACTAGATAAAAGCAATGAAGGAACAAATTCAATAGATAATAAAAAATGACACATGGGAATTAGTTACTAGACCCAAGGAAAAAATGTAATTGGCACAAAGTGGGTATTCAGAAATAAAATGAATAAACAATGAGAAGTAATAAGAAACAAAGCAATACTAGTATAAAAAGGCTACTCTCAACAAGAAGGAATTGACTATGAGGAAACATATGCAACTGTAGCAAGAATTGAAGTAGTCAAAATGTTGTTGGCATATGTAGCAAATAAAAATTTCAAGGTATATTAGATGGATGTTAAGTAAGCGTTCTTGAATGGAGAACTTGAATAAGAAGTTTATATTGAGCAACCAAAATTTTTTCCTTTGATAGTAGAGAAGGATATGGTGTGAAAATTAAAGAAAGCCTTGTATGCATTAAAACAAGCACCTAGAACTTGGTATGCAAGGTTGGATAAATATCTAGCAAAATTTGGATTTGCTAAAGGAAAAATGGATAACAACTTATACTTAAAGAAATACAAAATGGTTTGTTGATAATAATTGTATTTGTTGATGATATCATTTTTGGAGGAAATGATGAAGCTAGTAACAAATTCTCAAAATATATGAAGAATGAATTTGAGATGAGCATGAGAGGAGAAATGAAAATTTTCTTAGGATTGTAAATTCTTGAAAACAAAGAAGGTATCTTTATTTCTTAGACCAAGTATTTAAAACCTATTGCAAATCCTATGGTAACTAGTCACAAGTTATCTAGCAAGGATGAGACACCTACTATTGAACAAAAGAAATATAGATCTATGATAGGAGGATCACAGTATCTAACTCATAGTTGACAAAATATAGCTAATGCAGTTAAAATTGTGGAAAGATTTTAGGTTGATCCTAAAGAATATCTATTGGAATGTTCAAAATGGGAAGAGTACTTTTGAGTGGGGGGGGGGGGGGGGGGGGGGGTTTGAATTAGAAGTACAACACTTTTAACCTTATTCAATCCTTTAAACATATAAATGAAAAATAAATTGCATGCATATAAACATATAAAGTATCATAAAGTAAATCACACGCAATAACACATAACACTAGAATTGACAACCCAAAAACCCTCTAGGAATAAGAAGGTAAAATTGGGGTGGGGATGATACTCACAAAATCACTGCAGCAATATATATTCAACCACTTTTGATGGTTTTCCTTGTGAAAGGTCTACCCTATTAAAGACTTTACACTATGTGAATAGCAACCTGGTTAGAGCATTTAGAAAACACTTTACATGAAGTGTCACCTAGTTAAAGGATTTACAATAGGCTGTTAAACCCACCTAATACATAGGGTTTTCAATCACCTTCTCCAAAGGATCTCTTACCTAGTTGTTAAGCCAACCTATCAATATAGGATTTCAAAATCTAATACAATGGTAAGAAAGTATTAGAACATTTGAACTGATAGTATGCAATCTCTAATTGTTGGATTCAGGTACTTGATCTACTCTCTTTGATCTTGATCCTCTAGGATTTGATGTTTGATCATGTTCCTTGCCCCTTGTGTTGTTTTGATCAACTGGATATAAAGTTGTTGCTCTGTTCCTCTAAGTCTTTCCTTCTTCACATTGAAATTTTTCTATATTCTCTCCATACACTATTATCATCTTTCCTTGAAATGGAGTATTTGACCTCCTTTTAAAGATTGCAAAGATGTAGGGTTAGGTATGGATCTACGATACATATTGAATCTCAAATTCCTACTCATACCTTGCATTTTTCTCATTGGTTGAATGTCTTCTCCATTTTTTTGATTGGTTGCATGCAGGTCACATAGGGAATGTAAATGATTCATCCTTATCCTTTTTTCCCTTTTCAAAATCCTTCTATGTTGGCTTCAAAAATGGTTTACAATTGAGTTTTTGAGGGTGCAAACTCATATGTTGATTCTATGTTACTCGACACATGTTGGACTACTAGTGCTCAACACATACTATCTTGAATTGCTTGACACCAACTACACTCTATCTATCTCAACACATATATGATTTTGGCTCACTTGGCATATACTATATTCTGACTTTCTTGACATCAACTATAACTTGGCACTTATATATTGCTCAACACCTGAAGTCACTCGGCACCTATTGAAATGCTAGCTCAGCACACACTGTGGCTCGACATACATAGTGTACTTGGCTTCAATAAAAAAGGTGATTAAGTGTGTTGAAACTCAAATGTCAAAACTATCCAAATGTCAAAACTATCTAAGGACTAACAATCTCCCCCTTTGACATGAGTGTCAAAAACACTTAACTAATCATTGCTATTCTATCCTTATGTGTGCCTTATCTACAAAATTTCAAAATACCTTAACTCCTCCTGAGTTGATTTGTGCCTTGTCATTCTTTGTAATCAAAATTCTATACTAAATGTGCCTATTACTCTTTGTCTTCTATCCTATACCTATATTCTGTACGTGTGTCTCTATATTTTCTTATGGAATTCTTGCATTTGCATCAGAGCTGTTTTCCATATGATTACCAAAATTTCAAAATTTTGTGTCTCCCCCTCTTGGCTATCAAAATTTATAAGTGTTCTCCCCCAATCTTATATTTTCATCAAAATACACACACACACACACACACACACACACACACACACACACACACACATCCCTTTATTAATTCTCCTCCTTTTTGACACTTATGTCAAAGGGCTCTAAGGAGTAATACCATATTTAGCCAAAAAATTGTTGTTTACCTCCATTATTGTTTTCAAAGCTACATCCCAATTTTATAAGGCTATGTTGAGTGACTTGTGTTGGATGGCAATATCTGTAGCAAGGTGTACAAGTCCATCAAGGGTAGAAAGATTTGATCTTTCTTTAATACTATCTTAGCAAAAAATTTTTCCTTGTGGAGGACTTCTAAATGAGGGGTTATAGAGGACTGGATCTACATTAATTTTGCCTTAATATTTTCTTCCTCAGCTATTTGTACAGCTAACTCCCTTTGTGTGTGAAGCGATTGTGCAAAATGCTTCTTACTCTGAGCTAGATCTCTAGGTAATTGCATGCTAGAAATTTTCAAGTTCCTTTTGAAGCTCATTATTCTTTGATTAGTTTCTTGTGTGAAATTTTAATAGTCACACAACTTCCTATACAATGAAAAAATGTTTTCAAGAACAATTTTGGCCTTATCTATTGTCTTGGCCAACTCTACCTGTTCAAGAGTAATTCCACTTGATATCTTCTCATTGACCTTTCCTTGAAACTTTCTTTCTGACCATTCCATGAGTTTGACATTGGTGTCCTGGTCCTTATTTATCACCTAGTCAACTATGTTTGATAGTTTCTCAATTATTGGCTTTCCTTCATCTAGTGACTACAAGCTAAAAGCATCCATAAAGATATCCTTGATGTAATGAAGTGCTTGCTTATGTTTAAACTCTTTTCTCATTATTTCCTACGTCATCCTTCTATCCAATGCATTTTGCATTTCAGTCATTTGTTTTATTGTGATAGTTTTGGAATCATAGGAGGGTATCACAATCTCTTCATTTAATTCAGGGTCTCCATAGTGAAGTACCCTAGCCACTCTTGTTGAACTTGAGCCTGGAGTTGAAAATTGTAAGGGAATAACATCAGTGCTTGGCTTTTGAATGGTCTTAGTAGGAGTGCTAGTCTTTTGTGATTCTACCAATGTTTGAATGGTGCCTTGCTCCTTTTCTTTTGTTGCATCTTCCTTTTCTTCTAATTTCCTCTCCTTTGTACTTGACATCTAGTCATTTTCATTTGTTGCACTTGGTGGAGGTGGTGGTGGTAGCATCAAAATTTTAGTCCTAGTAGCTCTGTAAGTGAAAGGTGGTTCTTATGTTTTCACCTTTTCCTTTTGTGGTGTTGCTACTACTTTTTTTAGTTCATCTACACTAACCAATATAGGGTTTGTACGCAAATGTGCCTATAGAGTAGATTGGTGAAGGATCTTTGAGAGATCCTCTGTAGTAAGTGGATTGATGTTCTAAGCTATTTTGTTAGTAACATCCTTTATGATTACTATTTCTATAGGTGTAGTGATTATATGAGGTGGACTTGGAGGTGGCAATTGTGTGTCTTGCACACTTTGTTCCTCTTCTTGCTACTAGTCAGCTATTGCCATAGTTTCCTCTCCCTTAGATGGTTCCCCCTCTTCTTTCTCCTTATTGTCATCTTCTCCTTTATCTTCCTCACCTTTCTTTTCCTCTTCCCTCTTTTCTTCTTCCTTTACTTTCTCATCTTCTGCCCTCTTACTGGCTATGGTTTTTACCTTATCAGTTTCTTCCACCTTATCATCAGTAATCTTGTAAATTGTTTTCCATATCTATGTGGATTTAGTTACAACATCTTCAACTTTTTTTTGAAGAATTCAAAAGGTTCTGTATTTGGGTGTAAATTTCCCACTATGCTTCTTATTTGTCAAGCTTCACTTGAGCTAGGGTAGATTCTCTGATCTCCCTTTCCATATTTAAACAATAATGCAACTTATTCTCCACTACCTCATATAGTTCCTTTGGCATAGTGTTATCAAGCTCTAGAGGTGTGTTCTTAAATTTTGCCATCATGGCATACATTGATTCCTTTATTTTATTTTTCTCTTCCCTACTAAGCTTATTAAAATTGAGAGACTTTAAATCATTTAAATTTTCATTTTTAATCTTATTAAAAAGCTTATCAATTGTAGATTTTGGAGGATGGCTTACCACTTTAAATTGATTCATGTCCTCAAATTCTATCCTTTCATCATCTATATCTAGTTGACCCACATATCTTCTCCTTTTCTTGGGTTCTTTAGCTAGCTGTGTAGTATCTTTCTTCTTTTCTTTTATTGCCTCTTTGGCCTTTTGAGTTGATGCTCTTGTTGTGGCCCTCATTGCTGCTAGCTTAGCTGGAGCTAGCTTGGTTTGAGTTGGTTTTGTTACCTTCTTGGGATTTGGCTAAGCTATAGGCTGAGCTTTTGCCTTCCTCTTCTTTTTCTTGGTAGGTGTAGGTGCTTCCTTAGCTTTCTCCCTCGACACCTTCCTCTTTGTCTTCTTCTTGGCCTTGTGTTAGCTCTTCTAGCTCTTGCCCTTGCTCACCTTCTTCTTCACTATCACCTTCCACTTCTTCTACTTCTTCTTCTCTTGTTTCACCTTCAATGCTAGCTCCAAATGTCTTCTTTATTTTTCTCACCATTTTGTCTTTCTTCTTGATAACTGAAGAAGCTTTCAATTCAATCTCTACTTTGGACTTAACAACATCATAAGTCCCAAAGGGAAGAACCTTCTTGTTAGTTTCTTCTACTAGCAATGTTGTGATTACTATGAGGCTTCATCTATATCAAGCTCATAACCTAATGGCCTTAGCCATCTTACCCTTGGTATTGCTGCTTGAATGTAGGTAATATAAATATCAACCAAAAAACATATATCATTGGCATATTTTTCAACTAATGCGATTGGTATCCTCATCCTTTGCTTCATAGACTTCTTAAAGTCTTCAAAATAGCTGGTCATTTGTGTCTCAAAATTATCTCCCATTTGATGAATGAACTCATTGATTTGGGTGACTCCTAACTTGTTAGAATTCCAATTCACCTTCCCAATTAAAGGGAATTCTTCCATCACATAAAAGAATACGCACATGAGAAATGGGCCAAATTTGCATTGTGCTCCTTTTGATCTCCTTATGGCTCTGAGGTTCTCATTGATTTGCTACAACATGAGTTCTACTAGATCATAGGTGTGATCTTTCTTCACCAACTTATAAGCCACATCAACTGCTATGTAGGGTACACTATTCAGTCTACTGGATTGATAGAATTTATGTGAAATTATCCTCATAGCAAATTCAAGTAGTGGTTCACTCACAGTATCAATAGTCATTTCTGTATTATTCCATTTTACTCCAATATTTTTCTCAATAACTTCCTTTCTGTCACTTCTCAAGGTCTTTGGCCAATCTAGGGTTAAGAGACCAATTACCCTATGCACAATCCTCTTTGTAATCTTGATAGGTCCTATCTCTAGCCATAGATATCCATCATAAATTTGGCTTAGAATAATACAAATCCATTCTATTTTGAATACTGTAGGTAAAACTAGGGTTTTGGTTAGACCCTTCTTCTCAATAATTTGAAACTCATCCTTCAATATTCCATTGTCACATAGCTTATCATAGGCATTGAAGATTTATAAATCACCTATGACACAAATTTTGTAATTGTAGCACTTTCTTACATCTTGAACCATGACAACTTTGGGTGGAATGACAAATAATGCATCGGCTAGGTCATTTTTATAAGAAACCTCGGGTATTGGTCTAAATTTGGGTTTTTTGACTTCATTGCTAACAAGTTGAATTTCATGTTCTTCCTTTGCCTTAGGATTTCGAGAGCTAGAGGCCATTTTACCAAACTTGGGCTTTAAAATGTATTAAATAATTGTAACTCTGCATAGCTCAACACTTGATAAATACCTTTGGATCGATGAGTTTGTGTTGAATCTTTGTTGTAATCAATGCAAATGACTATAAGGTAGTTTCTTTATTGCCTCTTTTCTCTTCTTGTCTTTTCTCTACATTAGAATGATGTGAAAATGAAAAAAATTTGACCTTATACATGTCAGAGATCTAGCATTAAATGCTTTGTGCTTACAACTATAAAACTCGACACTTGAAGGTTTCAATATAACCCGACTTCCACTGTACTTTTACTTCACTTAGCTTCAACTATCAGCTTGGTGGCTATTGGAAACTTGGCATCCATTGGACCTTCACTTGGAATCTAAAGGAAACTTGGTAGCTTCTTCATAATTTTTGCTAGGCAACTTCTCTCATGCAAATTTCTTTTTTGTAGTGCTTTATTTTTTCTTTGGAACTGATGTATGATATAGCTTTGTATATCAGTTCCATATTCCTATCTTGTGCTTAATTGGATGAAGTGTGATCACTTGACCTCTTGGGTGAAGTGATCCCTCCATTAGATGTGCTACACTCACCTTTCTTCTTCCATGTCTTGTTCATTTTTCCTCTTATTTGTTCAACATCAACCTTCTCTTTTCCTTTGTTGACTTCTATCTTGGGTGCTCTTGACTTTGTTCAACAATTCCTACTATTAAGACCAGTTTTCAAGCAACTAAAACATGTGATTTGGCTTAGCCATCTACTGGAACTTCCTCTAAAATGTATTCTTATGCAATTCTTAGGGATGTTCCCATACTCCCAACAATAGTGATAGCTATACCTAGTATTGTAATCCTAGTTATAGTGATGTGCATGATTGGCTTCTCTTGCAAGCTGATTAGGTGTCCACATAGGCTTTGATCTGCACTCAAAATCTCTATGTCTATACTTTTGTAGTTGTTGCAGTGACCTTCAAATCTTGGTGTCCTCATTTTTTTAGTTCTGTAGTCTTGTGTTGAGTGTCCTTGCTTTTTGCACTTATGACAAAAGCTTGCATTTGTGGGCTTATTATGCTAATGACTATTCTTGCTCCTACACACATTAGAGGTATGTCCCTTTTTACCATAGAAATGACAAGTAGGTTTATTATTCTTACCTTTGTTATTCCTTTCTTTTGCAGTCTTGGATGATTCTCCTTGTTCAGTGTTGGTGTAGCCAAGTCCTAAAGTGTCATTACTGGCCCTTAGTGATTTTAGTAGTTGCTCAAAATACTTGATAGCCTCATTGGGTTTGTTGTATCTTTCTACTATCTCTTTTTCTCTCTTCAATTATTTCTGTAATTGTTCATTCTACATCTTCAAGGTGGAGATCTCAATGTCCTTCATGTTTAGCTCAGGATGAGCATTCATCATTTGACTTAGGGTGTCTAGCTGCATGTTTGAGATCTTTTCCAACTCAATTTTCTTCTCCTCCAATCTATTGGTGAGATTTCTCTTGTCATCTTCAAGCATGGCTCTATCTTGAATGGATCTTTTCTTTTGTTTAGTTATTTCACATAACATTATGGCTTGTGATTCTTGTTCCATTTTAAGAAATCTTATCTCTTATGCTTGAACTCTATTTTTCTCCATCAATTTTACTATTGTTGCATCAAATTCCTTGGAATCTCCATTGGAAAATACTTGTGTGGTGTCAATCTCCTTGTAGTGTATGTCATTTTCAGCTATGGCTATCTCCTTTCTTCTTTTTAAGGATTTTCTCAATTCTTCTCTGGTTTCTTCCACTTTATGTAGAGCTAGTTGTACATCAATCACCAGATTATCTATGATCTTTCCAAGTTTGAAGACTTCCATTCTCTAGACCCTTTCTCTAAGCTATTAGGCTTCTCCTTGTGAGAACCAAAGCTCTGATACCAATTGTTGGAATGTTCAAAATGGGAAGAGTACTTTTGAGAGGAGGGTGAATTAGAAGTACACCACTTTTAACCCTATTCAATCCTTTAAACTATAACTAAAAATAATCTGCATGCATATAAACATATAAAGTATCATAAAGTAAATCACATGCAATAACACATAACACTAGAATTGATAACCCAAAAACCCTCTAGGAATAAGAAGGTGAAACTGGGGTGGGGATGATAGCCACAAAAATCATTGCAGCAATATATATTCAACCACTTCTGGTGGTTTTCCCTATGGAAGGCCTACCCTATTAAAGGCTTTACACTATGTCAATAGTGACCTAGTTAGAGGATTTAGAAAACACTTTACATGAAGTGTCACCCTATTAAAGGATTTAAAATAGGCTATTAAACCCACCTAATACATAGGATTTTCAATCAGCTTCTCTAAAGGATCTCTTACCTAGCTATTAAGCTAACCTATCAATATAGAATTTCAACATCTAATACAATGGTAAGAAAGTATTAGAAAATTTAACCTAATAGTATGCAATCTCTAATTGCTAGATTTAGGCACTTGATCTACTCTCTTTGATCTTGATCCTCTAAGATCTTATGTCTGATCATGTTCCTTGCCCCTTGTGTTGTTTTGATCAACTAGATATAAAATTGCTACTCCATTCCTCTAAGTCTTTCCTTCTTCACATTAAAATTTTACTATATTCTCCCCATACATTGTTATCATCCTTCCTTGAAATGGAGTACTCGACCTCCTTTTAAAGATTGCAAAGACTTAGGGTTAGGTATGGATCTATGATCCATATTGAATCTCAAATTCCCACTCATACCTTGCATTTTTCTCATTGGTTGCATGCCTTCTCCAATTTTCTGATTGGTTGCATGTAGGTCGCATAGGGAATGTAAATGATTCATCCTTATCCTTTTTTCCTTTTCAAAATCCTTCTATGTTGGCTCCAAAAATGGTTTACATTTGAGTTTGTGAGGGCACAAACTCATATGTTGATTCTGTGTTACTCAACACATATTGGACTACTGGTGCTCAACACATACTATCCTAGATTTCTCAGCACCAACTACACTCTATCTTGCTTGGCACATATATGATTCTAGCTCACTCGACATATACTACATTCTAACTTTCTTGGCATCAGCTATGACTCAACACCTATATATCACTCGACACTTATATACTGCTTGACACCTATTGAAATGCTAGCTCAGCACACACTATGGATCGACGTACATAGTGTACTCAACTTCAATACAAAAAGTGATTTAAGTGTGTTGACACTCAAATGTCAAAACTATCTGAGCATTAACACTATCACTAAACAATTGTAAAGAGGATATTCATATATCTGAAAGGGACATCTAATTATGGCATTTGGTATGACAGATGTAATGATTTTACTCTTTGCACTTATACTAATGCTAATTGGGCTGGAGATATGGATGATAGAAAAAGCATCAATGGATGAGCATACTTTCTTGGTGGAAGACTAGTTTCTTGGCTTAGCAAGAAACAAGATTGCACTTCACAAAGTACAACAAAGGCAGAATATGCTACAACAATAAACAACTATAATCAAGTTATATGGTTGAAGTAGATGTTGAAGGACATTGGAATTAGATTCAAAGAACTTGTTATCATTTACTGTGATAACAAAAGTATAGTAAGCATGTCTAAGAATCATCTTTTGCATTCTAAGACTAAGCACATCTCTATAAAGTATCATGTGTTAAGAGAGAAATTTTTAGAGAAAGAAATCAAATTGGAATATATTAACACTGAGGAATAGATTGCAGACATTTTCACAAAGGCCTTACCAAAAGACACATTTGAGTATCTAAGAGGTATGCTTGGGGTTATTCCCCTACCTAATTCTAAATAGAAGATGTAAAAGTGCATCAACCTAAGATACATAGCACCATTGTTAGAGTGGACTAAATGTTGATGCTTCCTCAATGGGGGAGTATCTTTGATGAATAGTGTCAACAAAGGACTCTTGGTTCTTGGTAATTGGTAATTGTTATGCAACAATGTCTTTAGACACTTGAGTTGTTTATGGATTTATGTACAAAATTTGTAAAGCAACAGATTGGATTTTGGTTGTGTTGATAAATTATTGTATCTTCAAGCAATTGAACCATTTATGTATTATCTTTGACATTGATGTCAATGGGGGAGAAAGTGACATGAAAAATATTCTATGTAGTTCAATTGAGAAGAAAGCAGAACATGGTGGTATTTCTAGAACTTAGATTTTTTTCATCTATGTTGCCATCAATTCCAAAGGAGGAGATTGTTAGCATGAATGATGATGCTATGGGGGTGTATTATAGAACATTGATGTGATGTATTCATAATTGTGTTTGTCATTGATGACAACATAGTAATAAGTTTGTAAAAGAATAATAGAACAATAGAATGACATTTTTGAATTGAGAACATTAAATTACTTATTTGATGATGCATAGTTACTAGCACATACTATAGTATGTATTTTTTACAAGGGAAAGTGTGCATAACCTAATGTGACAATGTATAGAAGATATGGTTGATTTATAGAGAATAGTATGGAAATAGAGTATTAGGAAAGCAGTTCCTATTGTGTGATTGCTATGATTCATCACAAATATAGTGAAGGCTTGCACAGTTAATTAGAGATAGTATACTAGCCATTGATGATGTTAGAGACTGCACATGTACAAAAGTCACATGCGTGAAAGTTTTTGTATAACTGTAAGCTAAAACATTAATTAAATGTGTATTTTATTTAATTAATGTATGGAAAGCTGACTCAAGGACTTATTATTGAGCATGGTATAAAGGAAAGATGTTTTTCATGTTTTAAAAATAATGAATAGAGAAGAATTGCAAATTACTAAGCAGCAAAGTGATACAAAAGTAGAGTAACCTACCTATGCATGTAAGTGACCTTTAGGGTTATTATTACCAAGTATAGATTTCTAGATATGATTGCATGATTTGAAGGTGAAGAAGTCTAACGTACTAAATAGAGTAAGAAGTAAAAGCTTGTTACACATCTCTTATTCTGAAAGGAATAGTACTAAGGTCAATTAGACAGTGAGTTAGTGGATCTAATCCTAAATTTTTTTGGACAATGGGTTTAGTTGCCTTCTACAAATCCTAATAGGCATTCAAAGTTTCCTATCAGGGATTCTTTATACTAAATGTTGTAATAGACTCCTAATAGGGTCCATCCTCTAACAAGGAATATTCAAATTAGTACATCATCTTGTGGTCATCATTCCCACCAGGGCTTTTCCCTATAATCAAGAGTTTCCCTAGTCAACATATCTGGTAGAATTGTTTATGTGCATCTCTTTATGGTTGTTGTTTACTTTGGTTGAATATTCAAGATTTTTTAAGAGGCTAAATTTTATAAATTTTCATGTAACTAATTTCACCCCTCTCTTAGTTATATTGGTGGACTATTGTTTCTAAAATAGAGTTGTATCACACAAATTGGTTTAAAGAGGAAAAAATATTCTCTAATAATTTCTTCACACCCTCAATCTCAGTTTCTAAGTCAACCTGGTGTAGTACAATGACACTAAATATTTGTTCATCCACCTTCGTTTGAAATTTCTTAGTAGACCATTCCAATAATTTGACATTGGTAAATAGTTCTTCATCATTGATTTTCTCTACAATATTTTCTAGCTACTTAATGATTGGCTTGGCTTCATCAAGTGCAGGGAGGCTAAATGCATCAAGAAATATGTCCTTGATGTCATAAAACACCTATTTCTTCTTGTGCTTCCTTTTGAGTAGTTCTTGGTGTTTCTTTCTTGTCAGAGCATCCTACAATATGCTCATTTTCTCTATTTTGTTTGTTGTAAGATCATACTTTGGTAACTCAATCATCTCATCC
Source organism: Cupressus sempervirens (assembly GCA_028749045.1). Taxonomy (NCBI): domain Eukaryota; kingdom Viridiplantae; phylum Streptophyta; class Pinopsida; order Cupressales; family Cupressaceae; genus Cupressus; species Cupressus sempervirens. The sequence goes on along the minus strand of CM053783.1, from coordinate 585,883,072 downwards.
AAGTTGATGTCACCATAGGATGTCACCTCATCATCCTTAGATGTGCTAGGAGTTGGGTTGGATGCTTGGAATGGTGTAGCTTTAGTACTTGGCCTGTGAAGTTCTTGACTAGGAGTAGGTGTAGCAGTGTTTGGTAATGTAACAAATGTTTGTATTTCTATTACTTCCTCTAGCTTTTTAGAGAAGACTGAATCTTCAATCTTATCCTTCTCCTTCTCTTTGATATCTTCTCCACCTTGTGTTTGTGGTCTAGGTGTAGGACTGGCTTCTTGACCTACCTGAACTAGTGTCCTTTCTTTTTCAATTATTGTAATTTCAGGTATCTTGGTGCTAATATGAGAAGGTGTGATGTCCTTCCTATGGTATACTACCATATGAATGGAAGTTTGCACCTCTATAGATTGAGAGGGGGCACTAGATAATGCTTGAGTTTTCTCCCCTACAGATGCCAATTATGCCTTCTCAATCTCATCCACACTCACCAATACATGATGACTGCATAATTGTCCCTTGGTGGTGGAATTAGTCAATATCTTTTTCATATTCTCCTGTATGAGGGGATTGATGTTCCAAATGGTGGTGTCAGACACATCCTTAACCTTTACTATTTCTGCTTGAGGACTGGCACTCTACATTTGTACTACTAGTACATTCTAGTCAAATGTTGCTCTTCTTTAATTATTGCCTCTATAGTTCCTTCCCCATGTACTTCCATTATAGATTCATCATTTTTGGCTTCAACTACCTCTATTTTATCTTCACCTACATCTTTATGTGCTTGCTAAATAACCTTTTATGTTGTCAACCCATAAATTTCCTTCCATGTTTGTGTGCTTTATTGAAAAACAACTTCAATCTTGTTCTATAAAATGTTAAAAGCTCGATATTTTGGAGAAAATCTTCCCTTGTACTTATTAATAGATTTTTTCATCTCAAATTTGTCCAAATTTGGTATCACTCTTGCAACTATAGTCTATCTAATATTTCTCTCTATTGTGAGACTATATTTACACCTTTTCTTAACTCTATCATATAGGCTCTTTGGTAGAGAGTTGGCAATCTTAATTGGAGTATTCCTAAAAGTTGTCATCATGGCATATATAGACTCTTCTACTTTATCCATATCTAACTTCCCAACTTTATCAAACTCAAAATGTGTAAATCCACTTAAATCAACATTATTCTTAAAATTTTTACACAAGTTATCTAAATTAGAAGAGGAACTATGAATTACCACTTTGAAATGGCTATTATCATAGCACTCTATCCTCTCCTCATCTGATTTAGCTGGGGCAATATACTTCCTTCTTTCCTTCTACTCAAGTTCATCTCTATTAGTAGTTGTACTAGCTCTCTTGCCTTTAGGCTTCTGAACCTCCTGATTCTTCTTGGCAATAGCTCTAGTGCTAGCCCTAGTAATAGGAATTGTAGACTTCTTTTGTGAAGATTTAACAACCTTTTTAGGCTTTCTTATTGTAGGCTTCTTTTCTTTCCTCTTCTTTTCTTTTGTGCTAATAGGTGCATCATTGGCTTCTTCTCCCTCAACACCTTCATCAAATTGTGCTTCTTCTTCTCCTTGGTCCTCACCTTGACCTTATGTTATAGCAAGTGGTGCTTAGCAAAGTGTATCTTCATCATCTTCATTGTCTTCTTCTTCTTCATCTACTTCTTCCCTTTCACCAAATTATTCTTTGGGTTCCTTCACAAGCCTATCCTTTTCATCACAGAAGTTGTCTTTAAATCCATTGCGATCTTTGACTTTTCTACATCATAGTTTCTAAAAGTAGTAGCATCCTTATCTACTACTTCTTCTAGTAAAGTAGTGATGGATGCAAATGCCTCATCAACATTAATCTCATAAGACAATGGTTTGAACCATCTCACCCTTGGAATAGCAGCTTGAACATATGTGAAATCAACATCAACTAGAAAACAAACATCATTAAAATGCTTCTCTACTAGTGATACTGGAATCCTCTATCTTTGTTTCATTGACTTCTTAAATTATTCAAAGTAGCTAGTCATCATAGACTCAAAACTATCTCCTAGTTGGTCTATAAATTCACCAATATTTATTGCAACTAATATTTTAGTCTTCCAAGCTACTTTCCCAAACATGGGAAAAATATTCTACACATAGAAAATTATACATACAAGTATTGAACCAAATTTGCATTGTGCACTTTTTAATTTTCTTATGGCTCCCACATTTTCTGATAACTCTTGGAGTTATAACATGGAAAGGTCATAAGAATGGTCTTTTTTTACTATCTCATAACCCAAATCCATAGCCATACATTCTACACTATTTAGCCTGCTAGATTGAAAGAACTTATGTGCAATAATTCTCACTACAAATACAATTAGGGGATCAAAACTTATGTCTATGGTCATTCCTCTCTCATTCCATAGTGCACTTGTAGTCTTTCTAATTGCCTCTTTTGCATTACTCCTTATTGTCTTAGGTTTGTCTAGGGTTGGATACCCTATCACTCTATGAATGATCCTCCAACCATACAGAGTTGTCATGAATTCTACTAAGAATAATCTTAATCCATTCTATTTTGAACACATTTGGAAAATCTAGGGCATGGGTTAACCCTTTTCTCTCTACAACCTTGAATTATTCTTTTAATACTCCATTCTCACACAATTTTCTATATAACTTTCTTATCCCTATGTCTCCAGTGCTTCTAACCTTACAAGTGTAACAACACCTTACATATTGTATCATCAAAACTTGTGGTGGTATCATTGATAATGTACCAAACAGGTCTTGTGATTTGTATAGGGTTTTCCTCCAACCATACAGAGTTGTCATGAATTCTACTAAGAATAATCTTAATCCATTCTATTTTGAACACATTTGGAAAATCTAGGGCATGGGTTAACCCTTTTCTCTCTACAACCTTGAATTATTCTTTTAATACTCCATTCTCACACAATTTTCTATATAACTTTCTTATCTCTATGTCTCCAGTGCTTCTAACCTTACAAGTGTAACAACACCTTACATATTGTATCATCAAAACTTGTGGTGGTATCATTGATAATGTACCAAACAGGTCTCATTTATATGAAATGTCAGTAATTTCTTGGAAATGTGGTTGCTTGATCTCATTAGTTATAAATTGAACATTAAAAAATTATTTTCACTATTTAACCTTAGAAGCAAAAGAACTAGATAACATAAAAATTAACAAGAGTTTTCAAAATTCAAACAACATAGCTCAGTACATGATAAATACCTTCTCAAATATGATGAATGGTGTTGAATAGTGGTTGAATTTAGTTTGCAAATAATTGGAACAATCTCTCCAATTTGACATAAGCTCTTCATGCACTCCCTAATCTTGAATAATTGCAAATGAGTCAAAAATTGACCATATAGCCCTTAAAACTTTGTAATAAATGCTTAGTGCTTACACAACTATAAGCTTGGCTCCTATAGTGATTCTTACTCACTTGGCTCCCATATAATTCCTTCCATTCTTAGAAACCATAATGAGCTTGACCACCACTATCACCTTTGATAGCTCAACAACAACTAATTTTCACTTAGCAACCACAGTGAAACTTTTCATGTTTTTTAGTGACATGAAAACTCATAGATTCCTTTTAAGTTCTAACCAATACTTTGCATCTTTCTTCATGCATATAATATCCTTTTAGAACTAACTTCTTGGAACTAATGTATAATTTAACTTTGAAATATTAGTCCCACACATACCTCTTAATTTCCTAATTGGAGATGGTGTGATCACTTGATCCATTGGATGAAGTGATCCCATCTGAGCTTGATGTACTACAATCTTCCTTTTTCTTCCATATCTTGTTCATCTGTACTTTGACTTCTTCAACATCAACCTTTCATTTTCATTTATTGAATTTATTACTAGGTTCCTTTGACCCGATTGGACAATTTCTTCTCATGCGACTGATCTTCAAATAGCTAAAACATGTAGTTTGACTCAAACATCTTTTGTAGTCACTTCTAAAATGTGTTCTAATGAAATTTTCAGCAACATGTCCATACTTTTGACAATAGTGACAACTATACCTTGTATTATAATCCCAATTATAAGAGTTTCCATTGTGATTTACCTTCGTCTACTTGTTTGATGATCCGTTAGGCTTGGATCTACACTCATATGCTCTATGCCCATACTTCTAAAAATTGTAGTAGTAACCTTCAAATGTTTGTGTGCTTGATTTCTTGGTCTTACATTCATGTGTTTGATCATGTCCTTTCTTGTTACACTTGTAGCAGTGACCCATGAACTTCTTCTAAGGATTCTAATTTGCAGTCTTTCTAGTACAAACATTAGCCGTATGACCTATCTTACCATAATTATAACAAGTAGATTTTTAAATAATTGGTCTTCTGGATTTGATTGTGTGCGCTTTTTTAGCATCAATGTTTCGAATCATACTACATGATCCATCATCAGGATGAGAAACTGCAGGAGTAGAGATATTTAGTTCTTACCATTGTTTCTCCCTTTTTCACCACTTTAAGATGATTCTCCTTCTTTACTACTAGTGTAACCCAATCTAGTAGTATCACTGTTGGATCTAGAAGATCTCATGAATTTCTCAAAATACTTGATAGCTTCACTAGCTCTATTGAAACTTTCAACAAATTATTTTTCTCCTTTTAAATTATTTCTTAGTTGTTTATTTTAAAACATCAGTGTTGTGATCTCAATATCTTTTCCATTCAGTTCATGATTGGCAATCATTAAATGATTCAATGTTTCTAGTTGCATGTGAGAAATCCTATTCACCTCTAATGTCTTCTCTTCTACTATGTTGGTCATTATCCTTTTTTCATCTTCAATCATGACTTTTTCCTCTTAATCTCCTTTTTCTACTTGGTCACCTCACATGGCAATACTAATTGGACTTCTTGTTCTATTTTGAGATTTTTGACCTTTTCAATTAGGGTTCCATTCTTTTCCATCAAATCTACAACTATTACATCAAATAAAATTCTATTTCCATTTGTAAATAATATAGTAGTGTCAATCTCCTAGTAATGTGTGTCTTTCTCTTCAATAGCTATCTCTTTACTTCTTATCAATGATCATTTTAACTCATCTCTTTCTTCATTCAGCTAATGTTGGGAAAGTTGAATTTCAATCTTCTAATTCTCATTAGTCTTTCCCAACTTGTAACTTCCATCTTCAAGATCTTTCCTCAAAGTTTCATAGCTTTCCTTTCTAGAGAACCAACTCTCTGATACCAATTGTTGGAAATACAATAGGAAAAGTAAACTCTTTTGGGCGGGGGGGGGGGGGGGGGGGGGGGGGGAGGGGGTGGTGAATTAGTCCTTCAAAACTTTAACCATAAATTAAATCACTACACATCCATCTCACAATTTGTATGTAAACTAAAATAGCTACCTAAACATATTCATACATAGTATGAACAAAAATAACATTCAACACATGTATGACACAAGAAATTTGGTTACCCAGAAACCCTTCAATGAGAAGGTAAATATAGGGTGGGGATGACACCTATAAATCTCCAGTATTGTATTAATAAATTGTATCTAATGAAGGTTACAATGTTTGATCATGAAACATGATCTACCTTGTGAAAGGTCTTCTTTATTTAAGGCTTACAAGATTGTTAGATCTTATCCTGTTAAAGGATTTCAACACTTTTTAAGAAATATTTCTAGTAAAAGAACTTCAACTTATAATGAATTAAGCACCTTGTTAAATGATTTACAAAAACCTATAAGACTACTCTATTAAGAGATTTAACTGATTCACCAATTAGAATATCTCAACAATGATCCTATTGTCACTACTGCTAGATAATAGATCACCTCTTTCCTAATGTGTACTTGATCCTCACTAATCAGATGTATCTCTTATGTCCTCTAATTCCTTTCTTCTATTATCTTCTAACTAATTCTATAATTTATCTGAATTCACAACTCCTTAGTCACCATGAATGCTTTATTTGTGCATGCAAACTTCTCTCTTTTCTCCTTCCACACTCATTAAAGTTTAGGGTTTGTCCTCCTTAAGAAGACCTAGGTGACTATGGGTTAGTTATGAATCAATGATTGTGATTCACCCATATTATCACTTAATCCTTCCCTTTTTTCTTATTGGTTTCATGTACTACACAGGGATCCTTAGTAAAGGTCCATCCTTATAATATATAATCACAAAACAATCCTTAATTTAGCTAAAAAATGGTTTACATAGTAGTTTTTGCCATTAAAAATAACTATGTCAAAACTATAGTACTCATCACTTGAAGTGTTTGATGCTTGTCATCCACTATCTCTTCAATTCTATAACTCAACCTCTGAATGAATCGACTTCCACTAATCACTTAACATATGAATGACTTGGCACTTACTATCTAATCAATACTTGAGTGACTCAACACTTACTAGTTACTCATTATATATTGTATATATCTTGCTTGACATATACTATTGAACAACTTATGCTTGGCATACATTACTTCTTCGGCATGAACTAAGTAAATGACTTAAGCATATTGTCACTCATATGTCAAAACCAATTTGAGATTAACAAAACCTTGAAAAAAGACTTTCTTTGATGACATATTTAAAAATAAAGATTTATTCAAAAGGAATTTTAGGTGACTTTGGAAAAATTCAAGTAGTTGGTTATTCATAGGAACTTATTAAAGAAGAAAATGAGACTCTGTCTAAACTCCATAATGTCATCTCTTTTGAAAAGTCTTACTCGAGACAAAGTTCTAGGGCTATCTAACTTAAGGAATGGGACTATAATTCTAGATACTTCCATATCACTACCTCAAAGCATAGAACTACTAATAGAATCTCCAATCTAAAGATTGGTCATGAATAGTTCACTAATGAGCAAGATATTACTATCAAAATGAAGGATTTTTTCTCTTCCCTCCTTTCTATTGACAAGACCAATGCTAGAAATTATTCCTTCCATCATTTCTGACCATCATAATTTTTTTTATAGCTGTAATCCCCTCTACAACTAAAATACATAAAGTGGTTTTTTCTTTTGAAGGTGATAAAGCACCAGGCCCTAATGGTTTTCCGATGGCTTTTTTCCAAGAGTAGTGGCACATTGTTGGTAAAGATGTGTGTGACACTATCATGGAGTTATTTTGAGCTAGATGCCTCTTAAAAGAGCTTAATGCCACCTTTTTCTCTCTCATTCCAAAGAAGGTGGGGGCTAATACTCTAGATGCTTTCCATCCTATCAGTCTTTGTAACTCTATTTACAAGATCATTTACAAGGTCCTTACTCTAAGAATCCTTGCTATCCTTCCAAACATCAACTCCCCTAAAAAAAATGGCTTTGTCCTTGGTTGTCAAATTTTGGACTCAGTTATTATTGCTCATGAAAACATCCATTCTATGGTGGCTTCTCAAAATAAAGGTTTCCTTATGAAGTTAGATATGTCCAAGGCCCATGACTGAGTAGAATGAAGCTTCTTATTTAAGATCTTGGAGTGCTTTGATTTTTTGAAAAGATGCATCTAGTTCATTTCATAGCTTTTGTTAATGACTTCTATGGTTTTCTTGGTCAATGGTTCTTCTTCTAATTTCTTTTTTCCTTCTAGAGGGCTTAGGGAGGGGGATCCCATTTCTCCTATCTTATTTTTTTATAATGGAAGAATGTGTGGGTATATACATTAATAATCTTAATGCTCAAGTTTGTATCCATGGCCTCTTTCCCTCTTTTATCTCTAATGCTAGCTCTCATGAACAACTAGTGGATGATACAAATATGATGGGGATTTCCAAGGTGAATGAAGCTATGCATTACAAGAATTCTTTAAATCCCTATATTAAAGCATCATGCCAATTCATCAGTTGGGAGAAGAGTTCTATCTTCTTTGTGAATACTCCCCTAGAGAGATAGAATAAAATCTCTAGGATTTTGGGTTGTGGTATTGCTACTCTCGTTGGCTTATACCAAGGCCTCCCCCTTGGTTTCAAGCTACCGATTCCTTTTGGAAATAATCATTGACAAACACAACAAAAAAACTCACAGGCTAGAAGGGAACTTTTCTTAGTCAAGCTAGTAAAATCATTCTTCTCAAATCTTGCCTTCAAAGTCTCTCTATCTATGCTCTTAGTTTGTTCAAAATGTCTATTAAGTATGTGATGCTATGGAGATAATCATATAAATTTTTTTGTGGTTTGGGATTGAGAATAAAAAATACTACCTCTTATTGCTTGGGACTCTATTTTCAAGCCCAAGAATCTTGGAGGGTTGGGCATTATACCTATTAGAGAAATGAATAAAGCCCTCCTAGCTAAACAAGGTAAGAGAGTTTTCAAATATGATAGCGATTGGAGTAAAATATGGAAGAGTAAATATCTTCAACACTCTCCCTCTCTAAATGGTTTTCTCTCTGCTGATGACTTAGAAAATGTATCTTCCATTTGGAAAGCTATCCAAGAAATGAAGATTACTCTAACCAAAGGTTGTAAATGGAAGTTGGGTGATTGTAAAACTATTTGTTTCTAGGAGGATAGTTAGTTATGGGATTCTCCCCTAAACTTGTTTTACAATAATGACTAGATCATTGAGTATTGTTGGTCTGCCTCAAAATAGGTGTACAATAATCATGCCCAAGGCCATACTTAGGAATAGTATATTCAATCTAAGGACTATTTTCCCCACCATGAGGTGAATTTAATTTGTCAACCCAAGGATGTATACTTGAAATGGTCAGCACAATATGTGCACTAGGTTTCTTAATGAGTCATTATACTTATGTTGTAGGAAATTAAAATGCAAGGAAAGAACCTACACTAGTGCTACAGGAAACTAACACACTTCACTCTTCACTAAAACTAATATTGGAAATACAGTTAAATGCTAACTTATATTCCGACTCAATTCATCCACTATAACTATTCTTACAAATGCTATAGGAAAACTCACAAATTATGATGCTACAGGAAGGAACTTATAAATTCTACCTGTAATACTAGAAATACTAAAAAAAAATCTATACTACTCTAATCTAATCCACCTTCCAAGTGGGCCCCCTTGGTCAGCTTCTAGTAATCTACTAACGTAGAGTGTAAAGCAAGAGCTATTTCAGTATGTTCCAAAAATTCCTTACATGAGAACGATACATAAAACTGTAAGAACAACTCACTACAAGATTCAATAGTTTCTTTTTATAAACTATCTTCTAAAATCTTAACACCATTGATCTAATCCCTATAAATATAGGATCAACACTTATTGAAAATAGGAAAGAAAAACAAACAAATTAAAAATTTGTGAGAGAGAAAGAAGGAAATAGTTCACAATATGAGTAATAAAGTCTGAGAAACCAATTTGATACAATAGTGAATGCAAAGAAAATATAGCAATTCTTCATAGCTCCTCCTTGGTAGTGGTCTTGTCTTTTAGTACCATTATGACTTCTTCCACTCTACCATGGCTGGACCTTAATGTTTTCTCCTTTAATGTCGTCAGCCATCTTCAATGTTCTCCCTTAAATGCTTCCGACCATCTTCAGCTTCCCTTGCTAATAGGTTAGTTATAATGAATAGATATTTTCAAATAAGCATAATGAAATTAAATCCAAATATTAAAACACACATTTTGATGGTTATATAAAATATTGCATTATGTATATAATATTGACAAAATATGACATATTATCTACCCATGGGTTAATGGTTCTATTCTAGATTTTAGTCATCAGTTGAGACAAACATAAGTTCACAAATGTCTTGGTGGTATTAAAATAGAGTATTAAAATTATAATAAAATAGAGTCAATAATTAGCCTCATCATTTACCCCCTTGTAAATTGATGCTTTTCCTCAAGCATTGCATTTCTTGGTTAGTGATCTAAATTCTCCAACATCAATCCTTCCTCTCCTGCTACTTTTGAAGGTGTAGTAGAATCCTCATGTTCTCTCCTAGACTTCCCTTCTATTATCCTCTTACAGCTTGTCAAGTTTGTCAACATTAATATCATATAGGGGCCACATGAGCATTGGAGGTTGCATTGTGAGTGGGCACCATATTTTTGGCCTACCCTATTCCCCAACTATATATACTTTGGAACTAAGTGAAGGGTAGCTTTTAAATTGATAGAATTGTGCGGCTCAGATCTTTTGAGTGTCTTGAGAAATCTATCCCACTTACTTTTAGCACCAACCATGGCTCTCTAAAAGGCAAAGTAAGGTAGGTTCTAATATTCTGCATAGACCTTGGTTCTAGCAGTGAAGATTCTATCTCTTATCCCCTTGTTCTTATCCCCATAAGTCAATCTAAACTAGTCCCTAAGAATTTCTTCTAGTTTACTGCTCTCAACTCTTAAGAATAGAGGCTCTATTCTTTCCTCGTCTTTGTAATTATTCAATTATCTATCATAATTAGCTTCATTATGCATCCAAGACATCAAAGCCCTTAGATGTGTATCCCCTATGTAGAGTAAAGGATTCCATTGAGTTTCTATTGGAATGATAAAATTGTGCACATATAACTCACAAAGCAAGTTCTGTTGCTAGGATGACAGAGTCTGGTATAAACCATAGAATTCCTAAGGTGATTTGAATTATACGTTTATGTTCTTGAGGGTTAGCATAAGTTGAAATAAAAGGAATTGTTCCTTTAAACACATAGCATTAATCTGAGGTGGTGGTCTACAAGCAAGCGCTTGATCAATCAATTTGAGGGCATGATCCATCCTTTTTTTTGGGTTCTCCAATCGCTCTTTAAAATCTATAATTTCATCATGTTGGGATACTATGAATTTCTTCATCTTCTTCCTCTCATCTTCCCATAGGGCTGCAACAAGCATATGTTTTCCATAAAACTAGGAAAGAAGTTTTTGTAGGGTAATGGGACCACTATCCTCTTCATAGTTATTTTTCTTTTTCCTCTGTTCCCTCCATGAATTCTCTAAGAAATTTGTAAGCCATGTGGGCTTGTAGGGAACTATGCCAGTGTCTTTATAGCTTGGAGTACCTTGTTGGCCTATTGGAGAATCATTTTGATTTTCATTTACTTTAATCCTACATTCCTCATTAGGATTTTTATGAATTTTTGAAGTTTCAAGGTGAGGAGGAGAGTCATCTGGAACAATTTGTACTAGGGATTTTTTAATGGATGGTTTGAATGAAGTAGACTGAGCTTCTACTAACACTTTAGAAGTTTATCCCCTCATTCTAGGATTTCTTCTCATTGAGGTCTCCTTAGGTATCACAACCTTCTTCCTACTACTTCCTTTTAGTATCTCTGCTATATGAGTGACTGCTGCAAGACCCATCTTAGTTTTCTTTTTCTTTGTGACTATAGGGTTTAGTTTTTCTACTACTGGAGTTGAGGTTTCTTCTTGTAATTTTCATTTTCTCTTTTCTCAGGTAGAGGCAGGTATTTTAGTCTCTTGAATACGTAAGGGCACATTTTCTTGCACATTGCCAGCTACAACATCTTGAGTGCTTTGTTCAGTAGGTTCATCAATGGGAGCTACATTTTCTTCACTGGGTTGGTTATTAAGGGTAGCCTAAGGTTGTAATGGTTTTAGCTTGGAAAAATTCTACCCATGTCATGGGAGAGGCATCCCTAAGTGATCTCTCTATAAGCAATTTTATTAGGGCATGATGGGTGACAAAGTTGTCCTTAGTCTTTTGGGTTTCTTTTTCACTAATGCATAACATGTTATACAAGGAATTGGGAACATTTACTAGATAATTGTGCCTTATGTAACTAAGTAATTTAAAATTATGTGCATACAAATATGAAAATATTCCTTCACAAATGAGGTACTTGATAATATGCATAACTAGCTCATTGGATGGTGGTAGAAGAGACATTCTTTTGCAACCCTACTTAGTTATATCTAGCTGAGGATCAGTTGGTGTGATGAACTAAGCCCTAGCTGAACTTGCATTATGCATACGAGGGTAATGTTCTCCAACTATTGGTAACCTAGTTACTTCTACTATTCTCTCTTCTATAGAAACAACCATCGATCCCCATATAGTTGCTTCTCCCTGATTAAATGTTCTAGTAAATTTTGTGGCTACTTCTTCATCAAATGTTGTTAGACTTAAGAAATACCCTAAACAACCACATGCATACATCTTCTCACTACCTCCACATCTGAGAGTAAAACAGTCTGCTCCACCATTTCTTTTTGTTGCAATTTTCCACCCATTTTTTCTTGGAAATTCAACTCCTTTCTTTGCTTGCACTATTTTCCTCTTCCCTCCTATAAATTTAGGCTCTTTTTTTTATAGATCCATTTTCACGTTTGAAACTCTTTTCTATTAATTAATGTCATAACAATTCATTATGAGTAATAATAATGTAGTTTAATGAGAGTAAATCTTAGATATGTGAAAATCATCCAAGAATTGAATTTAGATCACTTGAAAGTTAAATTTAGGTCACATCATAGCTTGGCAGTAAGGAATCATTTAGGAATAAGGGTATGATGCCTAGACACTTGCGTACTTATAGTAACTAAGTTTTAATCAATAAAGGGAGGGAAAAGATTTGAAAAATCTTAATGAATAAATAGGAATTTCATTGGGTTTTATTAACCTTCCCTACCCCTTATGAAACATGGAAAAGTGTCCACACTTGTCATACTTAACACGGGGTATGGACTTGACATATGTTTCAATAATATAAACAATGTAGTACTAGATATAAGCAACATAATCTATGTGCTATAAATGAATAAAGATTTGAAAAGCTTATACCTATTAGTTGATCATTGCACATACCAAAAAGATGGTAGAAAATACATTAGTAGTGATAGCATATGTTAGCAAACTGGAGGTATTTATTGAAAGCATTGGAAAATGATGACATGGAAGTCAGATGGGTGGTAGGTAAAGAAATGAGATGAGTTGAAAAAGAAGAAAATAGAAAATGAATGGAGAATTTTTAAATTTATGTGGGTATAAAGTTTTTATTATTGGCATGCACTAAGAAATTAGTATTGAAGAGCTGTAGGTAGGAGCTCAACACCTTCTGCTATAAGAAGTGTTCTTAGTTATTCATTTGAAGTTGGTCATTGAAATTAATGTAAGAAGTCCTATTTTTTGGGGTCATTTATATAAATTGAGTCTATGGCCATTGACTAAGAACATAAAAGGAACTGGATCAATGGTACTTATCTCAATGGCTCCATTTGGAAATACATGGTTTATTTCATAGTGACCCAGCCATCATGTCTATAGCTTGCTTGGCATATCTTTAAATTTGAAATCTTACAGCAATGCCTAGTCACCAATTTGAAATTTTTTATTCTTAATGTAGGAGTCATGCCATTATTTCCTTTGCTTCTATGTGATTTTGGTGCATTCTAGAGCAACCTTGTGCATTTCATCCAAAGAATTAAGATGTAGAAGATGTTCTTTCTATGCTGCAAGAAGTTCAATGTTCAACTCCAATGTTATTCTTAAATTTTTATGTTCAAATTCAATGGGGAGCATTGCTACTTTCCCATACAATAACTCAAATGGTGTGAACCTTGTAGCAGTCTTCCATGTTGTTCAATAGGCCCAAACAACTTTTGGTAGTTTTCTATTCCAATCTTTTCAGTATAAATGAACTATTTTTGTTAAGATAGCCTCTATCTCTCAATTTGTGAATTTTTCTTGTCAATTAGATTGAGGGTAATAGGGGCTTGAGTTTTGGTGTCTAATATTATATTGTTTCATAAGTTTTGTGGTCAAGTTAGAAGTGAATTGAACACCTTGGTTAGTGACAAGTTCTTTGGGTACACCATAGTGAGTAAAGATTTCTTCATACAAAAATTCTACAACTTTGTGATCATAAACATGCTTCATTGCTTTAACTTCAACCCATTTTGTTAGGTAGTCAGTGCACACAAGGATATATGATTTCCCATTGGATGGAGGATCAATTGGACCAATGAAGTCCATGCCCCATTTATCAAATGGTGTTAACACCATTTGTGGATTGAGAGGCATTTCATCTATTCTTGTTGGTCTGCCCATCCTTTGACACTTATCACACTTTCGTGTATAGTTAGCTACATCTTTGTGAAGCATAGGCCGATAGTAACAATTTATTAAAATTTTCAATGTTGTTATTTTTGCTATAAAGTGTCCTCCACATGGTCCATTATGACATGCATGTAGAATGTCGTATGTTTCATCCTCTCTCACACATCTCCTCATAACTTGATTAGGTACAGTGTAAAATAAGATTTTATCAATCCAAGAGAAATGGAAACTTTTCTCTACAAGCATCTTCTTATCCTTGTAAGAGAAATGTGCTAGCATTTTATTAGCTGCAATGTAGTTAGCAATGTCTACATACCATGGAGTTTGCACAACAATATGAAATAAATTCTCATCTATAAATGCATCATCTATCAGAGTAGTGTCAATCTCATCATGGTGGATTCTTGATAGATAATCAGCTACCACATTGGCTCTCCTAGGCTTATCAATGATGGTGATATCAAATTCCTATAAAAAAAATAGCCATCTTGCTAACCTACCTATAATGGTAGGATTGTTCATGAAGTATTTAATTGCTACATGATTAGTATGAACAAATATCGGATAGCTAGTTATATAATGCCAAAATTTGTTTAAAGCATAAAATACTACTAATAGTTCTTTTTTAGTGACTATGTAGTTTAACTCTAGTCCATGAAGGCTCTTGATAATATAGTAGATTGCATTTTCAAGATGTTGAAATTTTTTTCCTAGGACTGCACCTATGGCATAGTCAAAAGCATTTATATGTATGTGAAAAGGAAAAGTCCAATCAGAACCCCTAAGTATTGGTGCACTGATCAATAATTATTTAAGCTTTTGAAAGGAGTTGTCACATTCCTTTGTTTAGTTAAGCTCAACCTCTTTGGTAAGTAGGGTATAAAGAGAACTAGTTATCTGACTAAAATCCTTAATGAATCTTCTATAATAACCAGCATGTCCTAAAAAATATCTAACATCTTTTTGTTTTGTAGGAGTGGGGAGTGTGAGAATTACCTCTACTTTTGTAGGGTCTGCTTGGATTCTAGCTTCAGAGATAAAAATGTCCCAATACTATTCCTTCTTGAGTCATCAAGAAGCATTTTTTGCTATTGAGAGACAATTTGTGCTCTTCACATTAGATGAGTACCTTCTCCAGCTTTTTCAATGCTTCCTCAAATGTGATACTGAATGTGGTGAAGTCATCCATGTATATCTCCATGCAGTCATGTGATATATTAGCAAAAATGCTAATTACAACTCTATGGAAAGTAGCTCTTGCATTACATAAACCAAATGGTAATATAGAATTAGCATAAGTACCCCAAGGACATGTAAATGTGGTCTTCTCCTAATCTTTTGGAGCATTGGTTATTTGGTTGTATCCACTCTACCCATCTAAAAATGAGAAGTATTTCTTTTTAGCCAGATTATCCAAAACCTAATCAATAAAAGGTAAAGGAAAGTGATCTTTCTTTGTGGCATTATTTAATTCTCTGTAGTCTACATAGATCCACCACTTCCCTCCTTTCATAGGTACAATAACTAAAGGTGACACCCTTTTACTATCAGAGATTGGATAGATAAATCCAACATCCAACAATTTCTACAACTCTATCTTAACTATTTCACACAATGCTAGGTTTATTCTCCTTTGAGGCTATCAGAGTGGCAAGCTTTCTTCATTGATATATAACTATGGGTGCAAAGTTTAGGACTCAATCCTACCATATCCTTATAATCCCTAGCAAAGGATTTTTCATGTTGATTAAGGAGCTTGGTTAGTAGTTCTAATTGGGATATGGACAACTTATTGTTTACATGAAGATTATGACTAGGGTAAAGTTTCACAATAGTTGTTAATTTTGACATTGACACTCCTAGTACTGGTCTTGTAGATATTTCTCTTGGCAATAGCTGGTCAATTATTTTAGGATTTGATGGGTAAACAAAATCTTCATAGGCACATAGTTGTAAGATATAACTTTCAACAATATCTTTGGCCACTATACACTCATTGGTGAGAATGCTTTGTACTATATCATCTTTCCTACATTTTCAGAAAAGATTGTTTATGCAACACCATAAGCTGGGCTATAGAATTTAGTTCATCCTCTTCAACTCCTAAATCTAGCCAAATAGGTTCTCCCAAATCTGGTTGGGGTTGGGTAGGTGGATATAGTTCTAACTTCCTTATATTTTGACCATTTGAAATTTTTATGTTGCTTGATCTACAACTAATTTTGGTATCAGTAGTCACTAACCATGGTCTTCCTAATATGATAGGATAGACAACAAGTTTGACTTTGGGTGATAGGATAAGAAAATTAGCAGGGTACTCCCATTAATCTAAAGTCACTATCACATCTTCTATGAAACCATTTGGAGTGACAGATGAACTGTCTGCAAGTTGTAACACTATGGGAGTGTCCTTAAGCCCTCCATGCATATTCTATGCATTGTGTCTTTGATCATTACATTGATTGCTACTGCAAGATCAACTAAAGCATTTTTCATAGCTTGTCCATTTATGATCAAGTTAACCGCTGGACTACTAGGGTTTGAATACTTTGGTGTTACGACCTTCCCTAACATGATATCTACTAGTTTCCTAACAACATGAACTATTTTAGGATCTTTTTGCTTCTATCCTGGCTTATTAAAACATGCTTCCTTAATAGCCTTTCCATAAAGAGGGACATCCTTTATAGCTTGAAATAGAGGAATTCAAACATGCATGTTTTTCAGCTACTCAATAATGTCAAACGTCTCTTCCTTTTGGGGTATAGATTTCTCTTTATATAGCCTTTTGTGGAAAAGAAGGATTCACTACGGTATGGTTAGTAGTCTTGCTAGATACATTAGTTGGTAGGTTGATATCTAGTAGTATTAGTTCTAGAAGGGGTGTTGCAGGAGTATTTGTAGCTTCCTTTATAATAGGGTATTCTGGTGCAAACAAATTTTTAGCCAACCTTAAAATTTATATCAGATACTTCTAAGGAATATGTAGGGGATTTTTGAGTATTTGTAGTGTATATTTGCTATCATGGTTGCTTTTTGTTTGGATTTGGCTAAGGCTAAGTAGGCAACTAAGTTTACTTAGGGTTAACATTAGTTACTATAGGAGGTGATATTACTGTAGGAAGTGGAACTGGAAGTGATAGTTGTGGGTTACCAAGATTTTGGTTAGGCCATTATGAAAGTCCCCTCCATTGATTATTAGGTTGCCAATTTTCCTACGGTGGTTGCTTGTTATTATTTTGGTTTTTTCATTGATTATTTTGTTGGTTTTGCTACTCATGATTGTACTAGCTTGGCCAGTGGTTATTATACTATTTTGGCCAAGAAGGTTGGGAGTACTAGGAGGGATTTTGATAGATTTGGTTCTACCATTGATTATTATAAGGATTTGAAAATTGTAGAGGATCTTGAGGCATACCTTGTCTCAAGGCCCATAGTTGACATTGAGCAATGAAGAACACTTGATCATTGTCCCCATCTATCTTCATATACTTAGTTGGAAAATGCTGGTTCTTGTTGGGCATTCATTTTGCATGAGGTCAACAACAAGAATCCATTGCATAATTCCTCTTTTGAAAAGAAAATCATTTTAAGGATCCACTCCAAGGTTCAGTGTTTGTCTTGCAACATACAAATATTTATTTAGTAGAAGATAAATGTGAGTGTTCACAAGGAGGCCTTTGCTAGTACCAAAGACTCTTTTATTTTAGAATCAAAGTAAATATATTAGCTGTCTCAAAATATCACACCAAAAGAACAATATTTTTGTATTTTTTCTATTTTTTCAATGAATGCAACTCCAACAATGTAGCTACTATGAGATCCTATTCTAATAGGGGGTTAGTAAAGCAAATAACAAAACTGAAAGCAAATAACATGAAATCAAATGACTTGAAATTGAAATTCCTAAAATGACATAAGTTACAAAATGCAACACGCTATGAGTTAAACCTTCGAAGAAATCAATAGGAAACCAATGAAAATAGGAGCAACACTTCCTAGAATCTACTGATGCAATCATCGATGAGAATCTTTAACAAATTGAATAATGTTTCACTCTTCATCAAATTGCAAGGCCACAGAAAGTGCACTTATGTGAGACAAAAAGCTATGTAGACATAATTGGGTGATCTCTTCTCAAGCTCGTTACGTTTGTAGAATTCATATATCTATAGAAAACACCAGAACTAAAATATTGCACAACTAGAAACAATGCAATAAACCTTTGGCTTAATCAAAATCTCATGAATAAAATTCATAAAGCAATGAAACATTTAGGCAAGAATAACTACACTCCGAATGCTAGCACCAAAAGCATAATTTTATTGCATAATAACGATGACCTTTGTTACATTTTACAATGGGGTATTAATAAGAAATCATCTCCTCAATTTGTGTTGAGAGTGAGAGATATCTTGATGCAATAAAATGCTTTTAAAAAATTAAAAGAAACTAAATATATACAAACTAATAGACTAACTGATGCTTAGAAGGACTCCATTCATATTTTATTCATTAATTGGATACATGATCCCTTTACATGTCAAAAATAATGAAAGCATGAGAGAGAAAGTAGGAGGAAGCCATCAAATGAAGTGGAAGTGCATGGAGGTGCCAAAAAATAGAAGCTAGCCATTCATTAGGCATGTGTCAGAGTTAACTTGCCATCAAAACACATTCCCAATGCATGGAAAGTGCTATTTTTGGAACTAGCAGTTAACTATCGGTGCACCTTTGAATTGTGAAGCTATGGACCTATAGAGTTACATAGCTATAGAATTGTGGAGCTACATGAAAATGCAGAGCTATGGAGCTGTAGACCTATAGAGCTATGGAGCTATGGACCTCAACTGGGTCAAAATCTCAAAATATTACTAAGTGTCAAAATTGAAATTCTGGTATCTGGGTTTTGTTCATCTTCACCACAATTTTGTTCATCTTCACCCCAAAACTATGTTTGGATGTTTGCCCTTGAATCTCTCTATCATCTTAGTAATCTTAGAAACATATGGAAGATCTAAAGGATCATACTTATCCTTAACCTTTTGTTTATAGTTGTCCACTTCAATTTGAGTCTCTAAAAAATCTTCAAGTTTGGTCTCCAACTCTAACAGTGCTTCCTCTGTCCTAAAGGCTTGTCTGATGCCTTCATCACTGGATGCTTCCTCTAAAGTCTTCTTGAAATACTCCACTACTACTTCAACTGGCAACATCTTTTCTCATTCTTCATCGACAAAGATGTCCAAGCATGCATCACTATACAAATTTTTTGCTTCCAAAATTTTCTCTCAGGCTTGGTCCTTGAGCCTATGTATCTCATCATGCAATGTTTTCATTACTTCATTCCCTTCTGCAATCTTCTCTATCCAATCATCTATCTGTTAGGATAAACCATAGACAGAAATAAAAACTACATGCAAATATAACCAATAACAGAAAATAATAGAACACACAAAAATTAACACAAGGCACCAAGATTTAACGTGGTTCACCCAATCCCTGGGCTAGGTCCACCAAACAGCGAGTCCGATCTTATTACAATCCAGTGATTACAACTTGATTACAATCCGTAATCCCTTATAGCTCAATACCACCACACGAACCAATTTCATATCACAACATTATAAAAAATACCCAACCCTAAGCCCTTTTTATACAAGTATTAAACTGCTTTAGGGTTATAACATGTCGGCCATAATATGTCGGCTACCATGTCGGCTACTGACCAAATTTTTTTTTTTTCGGGGTGATGCCCCGAACCCCACTATTTATGAAGTATGTACAGTACTTTCCTAATCAGTTACCACAATCTAACAATCTCCCACTTGGGGACTAATCAGGCTCTACACTAAACAACAATCTCCCACTTGGAGACTGATCCTGTAGCAATACCACTACCACATGGGGCTCCCACTGGATCAAACCATCCTGGACTCTACTATTCTTTTATTCATGTTCAGTCTAAAAGACCAACCAAAATTGAAAAGGAGTTCAACTTCTCCCTTGTTACAACCTTTGTCAACATATCTGCTGGATTTTCATTGGTATGTATCTTCTCCAGCTTTAACTGTCCATCCTCCAAAATTGATCGAATGAAATGGTACCGCAACTGTATGTGTTTGGTCTTAGAATGCAGAGCTGAATTCTTAGCAAGATGAATGGCACTTTGACTATTTGTGAACAAATAATTATCCTTTTGAGGATGTCCCAATTCTTCCAAGAAGAACTAAAGCCATATCATCTCCTTGGCTGCCTCTTTAGCAGCAACATACTCTGCCTCTGTAGTGGAGAGAGCATTAATCTTCTGTAACCTAGAAACCCAGCTCACGGCTGCCCCACCAATAGTAAACACATAACCTATAGTACTCCACCTGGTATCAATATCCCCAGCCAAATATGAGTCAACATAGCCCTGTAAATCAGTAGTAGAGCCCCCAAAGTGTAAACACTTATTGGATGTCCCTCTCAAATATCTGAGAATCCACTTGACAACATTCCAATGCTCAAATCCTGGATGACTCATATACCTGCTAACAACTCCCACTACATGTGCAATATCTGGCCTAGTGCATACCATAACATACATCAAACTTCCTACAGCTGAAGCATAGGGTACCTTGGACATCTTATCCTCCTCTTCCTGTGTCTTGGGACACATCTCCTTAGTCAATTTCAAATGACTAGGTAAAGGTGTGCTGACAGCTTTAGCATTCTCCATAGAGAAACGTTGCAACACCTTCTCAACATAATCAGCTTGAGATAGCGTCAATGTTCTGGTCTTCCTATCTCTGCAAATCTTCATACCAAGGATTTGTTTTGCTGCCCCCAAATCCTTCATAGCAAATGCATGTGCTAATTGGCATTTTAGCCCCTTAATATGATCCATGTTAGACCCAGCTACAAGCATATCATCAACATATAAACATAAAATAATGTAGCTATCATCATCCAACCTCTTAAAATAAACACAATAATCTGAATGACACCTATTATATCCATGCTCATGCATAAAACTGTCAAATTTTAGATACCATTGTTGAGGTGCTTGCTTCAAGCCATATAAACTTTTCTTCAATTTGCACACTAAGTTCTCCTTACCTTTGACCTCAAAACCCTGTGGCTGAGCCATATATATTTCTTCATCCAAATCACCATGAAGAAAGGCTATTTTAACATCCATTTGCTCTAAATGCAAATCTTAAGTAGCCACAAGACTTAAAACAATACGAATAGAAGTCATTTTAACAACAGGAGAAAATATCTCATCAAAATCAATTCCCTTTTTCTATGCAAATCCTTTTACAACTAACCTAGCCTTAAATCTTTTCTTAACTCCTTCCTCTTCTTTCAACCTGTAAACCCATTTATTCTGTAAAGCCTTTTTACCTGCAGGAAACTTGCACAAATCCCATGTCTTATTTTTCATCAAAGAGTCCATTTCATCTTTCATTGCAGACTCCCACTGAATCTTAGTATCCACCTGCACAGCTTCATCATAACTTTCAGGTTCACCAACATCAGTAAGTAAAATAGAATACAAAGAGGGAGAAAACCTTTGTGGAGGTCTAATTTTCCTTGTTGACCGTCTAACATTCACTGGTGTGTGTGGTATTTGTTGTTGCAGTTGTTGCACATCATGAGGAATGGCTGGAACATCAGCTTTTAGAGTATCATCCAACACTACATAATCATCTTCTTTCTTCTCATGTTGCTGCAATAGATCTTTGTACACCACTTTCTCATTGAAGATGACATCCCGATTTCTAATAATTTTAAGATTTTCAAAATCTCAAAGCCTATAACCAAATTCATTAATGCCATATCCAACAGAGACACATTTTTTTGATTTAGTTTCTAGCTTGGTTCTATTTTTAGAGTCTATATGAGCAAAAGCTTCACAACCGAAGGTCTTGAGAAAAGAATAACTCACCTTCTTACTAGTCCATGCTTCCTCTGGAATACCACAACCCAAAGGAGTAGAGGGACCTCTATTAATCAAATATACTGCAGTATTGATAGCCTCTGCCCACATGTGTAAGGGCAACCCATCATGCAACCTCATGCTCCTTGCGTGCTCCATTATAGTCTTGTTCATGCGTTTAGCCACTCCATTTTCCTGTGGAGTCCTTGGAACAATTTTTTGTCTACGAATTCCATTAGTGGAGCAATAATCTTCAAATTCATGACTGCAATACTCACCACCATTATCAGATTTGAGACATTTTAATTTCTTACTAGTCTCATTTTCAACCAAGCATTTCCATTTCTTAAAAGTTTGAAATACATCAAATTTCTGTCTAAGGAAATAAACCCATACTTTTCTAGTTGCATCATCAATAAATGTAACATAATAATGAGAGCCAATGAGGGAAGATACCTGAGCCAGTCGCCATACATCTGTATGCACAAGCTCTAATTTCTCCTTTTTGTTTTCCGTCCCTATCTTTACAAAACTCACTCTCTTTTGTTTTTCATACACAAAACTTTCACAGAAATCCATATTCACACATTTTAGACCTGGTAAAACTTTCCTTGAATGAAGTACTTTCATACCTTTCTCACTCATGTTCCCAAGTCTATTGTGCCACAACGCTGTATCAAAATCTACAGCAACTATTTGTTCTCCCTGCTCAACTGTAGTAATTATTCCTGAATATTCATTTTTCTCTGAAACAATCAAAGTAGAAGGAACAATATGACCTGTACAAAGATATAAGGTGCCTACTTTCAAACCTTTTTCTACTACAAGGGAACCTTTTGAAACCTTCCAATTTTTATCATTAAAAGTAACTACACAACCCTCATCACCGAGTTGCCTTTCTGAAATTAAATTCCTACTCAGCTTTGGAACATGTCTTACCTCATGTAGTAGCCAATGATTCCCATTCTGCAACTTAATCTTAATTTTTCCCTTTCCAACAATCTGATAGGGTTCATTATCCCCCAAATAAACAAGCCCAAAATCCCCTTGGACATAATCAATGAAATAACCTCTATGAGGTGTAGCATGAAATGAAGCACCAAAATCTAAAACCCATGAATCATCAACACTCTCTAAAGACAGAAGCAAAGCATCCTCTTCAGATTTGTTATTTACCACATTTGCCTCCTTGTCTCCATCTGATTTATCTCCATTTTTCTTTCGATTCCAGCAATATTTCTTTTTGTGCCCTGGTTTCCCATAGTACCAGCAATCATTTGGTCCTCTCGATTGAGACCTCCTCCCCTTTGACTTTCCTCTTGATTTCCCACGATTTCCAGAGTTACTTCCTCTTTCAGTCGTTCTGCCCCTGCTTTATGCATTTAAAGCACTTCCTAATGTAGATCCACCTGAGGATTTTCTACGAGTTTCCTCACTTAAAATAACACCTATCACATCATCATATTTTAGGGTACTAGATCCAGGAACATAATTACTCACCGCCATTACCAAGCCATTCTAGCTTTCGGGCAAAGAACACAAAATCAAGAGAGCCCTAATTTCTTCATCAAAATTGATACCCATAGAAGATAATTGACTAGTAATAGTATTAAACTCATTTAAATGATCTGCAACAGATCCACCTTCTGCCATTTTCATATTAAATAAACGCTTCATGAGAAATACCTTATTTGAAGCGGAGGGCTTTTCATACAGTGTCACTAGGGTTTTCATCAAATCTTCTGTCGTCTTTGCTTTTGTAATATTAAATGCCACTGATGGTGCCAAGCATAACCGAATGGTTCTGAGTGCCTTTCTGTCCAAAAGATCCCATTTAGCCTCTGACATAGTTCCTTGATTCTTGGCTTTTCCTTCCAATGGCTTCCATAAATCCTTCTGATATAAATAGTCTTCCATTTGCATCTTTCATAACTGGAAGTTCTACCCATTAGACCTATCAACCCTCAGCTTACCCTCATCTGCCATCACTCCCACTCAACCATGAGACTCCCACTTAACCGTGAGACTTTCCTGTAGAGGATAACTAAAAGACAACCTTGCTTTGATACCACTTGTTAGGATAAACCACAGACATAAATAAAAACTACATATAAATATAACCAATAACAGAAAATAATAGAACACACAGAAATGAACACAAGGGACCAAGATTTAACATGGTTCACCCAATCCCTGGGCTACGTCCACCAAACAGCGAGTCCGATCTTATTACAATCCAGTGATTACAACCTGATTACAATCTGTAATCCCTTACAGCTCAATACCGCTGCAAGAACCAATTTCATATCACAACATTATAAAAAATACCCAACCCTAAGCCCTTTTTATACAAGTATTAAACCGCTTTAGGGTTATAACATGTCGGCCATATGTCGGCCATAATATGTCGGCTACCATGTCGGCTACTGACCAAAATTTTTTTTCGGGGCGATGCCCCGAACCCCACTATTTATGAAGTATGTACAATACTTTCTTGATCAGTCACCACAATCTAACACTATTATTTCTAACTCTTCTCTAGTATATACATCAATCAGAATGTGGTACCTTTTCCCTTTTATGGCTTGTAGAGTTTGCAAATATTTGCTCCATGCCCATACCTCATCCATGATTCTAAAGTCCTATGTCAAAATTGCCACGATCTTATCAACATTCTCTTATGTAGCATGCAACAACATCAAACTTCCTATGATTATAGTGACACCTTTATCCTCAAGGCTATCCTACCATTCTTGACAAGCTTTCAAAAATGGATTGAGCCGTACACTTTCCCCTTCTCTAAGAATGGCATTCAAAGTCTCCTTGGGGCATTCAGGATTAAGAGGACCAATAACATTGGCTAGATATCCTTTTAGGATCTCAACTTGCCTATGAAGTGTTCTAATTTCAATCTCATCTTGTTCCA
The DNA here is from genome assembly GCA_028749045.1 of Cupressus sempervirens. Lineage (NCBI taxonomy): Eukaryota > Viridiplantae > Streptophyta > Pinopsida > Cupressales > Cupressaceae > Cupressus > Cupressus sempervirens. Next base: position 585,858,221 of record CM053783.1, on the reverse strand, counting down.
CATGCCTGAGAACCTCTTTGACTCCCACAGTCATCATCTATCAGGATATATCCTATGTAGGCTTTCCCAACATAATATCTTTCACCTCATAGTCCTCAAGACTAACAACTTCTACATCTGTACCTTCAAGAGGGTGAGCCATTTGTGCAAATAAGTCTTGCTTTTGTATGGAAGTGATGAATCCAAATGGCATTGCATCATGTAATGGAGACTCAGGCTTGTTCAAAATCTGTGCAATATTAGAAATGTCATCCTCTGAAGCACAAAACTAATGCTTGGCACTTCTAATTATTTCTTTTCAAAACCATCTTGGGATATGTCTCTCTACAACCTTGGCTCTAGATGATGAAGGGATGTGTTCAACTACCTCCTTCCCTTTATCAATCTTGCTCTAAGTCTCTTGCTATGAGGACTCTTCTTCTGTAGTCTCAGTCTCTTAGATCTTGTAGTTTAATCCTCAACTTCTTGAGAAGGTTGTTGCACATATTCTACTATTTGTGCCTCTTTTGATGGCTCATCAGTAACCCTTAGTTCTGGTTGCTCTTGTAATGATGGTTCCTTTTGAACATGCTCCTCTTTTGAACTTGGAGGTGGAGGAGTTACTAAACCCTTATCTACCATCATGACCTGTGGTGGAGATGGAGGAGTGAGATGAGGACCCTTTGTCTCTGGTGGCATATGCATCTAGTCTTGCTATTGAAGTTCACCTGTAAGGGTGTCTCTGATCTTATCTCCAACAAACTCCATACCTGTTGACATGAAATCAAAATCCAGGATGGAGAAAATATCTTCACCTTGCTCCCTTTTCTCATTCACCCATCATTGTACTTCATCTTCTGAAGAAGAGAGTTTTATAGATTTTTCTTGTTTGGGTGGGGGGGTACTCATGGAATTCTTCCTTCTCTCCAATTCTATGGCTTTTTCCAACCACATTCTCCTTTGTAAGGGCACTTGTTCATCCTCCTCATCTGATTCCATTTCTTCCTCATCTAATTCTTCCTCTAGAATGGTCTCAAGAATAGATGGATTAGGTACTAATATTTTACGAACTCCTTGCCTCTTGTTCATTCTAACCTTGATCCTCTTTTGTTTCTATGGAACAATAGGAGAAGCAAGCTCTTCATGCACTAGAGGAATGGAAGTGTTTGGAATTTCTCCCTCTTCTCATTGACATGACAAAATAGGAGGCAATGTAAATTCAACCTAGATATGAGAAGCTCCAACATCCTGGGGCTCTTTTGGACTCGATTCCTGTTGCTAGAAAGAGACTTGTTCTTCAAAATGCTCTATCTAAATCCTCTAAGGAGAGGCTCTCTTCCTCTTTCCCTTCCTCTTTGAAGTCTAGTATTATCCTACTAGGTGATCAAGCTAGTAGACTATCTCTAGCCTAATAGGAGACTAGAGTGCAAAGATAGGAACTGTGACTTTCCTTCCCTTACCCCTTTGTAGGTGAGCATGTGCATGGAAGATTAGTGTATCCACAATTGGATCAAGTGGAAAGGGTTTCTTAATCCAACTCTTTGTCATTCAAATGACATGTCTCACTCGATGATAAATATCATCTACTTCCTCTCTATCAACTTCTACATTCAGAATGGGTCTCTCACCAACTTTATCTATATTGAATAGGGGATCTAGTAGTTCCTTGGAGTCCTATAGCCTTATTTCATCAGGGATGGTCAAATGGAGAGCCTTTTCTGCTAGATACAAAGTTATCCTACAATAGTCTCTGATGGGAACATCACAGTCATTTGTGACATTCATCTAATGATCTTCAATGGCATCCTCATGATAGAACTCCTTTCTTACCAAGTTTTCCACTTTACCAACATTGTTGAAGAATGCCCAAGGAGAGATATACTTTTCAAGAGGGTAGTTCTCCCATTCCCACTCAAAAGTTGGGATATCCTACTTTCTCTTCACCTGATATGCTCCTACTACAAAAGGCCAATCCTAACAAGGTCTTTGTTGTCTTTTGATCCTCTCATAAGCTAACTCAATCTACTAGGATATTTTCATTAGGACTAACTTGTCAATTGGGTACCTTGGGAGTTTCTTTGGATTGATAGATTCACCACCTATCTGAATGTATGTAAATATCCTGAATGCTTCATCAAATAGTCTCTTCCCATAGTCTCCCTCGATGAATCAAATGACAGCAAAGATGAAGACATAATTTACAACTCTGTACTCCTTGCTCTATGGAGAGAGCTTCTTCTTTACCAACTAAAGATAAACTATGTATGGCCAAGTATTGGGGTCTTGCATACTACCTTTCTTGTACAACCTAAGATAGTTGGTTGCTCTTGCTACAAGTAGATACACCACATAAGAAGTCAAATAGAACTTTTTCTTATCCTTTATTGTCCTCAACTAATCATACAAGTTTTTGCTTAGCATTGTGGCCCAATCCAATGGTATCTTTGCATGTTTGATAGTCTCAATGAAGTTGGCAATAAATGGAGTGAGATGACCTATTGTAGGTAAGCCCATGACTCTGCTCAAAAGAATGATGGAGTATGCAATGTCATCCTTCATCTATCCTTGAGTCATATCCACTTTGTTAATATTCTTTCCCCAAGGTGGTTTGTCAATGAAGTACAAGGAATTTATGATTTCAATGGCCTCTTGGTGATGATCCTTATACCATCTTTCAACTACTTTGTAGGAGAGTCAGATGAACCAATCGACTCTAGGAAGATGGAAGACTCGCTTGATGTTATCAAGTCGCAGATCCAAAACCACTTCCTTGATAATGCTCTTGACTACCCTTTCATTAGGAAAAAAATGCTAAGATAAGGTCACAATCAACTCAACTGACTGTATTGACATAGGATGTGATTCTGCATTCACTAATCTAGAATGGATTAATGCAAACACCAAGGTTGACCTTTGTGTTAGATTTTCAAAAAATCTCAAGAATTCTCCCAGGTTTGTGTGTCTGAGGTCAGCATCTTTGATCTCAGCATAATCGTCATGTAATCTTGATTTTAGGGTCATGCTTGAAATTTTTAAACAACTAGTTTCACTGTTGATACGAATGTGGACGCCATTTGATTTTTTTACCTACGCATCACAAGAAACAAAAAAAACACAATCAATTATTAGATAGCATAAAAAAACATAAGAGGAAACAATATTTCCCCCTTGGAGACTTTTTTATTTTTTTTTATTTTAATTTTAATTTTAAATTTTTGACGCAATTTATAAACTAATTTTCTCTTTTCCAACTCCCAAGCTTCGAGTCCAAGAGTTGGAAAAAAGTAGGGGGTCCCTATTCCTAGCGAGGAATGGGGTTGTGTGTTGTGAATACCACAACAAATAGCCCCCAAAAAAGGAAGAAATGACCAAGGCATTTCTTCATCAGCAAACATTCCTTGAATGTGTGTCAAACGCCAACCAGAGTTTGAACATCTTGAGTGTTCTTCAGATGACTCTTCAATCAAAATATTAGAACTCAAAACCTTCCAACTCAATGTGTGCATTATGTATTCATTCCCTTTCACATGCTAGGATGTAGTCAATCAAAGTTTTCTGACAACTCAAGACAATCTTCCACTCCTCCCAGCTCATTCATTCAGAATCTCCATGAAGGCTTTTATCAATCAATTGCTTGACCAGATGAGAGAATTAGTTCAAGAGATCTTGGTGGGATGCCACATTCTTTTGAATTTCTAGCTTTCTAAATAATCACTCCATGTCATTCAAAATGTTATATTTGATAGAACGGTACTTTGAATACAAAATACTCCATTTTGAGAGTGTATCTTTTGTCATTTTAGATCTTTGGAATCCTTCAGACTTAACATTGTATTATTCTCTTTTTTTCTTTTTTTTCTCTCTTTTTTTATATCCTGACTATGCTTAGACTGTGTAGTTATAACATCAGTGTCATTTCTCAGATTCAATCTCTTGTGACCATCTGTTGCATTCCTCTTTTATAACTTTTAGGAAAACTCGCATGCCAAATCAATGATCATGGTAACCTCTCGAGGAGACCCTTCTTGTTTGAACTTAGTTGAAATTTGGATTATCCCTCACCATTTTAAACTTCAAATCAACAACACCTAAAACAATCAAATCTTTAAATTTGCAAAGTGTTGAGAAGTTGATGGTCTAGGCCTCTAATTTCCAAATTGAGAGTTCCCTATTTCTCCAAGAAATATTCACTACTTGGTTGGTATAAGATACACATTTGTCTAAATGTTTTGACAAAGAAATACCTCTTCCTGAAATTAGGACCAAGAAGTGGTTAGTGAAATTTTAAGAGAAAATATCAAGTACACCTTACCCCCAGGACTGATGTAACTTTTAAAAAAGAAACACACGACTGAAAGAAAACACACAACATGAAAGAAAACACACTTGCAAAAATAAACACACTTACAGGAATGAAAATCTAAGCTAAATGTAGAAATGAAATCTAACTAATTTTTTTTATTTTTTATTTTTTGTCTTTTAGGCTTCAAAATAATGCTTCAGAAACTACCCAATAAGGGCTTGTCCACAAGCATTGAAACTTGGTATGACTGCCTGGCTTTTCTTTTGCCTTATCCTAGAGTAGAACAAGGTCAAAAATCCTAAATGATTTGATCGTAGCCCTCTTGTTGAACCATCTTTTTACAACTACTTGATGTTCAGCCATGTGCTCTAATGTAGCTATTCATTTCTTGTCCATTTCTAGGAGATTCATCAATCTGATTTGAACTTTATCAGCATCTTCAGCATACCCACTCATGAATTTCAAAACTTGAATTCTGAGATTGAGTGGGAACACTGGTTCTTGTCTATAAACAAGCAAATACGAAGAAGTTCCCAAGGCATTTTTGACTCTTACTTGACTAGTCCACAAGGCATATTTTAGTTGTGTGTGCCAATCCCTAGGATTCTCCTTCAACAATCATTTTATCACAGTGATCAGGTTCTTGTTTGTAGACTCTACTACCCCATTTCATTGCAAGTAGTAATTTGAGGAAAAGTTGATGATGACTTTATTTTCAAATGCCCAATTGGTAAGGAATGCAAATGCAAATGCGGACCCATTATCACACATAAGGGTGAATGGCATTCCAAATCTAGTAACAATGCATTCTTCCAAAAAGTTAGTCACCACCTTAGCAGTGCAATTTTTGAATGTCTCTACCCCTATCCATCATGTACAATAATCTGTAGCTATAAGGATGAATGTATGTCCAGTTAATGATGGTGGATTGATTGGACCAATGAAATCTAGTCCCCACTTTGCGAAGGGGTACACCTCATATACCAATTGTAATGGCATCGTTGGGTTTCTCTCTTTGTTAGCACTAGTTTGGCATATATGACAAGAACACATGTGCTTAAAAGTATCTTTGAATATCAATGGCCAAAAATAACTTGATCTCAAAATCATGTGAGCTATTGCTTCTATTGAACCATGTCCTATACCATACTTGTCATGGAAATATTCCAAGACATCCTTAGCTTCTTCACGTCCTAAGCATTTCAGATAGATCCCTTCGTAGTTCCTTTTATATGACTTATTATCAAGTAACATGTAAGACTTGCATTTCATCTTAAGTCCCCTACGTTGTGAACTATTCATCCATTTTGGGAATTAGTCTTGTAAGAGATAATAAATAATGTCTTGGTACCACACATCTATCACCACACCTTGGTTGATATCAACTTGTGATACAACCATCTTCTTTTGATCATCTTCATCCATTTCATCATCGAACTTGAATTCCTTTTCATTTCCATCTTAGTTATCAACTATCATTTTTGATAGCCATTAACCTCTAACTAATCTCATAGATTTAATTTTAAGATAAAATTCTTGAAGTATGGCCATCCACTTTCCTCCTTTCACCAAGTTCATTCTACATCAAAAGCATATTTACTACTAGATCAAGTACAATTGCATACACCTTACATCAGAGTATGTAGTGATGAAACTTCTTTACTACCTTGATCAATGGAAAGGACTATTTATCAAGGTCTAAATATTTAAACTTTTTGGTCTTCAAAGGACAACTCATAAAATAAATTGGTCGCTCGTCTTCCTTGTCTCTTTTTTGTGTCAGGATCCTTGCACAAGAGTGTTCAAAAGCAAAGGAATAGACCTTGAAAGGTAACTCGTGATTTGGATTTACCAAAACTAGGGCCATGGAAATGGCAACCTTAATATCTTCAAAATATTTCTTTATTTTTCATACCAATTCTATCTTAGCCCCCTTTTTGAGTAAATCATTGAGGGGGCAAACTATCTCTGCAAATCCACTTATGAATTTTTTCACAAAGTTTATCTTTCCAAAGAAAGATTTCAATTCCTTCTGACTATGTGGAGATGCTAACTTCAAAATAGACTCAACTCTATCCAAATCAATGGAGATTCTAGCTTCAAAAATGACATGTCCCAGGAACTTTCCTTTAGTAACACCGAATGAACATTTCTTGGGATTGAGGGATATGCCATATTTATGACATCTAGTGAATACTTGCTTTAGATCAGCAATATGGATACTTTGATCTTTTGAAAGGATAGTCAAGTCATCCATGTAGATGACTATACACCTATTTATCAATCCTTTAAAAGCTTCATCCTTTTCTCGTTGAAATGTAGCCCTCACATTAATCAATCCAAAAGGCATCCTTCTATAAGAAAAAGTTCCCCACTTGGCTATGAAAGTCATCTTTAGCCTATCTTCTTTGTCAACCATCACCTAATTATATCCCAAGTAACCATCCAAGAATGACATCATTTTTGAACCATTAAAAAATTGCAATGCCTCATCTAGTGAGGGTAAAGGATAGTTATGCTTTTGAGATGTTAGATTCAAGTTATGAAAGTCAACACAAAGATGAATCTCTCTTGTCTTCTTTCATATGAGAACTGAATTGGACACCCATGTGGAATGGTGGATAGGAAATATGATCTTAGCATCTAGTAACTTTTTTACTTCCTTCATGATCAATGTTTCAATGAGATGATTTGCAAGTCTTTGTCTTTGTTGGAATGGCTTCGCATTGAGTTTCAATGGGATGTCATGCATGATAATCTTAGGATCATATGTCTTCAACTCTTCATAGCTCCAAGAAATGACATCCTTATACTCAGTGAGTAATTTGAGCATGTCCTCCTTTTCCTGTTGGTTACACACATCTCCTATCTATACCATTCTTGGTTCTTCATCAATACCCAAATTGTATGAATCACATTCCTCAATTCCCTTTTCTTCAGTTTCCCTTTTATTGAGTGTAGATTCATCATGATCAAAGATGCATTCGAGTTCAACCATCCCTTTTAGAATATTGTTAGTTTTTAAATTTAGAATCCCATCTTCATCTTCAAGTCCATCATCTTCAGGTCTATCATCTAGTGTATCATCAATTTCTTGTCCCTAAGAATGGTGACTGCACATAATAAACTCGAGTATATGTTGATCATCTTGAAAGACCTAAAAGTTGGTGATATTGTCAAGAATAGAGGGAATGGAAACCAATTCTACTAAAAATCTTTTCAACTTGGTTCTTTCAACTGGTTGCAATGCACTAGCTGAGATGGTAAGAGCATCTGCTACCATGTTTTTTCTCCTTGAAATGGATTTGATGTTTAACGCCTCAAAGTCATCCATTATTTCCCATACCCTTTTCCTATAAGCAAGTAATCTTTTTTCATTGCAAGAATATATGGATTTTACTTGTTGTATGACCAACTGGGAATACCCCTCAATTTTAAGAGCTGTGACTCCTTTTTTGAGTACAAAGAGGAGTCCTCATAGTAACACCTCATATTCTACACCATTGTTGGTACATCTAAATTTTAATCAATATGCAGCATAGAAAGATCTACCTTTTGGGTTGATTAATTTGATACCTGCACTAGATCCCATCTTGCACCTAGAACCATTGAAGCGGAGTGTCCAAATTGCATTTTCCTTGGGTTTTTTGACTTTTTGCTTATTCATCCTAAATTTCTCTTTCACTTGAGCCTTGAATGATTGTTTCTTAGGAACCTATTGTAACTTTCCTTGTGCAGGGCTTGATGAGTCCCCTTCATAACCTATAGTTAGAGGAAGTGTGTGTTTTTCTTGTTTGTCCTAAATTTCTCCTATCAACTCTTTGATTTCCTCAACTTTAGCTTCAAGATGAATGAATACTGAAGTCCATCCTTTACCTTTCACATATCATATTATTCTTTTAACTTTAATCATCCCTAAAGGAGGAGAAGAAAAACCCCCACCATCTGAAGAGGTATCACTATACAATACATTTAGATCTTCACTTTCTTCTTCAATCTTTTCAACAAGGTTGGATGAATTCACTGAATTTTGACTTTTAGTGAGTTCATCTATTGAGGTCTTTGTATCCTTGTTTTCCATCATGTGGGTCAATATCTTTGGAATTGCTTCTTGACAAGATGAACATTCAAATATAGAGTGACTAACTTTGTGTAAATGAAAAAATCCTAAAAGGAGGAGGATTCTGGGATTAGCTTCTTGTCCTAAACATTGTAAATTAGTCACCATATTGTCTATGAACTATGTCACGGTTTCATTTTTGGGTATCGGCACCTTAGGTTCTTCCTTTTGATCTTGAGGTGTATTGTTTGGAACCATATTCAATACCATCACTTTGTACAAACCCAAATTTGATTGTAAGAATGCTATTTCATATGGGGCATTGTAATCTATAATCATTGTTTTCAATTTGGGCTCAACATCTATCTTGATTTGATTGTTCAATCCTTTCCATGGCAACCATAATTGAGTGAAGTCTGTAGAGAACCATCCTTTGATACATTTTCTTCATTCTCTACTCAGAAGTAATCCATATGTCTTGGGGATATCAACCACATGTATGTCAATAATATCCTAGATTTGAGGATCAACCATTAATTGTATCCACACATCTTTCAATACCCCAATGAACTTTACCTCTGTTTTATCCAATTGTATCACCACTCAGTTAGAGGGTCGAGGGCTAACTCATAGCCCTTGGGCTATTGATAATGACACTACATTACATGAAGCTCTTGAGTCAATGAGGCAATTGTGAAGATTCTTCCCATATATCCTTATGCTCAGCAAAAATAGGGGTACCTCAACTTTGTCCTTGAACATAGTGGGCATCACTTTTGCAACATTTACTTGTTGCGGCACCATCTTTTGAGGGACAACATTCATATTTTGGGAAACCTTTATATTATCCAACATCTTAATGAGTGCTTCTCTTTGTTGTGGATAATTCTGCAACATGTCAAACATGGACATATTGGCTTTAGTTTTCTTCATATCTTCTATTGCATTGTACTTTTTAGTAGACCAAGCCAGGTTCTTTGGTATTGTTGGTATGTTCACTTGATTCTAATATTGTTGTCCTCCCTAGGATGGCCTTCCCGATGGTAGATTCTTGTTTACTTTTGGATCAAGTGGAGCTCATTGTAAACCAGGAGGAATTCCATCTGTCAAGGGATCCTTTCTATTTATGAGATTATATGTATTTTGATTGTCATTTTGAAAGGAAAACATCTCATCATGTTGAAGGTCAGGTTCTTGACTAAACGAGAATGAGAATCCCTCACTTTCTTGTTGTTCCACTTGTGTATTCTATGTAGAATCATAAGATTCCAATAGCATCACATTGAATTGAATAGGAGGAGGATTGTTGTTCACTTGTGAGTTTTGATTCACCTCCTAATTACCATTGTAGTATGAACCATCATTGCTAGGCATATTTTGGCTATCATCATACTAATTGTTATCAGCATATTGAATGTTATTATTGTTGTTATCAATAGAAATGCTTCCATTATTTGGTTGAGAGTTCCATTGTCAATTTTTCCTTTGGAAGCCATTGTTGCGATCTAAAGGATTGAAGTTGTTTCCTTTGCCATTGTTTCCTGCATTGTTGTTATTGTTATTGTTGAAGTTTCTGTTGTAATTTTAACCAAAATTGTTGTTGTAGGGGCCAGAATTATTTCTTTGGAAATTATTATTTTTTCCTTGTGATAATCTAAGACATGTCAGCTCATTGTTCATTTGTGACATGGTCTTTTTCATTTGACCAACTTCTAAAAGAAGATTGTTATCTGCTTCCACAAGAACCATTGCTTTCTATTCAAAGAAAGCTATTTTTGGGGACTCATACCCTAGATATGTTATCACTTGAGTTTTTAAAGTGGGTGCCTACTACAATGGAATTGGGTTCATAGGTATGAACTATCTAGGCATGGTGGGTGCTCCCATGGGGTATGTTGGCATCATAGGAACTACTTGTGCTGGAAGCATCATTCCTCCTCCATTAGGATTGGCTTGCTTCATGAACATGATCACTTCTACAAAGACTTTGTCCAATGTGTCAATATTTTCTGTAGGAAGTCTTTTCAAAAAGATTGCAGTAAGAGGGTCCATAGCATTCAAATAAATTTGAATGTCAGATTCAACTAGTATTTGTTGGAGTTGATGAAAGCCAACTCTAAAGATGCCCAAGATCACCTGCATGCAAAAATTTGTCAAAGAGAAGCCAAGGAGAGGAAGAGCATGGAGCAAGGGAAAAACCCTAAACAAACATGAGATACCACAAGATATTGAAATACAATGAAGTGATGTGTGATGTTACAATGAGGGAGCCCGCTTATAAAGAGCTCCAAGAATCTTCTAGAACAAGCTAGAAGATGCTAGGAGATAAGTGTGACAACTAAGCATACATCCACATAAGGTGGAAAGTCCTCAAACAATGTGAGAGGATAAGTATGACTTAGGAGAGAACAAAATCTCATATTGTCAACAACTTATAACTAACTCCTAGACTACAACTAATAAATAAATGCATTTACCTAAGTAAGCTTAAGTAAATAGAATAAATAATTAGTAATTAATTATTTACTCTAACACCCCCCCCTTAAGTGCAACTTAGGGAAATGCCTTAAGCTCACAAAACTAAGATGAAATACAGAATGGGTCCCGGCAATGAGGCCATGTTAGATACCCATAAATAATGCAACAAAATGTAACCTTTGTAAAATGGGGAAAGAGAGAAAACCACGTGGGAAAAACCCTCCCCCAAAAAGAGGTAAAAACCTAGTGAAGAACTGAAGAAGCCTCCAACTAGGGAAATGTCCTCTAAAATAGGAACAAGGATTGATCATGAAGACCATCACTAAAGAATGAAGAAGCAAAAAATCTACCAAACTACTGATATGAAGAGCCTCCATGGAAGAATAAGGCATGAACCAAGCATGTCTATATGGTAGATGATCCATCTCACCAAAATGCATAGGTAGCCAGCCACTACAATCACCTGGTACATAGGATCAACCACTGAATATATAATTCACAGTAATGAACCATCAAACCATAGGTGCATTAGAAAAACAACATAACCCCCCCCTTAATGCAGATGGGGTGTGATGACAGGTAACTAAGAAGGTGGGCCAAAGTCTCTTGTAGATGAACGAAGAATGACGAGAGAGGGAAAGAGGTACAAACACCCATAAAGACATGGTCAAATTGACTCTGTATGGGCTAATTTTGTAGAAGGGACACTCACTTGACAAAGGGAGAATGCCTAAAATAGCAAACACCTATCCCCCCTTGGTGCTTTATGAAAATAGTGCATGTACAATTGACTCAAAAACAACGTTCATGACTCTCAAAATGCAAAAGTGGCACTTTATCTTAGTACGATACATAAAAGTGCTTCAAAATGATAGTTACAATGATCAAAACTAAAAACAAGCTGCAACAAAACAAAGTACAACTAAAAACAAGAGAAACCATGCTAAGAAAATGATCCTTGGGCCTAAAATACTCAAGATATCCACCATATAGAAAAAATTCCAAAACCATGATAGAAAGAGCATGGGCTAAAAACTTAGAAAAATGATCACATTTCTAAAAAGGTGACAAAACCAGCTTTCCAAAAATATAAAGTTTTCAAAAAATGAGCATGGGATGCAAAAGATATGCTTGTCAGAGTTAAAAATATAACTTTAAATTTTGACTAAAAAAAAAGCAATAAAAATGCATCAAAACCTAAAAATACCTACACCAATGTCTTCATCTCAAAATTAGCTTTCTGGTTCTTCTTTGGAATCAGAAAAATATGTCTGTATGCTCAAGTTATGGCCAAAAAACTAAAGGTAGCTCCAAAATAGATTTAGGAGAGGTGCATGCAAGGTCTGATGATGCAAGCACTGATGTTAGCAAGTCATGTGATTAAATTTGATAGTTTTGAGGTTGTCATAGCAAAAAAGGCCACGTGGCTACCACATAGCAAGTACAGATGATGTGGTAGGGGCCACATGGAAATGTGCCACATGGCAGACCTACCACATGTCACGCATTGACTCGCTACTGATGTGGTAGAAAATCCACACAAGTAGAAGTGCTGGTGGGGCTGCAGGTGGGCGGTAGCCACTGGTGGGTGGAGCTCTACATGAGTAGTGCTCAATAGAGCTAGAGTGAAACCTTGAGTGGAGGTGGTGTAAGACTGGCACTATCAGATCAGAGCTTTATCAAGCGGAGCACCAAAATAGAATGGCCGGGTAGAGCCACTGAAGCTATAGAAATAGGTGCCGCTCATAGGAAATGTCGTTGAAAAAGACTTGAGTCGCCAGGACAGGGTTGTGGGTGGGTGTCCCCATGGTGGCTGCTGGACGGTGCCGCGACGGTGCGCTCTGCGCCCTATTTTTTTAATTTTTAAATCACAGATTGTCCGTATGACTGTATAGAAGGGCCCGTGGGCAAATTTTTTTTGCCTCCCGAAGCTCTATCTCGAAAATCAACAAGTTTTATATGAATCCTAACTACAAATGGCCTTTTGGATCCAATGGTGATGTTTGTTTGGGCTGAAAGTGCTTCAAAAAAAGGCTGATCCCCTAATTTGAAGAAAAAATGCACAAACAAACTAGGGTTTGTGACTTCAAATCACGGCTTCAAAAATTCCTTCAATGAAGCTGCAACAGGAAGGCTCTGATACCATGTTGGAGTTGACGAAAGCCAACTCCAAAGATGCCCAAGATCACCTGCATGCAAAAACCTATCAAAGAGAAGCCAAGGAGAGGAAGAGCATGGAGCAAGGGAAAAACCCTAAACAGACATGAGATACCAAAAGATATTGAAACACAATGAAAATGTATTTACAATATATAATGAAGTGATGTGTGATGTTACAATGAGGGAGCCCGCTTATAAAGAGCTCTAGGAATCTTCTAGAACAAGCTAGAAGATGTTAGGAGATAAGTGTGACAACTAAGCATACATCCACATAAGGTGGAAAGTCCTCAAACAATGTGAGAGGATAAGTATGACTTAGGAAAGAACAAACTTCCGTATTGTCAACAACTTATAACTAACTCCTAGACTACAACTAATAAATAAATGCATTTACCTAAGTAAGCTTAAGTAAATAGAATAAATAATTAGTAATTAATTATTTACTCTAATAGTATTGTAAATGGCATTTCCAACTTGTAGTAGGCCATATGAAAGTGATGGTTGAAGCATGACACTATCTCAACTAGGTCCCTTTTGATTGATATGAATTGTTGATGTATCACAACCAGATTGATGAATGTTTTGAATTGTTCCAAAAATAGTTTCTCGAATGTATCCCAATCTCTAAAGCATTCAGGTGGCAAATTGATGTACCAATTGAAGGAAATTTCTCCCAAAGAGTAGGGGAATAAATGAAGAACCATATCCTCATTAGCCACTTGCTTTCAGTTGCAAATTTCTATGAAAACTTTGACATGATCCTTGGTAGTTCATGTTTCACCATAGATGAACCTTGGACAAAACTTCTTGGGATTCTTTGGGAGGTCATGGAGTGCACCTCTCAAGTTTATTGGTGAGTCTACAACATTTAGAAAAAAGGACATGGGAGGATTTGGTGGACCTAATAGTGGTTGTTGGGGAGTAGCTATCAGAGTATGTGGTGGTTCACCAGGTGGTTGGAGTGGAGGTTGAGTTGAAGAAGATGATGAAAGTTTGAAAGGGAGTGGTTGAACTTAGGATGTTCCCTTGTCACTACATGGTTTATGAAAGTGTGTAAGCTCAAGAAATTTTTGTGTACTTGGAGTAGACCTCAATGCTCACTAAAATGGGGATTTTGGATCAATATCCTCCAACTTGCATCAAATTTTGGAGAAAAGTGCACCTCTATAGAAGTACACTTTCTCATAGTTCTAGATTTTGTGCACCACAAAGTTTTGCGGACATGCGGACCTACAGATCTGCAGACTTGCATACCTATGGAGCTGCATACTTGAATTTCTAAAAAAATTAGAAGTATTTTTTGAACTTGTATGGAATGCAGTTTATTGCAAGAGTGCAAAAAAATTTGAAACCTTGTCAAATTTTCTTCATTTTTGGGAGTATGTTCTTTGGTTTGTGGCTCTCCTTCTAGTGCCACTTCTATTGGGTGTTTATTGTGCATGACATTAACAGTGGGAATCCATTGCATAATTTCTCCAAGGTTCAGTGTTTGTCTTGCGACCTACCAAAATCCACTCAGTAGAAGATAAATGTGAGTGTTCACAAGGAGGCCTTTGCTATTACCAAAGACTCTTTTATCTCAGAATTGAAGTAAATATGTTCGGCGTCTCAGAATATCACACCAAAAGAACAATATTTTTGTATTTTTTTTAATTTTTCAATGAATGTAACTCTAACAATGTAGCTACTATGAGGTCCTATTCTAATAGGGGGTTAGTAAAGAAAATAAAAAAATTGAAAGGAAATAACATGAAATCAAATGACTTGAAATTGAAATTCCTAAACATACATAAGTTACAAAATGCAACACACTGTGAGTTAAACCTTCAAAGAAATCTATAGGAAACCAATGAAAATAGGAGCAACACTTCCTAGAATCCACTAATGCAATCATCGGTAAGAATCTTTAACAAATTGAATGATGTTTCACTCTTCATCAAATCAAAAGGTCATGAAAAGTGCACTCATGCAAGACAAAAAACTATGTAGACACAATTAGGTGATCTCTTCTGAAGCTTGTTACAGTAGTGGAATTTGTATATCTGTAGCAAACACCAGAATAAAAAGATCGTACAAATAGAAAAAATGCAATAAACCTTTGGCTTAATCACAATCTCATGAATAAAATTCACAAAGCAATGACACATTTAGGTAAGAATAACTACACTCTGAAAGCTAGCACCAAAAGCATAATTTTATTGCATAATAATGATGGCCTTTCTTACATTTTACAATGGGGTGTTTATAAGAAATTGTCTCCTCAATATGTGTTGAGAGTGAGAGATATCTTGATGCAATAAAATACTTTTAAAACATTAAAAAAAACTAAATATATACAAACTAACAATCTAACTGATGCTTAAAAGGACTCCATCCATATTTTATTCATTAATTTGATGTATAATCCCTTTACATGTCAAAAATAATGAAAGCATGAGAGAGAAAGTAGGAGGAAGCCATCAGTCAAAGTGGAAGTGCATTGAGGTGCCAAAAAATAGAAGCTAGCCCTTCACTAGGCATGTGTCGGAATTAACTTGCCATCAAAATGCATCGAAAGTGCTATTTTTGGAACTGGTAGTCAACTGTCGATGCACCTCTAAATTGTGAAGGTATGGACCTACATAGCTATGGACTTGTGGAGCTACGTGAAAATGCAAAGCTACAAACCTATGGACCTATGGAGCTATAGACCTCGATTGGGTCAAAATCTCAAAATTTTACTAAGTGTCAAAATTGAAATTCTAGTATTTGGATTTTGTTCATCTTCACCCCAAAACTATGTTTGGATGTTTTCTCTTGAATTTATCTATCATCTTAGTAATCTTAGCAACATCTAGAAGATCTAAAGCCTCATACTTATCCTTAACTTTGTGCCTATATTTTTCCACCTCAATTCAAGTCTCTACAAAATCTTTGAGTTTGGTGTCCAACTCTAACAATGCTTCCTCTATCCTAAAGGCTTGTATGATGTCTTCATCATTGGATACTTCCTCTAAAGTCTTCTTGAAATTGTCCACTACTACTTCAACTAGCAATAACTTTTCTCATTCTTCATCCTCAAAGATGTCCAAGCATGCATCACTGTACAACTTTTCTGCTTCTAAAATTTGCTCTTAGGCTTGGTTCTTGAGCCTATGTATCTCATCATGCAATTTTATCATCACTTTATTCCCATCTACAATCTACTCTATCCAATCATCTATCATGTCTAACTCTTCTTTGGTATATACATCAATTAGAATGCAATACCTTTTCCCTTTTATGGCTTGTAGAGTTTGCAAATCTTTGCTCCATTCCCATACCTCATCCATGATACTAAAGTCCTGCCTCAAAATTGCCATGATCTTATCAACATTCTCTTGTGTAGCATGCAACAACTTCAAACTTCCTGTTATTATAGTGACACCTTTATCCTCAAGGCTATCCTACCATTCCTAACAAGCTTTTAAAAATGGATTGAGCCGTACACTTTCCCCTTCTCTAAGAATGGTATTCAAAGTCTCCTTAGGGCATTCAGGATCAAGAGGACCAATAACTTTAGCTAGATATCCTTTTAGGATTTCAAATTGTCTACAAAGTGTTTTTATTTCAATCTCATCCTATTCCATGTGCCCGAGAACCTCTTTGACTCCCATAGTCATCATCTTCCAAGATGTATCCTATGTAGGCTTTCCCCAATATAATATCTTTTACCTCATAGTCATCGATACTAACAACTTCTACATCTATACCTTTAGGAGGGTGAGCCACTTGTGAAAATAAGTCTTGGTTCTGTATGGAAGTGGTGAAGCAAATGGTGTTGCATCATGTAATAGAGACTCAGGCTTGTTCAAAATCTCTACGATATCACAAATGTCATCCTCTAAAGCATGGAACTGATGCTTGGTACTTCTCATTATTTCTTTATGAAACCATCATGGGATATGTCTCTCTACAACCTTAGCTCTAGATGATGAAGGGATTTGTTCAACTACATCCTTCCCTTTATCACTCTTGCTGAGAGTCTCCTATTGTGAGGACTCTTCTTTTGTAGTCTTGCTCTCTATAGATCCTATAGTTTGATCCTCAACTTCTTGAGAAGGTTGTTGTGCATATTATACTATCTATGCCTCTTTTGATGGCTCATCAGTAACCCTTGGTTATGGTTTCTCTTGTAATGATGGTTCCTTTTGAACATGTTCCTCTTTTGAACTTGGAGGTGGAGGAGTTACTGAACCCTTATCTATCATCATGACTTGTGGTGAAGATGGATGAGTGTAATGAGGAACCTCTATCTCTGGTGGCATCTGCATCCAGTCTTGCTATTGAAGTTCACCTATAGGAGTGTCTCTGATATTATCTCCAACTAACTCTATAGCCATAAGCATGAAATCAAAATCTTGGATGGAGAGAACATCTTCACCTTGCTCCCTTTTCTCATTCACCCATCGCTATACTTCATCTTTCAAAGAAGAGAGTTCTATAGGTTCTGCTTGGGTGGGTGGTGGGGTACTCATGGCACTCTTCCTTCTCTCAAATTCTGTGGATTTTTCCAACCACATTCTTCTTTGTAAGGGTACTTGTTCTTCCTCCTGATCTGAGACTGTTTCTTCCTCATCTAATTCTTCCTCTAGAATGGTCTCAGGAACAACTGGATTAGGCACTAATCTTTTATGGACTCTTTGCCTCTTGTTAATTCTAACCTTGATCCTCTTTTGTTTCTATGCAACCATAGGAGAAGTGGGCTCTTCATGCACTAGAGGAATGGAGGTCTTTATAATTTCTCCCTCTTCTTGTTGTTTTGATAAAATAGGAGGCAATGGAAATTGAACATGGATGTGAGAAGCTCCAACATCCTAGGGCTCTTGCAGACTTGTTTCTTGTTGATGGGAGGAGACCTATTCTTCAACATGCTCTATCTGAATCCTCTAAGGAGAGGCTCACTTCCTCTTTCCCTTCCTCTCTGAAGGGCAATAGTATCCTACTAGGCAATCAAGCTGGTAGAGTGTCTTTGGCCTAATAGGAGACTGTAGTGCAAAGATAGGAACTGTGACTTTCCTTCCCTTACCCCTTTCTAGGTGAACATTTGCGTAGAAGACCACTGGATCTAGAATTGGATCAAGTGGAAAGGTTTTCTTAATCCAACTCTTTGTCATTTGAATGACATGTCTTGTTTGATGATTAATATCTTCTCCTTCCTCTCTATCAACCTCTACATTTAGAATGGGTCTCTCACCAACTTTATCTATATTGAATAGGGGATCTAGTAGTAACTTAGAGTCCTATAACCTTATCTCATTAGGGATAATCAAATGGAGAGCCTTTTCTTGTAGATATAAAGTCATCCTACAATAGTCTTTGATGCAGACATTGTAGTCATTTATGTTGTTCATCCAATGATCTTCAATGGAATCCTCATGATAGAACTCCTTTCCTACCAGGTTTTCCACTTTACCAACATTGTCAAAGAATGACCAAGGAGAGTTATATTCTCCAAGAGGGTAGTTCTCCCATTCCCACTCAAAAGTTGGGATATTATGCTTTCTCTTCACCTTATATGCTCCTACAACAAAAGGCCAATTCCAACAAGGTCTCTATTGTCTTTTGATCCTCTCATAACCTGACTCAATTTGAAAGGATATTTCCATTAAGACCAACTTGTCACTTGGGTACCTTGGGAGTTTCTTTAGATTGATAGATTCACCACCTACCTGAATGTATATAAATGTCCTGAACTGGATGAAATATGCTCTAAGATTATGATCTATGCCTTGGCTTCATCAGATAGTCTCTTCCCATAGTCTCCCTTGATGAATCGAATGATAGAAAAGTTGAAGGCATCATTTACAATTTTGTACTCCTTGCTCTATGGTGAGAGCTTCTTCTTTACCAATTGAGGATAAACTATGTATGGCCAGGCATTGGGGTCTTGAATAATTTCTTTCTTGTACAACCTAGGATAGTTGGTTTCCCTTGCTACAAGTTGATACACCACATAAGAATTCATATAGAACTTCTTCTTATCCTTTACTATCCTCAACTGATCACATAAGTTTTGGCTTAGAATTGTGGCCCAATCTATTGGTATCTTTGCATGCTTGATAGTCTCAATGAAGTTGACCATAAATGGAGTGAGATGACCTATTTTAGGTAAGCCCATGACTCTACTCAAAACAATGGTGGAGTATCTAATGTCATCCTTCATGTATCCTTGAGTCATATCGACTTTGTTGATTGTCTTTCCCTGAGGTGGCTTCCAAATGAAGTACAAGGAATGTATGATGTCAATGGCCTCTTGGTGATGATCCTTATATCATTTTTTAGTTGCTTTGTAGGAGAGTCAAATGAACTGATTGACTCTTGAAAGATGCAAGACTCACTCGATGTTATTTGGTCACAGATCCAAAACCACTTCCTCAGTAACACTCTTGAATACCCTTTCATCGGGAACAAAATGCCAAGATAGGGTCATGATCAACTCAGCTGACTATATTGACATAGAATGTGATACCATATTCACTAATTTGGAATAGATTAATGTGGACACTAAGGTTGACCTTTGTGTCAGATTGTTGCAAACTCTCAGGAATTCTCCTAGGTCTGTGTGTCCGAGGTTAGCATCTTTGATCTTAGCATACTCATCATGTAATCTTGATTTTGGGGTCATGCCTTAAAATTTGTAAAAAATTAGTTTCACTATTGATCTAGATGTGGATGTCATCTAATTGTGTTACCTATGCATCATGAGAAAAATGAAAACACAATCAGTTATTAGATAGAAAAAAACAACGTAAGAGGAAAAAAAAGTCCCCCTTGGAGACTTTTTTATTTTTATTATTATTTATTTATTTTTATTTTAAAATTTTTTGGCACAACTTATAAATTAATTTTCTCTTTTTTGACTCCTAAACTTCAAGTCCGGGAGTCAAAAAAAGTAGGGGGTCACCATTCCTGGCAAGGAATGGTGTGTGTGTTGTGAATACCACAACAGTTCTCCAAGTTGGATACCAATTTACATGTGTAGTCTTGCTTCTATTTTTGAGAATGAGGATAGTACTTGACCAATCATGACTCAGTTTTTGCATGCTTCTTCTTTGCAGTCATTGTGTCAAGATGTGTATCAACATCATTTATGATGTCCTACATGAAATCCACCAATAGGTTAGATATCTCAAGCTTTGAAATACCCTAACTAATTCCTTTAGTGGCTATGGAACAAGGTCCTCGACCTTTCTTCATAGTTGACCTTTCTTGAGGTCATCCCAAGAAGATTGATATACATCACCACTAGCCATGAGGTCTAGTGCTTCTAGACAATTATAATGCACACCTCTCAAAAAGACTAGCTTTTGTGAATCCTTAGATAACATGTGTTGAGGGTTGTTCTACAATGTATACAAGAAATGTGAAACATAGTCTTCCAATGTTTCTTCCTCCTTGTGTGATATCTTGAAGATTTCATCTCCTCTAGAACCAGATGCTTTGCAATACTCTTTGTATTTATCCAGAAATAGAAATTGCATTTTATCCCAAGTTCTAGTTGCATTGTCACCTAAGCCCATGAACCATCTTAGAGCTAATTCTTTTAGTGTTGTTGGAAACAACTTGAGCTTATGGGAATTAGTGTTGTAGTCAAAGCTATGATAAAGTATGTCAAACTCAAACAACAAAGTATCAGGGTCTTTAATTGTAGGGCCATAAAACTTTGGAAGAGTAGTCGTGGGTATATTCTTGAGATTAGTAGTATTTATGAGGCTTGGAAGAGGAAATGGAAAAGTAGGTTGTGCCATTACTAGAGGTATTAGATTATGAAGTTGCTATTGAAAGGTAACATTGGTTACTAGATTGTTAGAAAATGGTGGATTTGGAGCAGTACTATCAAGGAAATTGGCCAAAATTTCAACAAAAGTTTGAAGACCACTCGTATCTATAGGTTCTACTCTTGAGGATGATTCTGTATGAAAAACATGGCTTGTGTCCTCAAAAGGCAACTTAGCTTCTTTTTCTTCAATGTCTTTATTCAAATTAACAGACTCTCGTGGAAGAAATCTTCCATATTCATTTCATTGTCTTCCTCTTTGATGCATGCAATTGAATTCTTCACATTAGTGAAAATTTTTTTAGGATTGCAAATTCCTAAAAATAAACTAAACTAAGAATTATGACTCAAAAATGCTCCTAGCTTAACACCATCCCTGGCAACAATGTTAAAAATGGTACGCCTCATAATAGATGTACAATAATCATGCCCAAGGCCATACTTAGGAATAGTATATTCAATTTAAGGACTATTTTCCCCACCATGAGGTGCATTTAATTTGTCAACTTAGGGACATATACTTGAAATGGTCAGCACAATATGTGCACTAGGTTTCTTAATGAGTCATTATGGTTATGTTGTAGGAAAGTAAAATGCAAGGAAAGAACCTACTCTAGTGCTACAAGAAACTAACACACTTAACTCTTCACTAAAACTAATGCTAGAAATACAATTAAATACTAAATTATATTCCAACTCAATTCATCCACTATAACTATTCTTACAAATTTTGCAAGAATACTCACAAAGTATGATGCTATAGGAAGGAACTTATAACTTCTACTTGCAATACAAGAAATGTTGAAAACAAATCTATACTACTCTAATCTAATCCACCTTTCAAGTGGGCCCTCTTGGTCAGTTTTTACTAATTTACTAACATAGAGTGTAAACCAAGAGCTATTTCATTATGTTCCAAGAGTGTAAATTGTTTACAGTGAGTGTAAACAACTCACTGTAAGAGTTAATAGTTTCTTTTTATAAACTTTCTTCTAACCTCCTAACACCATTGATCTGATCCCTATAAATAGAGGATCAACACTTATTCAAAATAGGAAAGAAAAATAAACTAACTACAAATTTGTTAGAGAGAAAGAAGGAAACAATTCACGGTATGAGTAATAGTCTGAGCAACTAATTTGACACAAAAATGAATGCAAAGAAAATATAACAATTCTTCATAGCTCCTCCTTGGTAGCAACCTTGTATTTTGGCACCATTATGACTTCTTCTGCTCCACTGCAATTGCATCTTAACATTTTCTCCTTTAATGCCGTCAGCCATCTTCAACATTCTCCCTTAAATGCTTCTGACCATCTTCAGCTTCCCTTGCTAATAGGTTAGTTATAATGTAGAGATATTTGTAAATAAGCATAATCAAATTAAATCCAAATATTAGAACACACATTCTGATGATTATATCTGTTGGTGTAAATAAGTACTTTATTATTTACACTTAAGTTTACTTAGGTTAATGCATTATTTAATTATATTGCATTATTTTATTATTTTTATTTATGAGACACTTAGGAGTTTGTGCAACCTTGTGAGTTGTCATGTTGACAACATAGGAGTACGCACCTTTATTTGAGCACATGGTGTCTACAACATTGTTTTGCATGTCCCACCCTTGTATGTTTATCCTCTCATCACCACACTTACTTTCGTGCTTAATGGAGGATAATCCATATTTGGTGGACATGTGCTTGGTTGTATGACACATCATGATGCTAACTTTTATGCATTCTAGAAGCTCTCCTATAGCCTTTATATTCAAGCACTCCTAGTGCACTCAAAGCATAAGTTATTGAATACATTGTTATTATGATCATACTCTCTCTTTGGTCTACAGTTGTGCTTGTGTTTGAGTTCTTGGTTCTCGGGTGAATTTTTCCCTTAGGAAAATTCTTACATGGTATCAGAGCAACTTGGATATTTTCTCATCACAAGCCGTTTGAGACCTCTTGCATGCTTCATCACCTCAGCCTAAATTTGGAGTGCTACAAAAATTAGGAGCGTCCAACATCAGATCTGACCTCTCCATTACGTCCAAAATGCTGAACTGGTGAAAATTGACTATAAGCACACCTACCTTGGCCCATAGTCGACTGTGAGGCAAATGTTTTTTGCAAATCAGAACCCGGAGGCCACGATTTGTAGTATGGGTATGATTTTTCAGATCTATTGAATTTATTTGTTAGATCTGAATTTATTTTCTCTCTCTTATTTTCGAAATTATTTTTTCAAAATCACTATTTTTCAGAGAGATTTTTTATGCAGTACGAGCTGTTAGATCCCGTACTGCACTTTTTTGGTGGATGCATTTTAATTAGCGTTGGGCATCTTATATTAAATCTACAGCCTCACCCTCGACTGGCCAAATTCACGATGGCCACTTATTATTTCATCATAATCAGCAATCATCACAAACCAAATTGGGTGGCCAACATTTCTGCATGCTTGGCCTCTATCATTCTGACCCACACTTATCAACCAGCAAACTTCCTGGTGAACTATGGCTTGTTTGATATTCTATGGAAGGGTGTTTAAAAACACCACAGAGCCTACGCAATCCATGAATGTGGGATAAAACTCTATGAAATTCTAGTGATAGGCATTACCTCGCTAGCAATTCTACAACAATTTCTTGTAACACTGCTCCCTGAAACTGCGGGTGACATGCAGTGAAAAGAGATTCGCCTTGCCTGCGACACGTGGCACCTCTGCCACCCACAGCTCTACACAATCAGCAGACACTTGGCATAATTTAATTGGACAAGTCATATGCACAGTCAATGACACCATCAGCATCCGTACTGACACACAGCCAAACACATCAGTCTTTTTTTGTATAGTCCGTACGATCTATACAGTACGGACACCATGCTAGCGACACATCATCCAAGTGGCCAAAATTTTTTTTGACATCATCATTTTAGGAGCCTAAATTTGATGCCCATCTGGACTTCATTCTAGGCCATTTTTGAACTATTGTGATGGCCATATGACCATCAAATTTAGCTTCACAATTTCTCCTCCTGACCCCTCTCCAATTTACTTTTCAGTTTGGCAGCCTAACTTTGTGAGCTCGTGTCTTGGTCATTTGAACTCCGATTTGTAGGACCCATTTTTTGTTGCACCAAAAGACATGACTGGTAGTGAACATGGAACACCACATAATTAACCACCTGTGGGCAGGGGAGCGCGTCGCATCACCCAACAATCTCCCCCTCGACGCGCATACCAGGTGCTTATGCAGGTCAGGAAGGTACCAAGGAGATTTGAACCCATGACTAGGCC
Organism: Cupressus sempervirens; assembly: GCA_028749045.1. Taxonomy (NCBI): domain Eukaryota; kingdom Viridiplantae; phylum Streptophyta; class Pinopsida; order Cupressales; family Cupressaceae; genus Cupressus; species Cupressus sempervirens. The sequence goes on along the minus strand of CM053783.1, from coordinate 585,834,143 downwards.
AAAACTAAGCTCTGATACCAATTGTAGGACCCATTTTCCATTGCACCAAAAGCCATGACTTTTAGTGAACATGGAACACCACATAATTAACCACATGTGGGCAGGGGAGCGCATCGCATCACCCAACACGATTTAGATGCAATTTTTTTTGAAATCAGGTAGAATTTCCTGAATTTTCTAGTGGTGGTGTTATTTTCTAGTTTTGGTGCACAAATTTGGCAAAAATTGCATTTTTTGGTGACTGTACCTACATAATCCTACATTTTGGAACTTTAGAAGCTCCGTACGGGCACATCTGATCACCTTTTTAGGTTCCATTTTTTTTGAAAGTGCATATTTTTTCATCTACTTTCTAGATCTAAAGTCACATTCTAAAGTTGTGTGGAAAAATTTCTCACTTTCAGAATTAAGCCTTTTTTGGCATTGTAAGCTTTCATTCTTTTTCAGAATTGTTGTAAAACTAAGCTACAGTGCTTAAGTGATAGATTTTAGCCTAATAAGGCAATTGTAAAAGCCAAATCAGAAAGTCCACTTTGTTCATTTTGACAAGTGGCTCATTGTAAATGCACTACTTATAAAGTACCAACAGCATCTCTTTTGGGGGGGTCTTTTGATTGAGTGAAAAGGGGGTGTGTAGTGTGTTTTTTGTGTCTTTGCTTTGTGCTCTTTCATTTTTACATCATGGGTTTTAAATGTCCTCCTCTAACTTTACGCAACTATTCTACATGGAAAGATATTGCATGGAGTAGATTAATGGAAAAAGGATATAGTTTGTATGTTGATGGCACAATCACTAAACCTACTGATGCTAAAGAACTCATTGATTGGAAATGACAAGACCAACAGGATTTAGGTGTAATTAGGAGTTGTGTACATGGGGATCTTCTCTTTCACATTAAAAATTGTTCAGAATCTAAGGAAGCTTGGGATAAACTTGAATAGTTGTATGGTAAAGTAGATGAAGAAAAGGGATTTCAGATTGAAGATGATCTACTTCTCTTAGTTCCTAAGAATTATGACACAATTTAGAATTACATCATTAAAGTCAATGAGTATAGGGCACTACTAAAAGATTGTGGAAATCCCATAAAGGATGATAGGTTGATACATCACATCCTGAAAAAGCTACCTATTGAGTATGCCAACTTTTTTTTGATTTTTAATACTCACAAGTTGACCATGGGATCTGCTTACTAGAAGCCTTCCTTTGATGGATTTGCAGACATGTTGATTGTTGAACAATCTCACTTGGTGGATTTTGGCCTTCTCATGTCATCTAGGACCAAAGCCTTAGTAGCTCATGATGATCATACATCTAGTCAAGGGGGAAAAAGCAACAACAAGAAAGAGCAGTGGAAGCAGAAAACACAATCTAAGACACAACATGACTCCTCTCAACAAGGTGGTTCTTCTTCAAACAAGAAGGTAAGTAATGAAAATAAGGACAAACTATTTTGTGCATACTGCAAAAGCCAAATCATGATGAGCATCATTACAAGACAAAAAGAATTGATGAGTTAGAAAATCTACTCAAGAAGAACAAGATTCAAGTGCCAAGTACTTCCAAGGATTCTACTCCTACCTCTTCGAAGGGTAAAGGTCAAGCACTTATGGAAAATTCAAGTTCTTCTTTGGAATAGATACTTGATTCAGGTTCCTCTTACCACATGGGTTCTTCAAAGCAAGAATTTTCTTCATTGAAGCAGTCAAAGGTACCACACATCTTTGTGGGAGATGATGCTAAGATGGAAGTTGAAGGGAAAGGACATGTAGAAATGGAAGATGGGGAATTCAAAGATGTTCTCTATGTTCCAAATCTAAGCTCTAATCTCCTTTCAGTTTACCAAATCACTCACCTTGGAGATGGTCATAAGGTTGAGTTCCTTCTCGATTTAGTGATGGTGCACAGTCTAAAAGATGATTCATTGGTAGTAGTTGGGAATTCAATGATGATAGGAGGCTTTATTCCTTCTCCCATTTTGTGCCTAAGAGTTCTTCTCAAGCCTTGTTAACTCTCTCACATTCAAACAACAATTTATGGCATGAGCGGTTTGGTCACCTTGACTTTCGCTCTCTTTAGAAACTTTGCTCACAACACATGGTCAAAAGTCTACCAAACATCAACTTTTCTAAGGGGGAGTGTTCATATTGTTCAATGGATATGCATCTCAAGGAGAAGTATGATAAAGGGAAGTCTTCTCAGGCTCTAGTTATTCTTCAGCTAGTTCACATGGTATTAGCAGGACCGTTTGTAGTGACTTCAATCAGCCAAGGCCACTACATACTTGCATTTGTTGATGACTTTTCCAAGTTCACTTGGGTCTTATTCCTTCATCATAAGAATGAAGTAGTACATAAACTTCAAGAATTTGAGACTCATGTTGAACACAAGTCAAGGAAAGCCATCAAAGTATTAAGGGTGGACAATAAGAATAGATATGTTGACAGAAGACTTAAGAACTTTTGCAGAATTGAGGGGATTGATCTTTGAAACTCACCAGCATCTAGTTCGCACAAGATAAATGTTGCAAAAATGAGGATTAGGACTCTCAAGACCATGGCAAGTTGCATGATTAAGGCCAAGTCTCTAGATCCTACACTTGAAGTTGAAGCCATTAGCAGTGCTACTCACATACTTAATAGGTCTCTTCATCCAGCCTTAGATGGAAAGACTCTTTTTGAGGCATGGTGCGGTAGAAAACCAGTTGTGAGTCACCTTAGAGTCTTTGGTTGTCCAGCATGAGCAAACCTTTCCTCCAGGAGTCACAAGGCACAGACATCTCGGCCTTGTACCTTTATCGGTTATGAAGACAATGTGAAGGCTTACAGACTTATGGATCTAGAGACACATGGGATTTTTGTGGAGAGGGATGTTCACTTTGAGGAAAGTTCTTCAAAATTATCCTCTACTCCTCTCTGCACATCATACATAGTGGAAACTGATAGTGACACCAGCGATAGTGCTTCAACAGGTTCAGACACGGGTTCTGTCGACAGTTGTAGTGAGAGGTCACATCAGTCCAGTCCATGTGCTTACATTGCCACAATGAAAGGTCCAACACAACATGGTACATCTCGTCTTCTAGCTCTAGCTTCATTTGACTTGGGAGAGAGACTTGAGGACATATATCTTCTCATTGATGATAATTCTTCTACAGTTGTTGCAAGGGCTCACTCTAGCCCTCATGTCCATTCTCTACATGATCAATCTGCATAGGTTGGAGTGATTGTGGATCCTTATGAACATCAATTAGTGGAGGACTCTTTGTTAGTAGAGGAGACAGATGGTTTAGTGGAATAGGTTCAACAGACATCTTTGACAGATCTGCATTCATTTTTTTCAACATAATTGGAAGGGGTGAACTTCAGCATCAATACATGGATACTTGAGTAGGTTTCAGGGCTAGCACACATCTTCAGGATAGTACCTTGTGCATTGTTTCTTCCAAAGGGGAGGAGCACTATTTTGCATTCTTGGACCAGCTTCTTCATCGGAGCAACTTTCACCTGTTGGCATTCTTCTTTTGGGGGGGAGCCTATTCTGTCTCTCTTCCTTCTCTTATTCTCTTTTGTATATATTGGATGTATGTCGTAATGGGGGGTTCTTGATTACTCCATCCATCACTGCATCCTCTCTTATCTCTCTTTTTGGGGGAGGGTTTTTCCCATGAGGTTTTCCCTCTTTCCCCGCTTTATGGGAGATTGCATTTCATTATGTACTTGGGTACCTAATATGGCCTAGTACTTGGGACCCATTATGCATCTTCATCCTAGTTTGTAAGCTTAAGCACATTCCCCTAACTTGCACTTAAGGGGGGATGTTGGTGTAAATAAGTACTTTACTATTTACACTTACTTAAGTTTACTTAGGTTAATGCATTATTTAATTATATTGCATTATTTTATTATTTTTTATTTATGAGACACTTAGGAGTTTGTGTAACCTTGTGAGTTGTCATGTTGACAACACAGGAGTATGCACCTTTATTTGAGCACATGGTGTCTACAACACTATTTTGCGTGTCCCACCCTTGTAGGCTTATCCTCTCATCATCGCACTTACTTTTGTGCTTAATGGAGGATAATCCATATTTGGTGGACATGTGCTTGGTTGTATGACACATCATGATGCTAACTTCTATGCATTCTAGAAGCTCTCTTGTAGCCTTTATATTCAGGCACTCCTAGTGTACTCAAAGCATAAGTTATTGAATACATTGTTATTCTGATCATACTCTCTCTTTGGTCTACAATTGTGCTTGTGTTTGAGTTCTTGGTTCTTGGGTGAATTTTTCCCTTAGGCAAATTCTTACAATATCAAATACTAAATTATTTATATAATATTGGAAAAATATGACATACTATCTACCCATGGGTTAATGGTTCTATTCTAGATTTTAATCATCAGTTGAGATAAACATAAGTTCACAAATGTCTTGGTGGTATTAAAATAGAGTATCAAAATTATCATAAAATAGAAGCAATAATTAGCCTCATCAACTGCAAAGCCACCTTTGGTGTTAAAGTCAATGACTACTGGGTTAACAATAGATGGGTGGACCTTTTTTCTTTAGATATTAATCTTCATCCTATTCAACTCTCTCTTTTTTCTTCTTGTATCAATCTCAACTCCCAAGACATGGTCATATAGGCTCTTCACCCGAGTGGTAATTTTAAAGTTTCTTCCCTTTTTGAAGAAAAGAGAATTGATCTCCTATGGGTTAAAGATTGGACCAAAGGTTTAACCCCTAAGATTGAGATTTTCTTTTGGGTTTCTCTATAGAACAAAACTCTCACTATAGATAATCTTAGAAAAAGAGGGATTATCATAACCAACTGGTATTGTCTTTGTAGAAATGATATAGAATCTATTAACCATATTTTTCTTCATTTTGGTTACACTAGGAATGTTTGGAATGAAATTTTGACTTTCTGGGAAATGCAATGGACTTTTTAGGAGAATCATTCTAATAATTTTTTATGCTAGAGTAGCCCCTTAAAAGGAGAACATGTTTGCATCCTCTAGCGGTATTCTTTTCCCCACATTTTTTGGGGCTTGTGGAAAGAAAGGAATGACAAAATCTTCATAGATACGAATGACTACTCCTGGGTCATTGGTAGAAGAATTATTAGAAATATAAAGGAGAATTTTATATCTCATTTGGACCCCTCAAAAAATTTCAACTTGGAGCATCTTGGTCAAAATAGTAAAGTTAAAAAGGATAATTTGGTAGAGAATAACATCTAGTTATCTCCTCCCAATGGCTAGATAAAGGCTAATTTTGATGGTGCTTCCAAAGGGAGCCCAAGCAAGGTTGGCTATTGGGGAGTCATTAGGGACTATAATTGCAACATCATTAGGGATTAAGCTATTCCTCTTGGAATTACTTCTAGCCATAAAGATGAGATGACTGGAACATATTATATGATTAAGCTAGCTAAGAAAACTATATGTAGGAACCTCTAGCTAGAAGGGGACTCTAGAAATATTGTCAATATCCTTAATAATAAACATAACCCTTATTGGAATATTTCTAACCTTCTTTGGAAAAGCAAAGAAGACCTCAATTTTTTTCAAAAAGTATTCATATCTCATAGAAATCATGAGATGAACACATTAGTTGATTGGATGGCCAACCTGGCAATTAAAAGTATTGAAATTGTCATGTGGACTGACTAGCTAAGCGTGGATGATGATTTAAAATTTAAAGGTAATTATAAAATAAACATATCTTGAGAAGAGAAAATCTATATTTGATATTCCCATAACCTCCACTTATCAAATCATCACTACTTAAATTTATTTCTTTAAATGGAATGATTTTCATGATTGCATGGTTATTAGGACTTCATATAGATTATGGGTCTTTTTGGGCATTCAAGACATAACATTTTGAACCTTTCTTGTAGTATTTCTCTTAGCTCTCTTAGTCAAAGTCTATAGAGTGGTGTTCGTGAATATGGGAGGTGAAGCAAAAAAGTTGGAACCTAAGAAGTGCCACTAGTGGAAAAAGAAGAAGGAAGTTAGGCACCATCTTGAGAAAGGAAGATGACCAGCTATATTGAAAAACTTCATGGTTACAAACCTCATGTAATAGATAGTTTCTATAAATATTGGGATGGTGATAAGGCTAGGATTTATGGAAAATAATTTAACCTTAATGTTGATTTTATTGTTGAGGTTACTGGGCTTCCAAGTGAAGGCATGATATTTTTCAAGCAGAAAAAGCTTTGGAAGAGGTGGTCAAATGCTTTCCCAAAAATGACTAGGAGGATGTGATACTAGTGAAGGTTGGTTACTTCTATAATCTTGCTCAAATTAAGAACATTTTGTAGGAGGCTCTCACCTATGTGTGGGTGTATTTCATTTTGGATGGCTAGATTATGAGGGTTCATCAATACCACTTTGTTTTTCTAAATCACTTCCATTATAAGAAAATAATCTCCTTTCCTTTCTATTTGGCACATTCTCTCCTCAATGGGTTCAAAGCCCATAAGAATAAGGATTCTAGACCTATCAGCCATGATGGTCTCATCCCACTTATCATTGAGTTTTGTAGAGACAACACCCCTTCTCACTCTATTTCTAGTAGTAAATGGAAAGGGAAGGGGAAGGCACATCCAACAAAAAGACAAATGTTGGTGGTTCTTTGATGAAAAACAAAAATAGTTGTAAGCATGTTTTGGCTATGGAAATGGACTTTGATCATAGCTTGGATAATTTGGAGGATGATGTTGCCCCTATAGATGATGACATAGCCCATACTATGAGTGACAGGTGCTCTTTTGAGACCAATGATACCACTCTTAGCCTAGATGGTATCTCAACCCATGATTATTTACTTTCTTCCCCTAGTACTGTCAACAAAAGAGGTAAGCCCTCTTCTAATAAGGGTAAAGCTAAGTATAATGTCCCTTCCTCATTGTGTAAGAGAAAAAATTAGCATTAATACTTGCATTGAGAGCAAGGGTGTTATTATTAAAGAGGGTAGTGGAAAGATGGTGAATATGGAGGTCTTACATGATAACAATGTTAGGAATGATAAGAGTAATAATGATAAAGATGGGTTAATCAACCTAATCACCCATACACTATATACATAGCATGCTAAGAACTCCCCTAGTAATACTACTCTTTGCCTTGATCTGGGGTCAGCTAATGCTTCTTTGGCCAAATGTGGTCATGAAGATATTAATCTTGATATAGATAATGAGCCCAATACCCAAAACTAGGACTTTAAGGAAAAGTTGGAAAAAATATAATATTTTAGAGAATGATGATTCTGAGGGTGTCTAGGACTTAAAGGGTGATGATAATATTCTAGAATTTCTAAATAAAGCTAAAGATAGATCTGATATTGGGATGATAATGGACAACTAGATGTTTAATGAAATTAGAAAACTTCACTTATCTATTTCTTCCTTGTAGGAGAGGTCCCTATTTTTATAGTTAAAGATATATGAGGAAAGTAAGGAGCAAAAGGAGCTAAAATCTCTAGATGGGAACATCCTAAGTAAACTTTAGGATTATGAAGCTTTCCTTAAAAAATTGATTAAGGATAGTGAGATGGGTATATAGGGTGTTACTTTGTACATCCTAGCTTCTACTACTTCTATTGGTAAAGTTTCTCTAGATTAAGCTAACTCAACTCATCATGCATTGCTATTGGCTGGTGGTCTAAGTAGAAAAACTAGATAAAGCACTAAGAAAGTGGACCTCCAGCTTCATGTGAAGAATATTCAAGACTCTCTCACAGAGCTTGTTGTCTTAGGCACATCTATTACTAATGCTATTAAAGATCTAGTCTAAGTTTTGTACTAGATTTTTTTTGGACTTTTGGTCCCCATTGCTTTGTTGATTTATGTTGGTTGTTGGTCCCTATAAAACTAGCTTGACTTTATTGTTGGTCACTATAAAACTGACCTTTGAATTCTACTTTGATATTCTAGGTTGTTGGTCCCTGTAAAACTAGCTCCTGACTTTGGCTCTTTTTTGTTTGGGGTTTTGGGTTCCCTTCAAACTTGCTTTTACCTATTCAAAACCATAAGAATAATAACCAACTCAAATATCACTTCATGTTTAAAGATAAATATCTAATACATGAAACATTATACTAAGTTCCAAGGGCGATAATGATTTGTAAATGTCACAATTAGATGAATCTCACCTTATCAACACAATTGGATATCCAAGGGCAATTATGATCAAATTGATCAACATAATAGTTACAAATAGAGAAACACTTAGAACAAAAAGGTATGACTATCTAAATATTGGAAAATAAAATTATTAATGAGAATAGAAAAAATAAAAATAAAAATAAAGACATAATTAACTTGAATATGTAGGAACCCACAAATTTTAACAAACTTGTATCTATATGAAAGGATAAAAACTAAAGTACCTTATAGGTTAGGCACAACTATGACCAATGCCCTACCAATAGAGAAGGGTTATTTTCCTTGGGATTCAACAAAGGTTCTTGTTGTTGGAATTCTTTAGAATAACTAGGGGGTGAATCAATTATCAAGATCCAGATGTATAATTAAAACTTTTCACAGCTTAGTGAACCCATATCCATAAAACATTTTCATCATGCATCCATCCATTAGATTATGCAATCACTTAAACTTGTAGGTTACTATAAAATAAACTTTGTAGAAATGTAAACATGAAATGTAACAGATTCAATAACACATTTGACACAATGATTTATCATGGAAACCCAATTTGGAAATAACCACTAGTAACATGTTACTCATTCTTGACACTCTTCTAAAGTGATATCATGTGAAAGGCCAACCTTGTTAAAGGTTATAATGCACACTATTAACTCTAACTTAGTTAAAGAATTCCAATCACCCTATTAGGAATGAGCCTTGTTAGAGAACTTTGGATCATTCACTTAGAATGTTACCCTGTTAAAGGATTTACAAATGACTATTAGGTGAACCTTAATCTAAAGGATTTACCTTATATTGGTATAATGATTAGAAAGTAATAATAAGGCTTGATCTGATAACAACTTTCAACACACTTGCAGATTATAGATCTCTATTTTAGTCCTCCATTTTTCTTGGCTTTCACACACTTTAGCTCTGATATCTTGTTCACCCTTCAAGAATCCATACCCTTAAGCCTTCTTACTTTGCTTGCCAATTCAGTCTCTTCTCTTAGGTCACTAAATCAAGAAATACCCTAGACTCCTTGTGTTCCTTAGATTCTTGCACATGATAACCTTTTCTTCTAACTAGCCATCTCTATAAATAGAGAATTAAGATCTTCTATCATTCATCCTCCATTGTCCATTTTAGGGTTAGGCTAGATTAGGTAGGATTCAATGAATCTACCCATTATTTCATTTCAATCCCTTATAGAAATTTCTCCTTCAATCTTCTTTCAATTTGCCTCAAAATGGTTCACAATGAATTTTTTAATACCAACTCATCAATCTTATCTTCCACACAGTTCACACAATCCAAGAAATCAAACTTGTCAACTCAGATTCATGAAAATCTTGATCTTTCTCATAATATTGACACTCAACATTAATTGGCTTCTAATGCTCAACACATACTATGTTTCTTGACATCCTTTGTCAAATCACTTAGCATGAACTAAAGTTTATTGGTGATCAGCATCAACTAAACTTTACTCTACTTACACTATTTCACTCAACTTACATAGAAATTGACTTTTCTTGGCTCTGATTGATTTTTTTCATGGCTTGCACTAACTTCTCTCAACACCTACTATGCAAAATCTTAAGCTTGGTAGAAAAACTTTGTTTAACTTGTTCTTCTAAACTTAATCAATGTAACTAGCCTTTGCAACCTTAAGTTGATTAGCAATGCACTATAATATCATTGTCTTAACTAATCCTTTTAATACTTTTCATATCATAACTCAACCTTTCCTCTAGGTACTATTGTTACCTCATTTGATCAAATCCTCCTCATTAATCAACCAAATGATAGTACTTAAATCATATAAGACAAGACAATGATTGAAACACATTTGTCATACTCGTATCAATCTATTTTCAACAATCTCTCTCTTTAGTATTGATGGCAAATCAAATTGACTAGACTTAATCGGTATGACCAACACAATACCAAAAAGAAAATAATTCATTGTATTGAAATATCCCCCTCTATAAGAAACTTTCATTTTCTATATAAGTTACAAAATTTTGTTCTGATCAACAGACAATCAATCAACTCATCCTTATGTCTCCCTCTTAATTTCTTCTTAAAGCTCCCTCAACATTATCTCCATCTTACTAGGTAGATGTAATCAACAGGTATACATTCTCCCTTTGAGTAGATATTCCATAGTCTTGTATCTTCTATTTGGATTTCTCCCTCTTTATGTCTTTCTCTATTAATGATTTCTCCCTGAACTCAATACACTTTCTCCCTCTTTGACAACAATGCCAAAGATGTATCAACATCATATGCATATATGAATATTTTCATTTTCTCCCCTAGTCACCTAGCTTGTGAATGATTTGAATCTCCAACTCTTTGATTACTTTAGCTGAATCCTAAAGTAAGATCTACTACATCAATGTGTAACATATGTTAATCGACTTTTTTGATGTAGGGTACACCTTATGCTTCTTAATTCTTTTGTGAAGATATCAACTATTTTCTCTTTTGTGTTAACATATTCCATCTTCACCTCCTTATCTTGAACTAATTATCTCAAGTAATGATACTTGATTACAATGTGCTTAGTCTTTGTATGCATCACATGATTCTTTGATATATTTATAGCACTTGTATTATCACAATAAAGTATCATAGGTTTAGTGATTTCCTCCTTCATACCTTTGAGTAGCTATTTGATCCATACAATGTTTGTACAATTTACTGCAGTAGCAACATATTTAGCTTTAGTAGTAGATTGAGAAATGTAGTTTTATTTCTTGCTAGTCCATGTAACCAGCCTTTTGCCTAAGAAAAATTCTCCTCCACTAGTGCTCTTTCTATCATCAATATTTCTAGCCCAATTAGTGTTAGTGTAGGCTCTCAATTCAAATTTCTCATTCTTCTTGTAGTATAAACCATAGTCCTTTATTCCTTTCAGATATCTCATTATTCTCTTCATAGCCATCAAATGATTCTCCCTAGGATAAGTAGAGAATCTTGCAACTATCCCTATAGATAATGCAATATCAGGTCTATTGTATACTACGTATTGTAATTTTCCAATGATAAAGTTGTATAATGTTTGATTCACCTCAGCTAAATCATCATTCTTTGAATATTTAGGTCTTATCACCATAGGTGTACTTACCAGCTTGGAATCCTCCAATTCAAAAGTTTTCAATATCTCCTTAACATACTTTAACCGAGTGATGTATATACCATATTTCATCTAATGTACTTGTAAACCCACAAAGAACTTTATCTCTCCAAACATAGATATCTCAAATTCTTTCTTCATTTCATTTGCAAAAGCATTATGTAAAGTACCTTGACCTCCAAATATGATATCATCAACAAAAATTTTAGATAACAAAATACCTTTTTATCTTTCTATCTTCAAGTACATATTGTTGTTACAATCAGTCCTTTCAAATCCAATCCTCACAAGATAGTTATGAAGCCTTTCATACCACACTCTTGGTTCCTGCTTCAAACCATATAAAGATTTGTGTAGTCTACATACCATTTTTTCCTTTTTAGCTATTGGAAATACAACAGGGATGGAGATGACACCCACAAATCTTCACTAGTGTAATAATAAAGTGTATCCAATGAAGGTTACAATGTATGACCATGAAACATGATCTACCTCGTGAAAGGTTTTCTTTGTTAAAGTCTTACAATATTTTTAGATCTTACCTTGTTAAAAGATTTAAACACCCTACTAAAAGTGTTCTAGAAAGAGGACTTTAACCTATAATAAAGTAAGCATCCTATTCAAGGATTTATAATAGCCTATTAAGACTACTCTTTTAAGATATTTAACTAATACACCTATTAAAATGTATCAACAATGATCCTTTGGTTAGCACTTTGTTGCTTGATGTTAGATCACCTCTATACTGATGTGTACTTGATCCTTTCTAATTATATGTATCTCTATTGTCCTTTGATTCCTTTCCTCTATTCTCCTCTAACTGATTCTACAATGTAACTCAATTCATAACACTTTAATCACCATGAATGCTTTTTTTGTGCTTGCAAACTCTCTTCAATTCTTCTTAGTATTTTGTTAAAAAGTTTAGGGTTTTTCTTCCTTAAGAAGACTTAGGTGACTTAGGGTTAGGAATGATAGTGATTCACCCATATTGCCACTTAAACCTTCCCTTTTTCTAATTGGATACATGTATAACATAAGGATTCATAGTTAAGATTCATCCTTATCATCAAATATCATAAAATAATACTTAAGTTGGCTCAAAAATAGTTTACATAGTAATTTGTACCAATACAAACAAATATGTCAAAATTATATTAGTTGACATTTGAAGTCCCTAGTGCTCAGCACTAACTATAACTTCAATGTTGTCACTTAGTATTTGAATGACTTGGCATGCATTTCTTGCTCAACACTTGAATCACTCACCACATACTATCTACTTGGCATCTCAGTGACTTGGCACATGAGTGGCTCAACACTCACTATTTACTCAACATGCTCTGTCTTACATGTTATGCTCGACATATGTTACTTGTTCATCATGAACTAACTAAATGACTTATAATGACTTAAGTGTATAGACACTCATTTGTCAAAACCAATCTAAGATCAATAGTTAGCATCAAAAATTCCTACTAGTTGTTTTATATAAACCTCTGCCTCTAATATACCATTCAGAAATGTAGACTTAATATTCATTTGATAAACTTTGAAACCTTTGTATGCAGAGTAAGAAAGAAAAGTTCTTACTCCTTCTAGTCTTCCAATAGGGGAAAATGTTCTCCATGGTTAATCCCTTCCCCTTTTGCATATCCTTTACAAACTAATCTTTCCTTGTTCCTTGTGACTTCACCATTTTCTAACTTGTTTCTATAAACCCACTTGGTACCAATCACATTTTTGTCTTCTATCTAGGAACTAGAGTCCATGTCTTATTTTTCTTAATTTCTTCAATCTCTTCTTCCATGGCTTTACTCCAGTCCACATATTCTAAGGCATCTTTCACTATTGTTATTGGTCTAGCATCTTTATCTCCAATGATTTACGAAGCAGGATGATGTCTCTTGACATAGTTAGACAATCTTGGTTCAGCTATGTTTTCTTCATTTGTTCTCTCAACTTTTGAATCACTATGTACATCTCTATCAACTAGTTCAACATCTCTTTTATGTACACTAATCTCATAATCATAATGTGCCTCAACTTCATTCTATAACTCAACACCTGAGTGTAACTTAGTTCCTAAATGCATCTCAACATTCATAGTGACTCGGTAGTCAATGAAACTTGTTTTTGGTTTGAAACTTGATTTACAACATCTTCATTAGCAAGCATACCTTCATAAAAGTATACAAATGATTTGTATTTTTCTAGTTCCTTTATAGGTTTAGCCTCGTATACTTTTGTATATTCATTAAATTTCACATTTGCACTTTCAAAAACTTTGTTAATGTTAGTATTTAAACACTTATAAGCTTGACCTCTTATGGAATAACTAAGGAATATACCTTCTTCACTTTTTGCATCTGATTTACCATTCTTTAAATCTTTGAGAATATAACACTTGCTTCCAAATACCTTAAAATATTTCATATTGGGTGCATATCCATACTATAGTTCAAAAGGTGTTGAATGAGTACCTTTCTTGGCTTGCACATGGTTCAAGGTATAGAGAGTTATAGTTTCTATCCAATATTTCAAAGAAATATTTTTCTCCATCATGAATGTCCTAGCATAGTCCATTATAGATCTATTCCTCCTTTCAACAATTCCAATTTGTGGAGGGGTTCTAGGTGTAGATGTCTATCTTTTTATTCCTCTGTCGTTAAAAACATCTCAAACTCATGTGCTGTAAATTCTCCTCCTTTGTTAGATCTCAAACATTTTAGACTTTTACTTGTTTATTTATCAAATCTTGTTGAGTACCACTTAAACATTTGCAAAGCATCAAATTTCTATTTCAAAAACATAACAATCATCATTCTAGAATAATCATCAACAAGCAACACAATGTACTTATCTCCTTTGTAAATTTTTACTTCAATTGGTCCACACAAGTTTGTATGAACAGTCTCTAATATTCCTTTAGAGGTATGAGTCTCACTCTTAAAACTTGACTTTTTCATTTTTCCTAATTGACATTGTTTGTAAATTATATTGTCTGACTTCTTCAACTTAGGAAAACCTCTGACTCTTTTCACGTCATTGATACTAACCAAGTTATCAAAATTAACATGACATTACCTCTTGTGCCATATCCACACATTATCAAATTCTTCAATTAAACAAGTAGTATCCTCTATATTAAGGTAGAATGGTTTACCTCTAGTTTGATCACCTTTTCCAATTAGTTTTTCATTACTATCATATATCTTAGCAATCTTGTTTTCAAACTCAACCATATAACTTGAATTATTCATTTGTGACACACTCAACATATTATTGTTAAGTCCTTCAACATAGTAAGCATTGTCACATAAAATCTTTTTTGTGAGCTTGATAGAACCTTTTCCTTTTATCATACATGGTGTATCATTACCAAATCTTACACAATTTCTATCATAATAATTCAAGGTAATGAATTTACTTTTATCTCCAACCATGTGATGTGAACACCCACTGTCAATGATCCATTTGTCATTATTTTTCACACAAGACACTACTACAATTGCCCCATCTTCATCAAATTTATCCTTCATTTCAACATACACCACTTTAGCATCATAATCATCAAATCCATCTTTTGTTTCCTCTTCAGTAATGTAGCAAGACTTCTTTCTTTTTTCTTTATATCTTTGTTGTCTTCATCTCTTCTTCCTTTGTATTTGTCACCATCTTTTTAATTATTTTTCTCTAGACATCTAGCAGAAATATGACCAACCTCATTGCAATTGAAACACATAATGGGTAAATTTTCTTTGAACTTGCCTTTACCTCTATGAAATCTCCTTGCTAGTAGTGCTTCAAGTTGATCTAAATCTTCCTCATTTGTATCACTATCACTGGACACATATTTTGTCTTCTTCTTCTTCTTCTCATTAGGTTGCTTCAATGATAGCTTAGCTTTGAAAGAAGATTCAACATTAGCAAGTTTGTAATTATCAAAATTAGATAGCTCAAAAGTAGTGAACCTATCTACTAGATCTTCAAGAGTCAAATCATTCCTTGGTATACATCTTAGTTCTTGTATTGTAGAAACTCTAATAACATAGATGGGTAGAAGTGTTCCCAAAACTTTTTTTAGGACAATATAATCATTTATTATACCAATAGATCCTCTTATTGCATTAACAATGTCTTTTATCCTAGAGCAATATTGAGCAATATTCTCACCTTCTTGCATTCTCATATCATGGAACTTACCTCTAAGACTTTTAGCTTTGGATATTAGAACATTCTTTTCACCTCCATAGATAGTGTAGAGCATCCCACATTTTCATTGCAATATCACAATCCTTGATATCATAAAACTTGACATACCTTAAGGTAGAGGCAATCACTTACATTTCCTGGTTGTGTTCTTTCTTCCTTTTCATATCTTTAGTAGTTAGGGCTCCAATATGATCAACATGCTCAACAAAAATGAGTACACAATCTCTAAGACCTAGGTGTAGCTTCATTAGAATTTTCCATGTAGGAAAGTTATCTCTATTAAGCTTGGGTACTTCACTTTTTTACATCTTGATCTTTTTGCTTCTAGTACCCTTAAACTAGTCCACTTAAATAGATGGCTCTAATACCAATTGTTGGAATTCTTTATAATAACTAAGAGAGGGGGGGGGGGGGGGGGGGGGGGTTGGGGTGGGGGGTGAATTATTTATCCAAGGTCGAGATATATAATTAAAACTTTTGACAACTTAGTGAACCTATATCCATAAAATATTTTCATCATGCATGCAACCATTAGATTATGCAATCACTTAAACTTGTAGGTTATTGCCAAATCACCTTTCTAGAAATGTAAACATGAAACATAATAGATTTAATAAAATTTTTGACACAATGATTTAATTTGGAAACCCAATTTGGGGAAAACCTCCAGTAACATGCTACTCATTCTCACTCTTCTGAAATGATGCCTTATGAAAGGCTAACCTTGTTAAAGGTTACAATGCACATTGTTAAATGAGACATAGTTAAAGGATTTCAATCACATTATTAGGAGTGAAACTTGTTAGAGAATTTTAGATCATTCACTTGGAATGTCACCTAGTTAAAGGATACACCCTAGATTGGTACAATGACTAGAAAGTAATAATAAGGCTTGATTTGATAACAACCTACAACACACTTGTAGATTATAGATCTTTGTTTCAATCCTCCATTCTACTTGAATTTCCCATCAACTCTGATAGCTTGTTCATCCTTCAAGCATCCATACCCTTATGCATTCTTACTTTGCTTTCCAATGTAGTCTCTCCCCTTAGGTCACTGAATGAAGCAATACCCTAGACTCCTTATGTTCCTTAGGTTCTCACACATGATAACCTTTCCTTCTGATTGGCCATCTCTATAAAAAGAGAATTAAATTTTTTTTCATTCATCCTCCATAATCCATTTTAGGATTAGGTTAGATTAGGTAGGATTCAATGAATCTACCCATTATTTCATTTCAATCACTTCTAGAAACTTCTCCTTTAATCCTCTTTGAATTTGCCTCAAAATAGTTCATCATGAATTCTGTGTCACTAGCTCATCAATCTTATCTTCCACACAGTTCATATAGCCTAATAAATCAAACTTGTTAGCTTAGATTCATCAAATTCTCTATCTTTCTTATAATGTTGACAGTTAAGATTAACTAGGTTCTAATGCTAGGCATATACCACATTTCTCGGCATTCTCTATTAAATCACTTGGCATGAACTAAGATTTACTAGTGCTCAACATGAACTAAACTTTACTTAGCTTACACTGTTTCACTCGCCTTACACTAAAATTGACTTTGCTTGGCTCCAATTGATTTTCTACTTAGCTTACATTAAATTTTCTTAGTATATACTATGTAGATTGTTAATCTTGGTAGAAAAACTTGTTGGAATAATCAAATGGGAAGAATACTTTTGAGGGTGGGGTGAATCAGAAGTATCACAATTTAACCTTAAAAACTTTTAACTAAAAATAAATTGCATGCATGTAAACATATCAATTAAGCATAAAGTAAACACATGCATTAAAACACATAACACTAAATTTGGTAAACTAGAAACCCTCCAAAATGAGAAGGTAAAATTGGGTTGGGGATGATACCCAATAAATATCACTACAACAATAATGTTTGACCACTTCTAATCATCTACCTTGTTAAAGGCCTGCCCTATTAAAGGCTTTACACTGCATTTATAGTGACTTGTTTAAAGGATTTACAAACACTTTACATGAAGTGTCACCCTATTAAAGGATTTTATCACCTTGTCAAAGGTTCTACAACCTAGCTATTAAGCTAACCTATCAACATAGGATTTTCTTTCTAAAACAACTACTAGAGAGTATTAGATTAATAAACTTAATAGATTACAATCTTTGATTGCTGAATTCAAGCACTTCATTAGCTCTCTCTAATATTGATCCTCTTAGATCTGATATCGATTTGATGCACTTGCTCTATTATGATCAACTAAATATGCAATGTTCATCCAATCACTAAGTCCTTAACACCCCTACTACTTGCCCTATTCTACAATTTGCTTACCTCAATTATTCATCTACTTAGCAACTTCAAATTGAGATGTCTTTCCCTTCTTATAAAGGCTTTGAAGATTTAGGGTTTGAAATAAATCTATGATCCATATTAAATCTTTATTTCTTTCTCATTCCTTGCACTTTTCTTATTGGTTGTGTTGGTGCTCAAAATTGTAGCCCAAATTTTGAGCACCGTTGAAAAAATTGAGCCCTATAAATGCTTTTGATGTGATTGTACCTGGCTATACCTTTGAGGCATAAGAGGTGTTCAATGCTTCTAAGACCTTCGATTTAGTGCATCTACCTATTGCATGAAGTTATATTGCCATTCTGAGCCATTCTATAAAGTCTCGTTTTGAGCAAATTTCAAATCTGCATTTTACCCTGTGTCAAACAACGATAGGAGGTTGTGTTTGTGATTGAATATCTCACACCCAAAAATGTGTCATGACTTGCCACTTTGGGAATATCTAATTTCCATACCAGAGAGCCTATTTTTTAGATTTCAAGTGATTTTGAATCCGTTTGAGTAGGTTTTGAATCCCTCAAAGTTGGTCATTTACTGTTTTCATGCTTTTGCAATTAATTCAAAATTATAGGAAGCCCTATTTGATGAGTTGTAATTTTGGCCTAGTTGACCAAAATGTTGAAATTACTTTTGTGTTGCTTTGTAGATGTCGGAGACTTGTTATGCTTCAAGTTTTAGCTTATGACAAATCCGTTTGATTAGTTCTCGAACGTGATTCCAAACACAATTTCTATCTTTTTACTAGTGTCATAAAGTGCAGATTGATCGATACTCCTCTTCATGATGTCATATCTCCTAATCCATGATAGTTCAAGTAAAATGGATTGTACCCCTATGTTTTCCTCTAAAAATACTCTAAGTGTGCCCGTTTGCAAGTCATGATGAATCCATTTGCATACTTTTCCAAGTCAATTTTCTTTGCCAAAATCACTTTTTTGCCATTGTTTCAATCTATAAAATCCAAGTAGCCCACTTTGACTAATTTCCATTTGCGTCTTGTTATTCATCATGAACCTAAATATCATATTTATACTCACCTCATGACAGTGAACCGACATCCCAGTTTTCATCTCCCCAAGTGTCAGTTTGCCCAATTTTTAAAGCCAAATCCAAATCCAGTTTATGGATTTCTGACGTGTTTACTTGTAGGTAATTCTGAGAAGGAAACTTTGACCACAAATATATTTTGACCCTAAATTCATCATGAGACAAGATTTGACAGGGTAAAAGTATGTGGAACAGAGAATTAGTATCCTAGATTTCAAAGCCCAATTATCTGTTCGGGTAAGTCTTTAAGGCCAGTCAATGAACCTCTTGGCGCAAAATTGATAGTTTGTAGAATGATGTCAAATGAGTTTTGAAGATTTTTTCAGTGGTCAAAACTGATTCTAATTAGTATGATGGGTTTGATGGATCAGTTTGAGGATCCAATTGTTTGAAAATAAAAAATAATCTAGCTGGACCCACTCTGGGGCTCGACTAATTCTGCTAGACTAATAAGATATCAAAAAATAATGATGAACATAATCATTAAAAAGTACACAAGAAGAAGAGATCCAAACACATTGTGGAATTTTGAATGAGGATTGGAAGTGATAGGGCACACTTGCTAAAGGAAGAACCCCAATTTGTTGAGCTCGATGCTTTCTAGTAGGAAAAGTCATTGATGTCACTTTACCTGAATGCATGAAGATAGTACTCATTCAAATCCACCTTCTCCATTACATCCATGATGATATTTTGGCCATGTTAAAGAAATTTTTATATAGAACATTATCAGGCCCCTAATGCATTGTTCTCCCCAGTTCAGTTACTTTCACTTTCAACAGTAGCTCCAATTGCTCACCAGGCTCATGGGTCTGGGACTTCTCCATTATTTAGTTCCTTTGAAGGTGCCTATTCTATTTTTGATGTAAAATTCCTCTCTAATGGTCCTTATCTTGAAATCACCATAGTATGTGGTCTTGCATATTAATGAAAAAGCAATTTTGGCTTCGACAATTCACAACTTCTTTAGAGATGCTAATGATAGAGACTGGTGCATCAAATCTGGGAGGTAAACATTTGATTATCCATCCAAGGTTGTTTCTATTAACAAGAGTGTAAGTGATTTTTTAACAAATACTTAATTACATGCTCCATTAATGGATAGCTTCACATAGGAGGATATCACAATGTGCATGCAGGGGATGCCCTCGATTGGAAGTAAGGAAGCTTCAAAAGTTTTAAAGAACAGAGCATATCATTTAAAAGGATAGAGACATGTAACAAAAGAAAGAAGCCACAAGTTTCAAAAAGAGCATCCACATTTTAAGCATATATTGCACTCTAAAAAGAGACCCATAATTTTTAATAGGAGAGTGCAATGTTAAAAAAAGATAGGGGCTTCACATTGAGTAAAAGGAACTCTTGCACTAGCAAATAAAGGGAGATTTATAGATCACCAGCCCACACAATTTCAAATTGAAAGATGCCAATTGAAAAGACAAAGGCAATAGGAATTGTTAGATAGAGACATCATGGTATTGAAAGCCATAGTGAAAATCATAGGTGGAGGCAAGGTGCCATTAGAAAGAAGATCCATGGCATATTAAGGGAATGAGCTACCAATAGAATGAGTTTAGAGCCCATTGAGAAGGGGCTGGGTTAAAACAGAGAAGATCATGCCATTTTAAAGGAGATTTCCAATGTTTTAAAGCATGGAGATAGTAGCACTTAAAGAAAGGTAGTTCACGACACACATTAAGAGGTAAAACTCGCAAAGAAGCCACGAATTTCTTAAAAGACACCATATGGAAATATAAATGGAGGGGAGCCATTTCCAAGTGATGGGTGAGGAGGAAAAATAAAGCCATTTAAAAAAGATGTATAAGCATTTCTTTTTAGCTGTGGATGACACATTCCCACATTTTTAAGAGGAAAGCATCTATCTCAAATGTAAAGGTGACATTAGGGGAAGCCCAGGGTAGATTGCATTAAGAAAGAATGTTGGGAAACCTTTGATGGAATAGCCCACACCTCTAAACATGTTGCTCATGCCATCAAAAGAATAGTTTGAGAGTAATATCGCTAGAAGATTTGAAGGGAAATTATAATAGCACCATTGGTAATCCTGGGGTGCCAAAGCAGTGGGGGAACCAAAAATTGAACAATAAAGAACTCTCATGCCAAAGAGGGAAACAATTGCTAAGTATGAGAAGGCGAGCTTGAAAAAAATTGACTTATCCTAGAGAATCCCTTGAAAAATCAAATCAAAACTTTCCAGGAAACACCTTGCACTAGCAAGGAGAAAATAGAATGAAAAGAATATGTTGCACATTCATTGTTGGGGGGGGGGGGAGTTTTTAATTGTTAAATATAGTAGCACTTGACATTTAAAATGTCTTAAGAGAGACATCTTTTAAAGGTAGCAAAGAAAGAGGTGGGCCCTCCTCGTGTGCTAGACATGGAAGATAGCTAGTAAGGTGCCTAGTCATAATTTTGAATAAATGTGCATATGAAAACCAGTGATGTCACTGATATTTCAAACTTGTTAGGAAACTCCAAATTCTAGCGAGTCGCTACTTCACTAGTAAAAAAATCCAAGGTTTTCTAGCTAGTGACATAGAGAGTCACCAAAAAACCTCAAAATATGGCAAGACATCAATGGGTCCCTATAGCGATGATGTGGCAAGCATATGTAGTAGAAGAACAAGGTGTTGACATGTGTAAGATTTGATGATCATTGCTATCTCGCTAAAGGAAGATGCATAATGTTTACCATAGCAACATAGCTAGCTTTGATGTGGAGATAACACATGGTAGCAAAGGATAGGGTCACCGACCAATCACAAAGTGACATGTGGCACTGTTGGATGCTCAAAGCAAATCAGAGGTTAACAAGTGGCTTTCTCTGATTGGTGAAAGGAGTAGAGGAGATTTTTTAAATGGATAAAATATATCCCTACTATGCATGTTCATTTAGATTTGAAAAATTCAATTTTAAAAAACTTGCCATGGAGCCATGGAGCCATGGAGCAGAGGCCTGATTTTCAAATGACTATAACTGGAGCAATTTTTAACCAAATGGGTGCTCCAATATACCATCAGAACTGGAATGCGATGAACTTTTTGAATATGAGGTCAAATTGTGCACAAGCCTTCACCAGTTCATGTTATAAGCCATTTTTTTTTTATTCCTAGGGCATTCTTAGTAGAATTAGTGTTTTTCATCATTGAGCATCAGAGTTTGTTAGAGGGCAGATTTGAAGACCTTTTGAAGCTTGAATGTGGTAAAAATAAGCTGGAAAAGATTATTTTTCTTTTGGAGGTCACATTGAACTAATTTTCACTTTTTACCATGCATTTACTTTGACATTAAAAATCAGTTACTTTCTTTCATGATCAAATTTTTGAGATATTTGATGCACTTCAAGGCCAAAATGAAGGGATTTGATTGTAGCAGTTGAAGAGAGAGACTAGAGAGAGGCTTTTTCTACTTCTTAGGAAGGAATTCTGAAGGGACACTTGTCATCTCCTGATTAGGTCCAAGATTTTCTTCTTCCCATATCTATCTCTTTCTTTCTCTTTGTATAGATTCCAATCTTTTGGAGAAAATTTTCACTTTACTGTGATACTAGGGTTTTGGTTTCAGTCTTGATGCATTCCCAATATTGAGACACCATATTTTTTAGCATATTTCTCTCATACGAATAGCAGTAGGAAGGAATATATAGATAGTTCAGATCTATTAAGTTGTTTCATGTTTTGATTCCATGCATATGAATGTATTAATTTCAAGGAAATAAATACAGAGAGCAACAGATGATTGAGTTTCATTTTAAGTCTTGTCTCCTTTATTAGTACCCTTCAATGTTTTATGATCTTTGACGAAGAGCTTAGGTTGTAGTTGTAGTCCCTTAAGGCTGTATGCTATTTCATTGTTTCCTATAACTCAAAGGGTCATGTAAATACTTTAGGGAAATCAACAGGGTTTTAAGGTCACTGATGGGGATATCATGTAAGAATGAGGTTTATATTGAGCATAGATGTCTATTTACAAGTCAAATATATAGATCAAATATTTGAAGATACACATATGTCTCAGATATTCATATGTATGATTTTGATTTATTGATTTGCCCAATGGATTGGGCATTGGTCAGTTACAGGATTATTAAGTCTTACTGCTACATATCTGAAGGTTTGTTGAATTCAACATCATTAATCAAACGTTCTTTTCCTTTCATGTTGAAGGACCTAAATGTGATGCCCTCACTCAACTTATGAATTTCATTATTTTACATTTAGCTACTATAGATCTATGTCATTTCATGAGTTATTAGGAGAAATAAGGGCTTGTATCTGCTGATTATAGATTCAGGTATATGTTTTGCACTGGTACCATACATCAGAATCTCAAGGTTAACCTGCCTAGGTCTTGCAGAGCCTAAAGTGAAGAAGGGCCATGCCTTATAGTTGTCCCAATGTCTGAAGTGATGTGTTGAAGATGGGAGTTAGCTGACCCTAGATATGTCACATTCTCATTGGGATAATTGAAAACCCTCTAGTGTTTTCAAACACCAACAAGTTGCATGCCTTCTCCATTTTTCTTATTGGCTTCATGCTGATTGCATGGTAAATATAAAATATTCATTCTTATCCTTAATATCCTTTGAGATTCTTCTATGTCAGCTCAAAAAATGGTTTACATAGGTGTTTGTGCAATTACAAACAACTATGTCCAATCTATATTTTTGATTAGGTAAAATAGGTTTTATGGGGATCCTGAAACCCAAAGTTATATAGCAAAAAGAGTGAGATGAAATAGACTAAACAAATGAAAAATTGCCACAAAAGGACGAAGACAAAATAAGGCCCGAAGCCAAAGTACAAAGGCCAGAGACAAAAAAGAAAAGCCAAGCAAACAGGCTAGTGTCCATCTATGTCCATGGCCTGCAGGGTTTCTGCAGCATCATTGTCTTTCTGACTAGTTGTGGCCTCCTAAATCCTGGTAGGAGTTTTCATTTGGTTCCCCTAATTTCCCTGGTCACTGGCCTCATTCTAAAATTCAACTCGGTTGAATCCTTGCTCTGTGTTCTGCTCTGCATCCCTTTCAAGGTGAATTATAGTTAGATAGTCCCCCAGATTGACAACATTCTCATTCAAGGTGTGACGGGTGTCCACTATCTATTTGGTGATAATCTGGTGGACAGAATCTAGCCTTTGGACCTTCTACTCAAGCTGGGTGAGTTTGTCATCTTGATGGTCACTGGAGACCTAGCCTCCATCTTTCTCCTAGCTCCCCACCTAGTCTTTGCTTCCTTTGGCTTCCTGGTCCTTGTCAGAATCCTGGTTGTTGGGCTTGTTGCTCCTGTCCTTCAGAGCCTCAATTTCTTGAAAAAGCCACTTGATGGAATGAAAGTTGTCAATCAAGCTGTTCTTTGCATTGTTCAGGAAGTTGAAGCTAGTTTCTTGCACATTATCAGAGATGACCAAAAGAGCTGGGTCAATGAGCTCGTTGCAGTGGGTACTTTTGTCAAATTCCTCCAGCACCTGGATTTTAGCTGGTTCTCTAACAATACCCAAAATGACCTTGTCCCCATAGAAGTTCCTCCAGGCCCTCCTCTTGTTCTTTCTGATTACCTCCCCCCCTCTTTCAACCATGATTTCAATAATCTCCTTCAGGCAAAAAATGGGAACCTTCTAAGGTGAATTGGGTAGGGTGAGGCTAGGGGGCACATCAATTGGGTCACTGGGATGATCCTAGGGCAGGGCCTAGTTCACTTTTCTTTTCTTGGGGTTAACCTTGGGGTCCATAGTGGTCACTGCCTCCTTGTCATTTTCTCTCCCCTTATCTTCTTCCATCTCACTTTCCTTCCCCGTCTCTGAGTCCTCCTCCTCAGACTCCATATCAGACTCCACATCATCATCACTAGCCTCTTTCACCTCCTTAGGATGGGGAGAGGGGGGGATAGGGGGAAGACATTTGGGGCTCTTCCTGCTAGGGATGTGGCGAACATGGGTAACAGGGATAGCTTTGCTCAGGGTGTCAATTTTCTCTGATTTCACTACAAGCTCATCCCCAAAATCAAAACTAACAGTGTACTCCGAGGCACTACCCAAATCCCCAATGGTTTTACCTCTAGTTTGGGTTTTCAAGAACTCATAAATTAGAAGCAGGACACCCTCATGGAGGGCAGAATTTTTGATAGGGAATTTCTTGAAACCCTCTATATTCTTGGCCATTGAGGTGAAAATGTAAAAAGGAAAAGAAATTTTCACTTTGTGTCTAAAATGATTTAATAGAACAAAATGATGGGTCCTAATTCTATCAAACCTGGGGTCAAGAGTGACATATTCAATGATAATCCTGAGAACATACCTCCAAAATGTTTTGATGGAGTCAATGTCATAGTAGGTGTCAATCTTGACCAATTTTCTTTTCTCCTTATCATCCTTGATAAAGTCGTTGACAGCATTGGCAGACATCTTCTTGTCTCTATAGAAGTTCAAGCCATCCTGAGAAAAGCTAGTCACCTCCGCAATAAGACCCTCAGTGATTTGGTGGGAAACACCATAAATTTTGACCCTGCCATTTTGCCAGGAATCAACCATGGTTTTAGTAACCTCTCCATCAAATCCATGAAGCTTCTCTATGAATTTGGTTATACCTCCCTTCTGGAGCTTTCTCCAAACTTTCTTTTTCTCTTTCCATCTCTCCACTTCGTCCCATGGCTCTCTTCTAATCCTTTCACCCACCATTGTAGTTTTTGGCTCAACTAACCCTAAACCACTAGTAGTATTGCCAAGTTCAAAGTAGCAAAAGGCACTGAGAGAGAAAATAATTCTATGCATGTTTGTGGGTATATTTTTGGCTTCCTTCAACTCATGTCTTCTGTACACATGATTATGGAGCGGAGGGGGATTTGCATAACTCCAAATAATTTCCTTTTTGAAGTATGATTTTGCAAATATTAACATCATTAGAAGGATGTTATGTTTGTGCTGTGGATTTTCTCCTTTCAGATTAGCTTAGTTATCACCGCTGAAAAGTCATTGTTGCTTCCCCACATCATCACCGAGTTGCTAGCAACCACTTTGTTGGTGAACCAGTCAGCAACTGTGTTTGCTTCATGATAAACATGGCTGACATGGTAGTTTTTAAATTTCCTTAAGTCCAATTTGAGGTCCTCAATAATGCTTTCAATGGTCTAGGAGGGTTTTGTGACTCTTAACATGTAGTTTATTATATTTAAGGAGTCACCTTCAAGGCACAGCTACTCAATCCCTAAGGCCAAGGCCAACTTAACAGTGAACCTAGTACCATTGGCTTTAGCTAGATGATTGGTTTGGTGGCCAATAGGGGAAGAGATAGCAACAATGCCACCTCCCAAACTATTTCTTATGATACCTCCACATCCAACTGGTCCTAGATTCCCCTTGGCCACCCCATCAAAGTTGGCTTTATGCCAGTTCTCAGGAGGAAAATACCAAGTAGCCTCCTATCTTCTTTTGATCCTATCTTCTTTCCTGGCTTTATTGTTCCCTCCAACCTTTATGTCTCCTTCTCTTGTTATGGCATAGTTCTCTGTCATAAGGTTTTCAGTTTTCTTAACTATTATAATCTTAGGGGCTTCTTTGTCTCTAAAAATCTTGTTGTTGCGCTCCTTCCAGATTCCCTAGCAGAAGTGTGGGAGGATCCAGGAGCTCAATAACTGAGAATTCAAACCTTGGTGGTGGCTTCTCCACTGACTAAAGAAATCTTGGATGCAAGATGGAGGGCATCAGTTGAAGTCCAGGTTAGTAGTTAGATGGCTCCACACCTAGGAGGAGAAGGGGCAGTGGATGAATAGATGATTAACCATTTCCAGATCTTGCTTATTGAACCGCCTCACAATAAGTGTCCATAGTCATGCGCTAGGCCTGGCTTAGGAATAATCTATTCAAGCTAAGGGCTACTTTTACCCTACCATGAGGTGCATTTAGATTGTCAACCCAAGGATGTATACTTGAAATGGTCGGCATAGTATGTGCACTAGGTACCTTGATGAGTCATTATGCTTGTGCTGTAGGAAAGTAAAAATGAAAAGGAAAGAAACTACACTACTACTGTGGAAAGGAAAATACTGAATCTATGAATGTTGAAAACACAATGACAAGATAACAAAGATTCCATCTTGACTCATCCACTAGTCTGTTCTCACAGATGCTGCAGAAACGTTTATGAAGTGTGATGCTACAGGAAGGAATTAACTAGCTACGTCTTACTTAAAATACTGCTAATGCTAGTAAAATGAATCTATTCTATCCTAATCTAATCCACCTTCCAAGTGGGCCCCCTTGGTTGGCTTCTCTAATCTACCAATGCATGATAGAAACTAAAGAGAACTAATTCATTTCATTAATCAATCATTACATGATTCAGAATTTTAAAACACAACTACAACAAATTATGAATCAGTGTTCTCTCTTACTCGATAAAACTTATCAAAAACCAAAACTTGACACAAAAGAGTCGATCCTGACATATATAGGGAATCTACTCTTTATTACATAATAGAAAAGTAATTATCCTAAGTTAAATCTGTAGGAGAGAATATAGGAGAACAATTAAAAGCGGAAAGGAAGGATAACAGAATTGAGGAGGGAGCAATGAAGTCTTAGCATCCGCTTGTTACAACGTAAATGCAGAGAAGGCAATGGATCGTAAAAGCTCCTCCTTATTCGCTGCCATGTTTCCTGGAGTGGTTATAACTTCCTTTTCGTGGTTGTTCCTTGATGCTTATTTCTCCTTGAATGTTGTCAGCAACCAACTTCTAGATTCCTTCGCTCATCCTTTAATCCTTATCATCAAGTTAGTTATGATATAAGACATATTTGCAAATAAATATCCATCAAACTAAATTCAAGCATAAGAATGCACATTTGGATATTTATATGAAATACTGCATATTAGATATAATTTAGGCAAAAGATGACATAATTTTTCTACCCCATAAATCATCAAAGGTTTATCAAACATAGGCTTATAAGTGTTAAAACAAGGATAAACGAAATATCACAAAGTATCTTAAACATAACAAAATAAAGACATTTCTTAGACTCATCACTTACAGAGGTAGCATCTATTA
Source organism: Cupressus sempervirens (assembly GCA_028749045.1). Lineage (NCBI taxonomy): Eukaryota > Viridiplantae > Streptophyta > Pinopsida > Cupressales > Cupressaceae > Cupressus > Cupressus sempervirens. Next base: position 585,806,167 of record CM053783.1, on the reverse strand, counting down.
GGTAAGATTTAGCCTCTCTTGGATAAATTATCCTAGGTAAGGATTTTATCTTGAAGGAGGAGCTAGAGGAAAATGTTTATCTTAGGCATAAGCCTAGGGATCTAGGCTTTGGCCTAGATAGGTTTCTCCTCTTTACTCACAGGGGATAGATAGCCAGTGGCCACAGAGTAAAGGCCCTCTGAAGAATCTCCCCAAACTAAAGAGTTGCCATTCTAGTTGATGAAGATGGAATTCAGATAGGACATTAAAGGCTTGAGGTCCTATGAAAGTTCAGCCAGATTGTGCCATTCATTACCATTTTTGTAGTTCCTTACCATCAAACCGTATCTGCCAATACATTGATCAGCCCACCTATCAAATATGGGGTGATTAATGAGGGGTTCCTGATATAGCCAGCTATCCTGCCAAAAAAAGATTTTGTCTCCCATTCCAACTTTCCATTTAGCTCTGGATTTAGCAAGGGGGAGGGCCTTCAAGATCCCATTCTAGATATGGGATCTCATCGATAGCTCAACCCCTTGAAATATGGAGTTAAGAGATAGTCTACCCAGATATTTCTCAGCTAGAATATCCCTCCAAAAACCTTTGCTTTGGAAGATTTGCCAAGGATGTTTAGCTAAAAGGGATTGATTGAGGTGATAAATTTTTCTAATACCAAGACCACCCTGGCTTTTGGGCTAGCAGACTAGGTCCCATGCAACCAAGTGGTATCTCTTGTGGTCATCAGTCCCAGTCCAGAGAAAATCCCTCTGAATCCTCTCCATTCTTTCTGCAAACTTAACCGAAATCTTGAAAAGACTGAGGGCATAGGTAGGGAGGTTCTAAAGAATAGAGTTAACCAGAGAGCATTTTCCAGCTTGACTGAGGGTGGCCCCTTTCCAACCTACAAGTTTCCTATTGAAATTGTCTATAATGCTGATCCAAAAGGAATCTGAAGGTTTTGTTCCAAGAGGTAGCCCAAGATAAGTCGCTGGCAGGGACTCGATGCTACATCCCAAGATGTGAGCAATTTTTCTCTACCTCTCCAAAGGGGTGTTGAGGAAGAAAACCAAACTCTTATCCAAATTGATAGCCTATCTTGAGCCCTTGGTGTAGGAGTTCAAAATGCTTTTGAAAGTCCTAGCCTCCTGCACAGAGGCTTCACCCCCAAGATAGTGTCATCCACAAATTGCTGGTGGGTGAAAGTAGAGGGTCCTGAGGAAGGCCTTAGACCTTTCAAACTCCTATCTCGGATCTTCATCTGGATGATTCTGCCCAAGCATTCAACCAAGATGACAAAAAGGATAGGAGAAGACAAAGAGGGAGATGACACAAGCTGAGAGATGAGCTTGCATACCTGAGCATCGAGACCAAAGGCCCGAAGGACAACAAAGAGGAACTTCCAGTCGACCTTTTTATAAGCTTTAGACATGTCTAGTTTGAGAAGGAAACCTTCCTTATTGCCTGCCTCAAGAGAGTGGATGACTTTGTGAATTGATACGATGGAATCAAGGATCTACCTGCTTGGGATAAAGCCAGTTTGTTGGGGTGAGATGATCAGGGGAAGAATGCTGAGGAGTTTTGAAGTGAGAACCTTGGAAATGATCTTGTAGAATGAGATGTAGAGGCTAATGGGCCTAAATTTGTCCAAAGAGTTAGCTCCCAAAATCTTGGGGATGAGGACTAGAAAAGTACCATTAAGTTCTTTGAGAAGATTCCTAGCCCCAAAGAATTCTTGAATCAACTTTACCACATCCTTCTTAACCACATTTGAATAAGTCATAAAGAAGAAGGTAGGAAAACCATCTAGGCCAGGAGATTTATCCCTTGGGAGGGAAAAGAGGGCCTGGTGAATTTCCTCCAAGGTGGGGATAGCTTTCAGAAAGGAATTGTGATGATCTTGTAGTAGGGGGGGATGACTGCCAAGATATCCTCTTGATCAGATGCAAAGAGGGAGGGATCAGCTGTGAGGAGAGAGGAGAAGTAGCAAATAGCTTCCTTTGCTATCTCTTCTTCCTTAGAAACTAGAACCTAGCCCTTTTTGATATTAGATATCCTATTGTTAGCCCGATTCTTAAGGGTGGTCAGGTGAAAAAAATTGGTGTTACGATCTCCTTCTTTCAACTAGCTGACTCTAGATCTTTGTTTCTAATAAAGCTCTTCCTTAGATATGATGTTATGCAAATCCAAGAGGATTGCCTTTTCGTCCTGCTTGTTGTGATCATTATATCCGAAGAGCTAGATTTCTTCCTGGATAGAATTGAGCTGATCAGTTTTCTCGTCTTTCTCCTAGAAAATGTGGCCAAAGTCAATTTTGTTCCAAGATTTAATGTTCCTTTTCACATTTTTCAGCTTCTGGGAAACTCTGTACATAGTAGTACCATCAACCTCAAAGTTCCACTAAGAGGATATTTTTCCTTCCAGCATTGGATGGGAAAGCCACATTTTCTCAAAGCAAAAAGGGAAGGCCCTTTTGATAGATAGGGGGGAAATAGAGAGAGAAATCAGGGAGTGATCAGAACCCACCTTAGGGAGGAGGGATAATCTGCAAGAATGGGAAAGAAGCCACTCAGGAGATATGAGGGCTCTATCAAGGTGAACCTGAATGCTATCTCCCCCAAATCTCCTATTAGACCAAGTGCAAATTCCCCCTTGAAGGTCCATATCTAAGAAGGCAAGATTTTGAATGAATAATGCAAGGTCACACTTACTGTCCTAATCTGGGGCAAGATTCCCCCATTTGTCAGATTATGTCTAATCTGTGTTACTTGACACTTGTTACCTCTAATGCTTGGCTAATATGGAAAAAATATATCACTCAACACCTATAGAAATTATGTTTCACTTGGCTTCTGTAGTGACTCGACACCTACACTTTGCTTAGCACTTGATCTTTACTCAACACCTGAACATCACTTAGCACCTATAGAAATTTTGTGTGGCTTAGCATACATTGTAGCTAGACATCAACTATTTACTCAGAATCTATACATATTTTACTCAACATGTGTTACTAGCCTTGCATGAACTTAGGAAACATCTTAAGTGTGTTGACACAAAATAGTCAAAACCTAGTCTTAGATTTCAACAATCTCCCCCTTTGACATGAGTATCAAAAACACTTAGCAGTATATCAAAGTCTAATCTCCTCGAGTAAAATATGCATATAGTTTGGCATATATACAAAACTTCAAAACTTCTCAAAATTGTATGAAAACTATATATACCTCAAAATTTTTTTTGTATAACTCCCCATGAGTTGATGTATCTATGTACCTTGTACTCTGTATCTATGTTTTCTTCCATTCTTATTTACAACTCCCCAGAATAGTATATCTCCCACTTTACTATATCTGCCCCTTTTACTATATCTCCCCCTTTTTAATACTTATGTCAAAGGGTTCTAAGGATTAAGACCATATTTTTGAAAAAAATGTTTTATTGACCTACATAATCATCTTAAGAGAAGTATCCCAATTCTTCAAGGCAATTTCCAATGATTTATGCTGGATAGCTATCTCTGCTACAAGATGAATAAGTCCTTCCATTGTAGAAATATTAGGATCTTTCTTGAGAACATTCTCTACATAAGCTTGTTCTTTATGGATTACTTCCAAGTGTGGGGTTATAGAAGATTGTATCTGCATTAGTTTGGCCTTGATGTTGGCCTCCTCTGCTATCAACATAGCTAGTTCCTTCTGAGTGTGAAGCATTTGAGCAAAATGCTTCTCACTCTAAGCTAGATCTATTGGGGGTTGAGTGCTAGAGATCTTTAGATTTCTCTCCAAGTTCATTATTCTTTGGCTTGTCTTCGATGTGAAGTATGAAAAATCACACAACATTTTGTACAATGAGAATACATTCTCAAGTACCTTTTTCACTTTGTCAATTTTATTTGCCAATTCAAGTTGGGACAGTGCTATTTCATTGGATATTTTCTCATTTACTTTTCCTTGAAATTTCTTCTCAGACCATTCCATAATTTTTACATTGTTTTCCTAGTCTTCATTTGTCACCAATTCTACAATATCTATCAATTGTTCCAATATTGCCTTGGTTTCATCAGGTGTTTGCAAGTTGAAGGCATCCAAAAAGATGTCCTTAATTTCATGTAATGCTTGCTTCTTCTTATACTCATTTTTGAGTATCTCTTTTCTTTTCCTCTTTTCTAGTGCCTCTTGCATTTCATATATTTGTTGCAAATTCATTATTTTTGAGTCATAGCTCAGTATGACTATTTCTTCATCAAGCGAAGGGTCCATAGTGAAGTACCCTTGCAATCTTGGTAGTGCTCAAGCCTGGTTTAGAGATTTGCAATGGCATTGCATTAGTGCTCTACTTCTGAAGGACTTGTGTAGGAGTGCCAGTAGTTGGTAGATTAACCAATGTTTGTATGGCAGATTGCTCCTCTTCCTTTGGTGTGTCCTTATCTTCATTGTATCTCCCTATATCAATCACAATCAGTTGGGGTGTACCTTTAGTTTGTACTATAGGATCAGATGTATTAGTCTATCCTATTTTCTTTGTTGATGTATCTTTTTCTTCTTCTGTAGTTGGCTTCTATTGCACTGTGTCAACTGTTCCTAATGTGTCAATTGTTGGAAATGGTAATGGAATTGAGCACTAGTAGTTGTAGAGATTATAGAAGGTGATTCTTGTGTCTTCACCTTATCTCTAATTGAATGAGCTACTAACTTTTGCAACTCATCCACACTAACCAATACGGGATTTGTACATAACTTAGCCTATTGAGTGGATTGGTCAAGGATCCTTTTAAGATCCTCTGTAGTTAGTGGATTGATGTTCTAACAAGATTTGTAAGGAAAATATTTCATATTTATGGTATTTTTAGATATGGTGATGACATGTGGAGGGCTAGGAGGTGGCAATTGTGTGTCTTGCACACTCTATTCTTGTTGTTGTTGTTGTTGATCATCTGTTGTCATTTTATCTCCTTTTTGTGTCTCCTCCTCTTCTCCTTTTTCCTTTTCTTCTTCCTCTATCTTCTCTTCTTCTCCTTTTTCTATTTCCTTTTCCTCATTTTGTTTCTCTACCTTCTCCTTCTCACAAGCCTCTGCCTTATCTGCATTGTCATCTTTTTCAATGTTTTGTCCCTCTTCTTCTCTATCCTTGTTAGTAGTCAAGTTATATATTGACTTCCACAATCTTGTGGATTGATTTACAACTTCTTCAATTTTGTTTTACAAAATGCAGAAAGCTCTATATTTTGGTACAAACTTGCCCCCATGTTTCTTATTCACCCTAGCAATTTGACCTCTAGTCAATTCTAGCATCACTTGTGCCAATGTGGATTCTCTTATTTATTTTTCCATTTTCAAACAATAATGCCACTTATTTTCAATAATTTCATGCAACTCCTTGAGCATTGTATTGTCTAATTCAAGAGGAGTATTCTTGAATTCTACCATCATGACATATACTGATTCTTCTACTTTATTTTGATCTTCTCTACTTAATTTCTTGAAATCAATGTTTTTCAAACCAAAAAAGTTTTCATTCTTCCTAACATTGTCACATATTTTATCAATATTATACTTAGGAACATGGCTTACCACTCTAAATTGGCTGATGTCTTTTGATTATGTTCTTTCATCATCATCAAATTCTAGTTGTGTAACATATTTCCTCCTTGGTTTCTTCTACACTGCACCAGTCTACTCAATAGTTTTCTTCTTCTCTTTGAATTGTTTCTTTTCCTTTTGAGTTGAGCCTCTCATGGTAGTTCTTTTCATTGGTATAGTCAACTTTTCTTGAGTTGTATTTGTAGCCTTCTTTGCTTCAAGTTGGGCTGTAGGTTGAGCTTTGGCCTTTCTCTTCTTGGGCTTGGCTTGAGCTGGTGCTTCCATGGCTTCTTCTTCCTTAGCACCTCCTTTATTTTCTTCATCCTCTCCTAAGCCTTGTGTAATCTACAGCGGGCCTTGCCCCTATTCATATTCTTCACCCTCATCTTCTTCTTCCTCTTCCTCTTTAGCAGCCCCTTCAATTCCTTCTCCAAATTTCTTCTTCAGTTTCTTCACCATTTTATCTTTCTTCTTTATGGTGGAGGTAGTCTTCAGCTCCATGTCTACTTTGGACTGCACCACATCATATGTTCCAAAGTGAGGTGCCTCCTTATCTATTTCCTTTGCAAGAAATGTTGTGATTTTTGCTAATGCTTCATCGATGTTTAGCTCATATTCTAGAGGTCTTAGCCATCTAGTCCTTGGAATTGTTGCTTGGGTATAAGTATAATCAATATCAACTAAGAAGTAAATATCATTGATGTGTTGTTCCACTAGGGAAACTGGTATCCTCATTCTTTGCTTCATGGATTTCTTAAAATCCTCAAAGTAACTAGTCATTAGGGAGTTAAAGTTGTCTCCCATTTGCTCAATGTACTCATTAATTTGAGTAATGGTTGACCTATCTAATTTCTAGTTTACCTTACCAAAAGAGGGAAATTCTTCTAGAACATAGAAAAATATACAAATTAGAACTGATCCAAACTTACATTGAGCACCTTTTGATCTTCTTATTATTGCCAGATTCTCCATGATCTATTGTAACAACAATTTTGCTAGATCATATGTATGATCGTTCTTGACAAGTTTGTAAGCCACATCCACAACAATGCAAGGAACACTATTCAATCCACTTGATTGATAAAACTTGTGAGATATCACTCTCACTACAAAATCTAGAAGGGTATTTGTGATAGTATCAATAGTCATGCCCCTTTTGTTCCATTTAGCCCCGGTGTTCTTTTCAATAGCTTCTTTTGAATCACTTTGTAGGGTCTTGTGCCAATCTAGAGTTGGAAAACTTGTAACCCTATGCATGATTCTCTTTGTTATCTTGATAGGCCCTCCTTCTAGCCATAAACAACCATTGTATATTCTTCTTAGAACAATTCTTATTCATTCAATTTTGAAGATTGTGGGGAAAACTAGGGCATGAGTTAAACCCTTTTTCTCAACTATTTGAAATTCTTCCTTAAGCACTTGATTTTCACATAGTTTATCATATGCTTGAAAAATCTTCAAGTCTCCTATTGCACCTATCTTATAATTGTAACATTTCCTAACATCTTTCACCATTATGACTTTGGGTGGAATCATGGATAATGGGTCGACAGGGTTGTTCTTATAAGAAACTTCTAGAATTGGCCTAAAATTTGGTTGTTTAACCTCATTGCTAACCAATTGAACCTCGAAACCTTTTCCTTAGGGTTTTGAGAACTAGAAGCCATACTATAAATCTAGGGTTTAAAAGATATAAAACTTTATAATTGTGCAACTTGGCACTTGAAGAATACCTTAGATCGATGAAAATGGTGCTTGATCTTGTTAAAATTCATGCAAAGGCTTGAATTGTTGTTGGTCAATCACTTCTAGCTCTTCTTGTTCTTGCTCTATGTTTTAAATGATGAGAAATGATCATAAAATTGACCTTATACTTTTCAATACATAACATTAAATGCTTAGTGCATATACAACTGTACACTTGGCTCCTTAAGGATTTTAGCATAACTCAACTTTCATTGGCTTTCCATCACTCGACTCCAACCAGATTTATTCTTTGCTCAGCTTCCATTTCCAAATTGATTTTGACCAATCACTCGACTCCTACTAGCAACTCAACATATACTAACATTTGCTCAGCATCCAAGGATAGCTTGGAAACACTTGTAGAAATTTTAAGTTTTCACTTTGCATTATTTCTCATGTTATTTTCTTCTTTGCAATGCTTGTTTGTCTTGGGACTGATGTATGATATAGCTTTGTATATCAATCCCATACACCTATCCATGCTTAGTTGGATAAGGTGTGAACACTTGACCTATTAGGTGAAGTGATCCCTTCATTTGATGAGGTACATTCATCTTTCTTCTTCCAAGCCCTATTCATTTTCCCTCTGATGTGTTCAACATCTACTTTCTCTTTTCCTCTATTGACTTCTAATTTAGGTGCCTTTGACTTTGTTGGGAAATTTCTACTGATATGACCAATCTTCAAGCAACTGAAACATGTGGTTTGACTTAACCATCTGCTATAGTTCCCTCTAAAATGTGTCTTTATGTAGTTTTCAGGAATGTGTCCATATTCTTGATAGTAATGACAATTATACCTAGTGCTATAGTCCCAATTGTGATGATGAGCATGGTTACCTTCTCTTGTTGCTTGATTTGATGTCCACATAGGTTTTGATCTACACTCAAAAGCTCTATGTCCATACTTCTTGCAATTGTAGTAGTGACCTTCAAATTTTGGTGTTCTTATAGTCCTAGTCATGCATTCATGTGCTTGATGTCTTTTCTTTTTGTACTTGTGATAGTAGCTTACATTCTTAGGCTTATCATGCTGATGGGTATTCTTGCTCTTGCATACATTAGAAGTATGTCCCTTTTTACCAAATAAATGACAAGTGGGTTTAGTGTTCTTACCTTTGTTGCTCCTTTCTTCTGTAGTCTTTGAAGACTCTCCTTGTTTAGTGCTAGTGTAACCAAGTCTTAAAGTGTCATTGTTGGATCTTGTTGACTTTAGCAATTGTTCACAGTGCTTGATGGCTTCACGTGATTTGTTGAAGCTCTCTACTATCTCCTTCTCCCTTCTCAATTCATTTTGCAATTGTTCATTTTGCATTTTTAGAGTGGAGATCTCAATATCCTTCATATTCAGCTCATAATGTCCAGTTGCATGTTGGAAATTCTTTCAAACTCAATTGTCTTCTTTTCTAGTCTATTGGTAAGATTTCTCTTGTCATCTTCTATCATAGCCTTGTCTTCAATGGCTCTTTTCTCTTGTTTAGTTACCTCATAGAGAATTATGGCTTGTGATTCTTGTTCAAGCTTGAGTATTCTAATTTCTTCTACTTGAGCTATGTTCTTCTCCATCAATTTTGTTATTGCTACATCAAATTCTTGAGTATCTCCATTGGAAAACACTTTTGTGGTATCAATCTCCTTGCAGTATGTGTCATTTTCAGCTATGGCTATATCCTTCCTTCTTTTCAAGGATTTTTTCAATTCTTCTCTAGCTTCCTCCAAGTTGTGTAGAGTGAGGTGCACATCAATCACTTGATTCTCTATAACCTTCCCAAGCTTGAAGACTTCCATCTTCAGATCTTTTCTCTAAGTTGTTAGGCTTCTCCTTGTGAGAACTCAGTGCTGATACCAATTGTTGGAATAATCAAATGGGAAGAATACTTCTAAGAGGGGGGGGGGGGGGGGAGGGGGGGTGAATCAGAAGTATCACACTTTAACCTTAAAATTTTTTAACTAAAAATAAATTGCATGCATGTAAACATATCAATTAAGCATAAAGTAAACACATGTTTCAAAACACAACACCAAATTTGGTAACCTAGAAACCCTCCAAAATGAGAAGGTAAAATTGGGGATGGGATGATACCCATAAAATATCACTGTATTAATAATGTTTGACCACTTCTAATGGTCTACCTGCCTTATTAAAGGCTTTACACCGTATCAATAGCGACCTATTTAAAGGATTTACAAACACTTTACATGAAGTATCACCCTGTTAAAGGATTTTATCACCTTGTCAAAGGTTCTACAACCTAGCTATTAAGCTAACCTATCAACATAGGATTTTCTTTCTAATACAATTACTATAGAGTATTATATTAATAAACCTGATAGCTTACAATCCTTGATTGCTGAATTTAGGCACTTGATCTACTCTCTCTAATCTTGATCGTCTAAGATCTAATATCTGTTCAATACCGTTGCTCTGTTATGATCAACTGAATATGCAATCCTGATCCAATCACTAAGTCCTTAACAACCTTGTTGCTTGCCCTATTTTGCAATTTACTTACCTCAATTATTCATCTACTTGGCAACTTCAAATCGAGGGGTCTTTTCCTTCTTATAAAGGCTTTGAAGACTTAGGATTTGAAATGAATCTATGATCCATATTAAATCTTTATTTTCCACTCATTCCTTGCACTTTTCTTATTGGTTCCATGCCTTCTCCATTTTCTTATGGGATGCATACTGATTGCATATGAAATATAAAAGATTCATTCTTATCCTTAATATCCTTTGAGATTTTTCTATGTCGGCTCAAAAAATGGTTTACATAGGTGTTTGTGCAATTAAAAATAACTATGTCCAATTTGTGTTACTTGACACTTGTTACCTTTGATGCTCGACTCATATAGAAAAACTAGATCACTCAGCACCTATAGTAATTTTGTTTCACTCAACTTCTGTAGTGACTTAGCACCTATACTTTGCTTGGCACTTGATCTTCACTCAGTACCTATAGCAATTCTATTTGGCTCAACATACATTGTAGCTCAGCATCAACTATTTACTTGATATCTATACATATTTTACTCAACATGTGTTACTAGCTCGACATGAACTTAGAAAACATCTTAAGTGTGTTGACACAAAAATAGTCAAAACCTAGTCTTAGATTTCAACAAAACTTTGTTTAACTTGTTTTTCTAAACTTAATTAGTGTAACTAACCTTTGCAACCTTAATAGATTATTAATGCACTTTAATATCACTATCTTAACTAATCCTTGTACTTCTTTTCATATCATAACTCAACCTTTCCTCTAGGTGCTATTGTTACCTCATTTGATCAAATTATATTCATCACTCAAAAAAATGATAGTACTTAAATCATATAAGAAATTGTCTTACCAACAAGTAGTAGATTTGACATCAGTGACAAAACAATGATTGAAACACATTTATCATACTTGTATCAATCTATTTTCAATACTTGCCTCATGAATACTAGTCAAAAATTTCAAGAAAATACTTGAAAAGTCACACTCTTTTGATTCAAAAGGCAATTGAATCTAAAAAAATCTTAATCAAAATAAGAAAAAAAGAATTCAATAAGTTATGTGAGCTTCAAATCATTTGTATGAGACTTATTGTCCACTTAATTACATATTTATTTAGTAATGAAATAAAAACTTCTGAGGTATTCTTGGTATCTCCTAATAATTTAAGTGCATTTTATTCAAAATATATATTGTAGAAGAAACACTGAGGACTATCATTTTAATCTCTTATAAATCAATTGTACAAGATTATGGCACAAGATATTAAAAAGTAGTGCCTACTATCTAGAGCCCTATAGTCCAAAACACTTATAATCACACAAGAAAAATGCATAGCCAATACCATTTGTTAATGATGCTAACAATACCATCTACCACATTGGAAAACAAGTTCTAGTTAGTAACTAGAATAATTAAAGTTGAATGAACACCTAATTTCAATATTTAAACATAGCACAAAATCAATAAAACAATACAAATAAAATTATTGATTCAATTGTATTTTATAAATATTCATGATTTTAATACTACAGAGGAACTTTTTTAGCAATAAAGTGAGATGATTTTCTTAGATCTACAACTTTGAGATCATGTTCATCATTCAAATTCATTATGATATACCCGAGATCTTTGGTGCACATAAAGAAAAGGAAAATTATTTCATAATATCATCCAAAAAAATTAAGCATAAAATCTATTTGAATATATCAAGATTCAAGGATCCCTAACACACAAAAGGAGGAAACAATTGTATCATATAATCATCTTTTAAAAAAAGAATAAAATAACAATTCATCCTCATAAAAAGCATTTTTTTAGTGTTTTAGTCATTAAGGATCAGTGATAAATTGTAAATGAATGTATTTACTAGGACAAGGAGAAATTTACAAGGAAGAAGTGTAACCAATGGATAAATTCCAAATCCAGTTTGATAGCGGAGATTACTCAACCATTAATAGAGTAAGAGTTTATGAACAACCTTTTTTTTCTTGAAGTACTTTAGGCTTAGATGTTACAACAAAACATTATCTATTAACTTCATCGATGACTTGTAAGTGGCCACATCCATTTTCAAATGTATTTAGATATAATATGAAGGAGCAAAAATACATAATTTATTGTGTAAAAATTTGTTAGGGATGTTTCATCATAAGTGGACTATTTTCTCTTTTCTACTTAAAAAATATATATAGTTTGATAAAATAAAATTCTTAAGGAAATAGAAGAACGTGTTTAGATTAATGCTAATTTAGAAATTCAATATAAATAAAGTTGCACAAAGATCTTAGTTCAGAAAGCTCTCACTCTTTTAGGATACCCTTTAGTCTTTCAGCTTGCACAGCCCATTTCAATCATTGGACCACAACCAATCTAGAATTTTAGCTGCAGCCATATTATACCAAGAACAATTTCTTCTCTTATAATTAGGAAGGGATGACATGGTATAATATAGATAATTTATATTTTATCTTTTTTTGGTAGATGAAGAATTCATCATTTTTTGTTGTATGAAAAGCATATAGAAACTAGTCATCCTTATTCAACATGATAAAATACACATTACAATATTTTATTGAAATCACAAGTTCAAACTTATCCTTATTTGCATGGCTGATGGGATTCCTTGGTGCCATAGATCATTAAATACCCCATTGTTGTATGAGTCATGAAGTATCCCTGACCTAAGATCCCCAAAACCTCCAAATATTGTACTATTCATCCCCACCTACCCTCAACAACGTAAAATGCCATTAATGATAAGATTTGATGTTGTAAAATTCATCTAAGTCCTTCCCTTTTCCCTCTCATCTATTTCTCAAGAAAAATTTTCTTACAAAAATAGAAGTATTCAGGTATGATTTTTCTAAAGCTCATGAGTTCACAAACACCCAAAATACCAAGAAAAGGTAGGTCAGAACAAATAAGTTAAAAAATTGGGAATTTTATGAATTACCAAAAAGTTAAGAAAAGAAGAAAAACATGTCAAGGAGTTCCTAAACTACTTAAAAGTCAAAGAAAGGTTCAAAAACTCAATTCTTAAAGATAAAGGTGGCCAAGTTCAATATGTCAATAACCTAGCAAAGATAAATGATATATATTTTCAATGAACTCATAGATTCTTACAACAAGGTTCGAGAGGAGCCCAAATCTCCCAAGAAGATTTTGATAATCATCCCTTAGTCAAGTATTCTATACATATCAAACATAATGCAATATGCCAGTGGCTTTTTTTAGATGCAAGTTGGGCAAGAGTAGATCCTGAACTATCAGTGATAGCTAAATCCTCTTTTGTGCCATCTTGTACAAGCACAATACAGGGCTCTAGATTACCCCTTATTACAGCCCAATGTAGAGGAGTGCATCTTGTTGCCACATAGATTTCAAGATGAATAAAAAGATTAAGAAAATATAAAGAAAATATTTAATTGGGTATTTGAGCTACTAAAATCTTTAGTCCATTAGTTGTTCCTTGAGTGCAAGTTGTTAAAATCAAATAGGAAAGATCAATTACTACATGCAAGAAGAAATTTCTGGACACCTCAACCAAAATCATTATTGAATCACAGTACCTTTTTTATCTTTCCTTCCCCAATATGCATTCATAAATAGTAGTCTAATACTATCAATAGAGCCGTTGTATGAAGCCCTAATTTTTTTTTAAAAGTGCATTAATAAAAAAACTTTATCATCTATAATTTGTTTAATGTATATTAATCATTTAATATGAACAAAAACTCCTTTGAAAATATGCACCTCTATTAGAGATTGATATCAAATTCATAAATGTAAAATGAATCTTACCAAAAATACATTACACAAGTTCTACATATACATATCTTTCTTACACAAGATCTACATATACACGTCTTGAAAATCTAATGAGGTTTTGATTAACAAATTTATTTAAATCTAACCTAAACTAATGCCCAAAGCTTGGATGTTGAATGAAGCTCCACCTAAATTTGATCATCTAAAAGTATACCTTTTGTCCAAAATGTCTAAAAGAGATCTGATCATTTTCAAATCATCTAATTTGTATTGATTACTCTATATGATATGTCAAAAGGACTTCAACCTAGATAAGATTAAGATTTCATCTTGACAAACACTTTTCAAATTAACACATTTGAACTAAATTTGCAATGCACAATGTAAAGAACTCCTTGATGAATGCTAATAAGTCAAAAAAGTAGGATTCTATGTTGTTCTCAATCATTAATTTCTAACCCAAACTGCTAAAGTCACTTAAGCTTGGAAAATATACTAGCGCACTAGACTTCTGTCATCATTTTCAAGTGCATCAACATCAACACCCCATTTGGTTACAAACTAATACAAAAGAGTTATTTTTCCATATTGAGTTGTCATATGTGTTATCTATAGTAATTTCATTCAATAACATACAACCTTGTACAAAAGGCTCTTACAATTTCTAAAGTAGAGAAAAAAAATCTTCATCACACTTTGACATATAAAAATGGATATTGCAATAGTTAAAAGAATTAAAATAAATAATTATGTAATAAATACTTTTCAAATTACCAATTTAGATCTTGATCAACATTATATATATCCATAAGTTGTTGAAAAAAAGTCATTGGGGCTAAAATAGCCCCAAATTATTAAAAGTTTAAATAGCTACTACAAGGTACAAGAAATTACTCGTATTTTAGATAGTTGTCCCTAACAAGTTTAGGAAGTCCATTCAACCTATAAAACATATAGTCTTAATAGTCTAGACAAAACTAGTCAAGCTTCTAACAACTGCCACCCATGGATTTCTTTTCTTCTATCTGTAATAAGCTCACGATGAATCCCATGCTAACAAATTTCCTTTTTCAGACAGGAATGGCTTGTTCACACAATAAACATCTACCTTCAGATGCCCTATTTAATTGTTTTTGGATAAAGTCTATACAAAGTGCAAAATAATTTACATCTTTTAGCTCATTAATAAAATTCCTTATGTTGTGATAAATGCTAAAAAGGTTAATAGAACTAGTAAGAAATGATTCTTGAGGAATGACATTCTTATGAGCCTATAGTTTTTAATGTAAATATTAGGTTACATCATCTAGAAAAAGAAAAAGAAAAAACATTGTCCTTATGTTGGGTATTTTCTCCATCTTGTATAATATTTTACATATTTGGACATTATTTCTTCTCTCCATTCTTGAGTAAAAGTACTCTATAGAGCTTAAGAAAACTAGATAAGGAATCTACATCAGTATTATTTATGCATTTCTACTAATAACTTGTTAGATGTATCCTTGTATTCATTACCTACATTATCTTTTGTTAACTAAAATTCATTTGCACTATTTGATGTTTCAAATTTGGATGAACTATGCCAACTATTAGTAGTGGTTATTTATCCCAAATTCCAATAATAGCTTCATTTTCTATGGAAAACATAAAGACCAATGATCCTTTATCATAAATGTAAATAAACTACTTACTGAAAGAAAATTTTATATTTTCAAGAGAATAGGCTGATGGTTTTGCATGAGCATTGTCTATATCCCAATGCCTAAAAGCATCACATTTCATAGTACAATGGGCTATTAAAAATTTGGACTTACAAATACAAATCTAGAATTTAATGCATCATTATTTGTTGAAAAATGCTTGTCACTCTCTTTATGCATGCATGGTTATCTTTCTTTGTGAGATTAGTGGTGGGTATCACGACTCCTCTAAAAACCTCAAAAAAACTTTCTAGGTGAATTGAAGAAACTATTGAAGTCTCCCAAACCAATCATAATTTTGTGAGAAATTAGGATTGATTAAATCTTTAGTTAAATTATTTTTTACTCCCTTCTAACTTATTATGTGTGCAAGTATACAAGTTCACTAATTGCAAGTCACATTTTAATACTTTTGAATATAAGGAATTCAAAGAGTCACAAAGTAATTTTCAAATTATTCATATTGAAGTTTGAACTATATAGTATTCTTTATAAATCTATATCATCCAAAATAACAATAACAAAATTTCTCAGATGGGTATTGAAGACTCATTTCATCATACCTTAAGATTTGGTTTTTTGTCATTAAAAAAATGTATTTTGAAGAAAAACTTTATAAAAGAACCTAATTATAGAAAAATATAATTGTGTTCCAATATTGATAAATTTTGCATATAAAGATCTAAATTAATAAATTATTGGATTTGTCAATAAAGGATCCACAATAGGATGATATCATTTAATAGCTCATTGGCTTGGCAAAGTAGACTAGTCAGATGGTATTTTTCTCTAGCAAAATCACATAAGAGATTTCATTCAAGTGGCTATCTACTACTACAAGGAAATGTACTATAGTTAACCCCTCTATCCAGAGGATGTGTATGGTGCATCTAAAGCACTTGAGAACCTTTTTGCTATAACACAGATTACACATGGGAAATTTCTTCTTGCAAAATACTCATTTGGATTTAACAACACAAAGAGTTGACACATATTCAATGGTGAGGTAGGTCTACCAATGCATAAAATTAGATAGGGATTCCATCATTCAAGAAGTTAGGGACAAAATTTTTGATTGGAAGGTAAGATGGCTTTCCTTTATGGGGCATATTCTTTTGGTCAAATTAGTTCTTAGCACCATCCCAAATTATTTTATGTTAGTGCTTTTAGCCCAACAATTGGTGTTTGATTCTCTCAAAAAGATCTTAATGAATTTTATTTGGAATGGCAATATGGAACATTTGGAGAAACCTAGACTAGTTTTTTGGGATAAAATTTTTCGATCTAGAGAGGATGGTAGTTTGGGGATTCATAATATGTATGAAAGGAATCTCAGTTTAGGGGCCAAAATCTCCTAGAAATTCTTTGAAAAGCCCTTAAACTCTATGGCCCAAGATCATTAGAGAAAACTATCTTGATAGTGAGAATTTGGAGTGTATTTTCATGATTAGGAATCCTCCTAAGGGATAAACAATGTGGAACTTTATGATAAAAAGAAGAGGTGTCATCTTGCCTCACTTATCTTGGGGTGTCAACTTGGGTAAACATGCCTATTTTTGTGTTGATTCATGGAATGGTAGGCCCTCGATCTCCTATTTATCTATCCTTTCACAAGCTCAACATAGTTTGAAACAATGTCGGAGAATGGAAGTTTGTGATTATTTCCATTTGCAGCAACATGGTGGGTTTTTAGTGGAAACTTCGAGAGATCTATTGGACAATGATATACTAGATAATGAGAAATCTCATCTCACTAACATCCTTAACTAGAAAAATACTATTTATTTTGAGGAGAATGATAAACTAATCTAGGATAAATCTTCAAGTCAAAAATATAATGTCAAGGAAGGATACATATCACTCAGGGAGAACCAATTAGGTCTATCATAAAAGGTAAATTTTGTTGACATGAATCATCTCTCCCCAAGGTAGGAATTTTTTATGGCTAGCACTTCAGCATAGGATTCCCACCAATGATAGGCTTAAGAGGTTGGGTATTGTAGACTACTTATCTTGTATTTTTTGTGACAAGGTCACGGAAGATGCCAATCATATTTTACTTAATTGTGGCTTTTTAGAAAGCTATTGGATATGGGCACTCAAAAAGCTTGATTGGCATGGTCTTCTTCCTTCTTGCCTCAGTAAGGTTTTGGTTGGCTGGTCATTGTTAGATAAAAGGTCTTTCTTTTTAGATATTTGTCAAAGTCTCCTATGAGCTATGGTGTGGGCCATATGGTGGGAAAGAAATAAGAGGATCTTTAGGAAGGATCCTTTAGCAATTCAGAGAGTGTTTGAAAAGTTGGAGTCTTCAATTTTAGAAGAAATTAACACTTATACCATGTGAAAAAAGTCATTTTCCTCCCTTTTTACCCCAATGGACAATGTGATTTAGAACAGTTTAAAACTTATTAAAATACCTTTTAAGGGAGCCTTAGTTGGGAATATTCCTAAATCTTGGATGAGAATAGATGTTATTTGGGAGGACCTAGTCACTCATTTTATCAAATTAAATTTTGATAGGGCCTCTAAAGATAACCTAGGAAAATTCAAGATTGGGGTAGTTTTATGCAATCATGTTGGTCACATTATTAAGGCAATGTTCTCTCAAATTCCTAATGGTTTGAACAATGTGGTCAAGGATAGTGCATTACTGGATGTGATTTGTTTGGCTATTTCTCTTAGTTATGATCATGTTCATATCAAAGTGGATTCACAACTTATAACTTCAGCTCACATTGCAAATTTGATCATCAGCTAGGAACTCTAATGCATCTTCACCAAGGTTAGGAAACTCCTCCCTCATTTTCAAGGATTTACAATTTCACATTTCTATTGAGAGGCCAATAAAGTTTTTGATTGGATTTCCTATTTAGGGGTGAGTTTTATTCAGGGCTCTTGTGTCTAGGGTTATTCAAAAATTAGGTTAGCTTGCAAGGATCGCTTGCTTTATGATTCTCTTCTTGTTGAAATCAATCATTAGCATCTTTAGACAAAGGACTGTCTTTTAGTCTTGGGGTTATTTAGTCCTTCCTTTTGTTTCTAGGTTTTGACCAGGGGTTCTTTCACTTCTTCCTTTGTTTTGAGCAATGATGGTGATGGGACTCAAAAATGCATTCCCATTTTGAGTACCATTGCAAAATTTTGAGTCACTTTGAGCCTCATATGCACATTTTCTTGCTTATGCATCTGGCTATTATTTTAAGGCCTAAGAGGTGTTTTATGTTTCTAACAGCTTGCATTCAAAATATCTATGCACATTATAATGATAAAATGACATTCTGAATCATTATGTGAAGTTCCATATTGAGTAGTGTTCATTTCTGCATTTTGCATAAGTGTCAAATAGCAACATGATGCCTAGTTTGCATTCAAATATCTTGTACCTAGTAATGTTTCATGAATCACCACTTTGGGATTATTTAGTATAGATATTTGTGAACCCATTTTTCAATTTTTGAGTCATTTTGATATGTTTTGATCAGGTTTTGAGTTCCCCAAAGTTGGTTACTTATTTATGTCATGTTGATACAAATTGCCCTAAATTCTAGAAGGCCTTGTTTGATTGATTATAACTTTGAACCAATTGACCATACTAAGAAAATTCCTTTTGTATTAAATTTTAGAGGTCACACACTTGCTATACTCTAGATTTGAGCTTGTGTGAATCCATTTGATTAGTTTTCAAATGAGATTCTAAATGCAATTTATAACTTTTAACTGGTGTCATGAAATGTAGATGGGTTAGTAACCCTATTCAGGATATTGTAACTATGATTTTATAATAGATGAGTTCATATGGTTTATACAAATACATTCTACTCCAAAAATACTTCAAATGTGCTAGTTTGTGAACTTTGAAAAATTTGTTTGCACATTTTTCCAGGGCTATTCCATTTGCAAAAAACACTTTTCTACTATTATTTCTGGTCCTGCATTTCTAAGTAGCTCACTTTGCACACTTTCCAAATGTGTTATGCTATTAATCATGAGCCTAGATCATAGAATTACTTTCTCCTCGTGGTAGTGAACTAATTCCCCAGTTTTCAAGCCTTCAAGCATCTATTTGTCTAGTTTTTGAAGCTAAAACTAATTGTGTTTATGGTTTTTTAACATGTTTATTTGCAAATAGTTTTAATTGGGAAACTTTGAAAATCAATATCTTTTTACTAAATGGTTGTCATGTGACAAGATCTGACAGGATGTAAGAATGCAGAATAGAGTACTAGCACTTCAATTTTTAGAGCCCAATTATCTATTTGGGTTAGTTTTTAAAACCAACCTATAGGCTTTCCTATCAGCAAATATTAGTTTGTAGATAAGTGGTAAAAAAGTTTTAAATAATGTTTCGAGGATCAAATTTGAATTCTAATTAATACCAAGTATTTAGTGGATCAGTTAGAAAGATCAAGTGTTTCAATTCAAAAAAAAAAAGGTGAACCCACTTCGGGGCCAAGCTAATTCTATCTGATCATTGAGATTTGGAAAGGATGGAATGTGCTTTATTTTTAAGAGGTCAATATGGTTATGAGTATATAAAATTTTTTCTTTAGTTTTGAAGGAATTGTGATTCTTAAATGCATTACCAAATAAAAAATGAAATTGAGCTTGTCACAATAGTCCCAGGGTTCACACTTGTTTGAGAACTAATTCCAATATTGATCTTTCTAATGAAAGGAAAGTTTTAAATTCTTCACTTGAAGGAGTATGCGAGGAGAT
This sequence comes from Cupressus sempervirens, assembly GCA_028749045.1. Lineage (NCBI taxonomy): Eukaryota > Viridiplantae > Streptophyta > Pinopsida > Cupressales > Cupressaceae > Cupressus > Cupressus sempervirens. Next base: position 585,786,174 of record CM053783.1, on the reverse strand, counting down.
CTTCCATAATTAAGGGTTGAGTTATTCTAGAGCTCTCATCCAACTAATCAAATGGTAAAGTCATAAAATAAGGGAACTTAAGTAGCAGGATCAAACAATGATGGTGGAATGAAGTTTCTAAGGAAATAAGGAGTTGTTTTAGTTTTAAGGGTAGCATTTTTATAACTATTGGCATGCCATTAAATGCATACAGATTCCACACTTTTATCTTATGCATGTTCATCACAAGCAATTAATTGTTCCCTCACCAAACTGACAACTTCTTTTCCATAGGCTCTAGATTTAGAAGACCATGCCAAGAATAGAAGAAGATATTTTATTTGTAGAGAACATCCATGGTATAATGCAGATCAAACCTACAGGCATGTCAAAGAGGTGGTAACATGAAAGAGGAGGCACATTGGGTGAGGATTAGTTTGAAATGCATGAATATACCAAATAGTTCAACCATATTTCCCGATCCCACCAGCACTCCCATTACCACCACATTCATGTTTAAAAGGAGTTCTAGGGTAGAAAAGGAAAAATAAAGGGGTGTAGAGAAGATCATCATAGCATGAGGAAATATATAGAAGACCCATAGCAAATTACAAATGAAAAATAATCATGACATGGGGAGTAGATCACAGGAAGAGTGTAGATCCTCCACCAACATTAAAAGATGGAGGGAAAAACACAATAAATAGGTAAATGAGCTACTAACTCACCTCTTATATAGATAACTATGAGTTTAAAGGGTTCGGTTTAAATAGAGGTAGAGGTCCATGGCATAGTGCTTCATAACTTTTAGATCATGTAGCAATGTCCAATTTTTATGGTAGTAGTAGATGTGTTGGATCTATCCATGACACAAGGGAGTAGTCCATGGTGGTTGGTTTTCAGCACACCATAACCTTTGAATTCACAACAAGATCCCATGGCTAATGCATGGTGAAATATTGTTAGAAACCCAAAAGGATGATTATTCCATATCAACGAGCTGATATTTTTTCATGGTTTTATTAAGGATAGAGGCTCATATATTAAGATGTCTTAAAGGGCATGGGTCTTTTCAGACTTGTAGTACATCCATGGAGGGGCCCATCCAATCAATTGACATTCGAAGTCAAACAAAATTTTAACTTTCCAAATGCTGAGAAAGAACCATCGAGTGATCTTAAGAGGTAAAGTTGGGAGCTCCAATATTATGACAAGGTAAGGTCCTTCGATACTATGATGAGCTATGTGATCGGGGAAGTAAGGGTAAAGTGCTAAGTTAGCACGAAAAGCCCATTTTTATGATGTCATAAATCAAAATCTAGTGATGTGCAATGTTACAATGGGGTAGGATAAGAAGCAGGTTTTAGTAGAATTAAGATGCTACAAAATTGCCAAGAATCATAAGATTGGGGGAGATCAAAAATGATGTTGTGATAGTATGAGAAATTGAAGGAAATGGATGCATAAGGAGATGTGGAGTCTGCCTAGACAATCGACAAATGAGAATTTGGCACTTGGCATCCATCAGATCGAAGAGATAAGGGGAAAATGAAATATTTAAATTGAATTGCTCGTAAATGTGCATTCATTCAAAAAGTTCAAGATTCTAAATAAATTTAATGATTTTATATAGTTTATACTATATAATCATTTAATTTTTTTTATTTTTAACTCTATTCATAGCCTAGGTGCTAGAATTTCAAATGGACCTTAGAGGCATGATTTCTATCCAAAATGCACACCATAATATACTGTTGGAATTGGCAAGAGATGAATTTTCCATTTCTACAGTTGGTTTTAATATAAGTATTGACTATAAGTGGCTATAAGTAGATTTGTATTTTTAGGGAATCCTTAGTACAAAGGCAGATTTGATGTTTTTAGATGGAGTAATATCAAGATTAGATTAGATTTTGATGTGATCAAGTGCCCTAAGAAATTGTAAAGGTAAAATTGAATGTTTTAGAGGCAATTGGAAGCAATGATGTGTTTGCTGACAATATAGTTGAATTTCATGGAAAAAGTAGAACATGACAAACCAAGATTAGATTTGAAGCTCTGACACATATTATAATGTGTATCTAATATTTTCTTCAAAGGATATTATGCTGATCACTTTAAGGGGATATATCAGATATTCTATTACAACATTTATGGTTTTGATTATCGGTAGATGAAGAAGATCTATTTCAACAATATTAGGATGAAGATAATTTCAGCATGACAGATGTTAGAACCATATGAAAATTCTAGAAACTTCTCCTCTATAAATTCTTCTCTTTTGCTCATTGTACAGGTTCCAATTTTTATGACTAGGGAGACCACAAGGTTGGCTCCAATACTAGAGATGTGATACCATTTCTTCTCAATATTTCCTTTGTTATGGATAGCAACAATGTAGCTTTCTTCTGAGCATTAGCTAATAAAGTCATTCATTTTTTATTTTTTTAGTTTTGACATGCATATGATGTATTGGTTTCAAGAAATGAATATAGAGTTTTGTTGGAATTTTCATTTTGAAGATTATCTCCTTTCCTATGGGTTTTTTAGTTTTCTGTGATATATGCCCAAAGTGCATATAGTCCATTTGCAACTTGTGTTGAAATTGTATGTCATTGTATGTATTATTGTTGGGTCAAAAACTTGAGTAATTTTCTTGATATGCCACTGATAGAACTATAGGGATCATAGGGGGGATTGGATAAGCATCAACTTTGTTTGAAGATTGATGTCTATTTGCAAGTCAGATAGATAGATTAGATGTCTAGATATATGAGTATACTTCAGGTGTCCATGTGTATGTTAAGGTTTAGTTGATGCCCAATGGATAAGAGTATGGTTAGCTTAGAGGTTGCATGTTCTCTATTTTTGCATACCTAGGTTATGTTAAGATCCAAATTTTTAATCGAATATCAATTTACCTTTTTGTGTATTAAAGAACTAGAAGTGTTGGCCATTACTTATTTGCATCTACTTTCCCTTTGTTTATAATTAGCTACTATTATAAGGAAGTTTATTAGAAAATCATAGAAGAATATTGACCATTTCTATTCTAGGGAACAATCTTTGAAGAAAATATTATCAAGTTACTAAGATTAATCCCTAAGGTTTGCCCGCCTTGGCCCTAAAAAACCTAAAGTGAAGTGAGTCTTGATGACTGTATTAATCTTGGCCCACAACTAAGATTTAGCCTTGTTGAATATATGATTTAACTAATCCTTAGGCTTGTCCCTATCTTTTTCTTTCCTAGTATTAGGTTTAAACCCAACCGATATGTTCCTTACGGAAAGAACTCCAATAGATGGTAAGTTTTATTCTTGGCTCTTTCCTCCTAGAGCTTTGAACCAATTTATTCTTTAAAAAAATTTATATCATAATCAATTTAACATATGAATAAAATTTCATTAAATATCCAATGAATAATTATTTTTTCTCTATTGTTTTAGATAGGTTGGGTTTAGAAAAACACAACAAGACTTAAAAAACTTAGCAAAATGTTAGAAGCATCAACTAAATCAATTGTCTTTGATGTAGAAAATACCAACTACAATTTTCTTTGATTTGGAAAATACCAACTACTTAGAGAAGGGATTTTTTTATTGAACAAATAATCTAGAAAACCCATAAGCTGTATGTTATCCATTTTGTGGCTTAATCTTCAAACTATAATGGGGAAGTATTGTGATAGCTAAAACAAGGATTATCTACAACCCATAACTCTAGATAAAACATAAATAATTTCCATATTAACATGATAGATGTAAATCTATTTATAATGAGCTATTAATCGAGCCCTAGCTTGGCCCCTAGTAGAAAATGTTACAATGTACTATCCACACAAAAATCCTTTCTATTAAAACTATACTTCTAATTAACCTGTCGCATAATGATAAGGTTTGAAGCAAAACTATTATTGAAGCAAATAGTGGAAACCAAAACATCACATACCCTAGTTGAAGAAAAAGTAATATAGAATAAAAGAATGTGATTCTAAAAAACATAAATAAATTTGAAAAGAAAAAATGATGTTCCAATCAGGTAAATACAAGCTCTCTCATCAATGGATCCCCTTCATGATCTTCAACTATATGGTGATCTTTTACACAAGAATCCTTCTCCTTCTTATTATTTCTTTCTCATAGAAAAGTTGAGGTTTTTTCCTAGTACTCATCATTTAAATTGATAACATGTATGGAGTTAAAGACCCATTAAGCTTTGCAAAGATATGAAGAGACCAAAAAATAACTTTTTTGCCCTCCAAACATAAAGATGGATCCCTCAACTTCCAACATGAGAAATAGATGCATTTTGATAAGTTTGCTTCTCATTAGTTTTATTTCTTAAAATACTATAAGTGGTTTTCATTTTTTCTCATTTCTTTAAATGCATCCTAACCAAAATGGTGAGGGCTTTTGTATTTTACTCTCTTTGAAGTTGAGTTTGGTTTTATTGGAGTCATTTTCTTTTCAAAAGAAATTTGGTGTCAAAACACAAAAAGAAATGTTAATACTCATCTTTTTATTTTATTTTTATATTGTGTTTTAAATGAAATAATTATTAAATTTCAACACTCATAAAAAATTCCCCTTGGCAATATCTAAATAGATAAAAATGTGAAGAAGATTTGAGATATAGACTTTCCAATCAACTTGGAGCCCACTAATTATTTCTAAAGAATGAAAATTTGAATACAAGCATAATTAGATTTATTTATTTATTTCTATTCATCCCTACAGGCCCTATTTCCTTTTTATTTGCTAAATTTTGGATTCATATAAGGTGGATTTTCTTCTCATTAGATAAATTGTCTTGCAAGAAAAAAAATGTTGTGATTTGCTTTATATTTGATTGAAAGAAGACATTGTGAGAAGGAAATTAATCAAGCTATTCAAGCAATAACTTTGGTTTTGATTCTATTAATAGTAGTATTCCAAAAGGAATATTTACTTTTCCCCATGAAGAGAGGTATGCCTAGATGGGCACCTGGTAAGTCACCTTATTGGAAACTCAAAATCCTCACAATCCTTCGCTTGAGAACTTTCTTAATGTTCATAACATGGATATTAGATTTATGAGTGTTCACCTTTTGGCCAAAAACTAAAGGATAGAGTTCCAAGGTGTTCTTCATTTTCAAAGCATCTTATAAAGCATCTTTACCATAAATAAGAGCATCATCAACAAATAAAGTATGTTGGATGTTTACTGGAGTACCTAGTATCAAAATTCCTTGGCATAGTCCTAGGTTGCATTTGTATGATAAACATTAACTAAGAGTTTATGCCATCATAATAAATAAAAATGATATAGTGGGTCTCCTTGACATACTCTTGGCATAGCATTAAAAAAATTTAGCTAGAGTATCACTAATGAGAATGGAAAAATAAGCCCTAGATAGAAAAAAATGGATCCTCTTACACCATTTATCTTAAAAGATTAAAAAAAATTAGGAACATTGACAAGAAATAACCATTGGACTTTATTGAAACCTTTATTTAATTTTTTTGGGTGACTAGTTATTAGTGACTAATTATTTAATAGTTTATTTGATCATTTATTTAGTAGTTTTTATTTGGGTAACAAAATATTAGTGACTAACTATCATTTAGTAGTTTATTTTCTAATTTATTTAGTCACTTGACCATGTGATTTTACTAGATGAAAAAATTAGTCACTTATGTAGTTGCTCATAGTTGTAAATTACAAAGAAAGAGTGGAATGTGATCAGTTTTAGCCACTTGACTAAACATTTTAGTGCAATGACTAAGATTTTTAGTCACATTGTCACATATTTGCCAAAATTTACTAGTGGCAAGAATGTTATAGGAACTAAATGGGTATTCATAAATAAGATGAATGAATAAGGTGAAGTTGTGAGAAAAATATCTAGGCTAGTATGCAAAGATTATTCACAACAAGAAGTAATAGATTGTGAAGAAACATATGCCTCTATAGCTAGAATGGAAGCAGTGAGAATGCTTTTGGAAAATACAACAAGTAAGAAGTTTAAAGTGTATCAGATGGATGTCAAGTCAACTTTTCTAAATAGAGAACCTGAAGAAGAGGTCTATATTGAGCAACTTGAAGGAATCCCTTTGATTGAAGAAAATGACTTGGTATGCAAATTTAAAAAAACATTATATTGTCTAAAGAAAGTACCTAGGACTTAATATGCAAGATTGGATAAATATTTGGAAAAGCTTGGATTTTCTAGAAGTACGGCAGATGCTAACTTATATATGAAAGAAACTAAGAATGGTTTATTAGTCATTGTAATAGTTGTTGATGACATAATATTTGGAGGTAATAATTAAGCAAGTTTTAAGTTTGATGAAGAGATGGAGAATAAATTTGAGATGAGCATGATTGGTGAGATGAAGTTTTTCCTAGGTTTACAAATTGTGCAAAATACTGGTAATTTTCTTTCATTTCACAAGATAATTATTTGAAATACTTGTTGAAAATATTTGGTTTGGAAAGTTGTAAACTTATAAGTACACCAATAGAAACTAGACACGAGTTATCTAGCAAAGATGAGATTCCTCTAGTTGAGAGAAAAAAGTATAGATCAATAATTGGAGGTTTGCAATATCTAACTGACACCATACCTAATATAGAAAATGAAATTGGCATTGTAGCTAGATTTCAAGATGATATTTAAATATTCAAATATTTGAAGGGCACACCTAATTATGGATTATGGTATGATAGATCAAGTGATTTAACTTTATATACTTATACTCATGTAGATTGGGTAGGCAGTATGGATGATAGAAAAAGCACTAGTGGTGGAGCATTTTTTCTTGGAGAAAGATTGATTTCTTGGATGAGAAAGAAAAAAGATTGTATCTCATAGAGTACAACTAGAGTAGTATACATAGCAAAAATAAATAATTATAAGTAGATCATGTGGATTAAGTAGATGTTGAAGAAAATTGACATAGAGTTTTCATATCTTGTTATCATACATTGTGATAACACAAGTACAATGAGTATGACTAAGAATCTTGTATTGCATTCTAAGAATAAGCATATATATTAAGTATCATATTTTGGGAGATAAATTTGTAGAGAAAGAAATCAGATTGGACTATGTTAGTACAAAAGACCAGATTGTAGATATCTTTACAAAGCCTTTTCCTAAAGATACATTTGAGTACTTGAGAGATATGATTGGGGTTATGCCCCTACCTACTACTAGGTAGATGATGTAGAGATTGCATCAGTCCAGTGGTCTAGAGAAATATTATTTGACTAGACTAAATGTTGATGCTTCGTATATCAAAGAGTATATGAGATGAGAAGAGTCATCTAGGACTCTTGATAGTTGGTCTAGAATAGTGTCTTTGAACACTTAAGCTGATTGATGACTTGGATAAGATGATTGAAATAATGAAACTTTTTTCATTGATGTCAATGGGGGAGAGATGACATGAGAAAAACTTCCTTTTTATGAATGGGGGAGAGTATGAATAGTGGAACATCTTCTTACTAATATGGGGGAAATATTGATTAATAGGAGAGATAGTAAGATCTCTTATGTACAAGTCAATGGGGAGATATATTGAATGGAGAAAAGTTGAGATTTGTTTATGAGGATTATATGTGAACAATTAATTCTAATCATAAAGAAAGGGAGGTAGAACATAGTAGTGTTCTATAGGATTTTAAAATTGATTGATGAAGAGGACTTGAAAGATGAGAACAGTAGCAGTAGAGTATTATTTTGTTATTCTTGGAACTCAAATTTTTTCCAATTATGTTTCCATCAATGTCAAAGGGGGAAATTTTTAGCATGAATATTGATTTTATCCCTTTGGGGGAGTATCCTAAGAATTGGAGAGATTTTTAGGATGATTAACATGTTACATTCATGACTGTGTTTGTCATTGATGATAACATAGTATGGTTTTTGTGAAGACTAGCATAGTAATATATAGATATCAAGGTTGTGTGGACATATTAATGATATTTAGGTTAAGCATAATTAAGGATGTGTTCTATACTATATCTTGAAATTGTGGTTAAGTGCACATATAGAGAGTCAAAGACATCCAAAAGATATGCTTGATTTACAAAAGGTAGGACACAAACAGAGTACCTGATAAGGAGTTTTTAATGGTTGGACTATATCTCCTATTAGAGGTAGAATCTTAATGTGTGAATTTATATAGTGAAATCAAAAAGTATGATGGTGATGTTAGTGAGTGTACAAGGTTGCATGTGTGAAAAGTTGTAAAGACTATTAGCTAGTAGTATTGCGTAATTGTGAAATAATTAATCATCTTATTATGTTCCTTTAATACTTAATTGGGAAAGCCTCAAGGATGAATCAAGGAATTATTTTGATGAAAAGTTATAAAGGAAGGTTATTATCCTTTTGAATTGGATGTTGATGAAGTGTGAATTTTGCAAACAAGAGTAGAGTATTTGGTAAGTGAGAGTAAGGGATCCAATGGATTATTGGATGTGAAGTTGGCGATCTAGTATTGAGATCATAAGAAGAAAAATAAATTGGTTAATGGGATAGAGGAAGAGGAAGTACATGTAAAATTCATTTATAACAAGGAATATTTATATTAGTACATCATTTTTTGGGTACAATCCCTACTAGGGTTTTCCCTCTAATTGAGGGTTTCTCTAGTTAATATATCTAGTGTTATTGTGTATGAGTATCTTGTTATAGTTTCTTATTATATTTCTCATATGATTAAGGATTAATAAGGTTGATAATTATTATAATATTTGTATAACTAGTTCACACCCCCCCTCTAAGTTATATTGGTGGACTTGACATTATAAAAAATTGTTGTATAATGATATTAGAAAGTCCATAAAATGAGTCAATAGAATAAGTTTGAAAAGAGAAATATCATTGTGAAGCTTTTTCACAGAAAGTAAAAGAAAAAAACTTAACTAAAATCCTATTGTCATGAATATAGTCACTAGATAGAACTTGGAAAGACATAAGATGTATTAAGGAGAAGCATATAATCTTGTAAAGTAAATGAAGTAAAATAATGTCAAAATAAAAAGGAATACCCATATCATATGTAGGACCATTGAATTTAGTTTGAGTGAGTAAAGAAAGTTGTTGCAAAGAAGACACCATCTGAGAAAAATTAAGGATAGTAGAATCATTAAAAGGGATAGATGGAATAAGCATATTCAACACACTAGGAAAATTGTATGAATTAGTTGGAATAGAAGATACTATTGGTGGAACGTTGGAAACCATAGTAGAAGGATTATAATAAGTAAAAGGCACATTGTTAGATGAAGCTTGTGAAGTTGGAAATGAAATAGGTGGAACCCTCAGAGGAAAGGAAGGAATGGGAAGACCACTAAGAGGATTATAAATCTAAATAAAAGTATTCATAATAGGAGGGACATAAGTGACATGTTGGAATACTTTAGAATAATTGGGGGGGTGAATTAGCTATCCAAGATCTAGAAGTATAAATCATAATTTTCATAGCTTAGTGAACCCATAAAACATTTACACTCGTGCATGCATCCATAAGATTATGCAATCACTTAAAATTTGTAGGTTACTATCAAATCAACTTGCATAAATGTAAAACATGAATCATAACAAATTCATCAGCACATTTGACATAATTATTTACATGAAAACCCAATTTGGGAAAAACCACTAGTAACATGCTACTCTTTTCACTCTACTGAAGTGATGCCTTGTGAAAGGCTAACCCTATTAAAGGTCACAATACACACTATTAAATTTGACCCTGTTAAAGGATCTCAATGACACTATTAGGAGTGAGCCTTATTAGAGGACTTTGGACCATTCACTTGGAATGTCACCCGGTTAAAAGATTTACAAATGACTATTAGGTCAACCTTATTCCAAAGGATTTACCCTAGACTGATACAATTGTTAGAGAGTAACAATAAGGCTTTGATTTAATACAACTTATAACTTCATTTGAAAATTATAGATCACTATTCAATCCTCAATTATTCTTTGCCTTCATACTTTGGAGCTCTGATATCTTATTTACCCTTCAAGCATTCATCTCCTTAAGCCTTCTTGCTTAACATACTATTGTAGACTCTTCTCTTAGGTCACTTGGTGAAGAAAAACCCTTAGCTCCTTGTCTCCCTTAGGTTCTCACACATGAAAACCTTTCTTCATAACCAACCATCCCTATAAATAGGAAATTAAGATAATTTTCATTCATTCTCCATCATCTAATTTAGGGTTGGATGGATTAGGTAGGATACAATGTATCTACCCCATATCTCATATCTCTTCTAGAAACTTCTCCTAGAATCCACTTTGAATTTGCCTAAAAATGGTTACCTTAAATTATGTGATACCAGCTCATCAACATTATCTTCCACCTAGTTTGCACAATCTAAGAAAAAAAACTTGTCAGCTCAAATTCATTGAATCCATGATCTTTTAAATAATGTAGTAGCTTAGAATTATCAAGCTTCTGATGCTCAACACATACTATGTTGCTTGACATCCACTGTGAAATTACTTGGCATGAACTAAAGTTTATTGGTGCTTAGCATCAACTAAACTTTACTTAGCATCCACTATTCTACTTGGAATACACTAGAATAAGCATTTACTTGACTCCAACTAATTTTTTGCTCAGCTTTCTCTATCTTTGCTTGACACCTACTATCCACTCGATCATGCTTGGTAGACAAACTTTGTGTAACTTATTCTTCTAAACTTTCTTAGTGTAACCAACCTTTGTAACCTTAAGTAGACTACCAATACATCATGTCATCATTGTCTTAATTGAAACTTGTGCTTCATTACATAATCAAAACTCAAACTTTTCTTTAGGTGCTATTGTTACATCTTTTAATTAAATCCTCTTCATCAATCAAATAAGTGATAGTACTTGAATATTATAAGTAGTTACCTTACCAAAAAATAGCAGGTTTGACATTAGTGACAAAATAATGATTGAAACACATAATATTCTTCAACAATCTCCCTCTTTCAATAATCTCTTCCAACAATGATATTTTCAATCTATTTTCAAAAGTTTCCTCTTTGGCATTGATGAAAAACCAAACTAATCAACCAAATCAACCAAATGGTAAACACTTTTGTTCAACCAAATTGACTAGGTTAAAATAGTGAGACATACTAAAAAGAAAATAATTCATTGTATTGAAATCTCTCCCTCTATCAACAACTTCCATCTTCTGATTAGGTTACAGAATTCTTTCTTATAGCTCTCGCTTACTATACCTCCCTCTGACTATGTAAATATTAGGATTTCTCTTTCTATTCTCTCCTAATCAACAACTTTCTCCTTTAGTAATTATCTTCCTCTAAGGATTAGTAAAACTCTTCCCCTTTGACAACAATTTCATGATATAATTTTTCTTGATCAGTAAAACTCTCTCTCGGCATTTATATTGGCTTGATTTGATCAACAAATTATCTCCCTCTTTGACAACAATGCCAAAGACTTTTCATCTTTAAAATGATAGCTATAAACTTTTTAATTTCTTTAGTTTTCTCCCTTTATCACCTTACTTGTGACTGATTTGAAGTTTTAGCTCTTTGATTACTTTAGGTAGCTCTTAAAATAAGATCCATTGCATCAATATATAACACATGAACATCAACTTTTTTGATGTAGGGAACTCTTCTTGTTACTTAGATAGCCTTTGATAGGGGTATCACCCCTAGTTTACCCCTTAGATACTCATGAGAATCCTTAGGTAATGCTTTTGTGAAGATATTGATAATTTGTTCCTTTGTGTTGACATAGTCCATCTTTGTCTCTTTATCTTGAACTAACTCTCTCGAGTAATGATACTTGATTGGAATGTGTTTAGTTTTTGTGTGCATCACTAGATTGTTTGATATATTGATAGCACTAGTATTATCACAATAAAGTATCACTGGGTCTGTGATCTCTTCCTTCATACCTTTGAGTAGTTGTTTGATCCATATAATCTTTGTGCAATTTACAATAGCAGCAACATATTCAGCTATAATAGTAGATTGTGAAGTGCAATTTGGCTTCTTGCTAGTCCATGTAACTAGTCTCTTTCCTTAGAAAAATGCTTCTCCACTATTGCTCTTTCTATCATCAATATTTCTAGCCCAATCAGTATTAATGTAGGTTCTTAATTCAAAATTTTCATTCTTCTTATAGTATAGACCAAACTCTTCTATTCCTTTTAGATATCTCATTATTCTCTTCGCAACCATTAAATAGTTATCTTTGGGATTAGTGGAGAATCTTGCAACTATCCCTTCAAATAATGCAATATTAAGTCTACTATGTACTACATATTGCAATTTTCCAATCATAGACCTGTACAATGTTTTATTTACCTCAGCTGAATCATCATTCTTTGACAACTTATATCCTATCACCATAGGTGTACTTACTAGATGTGAATCCTCCAATCCAAAAAAAATCAATATTTTCTTAACATATTTTGACTAAGTGATGTATATACCATATTTCATCTAATATACTTGCAAACCCACAAAAAATTTGATCTCTCCAAACATAGACATTTCAAATTCTTACTTCATTTGATTTGCAAAATCCTTACATAAAGCATCTTGTCCTCCAAATATGATATCATCAACAAATATTTCATATAAAAAAATACCTTTTCCTTTCTCTATCTTCATGTATATATTGTTTTTATCATTATTCCTTTCAAATCCAATCTTTACAAGATAATTATGAAGTCTCTCATGCTATGTTCTTGGTGTTTGTTTTAAACCATATAGAGCCTTGTGCAATCTACATACCATGTTCTTATTATTAACATCAACAAAACCTTCTAGCTATTCTATGTAAACTTTTTCTTCTAATATACCATTTAAAAAATGTAGATTTAATATCCATTTGATAGACTTTGAAACCTTTGTATGTAGAATAAGAAAGTAAAGTTCTTACTCCTTCCAATCTAGAACAAGGGGCAAATGTCTCTCCATAGTCAATTCCTTCTTCTTGTGCATATCCCTTAAAAACTATTCTTGCTTTGTTCCTTGTGACTACACCATTTTCATCCAGCTTGTTTCTAAATACCCACTTGGTGCCAATCACATTTTTATCTTCTGGTCTAGGAACTAGACTCCATGTTTTGTTCTTCTCTATTTGTTCAATCTCTTCTTCCATGGCTTTATGCCAGTCATCATCTTCTAAGGCATCTCTCACTATTTTTGGTTCCTTCATGCTCAATAAACATGTATCACTTCTCAATCTATTTCTTATCATTGGTCTAGTATCTTTATCTCCAATTATTTAAACAACAAGTTTATGTCTTTTGACATGTTTAGACAATATTGGTTCAGTTCTTGTTTCTCCATTTTGTATTTCAAATTTTGAATCACTATGTATATCTCTATTAGGTAGCTCAAAATTTCTTTCATGTTCACTAATCTTAGAATTATAATGTGCATCCACTTCATTCTTTAACTCAGCATCTAAATGTTGCTTGGTTCCTAAATGCAACTTGACATTCATAGGGTGTGACTTGACAGTCACTGAAACTTGCTATTGATTTGTAACTTGATTTGTCGCATCTTCTTTAATAGGGATACCTTCATAAAAGTATACAAATGATTTGTATTCTTCTAGTTCTTTCAAAGGTTTAGCCTCATAAATTTTTTTATATTCATCAAAGTTTACATTTTCACTTTCCACAATTTTGTTAGTGTTAGTGTTTAAACACTTATAAGCTTTACTTCTTGTGGAGTATCCTAGGAATATACCTTCTTCACTTTGTGCATCAAGTTTACCATTCCTAGTATATTTAAGAATGTAGCATTTACTTCCAAATAGCTTAAGTATTTTATATTGGGTGAGTATCCATACCATAGTTCAAAAGGCATTGAATGAGTAACTTTCTTGATTTGCACATAGTTCAAGGTATAGACAACTATACCTATAGATTCTCTCTAGCATTTCAAAGCAACATTCTTCTCTATCATGAGTGTTCTAGCATAGTCTATTATAGATCTATTTCTCCTTTTGGCTATTCCATTTTGTGGAGGTGTTCTAGGAGCACATGTCTATCTTTTGATTCTTGTGTCATTATAGAACATCTCAAACTCATTTGATGTAAACTCTCATCCTCTGTCAGATCTCAAACACTTCAAACTTTTACTTGTTTCCTTTTCAACTCTTGCTAAGTACCACTTAGAAATTTGGAAAGCATCAGATTTTTGTTTAAAAAATGTAACTGTCATCATCCTAGAATAGTCATCAACAAATAATATAATGTACTTATCTCCTTTGTAGCTTTTCACATCAATTGGTCCACACAAGTCAGTATGAACAATCTATAGTATTCCTTTAGAGGTATAAGTTTTACTTTTAAAACTTAACTTTGTCATTTTTCCTAACTAACATTGTTTGCACATTACATTATCAGGCTTCTTCATGTTACTGATACTAACCAACGTATCCAAGTTAACATGGCATAGCCTCTTGTGCCATAGCCATACATCATCAAATATTACAATAAGACAAGTAGCATCCTTTTTATCAAGATAGAATATATTACTTCTAGTTTGATCACCCTCTCCAATTAGTTTCCCATTTGTGTCATATATCTTATTAATATTGTTTTCAAACTCAACCTTACATCCCAAATTATTTGGTTGTGACAAAATAAAAAAATTATAGTTAAGTCCTTCAACATAGTAAGCATTTTCACATAAAATCTTATCTATGAGTTTGATAGAACCTTTTCCTTTTATCAAATATGGTGTGTCATTACCAAATGTTACACTATTTCCATCATAACAATTCAGGGTAATGAACTTACTTTTGTCTCCAATCATGTGATGTGAACATCCACTATCAATGATCCATCTATCATTATTGTTCACACAAGTCACAAGTGCAGTTGCCTCATCTTCATTAGATTCATCCTTCATTGCAAAATACACCTCCTCATAATCATATTCATCAAATTCATCTATTTCTTTCCTCTTCAGTAGTGTAGCAAGACTTCTCACCTTTGTCTTTGTAATATTTGTTGACAATTGGCTAATAATGATATGTAATTATTTTCATTTTAGAAATAAAGATACTTAGTGTTTGGTTATCAAAAAATTGTCTAAGTATAGAATTTGGTTTACATCAGTGTATTGTTTTGTTTTATAATATGTTGCAGATGTTATATTATGACAAGAGAAATTACAAGGAGATAGTATACATGTTGGTGATGATGTGTATAACCTCAAAAGGTTATAAAAACTATATAGAATAGAGTTAATCATGTTTTTATGAAGAAAGATAGAGAAATTGAAGGAAAGAAATGTTTTGGTTGTGAAACAATTACTTGTTCAATTAGGGCCGACATCCTAGATTTTTACTCTAACTTGGAAAAGTGAATTGTGGTCTTCGCCGACCTAGGAGTATTTTATGTAAAGATATGGTATTTATGTAAAGGACCTTTTGAGATAAGAAGTGTGTGAGCATGTGTGCTATTGTGTATCAAGTGTCTAAACTTGAGAGCAAACTTTGTGAAAGAAATATATGTGAAGTTTCGTATGAACTATCTAGTGATTTGAGATCAAGCTAAAGATTAGAGACTAGTGAAGGAAGGAAAATAATAGTAGATTACTTAATTGAGTAGTGAGCTCTTCATATAGTTGAAATTGCATTTTTGGACAGTGGGCTCATCTTTCATACATTACACTACAACTCCTAATAGGGTTGGAATCTCCTAACAGGGATTCAAAGTCTCCTAATAGGGATTGTTATACTAAAATTTTTCATTGAGTCCTAATAGGGTCCATCCTCTAACAAGGAACATATATATCAGTATATTATCTAGTGGGTATCATTCCCACTAGGGTTTTCCCTTGGCCAAGGATTCCCTACTTAACAAAATATGGTGTCATGAGTTATCTCTGTGCATTTTTATTATTATTATTCAGCATTACTTTATTGCTTTGTTATGCATGGTTTAAAGTAAGTAATAATATCCAGTTGACGACTAAAGTTTGTAGATTAATAATATCCAGTTGGCAACTAAAGTTTGTAGATTATTGATTAAACCCCCTTCTCAGTAATCCCTATTGCTAAAAATTGGTATTAGAGCATAGTTACTTTGAAGAGGCTTAATAGCTTAAGTAAGATCCCTATGGATATGGAAAAGTTGATGAAGAACCTTGAAGAAGCTCTTGAACAAATTGATCTCCTTATTGAAGAAAGAGAAAAGCTAAAGGATAGGTATGAAGACTCCAAAGTATACATTGGTTAGTTGACAGAAAAAATTGAACATTTGACATCCAAACGTGAATCTACTAAATATGGAACTACTGATGATGACTATTTAAAGTTGAAGACATAGTACAAAATCTTGAAGCGTGAATTGAAGATTACAAATCAGAAGTTGACTTTGAGAAATGATCCTAGCAAAATTGAATCTAATTTAAAGATTGAAAATGTAGATCTGAGAGCAAGTCTAGTAAAGAAAATATCTAAGTTTGAGATATTGAAAGAAGATCATGAAGAACTCCTTAAGTACAATACTATTGTGAAAGGTGAATTGACATAATGCAAATAGTAGCTTGAGAAACTTTATTCTAGTAGAGAAAAGCTCGATAATCTTATGTCTATACAGAGATGACCTTATAACAAGTTTGGTCTTTGTTATTTAATTAACATGTCTACAAAGAAACCTAAGATTATATTAGATCCAAAAAAAAAAAGACAAATTTGATGATAAGATTGAATCTAGTCAATCTTCTAAGAAACCTAAAGAAGTTGAGAAAAACAAGGAAGTTGAAATCTTGGATGAACCAAAGCAAGTGGAGATTCCCAAGGAAACTAGGTATAAATTTAGAGGTAAGTGCTTTTTATGTAATTAAATAGGTCATATGAGAAGAGATTGTACTAATAAGTCATTTAATCATGTTGAGGAATTTTATTGTCACAATTATCATGGTATGGGTCATAATGCAATTGATTGTAGGAAACCTAAGTATGATAATGATAGAAGAAATAGTAGAATGTCTAGAAGTACTAACCCTACAAATAGAAGAAGATCTAATGAAAGGACATCGAGAGAAAGAAGATCTTATGATGATAGAAGACAAATTGTGTGTTATGAGTGTAAAAAATTAGGACACATTGCTCAAAGTTGGCATGCACTTGATGATCAGTAGAATCCTAGAAGTAGAGTACCTATATGTTAGTTATGCAATAACTTTAGACACACAATGAAGTACTGCAAAATGGAAAGAAACTTCAAATATAGAAGGAAAAATGGAAGAAACTTTGGGAATAGAAGGAATGATGAGAGAAACTCCAAAAAATGATTGAAGCAACTAGGAAAGGAACTCTGAAATTGGCAAAAGCAATGAAGAACAAAGAAACATTATGAGTGAGCTTTGAGAAGAACTTAATTAAGAATTTGTAAAAGGAACATATATCTCAAAAGAAAAGTTAGATGATGATGAGATAGAAAGATCAAAGTCAATTGTTGAGTTTAATTCAATTAAGTTGAATTAAGCTTGTTTACAACATCAACATTTGAGAACTTCATGCAAAGACTGAATTAGAGGTAGCAAAGTTGGGAAATGGTGTATCTAGTTGTGTTTAGATGGTATCTAAGCTCACTTGTGATTTGGAGCTCATCTAAATAAGTTATGATGAATTTCAAAGTTACTAGTATTACAATAAAGGGTAACTCTGTAACAAAAGATGAAAAAAAGTTTTTGCAAAAAAATTCATGATGCAAAGTTTTGAGGATGTTTGTCATGATGAAAGGAATCTATAGTAAACCTTAGATGGCATTTAAAGATCAGATAGATGACTCTAGATAATTATCTGATTGCAGAATACAAATAAAACCTATTTCATATTTACGAAGTATGCAATTAATGCAGTTTCAAGTTGATACATAAATGGAGTACATAATTGATTTTACTTCATTGCAAACATATTCAAAGTGAAAGATGATTCTAAAAGTGACTTTTCAGAGTGATTTAGAAGCAAACCCTATTTTTTAAAAAAAAGATATTTTATCATTTTCCACAAAACTTGTTTGGTAAAAGATATTGTTGATAAGAATTATGGATATGCCAATTGTTCGCAATGTTGAAAATGAAGATAGACCTAAGTTTAAGGTAGTTTCTATAAAACCTAGTGATGGAAACTGTAATTCTGCATTGTTTATCACCCAAAAAATGTAGTCTATTTGGAAGATGTAGGAAACTATTTGAACTAGCCATTTGAGTCAATTGGTAGTGAATACAAGAATAAGGATATGGAATTTGTCTTTAACCACGACATGATAGTTAAGGCTAGATTTGAACATTTGAGTGAATTGGACTTGTTTAAGGATGACTTTTGCCATGAACTAGATAAAAACAAATGGACTCAAATTATATTGAGTAGGATACATAATGGAAAGTTATGGATGCAAGATAATGTAGTATACATTTCTACCAACCTTATACATAAGGGAACTAGTCTTAGGAAACAAGGTAGTGTACCCATAGGAGAAAAACTAGTTAAGAAGAAAGTAAAAAACTACACTAAGGTAGTTTACAATGGGAAGGCTATGGTAATCAGCTCCATCAAGTAGGATGATGTGAGATTTCTTAGTAGAATAATAGCTTATTCAATTTGTGCAAGTTCAAAAATAGATGAAATTTTAGGGGGATTTATATATGTAGCTTACAAGATTTGTGTTGAGAAAGAACAAGTGAATTTGAGTGAAATTCTAAGAATGCAACTCTTGGAAAACCTTGAAAAGATTAAGAGGGAAAAAAATGGTGTGTTTAGATTCTAGTCATTGATAAATCACATATTCTTTCATGTAGTGAAGAGATTCCCCTACTTGTCAGTAATAGATATAATGAGTAGTGATAGATGCACTTGTGCAATTTTTAAAATAAATGAACTTTCAATGGGATTTATATATTTAGCTTACAAGATTTGTGTTGAGAAAGAACAAGTGAATTTGAGTGAAATTCTGAGAATGTAACTCTTGAAAAACCTTGAAAAGATTAAGAGGACAAAGAAAGGTGTATTTAGATTCTAGTCATTGATAAATCACATATTCTTTCATGTAGTGAAGAGATTCCCCTATTTGTTAGTAACAAATATAATGAGTAGCAATAGATGCACTATGGAGAAGATATCAGAGGTATGCAGAAGACACCTTGTAGGCAAGGTATTGGATAGTGGTAATCTGATTATGAGAACATTCCAAAATGAGATGAAATAGAGATTTAGGATTTCACTTGCAATTGTGGATAGGTTCAAGGAAGACATATGTATTTTAGTTGATACTGACTATATATACATTCAAGCAATAGAACCTCAGAAAAAAAAATTGTATCCTTTGAACTATGAGATGAGTGATGATGTTATAGTTAGCTACATTGATCTATTATTGAATTTTGAGAAAGATAAGGCATAATACAGATTTGGCATATATGATGAGATCACATAACATTCTCATCAAACAACCTTGGAAAAGGATTTTCACAATAAAGTTGAGTCAATAATGAAGAAGGCATTGTCTAAGGCTAGAATAATGAAAAATGAATCTTAGGCCATGAGACAGACATTGAAACAAGGTGTATTGAATATTCAACCCTTATCAATTTTAGTTGCAGTGATAACCTTGGGATAGAGTATACCATATGTAGTAGTATTTGATGTTCAACCTAGTGAACATAAGATGCAATTAGAAAGATTAGCTAAAATAGTGCCTACAAAGACTAAGAGAGTCAAACAGATGGCTTCAAGACCTAGCAAGAAGTAGTAAGCATTGTTGACAATTGAATCTAGCAGTGATGAAGAGATTGAGGAATAGGAAATAAAGCAAGTTAAAAGGGTGACTCCACCTAAATAAGCAATAGGAAAAGATCAACAACCATGGAAGCCAAAGATTGAGAAGATTATCACAATGATTGCTAATGAGGGAAACTTTTTTTAGATGAATAAGTATTATGATCTTTATAATAATTTCAAGGAGGATCAAATTGATATCTCTACTATAAGACATATCATTGTGAATGATTTAAGTATGAAGGATATAAAAGGAGTAGTGAATCAAAAGGTCAATGAGAGACTCATAGAGAAGAAGAATCCAACAAGGGAAGAAGACCTTGAACTTTGAAAGTCTATGCTTAGTACAATCTACAAGACTGGTGATGAAGATGAGATTAAGAGATTGCTGAATAAGCTTGCACCATACTTGAGGAACAAGTTAACACCATTCTTATTTATGGTTGGTGAGAAGGATAGGTTGAATAAGAAAACAACAACCATTACTTAGATGTTGTCAAAATCCAAAACAACAACTCCTCTAGCTCCTAGAGCTATAGAAGTATCAGTTAGTGGTGATACTATAAAGATTGATCAAACCAATGTTACAATCAACATTGATGATACCGATCCATTTGGTGGTTCCAAACCAAATGCACCTAATACTAAAGATGTTGAAGATAAGTTGAAACAAACTGAGATAGAGAAAAGGCTGATAGAAATTGAAAAGAAGAAGATAGAGGAAGCCAAGCAATAATTTCTTGAGGATAAAATGAAAAGAAAGGAAGAAGAAGATAATACGAGAATTGCAAAAGAAGAAAGGAAAAGGAAAATAGAAGAGGAAGTGAGGAAAGCTAAGGAAGCAATAAAGAAATAGAGGGAGGATGAAATTAAACCATCTAGTTCATCTACTTTACTCTCTCTTTCAAGTTTGGGCATTGATGATGATGATCGGAAAGATCTAATTTCATCCTTATCCAAAATTTTATAGAAAAATAAGATAGTTAATTGTTTGTAGAGGTCATTGATGGAAGTAAGTGATATATTGCATAGTACCTTAATAATGTAGCACACTGAGTCAGATCTAGAATTGAGAGCATAAATAGTGCTAAAGTATTTTGATGAAGAGTTTACAATTTTTTTGAGTGTTGTAGAGGAAAAAGCTCAAATTCCCATGATGTTAGCTTGTTTAGCACCATCTTCCAAAATATTAAGAATGACTTAGTCAACCTTGATACATGCATAAAAGAACTTCAGAAATGTCAGCATGAAGGGAATGTCTTGTATACTAAGTGTACCTTACCATACAAATTGACTAAGGATTTGGATAGCCAGATAGAGGCCAAGATAAATGAAATTGGAGCTTCATCCAGCCTAATCTAGCACCCATCAAGTAAAGCTAATGATATTAATAGTCAAGTTGCTAGTGTTCAAAATGAGATTAGGAAACTAGAACTTCAAAAAGAGCAAATATTGAAGAGAACATCTAATTTCAGAGAATCCATTTCTTTGAAGTTATCATTTATTAAAAAGAAACTAGAAGAATGTGTCAAGGCCAAAAACATATATACAAACTTTTTGTATTTAGATCTAAATGTAGTTGAGATTGCATCATATGCATTATGTGCAATTCTCACATTAGCAGAGTCTATCAAAGAAACATGGAACAAAGGTATGGATAGTTTGAAGGCTATTTTTGATGATTGTATAAAGATTATTTCAGCATAAAGGCAAGAAAAATAGTTTTGACAGTTTTGGATAGAATCTTGACATTTTGAGACCTTTTTCATTGATGTCAAAGGGGGAGAGATTCATGTGAAAATTATATACATGTCATTGTTGGGAGAGATACATGTGTAGTATGAAGTATATTGTAAGGGGGGGAATATATGTGTAAAGTTGTAATAGATGTAAAGTGTTATTTAGATTGTTTTTGTCACTTAGCCAATTTTCCCTATTTTGTTGCCATCAATGCAAAAGGGGGAGTTCTTGACAATTGGCTAATAGTGATATGTAATTGTTGTCATTAATGGCAACACATGATGTATAAAATTTGGTTTACATTAGTGTATTGTATTGTTTATAACATGTTGTAGATGTCATATTATGACAAGAAAACTTACATGGAGATAGTATACATGTTGGTGATGATGTGTATAACCTTGGAAGTTTGTATGAATTGTAAAAAATAGAGTTAATCATGTTTTGATGAAGCAAGGCAGTGGAATTGAAAGAAAGAATTGTTTTGGTTGCATAATAATTACTTGTCTAATTAGGGCCAACATCCTAGATGTTTACTCTAACTTGGAAAAGTGAATTTTGGCCTTAGCCAACCTAGCAATATTTTATGTAAAGGCATGTTATTTATGCAAAAGACTTTTTGTGATAAGAAGTGTGTGAGCATATGTGCTATTGTGTATCGAGTGTGTAAACTTGAGAGTGAACTTTGTGAAAGAAACATATGCAAAGTTTTGTATGAACTATCTGGTGACCTAAGATTAAGCTAAAGATCAAAGAATAATGAAGGAAAATAATATTAGATTACCTAATTGAGTGGTAAGCTCTTCATGTAGTTGAAATTGCATTTTTGGGTAATGGGTTCATCTTACATACATTACACTACAACTCCTAATGGGGTTGGAATCTCATAACAATGATTCAAAGTCTCCTAACAGGAACTATTATACTAAATTTTCTTATTGACTCCTAATAGGGTCCATCCTCTAACAAGGAATATATATATTAGTATGTTATCTAGTGAGTATCATCCCCACTAGGGTTTTCCTAGTTAACAAAATATGGTGTCATGAGTTATCTTTGTACATTGTTATTACTATTTAGTATTACTTTGTTGCTTTTTTACTCATGGTTTAAAGTAAGTAATAATATCCATTTTGCAACTAAAGTTTGTAAATTACTGATTCACCCCCCCCCCCCCCCCCCCCCCCCCCCCCCCAAGTAATCCATATTTCTAAAAATCTTTATTGTCTTCATCTCTTCTACTTTTGTGCTTGTCACCACCTTTATAATCAATGGGTAACTTACCTTTGAAATTTCCTTTACCTTCATGGAATCTTCTTACCAATAGTGCTTCAAGTTGTTTGACATCCTCCTCATCTGTACCACTATTACTAGACACATACTTCTTCTTCTTCTCATCAGCTTCCTTTAATGATACCTTAGCTTTGAAAATAGATTCAATCTTTTTAGGTTTGTAATTATGAAAGTTAGATAACTCAAAAGTAGTGAATCTACCTACCAGACCTTCAAGTAATAGCTTATTCCCTAGAATACATCTCAGTTCTTGAATTGCAAAAACTTTAATAGCATATATAGGTAATAATGTCCTTAAAATTTTGCTTCATATAGTATCATCATCTATATTACTAGTAGCTCCTTGTATTTCATTAACAACTTCTTTTATCCTTTCAACATGTTGAGCAATATTCTCACCTTCTTCCATTCTCATATCATCAAACTTACCTATGAGACTTTTGGATTTGGCTCTTAGAACACTTGCATCTCCTCCATAGATAGTGGTTAGGACATCCCACATTTTCTTTGGACTATCAAGACCTTTGATATCATCAAATTTGGCATAACTTAGGGTAGAGGCAATCTCCAACATTACTTGGTTGTATTCTTTATTCTTCTTCATATCTTCAGTAGTTGGGGCACCAACATGATCAACATGTTCCACAAAAATGGTAAATTATGCATGATATCTAAGTCCTCCAAGGTATAGCTTCATCAAACATTTCCATGTAGGAAAGTTATCTCTACTAAGCTTGGGTACTTCTATTTGACATCTCGATCTTTGTGCTTCTAGTACCTTTAAACTAGTCCTCTTAAGTAGATAGCTCTAATACCAATTGTTGGAATAATTTTTGAATAACTAAGAGGGGGGGATGAATCAATTATCCAAGGTCTAGATGCACAAATAAAATTTTCACAACTTAGTGAACCCATAAAACATTTATACTCATACATGCATCCATAAGATTATGCAATCACTTAAAATTTGTAGGTTACTATCAAATCAGCTTGCAAAAATGTAAAGCATGAAACATAATAGATTCATCAACACATTTGACTCAATGATTTATGTGCAAACCCAATTTGTGAAAAACCACCAGTAACATGCTACTCTTTTTACTCTTCTAAAGTGATGCCCTATAAAATGCCAACCCTATTAAAGGTTACAATACACATTGTTAAATGTGACCCTGTTAAAGGAATTCAATCACCATATTAGGAGTGAGCCTTGTTAGAGGACTTTAGACCATTCGCTTGGGATATAATCTAGTTAAAGGATTTACAATTGATAGTTAGATCAACCTTAATCCATAGAATTTACCCTAGATCGATAAAATTGTTAGAGAGTAATAGTAAGGCTTTGATCTAATACAACTTACAACTTCATTTGTATATTATAGATCATTTTTTAGTGCTTGATTCTATTTGGCCTTCATACATTGCAACTTTGATAGCTTGTTCATCCTTCAAGCATTCATCCCCTTAAGCCTTCTTTCTTAACATGTCATTGGAGACTTTTCTTTTAGGTCACTTGATGAAGCAAAACCCTTAACTCCTTGTCTCCCTTAGGTTCTCACACATGAAAACCTTTCTTCATGATTATCCATCCCTATAAATAGGAAATTAAGACATTGTTCCACTCATTCTCCATCATCTAATTTACAATTTTGATGGATTAGGTAGGCTGCAATGTATCTACCCCATATCTCATATCTCTTCTAGAAACTTCTCCTAAAATCCACTTTGAATTTTCCTAAAAATGGTTTACCTTGAATTTTGTGGCACCATTTCATCAACCTTATATTTCACTTGGTTCACACAATCCAAGAAAATAAACTTGTCATCTCAGATTCATCAAATATATGATCTTTTAAATAATGCAATAGCTTAGCATTATCAAACTTCTAATGCTCAGTGCATATTGTGTTGCTTGACATCCACTATGAAATTACTTGACATGAACTAAAATTTACTCACCATCCATTGTTCTACTTGGCATACACTAGAATAAGCATTTACTTGGCTCCAACTAATTCTCTACTTGGCTTGCTTTATCTTTTCTTGGCACCTACTATCCACTCGGTCAAGCTTGGAAGACAAACTTTGTGTAACTTATTCTTCTAAACTTTCTTAGTGTAACTAGCTTTTGTAACCTTAAGTAGATTACCAATACATCATGTCATCACTATCTTAAATAAATCTTGTGCTTCATTACATAATCATAACTCAACCTTTCCTCTAGGTACTATTGTTACATCTTTTGATCAAATCCTCTTCATCTATCAAATAAGTGATAGTACTTGAATCTTATAAGTAATTTTCTTACCACCAAACAACAAGTTTGACATCAGTGACAAAACAATGATTGAAACACATAGTCTTCTTCAACAATCTCCATCTTTCAATAATCTCTCTCATCAATGATCTTTTCAATCTATTTTCAACATGGCAATGCTAGAGATAGGCACCTAGGGTAAAAAAATGGGCTCAAGGGTAGAAATAGGAGGAGGCACCTCTTCTTCAGCAAAAACATCAGTCAATGGCTTAACATGAGTATGGACAAGGTGTGTAAAATGTCACAAAATACTAATATTGTGTTTATTATTATAGGTCACTTTTTTAAGAGCACCAAAAGAGGCTATAGTTTCGGTGTTGTTATTTTCTTGTATAAGGAAATCATGCATTTTATCAATCTCAATGGAAATCTTATCAAGTTGTTTAGGAGGAAATCTTAAAGCCTCATCCTCATAATGAGATGAGTGAGAAAATTCATTCTCCATAGTAGGAATAGGATCATGTGAAACCATAGGATCGCCTAAGTTAGAAAGGTAGGGAGAAGAGGAATCAACATAAAAAAGAGTCATGAGTATATGACTTATCCTAACAGGAATGTTATAACTAGGAATAAAATTACTAAAGCATATACAACAAAAAAATGAAAGAAGATACTAAGGTATTTAACCTTATAATACAAACTATAAAGCATGCAAGAAATAAAAGATAATACTAAATGAAAGATCTAAATCTAATTTAGAAGTGGAAATATCGATAGTCAAGTTCACTAATAAATGTCTAGTAGGGAGTGTGACTCAAGGATACAAACCCAAATTTCATCACATAAAATACTTACATATACAAGTGTATCATATAGAAAGAGGTAAATAAGGAAAAGAACTGATTTTGTAAGACTGGTCTAGAAAGATTAGTGCTAACCAAATAGAATAAGGAGTAGTGATGAAAATTATATCTAGAAAGAATAGGGGGAAAATATCTAAAATCCTTTAAGAATCTACAATGTGTGTATATGCCAAATGTAGATGTGTTGAATTGTTAGAGAAGGGAATTGGAACTCACCTTTGAAGTATGCTTTATGCTTGATGTAATAATCAGGACATGAGGAAATCTTTAGATCTAGGCCCTAAATTGTATGAAAGACAAAACCCAAATATCTGTAGGTGACCTATCAGGGGAAATTGGTCCATCAATGATGAATTGGTGCATCAAGAGTGCAGTGCAACCTTGATTGACTTTTTCTAATGATAATTCTAATTTTGAAGTTTCAAAGAAAGCCAAAAAGGGTACTCAAATCTATAACCTTCTTGTTTATGTGATATCCACAACCTACCAAGAAAAAGGGGTTTTTTTTGTTGATGGGGAATTTCCTTAGTTAAATTATAGTATAGGAATTATCCTTGAACTAAAATAATTGAAATAGCATGAATATAAAGAAAATGTACAAATTCACCTTACAATAATAGGATCTCTTGAATCAAATATAATGTGCTTGTTTTTACCAATGGTTTTGAACAAAGAATATGGAGATGAATGGATGTAAAATATGCACCAAAGGATCTTGAATATATTTAACAAGATCTTGAAGATAAAACTCCTTCAATTTCTTCATTATTCGAATCCTTGATCTTCAATTAATGAATTCTTGAAGGAATGCTTGAAGGCTTGAAACTTGAATGTTTGAATGCTAGAGCTTGTGAAGGCTCAAATATTTGTGGGAAAGATGTTGTGATGTGATCTAATATGAGAAATGGACCCAATTATGTAAAATAGGGCCTCATTATAGGTGCAGTGTACCCCTAATTAGATAATTAGGGGTTTAGTGTGCCCTTAATGCATCGAGGGTGCAATGTGCCCTTGATTACCACATGTACAAACCCTAGGGAAAATTTTGGGACTCCAAAATAGGTTTGAAAATCTTGAAATCAAGTTCAAACTCTAAGGAAACCCTATTTTAGTGCCAAGAGTATATACCAAATGGAAAGGTGGATGGAAATTAAGGACCTAAGAGAAATAGATCCTACCCTAAGATTATCACCATAAAAATAGAATCTTTAAAGAGAATCTATTAGATTTTACACCAATTCCATATAGGTGAAAGGATAGAAGAGAGAAAAATAAATGTGTGTGTCGTATGTGATAGAGAGAGAATGATGATCTTGCATTTAATAGGGGTTAAACCTTCATTAAATTAGAGTACTTCAAATTTAAGATGGTAAATTTAAACCCCACTTTAGCAAGAGGATGCACACAGTCCAAACTCTTGGTGAAGTAGTGCACAAGGCATAGGATACTCTTGTTAAGATCTAGAAGAGAAAAAATCAGGCCCCCAAGGTTTTGAGAACTTGCTAATTCCCAAATTATAATGAGAGAAAGATCTCTAATTGAAAAGAAAGGAGGTGATTATCTTTCCTATTAGAGTACCCACCCTACCTTGAATCACTTGAAATAGCTATTGAAAAATATAGTATTGAAGTATTCTAATAGGGTGGTAACCCACTAGTGAACCCATCATAAAATCCACCCATAGATCAAAGTGTTGGAATGAGTCTATAGGAAATAAGATACTAAGAGGTTGTTAGTATTCAGCACAGACAAAAATAAATATTACATACAAATATAACCAATATCTAAAAATAATAAATCACATAGAAGAGAACACAAGACACCAAGATTTAACAAGGTTCAACCAATCCCTGGGCTATGTCCACCAAAAAGTGAGTCCAATATTATTACTATCTAGTGATTAAAACTTGATTACAATTAGTAATCCTTTACAACTCAATATATCAGCCAAAAAATGTTGATAAAACAGGCCCAAAAAACCCCATCGAGGAATTATGGAGTATGTACAATACTTCCCTGATCAATTACCACAAATTGACAATCTCCCACTTGAGTACTAATTAGGCTCCACACTATACAACAATATCCCACTTGGAGATTGGTCCTGTAGCAATGTCACTACTCCACGAGGCTCCCATTAGAACATCATACTACCCTAAACTAAGTTTTTATTTTATTCTATTTAATTGAGAAAACCAACTGAACCTAAAGAGGATTTCAACTTCTCCCTTATCACTACATTAATAAACATATCCAGTGGATTTTCATCTATATGTATCTTGTCTAGCTTTAATTGTCCATCATGCAGAATTCATCAAATGAAATGGTATCACAACTATATGTGTTTGGTCTTTAAATGTACAAAAGAATTCTTTGCAAGATGAATGGCACTCTACCTATCTATAAACAGATAAGTATCCCTCTATGGGTGTCCCAATCCTTCTAGGAAGAAGTGAAACCATATCATCTCCTTGGCTTCCTTTGTAGTGGATAAAGCATTAATTTTCCACAATCGAGAACCCATCTCACTACTACCCCACCAATAGTAAATACATAACATGTAGTACTTTTCCTGGTATCAATATCCCCTACCAAATTAGAGTCAACATAGCCTTGTAAATAAGTATTAGAGCACCTAAAGTGTAAACACTTACTAGATGTTCCTCTCAAATATATAAGAATCCATTTTACTATATTCCAATGCTCAATTCCTAAATGGCTCATATACTTGCTAATGACTCCCACTGCATGTGCAATATATGGCCTTGTACATACCATAGCATACATCAAGATTCATATGGATGAAGCATAAGTCACCTTGGACATTTTATCCTCCTCTTATTGTGTCTTGGGACACATCTCCTTAGTCAACTTCAAATGACCAAGTAAAGGTGTGCTAACAACTTTTGCATTCTCCATAGAGAAATATTGCAACACCTTCTCAATATAATCAACCTAAGATAATGTCAATTTTTTGTTCTTCCTATCTTTGAAATTTTTCATACTAAGGATTTTTTTTTCTACTCCCAAATCCTTCATAGCAAATGAATGTGCTAACTCTTCCTTTAACCCCTTAATGCGATCCATCTTAGACCTAGCTACAAGAATATCATCAACATATAAACATAA
The DNA here is from genome assembly GCA_028749045.1 of Cupressus sempervirens. Lineage (NCBI taxonomy): Eukaryota > Viridiplantae > Streptophyta > Pinopsida > Cupressales > Cupressaceae > Cupressus > Cupressus sempervirens. The sequence continues at coordinate 585,757,129 of CM053783.1, read as the reverse complement.
AATAATGTATACATCATCATCCAACCTCTTAAAATAAACACAATGATCTAAATGACACATATTGTATCCATTCTCATTCATAAAATTGTTAAATTTGAGATACCATTATCGAGGTGCTTTCTTTAAGCCATATAAACTTTTTTGTAATCTACACATTAAGTTCTCCTTATCTTTGACCTCAAATCCATATGGTTGAGCCATATATATCTCTTCATCCAAATCACCATGAAGAATAGTTGTTTTAACATCAACCTTCTTCAAATGCAAATATTCAATAGCCACAATACTTAAAATAGTACAAATAGAATTCATTTTAACAACAGGAGAATATCTCATCAAAATCAATTCCCTTTTTCTATGCAAATCCTTTTACTACTAACCTAGCTTTAAATATTTTCTTACCTCCATCCTCCTCTTTCAACTTGTAAACCCATTTATTCTATAAAGCCCTTTACCTACTAACAACTTACATAAACCCCAAGTCTATTTTTTCAGCAAGGAGTCCATTTTGACTTTCATTCCAAACTCCCATTGAATCTTAGTATCCACCTACACAACTTCATCATAACATTCAAGTTCCCTATCATTAATTAATAAAATATAGTACAAAGAGGGAGAAAATCTATATGGAGGTCTAGTTAGCCTTGTTGACCATCTAACATTCACTAGGGTATGTGGTATTTTTTGTTATGGTTGTTGCAGATCATGAGGAACTGTTGGAACCTCATCTTTTGGAGTATCATCCAACACTACATAATCATTTTCTTTACTCTCATGCTGCTACAATAGATCTTTGTACAAAACTTTCTCATTAAATATGACATCACCACTTCTTACAATTTTATGATTTTCAAAATCCCAAAGCCTAAAACCAAATTCATCAATGTCATATGCAACAAATATACATTTCTTTGACTTTGCTTCCATCTTGGTTCTATTTTTAGAATCTATATGCATAAATTCTTGACAACTGAAGGTTTTGAGAAAAGAATAGCTCATCTTCTTACTAGTCCATGCTTCTTCTAGAACACCATAGTGTAAAGGAGTAGAGGGACCTCTATTAGTAAAATATACAATAGTATTGACACCCTCCACCCACATATTCAAGGAAAACCCAATATGTAACCTCATGCTCCTTGTATGATCCATTATTGTCTTGTTCATGCATTCAACCACTCCATTTTTCTATATAGTCCTTTAAAAAAAAAAATCTACATATACCATTAGTCAAGCAATAATCTTCAAATTCATGAATATAATACTCACCACCATTATTAAATCTAAAACATTTTAATCTCTTATGAATCTCATTTTCAACCAAGCATATCTATTTCTTAAAAGTTTGAAATATATTAGTTTTCTAAAGAAATAAACCCATACTTTTCTAGTTACATTATCAATACATGTAACATAATAATGAGAGCCACCAAGAGAAGATACCTAAGCTGACCCTCATGCATCTGTATGCACCAGCTCTAATCTCTCACTTTTCTTTTCCTTCTTACTCTTCACAAAACTCACTCTCTTTTGTTTTCCATACATGCAATTTTATAAAAAAAATCCATATTGAAACATTTTAGAGATGGAAAAGATTTATTTGAATGAAGTAATTTCATACCTTTCTCACTCATATGCCCAACTCTGTTGTGCCATAGCATTTTATTAAAATCTACAACAACTATTTTTTCTCCCTACTCAACTATATAAATTGTTCCTAAACATTTATTTTTCTCTAAAAAAATTAAAGTAAAAGAAACAACATGACTTGTAAAAAGATATAAGATGCCTAATTTCATGCCTTTTGTTAGAAATAAGGATTACTAAGGGGGGGGGGTGTGAATCAGTAATCTACAAACTTTAGTCGCCAACTAGATATTATTATTTAATTTAAACCATGCATAAAAAAGCAATAAAGTAGTGTTGAACAGTAACAATAGCAATACATAAAGATAACTCATGACACCATATTTTGCTAACTAGGGAAACCCTAGCCAAGGGAAAGCCACAATGGGGATGATACCCACTAGATACTATATTGATATATATAAGTTCCTTGTTAGAGGATGGACCCTATTAAGAATCAATGAGAAACTTTAGTATAAGGAGTCTCAAACTTTGAATGCCTGTTAGGAGTTGTGGCACAATGTATGCAAGAAGAGCCCATTGCCCAAACATGCAATTTCAACTACAAGAAGAGCTCACTACTCAAACAAGTGATTTACTATTATTTTCCTTCCATGTGTGATCTCTAATCTTCAAATCGATCTTGAACCACCACATAAAACTTTGCATATATTGCTTTCACAAAAGTTTGTTCACTTTGTATAACTTCACAATCACATACAAGCACACTTATTATCACAAGAAGTCCTTTGCATAAATACCATGCCTTTACATAAAATATTTCTGGGTTAGCTAAGACCACAATTCACTATTCCAAGCTAGGATGTCAGTCCTAATTGGACAAGTAATTGTTTTGCAAACAAAACAATTATTTCCTTCAATTATGTTGTCCTACTTCATCAAAACATGATTATCTTTTTTCAATATAGTTTGCACAAAATTTCAAGGTTATACACATCATCACCAACATGTATACTATCTCCATGTAACTTCACTTGTCATAATATGATGTTTGCAACATGTTATAAACAAAACAACACACTAATGTAAACCAAATTCTATACTTAGACAATTTTCTAATTATGAAACACTAAGTATCTTTATTTCTGAGATTTCCTATCAATATGTACATCATGTGTTTCCATTAATGAAAATAATTACATATAACTATTATCCAATTGCCAACAATCTCTGCCATTGGCATTGATGGTAACAAAATAGGGAAAATTAGCTGAGTGACAAAAACAAAAGTAAATAACACCTTACATCTTTTAGTTAAGATTTTACATATCCTCCCCCTTACAATATACTTTAGACTTTTAGAATCTCCACATTTATCTCTCCCCTTTATATCTTTCCCAATAATGACATGTATACAATTTTCACATGAATATCTCCCCCTTTGACATCAATGAAAAAGGTCAAAATGTCAAGATTTAGTACAAAAACTATCAAAACTATTAAAAATATTGTCTTTCCCTTATTCTAAAGTGATTTTCATACAATCATAAAAATTAATCTTCAGATTATCCATACCTTTGTTCCATGTTTCCTTAGTAGACTCAGTTGATGTGAGAATTGCACATAATGCATATGATGCAATCTCAATTGCATTGATATTTGAATATAAAAAGTTTATAAATGTGTCCTTGGCCTTGGCACATTCCTCTAGCTACTTCTCAACAAAAGATAACTTTAGAGCAATGGATTATCTGAAATCATATGTTCTCCTTAATATTTTCTCTTTTCAAAGTTCCAATTTCCTGATATTGCTATGAATAATGGCAACTTGATTCTCAATATCATCAACATTGCTAGATGGGTGTTGGATTAGGCTGGATAAAGCCTTTAATTCATTCATCTTTGCCCCTATCTAACTGCCCTAGTTTTTTGTCAGTTTGTATGATGAGGTACACTTAACATACAAAGTTCCCTTCCTGCTGACATTTTGGAAGTTCTTTTATGCATGCATCAAGATTGACTAAGTCATTCTTGATGTTCTAGTAGATGGTGCTAAAAAGGTTAGCATCATAGAAAATTTGAGCCTTTGCCTCTACAAAATTCAAAAAATTAGTAAACTCTTCATCGAAAGATTTTAGCACTGCTTGTGCTCTATGTTTGAGATCTGACTTAGTATGATGTACTATCAAAGACAATGTAATTTTTTAGTCACTTGCATTAGTGATCTCTGCAAAATTTTCACCATTTTATTCTTCTATATGAATTTAGATAGGGATGAAATCAAATTATTTTTATCATCATCATTAGTAGCCAAACTTTCAAGAGAGAGAAAAGTAGATAAACTAGATGGTTTAATCTCATCCTCCCTTTGTTTCTTTGTTGCCTCTTTAGTTTTCCTGTGTTCCTATTCTTTCCTTTCCTTTTCCTCTCTTTCTTTCTTCTCTTTTGATCTTTTCCTTTCTTCCTCCTCTATTTTATTTTTCTTTTCTTCTTTTGCAATTCTTCTCTTATCTTCATCTTCCATTATTTTCCTTTCTTCCTCAAGAAACTATTGCTTGGCTTCCTCTATCTTCTTCTTCTCAACTTCTAGTAGCCTCTTTTCTTCCTCAATTTGTTTCAACTTTTCTTCAAAATCCTTAGTATCTAGTATATTTGGTTCAAATCCACCAAATGGATTGGTATCATCAATGTTAAGAGTAACATTCATTTGATCAATCTTCATGGTATCACCACTTATTGATACTTCTGAGGTTCTAGGAGTTGGAGGAGATGTTGCCTATGACTCTAACATATTACTAATAGCTACTATTGTCTCCTTTCTCAACTTATCCTTCTCATCAACCATAAATAATAATGGCCTCAACTTATTTCTTAAGTATGGAGTGATGTTATTCAATAATCTCTTAATTTCATCTTCATCATCAGTCTTGCAAATGATCCTTAGCATAGACTTCTAAAGTTCAAGGTCGTCTTCTCTTGTTGGAGTCTTCTTCTCTATGAGTCTCTCATAGACTTTATGGTTCACTACTCCTTTGATATCTTTGATACTTAGATCATTTGAAATGATATGTCTCACAATAGATATATCAATTTGATCCTTCTTGAAATTATTATATAGATCATAAAATTTACATCTAAACAAAGTTTCCAGCATTTTCTATAGTTGTGTTTATCTTCCAAATCTTCATCTTCCAAGGTTGTCAAGCTTTACCTTCTGCTTGTTTAGGTGGAGTCACCTTTTTAGCTTGTTTGGTTTCCTATTCCTCAACCTCTTCATCATCACTAGATTCAATTGTGAACAATTCTTTCTACCTCTTACCAGGTCTAGTAGCCATCTATTTGACTATCTTTGTCTTTTTTAACACTGCTTCAACTAATCTTTCTAATTTTCTCTTTTGTTCACTAGGCTAAACATTGGACACTGCTACACATGGAATTTATTATTCTAAATTTTTCTTAGTAATTGAAAATCACAAGGGTTGTATGCTTAGTACACCTTATTTCATTTTCTATCTCATGGCCTTAGATAGTGCCTTCTTCATGATTGACTCAACCTTCTTGTGTGATTCCTTTGCTAAGGTTTCTTGATGAGCATGCTAAATGATCTCATCAAAGGTGCCAAATCTATACTTAGCTTTATCTTTCTCTAAATTCAACAAAAAATCAATGTAGCCAACTTCAACATCATCATTCAAATTATAGCTTTAAGGATCCAAAAATGTCTCCTAAGGTTTCACTACTTGAATGTAAGTGTGATCTATATCAACTAGAATACATATATCCTCCTTGAATCTATCCATAATTTCTGGTAAAATCCTAAATCTCTATTTCATCTCATTTTGAAATGTTTTCATTATTAGGTTTCCACTTTCTAGTATCTTGGCTTTAGGGTGCCTTTTGCATACCTCTGCAATCTTTTCCATAGTGCATCTATCACTACTCATTATATTTGTTACTAACAAGTAAGGAAATCTCTTCAATAGATGAAAGAATATGTGGTTAATCAATGATTGGAATCTAAACACACCATTCTTTGTCCTCTTAATCTTTTCAAGGTTTTTCAGGAGTTGTATTGTCGGTATTTCACTCAAAATAACTTGCTCTTTCTCTAAACATATCTTGTAAGCTGCATACATAAATCTTGTTGAAAGTTTATCTATCTTAGAACTTGCACAAACTGAATAAGAAATAATTTTGCCAAGAAATCTCACATCATCTTTCTTGGTGGAGCTGATTACCGTAGCTTTCACATTGTGTACTACCTTAGTGTAACTTTCCCCTTTATTCTTAACCATCTTCTCACCTATGGCTACACTACCTTATTTGCTAAGACTAGTCACCTCATGTATGAGGTCGGCTGAGATGTCAACTACATTATCTTGCATCCACAACTTACCATCATGAATTTTTCTTAGTATAATTTGTGTCCATTCATCTGTATCTAGTTCATATTAGAAATTTACTTAAACAAATCAAATTCCTTTAAATGTTCAAATTTAGGCTTCATAGTCATGTCGAGGTTAAAGATTAGTTCCATATCCTTATTCATATATTCACTACCAATTGGTTCAAACTTGAAATTCAAATAATTTTCTATGTCTTCAAGGTAGACTACATTATTCAAAGTGATAGACAATGTAGACTTGGGGTTTTCATCACTAATTTTTATGAAAACTACCTTAAACTTAGGTCTATCCTCATTTTCAACATTGTGAACTAACATATCCACAATTCTTATGAATATGAACTTTTACAAGAAAATTTGTGGAAAAATGATAAAATACCTCTTTTTGATAATAGGGTTTTCTACAAAATCACTCTGACAAGTTGTTTTTGGATACTCTTCATTTTGAATTTATTTGCAATGAAGTAAAATTCAACTATGTACACTATTTATTCATCAACTTGAAACTGCATTAAATGTGTACTTCACAAATATGAAAGAGTTTTTAATTATGTTTTGCAATCAAATAACCTCTCAAACTCATCTATCTAATCTTCAAATGTCACCCAAGGTTTACTATAGCCTCCTTCCATCATGGAAAAAATCCTCAAAACTTTGCATCACAAAATTCTCTACAAAAACTTACTTTTCATCTTTTGTTACAAAATCAACTCTTACTTTAATACCAATAACTTTGAATTTCATCATAACTTGTTTAGATGAGCTCCAAATCAAAATTGAGTGTAGGTACCATCTAAACATAACTAGACACACCTTTTCCCAACGTCGCTACCTCTAATTCAATCTCTAATTAAAGTTCTCAAATTTTGATGCTTAATTCAACTTCATTGAATCAAACTCAACAACTACCTTTGATCTTCCTATCTCATCATCATTTAAATTTTCTTTTGAGATATCTATTCCTTTCACAAATTCTTCATTAAGTTATTCATAAGGTTCTCCCACAATGTTTCTTTGTTCTTGATTATTAGATCCAGAGTTCCTTTCATGGTTCCTTCTATCATTTCTTCTATTCTCAAAGTTTCTTCCATTGTTTCTTCTATCTCCAAAGTTTCTATCCATTCTATAGTACTTCATTATGTGTCTGAATTTGTTGTATAACTAACATATAGGTGCTTTTCTTCTAGGATTTTGTTGATCATCAAGTACATGAAAATTTTGAGCAATGTTTCCTAAGTTGTTACACTTATAACACATGTCTTTTTTCATCATAAGATCTTCTTTCTCTTGATGTTCTTTCATTATATCTTCTTCTATTTGCAAGGTTAGTATATCTAGACATTTTACTATCTATATTATCATACTTATCTTTCCTACAATCAATTGCATTATGACCTATACCATGATAATTATGAAAATAAAAGTCCTTAACATGGTTTCATATGACCTATTTTATTACACAAAAAGAACTTACCTCTAAATTCATACTTGGTTGTCTTGGGAGTCTCTACTTGCTTTAGTTCATCCAAGATTTCAACTTCTTTGTTTTGCTTAACTTCTTTAGGTTTCTCAGAAGATTGACTAGATTCAATCTTCTCATAAAAAAATTCTTTTGGTTTTGGATCTGATCTAATCTTAGGTTTCTTTGTAGACATGTTAATTAGATAACCAAGACCAATCTTGCCATAAGAAGGTCTCTGTATAGACATCAAATTATCAAGATTTTCTCTACTATAATAAAGTTACTCAAGTTTTTTTTTGTACTATGTCAATTCACCTTTCACAATATTATTGTACTTATGGAGTTCTTCATGATCTTCTTTCAATTTTTCAAACTCAAATGTTTTCTTTGCCAAAATTTCTCTCAAATCTACATTTTTAGTCTTCAAATCAAATTCAGTTTTGCTAGGATCATTTCTCAAAGTCAACTTCAGATTTTTAATCTTCAACTCATGATTCAAGATCTTGTAATCTCTCTTCAACTTTGAATATTCATCATTAGTAGTTCTAGATTTAGTAGATTCAGGCTTGGATTTTAGATCTTCAATCTTTTCCTTCAATTGACCAATGTATACTTTGGAGTTTTCATATATGTCTTTCAGCTTATCTCTTTCTTTAGTAAGGAGATCAACTTGTTCAAGAGCTTCTTTGAGGTTCTTCATCAACTGTTCCATATTCATAGGGATCTTACTAAATTTGTTAAGCCTCTTCAAATTAACTATACTCTGATACCAATTGTTAGAAATACAAATTACTAAGATAGGGGGTGAATCAATAATCAACAAACTTTAGTCACCAACTAGATATTATTACATACTTGAAACCATGCATAACAAAGCAATAAAGTAATCTTGAATAGTAACAATAACAATACACAAAGATAACTTATGACACCATATTTTGTTAGCTAGGGAAACCTTGGCCAAGGGAAAACCCCAATGGAGATGATACCCATTAGATAATATACTAATATATAAGTTCCTTGTTAGAGGATGGACCCTATTAGGAGTCAATGAGAAAATTTAGTATAAGGAGTCCCTATAATACAAGAAGAGCTCACTGCTCAAACAAGTAATTTACTTTTATTTTCCTTCCTTGTCCGATCTCTAATCTTCAACTCAATCTTGATTTACTAGATAAAACTTTGCATATATCACTTTCACAAAAGTTTTCTAACTTTATATAAGTCCTTTGCATAATACTATGCCTTTACATAAAATACTTCTAGGTTGGCTAAGACCACAATTCACTTTTCCAAGTTAGAGTAAACATCTAGGATGTTGTCCCTAATTGGACAAGTAATTGTTTTGTAAACAAAATAATTCTTTCCTTCAATTTCATTGTCTTGCTTCATTAAAATAGGATTATCTCTATTCTGTATAGTTCATACAAACTTTCAAGGTTATACACATCATCACCAACATGTATACTATCTCCATGTAATTTTACTTGTCATAATATGATGTCTACATGTTATAAACAAAACAATACACTATTATAAACCAAATTCTATACTTAGACAATTTTCTGATAACCAAACACTAAGTATCTTTATTTCTGGGGTTTCCTATCAATATGTACATCATGTGTTGTCATTAATGACAACAATTACATATCACTATTAGCCAATTGTCAATACCTTTTTTCACTACAAGGGAACCTTTTGAAACCCTCCAATTTTTATCATTAAAAGTAACTACACAACCCTCATCACCCAGTCCCCCTACTAAAATTAAATTCCTACTAAGCCTTGGAACATGTCTTACCTCATGTAGTAGCCAATAATTCCCATTCTACAACTTAATCTTAACTTTTTCCTTTCCAACAATCTGACAGGGTTCATTATCCCCCAAATAAACAAGCCCAAAATTACCTTGGACATAATCAATAAAATAACCTCTATGAGGTGTAGCATGAAATGAATCCCCACAATCTAAGACCTAGGAATCATCAACACTTTCTAAAGAAAGAAGAAAATAATCCTCTTTTTATTTGTTACTTACCACATGTGCCTCCTTGTTTCCTTCTAGTTTGTCTCTTTCATTTTTATTTTGAGTCCAACAATCTTTCTTCTTATTCCCTGGTTTACCATAGTACTAGCAATCTCTTGGCTCTTTGGATTGAGACCTCTTTCCCTTTGAATTTCCTCTTTATTTCTCATGATTTTTAGAATTGTTTCCTCTCTTAGTCATTCTTCCTCTTCTTTGTGCATTCAAGGCACTTCCTGATGTAGATCCACCTAATGTTTTCCTATGCATTTCCTCACTCAAAATAACACCAATAACATCATCATATTTTAGGGTATTAGATCCAAAAACAAAATTACTCACAGCCATTACCAAGTCATTCTAACTTTCAGACAAAGAGCATAAAATCAAGAGAGCCCTAATTTCTTCATCAAAATTAATATTCATAGAAGATAAATGACTAGTAATAATATTAAACTCATTTAAATGATCTATACTAGATCCACCTTTTGCCATCTTCATATTTAATAAACTCTTCATGAGAAATACCTTATTTGAAGTAGAGGGTTTTTCATACAATTTCGCTAGCGTTTCCATCATCTTCAATTTTGTAAAGTTAAATGTTATTGATGGTGCTAAGCATAATCAAATTCTTCCAAGTGTCTTTCTATCTAAAATATCCCAGTCCTCATTTATCATATTTCCTTTTTTCTTTGTTTTTCCTTCCAATGGCTTCCATAAATCCTTTTAATAAAGATATTCTTCCATTTGCATTTTTTATAACTAGAAGTTCAGCCCATTAAACTTGTCAACCTTCAACTTACCCTCATATGTCATCACTCTCACTCAACTATGAGACTTTCTATAGAGGATAACTAAAAAATGTTGCTTTGATGCCACTTGTCAGGATTAAGCACAAACAAAAATAACAATTACATGAAAATATAACTAGTATCAAAAAATAATAAATCACATAGAAGAGAACATAAGACACCAAGATTTAACATGGTTCACCCAATCTCTATGCTACATCCACCAAATAGTGAGTCCAATATTATTACTATCCAATGATTACAACCTAATTACAATCTATAATCCTTTACAACTCAATACTACCACAAGAAGAAATTTTTGCATCACACACTATGAAATCCTTAATCCTAAGCCCTTTTTATACAAGTATTTTTGCTTCTTTAGTATTAAAATTAGTTACAACATGTCAGCCCTAAAGCCCACCAAGGAATTATGGAGTATGTATAGTATGCCCCTAATTAGTCACCACAAACTAATAGAGGGGAGGGTGAATTAGGATCTTAAACTTTTATCTTCAAACTCAATTTCATAAATTTACACCTAATTAATCTCATATAATAGATCTACCATTAAAAATGTAATTTTGGAACATAAATGAAATACATCACATCCACAAATATTTCAACACATAAAAAATGATTTGGTAACCCAAAAACACTTTAAGATGAAGGTAAAAATGGCATGGGGATGAAACCTAAAAATCTTTATTGTTGCAACAATAAACTGAACTTGCTAAGGTTACAATATTTAATCATAAAATATGATCTACCCTATGAGGGGCTTGCCATGTTAAAAGCCTACAAGACTAGTAGGTCTCACCTTGTTAAAGGATTTTACACTCACAATTAAGTAAAGACTCTATTAGGATTTTTACATAGATCTATTAAAACTACTCTATTAAGATATTTTCCCTATCCCAATTAACAATAATTGATTTAGTACCTAACCCTTGGTATGCTTTGTAAGCTAATCTTGGGTCTCCTCTTTGCTATATGTCTAATATAATCTCCTAATCTGATAACCATGTTCAATCCTTTACTGCTATGATTGATCTTTGTCTAATCTATCTTTGAAAACTTTTTCTTCACTCACATAAGGTTACTCTTCCTTCTCCTTTTTTCTACATAAAATTCTAGGGTTAGAATCTTCCTTAAATAAATGTTCTATGAATATTCTAGATCTTGATCAATGACTTACAATTCATCATCTTTTATCATTTCTATCCTATTTTCTAATTGGTGGAATTGCACACCTTGGGTTCATTACCTTCTAAAATGATGTGTGATCGCCTTCTTAGCTAGCTCTACAAATATTAAATATCATAGAAAAGTTAGCCAAAATGGTTTACATATGTGTTTGTGCCAGTACAAACTTATATGTCAAAACTTAATTGCTCAGTACTTGAATTCTTTGATGCCTGGTCATGTATAATTATTCATGTTATGGCTCATCTTCTATATACCTTCCTTCTCAGCACTTAATAACTTTTCAATATTCGCAGTTTCAACTATATGACTTGGTGCCTACATTTGTTTGGTCACTAATACTAGGACTACTCAATTGCTACTGAATACTCAAAAATCACTATCTTTCTAGGTATAAACTTTGTATAATTGGCCTTTACTAGATAACTCGATCATTGTATTGAACTTGTAATCTTTCCTAGTAAATGACTAAGTGTTTCGACACTAATCGATAACATAAGATTAGATATCAACAATCTCCCCCTTTGACATTAGTGGAAAAAACACTTTGTCATGAATTAAATTATCATTTCTTTCAAAAATAAGTACTCCCCCTAAGACCATAGTTAATCCTATAAGATTAGATACCTAATCTTTGATCAAAACATTGCTTCTCCTTGTCTTATTCCCCTATATCCCCTTTCTAATTCATATCCCCCTTTATTTTTATTTCATATCCCCCTTGTTTTTGTCACTAATGAAACTTGGGGCTGCTAGGGATAATTGATATTTATCAAATAATTGTTGATGACTTGCCTCAATATTGGCATAGCCATTATTGCATCTTTCCTTACTTGATACAAAATTTGAAATTGAATCTCTAGCTTAGTAGCTAGATGAATAAATCCTTCTATACCTGAAAATTGTGTATCTTTCTTCAAAATATCTTTTGGAAATAGAGACCACACTTTGAATAATCTCTATATGTGGTAATAGCTATAGTTGAATTGACATAAACTTATGCATGATCTCTATATATTTATTCATGAGCTTGGCTAACCTCTTTTGATTGAATACCAAGTCTGTAAATGAAGATGAGCTTGAACTTGTCTTCTTGCTCAATATAATTAAATTTTTTCATATTTCTACATGTAATAGCTCTAATGAGCATGTAATATTTCTTTTAAAGAATTAAATATCACACAATTTTAAATATAATGAATTAATGGTTTGCAAAATTTTTTCCAACTATGCGATTGATGTAGAAAGCTCATTCTATGAACAAGTTCTTGTGATACATTCTCTAACACTTTATATTCCATTCTTCTTTCAGACCATTGTAGTAGTTTTTCATTTGTCTCTATATCTTGTGTCTGAATCTTATCAACTAAACATACTAGCTGATCCAAAATTGTATGTTATTATTCAAATCTATGATCCCAAATGCATCTACAAAAATATATTTCATAGTATGTAGTACTCGCCTTCTCTTCTACTCTCTTCTTAGTTGTTCTTGCTTTACCTTGTGGCTCAATAAGGCTTGTAGCTCTTCCATCTACTCTAGTGTAAGATTGTTTAAATCATACATAGGTAATGTAATTACCTCATCAAGGTTCACTAAATCAACATCCTCACCTGAATGAGTCACATCTTGATATTGTGAAGGTGTATCAATTGGTAGTGATAATTGTAGTTGTTTCCCCTTTTCACTTGATCTTGATCTTGGCTAGTACACTTGTGTAGAAATTTATTGTTATATAGGTGTCATAGTTGTTTATTTTGTAGCCTTGGCATGTGGAAATTGAATAAGATCTTGAGTAGCCTCTTTCTCTTTCTCTTCTACTTCTTCTTCTATCAATTTAGTGCATGAGTCATTTTCAAAATTTGCCTCCTTTATCAAAATAGGCATACAAATTAATGTTGTATATACAATTGAAGCCTTACCAAGTTTCTCAACACTTGTATCCTTTGTAATTGATCTCACATTAATATCATCAGTCTTCTTATTTTCAAGCTTTGACTCTTCTACTATCTATAACAAAATTGGGTAGTACAGAGTTTTCTTGAATCATTCATTAAGCATTGAATTTTCTCATCTATCAATATATTTGGATTAGGTGGAGGGGTGTCAGTGTCATATTTTATTATGACATGCTCTTTTTGTTCACATTGACTAACTAGCTATTGAATCTCCTCGATTAGCTTGGTTGCTTCTTGTTTGTATTCATCTTCAAATTCTATTGCATCTCAACCTTCCCTCATGTCCAAAAATGGAGTAAGAAACCCAAATGCTTCCTTCCAACTAATACTATCTTGCTCAACTTCATGAGCTTTATTTTTTAAAATATTATGTGCCATGTCTCTCGGCATAAAATTCTTTACAAAATATTTAAGGGTTATAGACATATGAGTCTTCCCCAAATCTTGCATAGCTTGTGCCAATGCTATTTCTCTTATTTTCATCTCAATGGATAATCCCATTGGAACTTTGCATCTACTCAATTATACAGTCCCACTAGAAATCCAGTTCCCAAACTTTAGGGTTGTAATGACAATCATGGAACTTTCAAGCTTATCTTGATCAATTTTATTCAAAGATTCATACTGAATATCTTTGAACCGCATAATACTTTCAGATATTATCAATTTTGCACATACCTGACCCACAATCATTGGAGGGATTCTCTTCACTATTTGAAGTTTTTTGGGTTCATAAGACTTGTTATTTTTATCGTCTTCCTCCTCTTGTGCTACAATCTTTTTTCTCTTAGGGTTTTCTTGATCCTTATCCATTTTCCTCTTCTTAGATGGACTTGCTATTAATTTTATGGAAGGGGGTTGTGTTTTCCTTTTCCTAGTGATGATCACCTTTCCCTATGGCCTCCGAGGTGTTGATGAGAGTCATTTACAACCTATTTTGTGCTATATTTTAATCCATTTCATTTAGTTTTGTACTCACTTCCCTATTTCATTTCTATTCCATCCCATCTCATTATTACTATTTTTATGTTGCATATGATTTAATATATCTAAGTAGTGTTTAATAAGATTTTTAGATTAAAATATAAAAAAATATTATTGGTTTCTTTTTACTAATTTTTATTATCATAGTATGTTGATGTGTGGAATAGATCTTCTTGTCAACTACTATACATCTTCATGTAGCTATTTCACTAATTCAAAGTTCCATCAACTATCAAGTGTATTGTTCTTACTTCCAAGGCATACTACAAATTTTACTTTGTATTATCTATTATTTCTTGTTGGAATAGAGACACATTTGATGTAGATATCTTCTACAATACATGAACACATGGAGAGAATATTGAAGACTCAAAAAGGTGCATTCTCCAACTACATATAAAAAAAACCAAGACCATCAATTTTTATTTTCTATTATGAAAATATACTTCATGGCCACATAAGATTCCATGTTATAATAATGTGTGGCAAACCTGCTCTCCAAAGGAAACTGTGAACACTCTTTTTGGGTGAATTGATATGTTTGACAAAACTGCAAATCCCCTCATAGTTATTCTTGCTCATTTTTATAACCAATCTATTTTATATTCATTTTTTAAGTTCATCAAGCATTTCAAATCATTCATATCAACAAAAATTCTATTGTATTTCACATTTTCTCTATTGTAAACTATGTGTATAAAAGTCACGCAATATAAGATATGAAAAATATAGAATAGTGAAAAGAAGATTAATGGACATCAAAATTATGATTATTATAATGAATAAATGGATATTTTACATTATTAAAACAATGTAGAAAATTATTTTTTCTATCCACCGTGCAAGCCAAGAGTAAGGTCCTATTCCTTGGTAAAACACGATGATATATTTTCATTAGTGTGTTTATTTTAGTTGTGTAAATTTATACTTCTTACTTAGAATGTCATTACAAAGAAAATCTTCATATTTATATTAGTGATTTTTTTATCAGTCATCTAGTATTTAGAGTATAAAATAGTATTTTTTTATAATTATTTATATTACTATTTCATCCATATATTATTATTGTTGTTATTTTTGTTTGAATAGGAAGATGATTTTGTTTCTGATCTTTCTATCGCTAGGAAGTGGCAGTTCCTATTGCTAGGATTTATTTGGCTTTTCATAGGTTTTCTTTCATGTGTTAAATCTATATTCATAATCCCTCATCTCATAACTGATACTCCTTGATGGCATATTGCCTAGATACCTTTCACAAGCTTATGCTCTCAGATTGACATGATTAGACCAAGTTGAAACTCCTTTTAGAGTATTAACTATTTCTTAATTATTTTCCCTAGTGTTGGCCTATCAGGTGACACTATTTGTTGCATATCCTTCTTTAGGCTAGCCCTTAACTTAGGCTCAATCACAAAAACCTTTTTCTATTTGGTGGCCTTCAAACTCATAGCAAAAATTTCTTTCCCTTTTCCTTCCTCAACATCTATAGGTTGTCCAGAACCTTCTACTTGTTCCTTGTTTCTACCCTCAACAATCTTTCTCTTTCTTTGCTTCCCTGCTTTAGGTGTGCTAGATTTAGTAGTCATCTTGGAAACTAAAGTTTCATAAGTGCCAAATTTCTTGGCACATGCATCTATATCTTCTACCAAAAGTGCAATTACTATTGCAATGAGCTCATCTACATTTACTTCATAGGGCATTGGCCTTAGCCATGCTACCCTTGGCAAAACTGCTTGTGCATATACAAAATTTGTATCTACCATAAAACATACTTAATCATAGTATTTCTCTATAATTGACTTAGGAATTATCATTCTATTTTTCATCTTTTCATTGAATTCTTCAAAGTAATTATCCATTATTTCTCTATAGCTGTTCTATTTCTATCCCATGCAATTGTTCAAATAGTAGGAAAAGAGTTTTGCACATAGAAAAATATACAAACTAATAACGATCCAAACATACAAGAGGTATTATTTTCTTTCCTAACTACCTCTAAATTCTTTGTAAGTTGATGAAGTTGCAGCTTGGTGAGATCATAGGAATGATCTTTCTTCAAAATTTGTAGCCCAAATCCCCACATACATAGGGTATGTTGTTCAACCTACTTGATTGATAAAATTTATGTGCAATTGCATAAAGAGACAAATCAATTAATGGTTCCTCAATTCCATCAATTGACACACCACGATCATTCTACTTTTCCTGTTTAGCTTTTCAATTTCATTCTTCATTTTGCTTCTTATACTCTTTGGTCAATCCAAGGTAGGATACCTAGTTACCTTACTAATAATAGCCTTATTTATCTTGATTAGCCCATCTTCTAACCATACTTTCATATCATGAATAGAGCTTAGCACAACCTTTATCCCTTTGACTTTGAAAACCTTTGGAAATCCTAGGGCATAAGTAAGCACTTTTTTATCAATGATCTTGTATTCATCCTTTAGGATTCCATCAACACATAGCTTGTCATATGCTACTCTAATCTCAAAATCTTTGATTTCCCCTATTTTACATAGATAACACAATCTTATGTCTTGAACAATCAAAACTCTAGGAAAAAGTGATGATAAAGCTCCATTATCATCAGTAGTGTTATCGATGTTCATTGAATTTATGAAGTTTGGTGGAGGACTTTGATCATTTCTTATGATTTTTTCACTACTATCCTTCATCATTTGACTTCCAAATGCCATTTTTAACTATGGTTTAGAAAAAGACCTTTCACAAATACCTTTACTGAATATTTAACTTGACACTAAGATTAATACTTACTTTGTTTCACAAACTTTCAAATAAACTATTGTGATTCTTTTTCTCTAGTTGCTAAAATTGCTTCGATCACCTTGAAATCTTCTCATAAGCTCTTTGATCACTTTTTGAATGAAAATGAATGTCCAAATTTGATAAATACCTTCAATCTTTCGTTTTAGGCTAGCAATAAATATCTTTGTACTTGGTTGGTTACTCACTTGATCATAACTAATTCATTTGATCAGTATATTATCTTCCTTGATTTAATCATTCTATATTGAAAATCTCAATCAATATAGATAGTACCACTGATGCTCAATACTTTATGATTATCTTTTTTCTAATAGTTCTCAATGCATCTTTACTTATGTAGTTATGAACTTTTAGCACTTCTATACTAGGAACTGATATAAAATATAACTTTGAGTATATAGTTCCTACAAACCTTTTTCTCTTTAGTGAGATATGGTGTGATCACCTAATCCATTAGATTAGGTGATCACAATTTCATCTATTCTACTACTTCTAGCTCTTACAATCTCTATCCATATTTTCTTTCCTTGAGGTTTGTCACTTCCATTACTTGGTGTTTGTGTTGGTGTTCTTTTTTTTCAATTTCTACTGATATGTCCAACTTTGAGACAACTAAAACATAATATCTCTCCATTTAGCCATTTCTTGTAATTTTCTTTGAAATGTGTTTTGATGCAATTCTCTAGAATGTGTCCATATTCTCCACAATAGTAAAAAATGTACCATGTATTATAATTCCAACTATAGGAATTGCACTTCCTTGATGTATCAGTTTGATTTTCAGGTAACTAGTTTGGCTTTTTCTTGAATCAACACTCATGAGCTCTATGTCCATACTTTTGACAATTGTAGCAATAACCTTGGAAATTAGATGCATTCTTGGCTGAGTCATTATTCTTTTATCTACATTTGTGTGCTAGATGTCCTACTTTCTTGCACTTAAAATAATTACCACTTAATTTAGTCTTAGGAGTCTGAATACCATTTTTGCTTTTGCAAATGTTGGTTGTGTGAAAAATTTTTCCACAATGATGACATGTAGGTTTTCCTTTTGATTTTGCATTCCTTTGTTCTCCACTTTTGGATGATTCTCCTTCTTCAGTAGATAAAGAGTACTTTTTGTATCCTAGTCCAAAGGTGTCTTTTGTACTAGGTGACCTCAAAATTTCTTCAAAGTGTTTGATTGATTCATTTGGTTTGTTTAATCTCTTCATGAGTTCCTTTTCATGCCTTAACTCACTTTCCAATTTATCATTATGTAGCCTTAGATTTGTGTTCTCCTAATCATTTATTTTTGCTTCATGATTTTCAATTACCATTTGATTTATCATATCAAGTTTATTATTTGTAAGTTTTTGTACTTCAAATGATCTCTCTTTAAGTTTTTTATCCATTTGCATTTTGTCTTCTTCATCCATGAGTTTGTCTTCAATTTCTTTCTTCTTTTGTTTGATTTCTTCACATAGTGTAACTCATTGAATTTATTGTTCCATCTTGAGATATTTTTATTCTTTTGCTAGGGCACTATTCTTCTCTAGCAATTTTTTCAATGCTTCATCATTGCTACCATTCTTTCCACTGTCAAGTAGTCCTTCTATGTGAACTTCTATGTATTGAGTGTCATTTTATTGAATAGCT
Organism: Cupressus sempervirens; assembly: GCA_028749045.1. NCBI lineage: Eukaryota > Viridiplantae > Streptophyta > Pinopsida > Cupressales > Cupressaceae > Cupressus > Cupressus sempervirens. Next base: position 585,738,284 of record CM053783.1, on the reverse strand, counting down.
ATTTATTTTCTTCATTTTTAGGTTTTTTTTAACTCCTCTTTTGCTGCGTCTAATTGTTGCAATATGGTTTAGATTTTAAACATCTAGTTCTCAATGAATTTTCCCATCTTATACACTTCTGTCTGTATGATTTGATCCTCTCAAGCTGTAAGGATTCCCAATAAGAGAACTAAGCTTTGATACCAATTATTGGAATGATTATATAGGAAACAAGATATTGAAAGGGGGAGGATTAAGGATCTTAAACTTTTATCCTCAAACTCAATTTCATAAATTCACACCTAATTCATCTCATAAAATAGATCTACTATTAAAAATATAATGTTGAAACATAAATGAAATAAATCAAATCCAAAAATATTTCAACACATAAGACAATGATTTGGTATCCTAGAAACACTTCAAGATGAAGGTAAAACTAGGGTGGGATTGAAACCCACAAATCTTCACAGTTGCAACAATAAAGGTGAACCTATTTGGGGTTATAGTGTTTGATCATAAGATATGATCTACCCTATGAGGGGTCTTCCCTATTAAAAGCTTAAGAGATTATTAGGTCTCACCTTGTTAAAGGATTTTATACTCACAATGAAGTAAGGACTCTATTAGGAAGTTTACATAGGTCTATTGACACCACTGTATTAAGAGATTTACCCTTTCTCAATTAACAATAATTAATTTAGTTCCTAACCCTTGTTTTGTTCTATAAGCTAATCTTGGGTCTCCTCTTTGCTATATCATTGATTTGATCTCCTAATCTGATAACTTAGTTGAATCCTTCATTTCTCTTATTTCTCTCTATCTAATATGTCTTTGAAAATTTTGTCTTCACTCACATAAGGTTACTTTTACTTCTTATTTTCTCTACATACAATTATAAGGTTAGAATCCTCCTTAAATAAATGTTCTATGAAGGTTGTAGATCTTGATTGATGGCTTACACTTCATCATCTTTTATCATTTCTATCCCATTTTTTGATTGATTGAATTGCACTCCTTGGGATCATTACCTTTTAAAATGATGTGTGATCACCTTCTTATCTAGCTCTTAAAATATTAAATATCACAGAAAAGTTTGCCAAAATGGTTTACATATGTGTTTGTGTCATTATAAACTTATATTTCAAAACTAAACTACTTAGCACTTGAATGCTCTGACTCTTGGTCATGTATATTTGTTCATGTTGTGGCTCAACTTCTATACACCTTCTTTCTTGGCATTTAATAACTTTTCAATATTCTTGGTCTAAACTATATTTCTTAGCACATGCATCTTCTCAGTCACTACTACTACATCTTCTTGATTGTCACTTAATACTCTACAATCACTATCTTTCTCAGTATAAACTTTGTATGCTTAGGCTCCACTGATAACTTGATCATATTGATGACCTTGTAATATTTCCTAGTATTAATGATCAACACAATGTTATTTGTATCACCACATGGTAAGTTTTAGCAAGCATGCGTTACTAATACATGGGACTTAAGAAAATTTTTATGAGTAGCCCATGGGTGAGATTTAGCAAATGTGTATGTCAAGGAAAGGGAAACCCAATTTCAAGGATGCTCACTTCCTAGATTGAATGTGTGCATAGAGAATCTATTATTTAGGATTTTACATAGAACATAAAGAGATCCATGAAATATGTGTATTGAAAGAGAGGGATGAAGTATTAATTCATAGACTTGATGCTAACTTAGGAATCATACTAAGAAACTAAGGCTAAACTACCCCAAGCTAGACTCAAAATCTGTATTCACTACCCCATGATTGGAATGCAAGGATGAGTAAAAACATTTCCATCACTTTAATATGAGAAATTTCCTTAATGGAGTATACATGCAATAGCACGTAAGGGATCTAATAACTCTGGGGTCAGTGTGATTATATGATAATATGTAAGTATTATATCAAGTGGAACTACAACACAATGGAAGAAATGCACATAAGAGTTATGAAGAAGAGTCTTTTTAGATTACCATAATGGAGACAAAAAAGAATCAATGCCACCATGTTGTAAATCCAAGTAGAAAACACAAGCATATAAGTATGAATAATAGTGCATGTACAACATAACATAGAATGGCATAAAGAAGAAGTAAGTTACAAATAGAAGAATGTGGCAATGCATCAATTTCTTTATCATCTTTCACTTATAGAAAAACAAGGGTCATTCAATGAAATATAAACATACATTAGAAAATAGGATACATGATAGTGGAAATGACTAAGGTTTATGAAATGTCTCATGGATGGATTCCTAGGATATAACCAGATTAAGATAGCTCCTAAAGACCAATAGAAAACAATTTTACATGTACATGGGGAACCTTTTGTTGGAAAGTCTTTCCATTTAGGCTTAAAAATATTGGGGAAACTTATCAAAAAAATATGACCAAAATCTTTCACTACATGATGCATAAATCTATGAAAGATTATGTGGATGATACCCTAGAAAAATATAAGAAAATAGATAGAATTCTTGAGAAATTATAATTAATTCTAAATTGAATGGAATAATTTTATCTTAGGCTCAATCCAAAGAAATGTTACTATGCTAGATCGTCTAACTAAAGGAATTGAAGTTGATCCTAAAAAGTTCCAAGCAATAATGGATATGCCACATCCCCACAACATTATTCAAATGACAAGTCTTCAAGGGTGTCTCTAGTCTATTAAAAGGTTCATTTCTCAACTATTTGATTAATCAAAATAATTCAAAAAAAATATAGATAAAGAACCCACATGCATGTGTAATGAGAAATGTAAAAAGGGATTAAATAAGATCAAGAAATATCTAGAAAATCCTATTGAAAAAAATTTTCAACATACCCTTCGATATTTGTGACAAGAACTACAACATTTGAGTTCAAATTATGATGGTAATTTGCAATGGCAGTGTAATTTGTGGTGACTTTCATGTTTTTTTTTTGTAATTATCCCCAACATCATCGTAATATTGATGTTGGCATCATAATTTTGACATAGGCATAATTATAAACAAACACACACACACACACACACACACACACACACACACACACACATATGACATACGTCATTCCACGTGTGTTTTTATTGTGGAGAATTGCACAATAAAGAGGTGGAGAGCTCTAAATGTTTTTGTGCCCTTGTGATCAGTGAATTTTGTTTTTATTATCTCTAAATTAGATTTTTGTGCCCTTGTTATGTGATTTCATTGTTATGATCTCTTCATTTTGTTGTTGTGCCCTTTCTATGTGATTTTGTTGTGGTGATCTCTGCATTTTTGGTGCAAAAGCACCTACGTAGGCTAAGGGTAGACCTAGAGTTTCTTGATTTTTTTGGTCTTGTAGTGATGCTAGCCACATAACTAGATCAATAAGTGTAGCAACTTGGTCCTAAGGTGAGGTTAGATAGGTTAGAGAAGCCCCATAGTGCACTATTTCTCCTAATTGCTCAAAAGGTACCCATTTGGCTCAATAGGGCATTTTTGGGTTTTGAGGAAAAAATAAGGAAATAATGTGTTTTAGGGTCCTTATTAGGTTTCTTGGATCCATCCTAGGCCTTTTGGAAATTTTGGTAGTAAGTAGAGCAAGTTTGAGGAGACAATTTGCAAAATTGCAAAAATTGTTCATTTCTTGCAAAGTTGTCATTGACAACTTTTGCAACTTTTTTGCAAAAAAGGAGCAACTTCTTCGTGGGAGCTCTTCAAACACCTTAGTTAGATGGAGCCTTACATACCAAATCTATTTAATACAAAATAGAACTTGTTCCAAGGGTTGGAAAAAGTGAAATTTATAGTGTATGGATTGTGTTCAACATTTTAATACAATTGTTTTCTGGTTTTGTGTGTTCTATGCTCTATATGGATTAGATGTAATAGTTTTGGTATTAGAAGTGGTAGTGGAAATTATTTCTAGGTTATTTAGATTTAATTTTTTTGATTCGTAGTGTTTTGTGTGCCCAATTAAATTATTTTTATGTTAACATGTTTGTTGGTTTGAATAGGGTTGTGTGTACAAAATGGAGTGCTAGGGCCATCTCCCATCGTATGCATGGTATGGTTTGGAAATATAATCCTTTTAATTTATGTATATAGAAGGATAGCCCATGGAAAGCTTAGTAAGCATAGTTAGTGTGATGCCCTAGGAAAGCTATCCATGTTTGGTTATGGATCACAATTTGGAAAAAGAGTATTTGGAGTGGATTAAGAGTAAAAAGACATCAATCTAGGCATGTGGTAAGTATGAGGAAGGTATATAATAACTCTAATCGAAATGATAAATTTTGATCAGGAGTTTTAAATGGTTTTTAACCCAAACAACACCAAAAACCTTGAAACCCTAAATTTAAGACTAAAAATATGCTTGTATTGTACAGATAAGTTGGGGTCTTAAGAATTCCAAAATATTTAAGTACTTTGAAAAGGGTATCCAAAAAGGTGATTTTTTCTAGTCCTTGTTAAGGGATTTTTCAAAATATCTCAGGTTTAGTGCATTTGGACGGCTAATTCTTATATCCTTTTTCAAAGCAACTAAGTACAAATTGACCTGTTGATTAAAACTCAAATAGGTTTTTGTACTTGTTTTGAATTTTTTTATGTTGGTGAATGACCTAAGGCATTCCTAGGTATTCATTTCATCATGTGGGAGATTGAATGAACATTGAGGTTTTTTGTGTGTTTGTGGAAGTTATGAGTAAACTTGTACTAACCTATTGTTGTGCACCAATTAAAGAGTTGGGATCTCTTTGATAGAATCCTTAGAGGAATAGGGTATGAAAGAAGCCCTATTTAATTAGGTGAAAGACCTAAGAAGATCCCAGAGAGCTTAGGGTTTGTGAGCAAGACTGGTTGTCACATCAAAGTGGTATCTGAGCAAGTTAAAGATTTGGGAACTGTTGGTGGATGTTTGTAGCTACTAGAGAGTTAATAGGTGAAACTAGCATGGTAACTAATGTAGAACTAGCCAAGGAAGTTAATGATCAAAGGGAGAAGAATAGAGTTCTTGAAGAATCCCTAGCAAAATTAAAGGTGCAACTAGATGCATTTGCTGAAGTAGCCAGGAGGAAAGAAGAAGAAGAATTTTAGAAGGGTAAAAAGGTAGTAGAGGAGGATGTAGTCCCTGAATCTAGCCCTATCTTGAATGAAGAACCCTTGTTGAAGGCTATCAAAGCCCTAGGAGGAAAATATTTGGAAGGGGTACCACTTCTCAGTGGAAAGATGGATAGGTTTTCCCAAGATTTTGACAATTTTAAAGAGATGATACTTGCATAATAATAAATTGAATTCCTAATTAGAGGTAAGGAATTCTCTACTTGAGATTTTCTTTCAGTTATACAAGGTGCAACTAACCTTTTATGAAAAGATATTCCTTAAGTCCTCTATTGAGGGAAAATCTTGCCAATGAGAATTTTACTGAAAATACTGATAAGAATTAAATTATCTCATGAATACAAGACAAATGGAAATACTAAGAAACCATTTGATTTTAACAATCAGTATCAACCAGATAATTGAATGTTAAAAGAAAGGATAAATAGTGATGTAATATGGATTCCACCTCCCATGACCTTTAAGATTTAAAACAAATAATCCTAGAATGCACATCAAATGTAACTTCACTCCCATAGAAAGCATACACCCTCAAAAATGTAAATCATCATAAAGCATGCAGTAGTATCTACATTAGGAAGCTTCAGCATATAAAACTATAGAATTTTACTCTAATTGCTGCCAAACTAGGAAATATTCTATTCAAAAATCAAAATGGAGAATATCAAGACAAAAGTATTTATGTTTTTCTCTACAGAGAGACTAACCATATTAGAGATTATCTATTACATATTTATACAACATAGGGCTGGATAGTTATCCAAAATTACCCTGCCAAGAGTAAATCATCTCTTAGTTAACACAACCATGTTAACTCAAATGCATAAAACAAATAAATAGGAGGAAATAAAAATGTAGCTACCTAATGAACATGTGTCATGTCAAGAGGAACCGTTAGTGCTAGTCATGATTCTTTTGGCCTTCCATGTTTTGTATGTAGTGGTAAATGTGGAGATAACTAACTTATGAGGTAAGCCAATGTATGCAATTCTCTGTTTCTAGCTTTCCTTTTCCCTCTTTAGTTCTGTTACCTTTTCTTCATGCATCTCCAAATGTTTCAGGTTTATTATCAAAAAAGCTTTAGTATGAGCAACATTTAAATAATCCTATCTACATGGTGCTTTCTTCTCCTAAATTTCTTGGAATTCCTTTTGGACTTCATTTATCAATTCTTCCATAGGGGCTATGGAGTCACTTTCCTTACTTGCACAATGTTTATGAATCACTTCAGATAACCTTAAATTATTTCCTCTCCTCCACAAGCTTAAGACCATCCAAGATTTCTTTGATTTCACTTAGTGCCTAGACTAGTGCTTCATTCCTCCATTCAATACAATCTTTAATCACATACAAATTTTTATCATCCACACTAGCCATAGGGCATTTAGCTTGGAATCTTTGTGATCCAAATCCTTGAATTTCTTCTATCTAGAGCACCACTTTTACCCAATTGTTTCTTTTTTTCTCAAAGCCTTCATCATTTTTCTCCACCTTCTTGATGATGGTAGTAGTTTCTTTTGAAGCCTTTTCCAAAAGGCTTATCTACTTCATGGTTTTGCTCGAGACAAATTGCAACCATTCTTTAGATGTTTTTGCAATAACTTTACATTTCTACAAATTATCTAGAAATTATTGGTTGGCTGAAGAAGATACATCCACAATTGCCAACATCTCATTCAAAGGTTTGGGTTCCAAGTGCAGGATAGCATTGATTTATTGTACCATGCTCCTCATTTCTTCTTTCATATCTTATTTATCCTAAGCATCCTTCTACACCCTATCTACAATCTTTTTGTTTGAAGCTTTAAAAAATTTCATATCCAGTGCATGACTCCCCTTTCCAAGATCAATCCTTGATACCTAATAATCTTTAGGAGTGAGTCTTCATGTCAACTACCTTCTAGTGGTTTGACTATCTTGGCTGACCAATGTCCTAAAATTTTATCAAACTTTATCCTAGATTCCATTCTAGCTTTCTTGGTTTTTGAAGACTTTCCCAGAAACTTACTAACCAAGTCATCGATAGGCATTGACAAGGGTACCAAGCTTCTTTTCTTATTGATGGAGGTTTCCACCCACTTAAGCATGGTAGGCACTTTTCCTATCATGGGAGAAACCTTAGTTAAAATGAGGGTACCTGATTGAGTACCAATGCTTTAAAGTAACTTTTGAGAATCTGGTGTATTATTTGTCATGAGAGAACTAGGAGGCTACTCTGGATTTGACTGTCTTATGGCAGGATCTAGATCAACTATCACTATGTCCTTTCCTTTGCTCAGTATTTCTTTCTTAGTACTCAAGAGAGTTACCCTTCTAACCTTTGGCACTGCCTTATGAAATTGAAGTTGAAGTGGCTATGAAGTTACTTTAGCTTCAACTTCTAGAGAACATACAACAAGATCATCAATACTTGGGTTAGTTATGACTTTTGGATTTGAGTGTACCTTTTTATGTTTGGCTCTTGAGTATTTCTTTAGGGCCCTAGGGGCAGTTATTTCAACATTCTTTGACTTTAACCATTTTCAATTCTTCTTAACACTTTTGAGGTATAGGAAAGTAGATCATCCTCTTCCCTTCAAGACTAATCAATTTCAAAGATAGGAATGCATTTAATTTGATCAACATAAAATGGTTCAATCACTTCTTCAACTTCATCTTCCGCTTTGCCATGGTGTTGAGGTTAACTTAAAACATGTTAATTTGGCTAACTGCTAACCTAGACCTTAATCTTTTTTTGACTTCAAATTCATCAAGAAAATTGGCCCAATAATCTTCCAAATGTGGAACATGGACTAGTGAAGATGCATGCTTGAAATTATCCCTAGAAAAACCTATATAATCAAAATCTTCTCTAGGGGATTTAGGTTTGAGGCATAAGCATGATAATGCAGATTTTGTTAACAAAGCCTGTTTGAAGTTTGAGCATCTGTAATGGCCAATTTCAATGGGAAATATGGAAGAAGATGACTTTTTAGTGCTTTTAGGAGACTCTATCATAGAAAAAAACTACCTATATATCTCAAATAAGACAATGTTTTCTAAACAATAGTGTGGCAACCTAAGAGATTCACCAAAAAAACATCCAACTTTGAGATATGTGAATTTAGGAAATTGAATAAAAAATAGCCATAAATCTTTATGGCTTGCATTGATTCTTCTGATAACCTATGATTTTTGTGTCCTTGGAGCTCGAATACTAACCTTCCGAGGAATACATCATTGACCATCCTGAATTCCATACAAAATTTAGTTGCTTGGAGATTTTTTAGTACTGATAGATGGTCATTTCATTGGTCTAGGGCATGTATGGAAGTCCCTCCCATTCCTTAGATGCTGCTAAAGTTTATATTAAGGAGGAAAAAAAGAATGAGCTGAAACTATTCACAACTATGAGACCCTTATGTAAATTTTCAGCTATTAAGTCAATCTATTCAATGAGTTTTTCACCCTCAACAATATTTTGAATAAAGAGGTACATCCAGCTCTCATAGTGGAAGGTGTGGTCATTACCCTTGACTCTATTTAAAAGTAACACAATATCTACAATCTCCCTAATGAAATGCTCAATAGTCAAGGGTTTGGGAAATCTAGAGCCTCCTTCACCCATTTTCAAAAGCTAGGTCTATGCCACAATAGAATCATAGTCCTTTTTTATATCACCATATAGGCACTCTTCTCCCTCAAATTTCTAGGGCTCATAAGGCTCTTTGTGAGGAGTTCTTAGAGCTAAATTGACACTAACCCTATTTATCCTAACCAATACCTCCCGAGATGCCTTCTTTATGCACCTGGTGCTAGGGTCATAGTGATTTGCATAGTCAACAACCAATTCTGGACACTCTATGGTTAATGGAAAGGTGGCAGCTTTGAGTAACCCAATACTAGCTAATTTTTGATGTATGGGCCCAGACTAGACATTTTTCATCTGCTCAACTATATCAACTGGATTTTTATTTACTAGGAAAGTTTCCCAATTTTTGGGGAAGGAACTCAAGAGGCATGACTTTTCTAGCTTAGGCATCTTAGGGTAGAAAAGCATCATGGTTTAAGATGAAAGATTTATAGAGATAAATGTAAGTAGACAAATGAAAAGTAGGCACAAAAATGACAAAGTAGAGGATAATGAACTTACAACTCTTGATAGAGCCCAACCTTCCACTTCTCTTACTTAGTAGTCAACACTAAGAGCTCAAAATGATTAAATGAGTAACTATGAAAGCCAAATGGGTAATTTTAGGAAATGATTTCTTGAAAATCTCAAGACAAATATAAGCGGGTAGAATTATTTATAGCAAGCTTGTTACCTATACCTAATAAGACTTGCAAGGTTGTTTACTGTTAATGCCCATCAAATTTGCACATAGTTCTATGTCTCATGATATCACAAAATCTAAATGCCAACTTTTTCCATAAAAATAACCATACTTCAGCATGATTTTTCACAATTGTCATATTTATTACCTTTCATATCTTTAAGATTGCCACTGGGTGGGACTCATTTCTTACCTCACAAATGAGTTCATGATTTCTTAATGTATAACCTATGAGAAAAAAAGAAAATGTCAAAAAACTATGAAGTCAAGGTTGAAGTTGAAGTTTTGAATCAACTCCTACTTCAACTTCAACTTCGAGAATATGAACTCAGTTTGATAGGTAAAGACCTTGATGAGATGATGAGAAGTGGGTGGAGCTAAACTTGAACTTGAAGTAGGTTAAAACTTCAAGTTTGACTTCAAGTTACAAAATGACTCTTCGGTAACAATATTGCAGATTGTGAAAAAGTGTAGGATAATAATTGCCTATGACTAGGGAATGAGACTGGAAAGGATAATATATGAATTTGGGACTCTCTAGTTTTGCAGACCAACTTTGAATAGACCTAACCTAAAGAGAAACAAAATAGGAAAGGCAAAACAATAGAATAAAATAAGGGAAAATGGGTATTTACAATGAAGAAAACAAGTAGACCTAGAACTGAAAAAGCTTAAGATCCTGTCTATTATACAATAGGGGCAAATCATCACCATTAAAATACTTAAGTTTGAATGCATTGGAGCTCAATTCTACTAAAATGAAAAATGGCCCTTTCCACAGGCTTTCAAACTTGGAATGTGCTCCTTTAGGCTCTCTCCCTTTGTCCCATAGTAATACTTGACCTCCTTCCATGAGCTTTTGAGGCCTTGCTCTTTGATCAAAAATATTCTTTACCCTTGCCTAGTTACTGGTGATGTGATCCATTATTTCTCTCTTCTCTTCTTCAATCTTTTGAAGGTACAATATCCATTTTTCAATAGAAGTAGAGAACACCTCATCTTCAATTACCTTTTTCAAGTTTAGAGTGGCTAGTTCTAGTGGTAAAGACAACTACATTTCAACTCTATATACTAACTCAAAAGGATTCATACCAATATCTCTTTTAGGAGAGGTCCTATCCACCCAAACTGCTTTGTACAATCATTTATGCTAGCCTCTCTCCATTTCATCCACTAGTTTTCTCATGATATTAATCAAATTTTTATTAGTTGACTCAACCTTCCCATTTCCTTGGGGGAAGTAGTCAGAGGTATGTGATGGCCAAACACCATGATCATAATAGAATATTTTGAATTTCCTGGGATGAGATATTTTGAGCATTATCAGTTACAAACTTTTTTGGCACCCCAAAATGAGTTAGGATATTGTCTATTGAGAATTTGTAGACCACCTTAGATGTTGTAGATTTCATAGGAATCACTTCAACCCATTTGGTAAAGAATTCTATGGTAGTAAGAATATGGGTGTGACTAGCACTTGAGTTAGGATTGATTGGGTCAATAAAGTCTAGTAAAAGGTCCTTCTATAATGACCAACTACAAAGGTAGGGCAGCTAGTTGTGGTTTACCTGTAAACAATTTACATTTTTCACAATTACCTACCCATTTATTAGCAAACTTAAACATAGCTAGCCAATGATACCCACTCCTTTGAATTTTAAAGGTAGTCACTATGGATGAGAAATGTCCTTCGCAAGCTTCATTGTGAAAGGTTTTGAGTAGCTTCTATTGCTGATCAGTATCGACACATCTCAAGAACATACCATATTGTCCTCTTTTATACAAAACATCATCTACAATCACAAATTTAGCTACTCTGAGTTGAGCGCTTCTTCAGTCCTTTCCTTTCAGATGGTCTAGACATTCTCCATAGGTTAGAAAATATGCTATATCTGAAAACTATTCATCCTTCAAACTAACTAGTAAGCAATTAGGGTAAGCTTCTTCTTCTTCTTTATTTTCTTATATAAGCTTGCAAAGACCTTGACCACAAACTAGCTTGGATGGTTTGATATCTAGGTCAGATTTCTACACTTTTGATACCTAGGTAGCCCTATTGTTTACTATTGCATCTTCTTGTATAAGAATTCTCTTAACTACTATAGATGGTACATAGACTACAAAACATGAGTGAAGGATGTAGTATTAGAATTTCTTCACAACCTTCATAATAGTGAATGCTTGCTTCTTAGCCAGAGAGTAGTGTAATTCATGCTTCTTTAGAGGAACACTCAAATAAATAGGCACTTCTTCTTCCATTTCATTTTTTTGAAGTATGATACTTGACATAGTATGATCTGATGCATAACAATATATTATAAAGTCTTTCTTGAAATAAGAATGAAAAAGACTGGGTTCCTTTGCAATAGCTTATTTTACTTCTTTGTATGCTTTAACTATTGGGTCATCTCACTTGAAATTTTGTTTCTCACTCAAAAACTTTGCCATAGGTTTTATGGTTTTAGTAATGTTAGGTACAAACTTTCTAAGAAAGTTGATCTGGCCAAAGAAAGACCTGATAGCATTACAATTAACTAGGAGACATAACTACTGGATTGCTTTCACTCTCTTAGGGTCAATCTCGATCCCTTCCTTGGAAACTATATGTCCTAATAGTTTTTTTTCTATCACAACAAGGATTGATTTCTTGGGATTTAATGAGATGCTATGTTCTCTACATTTTTCAACTACTTTCTTCAAATCTTTCAGATACTTTTTTCATCTCCTCGAGAAAATAGTCATATCATCAAAGTAAATAGTGATGCATTTATCTAGAAGATGTTCAAAAGTTGAACTCATTGCATGTTGGAAAGTTGCACCAACATTTATCAGACCAAATGGCATTCTCTTATAGGAAAATGTGCTCCAAGGAGTTATGAACATTATTTTATGTTGATCTTCTTTAGCAACTCCTATCTGATTATAACCTAAGAACCCATCAAGGAATGGCATCATCTTTGAGCTAGCTACTATTTGGAGAATCTAATCCATTATGGGAAAAGAAAATTTATCCTTTAGGCTTGCCTGATTCAAGTTCCTAAAGTCTACACAAAAATTCTTATTTCTCCATTCTTTTTCCTTATTAGCACTACATTTTCCACCCATGCGGAGTGATGTATGGGAAAAATTATATGAGCCTTGAGCATCTTGTGAATTTCCTTGAATATTTTATCTAAAACTTTTGGGTTATAGGTTCTTAACTTTTGTCTAAAAGGAGAAGTACTCAAATTTAGGGTAATGTGCTACTTGAACTATCCTCCCCTAAAAGTCTTCAAATCTTAAAATGACTAGGTGAAAACATCAATGTATTCTCTTGATAGTTTGACGAATCTTGTCTTCTCATCTACCTCACAATAGATCCCTATGTTCACCATCTTAGGGTCATGTTTTTCTCCTAAGTTGACCTTCTCATACTCACCACTTTTGACCTCTCTAGAGAGTGAACTTTGAATTAAGAAAGCATCCTATCTATCAAAAAGCTTCTCAAGTTCAACTAGACCCTTGGGTATTACATTTCCTTTTAATTTCATTATATCTTCTATTTATTCATCTACTAAGTCAAGAAAAAACTTCCTACATTTTGATTTAGAGCCTTCAAAATAATTAGTGGAAAACTTTTCCATACTTTGTAGGAAAGCGTTAATACGTGCATCATCTTTAAATACTTTCCATGAGTTACTATTATTTGGGAAACTCAATCTATGAATGATCTCTAGAAAATACTTATCAGTTATAAAATTAGGGTGAAGGATCAACAAGGAAGTTGATACTACCAAGGACTTTGCTCTAGTATTTAGCTCTCTAGGAATTGATTCTATTGAAAATGCTTTGAAATCTTCAGTTTCATCCCATACCCAATTTCTATAGTGCTTCAATCTTTTATTTTTTTAACTAATTATAGATTCCTAACCTACTTTAGTCTTAGGACTAAAGCTTCATACTCTGTTGTATTATTCATATTTTTAAAAAATAACTTGAAAGAAGAGGGAAAAGTTTGACCTATAGGGGATATCAATACAACACTAGCCCCGAACCTATTTGAGTAGCAGCTTCCATCGAATTCCAAAATCCAAGGTGAATCCATATCTTTTGATTACACACCTACTTCTTCATTTTCAAACATAATCAAGTAATTAGCAAAATCTATTTCTTGATAAAGGATTTGAGATTTTGGGTCATCAGATGAGAAAATTGTATACTTAGACTTGGATTTAGGAAGTAGGGTTACTTTCCCATTACCTATGGGTATGATAGCTTGGGACCAATCCATTTTTACTTCTCCTTCCAAATCCCAATAGACGCTTTGGCTAAGGAACATGCCATAGCTAGTAGGGATGTTAGCCACTAGGATAGTAAGTTTTATTCTCTTCTCTAGGAAGGCTACTAAAGAAACTTGGGCATATTTGATTTGGCCTATTAAGGGTACCTAATTGTATTCCATTGAATAGCACTTACCAAAAGTCTTATTGAGAGGTAGATTAAGGGCTTTTGTCACAACTGGCATTATATTATTAGATGCACCAAAGCCTATAATACAATTGCTTAATTTGAAGCCATGGAGAAAAAGAGATATGTAAAAAGGGTTGGGATTTCCATGGTAAGGTAACTTAGGGCTGACTTTATCAGGTTGGATCAGGTTCTTATGGTAATTTGGCTTTTGAGTTTTCGTTTCTTCATTGACAAGGATTTTGCTCATCTACCTAGTAGACACTTCTTCACTAATAGAGACTTTATTTTTCTTTTTAGCAGACATATCTGATGAAGATTGGTGGACATATTCAATCAACTTATTGATTTCACCAAGATTCATTCTCAAGTATTCATCAAGGGATATTTGAATTCTAGATGCTTTTACAAAACTCAACTATATCAAATGTAGAGTTAGGATCAAACCTTATCAGAATTTGAGCAATAGGAGCTTACATTTTTTATGACTTACTTTTGCCTTCCCCTTTGGCTTTGGAATCATTTATTTGAGTAGGAATTGAAGTATTTTTGGATTGAGAATTAGTTTTGGCTGCACTATGCCCCCTAGTCAAAACTAAACATGAAGCTTCTCTTAAAGTTCAAATAATGTCACTGCCTCTATTAGAATCATATTCATATTCAAGGTAGTAACTTATGAAGTTGCCAAGTCCTTTGGAAGACTCTTCCTCTACTATTATATTTTCCATGGCTACTTTATTAGCTTCAAGTTGCTCATGTCTGACATTCTCAAGACATGTGGTCCCTTCATGATCATTAGTGAGGTAAAAAAACACACATGTTGGTCTTGTTGGGAGGAGATTCAATTTGCAATATTTTTTGACTTGGAGGTAGGATAAATTGTTTCCCTTGGGTAGGAGCATTATTATTGGGGTATTTCCTTGGAATATCTTGATAAGGAAATGACATTTTGGGAAGTTGCTTCTTTACTGCCAGAAGGTCATTAGCTAGCTTTTGGATGAGCACATCATTGGAAGATGATGATGTTGAGGGTTGAGAATTTGGTATTTGAACATTTTTTTTCACTTACCAAATATAATAAGATCATCTTCTAACTCTATAGAAAGAGTTTGAGATGCTTCAAGTTGGGAGGGTTAGCTCTTTTCACGGGAAAACAAATGTCTAGGGGCATTGCATTCAAAAAGAAATATTTTTTATTCTCATCATTAGGTGTGCTAGCTGTGGGTATTTGATGTAGGGCTTTATTAAATCTGGCTACAAATTCATGCATGGGAACATATATTTCCTTTTTCATCTAACTTAATTGCAGGAGAAAAGAATTTACATCTTTAGTTGCTTTGAATCTAGCCTCAAAAGCATTTTTCATAGTATCCCAAGAGATGATTGATGCATTAGGCAAATGATGAAACCAATCAATTGCTGAGTTTGTTAAGGTTTGAATGAGAAACCTTATGGAAAAATATTCTATTGCTACAACCAAAACTCCACGTGTTCTATTAAAAGCATTTAAATGTTCTTTAGGTGATCTTTTCCCATCTCTGCTAAATTTAGGGAGGATTTCTCTTGCTCCTTTAGGAAATCTATCCAGGTTTCCTACAAGCTATAGAAGTCCTATCATAGCACCCCAAGGTTGATTTTGACACATTCCTAGTAATCTAAAACTAATAGGTATGATTGTAGCAACATAAGGGATCAAGGTTACAAGGATGATTAGAGATTGCATAGAAAGAAAAGTAGTACCATTTTTGGTAGTAGATGACGGTCTGTTGATGATTTTAGCTTTATTCCTTTTTGAAGAAAGGTTAGGCTTGATGTCAATTCTAGCTAGAGATTCAAAATATTCATCCACAAGACCTAAAAATATGTCAGTCTATGAGTACCTTTTTGCAGCCAAGTTGAAAGTTTTAATATGATTTAATCAATTGTTTGCATGGGTAACCCTTTCTATCATGACTCTTTCTTGCACTACTGGAACCCCTCTAATCCTCTCAACTATTTCTTCTTCTCTTTCTAGTATCAATTTCTCTTGGAGATATTGTTGGTTACTGACTCAGTTAACCCAGGCACAAGAGTTAAGGTTAGAGACAATATCTTCTTGTGTATCTTGAAATACTAGGTTTGGTTGTAGAATAGGCAACTGATTTTGGTTAGGAAGTGAAATTTCCCAAAACCATGTAATATATTAGAAAACTCAAAAAAAACTCTATCTTTTAAGGTTTCCCTAGCGGAGTCACCAAAAAAAATTGTTAGTAAACAAGTTTTCCCAAGATTTTGACAATTTTAAAGTGAAGATACTTGTATACTAACAAATTGAATTCCTAATTACAGGTAAGTAATTCTTTGCTTGAGATTTTCTTTGTGTTATACAAGGTGTAGCTAACATTTTATGAAAAGATATTCATTAAGTCCTCTATTGAGGTTAAATCTTCCCAATGAGTATTTTATGAAAAATATTGAAAAGCGTTAAATTATCTCATGAATACAAGATAAATGTGAATACTGAGAAACCATTTGATTTTAACAATCAGTATCAACCACATGGTTGAATGTTAAAAAAAAGGATAAATAGTGAAGTAATATGGATTCTAGCTCCCACGACCTTCAAGATTTAAAAATAATAATTCCAGATTGCACAACAAATGTAACTTCACTCTTACATATAACATACAACCTCAAGAATGAAAATCATCATAAAGAAGATAGTAGTATCTACTTCAGGAAGCTTCAATGCATAAAACTATAGAATTTTAATTTACTCATTGCTAATCCAAGAAATATTCCATTCAAAAATCAAAGTGCAGAATATCAAAACAAAAGTATTTTTTTTTTCTCTAAGGAGGGATTAACACTATTAGACATTACCTATTACATATTTATACAACATAGGGTTGGATAGTTATCCAAAATTGCCCTATCAAGAGTAAATCATCTCTTACTTAACACAACTATGTTAACTAAAATGCATAAAATAAATAAATAGGAGGAAATAAAAATATAGCTACCTAATGAACATTAGCCATGTCAAGAGGAATCGTTAGTGCTAGTCACCATTCTTGTGGCCTTCCATGTTTTGTATGCAGTGGTAAATGAGGAGATAATGGATTGATTGTTAGTCTTAGATTAGTTTTGAAATTTGAGTCCCAACATACTTAACCAAATTCTCAAGTCAATGTGGAGTATAATATAGAAGCCGAGCTACAGTGTGTGCCAAGTTAGAGAATTCAACAGGTGCCAAGTGAACTTTAGGTGCTGAGCAATCTATAGGTGCCAACTAAAGTTCAAGTGCTGAGCAAAGTATAGGTGCCAAGTCACTATAGATGCTGAGTGAAATATAATTTTTATAGGAGTTGAGTGTGATAATTTTTCTATATGTGTTGAGCATCAACAATTAGTATGTGTCGAGTAACGTAGAATTAGCATATGAGTTTGTATCTTCACAAACTCATATGTAAATCATTTTTGGAGCTAACAGGGGATGAATCTCAAAAGATCTTGAAGATAAGATTGAATCTTTCACATTACCTATGTGATTATCATGCAACCAATAAGAAAAGTGCAAGGAATGAGTGGGAAATGAAAATTTAATATTGATCGTATATTCATACCTAATCCTAAGTCTTTGAAATCTTTAAAAGGAGGATGAAATGCATTGTATGTGTAGATGAGAGAAGTGTATGGGTGAAGTATAGCAAAATTTAGAGGGGAGTTTAAAATACTTAGTGAAGAACAGAGTAGCATTGCAAAATCTAGTTATTGAAGAACAAAGTATCAGAATCTTGTAGAGTGACATATCAGATCAAGCAAGGATCAGAGTGATAGAAAAAAACAAGGATCTAGAATCAGAAATTGAAGATTGCAAAGCTATCAGGTCAAAATATTTCTAATACTCTATAACAATTCTATCAAAAATGGAAATCCTATGGACTTAGGTTGGCCTAGCAGCCATTTGTAAATCCTTTAACAGGGTGGCATTCCAAGTGAAAGTACAGAAGTCCTTTAACCAGGCCTACTTTTAGCAGGGTAGTGAAATCCTTTAACTAGGTCACTTTTGATAGAGTGTAAAGTCTTTAATAGGATAGGCCTTTCATAGGATAGACCATTGGAAGTGGTTAAACATTGTTACCTTGAATAGTTACACATTGATAAAATGATATTTTGTGGGTGTCAACCCCACCCTAGTTTTACCTTCTCATTTTGGAGGGTTTTTGGGTTATCAAATTTGTGTGTTGTCTATTTTCATGTATTTCTTTACTTTAATTATTATCAAATTAATTAGATGCATGTGAACGGTTTTAGTTAAAATAATTTGAAAAGAATAAATTTGTTGGAAATGATTGAAATAATTATAAGAAAAGTTGAGGGAGATTGTTGGAATAAAATATGGAACTAGTAAAGAATGTCCTCAATCATTATTTTGTCATTGATATCAAACTTGCTACTTGCAGGGATGACAATTGCTTTAGTGATCCAAATACTATCAATTAGTTGATTGTCAAGGTGGAGGCAATTAATAAGATGTAACTAAAATACCTAGAGAAAGGTTGAAGTTATGATGTTGGAATGAAGTACAAGGATCAGCTAAGCCATTGATGAAAGAATGTATTTAATGACATACTACAAAGAATGGGCACACTGAAACATATCAAAGATTTAAGGTTTTAACTAAGTTTTTTGTAAAGCTCAAACTAAGTTCAAGTGCTGAGTAAGTTCAAAGTGCCGAGTAAGTTCAAGTGTCAAGTAAGTTCAAAGTGCCAAGTAAGTTCAACTCCCGAGTAAGTTCAAAGTGCCGAGTAAGTTCAAGTGTCGAGTAAGTTCAAGTGTCGAGCAAGTTCAAGTGCCGAGCTGGTATAGGTTCCAAGTAGCACAAAGGTATCGAGCACCAGCAACTCAATAATGCCGAGTTGCTGTATTATTTAGGAAATCGAAGATTCGCCAGATCTAAGCTGACAAGGTTTTTATCTAGAAATCTGTGAATTAAAAGGAAGATAAGAATGATGAGTTGGTGGCATAGAACACCATGTAGAAAATTTTTAAGATACAACTGGAAAAGTTTCAAGAAGAAAACAAGATATAGGGTAGATACATTGTATCCTACCTAATCAATTTTGAAACCCTAAAATTGAAGAGGGAGAATTGAGCGATAAAGGCAAATCAGACTTCTATATAAGAAGACACGAGTTAATAAGAAAGAGAGAGAGAGAGAGAGAGAGAGAGAGAGAGAGAGAGAGAGAGAGAGAGAGAGAGAGAGAGAGAGAGAGAGAGAGAGCAAGAGGGGATAGAAGAAAAGGAGATAGTGGTCAAGCATAAAAGCATGAAATGCTAAAGAATGTTCCTAGGAGAAGATAGCGCAGAAATTCTATTTGTATAGATGACCACAAAGATGATTGCATTGGCAGAATGAGTTAGAGGACTCAAGGAGATGAAGCTTGAGAGGAAGACAAGCCGTCAGAGCTAAAGAGATTAAATCCAAGCATAAGGATTGAACTAAAAGTGTGATCTGAAATCTACAAAGTATGTTGTAAGTCATATCAGATCAAAAGACCATTATTGTTACTTTCTAGCAATTGTAACTGTAAGTCTAAATCCTATGGACTTAGGCTGGTTTAACAACCATTAGAAAAATACTTTAACAGGGTGACATTCCAAGTGAATGTTCTAAAGACCTTTAACCATGCCCATTCCTAACAGTTTGGTGAAATCCTCTAACAAGGTCACATTTAACAGTGTGTTGTAAGCCTTTAACAGGGCATCACTTCAGAAGAGTGAGAATCAAGTAGCATGTTTCTGGTGGTTTTTCCCAAATTGGGTTTCCACGTAAAGCATTGTGTCATGTGTTGATCTTGAGTGTTTTATCTTTTCATGTTGATTTATTGTAACTTGCTTATATGATTGATTTAAGTTTGAACAAATAAAAAGGGTATGGATTCATTAAAAGTAGTAAAAAGGTATTAATAGGGCATTTGGACCTTGAATAACTGATTCACCACCCCCACCCGCCTCTTAGTTATTCTAAAGAATTCTAACAAAATTTAGTTACTTCTAATTCACCCCCCCTCTTAGAAGTAAATCTTCCCACTTGTTACTTTCAACAATTGGTATCAGAGCCAAGTTCTCACAAGAAGGAACCTCACGGCTTGGAGAAAAGATCTAGAAATGGAAGTCTACAAACTTGGGAAGATCATAGATAATTAGGAAATTGACATACAACTTGCTCTACATGCCATGGAAGAAGCTAGAGGAGAATTGAAAAAATCCCTAAAAAGAAGAAAAGAGATTGACATAGCTAAGAATGAAACATTGTACAAGGAGATTGACACCTCAAATATATTTTCAAATGGAGAGTCCAAGGAATTTGATGTAGCAATAGCAGATCTAACGGAGAGAAATAGAGCTCAATTAGAAGAAATCATAATACTTAAACTTGAACAAGAATCACAAGCCATGATGCTTTGTGAGGTAACTGAATAGAAGAAAAGAGCCATTGAAGACAAGGCTATGATAGAAGAAGACAAGAGAAACCTTGCCAACAAACTAGAAGAAAAGTCAATTGAACTTGCAAGAATCTTAAACATGTAGTTGGATACCCTAAGTCAAATGATGAATGCACATCATGAACTAAATATCAAGGACATTGAGATCTCTACACTAAAGTTGCAAAATGAAAAACTACAAAATGACCTAAAAAGAGAGAAGAAGATTGCAAAAAGTTTCAACAAACCCAATGAGGCCATCAAGTACTTTGAGCAACTACTAAAATCACCAAGGGAAAGTAATGATACTTTAGGAATTGGTTACACCTGCACTGAACAAGGAGAGTCTTCCAAGACTGTAAAAGAAAGGAGTAACAAAGGTAAGAACACTAAACCTACTTGTCATTTCTATGTTAAAAAGGGATATACTTCTAATGAATGCAAGAGAAAGAATGCCCATCAACATGACAAGCCTGAGAATGCAAGTTACTATCACAAGTGCAAAAAGCAAGGACATCAAGCACATAATTGTAGGACTAGGACTATCAAAACACCAAAATTTGAAGGTCATTACTACAATTGCAAGAAGTATGGACATAGAGCTTTTGAGTGTAGATCAAAGCCTATGTGGACAAAAAATCAAACAACAAGGGAAGGTAACCATGGTCATCACTACAATTGGTGCTACAACACTAGGTATAGCTGTCATTACTATCAGGAATATGGACACATTCTTGAAAATTGCATAAGGACACATTTTAGAAAGAATTATAGTAGATGGTTATGCCAAACCACATGTTTTAGTTTCTTGAAGACTGGTCATATCAGCAAGAATTGCCCAAAAAAGTCAAAGGCACCCAACTCAAAGAATGATAAAGGTAAAGAGAAGGTAGATGTTGAACACATCAGAGGAGAAATGAACAAGACATGGAAGAAGAAAGATGGAGTATCACATCAAATGAAGGGATCACTTCACCTAATAGGTCAAGTGGTCACACTTTATCAAACTAAGCAAGAAAAGGCATAAGGAATTGATTTACAAAGTTTCAAAATACATCAGTTCCTAGAAAAGAAAGTACTAAAGAATAATAGATCAACATGAACAAAGATGCAAAGTTGAAGATTTCATAAGTGTTGTCGAGTTACCCTCAGATGCTAAGTAAAAATCCAATATAAGCCAAGTTAGTAGAGGAAGCCAAGTGAAAAAGAAATATTAGTTGAAGCCAAGCAACTGATACTCTAATGGAAGTCGAGTGGTGAAAAGACAATGGAAGCCAAATAATGTAGAATCGTTCAAAAGTTGAGTGGACAGTTGTGAATGTACTAAGCATTAAATGCGATGAAAATAAGGTAAAATATCATTTTTTCATTCATTTTTTCTTCATTACAAACATAGAGCAAAGGTGAGAAAGAGTGCAGAGCGAATCCCATGTGAAGAAACTAGTGTATATGAAGATTTTAACAGCATTCCAAACACAATTTCATCGATTTTAAGGTATTTATGACTATGTCAAGCTACGAAGTTTCATTTTTTCTTTGTGTTGAAACCCAAGATTGTGTAAAATGGCATCTATCTCTAGAAAATATTAGGAGAAGGAAACATTTGAAGTTCAATTAGTGTCCAAAGAGGTTAGGCAACCCGATTTCCATCCAATACCTGAGGTTGCATATAAAAATGACCCAGTAGGAGCCCTTTCCATCATACACCCAAAGGTTGTAATGGTTAAAGACATAAGGAAATGTTATGACTATAAAATTGGAGCCATAGGTGACATGAAAATGAGAGAGGCATATAAGAAATTGTGTGAAATGGAGTGTTGAAAGATGAATACAAAATTGTTGAGAGGAAGGGTTTAACGTGTGCCCTAGAATTCCCCATTGTTTTCAAGATAGAATGGATTAGACTAGTGTTGAGACAAATACATGATGGTAGTTTATGGTTGTAGGGTGATCCTATCAAGATCACAAAGAGAATTGTAATAAAGTGATTGGATACCCTACCCTAGATCAGCCAAGGACTCTTAGGAGTGATGCTAAGGAGGCAATTGAGAAGAACACAGGTGCAAAATGGAATAAGAGAGGGATGATAATTGTCACTATCCAAGACCCTCTAGTTGACTTTATTGTTAGGTTCATAGCACACAAATTCTATCAGTCCAATAGACTCAACAATGTGCCTTGTATTGCTATGGATGTGGGATATAAACTGGTGAATAAAGATCACACATATGATCTTGCAGAGCTATAACTGCAACAAATCAATGAAAATCTAGTGGCAATCAAAAGAACAAAAGGAGCCCAATGTAAATTTGGTGCAATTTTGATATGTATTTTCTTTTATGTAAAGAATGAATTCCCTTCTTTTGGCAAAGTGGCAAGGAGAAATGATAGGTCAATCATAGCTTAAGTCAATGAATACATAAAGTAGATGGGAGCTAATTTTGAGACCTTGATGACAAGTTATTTTGAAGACTTTAAGAAATCAATGAAGCAGAGCCTCAGAATTCTAGTTTCCTTAGTAGAAAAATAGGTAAATGAAGGTTTTTTTCTTGTAGAGATTGATTACACATACATATAAGTGGCCATACCAAGAGTGAGATGGTCAAGAGCTCTTGGGTATGAGATAAATATAGATGAATCATCAACAACAATAGCTACACTACTTGTAGAGGAGATTGAAAATGATGCACCATATTTTAGAACCTATCACATGGTGAGATCCAAAGTGGATATGTAGTTGAAGACTGCGTCCACTTTGAAGAAGAAAGACAAGCTTGTCAAGAAGCTAAAAGAAAAATTCAGAGAAGGCACTGTAGAAGAAGTAGAGGAAGAAGTTGAAGATGCCAAGGGTGAAGAAGAAGAGAAAGATCAAGGGCCACTTTCTCTAACCCAAGGTATGGGAGAAGATGTAGATGAAGAAGAAGGTGTTGAGTAAGAAGCTTCAAAGGCTGAGCCATAGAAAAGGGAAGCTCAGAAGAAAACAATAAAGGGAAGAAGAAGAAACTTGCAAAGCCAAATCCAGCCAAACCAACCACAAGGGTTGACACTAGGGCCACAACACAAGAGGCAAAGTAGCAAGGAAAAGAAAAGGCAATAGAACAAGTAGGACCTATAGAATAGAAAAAGAGGAGGAAGTATGTTGCACCTTTAGAATCAGATGAAGAGAGAACAGAGTTTGATGAAGAACAATTTCGATTGGTAAGATGCTCTACTACATCTAAATTAGAAAATATTTGCAATAATATTATAAATAATATAGATTTATCTAGTCTAAAAACCATATATTTTAATAAGTTGTCAAAGGAAAAACAAAGCATAGTGGAAGAGTCCATCTACACTATGATGGCTAAGTTCGAGACAACCCCACTTGAACCAAACACTTCAATGTCCAAGGAGCTAAGCTCATTAGTAGAGTATAAGTGGCATTACTATCTTAAAATGGAGAAAGAAATAAGAGATTTTACATTGGCTCATGTAATGCTAGACCTTACTAAAGGTCAAATAATAAAGGCCAGTAAGAAGCATGTGAGAAAATTTGCACCCAAATATAGAGCCTTCAATATTTTCCAAAATTAGATTGAAGATGTTGTCCAAAAGTCTACACAAATGTGGAAATTAATATATGGTTTGACAACTATAAAGGAAGGATAGGAAGACCCATTTGAGGGTAGGAATGAAGAAGAAGAAGAAGGGAATGAGAAAGATGAAGAAAGAGAACAAGAAAAAAATGAAGGAGAGAAAGAAAAAGAGACAGTGGAGAAAACACATGCTGAAGAGGCATCAACTGAAGAGCAGCAAAAAGAACAGAGTGTCCAAGACACCCAACTGCTACCACCAAGCCCTCCATATACAAAACCTATAGAAAAAATAATTTTTAAGGATGTTCCTAACACCTTAGGTTAGAACATCAATCCTTTAACTGCAGAGGATCTCAAGAAGATCCTTCACCAATCAACACTACAAGCACAACTTTGCACAAATCCAGTATTGGTGAGTGTTGATGAATTACAAAAAGTTGTAGCAAAAATAAAAAGGGAGAAAAAAAGTACACAAGAACAATCTTAAATTCCTCCCATAGCTATAGTAGATCAACCCAAAGAGCAAGGATAACAAGACAACATTACTAAAGTTGATTCTACAATAAAGGTAACAACTACTGCCAAGAAGTGACCAAAGGAACAAATGGGACAAGATTTTCTTGTAGCATAAACCCAAGGTGCACCTCCTCAAATTTTCATCATTGATCAAGGTAGTAGAGGAGAGGAGAAAGAAGTAGAGAAAACCCTAAGGAATAGGAGGCAATACAAATGTTGGTAAACTTGCCTACCTTAGGGACTCCTAATAAGAAGCCGAGTGTTGATGTAGTACCATTGCAGATCTTAGCACTATGCTCGAGCTCTACCAAGGTTGCAAGGGTAGTTCACTATGGAGACCTTGCACTTTATGAAGAAATAGTCATACCAAGCTATGACTCAAGAACTATGAACCTGTAGTAGATAAATGAAGTGCAAGAGGCACTAGAAAGGAGGAAGAGATAAGAGATACTCAGAAATGAGTATAGGTAGAACCAAGCTTTGGTAGAAATCAAAGAAATATTTCTTGATGCATTTAGCTTGTAAGTACCTGATGAAAACCAGCCCATCATGGAGAAACTATCCAATATTCTGGACCAAGTATAGAATGAGGACCTAGAAACTAATGAAAATTTATTAAAATGGTTAGAAAAGAAGTTTTAGATGAAATTGAATGAGAAGATATGAAGTGAAATTGCACTTTCACAAGTTGAATTGGTGAAGAAGATTGTAAAAGTGAAGAAGGTACTTGAGAATGTATTCTCATTGTACACCAAGTTTTGTGGTTACTCATATTTCACACAGGAAACGAGCCAAAGGATAATGAGCTTGGAGCAAAATCTAAAGATTTCCAGCACTCAACTACCAAAAGGTCCAGCTTAGAGTGAGAAGCATTTTGTAGCTATGCTTCACACACAGAAGGAATTAGTTGTGTTGACAGTAGAGGAGGCCAATATTAAGGCCAAATTGATCTAGATTCAGTCCTCCATAACTCCACATCTAGAAGTACTTCATAAGGAGTAGTCCTATGCAAAAAATGTCCTAAAGAAAAACCCAAATCTTTCTACTTTAGAAGGCCTTGTTCATCTTGCAGCAGAGACAACCATCC
Source organism: Cupressus sempervirens (assembly GCA_028749045.1). NCBI lineage: Eukaryota > Viridiplantae > Streptophyta > Pinopsida > Cupressales > Cupressaceae > Cupressus > Cupressus sempervirens. The sequence goes on along the minus strand of CM053783.1, from coordinate 585,712,775 downwards.
AACACAAGTCATTGGAGATAGCTTTAGACAACTAGGATGCTTCTCTCAAGATGATTATGGAAGTAAATAAAACATTTTTGGCAAAGTATTCTATTCATCCTTAGGACCCTTTGACATAAGTGTCAAAAAAGGGGGAGAATAAGAATATTAAATTATTTATTGCATCTAATAAAAGGGGGAGGTATAATGTTTTGAGGGAGATGAGAATAAGAATGGTTACATAATTCATTCTTTGATGGAAGCACTAAAGAATATCCAATGGGGGAGATATTCACATTCACATTTTTGAGGAGGTTATAAAGCCAAAAGGATGCAAAAGTGAAAATAGATGTGAAAAAGAACATGTAAAAAGTACAAGAAGTAGAAATAGGGTACACAGATATAGATAAAGGAAAATAAGGCAAAGAGTATTAGATATATCAGCATAAGACATATTCAGCACAATAATTCTAGTTACAGGAATGGTAATGGCACAACAACTTAGGGGGAGTTACAAGATTTTGAGGTATACAAAATTTTGAATAAGTTTTTGAAGTCTTGTACATATGCCAAATAAAATATGTAGTATACTCATATAAATCAACTTCATAATGTTTAGTTAAGTGTTTTTGCCACTCATGTCAAAGGGGGAGATTGTTAGTCTCAGATTGGTTTTGACATTTGAGTGTCAACCCACTTAACCAAATTTTCAAGTCAATATTGAGTATAATACAAAAGTTAACCTACACTATGTGCCAAGTCAGAGAATTCAATAGGTGCCAAGTGAACTTTAGGTGCCGAGCAATCTTTAGGTGTTGAGTAAAGTTCAACTACTAAGAAAAGTATAGGTGCTGAGTCACTATAGATGTTGAGTAAAACATAATTGCTATAGGAGCCAAGTGAGCTAGTTTTTCTATATGTGTCGAGCATCAAAAATTAGTTTGTGCCAAGTAACATAGAATCAACATATGAGTTTGTATCTTCACAAACTCAGATGTAAACCTTTTTTGGAGCTGGCATGGGATGAATCTTGAAGGATCTTGAAGATAAGATCAAATCTTTCACATTACTTGTGTGATTAGCATGCAACCAATAATAAAAATGTAGAAGGCATGCAACTAATAAGAAAAGTGCAAGGAATAGTGGGAAATGAAGATTTAATATTGATTGTAGATACATACATAATCCTAAGTCTTTGAAATCTTTAAAAGGAGGATGAAACTCCATTGTATGTGTAGATGAGAGAAGTGTATGTGTAGATGAGAAAAGTGTATGGGTGAATTATAGAAAAATTCAGAGGGGAGTTTAAAAGACTTAGTGAAAAATTGAGTAGCATTGCAGAATCTAATTATTGAAGAATAGAGTATCAAAATCTCATAGAGTGAAATAATAGATCAAGCAAGGATTAGAGTGACAGAGAAGAACAAGGATCTGGAATTAGATATTGAAGATTGCAAAGCTATCAGGTCAAAATATTTCTAATAATCTCTAGCAATTGTATTAGACATGGAAATCCTATGGACTTAGGTTGGCCTAGCAGCCATTTGTAAATCCTTTAATAGGGTGGCATTCCAAGTGAATGTACAAAAGTCCTTTAACCAGACTTACTTTTAGCAGGGTAGTGAAATCCTTTTGTTGGTGTTTGAAAATGCTGGAGGGTTTTCAATTACCCCACTGAGAAATTGGCACATCTAGGGGTAGCTAACTCCCATTTTCAACATGCCATTTCTGACAATAGGCCAACTATAAGGCATGACCCTTCTTCTACTTGAAGCTCTGATAAACCTAGGCAGGTAGACCTCAGATTCAATTGATACCATACTAGTGCAAAAATATATCCCTAAATCTATTAAGCAGATTAAAACCCCTTATTTCTCCTAAAGACTTATGAAATGACATGAACCTATAGTAACTAGGTGCAGATCTATGGATCTCAGAAGCTAAGTGAGGGTTCAACTTTTATGCCAACTTCAAACATGAACAATTGAATTTATTTGAATAAAAGATTTGTACAAATGCCATTCATATTAGCTTGCATCTGATTTAGTGATCAGTGCCTTATCCATTAAAACATAGATTCATTACTAGCAGGATGACCTAACTTGCTTGCAATACAATCAAGTTTATCAACTAAAATTCCCTAATCTCATTCTTATTCAATATCCCCTTCATACACCTAGAAACCCTATCAAAACTATGAAGCATTTACTTAACTGCTTGAGTCAAAAGCAACAAAGATCTGATACACAATTCATCCAAAATGTCTTAAACCAAATGAACATTATCCATTCAATTACAAAGTTAATGACACAAGAAGAATTAGGAGACAAAATTAGAAAACTCAGATAATTCTTGTAAATCCCCTTTTGTATTTATCCTTAGAAAGATTAAATACAGTAACTGGTAACACAAAATGAAACTTAAGATAATGCATATGATCTAGCATCAATATCCAGTACTTCATAATAACAATGCATAACATGAAATGAAAATCTGCACAGGGTGGATGTGTGGCCTTCACTGCTAGAGCTCAGCTCAAAGTTAGGAAGTAAAACCATCTAAAATCCTAGTTTCAACAGTAGAAATGGAACCCTACTAGTATTACCAAGAGAAAACTACCAACCACTACAAATGAGAAGAAGAATGAAAGATATAGGAAAGAAGCAATTTCTCGGATTGAATCTGAACATGACACTTGTCCACTTAGAAAGCCTTCTTAGTAGGTTAAAACCATCTTTCTTATCTTTTCCCTTAAATGTTGAATCAAATCTTTCATCAGTTATGGCTTCAAAAGCATCAAATATCTAAAATGTATGATTGAACAAATAACTGATTTGATTCTGATTTTTACTCACGGTAAAATGAAAATCAGTTAAAAAATTGACTTCTAAAAGCCAAGGAAACACTCTAAAATTGATTTTCTTCACACCCAGACTTTACTAAGCCTTCAAAACTACCCTAAAACAAACTCTGATACCTCATGATGATTTCAACATATTTTGCTGCCAATGCCCTAGATTTTACAAATTGACCTATAGTTCAAACTGGTGAGCACTTGTGCAAGAACCAACCCCAAATTTGGAAAATTTGGATTCTCCCAGTTTTGGTGGTATATTGGAGTGATCATTTAGGTTAAAAATAACTCTAGTTATGACTGTTTGAAGCTCTCAGTTCTACTCATGTTTCCATATGATTTTGCAAAAATTTTAACTTTTATATAGTTTAAACTAGATAAAGTTCAGACATTGATTTGAAAGACTTGCACGTGGATTTGAGGAAAAATAATAATAAAATATTAAAATTTGAAAAATCCCAAATTTCCCCTCATTTTCTACCCAAGTCAAACTTCCTTTGAATGAATGCCACATGGCACATTCTAATTGGATGCTTGCTCGTCACCACATCATACTCGTTATGTCACTATACTAACTGGGCTGCATCTCTCCCTTAGCGACATAGTGAGAACCACATGATCTGCCACGTGTTGTAATCTCATGCATCTTAGAAACTTGCTCACCACATCACCATCTACCTTGGAACTTGTGCCACATTGCCATCTCCTGGGCCTACTGTCATGCGTCATCACTACATCAATCCTCACCATGTCGCTACGGTAAATAATGTTCATCTTCTCCTTGGCGAGATAGTGAGGACTGCTGGATGTGCCATGTGGCACAATCTCGTTCAACTATTTGGATCTTGCCACACCACGTCCTATTCACTACCACTTGGCATGATCTGATTCATTGCTCGTACTGCAAGTGGGACCCACGTAACATTTTGAATCTCATCGAATTTCAAAGTTTTTTAGTGACCTCACTATGTTGCTAGCCGAACTTTTCAAGATTTCTTGGCTAGCAAAGTAGCGAGGCACCAAATTTTTGAATTTTCTAGTCACCTTCATTCTACTGATGTCATCAACCTTTTACCTACCACTTTGTTCAAAATTTATGCTTTTTCACCTCCAGTTGACATCATCCACGGACTCCACATTATGACCTGCAACTTACAAAAGCCTCTTTCTTCAAGACATCTCTTAAGGAGTGTAAAATTGTATTTAAACATTAAAATATCTCATCACATAGACAATGTGGGATAATGGGTTTAAGACCCTGCTCACAGTGGCTTCCCTTCATTCTCCATTGACTATGCTTTCATTTTATGTGAGCTCTCCTCTGCTTTAGCTGGCAACTTCTTCTTTGTTTGGTGATTCCTTTCTAATGTGTGGGTGTTCCTTTGTTGCTTGTTTGCTTCTTTCTTGTAGTTGCTTGGAGCTTCATCTTGCTGCTTTCTTCATATGATGGTTGTGCCTTCTTCGTTACCTCTTTTGTGGTCTGATATGTTTGGCAAATTTCTTTATATCCTGCAGCGTGAGTACCCTACCGACTCTTCTACTATTAGTGGATTCCTTCTGAATTTTATACAATAAGCCACCCCTACCATGAAAAATACCCCTCCTGCACTCGTGCACAGTGCTTTAATCTTTGGGAGTTGTTCTTTTTTATAAGAGAGAAGCACTTTAGCCAATTTGGGTGTAGGGATTCGAGGCCAAATTTGTGTGCAAAAGAAGAATTTGAAGTGATGAATAAGTGGGTATTGGCAGGTGAATTGAAGGTGTAGACAAGGATTTGAGGTCAAATCTAGTACCTACTCCTGCAGTATGCTCGGAGGGTTAATTGGCATAAACTACACTTTTATTTCTTTTTTTTTTAGTAGGTCAACTGATTGTCTCAATCCTTTAACCTTGCTCTCAATTCTTTGTGATTTCTCATCTCTTTCTTTAATTACTTTATTTCTCTTTGACAACCCCTTGCATTTTCAAGGATTAGGCCACCCAAAATCCTTGCAATTTATTCACCTTCTAATGCTGCTCACTTTTGGATCGCAAGCCTTACTACTATTGGATGGGTCCTAAATTCACGCAATGCCTAAAAATAGTGTAACACTCCACAACCAAATGCTCCCACTTCTTACTTTAGGGTCGTCATTGAATTTGATCTTCCAATTCAAATAGTTTTTATTGACTGGAACACTAGTGCAAACTCTCTTTCAAACATGGACTCCCCTCACTATCATGAAAACTTAGATTCTCTTCATCTTCTTTCTACCAGTATTGTAACCATGAAAAAGAAGCATGGAACTTTGTTAAAAATGTTCATACCATCACATTTCTATTCAATGTAATGCAATTGGTTGGGCCTCAAAGTGGGCTCAGGTAAAAAATAATTCATTTTCAAATGACTGAATTGGAAAATTGATCCATTAACCATCTCATAGTGATTGGAATAAAATTCAACTGATGAACAATCAATTTGAAGCTCATTTTACATCTTTTTGGAAATTATCAATTTTGCGTCAGGAGTTCCTTTGACTAGCCTTAAAAGTTGATCTGAACCTTTGATCGGGCTCTGGAATCAGACACACTGATTCTCTCTTCTATACTCTTGCACCCTGTCATATCTCATCTCATCATGAATTTGGAGTCAAAAGATATTTGTTGTCAAAGTTGCCTTCTCAAAATTACCTGCAAGAAAATATGTCAAAAAACACTAAATTGGGTTCAGAATCGGCTTCAAAAACTTGGCAAACTGACACTTGGGAGAATGAAAACTGGGGCATTGGTTCACTGTCATGAGGACATTATGAATCTATGATTTGGGCTCATGAAAAATCATGGGGCGCAAATGATGATCAGTCAAAGTAGGCTACTTGGATTTTGCAGACTGAAATAATGACAGAAAAGCATTTTTTACAAGTGGAATTGACCTAGAAAAGTGTGCAGACAGATTCGTCATGACTTACAAACTAGCACACTTGAAGTATTTTTAGAGTACAACATAGTGGTATAATCCATTTGATCTCACCTATCATGGATCTCAAGTTACGACATCACAAACAAGGGTTCCAAAAAATTTGCAAATGCTGACTCTAGTAAAAAGATAGAAATTGCATTTGGAATCGCGTTTGAAAACTGATCAAATTAATTTGTCATGATCTAAAACTTGAAACATTACAAGTCTCTAACATCTACAATGCAACGCAAAAGGAATTTCATCATTTTGATCAACTAGTCAAAAATTATAACACGTCAAATAGGGCTTGCTAGAAATGTGAGTATTTTGCATCAGCATGAAAACAATAAACTACCAACTTTGAGAGATTTAAAACCTAGTCAAACGGACTTGAAATGACTCAAAATCTGAAACATAGGTTCTTGAGTATGGACACTAGACATTCTAAAAGTGAAAATTCACAAAAAAAAATTGGGTGCAAGATATTTAGTGACAAACACAACCTCTTATTGCTGTCTGACACAGGTGAAAATGTAGATTTGGAACTAGCTCAAAACAAGACTTCACGAAATGACTCGAAATCATAGTTTAACTTCATGAAACACTTAGACAGGCTTAATGCAGGGTGCTAGAAGCATTAAACACCTTAGGGGCCTCAAAGGTACAGCCAGATACAATCTCATTTAAAAGCATTTATAGGGCTCAATTCTCTCAATGGCACTCAAAATCGGGAAAGCAATTTTGAGTCCCAACACCTTTAACTAGGTCACTTTTGACAAAGTGTAAAGTCTTTAACAGTATAGGCCTCTCACAGGGTAAACCATTGGAAGTGGTTGAACATTGTAACCTTGAACAGTTACACATTGTTGTAGTGATATTTTGTGGGTGTCATCCCCACCCCAATTTTACCTTCTCATTTTGGAGGGTTTTTGGGTTATTGAATTTGTGTGTTGTCTATTTTCATGCATCTCTTTACTTTCATGATTATCAAACTAATTAGATGCATGTGAATGGTTTTAGTTAAAATAATTTGAAAAGGTTAAAGTTAGTTACTTCTGATTCATCCCCCCCTCTCAAAAGTAAATCTCCCCACTTGTTAATTCCAACACTGATGAGGTAAGCCATTGTATGCAATTCTTTATTTTCAGACTTCCTTTTCCCTCTTCAGTTCTATTGCCTTTTCTTCATGCATCTCCAAATGTTTCACGTTTATTATCAACATAGCCTCAATATGAGTGACATTTGAAAAAATCCTATCTACATGGCATTTTCTCCTCTTGAATCTCTTGGAATTTCATTTGGACTTCATTTATCAATTCTTCCACAAGGGCTATGGAGTCACTTTCATTACCCGTACAATGCTTTTTGAACCACTTTAGATCACCTTGGATTATTTCATCCACAAGCTTAAGACCATCCAAGATTTATTTGATTTCACTTACTTCCTAGACTAGTGCCTCATTCCTCCATTCAATACAATCTTTAATCACATACAAAGTTTTATCATCCACATTGGCCACAAGGCATTTAGCTTGGAATCTTTGTAATCCAAATCCTTAAATTTCTTCTATCCAAAGCACCATTTTTACCCAATTATTTCTTTCTTTCTCAAAGAATTCATTATTGGACTCCACCTTCTTGATGATGGTAGTAATTTCTTTTGAAGCCTTGTCCAAAAGGATTATCTAGTTCATGGTTTCACTCAGGACAAATTGCAACCATTCTTTAGATTTTTTTGCAACAACTTTACATTTTTGCAAATTATCTAGAAATTGTTGGTTGGTCAAAGAAGATACATCCATAATTATCAACATCTCATTCAAAGGTTTGGGTTCCAGATGGAGGATAGCATTGGTGTATTGCACCATGCTCCTCATTGCTTCTTTCATATCTTGTTTATCATAAGCATCCTTCCAAATCCTATCTATAATATTTTTGTTTGAAGCTTCAAAAATTTTCATATCCATTGCATGAATCTCCTTTCCAAGATCAATACTTGATACCTAATAATCTTGAGGAGTGAGGTCTTCATGTGAACTACCTTCTGGTGGTTTGGTTATCTCAACTGACTAATATCCTAAACTTTTATCAAACTTTATCCTTGATTGTGTTCTAGCTTTCTTAGTTTTTGAAGACATTCCTAGGCACTTGCTAACCAGGTCCTCGATAGGCATTAATAGGGGTAACAAGCTTATTTTCTTCTTGATGGAGGTTTCTTACAACATAGGCATGGTAGGCTCTTTCCCTATCATGGGAGAAACCTTAGCTAAAATGAGGGTACTTGATTGAGTACCAACACTTTCAGGCAACTTTTGAGGATATGGTGTATTATCGACCATGGGAGAACTAGGAGACTACTTTGGATTTGACTTTGTTTCAGTGGGTTCTAGATCAACTATCACTATGTCCTTTCCTTTTCTTGGAATTTATTTCTTAGTACTTAAGCAAATTACACTTGTGACATTTGGCACCTCCTTATCAACTTGAAGTTGAAGTGGCTACAAAGCTACTTTAGCTTCAACTTTAGGAGAACCTACAATAGGATCATCAATATTTGGGTTAGTTATGGCCTTTGGCTTTGAGTCTACCTTTTTGTGTTTGGCTCTTGAGTATTTCTCTCGAGCCCTAGGGGTAGTTATTTCAACATTCTTTGACTTTAACCATTTTTTAATTCTTCTTAACACTTCTGAGGTATGGGAAATTAGATCATCCTCTTCCCTTCTAGTCCAATCAATTTTAGAGATAGGCATGCATTCAATTTGATCAACATAAAATGGGTCAATCACTTCTTCAACTTCATCTTTCATTATCCCATGGGTGCTGAGGTTCACTTTAAACATTTTAATCTAGCTAACTATCAACCTAGACCATAATCTTTTTCTAACTTCAAATTCATCAGGACAATTGGATCAATAATATTACAAATGTGGAACATAGACTAGTGAAGATGCATGCTTGAATTATCCCTAGCAAAACTTGTATAATCAAAATCTTCTCTACGGGAGTAAGATTTGAGACATAGGTGTGACAATGCAATTTTTATTAACACAACTTGCTTGAAGTTTTTGCATCTATAATGGCTAATTCAATGGTAAATATGGAAAAAGATGGCTCTTTAGTGCTTTTAGGAGACTCTATCATAGAAACAAACTGCCTACATATCTCAAATAAGACAATGTTGTCTAAACAATAGCGTGGCAACCTAAGAGGCTCCCCAAAAAAACCTCCAACTCTAAGATATGTGAATTTAGGAAACTGAATATCAAAATAGCCATAAATCTTGATGGATTGCATTGATTCTTTTGATAACCTATGAGTTTTGTGTCCTTGGAGCTTAAATACTAACCTCCTAAGGAATATATCATTAACCCTCTTGAATTCTTTACAAAATTTAGTTGCTTGGAGATCTTTGTAGTACTGATAGATGGTCATTTCATCAATCCATGGCATGTGTGGAAGTCCCTCCAATTCCTTAGATGCTACTAAATGTAGATTAAGAAGGAGGATAGAAAATATGAGCTGAAACTACTCATAGCTATGAGACCCTTATGTAAATTTTCAGCTATTAAATCAAACCAGTCAATGAATCTTTCACCCTCAACAATCTTTTGAATAAAGAGGTACATCTAGCTCTCCTAGTGGAAGGTGTGGTCATTATCCTTGACTCTATTTAAAAGTAACACAATATATGCAATATCCCTAATAAAATTCTCAATAGTCAAGGTTTTAGGAAATCTAGAGCCTCCTTTAGCCAATTTCAAAAGACAAGTATGTGCCACAATAGAATCATAGTTCTTTCTATCACCATATAGTTGGTTTGCTTCCTCAAAACTCTAGGGCTCATAAGTTTCTTTGTAAGGAATTCTTAGAGTTGAACTAATAGTAACCTTGTTTATCTAACCAATACCCCCGTAGAAGCCTTCTTTATGCACGTAGTGTTGGGGTCATAGTGATTTACACATTCAACAACCAATTCTATACACTCTATGGCTGATGGGAAGGTGGTGGCTTCAAGTAACTACTACTAGCTAATTTTTGATGTATGGGCTTATACTAGACATTTTTTGCCTACTCGACTATATCAGTTAGATTTTTATTTACTAGGAAAGTATCCAAAATTTTTGGGAGGGAACTCAAGTGGCATGGTTTTTATAGCTAAGGAATCTTAGGGCAAAAAAGTTTCATTGTTTAAGATGAAAGGTTTGAAGAGATAAATGGAAGTAGCTAAATGAAAACTAGGCACAAAAATGATAGAGTAGAGGATAATGCACTTATAGTTCTTGAAAGAGCCCAACCTTCCATTTCTCTTTCTTACCAGTCGATGCTGAGAGCTCAAAATGATTAAATAAGCAATTATGCAAGTCATATGGGTAATTGTAGGAAATGATTTCTTGAAAATCTTGATATAGATATAAGTAGGACTTAATTATTTATAATAAGTGTGTCACCTATACTTGACAAGACTTGTAAGGTTGTTTGAAATTAATGCCCATCAAATCCGCATGCAGCCCTACATCTCATGATATCACCAAATCTAAATGCCACCTTTTCCCATAAAAGTAACCATACTATGGCACAAATTTTCATGGCTATCATATTTATTGTCTTTCATGTATTTAAGATCGCCACTGGGTGGGACCCATTTCTTACCTCACAAATGAGTTCATGATTTCTTAATATATAACATATGATAAAACAAGCAACTGTTAGAAAACCACAAAGTCAAGTTTGAATTTGAAGTTTCAAATTAACTCCTAATTCAACTTCAACTTTGAGAATATGAACTTGGGTTGATGGGTAAAGACCTTGCTGAGGTCATGAGAAGTGGGTGGACCTCAACTTGAACTTGAAGTAGGTTAAAACTTCAAGTTTGACTTCAAGTTACAAAAGGCACTCTTGGCTAACAATACTAGACATTGCAAAAAAGTGTAGGGTAACATAGTCATAGATAGGATAGATGGCATGGAGAACCATTTTGAGTGTGAAGGGGTATTAAAGGCACAAAAGGTTAAAGTTGCTAAGTCAACACTTAGAGGCTTAGCTATAACATGGTGGAAATACTTGCAAGATGAAAGAATCAACATCGGTAAGACTCCTATAGCAATTTGGAAGGCTATGGTCACTAAGGTGAAGGAGAACTTCCCATATGAAGACTTTTTAATCTAGCTCCACAAGAGGAGGCAAGGATTGAAGAAAAAAGACCTAGATGTGACCTCTTATACTAAGGAATTTTAGAGGTTATTTCTGAGGTTAAAAAAACAAGAAGATTTGTCAATCAAAGTGGCAAGATATCTAGGTGGTTTGAAGTGGAATATCCAAGAGGAGCTCAATTTGTAGGCACCTACCATAGTTCAAAGATGCCATCACCTAGCTCTAAAGGTGGAAGAAAAGAAAAAAAGGATAGGATATTCTAGAACTTTAGGGATAAAGGAAATGATAGAAATCAAAGAGGAGGCTACCAAGGTAGAGGAAGTGAGAAAAAGTATCAAGGAGAAAGGAAGTTCATAGAGAAACCTAGTGATAACTCCTCAAGAGGTGGTCACAATAGAGGGAGAGGAAACCAAGGAGGATCAAATAGAGGAAGAGGATCAAGTAGATCCAACTAATACTTTGCAAGTATGAAATGTTATAACTGTGGCTAGTTGGGTCATCTAGCCTATAGATGCCTAGACAAGCCTTCTTCCTCAAAACAAGACAAAAGAATGGCATATGTGCAAGAGGATTGCAGAAAGGAATCAAATGTGGGCCAAATTGAATCTGAAAAAGGTGAGAACCTCATATTTAGGAGAGTGTTGATAAAACAACCAGATCTTGATGAACCTAAACATAGAAGGGCATTGTTTAGGATAAAATGCAAAATCTTATGAAAAGTATGCAAAGTGGTGGTTGATTTAGGTTCTACTGATAATGTAATATCAAAGCAGGTTGTTACTAAACTAAAATTTTAAAAGATACATCATGACAACCCTTACATAGTTACTTGGATTAACAAGGGATAAAACATCTTGATGAATGAGAAAGCTTGGGTGGAATTCTCCATAGCAAAATATAAGGACAAACTATTGTGTGATGTTTTTCCTATGGATGGTTGTTATCTTTTACTAGGTAGGCCTTGGAAACTTGATACCTAAGTTGTATATGATGGTAGATAAAATGCCATAACTTTTAAGAAGGAAGGAAAGACCTTCAAAATTAAGTCCTTATCGCAAGGGGAGAAAACACAAGCCAAAGTTCCTAGTGTGTTATTTTATAGTGGGAAGAAGTTTGTGAAAGATCTCAATGATGAGGAATGCCAAAGTTTTGTAGTAGTGCTAAAGTTTGAAGAAAAATAAAATGCATCCAAGGAACCCTTGCCAGTTGAATTCCAAACTTTTCTTGAAATCTACAAGGACATAGTGAGTGATGGTACTCCATCTACTCTACCTCCTAGGAGAGTTATTAGTCATCAAATTGACTTTGTTCTAGGTGCTTCTTTACCTTAAAAAGAAACATACAAACTCACTCCATATCAAAACTTAGAAGTGGCAAGACAAGTCCAAGAATTGATGGATCAAGGTTTGATACAAAAGAGTATAAAACCATGTGTAGTTCCTATTGTTTTGGCTTGTAAGAAAGAGGGGAAATAGAGATTATGTATGGACTTAAGAGCCATCAATAGGATTACAATTAGGTATAGGTTTCGCATACCTAGGATTGAAGACCTTATGGATTGTATTAGAGGGGCTAAATACTTCACTACGATAGACTTGAAGAGTGGTTATCATGAAAAAGGATAAAGGAGGGAGATGAATGGAAAACAACATTTTAGACTACAAATAGTCTTTATGAATGGCTTGTGATGCCATTTGGTCTTTCCAATGCTCCTAGGACATTATGAGGCTCATGAATGAAGTGTTTAAGGACTTCATAGGAAGATTTTTAGTTGTATATCTAGATGATATACTTAACTTCAACAAGACTAGAGAAGATAATATCGAGCATGTTTAGGTTTTTAAGAGGCTTCATTAGGAGAAGCTAGTCATAAATCTTGATAAGTGTGACTTCTTCAAGGAGGAACTTGTGTACCTAGGCTTTGTGGTGTATCAAGGCACATTAAAGATGGATAAGGAGAAGGTTTATACTATACTAGATTGGCCAAAACCTACTATGTCCCTTGAGATAAGAAGTTTTCATGGTTTGTCTCAATTCTATAGGAAGTTCATTAGGAATTTTAGTGGGATTTGTATACCTTTGTTGCGTGCTATAAAGCGTGGAGTCAATTCTAAGTTTAAGTGGACTTTAGAAGCTGAAAATTCATTTGAATTTTTTAAGAAACAAGTAGCTACTCAACCTATCCTACAATTGCCTAGTTTTGCAAAATTGTTCACCTTAGAATGTGATGCAAGTGGCTTAGCAGTAAGTGGTGTTTTGAATCAAAAAGGTAAACCAGTGGATTTTTATAGTGAGAAGTTTAATGAGGCCAAGAAGAACTATTCATCCTATGAAATAGAGCTCTATTCCTTAATTTAGTGTCTTAGGAAGTGGAGATATTATTTGATGCTGAAAGAATTAGTTATGTTTACATATAATCAAGCTCTTAGCTACATCAATACTCAAGAGAAGCTAAGAAATGGACAATTGAAGTTGATGGAATATTTGCAAGCCTTTACCTTCACAATCAAACATAAGAAGGGACAATTAAACAAGGTGGTAGGTGCACTAAGTAGAAGGATCATGATAGTCTAAGAGATTCAGTTCCAAAGCATTGGAATAGAGATTTTTCAAAAAATTTACAAAGAAGATAAGGACTTTCTTGAAGCTGACAAGGTATGCATGGATTTTGAGAATCATTTTCATAGAAATTTTTTAAAATATACCTTGCAAAATGGGTTGATGTTTAAGGGTAACCAATTATGTGTACCAAGGGGTTCCATGAGAGAGAGCCTAGTATAGGAGAAGCATAATGGAAGCCTAAGTGGTCATTTTGGTATTAGAAAAGTCATAGAACCAGTGCAAAGGTTCTATTATTGGCCAAAATTAGCAAGGGATGTAACCAAGTACATGCAGCAGTTCATGGTGTGAATGAAAGCCAAAGGAGGAATGAGTAATGTAGGTCTATATCAGCCTCTACCAATTCCACATAGGCCATAGGATTGTGTAAGTAGGGATTTTATTGTAGGTTTACCAAAAAAAAAAGCAAGGATATGATAGAATTTTTTTTGTTGTTGATAGATTTAGCAAAATGGAGTATTTCATTCCATGTAGGACAACTAATGATGAAAGTCAATTTCCCGTCTATTTTTCAAAGAGGTTGTAATGATTCATGGAGTTCCATTATGCATTGTGTTAGATAGGGATGTTAAATGAATGATCCATTTTTGGAAATGTTGTGGAAAAAGCTTGGTACAAACATGTTATTTGGTTTAGCTTACCATCCCCAAATTAATGGTTAAACTAAAGTGGTTAATAGGACCTTATGGGTCCTTCTAAGGTGACTAACTAAGGAATATGGTCAAAGAGGGGATGATAAAATTTCAAAAGTAGAGTATGCCTATAATGATAGCAAGAATAGGACCACTAGAAGATTCCTTTTGAGATGGTTTATGGAATGCATTCAAGGGGTGTATCTGAACTAAGATATCTTGGTGATATGGATCAAAGAAGTGGTCAAGCTGAAGACTCTATTCAAACCATGAAGGAGATTCAAGAGCAAGTCAAGAATACCATCCAAGATAACACTCAAAAACTCAAGGCCAAAGTGAATGAAAAGAGGACAAATTTTTAGTTTGTTGTTGTTCATTTCTGATGACTGATTAGGGAAGTTCTGTACATACTTCATAAATTCTTTGGGGCTCAGGGCATCACCCTAAAAAAAATTTGGGCCCTATTTTATCAAAATTTTGGGTCAACATGTAATTATTTAATTATAACACTAAAGTGGTTTAATACTTGTATAAAAGGGCTTAGGGTTAGGGATTGTTTAATAAGGTGATGCAAAAATTGGTTCTTGTGGCAGTACTAATATATAAGGGATTATGGATTGTAATTGGGTTTTAATCACTAGATCGTAAAAATGTTGGACTTGTTGTTTGGTGGACGTAGCCCAGGGAATGGGTGAACCATGTTAAATCTTGGTGTCTTGTGTTCTTTTCTGTGTGATCTATTATTTTTTGATATTGTTTATATTTGCATGTAATTGTTATTTCTATCCATGGTTTAATCCTAATAGTTTTTGGGGACTATGTAATGGTCCATTTCAATAAATAAATGCTTCAAAAAGTGTGCCTATCAAGCTATAGATGAAGAGCGTAGGTCCTTGAAAATTTTTGGCTAAGTATGGAGAAAATGCCTACAAGGTAGACTTACCATCAAATCTAGGCATATACCTTATTTTCAATGTCCAAGACTTGGTGGAATTTAAAGATACATTACCTCAGGTTAGATCAAATGTTCAAGATGACCTTGGAGCTATTGCAACACCTAGCATCAGCAAGTTGGAAGAATAGAATGTGTTAGACTTAAGGGTGAAGAAGTCTACAAGACACAAGGTGTATATGGAGTATCTCATCCAATGGAAGTGAAATCCAATTTTAGAGGCTGATTGGGTTTCGAAATAGAGTTCAAGAAGGTTGGAGTACCACTAGACATGTTGCCATCAAGTGGGACTTAGTTTTTTTGATGGGGGGGTATGGTGCAGGAGCACCTAGGTAGGCCAAGGGTAGACTTAGGGATTATTGATTTTTTTGGCTTGTATTGATGCTAGCCATATAATTAGATCAACAAGGGGACCAAATTTCTCCTAAGGTGAGGTTAGATAGGTTAGAGGAGCCCCATAATTGCTCCTAATTGCTCAAAAAGTGCTCATTTGGCTCAATAGGGCATTTTTGGGTTTTGAGGGCCAAATAAAAAAAGAAAGTATTTTATGGTCCTTACTAAGTTTTTTGTATCCATCATAAGCCTTTTTGAAAGTTTGGTAGCAAGTAGAGAAAGTTTGAGGAGACAATTTACAAAATTGCAATAATTGCTCATTTCTTGTAAAGTTGTCATTGATAACTTTTGCAACATTTTGCAAAAAGAACCAACTTCTTCATGGGATTTCTTCAACCACCTTAGTTATTTGGAACCATAAATACCAATTATATTTAAGAAAAAATCCAACTTGTTCCAAGGGTTAGAAAAAGGTAAAACTGATAGTGTATGGACTGTGAGCAACGTCTAAATACAACAATTTTTTGGTTTTGTGTGTTTTATGCTTAGTATCAATTAGATGTAATAGTTTTGATATGGGAAGTGTAATGGGACATTTTTTATAGTTTTTTTAGATAGTTTTTTTTTAATTCATAGTGTTTTGTGTGCATAAGTAAATTGTTTCGTTGTTCATCAGTTTATTGGTCTGAACAGGGTTGTGTGTGCAAAATGGAGTGCAGGGCCATCTCCCACCGTATACATGGTAGAGTCTCTTGGTATTTGTAACTAGACTACTTTTTAATTATGTATAGACAATGATATCCCATGGGAATATTGGCAAGAATAGTTAGTGTGATGTCCTAGGCAAGCTAGCCATGTTTGGTTAGGGATCACAGTTCTAAAAAGATAGTATTTGGAGTGGATTAAGAGTACAAAGACATAAATCTAAGCATTTTGTGAGTATGAGGAAGGTATATAATAACTCCAATCTAAAGGAGAAGTCTTTATAAGGAGGTTTAAATATTTTTTAACCCAAATAGCATCAAAACCCTTGAAACCCTCAATTTAAGCCCTAAAATGTGCTTGCATTATACGAACAAATTAGGGGCTTACAAATTCCAAAATATATAAATACTCTAAAAAGGATATCCATAAAGGTGTTTTTTTCTTGTCCTTGTTAAGGAATTTTTCAAAATATCTCAGGTTTAGTGCATTTGGAGGACTAAATCTTGTAGCCTTTTTCCAAGAAACTAAGTACAAATTGACCTGTGGATTGTAACTTGAATATGGTTTTGTACTTGTTTTTGGTTTGGTATATTGATGAATCACCTAAGTCATGACCTAGAGGTATTCATTTCATCATTTGGGAGATTGAATTAGTATTGGGGTTGTTTGTCTATTTGTGGAAGTTATGAGTAAACTTGTACTAACCTATTATTGTGCACAAGTTGAAGAGTTGAGATCTCTCTAATAGAATCCTCAAAGGCATAGGGTGTGAAAGAAACCATATTTTATTAGGTGGAAAAACTAAGAAGAACCTAGAGATCTTAGGTTTTGTGAGCAAGACTGGTTGTGACATCAATTTTTTCATTGTTCCCTTACTCTACAATTTCATTGGTGTGATCTCTGCATTTCATTATCGTGTCCTTGCTCTATTATTTTATTACCATGCCATGCCCATGTGATCTCTATGCCCTTTCTCTTTGATTTTCTTCAAGGGGAGAAGAGGTACCTATGTAAATGTTCTTTTGTTTTCCTTCTAAACATGTATGTCTTTATATTTCCTTCTAAACATGTATCACTTTTATAGAAAAAGAGATCTTTTTAAAGGTGTTTATTACATATTAGCTCATAATAGGAAAATTGATCTAGCTACATACATATTCCAAAATCCAAATAATAAAACAATAAAATTCAATCAACCTATGCTAAGTGACTTACCTCAAAATCTTGCACAAAATTTTTACAAAAACATTTCATAGAAGATATCTTAAGAAATAAACAAGCCATAACTAGTTACATTGGTCTAGTTGCTGATTACCTAGGTTGATTGAAAATTCTTGTAGAATTTTCATCAAATTAGGTACAATAAAATGAACAATTAGTTGTTCCTAGCTAGTAGGATCAAATACAATTTTTCAAGGTGATAAAATTGTATATGTAGATTCATCACTTTCATGTCAGGCATGAATTGCATTCCCCAACTTATAATGAATGGTTGGATATAAAGGCTCCATATGCTGGCCCAACAATGGAAGCCAAGGATGTAACCATGCATGTATTGGCATAGTCTCCCTATGAGGATCCCAAGTATCTATTGTTAGTGTTAATTTAGGCATTATATGATCCAAAATTTTATGAAGTATTGAAGCTTTTAGTAACTTCTCCCATGTCTCCAAAAAAAATAGCATAGGTTCAGGGTCCCTTGGCTCCCAAGAATTTGTAGTAGCTATTCTCACTACTAGAAGAATAACTTTAATGAAGAGTTGAGTATAAGGAGTTGAAGAAGAAAGTTCTTCTTCTATGTAAATTCTATAATCATGAGGCTCATTCCCTTGGAAAATTCTCTTCAATAATAACATTAGTTCTATACCATGCATAGGATATTGAAGTGGTTCCCAACCTTGTTATAAGAAATGGAAAAGAAAATGCAGATGTAGTAGATGACAAATTGCACAACTTGTAGTTTTTATATATACAAAGAGATCCTTTTTAAGGTGCTTATTATATATTAGCACAATAGAATAATTGTTCTAATTGCATACATTTTCTCACTAAACCTATACTAAGTGACTTAGCTCAAGATCTTGCACAAAAATTATGCAGACTAAGAAAAATGGGTAGACTTCACAAGAAATTGTACAAAAACATATCATAGCAGATAATTTTAGAAAGAAATAATCCATAACTAAGTTAAATTGGTCTACTTGTTAATTAGATTGGTTGATAATGAATTCCTGTAGACCTGTCATCAGATTAGGTATAATAAAATGAAAAATTAGTTGTTCCTAGCTAGCAGGATCAAATAAAATTTTCTAAGGTGATAAAATTGCATATGCAGATGCATCACTTGCATGTCAAGCATGAACTAATGAAATATGTAGAAGAACCAAATGATGAATCATGTGAACAACTCCCTAATTTTTCAAGAAAATAAGAAGGCCAAAACAAAAAGAAGAATGGAGGGAGTGACAAGGAGTTACAAACAAGAGGAATGAAGAGGAAGGGGATAGAGGAGAAGTGGCCACCTCAAAAGAAGAAAAGTTCAAAAGGCAAGATGGCTTCACAAGTTGTGACTAAATTAGAGACAACAAGAAG
Organism: Cupressus sempervirens; assembly: GCA_028749045.1. Classification (NCBI taxonomy): domain Eukaryota; kingdom Viridiplantae; phylum Streptophyta; class Pinopsida; order Cupressales; family Cupressaceae; genus Cupressus; species Cupressus sempervirens. Next base: position 585,694,020 of record CM053783.1, on the reverse strand, counting down.
TTCAAGTTCAAGGTACTCACCCTTATATCCAAGTAAGAAAGAGATGTATTCCCCCTCTAATGAAAGTAATGAAAAACATATTGAGGGAAATTTTTTGGTCAACATTGAGGCCCTTTCAAATGATGATCAAATAGGGTCCTATGGTGCAAAAGACTTGGACATTAATTTGAGCACCCAAGATCATGATTAAGGAATTCAAAGTCATGAGGATGAACTAGGTGAGATCACCTCCCTAACATGGCTATCAAAGTGAATGTGATGGAGATAGATAATAATAGCCCAACCCATTAGGAGTTAGCAAGGTAGATCTAATATTTACCTTTGGATTTGGTTTTCTTCAAGCAATACTATTTTATTTCTGATGTTGATTCCTAGATAGGGGCTCCATTCCCCCATGTTTTTCAAATTTTTATGTGTTGGTGTAAATGTCAAAACATATTCATAAAGGTTAGACTTGTGAGATTGTAACTAGGCAATTTTTTGGGAAATTCCCTAGGGAACAAAATTCCTAGCCCATTTTATTGCCTAAAATAGAATGTGTAGGGCATTTTTCTACACTTAGAAAAATGTAGAATTTAGTATAAAGGTTAATATTTTCAGCTTTTCAATTATGGTGATTACAAGTTTTTTTTTTTTGTTAGTGTGTACTTTCTGAAACTGCTTAATTAAGTTTATTTGAATCATTTAGCTTGCATTATTATTTTAAATCTCCCCAATCCATTTCATCCCTAATCATAAAATTGTCACATTTAGCACTTGAGTTTAACTTGAGCCTTCGAAGGCATCTTTCTTTCGATTGTAGAAAGGGGGTGGAAACATCTCTTTCATACCAAATAGACATCTCCACCTATCTTTCTTTAGTGTACATTTGCATTCTCATTGGAGGAATAACTTCAGTAAAGAGTTGAGTGTAAGGAGTTGAAGAAACAAGTTCCACTTCTATGTAAATATCATAATTATGAGGCTCATTCCCTTGTAGAAGCCTCTACCACAACAAAATTATCTATAAACCATGAAAAGGATGTTCAAGTGATTCCCAACCTTGAAACACTCTTATAAGAAATGGCAAAGTAAATGTAGATGCAATACATGACAAATTACACAACTTGTAGTCCTCCAAATATTTGGACTATAAATTCTCAAAGACACTTGACAGTGATTCCAATGTCATAATACCTACTACAACACTTTGTTGGATTCATCCAGTGCTTCCGTAATATCCTTTATGTGGTCTAGCTATTTTTTGTACCATGTAATCTCTTTCTGAAGCTGCTCCTTCTTATTCTAGTATATTTCCATAGACTCTCTCTCTCTCTCTCTCTCTCTCTCTCTCTCTCTCTCTCTCTCTCTCTCCTACCTTAAATTTTGTTCAAACCTTTGAATATCTTCGTCTACCATATCTAAAATCAACTTTACATTATGTTGTAACTCTAGCATAGATGTTTGATCCTCAATAGCTTGCATTTCAGTTTTAAATTTTTTTAGATTGGTCAAGACCCTCACTTGCAGACCTCTCATGTCAAGCACTTTTTGTATTGTTTCAACACAATGTTCTTTCTTCTGAGCTAATAGTTCTTTATGTGCATTTTCTTGTAAAATAGTAATTTTGTTGAACAATTGTAAACTGTTAGAAAATGCATTCTTATTTTCTATTACTATTGTCAAGCTTCCATTGAACAAAATCATTTAATGAAGAGGCATAAATACACAAAAAAATTCTTTCAAAACCATATCTGCAGATATAAACATTAAGTACAACATGTCTAATATTTTTGTAGATATACACATTAATTACAAAAAAAATTCTTTCAAAACCATATGTGTGGATATAAAAATTAAGTACAAAATGTCCAATATTTTTGTAGATATACACATAAATTACACTAGATTTTTCTTTCAAAACCATATGTGCAAATATAAACATTAAGTACAACATGTCCAATATTTTTGCAAATATAAACAATAATTATACCAAATTTTTCTTTCAAAACCATATGTGCAGATATAAACATTAAGTACAACCAACTCAATAAGGGTACAAGAATAATTTATTCTTGTGAAAAAGGGTCATGTTAGATAATACAAGGGAATTTGATCAAAATAGGGAGACAGTCACTAGATTGTTATCTAACTTTCAAAGAGAAGATGATGACAAATGTTATTGTCCTTGCAAGAGTTGTAATAGCTTAAAGACAAGAAGAATCAAAACTAAAATATCTAAGAGACATTGTAGGGAGATTGGTCACAATGAAGGGGGATTTGATTATCATCCATTAGTAAGTTATTTTTTTATATCTTTTTTGAAATTAATATACATATGAACCATAGAATGGGGGTTTGATTTTCATCATTTTTATATAGGTTGATCTCCCCAAGGTAGTATGTGACATGGACCAGCACATCTCAGAGGAACATGAAGGTGTGAATATGGAGGAACATGGAGGAGTAAGTATTCAAGGATAAAATCATGATCCCATGAAAGATGATGATCATGTTCCAATAAACACATTTGAAAATGATGGTACAAGTACATTGATCCATGACACATTTGGTACTAGTGTTTTTGTTGTTGTTGATGATGATGATGATGATGATGACATTGAGGCTATCTATGATATACCTCTACTTGAGAATGCAAACATTGCCCTATATAAAGGATCCCAATCAACTCTTATCTCTATTATATTGTTGTTGGTGAATTTGAAGGTTATGAAAACCTTATCCAACATAACAATGTCATGTATGCTAAGGTTTATGATATACGTCATTATAGTCTATAAAAGGTGAAATATGTACCATCAAGATTGTTTATAATAACAAATTATATTTTTTTCTCTAGATTGATAGATGACTATTTGTTACCACCATCAAATGTTTTCCCTCAATCATACCAAGAATTATGTGCCACTATGAAATATATTCAAATGGAGTATCAAGCAATAGATATTTTTCCTAAAGATCATGTAATTCATCATTAAAAAAAAATGAAGATACAATAGAATATCCTAAATGCCATATGAGAAGATATCGAGATGATCAAGTGACAAAAAAGGTGTCTTACAAGGTTCTTTGTTCCATCCCCATAATTCCACGTCTTAAATGATTATTTAGGTGCAGTAGCTTGGTACAATTTTTGGATTACCATGCACACAATAGAAGTCAAGATGACATTATTCAAATGAGTGTGAATGGTTTATCATTTATGGTCATAGAGGAAAAGTGGCCACACTTTAAAGAACCTAAAAATATTAGACTTTCTCTAGAAATTGGCAGTGTCAATCCATTTGGAGATATGAGATATGTTTAATTAGTGTGGCATGTTTTTGTTATCAATAATAACCTTCCTTCATGGACTTCAATAAAGAGGGAGAAAATTATGTGAGAAATTATTGTTCTAGGTATTTTATTATTTTATTGCTACCTACACATAATTATAAGTCTTCGAGTGAAATGACCATAATAATTATTTGATGTTGTGCATTAAACTAGGTAAGTACCAAGTTAAAGATATGAATGTATATATTATGCATCTTATTGGAATGGTTTCACTATGTATGATATCTCTAGGCCAATTGGACAAAAACAATTTCAATTTCATGCAATGCTTGTGTGGACAATTGATTATTCCCTAGGGTTGACACATTTTTGTGGTATGTTATGTTGAAATCTAGTTGTACACAATAATACTAATTTCAAAAATAAACATATTTAATCCAATTGTATCGTAATCTTGTAGGTCTTCAAACAAAGGGAAAATTTACATGTCTAATGTGTGGTCCAAAAATAAAATCTTGTCATTTCAAAAGTTTGAGAAAGCAAGTGTTTGATGAGAATGGGAACTTCCTCTACATACATCATAAGTATCAAAGTTTCAAAAATCATATTTTCAATGAGAAAGAAGAGAATACATCAAAGCCATAGAGAATGAAACCTCACCTATGGTAGTTGGAATATAATAGAATTTGAGGTAGTATCATCCACCTAATGGTTTATGTTTGGAAATTATATATTTTGATTGTGTTTTGTTGGCTAATTATGTAATTTGATGATTGTAAAGGTAGTCAAGGCATTACTGACCACCTTCCAAAGAGACTAAAATATTATCCTAGAGAATTTGGTAGGCTTCCCCACTACAAGAAGCTATAAATTATGCATTTTTTTGATATTATACATATTGGAAAGAATGTATCAGAGACACTATGGAAAATATGGAAGACATGACAAAGAAAACTTGCCAAAATTTGTAGTGACATTCATGATTTCAATCATGCAATTAAAAATATTGATTGAATAAAATATCAATAGAGACTAGATTAATGTAAGTGTCCTTCCTTGATTATTAACAGAGCAGAAAAGTAATGCCATAAAAGAAATCATATGAAAATTTTTATTTCCTATAGGACTTGCTATGAATATAAGCAATCTCATATCAAATAAAAGTGAATTTGGGCTAGGGCTGAAAATGCATGATTAGCATACCTTCATCAAGGTAAGTCATGGTCTCTTGCATTTACAATATGTTTGTGAAACTAAATTAAATTTTCATTGTACTATGTTAAAAAAGAATGAAATGGTCAATTGACAATTGTTGTAGTATGTGCTACCCCTATCACTCCTACACAACTTCAGCAATAATATCAAACAAGTCATATATAATTTTGGAAAATACATGAGGTAAGCAGTGATATTTGTTCAATATATCAAACAAGTAATATATTCTAAAGTCTTGTATTTATATGTTTTTATGTATTGAATCACTTGTAGGTGGTTTTCATCTAAAGGAATCTTTAAAGAAGATATAAAATACTGGAAGAAAAGAATTCGTCTACTAGTTTGTGAAACGAAAAAGTGTTTACCTTCAAATTTTTTCAATGCACAAGAACACTACCTCATACACCAAGTTCAAAAAATTGAATTGTGTGGATCTATATAGACTAGGTTAATGCGGATAGTTGAGAGACACTTGAAATTTTTGAAAGGTTTGGTTTGACAAAGAGCACATCACAAGGGTTCTTTGATTGAGGGATATATAGTACACCAAATGATGGTGTAATTTACTCAATATCTTCCTAATCTTGCAGCAAGGACCCATATAGATTGCATTTGAGATCTTGACTCTGTTAAATTTTTTGAAAGGGAGTACTTGGTAGGGAATGGTAGATTTAGGAAAGTGAAAGTTAATAAATTATGAGATGTTATTCTAATTTTAATTCTTAAACTTCAAAATAAATCTATTGTAAGTCATCTATTTATTTTTGTACAGCTACTAAGGAGTGGGATGAAATACATTTGTTTATTGCAAACAATCTAGATTGGATAATAGTATGGATTGAACGATGTCAACATTCTAGTCATAGATTAAAATGAGAATCTGTGTCAAATAGATTTAGCATATGGTTTAAGAGATCTCCAGGTACTTATAAGATTTTACATCAACCATGTACGTTTAAACTTGTGATGCAATAATTTATACATTTTTGACATTATTTTAGGTGAAACACTACAAGGCTATGTTATGTAATGGTTATAAATTTTTTATCAAATATTTTTATGACATGAAAAGAAATTTTGATTTTGGGATAAGTGCAGTCTTTGAGGTGACCATTATTTCATCTAGAAATGACTTACACCCTTGAGAATCTCAAAATTGATACTATGGCACTTTGGTTAATATACTTGATTGTGACTTTAATTCCTTCAAATTAGTTATCTTTGTCATCAAATGGTATAGGTTATGACTCAATTAAAATTATCCTAATAGAATTGTTATTGAGCATGAGAATGGATTTCCAATGATTAATACAAGGTTCTTTAAGCTAGTTGAGAATGAGCCCTATGTTCTTCCAAGCCAATATGAGTAGGTATTTTACTCAAAGGTTCCACATAAACTGGGTTGGTCATCTTTTGTTAGACATGATCCAGGGGGAAGGTTGATAAAGTATAATGTGATGGAAGAAGAAGACACTAAGGAAGACAAAGAAGTGGATCATGATCAATAGTTGTTGATGCTCCTAAAGCAAATGATGTTGCAACTGATCATGATGATGATGCTTTTACTAATCATGATAATGAGAAGGAGGAGAATGATTATTGTTAGTAAATATATTTTTCCTTCAACAATAGTAAAATAAATTGACTCTTAAATACCCAAAAGAAGAACAAATAGAACTAATAGTTGGATGAGTTATCATTGTTCGATAACTATCCTTAGAATTGAGAGGTACATCTCCCTCTTAGAAAGATCTACAATAAATTAGATGATTGGTTATGTATTTTACTTGAAGACATGAAGGTTTTCTAACATTCACCCATCAACATGGAATGAATATGATTATCAAATTAAGAATAGAATGAAGAGAGAGAGAGTAGAAAGTATCTGCACAACTAATCATTAAACTCCCTTTACATCATAGAGAAAAAAATAAAATGTAATATTACTCTATAACTATGAATAATCAAAGGAAGGAATTCAAAATATGAAAGCAATAACCATACAATCAACAATCATCCCAAAATTACATTTTCAAACCACATGATCTGTTGAACATAAACTATTTTTATTACAAATCCATAATAGGGAATACTATTATAAACCTATCCCTAAAATTATAAATAAATACATAATAACAAACTAATTCCTCTATACCCCATTACAATCCATAAATGCCTTCTTCCCTTTAACCACATGATTTTTGAAAAAGAGGAACCCTTGTTTTGATGTTTTGTTGAATATTTATCCTCTTATCTTTTTGGTGGCTTCTCAATTATCATAATTGATTCTTTGAAAAACTCTCCTTTGTCTACCCTCCTCTTTTAAAATTCCTCTCCTTTTTCTACTTTATAAAATACATCTATCAAAATATGCAATTTGGTGATGAGATGTTGTCATAATTTCATAATTATCATTGATAGTTTTGACATTTCATGCCAATTTAATAACTTTTAATATGTAAATTATCTAAAAAAACTGTGTGGAAAGAATTTATAAAACTTGGATTTATAAAACATATCTAAAAATTAGCTCAATCCAACATTTAGATTGAAATCTATGCCCCCTGAAACATTACACATATGTCTATTATCATTTTGTAACTACTATGGATAAGTTTGATAATGTTGCACTCAGACACATAACTTTTTATCTATTGCGAATATAAACAAAAGCTTTGGAAAGGATTTAGAGACCTAAGGTTTCTCAATCATATTCAAAAATCATCTCAATATAAATATTGGATTAAAATTTATGGTGCCCGCACTGAGACCCTTTGTTTCCTATAAGAAAATCTATAGTTATAGGTTGCTATTGTTAAAAACTAGATAGTTTGAACCTTCAAACTTGAACTTTGAACTTGAAATTGTTTGTTCAAGGTTCAAGTTCAACATGATAACTTGCCAACCCAAACTATCAAACCAAGATGATTCTAAATTGTCTAAACACTTGAACTAGTTGAACCATTTGAACTAGTTTCTCCATAGAAATTGAACCTCTAGGCTACTTGCAAAGCTAAACTATAATGCCCTGCCTAGAGATCCTTGGAAGAAAGGATGAAATACAAGCCAAGAAATTTTTTTTTTACAAGTATGAATGCACATGAAAACATCATACAGGGATCACAACGATCACAATGGAAGACTTCACCATAATCCTAGCAACCAATGAATCTCCAAACGCCACTACCAAACTGACACACGCAAACAAAGCTAACAATGATAATGCACTTGATGAGGGTACAAGAAACAACCACTCATCAACAAAACACCAAGCTGGGGTAAAATATAGAAACCTAAAATTTGGCTAAGCTTGAAATCTTGAAGCCTTGAAAATTGACTAAGTTTGGATTTTTGAAGCCCTAAAATTTCCTAGAATCCATAGCTTATCTCCGAGAGGTCTAAAACCTATCTCAAAAGATTCATTGCATATATTAAATATATCTCAAAATATACATCAACTTATACTTAAATGATATATTTTAAACCCCAAGAGACAACAACAGAACACAAAAAATTGCATTGAACGAAAACCACTAGAATACAAAATGCAACAACATAGGGCCGAAGAACACCCAAAAGGGTATCCAAAATAACTCACAAAAAGATTGGATCACAAAGAAAAGTGCCCGCTGATGGCACACGTAGGTTTTTCACAAAAATTGTGCAACACTTCTTACTAAGGGAGGGCGACACTTCTCCTTAAGGCATGCGACACTCTTCTAGTGTCGTACAACATTTCTCAAGAAGGCATGCAACACTTTTTAGCATCGTGCGACACTCTTCCAGTGTCGAACGACATTTCTCAAGAAGGCGTGCAATACTTTATAGTGTCGTATGACATAGTTTGCATGGGCGTGCAATACTTTTTAAAGTGTCGCACCATGCTGAACAAATGTCACCCATAAAAACACGAAAACACTCCCAGAAGCAAAAAGGACCAAAAATAGAGCAAAGAACCTCCACACTAGGGAGTACCAGATCCAGAAAGGCTCGAGGAATGAACACTCGAGTGCAAGAACAACACAGAAAGGAGAACATCTATCCATCTAGATTACAGTAGCAAAGAACACACTGAAATAAACATCGCAATGAACTGAACAATCAAACTAAGTGTGTGGTTCCTCCCAACCATCAATAGCATCATAAGACCATTTTGGGTCCTAGCCATCCCTCGCACGTAACATCCCAAGCCACCGACCAAATCATCAGTACTATCATAATAGGGATGTCACTACTAAAAACATGCACAATATCAGCATAAGGAAATCTAACATGCTAGTGATAATGCATAAGATAATCCTACAGTAGGTAACATCACCTATCACATGCTACACAACAATAAGCAATAGATTTACTACTAAAACAATTAACATCATCTAATCATATGCTAAACATCATAATATGGGAATGCATCAAATAAACTAACATAATCTAAACATGATATACAATCATCCCAATGAAAGCGTAAATCACAAGAAAGCCTACTCCAGAACCTGAAGTACCAAGTGAAAAAATCCAGCAACGGTCGCACTAGGACAAGGCCATCTTTGTACATTGATCCCTAGTAGTGGTAAAGGTAGCTATGCCTCCCAACCACGTGGCACCCATAGGTCCACACCCGCTGTGCTAATGGACATAATGATCCAACCACAAACACACAAAAGAACATCCAAGGCTAACACTCACGCCAGATAGTATGATGGCTGCAACCAAGAACCTAAGACAATGCAAGGAGTACAGGTCCTGGTTAGACACTCAATAGGCTACTATGTAGGGACTAGCATCATGGAGAGTCACTTGGCATCGAAAAGCCCAAGCTTGGATCGTGTGTTTTAACTCCTCAAGGGAGGGCCCCACACACACATTTTATTATCTTAAGTTTTATTACCAGTCACACATTTTCTTTAATTATCACTTATTTAAAACTTCCTATTCTTCGCCAACCCTATGGGACTAAGGTCACCAGGTTGCGAGATAGAAGCCCACTCCATATGCTACCCTACCCTACCCATGCTCATCCTACGACAAGTGCCCGTGGGCATTTATACTCCCATCCCAACCCCAATGATCATAACTTTCAGTAGATCCATGGAAGATCGGGCCTCACAAGTCACCCAACAAATGTACGTGCACGTACTCGTGTGTCGCACACCACCATCATGAAGATCATAACACAAGGACATGAATGAGAACACAATGCAAAAAAAACACCCAAATGAAAGCAAGTCAAGAGGACAAATTTTACACAAATCCCAAAGCCAATAAAATTATACATCATAAAATCACTCAATCGGTCTCAATCTGAGAGTATGGATTCTACACAAATCCCAATGATGTAACCAGATCAAACATCATGAACTCACTCAACCGGCCTCAATCCGAGAGTATGGATTCTACACGAATCTTAGCATTCATGAAACAAAAGAAAAGGTCCAAAAGAAACCATAACAAGTATAAAATCACTCAACCGAACACAACGTCGAGAGTATAGATGCAACACGCATCCCAATGCAACATAAAAGTGCAAAAGTAGTCTGATTGATATCCAAATAGATCATCAAGGTCCACGACCCACATTGTGCCAAGAAAACTCAAGAAAATAGGGTGGCATGCAAAACGAGGTAAAAATCCCCAATTTAGAAAAATTTCAAAATTAAAACCCAAAAAATTCAAAAATAAATGGAATCGAACATCGTATGCAAAAACAGCCAGCATAACGACATAAAAATCTAAACCCTCATCCCAAAAAACAAAGAAATGTTCATACCCGCCCAACTGAGTAGAACTAACATACAAAAATGGAGGAGAACACTAGTTCTCAGCCTCCAACCAAACGACTACCAAAAATAGAAGCAGAAACAGAGCAGAAACAATAAAACAGGAAAGCCCTACCTTACAGCCAAAAGGGAAAAACGAGAATCTGAACCATAAAATAAATATCTTGCAGAAGTAGCTGAAAATTGTGGCAATCCAAGGTTTCCCCGAGCTGGATCCAACAAGCCCAACCTCGCGACGATCCCACGCCCATAGCTCCCACAACAAACAAAATAGTAAATCCTCATGAAGAGGATTTTGGGTTTTACTCTCCAACTTTCCAATTTGAAAGTGAGAAGTGAGGAATTAAATTCCTCTTTGGATATTTATTCACTTTTCGGGTGAATAATCGATTAGGGCATTTATCCAGCCAATCTAGTTGAACCCCGAATCAACCCAAATGAAAATAGGATTTTCCTATAAATAGGAATTCATCTATGGAAAAGCTACTAGAAATTAAAATAAATCAATTAAAAATCTCGAAAACCCAAAAACACATAAATCTCCTAAACAACTTTCACGACAAAGAGAAACTCTAAATGCACAGACACGCTTACTGGTCTAATCACATAATGCAAATGAGTTCAAATTTAATAATCACTGAAAGGTTTAATTTAAACATTTTAATAAAGGATACGTCAACCATATAAGGATGAAATTGGTAAAATATGAATGGCTGAATCACTAACTCCATGTGCCACTACCAAGGATACAAATCTTGTACACTAAACAATACGATCAAGTGCAATTGCATATAATAATATAGCCAAAGCAATAAATGCATTAAATCACCTAATTTAACCATTTAATTAATTATATTAAAATAATCTATTTACATCACTCACATTTGCATAAAGCATAACAACGTAGGAATGAAGTAAATAACCATAGCATTAAATCCATCACATAACATAATTAGAGGTATGTCCAAATATCAAATAATTAGATATCATCATAAAACACACTATCATCTAAAAATGGCATCATCATGCAAAATGATTAACTAAATAGCATAATAGTCTAATATCTATGATACTGGAATCAAAGAGTAACATTTGACCCTCAGGTCATCTCAAATGTAAAACATAACATGAGTAACAAATATCTCTCTAATAAAAAATGTAACAAGGTAAATGTCCGCAGCACATAACCAAATAATCCAACAAGAACAATCCATTCTAATCATTAATGCATTTAATAATGATTGATTACTCTGCATTAAAAATGCATTTAAAACACATAAGCAAACACAATCATAAACATGACTAACCACTGCTACAGGAACCCAGTCCACTATAGCATGGTAAAAGAACATAGTGCAATCTCTGCACACATCTCAGGGTAATCACGGAACAACCTCATGATACCACATCGATCCTAGTAACCATTGGCACAAACCTCAGTGAACCAAAAATCACATCATAATCTCAAATATCAGTCAAAAGCATAATCAAAGCAACTAATAAAGAAACATAAATCCAAACACCTCAATGGTGTAGACCACTCAGGGTCACAATCATGATCCTATCACAACAAAAGATTAGCAAGGTTGCATCCATCAGGATGACTTACAAAAGTCAAATGGGAGAGGTACTACATGAACTGCCACATTTTAAATGGTGAACATGAATTTGAACTAGAAATTGGTTGTTCAAGGTTCAAGTTTAACATGAACTTCAAGCTATCTATTTTTTTGAGAGGTTTGTACTAAAAGATCAATATATTTTACATTTGACAAAAATTTTTCCAACCACTCTATTGACAAGGTGGAAAAGTTGTCTCTTAACAACATATCCAAAATGGAGGAAAATTCAACATTTGAATTTGGAGATATTACCTCCGCCCCAAGACTGGCATTTTGAAATTTGAACTTTGAACCTTGAACTTCTGCAACTAAACCTAAACTTTGAATTTGAACTCTAAATAATACACCTTACATATCTGAACTACATTTCAAGCTTTGAACATTGAACATTTAAAATTTTGGGTTCAAGAATAAGTTCAAGTTCAATCATGAGCATAGGATACTACTTTTGCATAGTTTGAACTTAAAAAGGCATCATTAGTAACAAAAAACAACTGAAGATTCATTTATGGGGTTGATTTTGAATTTTGAAAATTGAGTGTTGAAAATATGCTTACAATGATGATGACGAGGAGGAGGAGGAGGACGATGACAATGACAATAACGATGACAATGATGATGATGATGATGATGATGACAATGATGATGATGATGATGACAATGACGATGACCATGATAGTGGTGGTGACAATGTTGACAATGACCAAGATAGTGGTGGGGACAAAGTCGATGACAAAAATTATCCTAATGATGAGATGGATGAAGAATAATATCAATGATAGTGGGTTTGATTATCAATGAGAAGAATGAAATGTACAATTATGTGATCAATGCCTAAACTATTCAATATTTAGTTCTTGATAGATCAATGATTAATATGATTAACTTTTCATGTACCTTTTTATTTTTATAATTCATATGTGATGCTAATATTCAATGTAGTTTTGAGTATATGTATCATGAACTTTTAGCTAACATAAGATAATTAATTTACCATTGTAGAAGCTTGAAGCCCTTTCATGAGCACACAGTCTCATGCATCATCAAGTATAAGTAAATTCACTCCATAGAGATTAATGTCTTTTACCATTTGTAAATATCTCTCTCATTGCCACTTATCTCTCTTATTTCATAGAGTGCAGGTACTAGGGAATAGGTATTTTTTAGATTTGTCTTCCTCAAGGGAGGAAAATGTAGGAATAGAATAAGAAAGTGAGATATATAGTATGTCTAAATCAAGGAGATCGACTAAAGGTCAAAAAATTAGAAAGAAATTCAATAAGAACATGAAATTTTTCCGTTCTCAAGGGGGGTCATGATCTTATGATGATGTGAGTGAAGGAAATTTGACGTACCCTTTAGGTAAAAACATCTATAGAAATAATGGGTCCCTGATGAACTTCCTCTAATAAACACTAAGTTTTGTGTTGGAGAGAGGATATATCACATAGGACCATCCTCATTACATGGTCTAGGAATATTTTCCATGGATTCCATAAAGGTCTCTTACAAAAAGGCTATTGAGTTAATGGAGTATGTCAAACCTTGCTATGATTAAAGTAGTTGGATGTAGATTGTTAGATATTAAAAAAGTATTCATAAGTATGCACTCATGGAAAATTATATGCAACAAAAAGTTAGTGAACAAAGTAAAATAGTAGCTATATACATTGATAGAAGGCCAAAAGCATCAGATAATATTGTAGGTTTTATAATAAGTACATGACTTGTGTCAACTAAGAAGTCACCCGATTTCTTATTTGAGGCATGCAAGGGAAGTTGAGTATTTTTATGTGCCATACAATCATTACATGGAGGAGAAGAGCTTCCTATTGATTATAATTTGAATTACATAGATACAAACAAAGGCACTATCATGGGTGAGGTGGTACCAAATTCAATCAATGAATCCAACACACCATTAAATTTTTATATTTTTTTGCTAACTTAGAATAATAACACGTGTTTTAACATGTCTTGATAAAAAAATTTGAAATAAAAGGCCACAATATAGATCAACAACTACAAGATATGCATGACAATGATGGTTCTTCTTCATGATAGGTAAAACTCATTATTTTTACAAATAAGATAAAGAAAATATGTTAATGCATATTTTTTATTATGTTTTATTCTTCACTGCTATTTTGGATTGATTTTAAATATAGCACTAATAACATTTCTCTCACAAATGTGTTGATCAAGATAAGGGAAAGGAAAAAGTAGTCCATGAGGAGCCACATGATGAGGAGGATGAATTCATTAGTGAGTTTGTGTCAGCCACTGATCTTGTGGTTGTACTACAAAAGGTGCTTCATGCTTTAGGAAGAAGATTTTTGCAATTGGTGTCAACTATATGGAAGTTGATGAAAGCCAACTTCATAGTTTTCCAAGATCACATACATGCAAATAACCTTATAAAGAGAAGCTGAAGAAGGAAAGAACAAGAGCTTGAAGCAACTTTAAAAAGTGAGAAAATATATTGCAACCATGAGAAATGAAATTTTTGTACAAAATTTCAATGGGAGAGTCTATTTATAAAGGCCTCTAAGAAGCTTGTAGAACAAGCTAGAAAGTGCTAGGAGATAAGTGTGACAACTAAGAATACATCCACAAAAGGTAGATTATCCTCCATGTAGGTGAGAAGATAAGTATGACTAAGTAGGAACAAACTTCTATGTTGTCAATAACTCCTAGAATACTACTAATAACTAAATGCATTTATCTAAGTAAACTTAAGTAAAAGGGTAAATAATAATTATTTACTCTAACACCCCCCTTAAGTGCAACTTAGGGGAATGCACTTAAGCTTACAAAAGCTAAGATGAAATGCAAAATGGGTCCCGACAACAAGGCCATGTTAGGTACCCATGTACAAATGCAAAGAAAGGAAACCTCGAAAATGGGGAAAGAGGAAAAAACTCATGGGAAAAACCCTCCCCCAAAAAGAGGTAAGAAGAAACATGCAAAAAAAACATGAAGGATGGAAGGCCTCAACAAGACCCCCTAAGGACAACTTATGTAACCCCAAGCATAGAATTTAATTGAAGATAGCATGGTGATATAAAAGGTTTAGTCAAGATGTCAGCAACCTATGTGTCTATAGGAATGTACTCTAATGCAATAACACCATCTTGAATAAGCTGATAGATGAAGTGGATATGCAATTAAATGTATTTGGTATGCTAATGCTCCACTGGATTGTGAGAAATGTGAATGGCACTCTAATTATCACACCACAAAATAGTGGGATGATCTAGAGGAAAACCAAACTTAGTCATCAACTATTGAATCCATAAAGCCTCCTAACTAGCAAGCACTACAGCCTAGTACTCAACCTCTATAGATGAAAGTGCAAAAGCATGTTGCTTCTTGCATGACCATGTGATAGGACTAAAGCCAAGATAAAACATAGCTAGAAGTAGACTTCTGATCATCGACATCACTGGCCCAATCTAATTTAGTATATTCAATAATGTGAGGAGTCCCCATGGTGTAATGAATTCCATACATGAGTGTGCCCTAAATGTATCTCAAAATATGCTTGGCACATTGAAGATTGAGAGACAAGGCCCAATACAAAGGAGAGATTAGGATGAGGGTGTGTAAGGTACAACAAGCTGCCAACCAACAACTGATACAAACTAGCATCCATAAAAGATGAAGAGCAAGAGGTAGACAAGGTGAAACCTAACTAAAAAGGTGTTGGAGAAAGCTTGCAATCAAGCATATCAAAGCGGTGAAGCATGTCAAGAGCATACTTATGTCGATAAACAAAAATCCTAGTAGAGGACTAAATAATCTAGAGACCAAGAAAATAGTGTAGCAAACCAAGATCAATCATCTCAAATTGGTCCATCAATGCACGCTTAACATCCTAAAGCATAGAGGATGAGATACACATGAGGATAAGATCATCAACATATAGGAAAAGAATCAAGATCTCACCTCCAAACATTGAATGTACACTGTAGGATTAGAATGGTAGTAGCTGAAGCCTATAAAAAGAAAAAAAGAGTCCATCTTCTCATACCAAGCCCAAGGGGCTTGTTTGAGACCATACAATGAGTGTCAAAGTCTAAAAACCAAGGAAGAATCCTACACAGATCTCAAAGGATACTCCATGTAAATCTCCTCAGTGAGATCACCATGTAGGAAGGCACTCTTCACATCCATTTGAAAAATAGGCCATCACTATGAATCTGCGAGGGATAAGACAAGGCAGAAAGAATTCATCTTGGTGACAAGGGAAAATGTCTCAATGTAGTAAATACCCTTAGCTTGTGAAAAACCCTTCACAACAAGATGATCTTTGTGCTTATCAATCAAACTATTAGCAACATAATTAGTATGATAGATCCATTTGCATCACACTAGCTTTCTTCCCTTAGAAAGAGTACAAAGATCCCATGTATGATTTTTCATCAAAGGAGAGTATTCCTCCTCCATTGCATTTTCCCATTTAGAATGTCTTGTTCCTTCTAAAAATGTCTAAGGATCATCACAAATAGCATGACTAAGAAGACTAGAAACCATAGTATGAGAACAAGTGTGATGGGAAGTGGAAGGGTCACCAACTAGAGATCCTGCAGCCTCAACTATAGCTTGAGCACACTTAGACATCTAGGGAGGATCTTATGGAAGAGATAAATGGAGATCACCAAGATCATCATCCTCGTCATTTGTGAAACAAACTAGAAGAGAAGGGGGAGTAGTGGGAGGTGAAGGAGGTGCTAGAGATGAGGTATGAACTATAGGAGGGCTCTCATCAAACTAAACATCCCGTCAAAATAAGACCTCTCTAGAATTAGGATCAAACAATCTATAAACCTTAACATCCTCATAGTAGCCAACAAAAATGAGTCATTAGCTCTTCTGTTCCATTGCTTTCCTTTGAGCATTAGGTACAAATGCCCATGTTGCACTCCCAAAAACTCAGAATGACAATACATAAGGCTTGACATGAGACCAAGCCATCCAACTGCCTTGTGAGCCATCTAATTGTGAATATAATTGGCACAATTGACTACCTCTACCCAAAAACATGAATCCATGGATCTAGACCTAATCATATAATTAGCCATCTCCTGAAGTGTTTTGTTCTTTCTCTTAGCCACACCATTCTACTGAGGGGTGTAGGGCACTGAAAACTAATGTTGAAGACCATGTTCAAAACAAAAATGCTTGAAAGCTTCGTTCATGTACTCCCCCCCATTATCTATGTGTATTTTCCAAATAGAAATACCATATTGGTTCTCTACAAATATCTTAAAGACTTGTAATGAATCAAAGACATCAGACTTGTACTTTAGAAAGTACACCCATGTGTATCTAGAGAAGTCATCAATGAATGTAAGAACATATCTAGCACTTGAAAAAGGAGTAGGAAATAACATGAGGTCACTATGAATCAACTTCAAAGGTGCCAAAGTACAAGTGGCTTGTCCATGTAGAAAAGAATCACTATGTTGTTTGCCATGTGCACAACCTTAACAAACATGTATAGGAAACCTGGACAAGCCAAAGAAAAAGTGCCTCTATGCTCATTTGCTAAAGATATCTATAATTGACATGGCCAAAATGCTCATGCCAAAGTCTACTTACTAAATCTGGATGTGCAACAAGGCATGAACCTATGTCATCAGAAGACTCAAATCCATTAAATCTGTAGAGGCGAGATGAACAATCAACACTCCTAGTGGCCACAATCATCTCAAAATCATGTAAATCCTAGATAACCATATCATGTGGTGAGAACTCAACTATCTTACCAAAGCCAGAGTGGAAAATCTGATAGATCGACAATAGGTTCATCAAAATGTCATGGACACAAAGAAAATCTTGAAGAAAGCCCCTGGCTACTGCAATAGAACTAGAACCCATAACTACAAGTTGTGATGAGTTCCAAATAGCATTATGTAAGGTAGAACAAGGAACAAGTGAAGTGAGAAACTTTAGAGTGTTTATCATATGATGAGAGGTGCCAGAATCAAGAATCTAGGTAGGCCCTCAAGTCGTAGCTCGAGTAGAAAAAGCATGACCTTTCCCTATAGGGGGCATGACGAATTAGGAGAAAAAATATTATGCTCCTTCATGGCTTCCTCTAAAACCTCTAATCACTTCCAACACCTAGAAATGGGACTCAGTAGACTTCAAAGAATCTTTACCTTTTGAGGTTTAGCTAGAGGTGTAGGATTAGTTTTTGGTGTATCTTTCTCCACTTTGGCTTTCTTCTTTGATTTCCCTTTAGAAGATTGAGAAACCAATGCTTGGTTAGAAGAGCCAGAGGCATCCACCTTTTGGATCTTTTCATATTCTTGTGTCAACTGATCATAAAATGTCTCAAATGAAGGCATCTGATGTCTATTACCCAAGGCATCCATACTAGAGTATAAAGTGGTAGAGAAGCTCTGATCCTATCCTTGCAACTTTGAGAGTATCAAAAAAATACACTCATCATCTATTTTACTTTTCCCACATCCCTGTAAAATTACATGTAGAGATTTTAACTTCATCAAGAAATCTTCAATGGTAGGGAAGCTTGTTGGTGACAAAGAAGTCAACTCTACATCAAGCTGAAGTGCCCAAATCTCGGTCACTATGCCAAAAAAAGTCTAGAATTTAATTCCAAATAGCCCATGGAGTGGTCAAACCATCCAAGTGAAATAGTAGACTATCTCAAATGTTCACTGCAATCAATCTCATGGCTTCATCCATTTTGTTTCTGTACTGAAGAACCTCAATGAGGCATTGCAGAATAGGTTGGTTCTCATCTAGACATGACTATAGGCCTTGTGACATAAGAAGCTTAGTCATTTGTACTTTCCAGGTGTGATAGTTGTGTGGTATGACCTAGGTCATAAAAGGATCCAAAATTGAGAGAAGAAGATGGAAGTAAAAGGGTTTTATTCTAAAGGAAATTATAGAAAAGAAAATGCCCCCCACAACTAATAAAGATATCTCTCAACTACCAAAGAAAACAACTATAGAAAGCATAAAAACTGAGAAAAGAACCTAGATTCTGGATGTTGAGAAGGAAGAAATAGAAGCCTCTACTTTAATGCCAAAAATGAGAGCTCAAATGAACTCAAAATGAAATGAAACTAGCATCATTGTCTCCATCTCTAAGTCATCTTTTTGACACTTCTTTTGGAAAAGGCAAGCTCACTAGAAAATTATAGACATGGAAAAAAATTTGACATCTGTACGACTGTCAAGAGGACATTGCCAAAAAAAAATTAAACACTAGAATGTTGAGATTAGCAGCCGTAAAATGACATCACCCTCCTATAAAGTGATGTCAGGAGGGTGGCTTGGGCTGATGATGTCACACTAACATGGTAGGCTAGAATGATGATGTGGCAGTTGAAAAACTAATGTTAGATGCCAAAAAGCTAACATCATAGGGCATAGGTTATCTAGTGGTGGTGTTGCTAGCTAAGGTGGTAGCTCAGCAAAGAGTGCTGGTGGTGCCACAGTGGTGGGTGGGGAGTCTGTAGCATAGTAATATCTATGGAGCATTGGTCATGGGTGGGTGGCACCATGGTGTCTCCATGATGGTGCAATTGTTTGTGGTGTCATAAGGACAATGCCACAGTAATGCAGCAATGGTGTCCCGATGGTGCAGCAGCACTAATGTGGTAGCACATTTTTAAATTATTTTTCTCACCAAAAAAATGTCCATATAATCTGTATGACCTCTCAAGGGGCTAAAAAAATTTGTCAAATGCTATGGAAGTCAAAAATAGAAAATTTTATATGAATCATGACTATAACCAGGCTTTTAAACTCAATGGCATAGTTCGTTTAGGCCCAAAGTGCCCTAAAAAAATGCTCTTCCTTTGATTGAAGAAAAAATCACAAACAAACTAGAGTTTGTGTCTCTGAATCATGGCTTCAAAAATCCTTCAAACTAGAAAGTAGAAAGAACTCTCTAATACCATGTAGAAGTTGATGAAAGCCAACTTCATAATGTGCCAAGATCATCTGCATGCAAATAACTTAGTGAAGAGAAACCAAAGAAGGAACGAATAAGAGCTTGATGCAAATCATCAAAGTGAGAAAATATATTGCAACAATGAGAAATGAAATTTTTGTACAAAAATGCAATGGGAGAGCCCATTTATAAAGGCCTCTACAAAGCTTGTAGAATAAGCTAGAAAGTGTTAGGAGATAAGCGTGACAAATAAGCATACATCCACAAAATGTGGATTATCCTCCATGTAGGTGAGAAGATAAGTATAACTAAGTAGGAACAAACCCTCATGTTTTCAACAACTCCTAGACTACAACTAATAGCTAAATGCATTTATCTATGTAAACTTAAGTAAAAGGGTGAATAATAATTATTTACTCTAACACCCCCCCTTAAGTACAACTTAGGGGAATGCACTTAAGCTTACAAAAGCTAAAATGAAATGTAGAATGGGTCTTGACAACAAGGCTATATTAGGTACCCATGTATAAATGCAAAGAAAGGAAACCTCTAAAAATGGGAAAGAGGGAAAACCTCCTGGGAAAAACCCTCCCCCAAAAAGAGGTAAGAAGAAACATGTAGAAAAAACATGAAGGAAGGCCTTAACAAGGCCCCCCACAGACAACTCTCATAACCCCAAGCATAGACCACAACTGAAGATAGCGTTGGTGATGCAAAAGGTTTAGTGAAGATGTTAGAAATCTACATGTTTGTAAGAATGTACTCTAATGTGATAACACCATCCTAAATCAATAGATAGATGAAGTGCATATGCAGCTCATTAATCTTGGTATACTGATGCTCCATTGAGTTGTGAGAAATATGAATGGCACTTTGATTATCAAACCACAAAATAATGGGATGATCTAGAGGAAAACCAAACTTAGTCATCAGTTGTCGAAGCCATAAGCCTCCTAACTAGCAAGTAGTGTGGCTTGGTAGTTAGCTTCTATAGATGAAAGTGCATGAACATGTTGCTTCTTACATGACCATGTGATAGGACCAGAGCCAAGACAAAACAAAAAGCCAAAAGTAGACTTCTGATTATCAACATCATTGGTCTAATCTGAATTAGTGTAGCCAAAAATGTGAAGAGTCCCCATGGTGTAATGAATTCCATACATGAGTGTGCCTCAAATGTATCTCAAAATATGCCTAGCAACTTGCTAGTGACTATCATGAGGGTCCTAAGAAAACCAAGAGATAATGCTAACTACAAAGGAGAGATCAAGACAAGTGGTGTCAAGTACAACAAACTACAACCAAATTGTAGATACAAAGTAGCATCCACAACAAATGAAGAATAGGAGGTAGACAAGGTAACACCTGATTGAAAAGGTGTTGGATTAGGCTTCCAATCAAGCATGTCAAAGCAGTGAAGCATGTCAAGAGCATACTTTTAGTGATAAAAAAAAATCCCAATAGAGAACTAAACAACCTAGAGACAAAGAAAATAGTGTAGCAAACCAAGATCAGTCATCTCAAATGGGTCCATCAATGCACGCTTAACATCCTAAAGCATAAAGGATGAGCTATGCATAAGGATAAGATCATCAACATATAGGACAAGAATCAAGATTTCATCTCCAAGATGTTGAATGTACACTATAGGATTAGAATGGCAGTAGGTGAAGCCTATAGAAAGTAGAAAAGAGTCCATCTTCTCATACCAATCCTAAGGGGCTTGTTTGAGACCATACAATGAGCATCAAAGTTTGCAAACCAAGGAGGAATCTTGCACAAATCTTGGAAGCTACTCCATGTAAATTGCCTCAGTAAGATAACTATGCAAGAAGGCACTTTTCACATCCATCTAAAAAATAGGCCATCCCTATGAAGCTATGAGGGATAAGACATATAGAATTCATCTTGGTGATAGTGGAAAATGTCTTGGTGTAGTCAATACCCTCAACTTGCAAAAAAACCTTCATAACAAGATGAGTGTTATGCTTATCAATCAAACCATCAGCAGCATACTTAGTATGATTGATCCATTTACATCATGCTAGCTTTCTTCCCTTAGGAAGAGTACAAAGATCCCATGTATGATTTTTTATCAAAGAAGAGTATTCCTCCTCCATTGCATTATCCCATTCAGAATGTCTTGTCACTTTTCCAAATGTCTGAGGATCATCAAAAATAGCATGAATAGGAAGACTAGAACTTGCAGTATGAGAATGGGTGCAATGGGAAGTGGAAGGGTCACCAGCTAAAGATCATGTAGCCTCAACTATAGCTTGAGACCACTTAGGCATCTCGGGAAGATCCTATGGAAAAGGTAAATGGAGATCATCAAGATCATCATCCTTATCATCCATGAAACAAAATAGAAGAGAGGGGGAAGTAGTGGGAGGTGAAGGAGGTGTTGGAGGTGAGGTATGAATTATAGGAGAGATCTCATCAAATTGGACATCTTGTTGAAATAGGACCTCTCTGGAATTAGGATCAAACAACCTGTAAGTCTTAACATCCTCACAGTAGCCAACAAAAATGAGTGGTCAACTCTTCTATTCCATTGCTTTCCTTGAGCATCATGTATAAATTCCCATGTTACACTCCCAAAAATGTGAAATGACAATACATTAGGCTTGACATGAGACAAAGCCTCCTTAAGAGTCATATGTGAAACTACCTTATGAGGCATCTAATTGTGAATATAATTGGCACAATTGACTGCCTCTACCCAAAAACATGAATCCATGGATCTAGACTAAATCATACAATTAGCCATCTCCTGAAGTGTTATGTTCTTTCTCTGAGCCACACCATTCTGCTGAGGGGTGTACGACACTAAAAACTAATGCTAAAGACCATGTTTAGAACAAAAATCCCTAAAAGATTGGTTTACATACTCCCCCCATTATCCATGCATATCTATCGAATAGAAAGACAAGATTGCTTCTCTACAAATGTCTTGA
This sequence comes from Cupressus sempervirens, assembly GCA_028749045.1. NCBI lineage: Eukaryota > Viridiplantae > Streptophyta > Pinopsida > Cupressales > Cupressaceae > Cupressus > Cupressus sempervirens. The sequence continues at coordinate 585,671,237 of CM053783.1, read as the reverse complement.
AGACTCCAAATGTATCAGTGACATTAGTCATGTACTTTAGAAAATACACCCATGTGCATCTAGAGATTAGCACATATTTGGCACCCAAAAAAGGAGTAGGAAATGACATGGGGTCACTATGAATCAACTCTAAAGGAACCAAAGCACAAGTGGCTCATCCATGTGGAAAAGAATATCTATGTTGCTTGCCAAGGGCATAACCCTAGCAAACACCATCTATACAAGAAATCTAGGGAAGCCCAAGAACAAGTCCCTTTGTGCTTATCTAATGAAGATATATGTAATTAACATGGCCAAAATTCTCATGCCAAAATCTTCATACCGATTCAGCATGTGCAACAAGAGATGAACCTGTGTCATTAGAAGACTCAAATCCATCAAATTTGTAGAGGTGAGATGCAGAGTCAACACTCCCAGTGGCCAAAATCATCTCAGAATCATGTAAGTCCTAGATAACCACATCATGTGGTGAGAAATCAACTATCTTGCTAGAGCTAGAGTGGCAAGTCTGATAAATGGACAATAGGTTCATCGAAATGTTAGGGACATAAAGATCATCCTAAAGAGAGCCCCTGGCTAGTGCAACAAAACTAGATCCCATAATTGAAAGTTGTGATGAGTCCTATAGGGGGGATGATGACTTCGGAGCAAAAATATGATGTTCCTTTATGACTTCCTCTAAAGCCTCCAATCACTTCCAACCCCTAGAAACAAGATGTCCATCCTTGCCACAAAAACTATAGGTCTCACTTGATTTCTTCTTGGTCTTGGAGGTAGACTCAAAAGACTTCAAAGAATCTTTACCCTTTGAAGGGTTAGCTAGAGGTGTAGGATCAATTTTTGGTGTATCTTTCTTCACTTTGGCTTTGTTCTTTGATTTTCCTTTAGAATACTGAGTAACCAATGCTTGGCTAGAAGAGTTAAAGGCATCCACCTTTTGGATCTTTGCATGTTCTCATGTCAATTGATCACAAAATGTCTCAAATGAAGGCATCTGATGTTTTTTACCCAAGGCATCCATAGTGGAGTAAAAAGTAGAAGATAAGATCTGATATTGTCCTTGCAACTTTGAGAGTATATAAAAAAATACACTCATCATCTATTTTATTTTTCCCACATCCCTGTAAAACTACACATAGAGATTTTAAATTCATCAAGAAGTCTTCAATAGTGGGGAAGCTAGTTAGTGACAAAGAAGTCAACTCCACATCAAGCTAAAGTGCCCAAAACTCATTCACTATGCCAAAAAAAGTTTGAAATTTGATCCAAATAGCCTGTGGAGTGGTCAAACCATCCAAGTGAAATAATGGACTATCTGTAATGTTCAGTGCAATCAACCCCATGGCTTCATCTATTTTGTTTATGTGTTGAAGAACCTCAAAGGGGAACTATAAAATAGGTTATTTATCATCCAAACATGACCATAGGGATCATGACATGAGAAGCATAGTCATTTGTGCTTTCTAGGTGTGATAGTTGTGTGGTGTGAGCTAGGTCACAGAAGGATCTGACATTGAGAGAAGAAGGTGAAAGTAGAAGGGTCTTATTCTGAAGTAAATTACAAAAAAGAAAATGCGCCCCCACAAGTGATAAAGATATCCCTCAAATACCAAAGAAAAAAACAATAGAAAGCATAAAAACTAAGAAAAGAACTCGGATTCTAGATGCAGAGAAGGAGGAAACAGAAGCCTCTACTTCAATGCCAAAAATAAGAGCTCAAATAAACTTAGAACAAAATTAAACTAGCATCATTGTCTCTATCTCCAAACCATCTTTCTGACACTTCTTTTAGATCAGAAAAATATCTCTATATGCTCAAGTTATGGCCAAAAACCAACTACTGCTCCAAAAGACAAGATCACTGGAAAATTAAAGACACAACAAAAAATTTGATGGCCATATGGCCATCAAGAGGACATCCTGAGAAAAAATCTTGCCACTAGAATACTGACATTAGCAATCAAAAAATGACATCACCTTATCATATAGTGACATCAGCAGGGTGGTTTGGGCTGATGATGTCACACTAATGTGGTAGGCCAAAATGATGACATGCCAACCAAAAAAAAATGTTAGATGCCAAAAAGCTAACATCAAAGGGTGTAGGTTATCTGATGATGATAATGCTAGTTAAGGTGGTAGCTTAGTGAAGAGTGTTGGTGGCAGCATGGTAGGGGGTTGGGAGCTAGTGGTGTGGCGGTGGCCATGGAGCAGCATCACCTAGTGTCTCTATGATGGTGTGGCCATCTACAATGTCATGGTGGTGCAATAGTGGTGTCATAGTGTCATGGCGATGATGCTATGGTGGCACATTTTTTATTTTTTTCTCACCAAAAAAGTGTCTTTAATCCGTACAACCTCTCGGTGGGCTAAAAAAATTTGCCAAATGCTATGGAAACCAAAAATATAAAATTTTATATGAATCTTGACTGTAATAAGCCTTCTAAACTCAATGGAAACATCTATTTAGGCCCAAAGTGCATGAAAAAATGCTCTTCCTTTGATTGAAGAAAAAATACAAACAAACTAGGGTTTGTGTCTCTGAATCACAACTACAAAAAATCCTTAAAACTAGGAAGCAGTACGGAGTCTCTAATACCATGTAGACGTTGATGAAAGCCAACTTCATAGTGTGCCAAGATCACCTGCATGTAAATAACCTATTGAAGAGAAACCAAAGAAGGAAGGAACAAGAGCTTGAAGCAACTCAACAAAGTAAGGAAATATATTGTGACAATAAAAAATAAAATTGTTGTACAAAAATACAATGGGATAGCCTATTTATAAAGGCCTCTATGAAGCTTGTAGAACAAGCTAGAAACTACTAGGAGATAAGTGTGACAACTAAGCATACATCCATAAAAGGTAGATTATCCTCCATGTAGGTGAGAAAATAAGTATGACTAAGTAGGAACAAACTCCCATGTTGTCAACAACTCCTAGACTACAACTAATAACTAAATGCATTTATCTAAGTAAACTTAAGTAAAAGGGTAAATAACAATTATTTACTCTAACACCCCCCCTTAAGTGTAACTTAAGGGAATGCACTTAATCTTACAAAAGCTAAGATGAAATGTAGAATGGGTCCTGACAACAAGGCCATGTTAGGTACCCATGTACAAATGCAAAGAAAAGAAACCTCTGAAAATGGGGAAAGAGGGAAAATCTCATGGGAAAACCCTCCCCCAAAAAGAGGTAAGAAGAAACATGTAGAAAAATCATGAAGGAAGGAAGGCCTCAACAAGAAACTCAACCTGAGACTCTTGAAATATAGTGGATGGAGGATAGGTTGATGCACCTGGTTCATACATATACAATAAGTATTAATGTAGTTTTTTATTATAACAAAAGTTCAATAATAGTTTTTATAGTATACTCTTTTTATTAATGTCATTAAATAAAATTCATATCACTAGTAAATTTGGACCCAATTTTTGACCAATTTTGGTCGAATTTCAAACAAGGTTTGTCGCTATTTTTCTTGTCAAAATTTTGACTAAATTGCAAATTGGTCAAAATCTCAATGAATAAATTGCAGGTTGGTCAAAATTTCAATGAATGTATTCCTCGAAATTTTGACCAACCTACAATTTGGTCAAAATTTTGATGAGAAAAATAGCGACAAACTTTGGTCAAAATTTGGGTCCAAATGTACTAGTTTGTTATTTTTATAGAGGATGATGAGGACATACAAGGGCGATGTGGCAAAGGATGATACTTTAGGTGGTTCAAGTATATTGCATGTTCTATCCTACACTTGTGTTTTTCTCGAACAATTTTTTTTTTAATAGCTCTAATAATCTTGTTTTATTGTGCTCTAATAATTTCATTTTTCAGCTCCTACCATTGATCCTCTATTCACTATGACACTACTACAAGGAACAGAACTAAAGGGGCACTAGCGACTGCAAATTCAACAACACGTAGCATGATGACAAATGTGGTGGTAGTGCCTATTGGTAAGTATATTCCTCTTTTTCACTCACATTGTTCATGTGTTTATTTCACTTGAAATATTATTTATTAGGGGGAATTTTTTAATATTGGATTCATTTTATATAGGAGGTGATGAGGAAATTCTTGGGTGTACCCATGTTAGATGTACATGAGTAATAAAGAATTGTGATCAATTGCTCTTTAGTAATGAAGATGGTATTCCCTTGAAAGTAACCCAATTTCTAGGTACTTTAAAGATTGATCCTTTCTTTTACTATAAAATCTTATAGTTATAATCAAATGCACTAACCTCTCAAGCAATCCCTTACAATAACTACTAATCTCATTATTATTTTGCAGGGAATAATCTATTTTATGAAAAAATTAATGATGAATGCTTGCATATATTTGGGCCGACCATATGCATAGGGTATCATATTTTAATTTCATTGCTAGATCATGTTTCCTTTGATCAATTTCTTCAATTAAATTAAAAGGTAGCTTCAATTCATTTATGAATCTAACATTTTATTTTTCTTTTCTTTAAAGGTGGAATTTGCAAACTAAAGAGTTAAAGGATAAACTCATTGATTTCATGACAACATCTTTTAGACCCAGTGTCTTTCAAATATTTAGGCTCCGTGAGAAAGTGGGCCAAACTTTGAAGTATATTAGGTACAAACCCAAATGAAAAAGAACCCTTGTTATGAGTGGCCCCCCTATATTCCTATTATTGAGTGGGAGAATCTTAAAAAGGATGCCACTAAGAGAAATGCAAAAAATGATGGATAAATGGTACCACCCAAGGAAAGATGATATGCCATAATATTAAGAATGAAATTATGTAATAATTACTCTTTATACTTATGTGATCTAACATATTTCAAACTTCACACAAGTTGTCTGACACATCAAAGGCAACCAAAGAAAGGAAAGAGAAGCATGGGAAACACAAGCTTGGCTTGGGTTGATATTCAAAACTTGTTGCATGAATTGTAAGTATAAGTAAATGAAAAATTATATGAAAATATTTATAAATTGTAAAAAAATTGGTCTTAACGAAATTGATTACAAAAAGAAATTATGATACCAAGAAAAAATGCAGGCCATGCAGTTTAAAAAACAACTTCTAAAAAGGATAATAAATTAGCCCATAGACAAGGCTATATAGTTGTGGTTGAACAACTCTAAGAAATGAGTGTGCAATGTTCTCCTACTAGATCTATCAATGAGGTAAATAAGTCCATTGATTTTTATTTCAAATTGAATACTTAAGCAATTATTGTATTTGATATTAAGTTCCAAAAATATAAGTCATTATTTTTTTAAAGGAAACAATGATTATATATTTGTTTAAAACTTTTTTTTTTAAATATCAATATGTATTAAAATGAATCACTAACATTTCTCAATATTTCTCTTGTATATATTATTGATAAATGCACTAATTATTTACATTGGATTGTAGCCTGCCAATCTTGACACATTAGTCGAGCACTGTGGAGCTATCAATTTGAATGTGGATCATAGTACTCAAGGTATATATTTTCTAATCAATTTTTTATTTTTTAATTATTAATACAAGTAAACATTTTAAATTGAATTTGGTGTAGTAATACAAATTTAACTATAATATTTTTTGGGATTAAGAAAATATCTTGTATTGTAGTTGCAGGGGATGCAAAGGTTGTTCTTGATGAGCATATTGAGGTCCAAGCTAGCAAGCAAGATGATGTGGTTGGACAAGGTAAAGAACACTAAAATGTTCTTTAAAATCTCTAAAGTCTCAATTTTTTAAAATGGAACCCTTTTATTTGTTATTACAGAGGACCCACCTTTGTAAAGGACAATGAGTATACATCCACGGGTGAGAAGAAATATCGATGATGACATGGATACGCCTCTACAACAACATAGGGAAGGAAAAAAAAAAGAAAAAAAGAAAAAATAAATGATTCATGTGAACTTATGTAACTTATTTGATAATGACTTATGTTTATGTCTATATGTTTTATTATGTTATATTCAATTTTCTTGTGAATGTTCTAATGAATCTTATGTTTTAATGTCAATGTGAATGCTCTAATGAAACCTATGTGTTAATGAATGTTATCATGTATTAACTCATCAATGTTACCTTTTATTAATAGAATGAATGAATTTTAGATGTTAACTAAAAATTTAGATGTTAGGGGGGCCAACTGAGCTTCCACCTATTGGAAATTTGATTGAAAAGATCATTGTTGAAGAATGAAGAAGATTAATTACAAAGAAGGAGGTTGTTGATAAAGAATGTTTTCAATCATTGTTTTGTCACTAATGTTAAACCTACTATTTTTTGGAATGAAAATTGCTTATAAGATCCAAGTACTATCACTTAGTTGATTGATGAAGATGATCTAATCAACAAGATGTAACAAAAGCACCTAATGAAAAGGTTGAGATATGGTTTTGTAACAAAGTGCAAGGATCAGTTAAGACACTGGTAAAATAATGTATAAATAATATACTTGAAGATACAAAGATTGGTCACACTTAGAAACATTGAAAGAATACATTGCAACGAGGTTGTCTACAAATCTTAACTAGGTTCATTAGTGAATGTCGAGCAAGCTAGTTCATGCCAAGTAGAGTTCTAGTTAGTGTCGAGAAAATGCAAAATCTAGTGTGTGTCAAGAGATGCAAAAGGAGCCAAGAAAAGTTTAGGCACCAAGCATCAAAAAACTTAGTGAATCCATAGTAGGTGCCAAGAATTAGTAAAATATAGTTGGTGTCGAGTAACATAGTATGTGCCAAGCACCAAAATTTCAATAGTGTCAAGTTGCTACATTATGTGAAATGTCAAAGATTCATCAAAACTAAGCCGACAATTTTGTTACCTTGAATTTTGTGAACCAAATGGAGGATAAGGATGATGAGCTAGAGGTACAAAATTTTAGGTAAACCATTTTTGCATGAATTCAGCAAGATTCTTCATGATGTTTCTAGAAGAAACTAGATATGGGTTAGATTCATTGAATCCTACCTAATCCATTCGAACTGAAATTAAAGGAGGCAAGAATCAAGTAGGAAACACATTTTCTAGACTTCTATTTAAGGAGTCATAGGCCAAGAAGTTAGAGTTGTTGGGGTGCCAAAATGCAAAGTTGTTGAAGCATGTCAAAGAGAAAGTATTGAGAAGGAAGAATAGAGCACAAAGACTCTTCTTTGATAAGTGGTCATAGGAGATTACACTAGTACATGGAGCATAAAGACTCAAGGAGACAAAGCTTGAAAGGAGAACAAGTTGTCAAAGCTGCAGAGACTGAAAGCCAAGCAAATTGTGAAGAGGTGAATAGAGATCTGAAAAGTGCAGGTTAAGTTGTGAGTTGTATCAGGTCAAAAGCCCTTGTTGTTACTCTCTAACAATTGTGCAAGTTAGGGTAAAATCCTATGGACTTATGTTGGTTTAGTAGCCATTTTTAAATCCTTTAATAGGGTGGCATTCCAAGTGAATTTTCTAAAGTCCTACAACTAGGCCCACTTCTAAGAGGGTGGTTAAATCCTCTAACTAGGTCACATTTAACAGTGTGTTGTAGCCTTTAATAGGGCATCACTTCAGAAGCATGAGAATTGAGTAGCATGTTACTGGTGGTTTTTCCCAAATTGGGTTTCCACATAAATCACTATGTTATGTGTTGATCTTTCATGTGTTATGCTTGCATGTTGATTTATTGTAACTTGCTAAGTAAGAAAGTTTAAGCTTGGACGCATGAACAATTTAATGGGCTCACTTTACTTGATAAAAAAGTTTTAATTGGACATAAAGACCTTGAATAACTGATTCACCCCCCCCCCCCGCTTCTTAGTTATTCTAAAGCATTTCTAACAATTGGTATCAGAGCCATTTTTTGATTTAGTTTGAAGGTACTAGAAGCAAGAAGATCAAGATGTCCAAGACAAAAATTCACAAGCTTAATAGAGACAACTTCATTGCATGGAAAAGGTTGATGAAGCTACATCTTGGATCAATAAGTGACCATGAAAAAACCTCAATTGAAGTAGAACATGTTGATCCAGCTATACCTACTACATAAGATATGAAGAAAAAGAATGAGTACAATTAGACAATGCTAGAGATTTCCTTTTCCCTCAACTGTGCTGAACTCTACATTTAAGATGTGGAAAACCTTGACTATTATCTATGGAGGAGATTAGAATGTTCAAAGAGAAAAAAAGAGAAAGACTTAGAGGAAATTTTGATCACATGAAAATGGAGGAAGTGAGAATGTTTCTCAATATGCCTCTAGAATGAAAGAAGTGGTAAGTGCAATAAGAAGTTTGGGTGGTCATTTGGAAGATAAAACTATTAATAGAAAATATTTAAGAACCTTGCTCCCCATTTATGCTATTAGAGTTTCAGCCATCCAAGAGTTAAGATGTGTCCCAAGAAATTAGTTAACTTTTGAAGGAATAGTAGGGAGACTTACTGCATTTGAGTTGTCCAACTTTGATAACTATAGACCTAAGAACCTTGAATCTACTTTTAAGGCCAAGCTATCATTCAAAGACACTAAGGAGGTGAAACCAAAGAAGAAGAAGAAAAAGGAAAAATTTACATCCAGTGACAGCAACACAAATGAAGAAGGTGTGGAACAATTGGAACCACTACTTGTTGGAAATTTGATTGAAAAATGAATACTATCAAAGAGGGAGATAGTTGTATAGAGGGAGATGGTTGATAAAGAATGTTTTCAATCATTGTTTTGTCATTGATGTCAAATCTACTATTTATAGGAATGACAGTTGCTTATAAGATCCAATTACTATCACTTAGTTGATTGATGAAGAGGATTTAATCAACAAGATGTAACAAGAGCACCTAAGGGAAAGGTTGAGTTATGGTTTTGTAATGAAGTGCAAGGATCAGTTAAGACAACAATTAAATGATGTATTAATAACATACTTGAAGATACAAAGGTTGGTCAAACTTAGAAACATGGGAGGAATAAGTTGAAACAAGGTTGACTACAAAGCTTAAATAAGTTCATTAGTAAGTGTCGAGCAAGCTAGTTAGAGCTAAGTAAATTTTTAGTTTGTGCTGAGAAAATGAAAAATCTAGTGTGTGTTGAGTGATACAGAAGGAAACAAGAGTGTTTAAGTATGAAGCAAAGTAACAAGTGTCGAGCATCAGAAAAAATTAGTGGATGCTAAGTGAATCCACAGTAGGTGTCGCGCATTAGTAAAATGTAATTGATGTCAAGTAACACAGTATGTGCCAAGCACTATAATTTCAATAGTGCCAAGCTACTACATTATTGAAAAAGTCAAATATTTTCCAAATTTGATCCAACAAGTTTGTGACCTTGAATTTTTTGAACTAGTTGGAGGATAGGGATGATGAGCTGGTGGCACAAAATTCTATGTAAACCATTTTTGAGAGAATTCAAGAGGATTCTTCATGATGTTTCTAGAAGGAACAAAATATGAGTTAGATTCAATGAATCCTACCCAATCCATTTGAACTAAAATTAAAGGAGAGAAGAATTGAGTAGGAAAAGAAATTCCAAACTTCTATTTAAGGAATCATAGGCCAAGAAACAAGAGCTATTGGAGTGCCTTATTGCAAAGTGGTTAAAAGGTGTCAAGGAGAAGACATCAGGAGGAGAAGGAAGAATAGAGCACAAAGACTCTACTTCGATAAGTGGTTAGAAGGAAGATTGCACTAGTACATCAAGCATGAACTTTCAAGGAGACAAAGCTTGAAAGGAGGATAAGCTGTCAAGAGTTGCAGAGACTAAAATCCAGGCAAATTGTGAAGAGTTGAATTGTGATCTGAAATTTACAAGATAAGTTGTGAATTATAATCAAGTCAAACCCCTTATTGTTACTCTCTAGCAATTGTATTAGTTAGGGTAAAATCCTATGGATTTAGGTTGGTTTAACAGCCATTTGTAAATCCTTTAACAGGATGTCATTCCAAGTGAATGGTCTAAAGTCTTCTAACTAGGCCCACTTCTAACAGGGTGGTTAAATCCTTTAACAAGGTCACATTTAATAGTGTGTTGTAGCCTTTAACAGGGCAATCCTTTCATAGGGTATCACTTTAGAAGAGTGAGAATTGAGTAGCATGTTACTGGTGATTTTTTTGAAATTGGGTTTTCATGCAAATCATTGTGTTATGTGTTGATCTTTTCATGTGTTATGCTTGCACATTGATTTGTAGTAACTTGCTAAGTAAGAAAGTTTAAGCTTGGATGAAAAAATAGTTTTGAAGGTTAACTTTACTTGATGAAAAAGTTTTAATTAGAAATTTGGACCTTGAATAACTAATTCACCCCCCTCTTAGTTATTCTAAAGTATTTCTAATAATTGGTATCAAAGCCATCTACTGATTTAGTTTAAAGGTACTAGAAGTAGGAAGATCAAGATGTCCAAGAGAGAAGCTCCCAAGCTCAACAAAGATAACTTCATTGCATGGAAAAGTCTGATGAAATTGTACCTTGGATTAATAGGGGATTATGCCAAAACCTCAATTAGAGTGGAACATGTAGATCCAGATGGACCCCTTTCTGTAGATGATTTGAACAAAAGTAAGGAGCATAATTAGGAAATTTTGGAGATTGCATCTGCACTCAGCTATGCTGAATTTGATGACTTCAAAGGTTGTGATACTACATTTAAGATGTGGAAAGCCCTATCAAATATCTATGGAGGAGATCAAAATGTTCAAAGAGAAAAGAGAGAGAGCCTCATAGGAAAGTTTGATGATATGAAAATGGGGGAAGGTGAGAATGTTGTTGAATACACCTCTAGAATGAAAGAAGTGGTAAGTGCAATAAGAAGTCTAGGTGGTCATTTGGAAGATGACACTATCAATAGTATGTACTTAAGAATTTTTCTCTTCATCTATGCTATTAGAGTTTCAGCCATCCAAGAGCTAAGGTGTGTCCTAGGAAACACACTAACCATTGAAGGAATAGTAGGAAGACACACTACCTTTGAATTGTCCAATTAAGATAACTATAGACCTAAAAATCTTGAATCTTCTTTTAAGGCTAAGCTATCATTGAAAGATACTGAGGAGGTGAAATCAAAGAAGAAGGGTAGAAAAGGAAAACATGCATCCAGTGATAGCAATATAGATGAGGAAGATGTGGAACAGTTGAAAGCACTACTAGCCAGAAGGTTCCATAGAGGCAAAGGAAAATTCAAAGGTAAGAGCCCTATCATTTGTTTCAATTGCAATGAATTAGGACATATTTCTACAAGGTGTACACAAAAGAAGAACTAAAAAGAAGGAAACAAGTACAACAACAAAAGAGAAGATGATAGCAGAGATTACAAGGACAAAGGAAAAAGATGCTACATTGTTGAAGAAGATTCTAATGAGAATGATGATGAACTAGTTTATGTAGCCATGAAGGGTGAATTAGAAGAAGATGAAGCAACATCACTGGTAACCTATGTGAACAAGAATGACAAAAGGATCATAGATAATGGATGTTCACATCACATGATAGGAGACAAAAGTAAGTTTATTATCTTACCCAATATGATAGAAATAGTGTTAGATTTGGAAATGATGCTCCATGTCAAATCAAAGGAAAAGGTTCTATTAAACTTATAGATAAAATTTCATGTGATAATGCATACTATGTAGAGGTAGAATTTGAAAAAAAAATTACCAAAATCTATGATACTAATGAAAATCTGATAGGAAAAGGTGAACAAACTAGGAGTATTTTTTTTTTGCCTAGATATGGAAGATGCAACCTATCTTATTGTTAGACTTGATGATGTTTGGTTATGGAAAAAAAAAGAAATTTAGAGGTTTTCCTAAGCTAAAGAAGCCTAAAAATACAATGTGCAAATGATGTCAACTAGGGAAGATGACCAAGTGAAGTTTCAAAAGAAAAACCTACACTTCCAAAGAAGTACTAGAACTAGTTCATACTAACTTATGTGGTCCAATAGAAGTACAAAGTTACTTAGGAGAAAAATACATAATGCTATTTGTAGATGACTATTCTAGAATGATGACTGCCATGTTCTTAAAGAAAAAATATGATGCATTTCAAATGTTTAAGTGGTATTTGGCTAGGGTTGAGAAGGAAATAGGCAAAAGTCTAAAGTGCCTAAGATCAAACAGAGGAGGAGAGTTTACATCAAAAGAGTTTGAGATATTTTGCAATGATAAAGGTATCAAAAGGTAAACATCAGCACCAAGAACTCCCCCATAGAATGGGATTGCAAAAAGAAGGAATGGATCAATAATAGACTGTGCCAGAACCTTGATGATGGAGAAGAATGTTGCTCTAAAGTACTAGAGAGAAGCTATAAGTACTATTGTTTATACCCTAAATCAAGTACAAGTCAAGAAAAGTAAAAATGCAACACCTTTTGAACTTTGGTATGGTCACTCACCTTATGTAAAAAATTTCAAAGTATTTGGTTGCAAATGCTATATTCTTAAAGATACTAGGAATGGAAAGTTTGATATAAAGAGTGATGAAGGCATATTCCTTGGATACTCCACTAGAAGCAAAGCATATAAGTGTTTGAATGTTAACACTAACATGATTGTGGAAAGTGCAAATATAAATTTTGATGAGCATGTAGAAGTCCAAGTTGATGAATCTAAAAAATAAGAAGATTATAGATCCTTTGGATACTTCTATGAAGGAATACCAACTGAATATGATGGTGCCAATCAAGTTGGAAATCAGCAAAAAAATTCAGTATCAGCCGAGTCACAACCAGTGAATGTCAAGTTGCATTCAGAAGCCAAGTTGTAGAATGAAGAAAATGCACATTCTGACTCTAAAATCAGTAAACATGAAAGAGAGAATGAGATACCAAATGGTGATGTGCAAAGTGACTCTGAAGCTAAAGGATCAAATATGGAAAGAAGGACAGAACCAAGACTAGCCAAGTATGTGAGAAGACATCACGCTATAGAAAAAATCATTGGTGACAAGGTTGCAAGACCAATGACAAGGAATAGACTAAGGAATGAATCATGTTTGTTGAAAAAGATTGAACCCAAAATAGTGAAAGATGCATTACAAGATGATAATTGGCATAAAGCTATGGAAGAAGAGACATATCAAATTAAGAAGAACAACACTTGGACCCTAGTTCCTAGACTAGCTGATGAAAATGTAATTGGTACCAAATGGGTCTTTAGGAATAAACTTGATGAGAATGGTGAGATAATAAGAAACAAGTCCAAAATAGTTTGCAAAGGCTATAAACAAGAAGAAGGACTAGAGTATGCGGAAACATTTGCCCCTATTGCAAGAATGGAAGGAGTAAGAACACTGCTTGCATATGCTACTTAAAAAAGTTTCAAAGTCTATCAGATGGATGTAAAATCTACTTTTCTAAATGGTATACTAGAAGAGGAAGTCTACATAGAACAACCAAAGGGATTTATTGATGACAACAACAAGGATATGGTTTTTAAATTGCATAAAGAACTCTATAGTTTGAAGAAAGCATCTAGAGCATGGTAAGAGAGACTGCATAAATATCTTGTGAAGATAGGATTTGAGAGAAAATATGACAATATCAACTTGTACATCAAGGAAAAAAAAGGTAAAGATGTTCTAATATCTAAAATATGTATTGATGATATAATATTTGGAGGAAAATATGCTCTATGCAAAGATTTTGTTGATCAAATGAAACATGAGTTTGAGATGTCAATGTTCGAAGAAATCAAATTCTTTGTTGGATTGCAAGTACACCAACTGAAGCATGGCATATTTATGACTAAATCAAAATATATCAAGGAGATACTCAAGACATTTGGATTAGAAGATTCAAAACCAGTCAGCACACCAATGTTAACAGGACATAAGTTATCTAAGAATGATGAATTAGCTGAAGTGAATTAGACAATGTATAGATCAACGATTGGAAAGTTGCAGTATGTTGTACATAGTAGACCAGACATTGCATTAGTTGTTGCAGTAGTGGCAATATTTTCTACTAACCTAAGAGAAAATCATCTGATGGCAGTAAAGAGAATATTGAGGTACCTAAAAGGAACTGATCACTTTGGTTTATACTATAAGAGGAGTGAAAATTTTGATTTGAGAGCCTACACTAATGCAGATTGGGGAGGTAATATTGATGATAGAAAAAATACTAGTGCAGGAGCACTTTTCTTACGAAAAATATTGATTACTTGGACTAGAAAAAAACAAAGTTGTACCTCATACTCCATAGTAGAAGTTGAATATGTTGTTACTACTATCAGCTGCACCAATATTGTATGGATCAAACATCTATTGCAAGGTATGAAGGAAGAGGTAAATGAACTTGCTATACTCTATTGTGATAATACAATTTCCATCAATACATCAAAGAATCCTATAATGCATGCCAAAACAAAGCATATTGCAATCAAGTATCACTATGTAAGAGAATTGGTGGAAGACAAGCAAGGATGGAATATGTTAGTTTAAAGGAACAAATTGCTGACATCTTTACAAAGGTACTACCTAAAGATGTTTTTGAGTATCTTAGAGTAAGTTAGGGGTGATACCCCTAGCCAAGGCTACTTGAGATAAAACAAGACTGCCCTACATCAAATGAATTGATTGTTGGCATATTACAAATTGATGTAGAGGATATCTATTTTAGGATCATACCTAAAGTAATCAAAGTGCTGAAGTTCTAAATTAGTCACAAGCAAGGTGACAGAGGGAGAAATTAGAAGTACCTACAAATGCTACACTTGCATGTTAAGATGTTGAAATAGCATTTTTTTGGCATTGTTGTCAAAGAGGGAGATAATAGTGAAAACTAATCAACAGTTGAGGGAGAAGAATGAAGAAACTGATCAATGGCATTCAATTGGATAGAGGGAGAAGTAGTAGAAGTAGTTGATACCAAAGTACTAGAAGATAATCAAAGCATACAGAGGGAGAAATAATTTAAGAGGGAGTCAGTGAATAGTTTTCAACTATGCAAATAGCAACTCAGAGGGAGAAATCAATACTGACAAGAATCAATTAGAGGAAGACAATTTATCAGCAAAGAATTTAGGAGTCATAAGTTAGTTTATGTTGCTAATAGAATGAATAGATTTAAATATAGTTTTCTTTTTGGAATTTGATTTACTATTTTAACCTAGTTGGCATTTTGTTAACTTGGTTGATTAGTTTAGTTTGCCATCAATGCCAAAGAGGGAGATTGTTGGAAATTTGATTGAAAAATGAATACTATCAAAGAGGGAGATTGTTGCAAAGAAGGAAGATGGTTGATAAATAATATTTTCAATCATTGTTTTGTCATTAATGTCAAACCTACTATTTACTAGAATGACAGTTGCTTATAAGATCCAAGTATTATCACTTAGTTGATTGATGAAGAGGATTTAATCAACAAGATGTAACAAGAGAACCTAAGGGAAAGGTTGAGTTATGGTTTTGTAATGAAGTGCAAGGATCAATTAAGACAATGGTTAAATGATTTATTGATAACATACTTGAAGATATAGAGGTTGGTCACACTTAGAAACATTGGAGGAATAAGTTGAAATAAGGTTGACTACAAAGCTTAACTAAGTTCATTAGTAAGTGTTGAGCAAGCTAGTTAGAGCTGAGCAAATTTTTAGTTAATGCCAAGAAAATGAAAAATCTAGTGTGTGCCAAGGGATACAAAAGGATCCAAGCATGTTCAAGTGCCTAGCAAAGTAATAGGTGTTAAACATTAAAAAAACTTAGTGGATGCCAAGTGAATCCATAGTACGTGTCGAGCATCAGTAAAACATAGTTGATGCTGAGTAACACAATACATGTGGAGCACCAAAATTTCAATAGTGTCAAGTTGCTACATTATTGGAAAAGTCAAAGATTCTCCAAATCTAAGCCAACAAGTTTGTTACCTTGAATTTTATGAACCAATTGGAGGATAAGGATGATGCACTAGTGGCACAAAATTTTATGTAAACCATTTTTGAGTAAATTCAAGAGGATTCTTCATGATGTTTCTAGAAGGAACAAAATATGGGTTAGATTCAATGAATCCTACCTAATCCATTCAAAATAAAATTAAAGAACAAAATAATTGAGTGGGGAAAGTAATTCCAGACTTCTATTTAAGGAATCATAGGCCAAGAAGCAAGAGCTACTGGAGTGCCAAATTGTGAAGTGGTTAAAAGGTGTCAAGGAGAAGACATTAGTAGGAGAAGGAAGAATAGGGCACAAATACTCTACTTCAATAAGTGGTTAGAAGGAAGATTGCACTAGTACATCAAGCATGAACACTCAAGGAGACAAAGCTTGAAAGGAGGGAAAGCTATCAAGAGTTTGAAAGACTGAAAGCCAGGAATATTGTAAAGAGTTGAATTATGATTTAAAATTTGCAAGATCAGTTGTGAATTGTAATCAGGTCAAACCCCTTATTATTACTTTCTACCAATTGTATCAGTTAGGGTAAAATCCTATGGACTTAGGTTGGTTTAATAGCCATTTGTAAATCCTTTAATAGGGTGGCATTCCAAGTGAATGTTTTAAAGTCCTATAACTAGGCCCATTTCTAATAGGGTGGTTAAATCCTTTAACCAGGTCACATTTAATAGTGTGTTGTAGCCTTTAATAGGGTTGACCTTTCACAAGGAATCACTTCAAAAGAGTGAGAATTGAGTAGCATGTTACTGGTGGTTTTTTTCCAAATTGAGTTTCCTATAAATCATTGTGTTATGTGTTGATCTTTTCATGTGTTATTCTTGCGTGCTGATTTGCAGTAACTTGCTAAGTAGGAAATTTAAGCTTGGATGGAAGAATAGTTTTGAAGGCTCACTTTACTTGATGAAAACATTTTAATTGGAAAATTGGACCTTGAATAACTAATTCACCCCCCCTTTCAGTTATTCTAAAGTATTTCTAACTCTACTGCCCAAAAGATTTCACAAAAGAAAAGGTAAATTCAAAGGTAAGCTTCCTATTACAGAGATAAAGGCAAAAAGTCCTAGATTGTTGAAGAAGAAGATTCTGATGAAAATAATGATGAGGTATTCTATTTAGCCATAAAGGATGAATCAGATGAAGATAAGGCAATAGCACTGGTAACTTGTGTGAACAAGAATGACAAATGGATTATAGACAATGGATGCTCACATCACATGATAGGCAATAAAAGTAAGTTTATTACCTTTACTCAGTATGATGGAAATAGTGTTAAATTTGGTAATGATTCTCCATGTCAAATCAAAGGAAAAGGTTCTATTAAACATACAAATAAAATCTCATGTGATAATGTATACTATGTCGAAGGACTGAGCTATAATTTGTTGAGTGTATCACAATCAGGCAATGCAGGTTGCAAAGTAGAATTTGGAAACAAAACTACCAAAATCTATGAAATTTATAGAACTTTGATAGGAAAAGGAGAACAAACTAGGATTAACTTGTTTTATCTAGATATGGGAGATGCAACCTATCATATTGTAAAATTTGATGATGTGTGGCTATGGTACAAAAGGTTATGTCATGTTAACTTTGATAACCTAATTAGCATCAATAAAAAGAAGAAATTCAAAGGTTTTCCTAAACTGAAGAAGCCTGAAAATACCATTTGCAAACAATGTCAATTGGGAAAGATGACCAAGTCAAGTCTTAAAAGCAAATTCTACACTTCCAAAGAAGTATTAGAGCTAGTCTACATAGACTTATGTGGCCCAATAGAAATAAAAAGCTACCAAGGAGATAGATACATAATGCTATTTGTGGATGATTACTCTAGGATGATGAATGTCATCTTCTTAAAGAAAAAAATTTGATGCATTTCAAATGTTTAAGTGGTATTTGGCCAGGGTTGAGAAGGAAATATGAAAGAGTCTAAAGTGCTTGAGATCATACAAAGGAGGAGAGTTTACATCAATGGAATTTGAGATATTTTTCAATGACAAAGGAATTAAGAGACAAACATCAGCACCAATAACTCCCCCACAGAATGGGATTGCAAAAAGGAGAAATAGATTAGTAATAGACTATGCCAGAACCTTGATGATGGAAAAAAATGTTGCTCTAAAGTACTAGAGAGAAGTTGTAAGTACTTTTGTTTACACCTTGAATTGAGTACAAGTCAAGAAAGATACAAATGCAACATCTTTTGAATTATGGTACGGTCATTCACCTAATGTAAAATATTTCAAAGTATTTGGTTGTAAATGCTATATTCTTAAAGATACTAGAAATGGAAAGTTTGATGCAAAGAGTGATGAAGGCATATTTTTTGGATACTCCACTAGAAGCAAAGCATATAAGTGTTTGAACACTAACATTAAAAAAATTATGGAGAGTGCAAATATAAATTTTGATGAGCATGCAGAAGTCCAACTTAATGAATCTAGGAAACTAGAAGATTATAAATCTTTTGTATACTTCTATGAAGGAATGTCTATTGAATATGAAGCTATCAATCAAGATGGGAATTAACAACAAATTTCAATATCAGTCAAGTCATAGCTAGTGAATGTCAATCTATATTTAGAATCTGAGTTACAGAATGAAGATAATGCACATTCTAATTCTAAAATTAGTACACATGGAAGAGATGATGAAATTCTTGAAAGTGATTTGCAAAGTGATTCTGAAGCTGAAGGATCAAACATGGAAAGAAGACAGAACCAAGACTATCTAGGTATGTGAGAAGACGTCACCATATAGAATAAATTATTGGAGACAAGGAATAGACTAAGAAATGAATCATGTCTACTAAACAATATTGAGCCCAAAATAGTGAAAGATGCACTGCAAGATGATAATTGGCATAAAGCTATGGAAGAAGAGATAAATTAGATTGAGAAGAACAAAACCTAGACTCTAGTTCCTAGACTAGCTAATAAAAATGTAATTGGTACCAAATGGGTATTTAGAAACAAGCTTGATGAGAATGGTGAGATCGCAAGAAATAAGGCTAGATTAGTTTCCAAAGGTTATGCACAAGAAGAATAACTAGATTATAGGGAAACATTTTCCCCTATTGCAAGGATGGAAGGAGTGAGAAGACTACTTGCATATGTTGCTTATAAAGGTTTTTAAGTCTATCAAATGGATGTAAAGTCTACTTTTTTGAATGGTATACTGGAAGAGGAAGTCTACATAGAACAACCAAAGGGATTTGTTGATGACAATAACAAAGATATGGTTTACAAAATTCATAAAGCACTCTATGGTTTGAAGCAAACACCTAGAGCATGGTATGAGAGATTGCACAAATTTCTTGTGAAGATAGGAATTGAGAGAACAAATGACAACAACAACATGTACATCAAGGCAAAAAATGGTAAAGATATTATGATATATGAAATCTTTGTTGATGATATAAAATTTGGAGGAAAAGATGCCCTATGCAAAGATTTTGTTGATCAAATGAAAGATGAGTTTGAGATGTCAATGTTTGGAGAAATAAAATTCTTTGTTGGATTACATGTACATCAACTAAAGCATGGCATATTTATGACCCAATCAAAATATATCAAGGAGATACTCATGACATTTGGATTAGAAGATTCAAAACCAATTAGTACACCAATGGTAACAGGACATAAGTTATCCAAGAATAATGAATCAGCTGAAGTAAATTAGACAATGTATAGATCAATGATTGGAGAGTTATACTATGGTGTGCATAGTAGACCAGACATTGCATTAACTATTGGAATAGTGGCAAGATTTTTTACTAACCTGAGAGAAAATCATCTAATGGTAGTAAAAAGAATATTGAGGTACCTAAAAGGAACTAATGACTTTGGATTATACTACAAGAGGAGTGAAATGTTTGAGTTGAAAGCCTACACTAATGCAGATTGGGGAGGTAATATTGATGATGAAAAGAGCACCAGTGGAGGAGCACTTTTCTTAGGCAAAAGATTGGTTACTTGGATCAGCAAAAAGAAAATTTGTACCTCACAGTCCATAGTAGAAGCTAAGTATGTTGCTACTACTATCAACGACACTACTATTGTATGGATCAAACATTTGTTATAAGGTATGAAGGAAGACGTAACTAAACCTATGATACTCTATTGTGATAACACAAGTGCTATCAGCATATGAAAGAATCCTATGATGCATGCAAAAACAAAGCATATAGCAATTAAGTATCACTATGTAAGAGAATTGGTGGAAGACAAACAAGTGAGGATGGAATATGTCAACTCAAAGGAATAGATTGCTAACATCTTCACAAAAGCACTACCTAAAGATGCATTTGAGTATCTTAGAGGTAAGTTAGGGGTGATACCCCTATCATAGGTTGTTTGAAGAAAAAGAAAGACTACCCTACATCAAATAGATAGATTGTTGAAATATTACAAATTGATGTAGAGGATACTTACTTTAGGATTTTTTCTAAAGTAATCAAACTACTGAAATTCCAAACAAGTCACAAGTAAGGTGATAGAGGGAGAAATTGGAGTACTTGAAAATGCTACTCTAGTATGTTAAGATGCTGAGATAATGTGTCTTTGGAATTGTTGTCAAAGAGGGAGAAATAGAAAAAATTGATCAAATCTACAAGATCAAATAAATAGAGGAAGAAGTAGTTGATACTAGAATAGAAAAAACTAATCAATGCATACAGAGGGAGAAATGATCAAATCTACATAATCAAATGGACAAAGATAGAAATAGCACAAACTAATACAAAGGAAGAGGTACTATGTAGAGGGAGGATTAGCAAATGCAAACGTAAGAGGGAGAAATAGTAATAAAGAAATGTAGAACTAATCAAGGTAGCAACGCACAGAAAAGAGGGAGATGTGAAAGTTTATGAAAATAGAATTAATAATAAAATTTCTTTTTGGCATTTGATTTACTATTTTAACCTAGTTAGCATTTTGATAACTTGGTTGATTAGTTTGGTTTTTCATCAATGCCAAAGAGGGAGATTGTTGCAAATTTGATTGAAAAGATCATTGTTGAAGAATGAAGAAGATTGATTGCAAAGAAGGAGATTGTTGATAAAGAATATTTTTAATCATTGTTTTTTCACTAATGTCAAACTTGCTATTTGTTGGAATGACAATTGCTTATAAGATCCAAGTACTATCACTTAGTTGATTGATGAAGAGGATTTAATCAAAAAGATGTAACAAAAGCACCTAAGGAAAAGGTTAAGTTATGGCTTTGTAATGAAGTGAAAGGATTAGTTAAGATACTAGTAATGTAATGTATTGATAATATACTTGAAGATACAGAGATTAGCCACACATAGAAACACTGAAAGAAGAAGTTGCAAAAAGGTTGTCTGCAAAGCTTAACTAAGTTCATTAGTGAGTGCCAAGCAAGCTAATTCATGCCAAGCAGATTTTTAGTTAGTGCCGAACAAATGCAAAATTTAGTGTGTGCCGAGTGATGCAAAAGGAGCTGAGAAAAGTTCAGGTGTCAAGCATCAGAAAACTTAGTGGCTGTCGAGCATCAGTAAAACATAGTTGGTGTTGAGTAACATAGTATGTGTCGAGCACTAGAATTTCAATAGTGTTGAGCTACTACATTATGTGATATGTCAAAGATTCATCAAAACTAAGCTGACAAGTTTGTTACCTTGAATTTTTTGAACCAAATGGAAGATAAGGATGATGGGCTAGAGGCACAGAATTTTGGGTAAACCATTTTTGGTTGAATTCAAGAAGATTCTTCATGATTTTTCTAAAAGAAATAAGATATGGGTTAGATTCATTGAATCCTACCTAATCCATTCAAACTAAAATTAAAGGAGGGAAGAATTGAGTGGGAAAAGAATTTTCTAGACTTGTATTTAAGGAGTCACAAGCCAAGAAATTAGAGTTGTTGGGGTGCCAAAATGTGAAGTTGTTGAAGGATGTCAAGGAGAAAGTATTAAGACGGAAGAATAAAGCACAAAGACTCTATTTTGATAAGTGGTCATATAGGAGATTGCACTAGTACATCAAGCATAGAGACTCAAGGAGATGAAGCTTGAAAGGAGAACAAGTTGTCAAAGCTGTAGAGACTGAAAGCCAAGAAAATTGTGAAGAGCTGAACAAAGATCCTAAATCTACAAGTTAAGTTGTGAGTTGTATCAGGTCAAAATCCCTTTGTTGTTACTCTCTAACAATTGTGCAAGCTAGGGTAAAATCCTATGGACTTAGGTTGGTTTAATAGCCATTTGTAAATCCTTTAATAGGGTGGCATTCCAAGAGAATGTTCTAAAGTCCTCTAACCAAGCCCACTTCTAATAGGGTGGTTAAATCCTCTAATAAAGTCACATTTAATAGTGTGGTGTGGCCTTTAATAGGGTAGGCCTTTCACAAGACATCACTTTAGAAGAGTGATAATTGAGTAGCATGTTACTGGTAGTTTTTTCCAAATTGAGTTTCCATGTAAATCACTGTGTTATGTGTTGATCTTTCATGTGTTATGGTTGCATGTTGATTAACTATAACTTGCTAAGTAGGAAAGTTTAAGCTTGGATGCATGAATAGTTTAATGGGCTCACTTTACTTGATGAAAAAAATTTAATTAGACATAAAGACCTTGAATAACTGATTCACACCCCCCCCCCCCCCCCCCCTCTTAGTTATTCAAAAGTATTTCTAACACCACCTTCACATGATTGGCCCTGATTAGTAAAGAATATTAAACTATTCTCAAAACCAAGTGAATCTTAACATTAACCTATGATTGCATGACAACTAACTGTGTGAATCTCTTGGTTTCAGTCAATCCATATAGAATGCAATTGCATGTGTATTCTCGATTCAGAGTGGCATTCACAAGTTTATCAAATCAAACATATGATGGCATTCACATCTAAAATTTTGTTTTTAAAATTCATGTGTACCTTTTATATTCAAACTAATTTATTTATGAAATTTAGTTGTAGTGTGTGAAGTATTTGAAATGATGGCTTGCTATGGGATTGCCTCAAATTATTCCTCTCTAAGGTATTCTATTGTTTCTATTTATCTACAATCATGTTTTATCTTTGTTTTGGATACAATTCTCTTGTATGTTTAAAATGAATTAGGAAGTATATAAAAATTTTAGATTTGATTGTGTAGAAGTATTTGCATTGTATTATATGGATTATCATTAGAATAATAGAGTGCTAGAATATATATTCTAAGATGAATACCAAAGAGTGGATGTAACACGTTGATGAAAAGGTTCAATGTAACTGAGTCATATTCTGATGAAATGATCAAATTAGTATGCTCTAGAACATTGATGAAATTTTTTCAATATAATCAAATTATATCCTCATGTTGGATCATGAAGTGATTAAAATTTTTGATACAAAAGCTTCAACATGATAGAAACATAACACAATGATGGATCATAAAATATTATTTAGAAAATCAATCCAAAAAATTTAATACAATCCAATCTAGAAATAATTTTCACATCATTATAAACTATGGAAACTTGAGACCATAATGAACTAAAATATTTTTTGACCAAAATGAACTTGTTGAAATGTTCAAAGATGGGAAGAGTACTTCTGAGAGGGGGGGGGGCCTGAATCAGAAGTACAACACTTTTAACCATTTTTGACCCTTTAAATATATAACTGAAAAACAAATTGCATGCAAGTAATCATATAAATGAACATGAAATAAATCACATGCAATAACACATAACACCAGATTTGGTAACCTAGAAACCCTATAGGAATAAGAAGGTAAAACTAGGGTGGGGATGATACCCACAAAAAGTACTACAGCAATAAATGTTCAACCACTTCTAATGATCTACCCTATGAAAGGTTTGCCCTGTTAAAGGCTTTACACTGTGTCAATAGTGACCTGGTTAGAGGATTTACAAACACTTTGCATGAAGTGTCACCCTATTAAAGGATTTACAATAGGCTATTAAATCCACCTAATAGATAAGATTTTCAATCACCTTCTCCAAAGGTTCTCCTACCTAGCTATTAAGCTAATCTATCAATATAGGATTTCAACATCTAAACAATGACAAGAAAGTATTAGGAATCTTTGACCTAATTGCATACAATCTTCAATTGCTGATTTCAGGCACTTGTTCTGCTCCTTCTGACCTTGATCCTTTAAGATCTAATATTTGATCATGTTCCTTGTCCCTTGTGTTTTTCTAATCAACTAGATATGAAATTGTTGCTCTATTCCTCTAAGTCTTACTCACTTCTGATTGTAATTTTGCTATATTTTCTCCATACACTATTCTCATCCTCATACCTATTTGAGTTTTCGACCTCCTTTTGAATCTTGTGAAGACTTAGGGTTAGGTATGGATCTATGATCCATATCAAATCTCAAATTCCCACTCATACCTTGCATTTTTATCATTGGTTGCATGCCTCCATTTTTTTAACTGGCTGCATATAGATCGCATAGGGAATGTAAATGATTCTTCCTTATCCTTTTTCTTTTTTGAAATATCCTTATGTTGGCTCCAAAAATGGTTTACATCTGAGTTTGTGAGGGCACAAACTCATATGTTGATTCTATGTTACTCGACACGTACTGAACTACTAGTGTTTAGCACATACTATCCTGGATTGCTTGGCACCAGCTACACTCTGTCTTGCTTGGCACATATATGATTTTGGCTCACTCGACATATACTGCATTTTGACTTGCTTAGCATCAAGTGTGACTTGGCACCTATATGTCACTTGGCACTTATATACTGCTTGACACTGGAAGTCATTCAACACCTATTTAAATACTAACTTAGCACACATAGTGTACTTGACTTCAATACAAAAAGTGATTAAGTGTGTTGACACTCAAATGTCAAAACTATCTAAGGACTAACAATCTCCCCCTTTGACATGAGTGTCAAAAACACTTAACTAGAGATTGCTAATCTATCCTTATGAATACCTTATCCACAAAGTTTCAAAAATTGTTCAAAATTATATCAAAATATTTTAACTCCCCCTGAGCTGATTGTGCCTTGTCATTCTTGAAATCAAAATTTTGTGTTGAATGTGCCTAATGCTCTTTGTCTTCTTTCTTGTACCTATGTCTCTATATCTAGTTTATCAAAGCTTATGAAATTTCTGCATTTGCATCATAGCAACTTTCCATATGATTGCCAAAATTTTGTATCTCCCCCAAAACATATATCTCCCCCTTTTTCTTATTATTATTTCTCCCCTTATCTTATTATCTCCCCCTTTTTGACACTTATGTCAAAGGGCTCTAAGGAATAATACCATACTTAGCCAAAAAAGTATTATTTACCTCCATTATTATTTTCAGAGCTGCATATCAATTCTTCAAAGCTATGTCAAGTGACTTGTGTTGGATGGCAATCTCTGCAGCAAGGTGTGCAAGTCGATCAAGGGTAGAAATATTTGGATATTTCTTTAAAATTGTTTTAGCATAAACTTGTTCTTTGTGGAGGACTTCTAAATGAGGGGTTATGGAGGACTAGATTTGCATCAATTTTGCCTTAATATTGGCTTCCTCTGTTGTTAGTATTGTACACTCAAAAGTGTCTCACTCTAAACACTTCTATCCAAATGATTCCATGAGTTTGGAATACTTGGATGCTGACTTAGAGCTCCCTATCCATGAAGTGCAAGAGAGTGTATTTCAAGTTCAAGGGCTCTCAGCTGAGCCATAGGAATACTCTTCTTGCTAGTAAACCATGCAATGGGAGGTTCCAAAGACAAAATGTAAGAATGAAAATGTCTCAAGGAGTTCCTCAAGAATACAATGCAAGTATGGAAACTAAGCTAAGATGAGAATGCAAAATGCAGCTATGCTAAAACATGTATGAGAGTGTTACAATCCAAATATTAAGCAATGTGAGATAGATTATTGAAAAATAGAAGCTAAACTAATATGCAACATAAATCTAAGCTAAAATGTTATGGTATGAGAGAATGTAGACAAGAAATAGAAGTTCTCCACAAAGCTCCAAAGAAACCTATTAGAAAACCTGCAGCATAACAATACTCAAAAGATGGATGCTTTGAGGGGGAAAGCTCTCTCCCTTTTAAAGTCATATGAATGGTAGAGATCAAGATGAAGATGATGGATGATCAATGGTGGAATTTGAAAAGAGGAGTGATCCATGTGCACACACAAGTCAACCAATAGAATATAAGTTGACTTGTCATATAAGAGAAAAGTCACAAAGCCTTTTCTTTTAATTGCAAAATAGAAAAAGGACTTTATGTGTGCACTTTAAGTGGGTTATAAGAATGGGGTCTTTTATTTAATTAAAAGGGGACATGTTCTTTTAATAAAATAATGAACTTAGGATAGCATAGTCAAACTATAGGTTATAATCAAATAAATTGATTATTAGCAATTTGGTCTAGGTAAATGATTAAATTAAATTAGCCAAAATGTTGAAAAGGGGGCTAATAGTCTAGATGACCATTTTTAGGTGATTACATTTGCCCCTCTTTGATTAATGCATGATCGATCTAGGAACACATTATGTCAAAGAAAATAGAAAGCCAATTAGGCGGTGATAGATATAGATATCTAATTTTGAAGAATGAAATGTAGAAAAAGATAGCAAGTCCTGAATGTACAGCCTGATAGTAGTATTGAACACTAGGAAGAGAACAATGTTAGAATTCAAGAAGAATGTCAACACCTAGAAAAGCAGATAGAGTGAGAGCAAGTGAGAAGATCAAACAAATGCTCCTAAGTAGTCATAGAGTATTGTTGCCCCCTCAAGATCAAAATCAAAATGAGGTAAGGGGACGTAGAAACAAGCTAGATATGAGAAAATCAAAATATATAAATGTCCAAGATGATAGATAGATGATTAGAACCAAAGAATGACTATTAAAGAGACTAGTAAAATGCCCTAGTTTGACTAGAATTGACCATGAAGGATACAGTGTAAAAATTAGGTCAAATCTAGTAGAAAGATGATTTTAGACATGAAAAGGTTAAATTTGAGTAGATATAAAGCATAGAAATGATGAAGACATGAAGAAATGAAGATGCCCCAGTGATGATTCAGAGATTTGACCAAAGAAGTAGAATTTTAAAATGTGATTTTGACTACCAAGATGAACTAAAATTTTGATTTTGATGCTGAAAATGAATCCAAGACATCAAAATTATGTAAGAGGTCAAAACATTATATAATATGATGACAGGATAGAAAAGAGATGAAGTAAAAGATTAAGAAGGTGAAAAGACATGAACAAGAAGAAAGTAAAGAAATATATGAAAGGAGTTAGCCGATATGTCCACAAAAAGATGAAGAGAGAGCTCTCCCCATATGCAGGAATATAAGATTAAGCTAGAAAATGAACCTAAAATGCAAGCTAATATGTAAAGTGGTTTACCAGCAAGAAGCGCATAACATTTAGACTCTTAATTTCATCATTGAGAATTTATTAGGGACATCATGAGATCATACAACCATCACTAGTATAACTTATGAGGATATGAATATGATCAATATGAGAGAGGTATGTGGAAATCCAATCTAAGCATCAAAGACATGTAAGTTAAGATAACTACATGATTAGATTCCCTAAGTTTAATTTAGCAAGATTACACCTGTATCAAGGCATAAGTGCTAGGACAAACCCTGAGTGTGGTCTTGCGAAATAGTCAAGGATGATACATTTGTAAGTCAAAATGTTGAATAGGACAAGCATAAATGATTACAACACTATAGACAAAAAAAATTATACCCACAAGAAAAAATCAAGAAAATATGTCCCATGCCCCCAATCTTCTACTTAATGACATCCTCGAAAGACTATTAGGGAGGGAACATGTGGCAAAGAAATCAACATAGACATCACACAAAGTAGATAAAGATCAGCATAGCTCAGTCATTTAAATGTTTAGGTGTGTGTGTGTGAGTCACTTGGCCATTTCTTCAAGACTTGATCTTGATAGTGAAAAATATCATGACATCAAAGACTGTAGGTAAACTATCTGAAATGTGTTGAAAAACACTTGATGTCAAGGTGGGGGAAGTGTCGAGAAACATTGTTTTGTGAGTTTTCAAAGAAACCCTAATGCACAAGAATACCTCAATAGGCTAAGTAGTTATGTCCCCAAGATGAGGACAAGAAACAATTCAAAGCTAGGAAATGTGTAGCGAAGTAGGTGATTGAGACTAATAGACATAGGTGCAAGGGTTTCAAGTAGTGCCTGTTTCCAAGTTTTCACCACTTGATAGATTTTTTCAGGACTTTTTTCAATTTTTTTGTATTTTATTTTTTATTTTTTATTTTATTTTTTTGGCGATACACCAAAGTGCCTATTGCTAGGTTTTCACTAAGATGATCATTTTTTTTAGGACATTTTCTGATTTTTAGTATTTTCTTAGGATAGCTGAGCAACAAGCCTCTAAGCATTGAAATTCTTCAAATGTAGCATGTTGATAGGCTCTGCAAGTTCTTCACCCTCTAAAGTAGACAACTGATAAGCACTAGACCCAAATACTACTGTGATAATGTATGGGCCTAACCAATCAGGTTTAAACTTTCCTTTCTATTCTTGATGCTACCAATTTTTGGGATTTTCTCTAAGCACAAGTTCATCAACTTGAAATTCATGAGAGTGAACCTTCTTTTTTATATTGGGTAGACATGCGATTCTAATAAGCCCTCATGTGATCAAAAGAGGCTTTGCGGCATTCATCAAGAGTTTCTAGTTCTTGTACTCACATAGCTCTATGGTCTTTGTTGGTTATTAACCCATGCAAGGAGACACGCAAGGAAGGTATCTCAACTTCTAACAAGAGAACAACCTCAAAGCCATAGACTAGAGAAAAGGGTGTAGCCCCTATAGGAGTATAAATAGAGGTTCTATAGGCTCAAAGTGCCAGATTTATTTTCAAGTGCCAATCTTTCCCAGACTTGTGAACTATGTGGTGTAGGATTTTCAGTAGTGTTTTATTAGAGGCCTCAACTTGGCCATTCCCTTGGGGATAGTAAATAGAGGACTAGTGTTGCTTAATTCAAAACTTTTTGCATAGCTTCTTTAAGTCCTTATTCTTGAACTACCCTCCATAATTTGTAACAATAGAGGATGGGATACCATATCAAAAAATGATGTGATTCAGTATAAACAGGGCAACATGTTTGCCTATAGCAACAGATAATAGTACAGCTTCAACCCATTTAGTGAAATACTCTGTTGCTTCGATGATGAATTTATGACTACTAGATGAGCTTGGATGAATCTTTCCTACCAAGTCAAAGGCCCATTGCTGCAATGGCCAATATGTCACAGAAGGGATTAACTCTCGCCTAGGAGCATGTATCAAGTTGCCATGGAAAAAATCATAACTCTGGGAAATCATGTCAAAATTCTCTAAAAATTGGATTAAGACATGTTGGACACATACCCAACTTGCAAAAAAAAATTCAAAACCAAACTTCAAGCGATTTAAAAGATATGATCAAATCTTTAAACCAACTAGAATTTTTTGACCTTCAAACCAATCAACTTATGGGTTGGCCTTAAAACCAAAGTGATAATTCTACAAAAGAACTTGACTAGATCTAATATGCTATTGTAAAAAACTATAGATAAGAAATGAAAGGAAATGGAGCTAGAAACTTGATTCAAGCCCCACGGTGGGCACCAAAAATGTACACTCAAAAGTGTCCCACTCTAAACCCTTCTATCCAAGTGATTCCATGAGTTTGGAATGCTTGGATGCTGGCTTAGAGCTCCCTATCCACAGAGTGCAAGAGAGTGTATTTCAATTTCAAGGGCTCTTACCTGAGCCTTCAAAATACTCTTCTTGCTAGTAAACCATGCAATGGAAGGTTCCAAAGACAAGATGCAAGAATGCAAATGCCCCAAGGAGTTCCTCAAGGATGCAATGCAAATGAAGATTAAGCTAGAAAGATATGAAAAGTTTAGCTATGCTAAGCATGTATGAGAGTGTTACAATCCAAATATTAGACTATATGATTTAAGCTACATGTAAAAAAGAAAGCTAATCTAAGCTAGAATGCCATGGATGAGAGAATGTAGACAAGAAAGAGAAGTTCTCCACAAAGCTCTAAAGAAACTTGTTAGAAAACCTACAGCATAACAATATTCAAAAGATGGATTCTTTGAGGGGGAAAGCTCTCTCCCTTTTAAAGTCATATGGATGGTAGAGATCAAGATGAAGATGGTGGATGATCAACGGTGGAATTTGAAAAGAGGAGTGATCCATGTGCACACACAAGTCAACCAATAGAATATAAGTTGACTTGTCATATAAGACAAAAGTCACAAAGCCTTTTCTTTTAACTAAAAAATAGATAAAGGACTTTATGTGTGCACTTTAAGTGGGTTAGAAGAATGGGGTCTTTTATTTAATTAAAATTGGACATTTTCTTTTAATAAAATAATGAACTTAGGATAGCATAGTCAAACTATAGGTTATAATCAAATTGATTGTTTATTAGAAATTTGGTCTAGGTAAATGATTTAATTAATTTAGCCAAAATGCTGAGAAGGGAGCTAATAGTCTAGATGACCATTTTTAGGTGATTACAAGTATAGCTAACTCCCTGTGTGTGTGAAGTGATTGTGCAAAATGCTTCTTATGCTGAGTTGGATCTCTAGGTAATTGCATGCTAGAGATTTTAAAGTTCCTTTCCAAGCTCATTATTCTTTGATTAGTTTCTTGTGTGAAATTTGAAAAGTCACACAACTTCCTATACAATGAAAAAATGTTTTCAAGGACAATTTTGGCCTTATCCATTGTCTTGGCCAACTCTACCTATTCAAGTGCAATTCCACTTGATATCTTCTCATTCACCTTTCCTTGAAATTTTCTTTCTGACCATTCTATTAGTTTAACATTGGTGTCCCGGTCTTCATTCATCACTTGGTCAACTATGTCTGATAGTTGCTCAATTATTGGCTTTCCTTCATCTGGTGACTACAAGTTGAAGGCATCCATGAAGATGTCCTTTATATCATGAAGTGCTTGATTATGTTTAAACTCTTTCATCAATATTTCTTTCCTCGTCCTTCTATCCAATGCATTTTTTATTTTAGTCATTTGTGCTATTGTGATAGTCTTGAAATCATAGGAAGGAATCACAATTTCTTCATCTAATTTAGGGTCTCCATAGTGAAGTACCCTTGCCACTCTTGTTGAACTCAAGCCTGGAGTTGAAAATTGCAAGGGGATAGCATCAGTGCTCAGCTTCTAAATGGTCTTAGTAGGAGTGCCAGTCTTTAGTAATTCTACCAATGTCTAAATGTCAGCCTACTCCTTTCCTTTTGCTACATCTTCTTTTTCATCTTATTTCCTCTCTTCTGCACTCGGCATCTGATTATTGTCACTTGTTGCACTTGGTGGAGGTGGTGGTGGAAGCATCAGAACTTTAGTCCTAGTAGCTCTATAAGTGAAATTTGGTTCTTGTGTTTTTTCCTTTTCCCTTTATGGTGCTGCTACTGCCTTTTGTAGTTCATCTACACTCACCAATATAGGGCTTGTACACAAATGTGCCTATAGAGTAGATTGGTGAAGGATCTCTATAGTAAGGGGATTGATGTTTTGAGTTATCTTGTCAGTAACATCCTTTATGATTACTATCTCTGCAGGTGTAGTGGTTATATGAGGTGGACTAGGAGGTGGCAATTGTGTGTCTTGCACACTTTGTTCATCTTCTTGTTGTTGGTCAACCATTGCCATAGTTTCTTCTCCCTTTTCTAATTCCTCCTCATCTTTCTCCTTATTCTCCTCCTCCTTTCTCTTCCTCAACTTTCTTTTCCTCCTCTTTCTTTTCTTCTTCCTTTGTTTTCTCCTCTCCTTTTTGTTCTTCTACTTTCTTTTCTTCCACCTTTTCTTTGGCACTAGATTCTGCCTTATTTGTTTCTTCCACCTTATCATCAGTTATCTTGTATATTGTTTTCCATATTTGTGTGGATTTATTTACAACATCTTCAACTTTTTTTGAAGAATGCAAAAGGCTCTATATTTGGGTGCAAATTTCCCACTATGTTTCTTGTTTGCCTTGGTTATTTGAGTCTTTATCATATCACGCTTCACTTGTGCTAGGGTAGATTCTCTAATCTCCCTTTCCATCTTCAAAAAATAATTCCATTTATTCTCAACTATCTCATATAGCTCCTTTTGCATAGTGTTATCAAGCTCTAGAAGTTTGTTTTTTTCCATTATGACATACACAGATTCCTCTATTTTATTCTACTCTTCCCTAATGAGATTATTAAAATTGAGAGACTTTAAATCATTTAAATCTACATTTTTGATCTTATTAAAAATTTTATCAATTGTAGATTTAGAAGGATGGCTTACTAATTTAAATTGGCTTATGTCCTCTGACTCTATCCTCTCTTCATCATCTATGTCTGGTTGAGCAACATACCTTCTTCTTTTCTTAGGCTATTTAGCTGGCTGTTCAGTGGCTTTCTTCTTTTCTTTTAATGCCTCTTTGGTCTTTTGGGTGGTTTCCCTTGTAGTACCTCATGTTGCTATTGGCTTAACTGGACCTTGTTTGGTTACCTTCTTTGGCTTAGGCTGAGTTGAAGGCTAAGTTTTAGCTTTTCTCTTTTTCTACTTAGAAGGTGTAGGTTCTTCCTTGTCTTCTTCTCCCCTGACGCCTTCCTCTTTTTCTTCTCCTTGGCCTTGTTTCAGCTTAACTAGTCCTTGCCCTTGCTCTTCTTCGTCCTCACTATCTCCTTCTACTTCTTCTACTTCTTCTTCTCCTGCTTCTCCTTCAATGTTTGCTCCAAATGTCTTCTTTATTTTCCTTACCATTTTATCTTTCTTCTTGATGACTGAAGTAGTTTTCAACTTATTCTCAACTTTGGACTTGACAATGCCATATGTCCCAAAGTGAGGAGCCTTCTTATCAATTTCTTCTACTAGCAATGTTACGATTACTGTTGAGGTTTCATCTACATCTAGCTCATATCCTAATGGCCTTAGCCATCTTACTCTTGGTATTGTTGCTTGAATATAGGTATAATCAATGTCAACCAAGAAACATATATCATTGACATGTTTCTTTACCAATGAAACTACTATTCTCATTCTTTTCTTCATAGACTTCTTAAAGTCTTCAAAGTAGCTAGTCATCTATGCCTCAAAATTGTCTCCCATCTTATCAATGAACTCATTGATTTGGGTGACTATAGACTTGTTAGAATTCTAGTTCACCTTCCCAATTGAAGGGAATTCTTCCATCACATAAAAGAATATGCACATAAGAACTAAGCCAAATTTGCATTGAGCACCTTTTGATCTCCTTATACTTCCTAGGTTCTCATTGATTTGCTACAACATGAGTTTAGCCAAATCATAGGTATGATCTTTCTTTACCAACTTATATGCCACATCAACACCTATGCAAGGTATGTTGTTCAGTCTATTGGATTGATAGAATTTATGTGAAATTATCCTCATAGAAAAGTCAAGTAGGGGTTTAGTCACAGTGTCAATAGTCATTCCTCTATTGTTCCATTTTGCACCTGTGTTCTTCTTAATTACCTCCTTTCTATTGCTTCTCAAAGTCTTTGGCTGATCTAGGGTTGGGAGACCAGTAACCCTATGCACAATCTTCTTTGTGATCTTGATAGGTCCTATCTCTATCCAAAGATATCCATCATGAATTTGGCTTAGAACAATGTGAATCCATTATGTTTTGAACACCATAAGAAAAACTAGGGTTTTGGTCAAACCCTTCTTCTCAACAATTTGAAACTCATTCTTCAATATTCCATTGTCACACAAGTTATCATATGCATTGAATATTTCTAAATCACCTATGGCACCAATTTTGCAATTGTAGCACTTTCTTACATCTTGGACGATGACAACCTTGCGTGGAATGACAGATAATGTGCCAACCGGGTCATTTTTATAGGAAACTTTGGGGATTGGCCTGAATTTGGGTTATTTGACTTCATTTCTAACAAGTTGAATCTCATGATCTTTTTTAGCCTTAGGGTTTCTAGAGTAGAGGTAATTTTACCAAACTAGGGCTTTAAAATGTATTAAAAACTATAACTTTGCATAGCTTGGCACTTGATAAATATCTTTGAATTGATGAGTTCATGTTGAATCACTATTGAAATTAATGCTGATGGGGACACAAACCGAGAACAGAATGGACAGAAAAGAAAAGGGAAAATTATATTAACTCAGAATGTAAGCTAGTACAAACAATACAAGAAAATAAACTTCAAAACATGCCCTAAGGGCTTACAATAGCATAAATTTGGAGATAATTTCTCCTTTCAGTACCTCTTCTCAAACTCCACTCCGAACTGCCTTTTACAATGCCAGAAATCTCCTTAAATAGACCCCGGAGGGTTAAGGACTAGGAGTACATTCTAGAAAGTACTAGTAGGCATCCACCAACCAAATAGAAGGTTCTAGAAGCTGCGGTAGAAGTTGGTGCAAATCCAGAAGAATCCAGAAATGGTAATCGAACTTCTAGGAGGCATAACTTTTGAATCGTAGCTTCGATTGACGAATCGTTTACATTTTTGAAAAGCTCTCAAAGAACTCTATAGCCCTATGGATGAGCTTTGCTCATCCCCCATTTTTTGGCCCTTTTCAAGGTCATTTAATGCCCCTAACTTGACTTTGAAGCATTCTTAGGAGGTCTCCAAAACTCAAAAAACTGCAATAACTTTCAAACCGTGGGGCCTTTTGACCTGATTCTTTTTCTGGAATGCTCTAAATCACAATTACATTCATTTGCCCAATTCACACCTTCTAGGTCACCAAAATGATGGCCAAATTGCATGCTCCTATTTTTTTGGGATTTTCTAGCACACTGATAGTTGAACTGTGAGAGTTGGAACCTTTATTTGACCCAAATGGGTATCCAAAAATGAAAAGACATGAAACAAAAACTAAGTTTGAGTACATTTTTTTGGGTGACACAGGATTGCCCTTATACCTCTGGATGCTCCTGCATCAGACACCCAGGGTAGATTGAAAAGTGACCCTAACACTTTATGGATGGTAGAGGAAATCCCAAATGGAAAACCTTAGCTGCTGAAATCCAAGTTGAGTCCTCGATCAGCCGTCTTTTCCATTTGACCAAATACTCTTCATACTGCCTGTTTTTGGTACTCCTACCCACACGATGATCTAGAATGTCTTCTATCTCCTCCTTCTTAGAAGCAGGAATTGGACATGGCTCTAACACCAGCTCCTCATCTGCACCATCATCATGATACTCTGTTAAATCTGCAATGTTGAAAATGGGAGAAATGTGAATACCATCTGGCAGCTCCACCTCATATGCATTTCCTGAGTCATGTTTCTTCAAAATTTTGCAGGGGCCAAATTTCTTCATTTTTAGCTTGTTGTAAGCACCGGCTGGAAATCTTTCTTTTCATAAGTGCACCATGACTAGATCCCCTACTTGGAATTCCTTATGTCTTCTCCTTTGATCAGCCCTAGCTTTATACTCTTGATTCATCTTGGTTATGTGTGCCTGAACCTCCTCATGTAAACGCTTGATATGTTCAGCAAATTCCTCAGCTTCAGCACTCGTCCTCTCCTTGTGTTCTATCTTCCTCAGCTCTGGTGCAGTCCTTGGGCTATTCCCATATACAATTTGGAATGGTGATTTTCCAGTACTCCTATTTACAGAGTTATTATAAGCAAACTCTGCCTGTGGTAGAATCAAATCCCATCCCGTGGGCTTATCCCCAACTAAACATCTTAGCAAATTGCCCAGACTTCTATTTACCACTTCTGTTTGGCCATTAGTTTGTGGGTGATGCGTGGAACTGAATTTCAAGTCTGTTCTCAACTTTTTCCATAATGTCCTCTAGAAATACCCCACAAATTTAGTGTCTCTGTTAGAAACTATACTCCTTGGAAGACCATGTAGTCTTACCACCTCTTTGAAAAACAAGTCTGCAATATGGACAACATCATGAGTTTTGTGGCATGGAATGAAATGTGCCATTTTGAAGAACCTATCAACCACCACGAATACTGAGTCACTACCCCTTTGTGTCCTTGGCAATCCAAGAACAAAATCCATACTTATGTCCTCCCATGGCCTTGATGGAATAGGCAATGGCTGATATAGGCCAGTATTGTGACTAAACCCCTTGGCAACTTGACAAACCTGGCAACTCTATACAAACTTCTTCACATCCTGTGTAATTTGAGGCCAAAAATAATGTTTTCTAAGAATGGCAATGGTCTTATCTTGACCAAAATGTCCTGCCATCCCTCCACTATGTTTCTCCTTAATCAAATTTTCCCTCATGGAACTCCTTGTAATGCACAATTGACTACCTTTGAACAACATGCCATCTTGAATCAAATAGTCTAACCACTTGTTTCTATCTACAGCAATAGGTTCTTTACAAGCTTTCCATGCTTCAGCAAAATCAGGATCCTCAGGGTACAAATTCTTGAGTTCATCAAACCCAACTACTTCAACCTGCATTACTGTAAGCAACAACTGTCTCCTACTTAGCGCATCTGGAACCCTATTAGATTTTCCACTTCTATGCTTCAACACAAATGTATAACTCTGCAAGAACTCTACCCACTTCATATGCCTCTAATTCAATTTACCTTGGCTATTTAGGTACTATAATGCCTGATGATCAGTATATAAAACAAATTCCTTTGGCAATAAATAATGCCTCCATTTATTTAAGGCCTAAACTATTGCATAGAATTCTTGATCATAAATAGAATACTTCTTCTTTGCATCATTCAATTTTTCACTAAAATATGCAATAGGCTTACCTTCTTGGCTTAATACAGCCCCAATAGCATTGCCACTAGCATCACAATCCACCTAGAACACTTTTCTAAAATCTGGAAGTGCCAACACAGGCTGTTCTGTCACCTTCTTC
This sequence comes from Cupressus sempervirens, assembly GCA_028749045.1. Taxonomy (NCBI): domain Eukaryota; kingdom Viridiplantae; phylum Streptophyta; class Pinopsida; order Cupressales; family Cupressaceae; genus Cupressus; species Cupressus sempervirens. The sequence continues at coordinate 585,634,534 of CM053783.1, read as the reverse complement.
TTTAGCAATTCAAAACTTCTCGCAGCTGTTGTAGTCCATTTGAACTCTTTTCTATCCCCTCTTATTGTATAAGTTAGGGGTGCACATATGCCACTGAAATTCTTAATAAACTTCCTATAAAAACTAACCAAACCATGAAATGATCTTACCTTAGTAGCAGACCTTCGAGTAGGCCATTCCAAGATGGCTTCTACCTTCTCTGGATCCATTTTGAGACCTTCAGGTGATATAACAAACCCCAAATAGACTAACTCCCTTTTTGCAAAGATACACTTCTTCAGATTAATTAACAGCTTCTCTTCCCTTAGCCTTTCAAGGACACTACAAATATGCAGTAAATTTTCTTCCAAAATCTTGTTGAAAATTAAAATATCATCCAAATAGACAATAAAAAATTTTCCCAAGAACTTCTTAACTACCTCATTCATGAGTCGCATGAAGGTACTTTGGGCGTTCGTCAATCCAAAGGGCATGACTAACCACTCATAAAGACCCTCCTTGGTCTTGAAGGTTGTTTTCCACTCATCTAAAAACTTCCTTCCATCAACAAGTCAAATCCTAACACTGCTACATACCTTTTCACCTTCCTTTTTCATGGGCTTCAATTTGTGGTGAACTCCATCCTTTGTCAGAGAGTATGTGTTTGCATGTCCATCATGCACTGCATGTCTATCAAACTGCCATGATCTACCCAACAATAGATGGCAAACATCCATCAAAATAACATCAAAAAGAACTTCATCATGGTAACTCCCAATTTTAAATTTCACTAAACATTGTTCACTTACCAGGACCTTATGATCATCTTTTACCCAAGCAATCTGATAGGGCTAGGGATGTTGCTCCCTCTTGAGCTTCAGCTTAGAGACCATCTCTTCTGATACCAAGTTATCAGTGCTACCACCATCAATGATCACATCACAATATTTATCCTCACACTTGCATCTGGTACAAAACAAAATCCTCCATTGTCCTGGTTCAATCTCACCACTTAGTAGGACTCTTTCATTTACCAAGGTCTCTCCTCTTTCTGCATCCTCTGAATGTGATGATTGTGCATCCTCATCCACATGAGCAACCCTAGCTTGGCCCTCAGCTCTCCTATCTGTCCTTCCTTGTCATTGAGGGCATTCAAAGGCATGATGACCTTCTTCATTACAATGGAAATAGGTACCATGAAAGCCTCCTCTTCCTTTTCCATGTCCTCTACCTCTTCCTCTCTGATTTCCAAAGTCTTGATCATGGAAGCGGTTGAAACCCTCATTCCTCTGGTTCCTGCTAGTACCCACATCTTCATTTTTCTTTTGGGTTTCATTGCGGCCTCCAGATGATCTACCACTTCCCCTTCCTCCTTGATCGTGCCCTCTTTTTCTTCCTTCAAACCTTTTATTTAGCTTCTCTTCAACTCGTAGAGCAAACTGGTATGCCTCTTCAACGCTGGTCATTCTTACCAGACTTAATTCCTCCTGGATGCTAGGTTGCAACCCACTAATATAACGAGCAACCTTCTCCTTATTTGCTTCTACATGCCCCACTCTAATCAAGAGTCATTAAAATTCCTCTGTATATTCTTGGACTAATCTTCCTGCTTGCTTTAACCCATGCATCTTCTTAAACAAATCAAGCTCATAGTCCACAGGAATGAACTGCTTCTTCAATTTGTCCACCATGCGATCCCATCTTGTGATCTTCTCCTTTCCTCTTCTATTTCTTTCCAATTGAACCTCTTGCCACCAGATTTTGGCATGGCCTTTCAATTTGGCCTTTGCAAACTTAACCCTATCTAGGTCCCTGATATCCTCATACTCAAAGTATTCTTCCAGTTCATTGATCCAATCGATCAACTCATCTGGTTTCAGATTTCCTGAAAATACACCCACTTCAATTGTGGGTCTTTTCCCAAACTTAGTAATGGCCCTAAAATGCCTTTCCTCTGCATGATTCAGAACTTCCCCATCAAATTCCCCTTCTGGTCCAATTATTTCTTCTTCATTGTCATCCTCACTGTCGTCACCTGCAGCAACATTTGATCCTCTACGGAGCTCCTCTTGCAATGCTTGTACCTGCCTTTGGAGGGCTCTAACCTCCTCAAGATTAATAGCTCTGGCCCTTCCACCATGCTCTTTTCATGGAGGCATCTTCTAACTTGATCCCACAACCACATAGTCCTGGTGCAAACTGCCTCACAGTCGGCGCTCTATCTACACACTCAGGAAAACTAGGCTCTGATACCACTTGATGGGGACACAAACCGAGAACAGAATGGACACAACAGAAAAGGGAAAATTATATTAACTGAGGATGTAAGCTAGTACAAATAGTACAGGAAAATAAAATTCAAAACATGCCCTAAGGGCTTACAATAGCATAAATCTGGAGATAATTTCTCCTTTCAGTACCTCTTCTCAAACTCCACTCTAAACTGCCTTTTACAATGCCAAAAATCTCCTTAAATAGACCTCGGAGGGTTAAGGACTAGGAGTACATTCTAGAAAGTTCTATTATGCATCCACCAACCAAATAGAAGGTTCTAGAAGCTACGGTAGAAGTCGGTGCAAATCCAGAAGAATCTAGAAACGGTAACCAAACTTTTGGAGGCATAACTTTTGAACCGTAGCTCCGATTGATGAACCGTTTACATTTTTGAAAAGCTCTCAAAGCACTCTATAGCCCTATGGAGGAGCTTTGCTCATCCTCCATTTTTTGGCCCTTTTCAAGGTCATTTAATGCCCCTAACCTGACTTTGAAGCATTCTTAGGAGGTCTCCAAAACCCAAAAAATTGCAATAACTTTCAAACCGTGGGGCCTTTTGACCTGATTCTTTTTCTGGAATGCTCTTAATCACAATTACATTCATTTGGCCAATTCACACCTTCTAGGTCACCAAAATGATGGCCAAATTGCATGCTCCTATTTTTTCAAGATTTTCTAGCACACTGATAGTTGAACTGTGAGAGTTGGAACCTTTATTTGACCCAAATGGGTATCCAAAAATGAAAAGACATGAAACAGAAACTAAGTCTAAGTACATTTTTTTGGGTGAGATAGGATTTCCCTTATACCTCTGGATGCTCCTGCATCAGATGCAAATGACTATAAGATAGTTGCTTGATCACCTCTTCACTCTTCTAATCTTTTCTCTACATTTGAATGATGTGAAAATGAACAAAATTTGACCTTATACTTGTCAAAGCCCTTGCATTAAATACTTCATGCTTACATCTATAAAACTTGGCACTTGAAGGATTCAGTATGACTCAGATTCCATTTTAGTTTATTTATTCGACCTTCACTAGACTTCTACTTCACTCATCTTCAATTATTAGCTCGGCAGCTATTGGAAACTTAGCATCCAAGAGTAACTCGATAACTTCTTCAAAAAATTTCTTGGTACCTTTTCTCATGCAGATTTCTTCTTTGTAGTACTTATTTATTCTTTGGAATTGATGTATGATTTGATTTTGTATATCAATCCCATGCATCTATTTTGCTTAGTCGGATGGAGTGTGATCACTTGACCTCTTGGGTGAAGTGATCTCTCCATTTGATGTTCTACACTCACCTTTCTTCTTCCAAGTCTTGTTCATTTGTCCTCTTATTTTTTCAACATCAACCTTCTCTTTTCCTTTGATGACTTCTATCTTGGGTGCTCGTCACTTTGTTGGACAATTCCTACTGATATGACTAATCTTCAAGCAATTGAAACATGCAGTTTGGCTTAACCATCTACTATAACTTGCTTTAAAATGTGTTCTTATGCAATTCTTAGGGATGTGTCCATACTCCTAACAATAGTGATAGTTATACCTAGTGTTGTAATCCCAATTCTAGTGATGTGCATGATTGGCTCCTCTTGCGAGTTGATTAGGTGTCCACATAGGCTTTGATCTACATTCAAATGTTTTATGTTCTTATTTTTGGTATCTGTAGCAGTGACCTTCAAACCTTGGTGTCCTCATAATCTTTATTTTGCATTCATGTGCTTGATGTCCCTGCTTTTTGCACTTACGACAAAAGCTTGCATTGGTGGGCTTATTATGCTGATGACTATTCTTGCTCCTACACACATTAGAGGTATGCCTATTTTTACCATAGAAATAACAAGTAGGTTTATTACTCTTAGCTTTGTTGCTCCTTACTTTTTTAGTCTTGGATGATTCTCCTTGTTCAATGCTAGTGTAGCCAAGTCTTGAAGTGTCATTACTAGCCCTTGGTGATTTCAATAATTGCTCAAAATACTTAATAGCCTCATTAGGCTTGTTGTAGCCTTCAGCTATCTCATTTTCTCTCTATAATTCATTCTACAATCATTCATTTTGCATCTTCAACATGGAGATCTCAACGTCCTTCATGTTTAGCTCATGATGAGCATTCATCATCTAGCTTAAGGTGTCTAACTGCATGTTTGAAATCTTTTCAAACTCAATTGTCTTCTCCTCCTATCTATTGGTGAGTTTTCTTTTTTCATCTTCTATCATGGCCTTATCTTCAATGGATCTCTTCTTTTGTTCAGTCACTTCACAAAGCATTATGGCTTGTGATTCTTGTTCAAGTTTGAGCAATCTGATTTCTTCGGCTTGTGCTCTATTGTTTTCCATTAGTTATGCTATTGCTGCATCAAATTCCTTGGAATTCCCATTGGAAAACACTTGCATGGTATTAATCTCCTTGTAGTGTATGTCATTTTCAGCTATGGTTTTTTCCTTCCTTCTTTTTAAGGACTTTCTCAATTCTTTTCTAGCTTCTTCCACTTTGTGTAGAGCTAGGTGCACATCAATCACCTAATTATCTATGATCTTCCCAAGTTTGATGAATTCCATCCTCAAAAATTTTCTCTAAGCCATTAGGCTTCTCCTTGTGAGAACCTAGGATCTTATACCAATTTTTTAAGTGTTCAAAGATGGGAAGAGTACTTCTGAAAGGGGGGGTGAATCAAAAGTACAACACTTTTAACCCCTTTTAACCCTTTAAATATATAACCAAAAAACAAATTGCATGCAAGTAATCATATAAATGAACATGAAGTAAATCACATGCAATAACACATAACACTATATTTCGTAACCTAAAAACCCTCTAGGAATAAGAAGTTAAAACTAGGGTGGGGATGATACCCACAAAAATTACGATAGTAATAAATGTTCAACCATTTTTTATGGTCTTCCCTGTGAAAGGCCTGCCTTGTTAAAGGCTTTATACTGTGTCAATAGTGACCTGGTTAGAGGATTTACAAACACTTTACCTAAAGTGTCACCCTATTAAAGGATTTACAATAGGTTGTTAAACCCACCTAATACGTAGGATTTTCAATCACCTTCTCTAAAGGTTCTCCTACCTAGTTGTTAAGCTAACCTATCAATATAGGATTTTAGCATCTAATACAATGACAAGAAAGCATTAGGAATCTTTGACCTGATTGCATACAATCTTCAATTGCTAATTTTAGGCACTTATTCTGCTCCTTCTGACCTTGATCCTCTAAGATTTGATATTTGATCGTGTTCCTTGACCCTTGTGCTATTCTGATCAACTGGATATGAATTTTTGCTCTATTCCTCTAAGTCTTACTCACTTCTAACTATAATTTTGCTATAATTTCTCCATACACTATTCTCATCCTAATACCTATTTGATTTTTTGACCTCCTTTTGAAGCTTGTGAAGACTTAGGGTTAGGTATGGATCTACGATCCATATTGAATCTCAAATTCTCTCTCATACCTTGCATTTTTCTCATTGGTTGCATGCCTCCTTCATTTTTTTAATTGGTTGCATGCAGATTGCATAGGGAATGTAAATGATTCATCCTTATCCTTTTTCTTTTTTGAAATCTCTCTATGTTGGCTCCAAAAATGGTTTACATCTAAGTTTATGAGGGTACAAACTCATATGTTTATTCTGTGTTACTCGACACATACTGAACTACTGGTGCTTGGTACATACTATCCTGGATTGCTTAGCACCAACTATACTCTATCTTTCTTGACACATATATGATTCTGGCTCACTCAACATATACTACATTCTAGCTTGCTCAGAATCAATTGTGACTTGGCACCTATATGTCACTTGGCACTTAAATACTGCTCGACACCTGAAGTCATTCGGCACCTGTTGAAATACTAACTCGGCACACATAGTGTACTCGGCTTTAATACAAAAAGTGATTAAGTGTGTTGACACTCAAATGTCAAAACTATCTAAGGACTAATAGAACTAAAATATTTTTGTGTCTTTCAAATACAATGGCTGAAGTAAAGTAGAAACAAATCCCTAAAAAAACAATTAGATAAGATCAAAGAAGGTGAATGATTTTCTAATGCTATATTCAATCTCAAAAAATTACATTAAGTTATATTGTTATTGATCTTTCCATCAAGGTTCATATTAACTTGATTCTAATGAATAATAAATAACATACTAAGAATAAGAAGATTTCCACAATTCATATGAACATGTCATTTATAGTTCTGGATTTTCTTGCATTGTAATTTTTGCATCAAAGTCTTCAATCACATTCTATGATTCATCATATAAATAAGAGAAGATAGAATCATGAGAAAATATGATCTAATGTAAATAACATAATTAAATTATTTAGCTTGATTTCTTTTAAATTTCTTGCAGAATTGATGTTGTTAGGATTTATCTCACTTCCTCTTACTATTGGGTAGACAAGAATTGTAGAGATTTATATATCTGACAGCTTAGGAGACTCTTTCCTTCCAATTCCAAAGGAGGACACCTTAGAAGAAGAAGATAGTAATGTTGAGGATACTAAAAAAATTTAAATACATAGAAAGCTCATGTTCATAGCTTCTCATGAAACACCACTAAGGTAGAGCTTGGCAATAGATGAGATTGTAACTAGTCATTGTGCTTCAAAGGTAGAATTTTTTTCTTGATTATTATATTGTAGAGCTTTTGAGGTTTAGATTTACTCATGAAATTACTCTTTGCATCAATGAAATCAATTGTATTATGTCATTCACTTTTAATATTTTTGCATAAGAAAGTTTAGTTAATTGTAAGGTGTTTTACAAAGTTTTAATTGATAGATTCATCATAAGTAGGTGGTATTCTTTGAATTGTGTCAAATTATGATATTGTTATTAGAATTCATGTGTACTATTTAAAGCCAAACTCATTGATTTATGAAATTTTGTTGCAGTGTATAAAGCATTCAAAAGAATGGCTTTCTATGGGATTGCCTCAAATTATTCATCTCTAAGGTATTATATTGTTTCTATTTTTCTATAATCATGTTTTATCTTTTTTTGGATACAATTCCATTGTATGTTTGAAATTAATCAAAAAGTATATACAAATTTTAGATTTGGCTATGTAGAAGTATTTCCATTACATTCTATGGATTATCATTAGAATGATAGAGTGCTAGAATATATATTCTGAGATGAATCCCAAAGAGTGGATTTGACATGCTAATGAAAATGTTTGATATAATTGATTCATATTCTAATGAAATGATCAAATTACATTATGTGATTCATTATTAAGATAATCATATTTGTAAGAACATAACTAAAACCTGATAAATTAATAGATATCTTGGTTTCATATTGATGCATAATCTATAACCATGTTTAGAACACCACATATTGATTCTTAAAAGAGTATGGCAATTCATCCAACTTGATCTCAATGCATATATATGACATCATTAAAAGAAAAAAAATGAAAGGTCATTACAATAATATATCAACATACAACACAATAATAATAATTGATATTGTTTTGCATATGTCTAATAGATTTCTTACTTTGAGAAATTCATGAAGTCTCATAGAAACATAGGAGTAAAGAAATAAAGAGATTGGTTGTAGTATCTAACTTAATTTATTTTGAGAAGTTGAAGAAGTTGCATAGCAGTAGGCAAGAAGTATGAATGAGGGAGGAGGAGTAGGTTAATCAAAGTTGGGGTAGTAGCAGCATCACTATAATGCATAAAAATTTCATGAATGCTCCCATAATGCATAAAAAATGGGGGCATTCATGAAATTTTTATGCACACATTCTTATGTTCCTCATAGTCACCATTAGTTTTGCATAGAATGCCATCATAGGGATCAATGTAACAACAATATCCTAGTGTCTTACCACAAAATTTTTAATGTCATAGCATACATCAATATCCTTCTCACAGTCACCATCTTCATTTCATATAACATTTTCATAATATGGATCTTCTTGAGCCACTTTCAATATACCTTTCATACACACTAAACAAATCAGCATCACTATAATGCATACAAATTTCACGAATGCTCCCATTCTCTTTCTCTTTCTCTTTCTCTTTTACTTTATGTTGGCAAAAAACTCCATTCCATTTGAATTTATAACCATATCAAACCTTACATATATCAAGAAATTTGTAGATTTGTGAACTTTAGCTACGGTTTGTGCCTTTGTGGAGAAGGCAAGAGTGGAGTCTAAGAATATTATTGTCTAAGTGTAGTTATTAATATAGTCTCCAACATTAATGTTCCAAGCATTATTTATCATGCTCATACAAGAAACAAAAATAATAATAGCCATAGGAATTTTGGTGCTCCAAAATTTCTATGCTCTTGACTCTAAACCAGCCTCTAAGTTCAAATACTCATAGAAAAAATGATTATGCAAAACTAGGAAGTGCAATCAACTCTAGGTTTCCTACTATAGAGATTCTTTAGAGAGAATTTGGTGGAATTTATATCCCAATGAGATGGCTATTATCATGAAGGGAGAGTGTCTTGAGGGTGGGACAAGACATGGAGATCTTTGTCAGTTGAATTTCATCTAGATCTATCTACTTCAAACAAGTAAACAACCTTGCCCCTAGACCCAATTCTCTGAGTGGGAAAAGACTTATTTTAAGTAATTGAAGATTAATCAGTTGCCTAATTGATTTTGGTAAGGAAATCACTCTTGAAGAGAGTATGTGTAAATACCACAAGAGAATAAGGTGCCCTAGAGAGTGAGGTAAACTTTCCAACTTGGGACAACCCAAAATTACAAGAGACGTCAAGATTCAAATTATAATTCAACATTGAATTGATTTACATTATTTTAAAATTCAGCAAGTCATCACAACAAGCCATCGCTCCCACAACATTATCATTAGATTCCTGTTGCAACTATGATAGACTCATCCAATGGATAGTCATCTCTCCCATAGCATTGATGTTGCATACCTATTAAAAGTGTGATGACAAACTAAAGACTTAAGATGTCATAATCACGATGTTCTACTATTGTAATTGGGATGGCATGAAGATGAACTCTTTCCCTTGCCTTCTTTCAAGTTGTGATGGCTTTAGGCATTGCAATTGTGATGAACAACCTTATTGTCATAATTTGCGATAAAAAAAGTCCAATGCCCATCCGACAGGAGCCAACTCATGGTATTTTTGCTTAGGTGATGGGTTTTCATTGCAATTACGATGGCCTACCATCACAATTTGGGCCCAAATGTAGTAGTGAAGGGCTTAACTACCTTATGTGTACTATAAGTTGAATAGTTAGAGAAATCACATACATACTGATCTTTTGGTGCAATTGAGGCCCCACTCTAACAAATGGTATTAGACCTTGGTCATAGATTCAAATCCTTAAACCCTCAGGTAAAATTGAGTGAGAGATTTCTAGAAAAATGTTTAGAGCTCCCCTTGGGATTTGTAACAAGGGATTAAGCACCTCCTCTATACTATAAGTTGAGTAGTTGTATCGAACATTAATAGATCGGTCTTTTTGTGTGACAACAACTACACTTTAACAAATCATCTAGTTCTAATGTCTTCTATCCTATGTAAACCTCTTATTTTATACATCCTACCTATAACTACTTCCTTGGAGGTAATATTAGTACAAAAAGATAAGACAAGGAGAGAAAGAGATATATATTATATCAGTCAAGAATTATTATCCTATGAGCTAAATTACAATAATATTGAAAAGGCTTTCCTTGTAGTAGTATTTGCATCTTAAACACCAAGACACTACATGCTTGCACACACTATACATCTTGTAAAAAATATTGACCCATTTAAGTATCTACTGAGTAAGGCTACCTTTATTTGTTGATTAGGAAAATGGATGATGATTCTCTCCAAATTTGACATTGAGTATATCAATCATAAGGTTATTTAAGGTTGGGTTGTTATCATCTAGCAGATTTCCCTTTACAATATCATGTTCCTATATAGATAGACTTCTCTAATTTTTCCATTATGTATATGATTGAGTGTACATGGAAGATCTTCTTTAATGGTTTCCACACACAAAATGGGGAAGGTGTTGGAATTTCATTTCTCACACCTTGTGGGTACACATTTCCTAAGTCTTACAAGTTTTTATTTTAATGTCCTAATAATGTTGTTGAGTATGAAGCATTTAAAAATGGGCTAAAGTTTCTTATTGAATGGAAAATCACTAAGTTATACATCTTTGGACATTCTCAACTTATTATCAACTAGATAAATAATGATTATCAAACCAAAGATGAAAAGTTAATCCCTTACAAGGATTTGATTGATGTTGTAAGGAATTAATTTAGTTTCATCACCTTTCATCAAATACCTAGATTTGAAAATAAAGTAGTTGTTGCTATTGAATTTTTGGTTTCTATCTTACTATTACAAGAACATGGATCAAGATTTTAATTCCTAGTGGAAGAGCTATTTTACTCTTCTTATGAATCCCTTGAATACTATGTCATTTGCACCATAATTGGTCATGACTTATCACTCTATGCAAACATCTACTCTTTTCTTTGGAACAAATCATTCCTAATAGATTAACCTATAATAAAAAATGCCAACTTATCTATAATGCTACATGTAACACCCTCATCTCTAACTTTTTTAAGATGGGTCTAGAAAAAACACTTCTTAGGTGTCCAGAGAAAGAAAAATTTAATAAATTCCATGAGGGCATCTATGGGTTTCACTCCAATGGTCTTGTGTTAGTGTGGAAACTACTAAGGGATGGTTAGTACTAGCCTACAATGAAAATAGATATCATTAGGTATGTCAAATATTGTAAGAAGTTTTAGATACATAGAAATCTAATCCACACTTTAGGTAGGGATCTTATACCATAAGTTACACATTTTCCTTTTTAATAGTGGGCCTTTGACTTAGTAGGTTAAATTCACCCAAACTCATCAATTGGTCACAAGTTTATCACTTTTTCTATAGAATATTTTTTAAAATGGGTTAAGGTTGTTCCATTATCTATCACTATAGGAAAATAGGTCTCTTTGTTCATCCTAACTTACATCATTTGTCAGTTCAATGTTCTATCTTTTAGAGTTACTAATAATGGAGGTAAATTAGAAAATAAAGATAAATAAACCTTGTAAGGAGTTAGAATCAAACAACATTAGTTTTTTATATACTATCCATAGGAAAATTGACAAGAGGCATAAAACAAAATACTATTGAAAATCTTACACATAATGGTTAAAAAATTAGGTAGATATTTGCATCTTTGTATCAATCCTACACTATGGGCTTACAAAACTAGTATACACACACACCTATAGAAGCTACATATTTTTCAATTTTCTCTAGGTGAAAATTTGTTTTACCTCTTGAGGTTGAGACTCCTTCACTTACAGTGGCTCTAAAAGATCTTGTGATAGATGAGGACTACATAATTATTTATCTACAAGAGATAGAACATTTGGATGAGCATATAAAATATGTCTTTGATCACATGAGGATTTATTAGAAATAGATGTCACAAGGATACAATATGAGAGTTCATCCTAGAGAGTTTGAGGTTGGAGATCTACTCTTACATTAGAATTCAAAGAATCAGTAGAATAGAGCTCAAAAAGGAGTTAAAACCTAACTTGTTGGAACCTTATAACATTATCATTTCCTTTGGATCTAGTACTTATCAGCTTTCTACACCTATGGTAGATCATCTTTGTGAGTCTATCAACACTATCCATCTCAAGAAGTTTTATGCATGACATCCTAGAATTCGGAGTTCTTTTGTATATATCTTATGATCTTGAAAATATCACATATGATCCAAAAAAAAATCATAATAAGAATAAAATATATTGAAAAAATGATCATCTTAGTGAAAACCTAGCAATAGGCACTTTGATGTATTAAGAAAAAAATTGAGTATCAAAAAATACATTAAAAAATCACAAAAATTCCTAAGATGTTTTCAAAAAACCTCCAAGTTGTGAAAACATGGAAATAGGTTTTACTTGAGACCTAAGTGCTTATATCTATCACCTCATAGTCTTGACACTTACTCACTTGACCTCCATCTCATACTTGTCTCTTGATTTGGAATTAGTTTTTTGTTAAGATCTAGAGGGCATGACCTAGGTTTCCATTGGTGTCTAGGACATGTTTATGGTCTATAATATCACCTCAAATAGTGTTTCTCAACGCTACTCTGAACTTGAGTGATTCTTAACACTTATCAAATATTCTACCTTAGGCTTACACTTTTTTTATAGTCTATTTGTGTGATGTATCTCTCTCATAGGCATAAATCTGATAATTTGGGAATGTTTCTTTTTCTTTTCTTTTTCACATTGTGCTAAGATTGAAATGACTAATATTTTTCTTGTTGATTTACATTGTATGCTTATTGTTATTGATTCTCATTTATGTTCCCTCCTTAGTTACTTTATGATGTCACTTGACTAAAGAATTGAGGGCATGGAACATATTATTTTTCATTTCTTCCTGTGGGTATAGTTCTGATGAACCTAGGTATCTTAAGAATATATCTTTCTATGGCCCCTTGGACATATAGATAATTTGGAACTATGTCCTTGACTATTTCATCATGTTTATCTTAAAGGCTATTCTTATGGTCATCTTGATATTTTGTGTCTTGATGCGAGCATAATTTTTCTATATTAACTTGGAGTCTAACCATGATTCATCTTGACCTTTATGTATTTGATGCTTATGTTAGGTTTCTACATCCTATCCATTATAGATAATATCTATATCTTAATAGTTATGATTACACTAGTGTCATTTGAATGTTCTTGTGATGTCCCTTAATAAAGATCAATGATAGAAACAAGGACCTACTTAATTAACCCTTGCAAGTCACACTTTGAATTTCATGATACTTTGCATATTAGGGTTTTCATCCTAGCTTACATTTAATATTTTCCATTTTGAGTGAGGGGAGAGCCTATGTTATTCAATTTTATCCATCCTCACATCTCTTATTCTCTTCTCAATCATATCTTTATCATTCTCTTGATATTTGACTCATTATCCTTTCTCTTTTCTTCTATCTTACAATTGAAGGGGTTAATCTTATCATCATGACTATCTATCATTTTGGACACCTTATATAGCATTTTGACCTAATTTTTCAAAGTCTTGGATTTTTGCAAAAATTGCACCCTAACCTAATTTTGATATCCTAGATTCATTTTTGGGATCAAAATTGAAATATAGATTAATCTTTATTGTCAAATTTATAATTTAAAATTATTTTCTTCATCGCACAATTGGCTAACCCTTTTGAGGAAAATCTTTCACATCCTTTGAGGAATTTTTCCTTCATCATTTCAACCTCTATGTCCTCTCTTCTTTTCCATTTCATCTCATTTCTTATCTCATTTGACCTAATTCTCATATTTCAGCATTTTGTTCAAACTGGGGCACATTCCCAATGCTTGGTGGTCAAACTTGGTTCTTTGATCTCTAAATTACTAATCTATCATCATGGACTTTATATTCACTTGATTGGATCAAACCTCTCTTGTTTCTACATATCCTCTACATCATTTTGATTTCAATCCCAAAGAAGCAACAGATTCCTATCTTTCAATGTTGCAAATTGATTCTGCTATGCTACTAATTGCTTAGGACATCCTAGTTTCATCACTTCACATCATTGAGGTTCTTCAAATATTTTCTACTTTGAAGATGCTTTATGTAATCTTAACATTCTAAGACATATCAATTCTCATTGCATCAGATTAGTTCTAGTATTGTCTTATCAACCTTGTCCTAATTTTTAGTTTCATTGTTTCACATAAAACTATATATTTAGGATCATCTATCTTTTTGCACTTTGTTCACTACTAGTTCAAAGTCAAATCTCTTGTCATCTTGACATCATCATTCTCTAACTTAATTTATTCCCTAATTTCTCACATATTAGTCAAAGAGGAGAAAATATAATCATCCAAAAATGGTCTAGTAAACTATAAGCTCTCTTTTTAGATTTTTTGACCTCTATGCTAGACTATGTCTTATGCTAATGCTTAGTCATTTTTAAAATAATTTATGAAGCATTTATCCTTGATCAAATCATCATTTTATTATTTATTCAATTTTATCATATTATTTGACCACCTTATCCTAATTCTATATTTAATTAGAAGAAATTACTCCCTTTCAATTAAATAAATCCCCTTTATCCTATATGTGCACATGAAAAAGGAATTTTCCAATTTAAAAATAAAAGGAGAATTTTTTCTATACATTGAATTCACACTTTCCAAGGTGAGTGGAATATTTTTTTCCCTTTTAATCTCCTCCACTCATTCTTTTGCCTCTTAAACACAACCATTGATTTTCCTCTTGAGAATCTTGTGCACAAAGTCAAATGAGGATTATTCTCTACCCTTGATTTTTCCTCTTAATCTCTAACCATCCATTTCTATCTAAAGGAAGCTCTCTCCCCAGTCTCGCTTATCTTATTTTCTCATGTTATTTTTATGCTATTAAAATTTCATTTAAGAACTTGAGAACTCACATTTGCATTATCATTTAGTTTATTTTCATACTAGCTTAGTACTTTCTTTATTGCATCTTAGCTTAAATTGCATATCTTAATTAGGAGGATTTGTAATCTTGCATGAGTAGAATAGTTTTACTTTCCTTTTTCTCATATCAGCTTTACTTTTATTGATCTTACATTATATCATATATTACCTTTTGCATCATCATATTAGTTTACTTTCATTTGAATTTGCATTCACACTTGGAAATCTTTGGATATTAGCATCTCATTGATCTTACTCCATTGAATCTTCCATCCTGTAGTGAACCTTGAAAGGGCCACTCATCTTGGTTAAATTAAGAGCCACAAGCATAATATCTTGCCCATTTTCCTTGCACATTTCAAGTAGGAAGCTATATGATGTTTCTTAAGACTCTCTCTTCATGGTCTCTCTCATGAGTAATGATTTATAGAACCATGCCCCATTTTTTGGTATACACATAGGACCTAGTAGAGTACACAACTAGTAAATAGGAGTCCCCTAAAAAAATCTCTAACCTAGGGGCATTTTTTTGGATGAGGATATTATAATTATTAAAATAACTAAGAGGGGGGTGAATCAGTTATCCTCAAGTCTAGATGTACCAATTCAACTTTTATGAACTTTAAACAACTTAATCAAACTTATAAATCTAGAAAATCATTAGTAATCCAATTTATCATATCATCACTTAGAAATATGTTTAGCATATGCTAAATAATAGAAATATACAATAGTAAATGGCATGAAACATAAGAAAAAAAATACACACTATTGGAAACTATAGTTGGAACAATTGTTATGTTGTCATTGATGTCAAACCTTATTGGTAAGACAGTTTTCTATCTAATTTGATTACCATATCTAGATGATTGATGAAGAGGATTTGAGAAGTTAGACATAAAAATAGCACATAGAGGAAAGGTTGAGTTAATAGAAGAAACTACAATGGGAAATTGATTAGTTACACTTTGAAAAGATAAAGCGATTCTTTATTCATGCTACTAGTAAAGAAGATGGTTTTATTGAATCCTTTCAGAAGTGATCAAAGGCTGACCAAATACATAGGCTTGACCGAGAAAAAGAGAAGAAGATTAAGGAACTTGAATTTTATGTTGAGTGATGCTAGTTTCAACCGAGCACCATTATGTGTTGAGAAGAAGTAGTGTCGATCAAGCACTAGTATTAATTGAGTGTAAATATATGTGTTAAACAGAAAGTAAGTAGCAACCAAGTAACCTAGTGATGATCGAGCGTGAGAACATAGTATTGGTCAAGGGACAACATTTTGATAGTTTATGAGGAAATCATAATTTCTAGCTAACATGATTTATTTCTTGGAATATGTCAATTGTGTGGAAGATAAGGATGGATGACCTAGAATATTAAATCAAGGGAAACTGTGTTTCTACATTTCTATGAAAGGATTCAAGGATAATTTTCTAGAAGAGAAAAGAGGGGACAAAATATTGGAAATATTTGATGAATCTGTCCTAACCCTATTATATATGATGATGTTTAAGCAGAAAAATATCAAAATTACCTTTTTAAGGAGGTAAAAGGGAAAATTTAAAAGGTTGTTGAGGTTAGCAAAGTTGGTGAAGACCTAACTAGGTTGGATTAGTTGTTGATGTTATTTATTGGTGAACTTAATTAGGAGGTTGAGAAGAGTTGAGAAGAAGTGAAGAGTGATCAATTGAAGGGTTGCCAAGAAAATCAAAGACTAAGATAACAATGAAGAGCAATTAGTGGATCAACATGTCACTCAAACTAAGATCTATATTTGCAAAGTAGGTTATATTTTTCAGATAAAAGATTTTTTTTACTTTCTAACCATTATATCATTTTTTAAATCCTTTAATCAAGGTTGACATAACACTCATAAGTAAATCCTTTAATCAAGGTGGCATTCTATTGGAATATTCTAAAGTCCTCTAACAAGGACACTCCTAATAGGGTGAATAAATCATTTAACAAGGTCACATTTAATAGTGTTTTTTGTAACCTTTAATAGTGTTGGCTCCTAATAGACCTCACTTAATAAGAGTGAAAATATTGGTGACATGTTACTAGTAGTTTTTCCCAAATTGGGTTTCCATGTTAAATCCTAGTGCCAAACTTGTGTGGATGTTATTTACAATGATTTACTATTAATGTTATACATTCTACAAGTTTTTTATTATTAGGATAGTAGATTTCTATTTGATGTTATTAATAATCTACTATAGAGGTCAAGCTAATGGATGTACAAATGTGAAGTAGTTTAAGTATTTGTTTGTTTAATTAGAAAATTTAGACTTTGGATAATTGATTCACCTCCTCTCTCAATTATTCTAAACATTCTAACACACAAAAGTATGGCACTAGGATTTAATGTGGAAACTCAATTTGTAAAAAACCACCAAGTAACATGCTACAAATTTTCACTCTTCTCAAGTGAGCTCAATTAAGAGCCAACTCTATTAAAGGTTACAAAACACATAGTTAGGTGTAACCCTATTAAAGGATTTGATCACCCTATTAGGAGTGACCTTGTTAGAGGTCTTTAAAACATCCTATTATAATTTCACCTTGATTAAGGGATTTAAAATGTTATTATTGGGTTAACCTTGATTGAAAGATTTTACTACCACAATGGTTTAAAAGTAACAGCTAGATTGATCTAATAAAATACAACTCACTTTGCTAGTTCAGATCTCCATTCAGCTCATCCCTACTTCATCAACTAGACTTCATCACATTCTTCATCTCTAATCTACTTAAAAACCCTTCAAATAGTCACTCTTTCACCAACTTCTCAGTTTTCCTCTATAACTCTATTCTTGCACTTTTCTTCCACAAATTCTCTAGTCTAACAACTTCTTGTTAATATGATTAGCTAGATAGCTAGAGTGTTGTCATTTATGGAAACATATATTCATCATTTCATTTATGCATTTGGAGTTAGAAAAGTGTCTAAGTACTAGATAGTTTATAGTAGCACAAAGACATATATGATGTGTATGGACAACACACACTTTTAGTTAGCTCATGCATAGTTGAGAATGGCTTTATGATGTGGTTAAGTGTGCAAATGAGTATGGTCAATGTGGAATAAGTTATAGTCAAAATTCTAGTACAGGTATTTAATAGAGAATTGAGTTGTACAACCTAAGGAATTATTTTGGTAACAAAATAATTATGAAGTCATGATGAGCTAACTTTGTGGATATTAATCCATAAGTAATTTTATGTTACGTCAAGCATGTGAAAACATGAAGGCTGATTGAGTAGAGAATTATTAATGTGCGAGGTATAAGTAAAGATCTTATCTTGCATAGGTAGTGTAGAAGTTAAATGATATGTGAACTATTTTATAGATATCTTGAAATATATGCAAGCCTTATGTGATGTAAAATCTGATCTATGATTAGAGAAAGTGTAAGTTATAGTAGTAAGAAAGTATTGTGTGTATACTTATTCTTGTGAAGAACTTTACTATATAATTGTATGTTAAGGAAATGGGTTCTTCTTCTATACATTATATTTGATCTACCAACTGCTAACATGGTTGAGGGTTTTAACAGAGCCTAGTCCTCTAACAAGGACTCAAGACACTATATGTACTTCACAGACTCCTAATAGGGTCAATATCCTTAACAAGATTTTTTTGTTTATTGAATCATCTCTTGGGTATCATCCCCATCAGGGTTTTCCTAGTTAAAAAATAATGGTGTTATGAGTTCTCTTTGTGCATGGTTATATTTATTGTTCAACATTGTTGGTTTACATTCATATGCAATTTATAAATTAATTAACAATATTTAGTTTTGGGAAAAAGTTTTATCTATTTCTAACAATTGGTATTAGAGTATAGTTACTCTAAAGAGGTTTAATAACTTGAGTAATATACCTATAGATATGGAACTATTGATGAGAAACCTTGAAGAAGCTCTTGAAAAAATTGACCTTCTTACACAACAAAAAGACAACATGAAAGATAGGTATGAAGATGCAAAAGCCTATACTAGTAAATTGAAACATAAGATATTTGAAATCCATGAAAGAACCAAGTGAAAAAACTAGTAGAAATGATAAAATAGAAATTGTGAAGAAAGAAAATGAGATTTTTAAGCATGAGTTAAAAATCATTGAACTTAAGTTAAGTCTTAAGAAACATGACATCAAGAATGAACCTAGTCTGAAATCTAAGAATTCGGACCTTAGATAATTGTTGAGTCAAGTAACATCTGAATTAGACTCTATTGAGATAGAGCATGTAGAATTAGAAAAGTACAATGTCATTGTAAAAGGAGAATTCACACAAGCCAAGCAGTAGTTAGAGAAACTTTATACAAATAGTGAGAAAATTGATGAATAGATATTTCACCAAAGACCTTCTTATGATAAGACAGGACTTGGATATCTTATTGGAGAGAAATTAGCCAATAAAGTTGAAATTGGTAAAGAACCAAATCCATTTGTTGAATCCCCTAAAGAATCTAATCTGAGTAAAGTGGAATCAAGCACAACTACTAAAGTATCAAAGGAGATTGAATTAGTTGACTTGTCTAGAAACATTATGAGCCTAAGAAATTGAAAGAAAGTTGATAAAACTAAGCAAGATAAACCACCCAAGGAAGTGAGACATGAATTTAGGCATAGATGTTTCATATGTAATGAAGTTGGTCATATGAAAAGAGATTGTATAGTTAATCCTTTTAAACTTATTATTATGTTCTATTGTTATAATTGGCATAGTTATATGTTATAATTGTCATGGTTATGGACATAAAGTAGTAGATTGTAAGAAACCTAATTTTGATAGTAATAAGGAAAATAGTTTAATTTTTAAGCACACTAACCCTGCAGGAAATGAAAGAGTAAGATCATAGAGCGGATCTAATGATGGAGAAAGATCTGATGGTGAGAAGGAATAGTTTGTATGTTACAAGTGTAACAATCCTGGACACATTGCAAGGAATTATAGAGAACCTAATAGTCATAATGGAACCAATCAAAGAAGGAATGCACCTGTATGTCAGTTATGTCATAACTTTGGACACAGTCAGATATAGTAGAATAGATAGAAGAAACTTCAATAGGAATCCCAATCATAGAAGGAACAATCACAGATATGACAGAAAGAATGATAACATTAAAAAGGAAGCAATCAAGGAGCATGCATGTTCATGAGTTCAAGGAAGCATTTTTGAAAGCTAATGATCCATAAATTTCTTATATGGATTTGGAGGAACGGTATTTTGATGCACCTGACGAGAGATTGAAGTCAGCAATTTTGTATGACTTGTCTTATTTTAATTAAAGCATTAGTAGTAGAGGCAGAGTGTGAGTTGGTCATAACTGATGTTAGAGAGAATGAGAAGTTGTACAATGAAGAAAAGGTAGAATAGATAGAAAGGAAGATATGGTTAAGTACATAGGCAAAGATATGATCTCGTGAAGCTATGAGAAAGAAAAAAAAAATACTAGTAAATAGAGATAGTTTTTGAATTTGTGGTAGATACGCATTTAATGTGGAAGCCAATTTCAAATTATTTAAAGATTGTGAGAAATATTGTGAGTAAAATTTGATCATGTGAAGTCACTAGAGTGACTTGATGAGTGATTTGATTGTGAATTGAAGTGTGAAAAGAAGTTCTTGAAGCACGAAGTTGTAGAATCCCTAAATGTGACTTTTAAGGTATTCTATAGAGCTCAAATTTAGATTTTAGTGCATACAATTAAAGATTCAATAGTTAATAAGATGATATATGATGTTAGTGAAAGGCAAAGATATATGCTCAAGAAACATCCATTTGTTTCTCTTGTGGATAACCCATTAGGCACATTTTTGCAAATCCTACAGAATGTGCTTCACATAGAAGATGTTAGGAGTTATATTCATAGAAAAATTGAAGGTATAGGATATGATGATATACACAAGGACATAGGAGTCATGTGCAATAATGAATAACTCTTAAACCTAAGCATGCACACCTAAATGAGTTGAACCTAATGAGGTATATATTTTATACTAAGTTTGGTAATCATGATTGGACCAAATTAATTCAGAGTAGGGTTCATGATGAAATGTGGTTGTTAGGTGATGCACATATTGCAATTGAAAATGACCTAATCCACAAGGTCACAAGTCTAAGGAATAAGGGATACAATCCTACAAATGAAAGAAATGTAAAGAAGTTGGGTGAGACAAACCTATTTACTAGATTTGATGGAAGAAACATGAAAGTGGATACAATTCAAGATAAAAGAGTCAAGATATTGTGTAATATTTTAGGATACAAGTTTAACCATGGTTTAAGGGTTAACTAACCACCATCTAGATTCTTGAATACAACCTATGTAATGGAAATTGAGAGGAGAAAAGTGAATTTATGTGAGATAATTAGAGTTCAAGTATTGAATAACATTGCAAAACTAAAGAAGACCAAGAATGCAGTCTTCAAATTTGAGTCCTTATTAATACATTTTTTTCTATGCAACAAAGTAGTTTTTAGGGATGACTAATTGGGAAAGTAATGAGTGCACAATTAATTTGGTGTTATAGGGAAAAGTTGGAAATTGTCAGAGATAGTGACATAGATAGAAAGATGAAGAATTTTCAGACTGAGATGAAAAAAAGGTACTGAATACCTCCTTCCATGGTAGAGAAGTACAAAGATGATTTATTCTTAATGGTGGAAACTAATAACACATGCATGGAAGTAGTAGAACCTAGGGTGAAATTTTTTGAGCCCGTGGGATATGAGATGAGTGCAGAACTCATTGAAGGGTATGTGCAAATCATACTCTAGTCAAAAAGGGACACTAAGTGTCTTAGATGGGATACTTATGAAGAGAAAGTGAGAGAAGTTTATTCTAAATTCATAGCAAGGAAAGAAAGAAGAAAGTGGAGAAAGTAATTGATTATATCCTTAAGGAGTTAGGCATGATTCAAGAGGAGTTTAATGAAGTCAAAGGAATTGCACTAGAAATGAAGGCAAGTGGGCAATCTGAGGTAATAGCAACAATACCTATTGATGTTGCAACACCCTCTAAAGGTGTAACTGTTCCTAAATAAAGCTCCCATGCAACATATGCAGAAGTTGTGCAAGCGCAACTAGTGAAAGCACAAAGTAATCAACCTACGAGGCAAATAGAGGATGAATCATCTATTGTACAGAGGAAATCTAAAAGATTGGTGAAGGTAAAATAAGAAGCTACACCATCTACAAGGAAAAGAGTCAAAAAAACCTCTAGTAGATCCAAAAAAAGGAGAAAGATTCTACAAGTCAGTGATTCAAAGGAATCAAATGATGAAATTGAGGATAGACTAGTGGAGTAGGCAGTGCGAGAGGGAAGAACTCTAGTAGGAAAGAAGGCATGGAAACCAAAGGTAGAAAACCTTAACATGAAAATAATAAATGATGATAATTATGTATAGTTGAATAAGTACTATAGGCTATATAGTAAAATGGATAGAAGGAAACATGAGAATGCCATAGTGAGAAACATGATCATAAGGAACAAAAGGTTTGATGGTATTTAGAATAAGATCCAGAAGACCCATATAATAGGTTATTGAACAGAAAGAAAAGAGTGATAGAATAAGACACAAAGTTAAGAGAAACCATGATTAATAAGTTGTGTGAAGTTAACTCTAAGGAGGATATGGACAAAATTTTGAAGGGTATTGAGCCCATGCTAAGGAACAAGATAAGAGCAATTCTTCTTATGGGAGGCAATAATGAGGATGTGAGAAAGGAAACAAAGGAGACCATGGTTTAAGTATATGACCTCAATACCTCTAGTAATAAAGGTGATTGCATAGTCTAAACCTGTGATCACAGTGTATGTGCAAGCAAGTACACCTTCTAATGGTGAGGAAGAAGTTGAGGAGACACAACAAGCATTATCATCACCTCGGTATTGAATCCATGCAAGTGCATAGTACACACATAATAGTAGATACAAAGGAAAACACATTTGTAGCTTATGGAATAACCATTATTGGAAATAGCACTTCTTATAGAAGCTTAGATGAAGAAGAAGAAGAAGAAGAAGAAACGAAAAAATGGAAAGAAGAAATATAGAGGAAAGAGGAAGAGAAAAGAAAAGAAGAAGAATATATGAAGAAATAGGAAGAGGAGAAAATGAAAGAAGAAGTAAAAAGGAAAGAAGAAGAAAAGAAGAAAAAGAAACAAGAGGAAGAGAAAAAGAAAAAGCAGCATGAGGAAGAATAAAGATATAAAAAGAAAGAGGAAGAAGGCTGAGGAGGAGAAGAAGATTTAAGAACTAAAAGAAGTTACATTCATTTTAGTAGTAACTCTAGTAGAAGCAGCAGAAGTAGCAATACCATCTGATAAAGATAATGATGATCAAAAGGTATTGATGAGTTCTTTGAGAAAATTTCTCTAGAAAAACAAGTTAGTTAAGTCTTTAGAGAAGACATTATCAAAAGTCTTGGAGATAAAGCAAAATATAGTTAGTACAACTATAGCTAATCTAGACTTGCAGTCAAAGGCCAAAGAACTAGTGAAGTCTTTTGATGAAGAGTTAACAACCTTATCTAAAGTTTCTTGAACTCAAGAACAAGAAAAGCATGATACAACACTTTTTGACACAAATGTGCATGAATGTAAGAAATGATTTGACGGTACTTGATGTATGCATCAAGGAGTTGAGAAAGAATATAGATGAGGGAAAGAATTTGTATGGATAGTGCACATTGTCATACAAGTACCTAACAGATTTTGAAAATCAAATAAAGGATTAGATGAGTGAGCTTCATACACTCACTACAAGGTTACAACTCGCTAAGGCAAGCATTGAAGACTCTGGAATAGAAGTGGAGAAGATCCATAATACAATCAAAGGTTTGGAGTCTAATAAGGAAAGGTGGTAAAACTATTCTCTACTCTTACAAAAAATTTATCACCAAAGATTAGCATTTTGTAGAGGCAACTAGAGGAATGTCTTGCAACAAAGGCTTCCTATGATAAGTTTTCCTATACTGATTTGAGCATGGTTAAAGTGGTATCTTATACACTTTGCATAGTAATTAGTATTTTTGGTATAGTTAAGGAGAAATAGAAGAAGGAAGTGGAAAGACTAAAAATTGTATATGTAGATTATTTTTTCAGGATATCAAGTTGATCAGCAATAGGCTACCTAGTTTTTGTATATAAATTTTTATGCCTTTGTCATTAATGTCAAAGGGGGGGTAATATATATAAGGAAAATTGTATGTACTAAGGAGAAGTATATGTAAATGAAAGAGGGAGAAATAGTATATGTAAGGGGGAGTATACTTATATATCAATGTAAGGGGTGATAAGGAATGTAATAATCCATCAAAACTTGAATAAAATTGTTATGTTTTGAAGGAAAATTATGTATAATTACTTGTATTTATTTTATTTTGAATAACATCATTTTGGGACTTAACATTTTTTCCCAATAGTTTTCATCGATGAAAAAGGGGGCGATCGTTGCCAATATGGTCAACTAGAAGTCTAGAGTGTTTGTTAGAATTACAATAGGAAAGGTAAACTTTTGAGGGGGGGGTGAATCAGTAGTTTAAACTTGGACCCATAAAAACTTTCACCACACATCCATCTCATACATTCAATGAGTAAACTGAAATAATATGTAAAGAATATACATCTAAATCATGTAAACACATAAGCAATCACACATATATGACACCAGATATGATTACCCAAAAACCCTCCAATGAGAAGGTAAAATTGGGGTTGGGATGACAACCACAAATCTTCACTACTATAGTAATAAAGTGTATCCAATGAAGGTTACAATATTTTGACCATGAAACATGATCTACCCTATTAAAGGCTTACAAAGACTATTAGGTCTCACCTTGTTAGAGGATTTCAACACCCTATTATAAGTGTGCCTTGCTAAAGGACTTTAATTTACAACTAAGTAAGCACCTTGTTAGAGGATTTCATATAGCATGTTAAGACTACTCGGTTAAGAGATCTTGACTGAAATCACCTATTAGAATGTCTTAGCTTTGATCTTGTAGTTAGCACTTGCTTGATTGATAATAGATCACCTCTAAACCAATGTCTCCTTGATACTTCTTGATTAGATGTCTCTTTGATGTGTCCTTTTCCTTTCCTCTATTCTACTCTAATTGATTCTGCAATGTTGTTTCACTTCATAACTTCTAAGCCACCATGAATACTCTATTTGCACATGCAAACTTCTCTCTTCACTCCTTCAATTCCTTACACACTCACTCTCTCTAAAGAGGTAAGGATTTTTCCTCCTTAACAAGACTTAGGTGACTTAGAGTTACTATGAATCTATGGTTGAGATTCTTCCACTTTTTTGCTTAATCCTGCTCATTTTCTAATTGGTTTCATGTAATTGCATAGGGAATCCAACTAGAGATTTGTCCTTATCTTCAAAATATCAAAATTCAATCTTAAGTTGACTCAAAAATGGTTTACATAGTTTTTTGTGCCTTTACAAACAAATATGTCAAAACTATCTTACTCAGCATCTGAAGTTTCTGATGCTTGGCATACACTAATCTTTATACTATGACTTAGCACCTGTATTGCTCAACATCCACTATTTACTCAGCTCCTGTGTCACTCAACATATACTATCTACTTGGCACTCGAGTGACTCAGCGTGGTCTAATATATACATGTTATGCTCGATATGTACTACTAGTTCGGCATGAACTAAGTAAATAACTTAAGTGTGTTGACACTCACTTATCAAAAACAATCTAAGATCAACAATCTCTCCCTTTGACATGAGTGTCAAAAACACTTGAATATACATTAATATTCTTGATCTCACAAGCATAACATATCTTAACTCTTCTTATATACAAAGCTTCAAAATCTCAAAATTTTGTTATCACTTAGATACCTCAAAATTTGATAACTCCCCTTGAGTTGATATGTTTGTTCTTATTCAAAAATTGTGTACTCCTACTAAGTAAATGTGTCTCTACTAATACACTTTGACTTCATGTTGTTTTGATGATCCTCTTTCATCTAATACTTCTTGTATTTTGATGCTTTCTCTCCCTTAGCTAATTATGGCTCTTCTCCGTTCCTCTTATTTCGTACTTTCCTTGTATCTCCCCAAAGTAATATCTCCCCCATTCTCTTATATCATTCTCCCCTTTTGCTTTATTTTTCCCCCAAAAATGTGTCTCCCCCTTTTTGACACTTATGTCAATGGGCTATAAACATATTGTGTGTTTTTCCATAAAAGATTTATGGACATCTAATATCATCTTAAGAGTTGCATCTCAATTCTCACATGCTACATCCAATGACTTGATTTGGATTGCTAGCTCAGTAGTAAGGTAGACTAGACCATCTAAGGTAGAAAGATTTGGGTCTTTCTTCATTAAATTTTTGGCATAGCCTAGCTCCTTAAACAAAATTTCCATGTGGGGACTGAGATTTTCCTGGATGCTAGTCAGTTTGGCCCTTATGTTGGCCTCATCTGCTATCAATACAGCTAACTAAATCTGTGTTTGAAGAAATGTCCTAAAATACTTCTCACTCTGAGTTGAATTCCCTAATGCAATAATTTGGCTCTCCAAACTTAGAATGTGACTTTTGGTCTCTTGGGTGAAGAGTGATGGATTGCACAATTTAGTGTACAATGAGAATATGCTCTCAAGTACCTTCTTCACATCCTCAACCTTAGTTTCCAATGCAACTTGTCTTAGTGCTATATCACCTAATATTTTCTCATTCACTTTGTTTTGAAACTTCTTTTCTAACCATTCTAACAATTTAGCATTAGTATCTAGTTCTTCATTACTGACCTTCTCCACTATGTCTATCAGTTGTTCCATTAGTGGCTTAATCTCATCAAGAGTTGGCAAACTAAATGCATCTAAAAAGATGTCCTTAATATCTTGTAATGTCTTCTTCTTCCTATGCTCCCTTCTAAGCATTTCTTGGTGCTTTTTCCTTGCTAGGGCCTACTGTAATATTCCCATTTGTTCTATAGTCATAGTATCATAATCATACTTTGGCAAAATAATCTCTTCATCAAGGCTCACATCTCCATATTACCAATGCTACCAATTTTTCAAGATCTTTTCTCAAAGTCGCAAAGCTTCTCTTTTAGAGAACAAGCCTCTGATAAAAAATTTTGGAATTACAATAGGAAAGCTAAACTTCTAAGGGTGGGTGAGGGGGGTGGGGTGGGGTGGGTGGGGGGTGAATCAGTAGTTTAAACTTGGACCCATAAAAACTTTCGCCATTATCACATTCGGTGGAATAATTGACAATGCACAAGAAGGGTCTTTCTTAGAGGAAATATTAAGAATAGCTTTGAAAATGGGTTGCTTGACCTCACTACTCACTAACTAAGAATTCAAAACTTCCTTTCCCTCTACATTCTTCAAACTAGATGCCATAATGTGAAACTAGGGTTTACAAAATTTAAACTATGTAGTTCAACTCTTGATAAATACTTTATGAAATTTGAAAAACTAATGTAGAATCACTTTTAAAATCTTTTGCAACTACTTGGAATGGATTTCTAGATTGCCTTCTACTCTGCTTGCTCTTTCTTGAATTTGAAATGATGAATAAAGAGCTAAAATTGATCAAATACCCTTTCAAAATCTTGTAATAAATGTTGAGTGCTTACACTAATGTAAGCTCGGCATCAACCGATTTCATGCTTAGTCTGCATCCATTGACATTTCAATCACTTGGCAACCACTACAAGCTAGGCATCAACTAGCCAGTTTATAAGCTTAGCATCTTCTAGTATTTCACTCGGCACACATAGGAAATATTTCATGCTCAGCAACAACATGAAAAACTTAAAGATTTATCTTGGATTTCTAATAAAATTTTACATTTTTATTCATGCTAAAGTAATCTTTTCAGTTCTAATTCATTTTGGAAATGATGTATAATATAACCTTTAAATATTAGTCCCACGTACATCTTGATTGCCTATTTTGATGAGGTGTGATCACCTGACCCATTAGGTGAAGTGATCCCTTCTCCATTTTATGTACTCCAATCATCCTTTCTCTTTCATGTCTTGTTCATTTCATCTCTAATGTGTTCAACATCTACCTTGCCTTTGTCTTTGTCAAATTCACAACTTGGTGCCTTTGACCTAGTTTGACAATACCTACTAATGTGATTAGTCATCAAACAGCTAAAACATGTGGTTTGACTTAACCACCTTTGGTAGTTACCTTTGAAGTGTGTCCTAATAAAATTCTTAGGAACATGTCCATATTCTTGACAATAATGATAGCTATATCTTGTATTATAATCCTAGTTATAAGAGTTGTCATTGTTCCTTACCTTTTCTTTCTTGTTTGATGACCACATAGGTTTGGATCTGTACTCAAAAGCTCTATGTCCATACTTCTAATAGTTTTAGCAATATCCTTCAAATCTTTTTGTATGGATGGTCTTGGTTCTACATTTATGTGCCTGATGGCCTTGTTTGTTGCACTTATGGCAATGAACCATGTTCTTAGGCTTGACATTTTGATTTGTAGACTTGCTCCTACACACATTAGCAGTATGTCCTTTCTTACCACAATTATGACAAGTAGGTTTGGAGTTCTAACCTTTTTTGTTCCTTTCTTCTATATTTTTGGATGACTCTCCTTCTTTAGTGCTTGTGTATCCCAGTCCAAATGTATCATTATTAGATCTAGGGGATCTCAATAGTTTCTCAAAGTATTTGATGGCTTCATTTGTCTTGTTGAAAATTTTAGCAAATTCATTTTCCCTCTTTAGGTCACTCTGCAATTGTTCATGCTGCAACTTTAATATAGTTATATCAATGTCCTTGACATTCAATCTATAGTTAGCATTCATCATTTGACTTAGAGTATCCAATTACATGTTGGAAATCTTGGTTAGCTCTGTTGACTTCTCTTCTAGTCTGTTGGCTAAAATTCTTTTTTCTTCTTCAATCATGGCTTTGTCTTCTATAGCTTTCTTCTTTTGTTCAACGACTTCACATAGCATTATAGATTGTGATTCTTTCTCTAACTTGATATTTCTAATTTCCTTAGCTTGGGCTCTATTCTTTTCCTTTAGATCTACAACTACTACATCAAATTCATTAGAGTATCCATTTGTAAATAGCTTAGTAGTGTTTATCTCTTTATATTGTGTGTCATTCTCTGCAATAGCAATTTCCTTCCTTCTCTGTAAAGATTTATTTAGTTCTTCTCTTTCTTTATCCAGTTGATATAGAATGAATTGTATTTCAATTCCTTGATTCTCAATAGTCTTTTCGAACTTGTAAATGTCCATTTCAAGATCATTCCTCAAAGTTTCAAAGCTTCTCTTTCAAAGAACAAGGCTTTGATACCAATTGTTGGAATTATAGTAGGAAAGGTAAACTTCTAAGAGTGGGGGGGTGAATCAATAGATTAAACTTGGACCCATAAAAACTTTCACCACACATCCATCTCATACATTCAATGAGTAAACTAAAATAGCATGTGAAGCATATACATCTAAATCATGTAAAAATATAAGCAATCATACACATATGACACTAGATATGATTACCTAGAAACCCCTCCAATGAGAAGGTAAAATTGGGGTGGGGATGACACTTACAAATCTTCACTACTATAGTAATAAAGTGTATCCAATGAAGGTTATGATGTTTTGACCATGAAACATGATCTACCCTGTGAAAGGTTTTCCCTATTAAAGGCTTACAAAGACTATTAGGTCTCACCTTATTAGAGGATTTCAAAACCCTATTAGAAGTGTACCTTGCTAAAGGACTTTAACTTACAACTAAGTAAGCACCTTGTTAGAGGATTTCATACAGCTTGTTAGGACTACTCTATTAAGAGATTTTGATTGAAATCACCTGTTAGAATGTCTCACCTTTGATCTTGCAGCTAGCACTTGCTCACTTGATAAAAAATACCTCTAATTTAATGTCTTCTTGATCCTTCTTTATTAGATATCTCTTTGATGTATCCTTTTCCTTTCCTCTGTTCTTCTTTAATTGATTCTACAATGTTATTTCACTTCATAACTTCTAAGCCAACATGAATACTTTTTTTGCACATGCAAACTTCTCTCTTCACTCCTTCAATTCCTTACACACTCACTTTCTCTAAAGAGTTTAGGTTTGTCCTCCTTGACTGAAATCACCTGTTAGAATGTCTCACCTTTGATCCTATGGTTAGCACTTTCTTGCTTGATAAAAAATACCTCTAATTTAATGTCTTCTTGATCCTTCTTTATTACATGTCTCTTTGATGTATCCTTTTCCTTTCCTCTATTCTTCTCTAATTGATTCTACAATGTTATTTCACTTCATAACTTCTAAGCCAACATGAATGCTTTGTTTGCACATGCAAACTTCTCTCTTCACTCCTTCAATTCCTTACACACTCACTTTCTATAAAGTTTTTAGTTTTGTCCTCCTTAAGAAAACTTAGGTGACTTAGGCTTAGGTATGAATCTATCATTGAGATTCATTCATTTTTTTCCTTAATCCTTCCCATTTTCTAATTAGATAAATGTAATTGCATAGGGAATCCAACTAGAGATTGGTCCTTATCTCTAAAATATCAAAATTCAATCTTAAGTCAGCTCAAAAATGGTTTACATAGTTGTTTGTTCCTTTACAAACAAATATGTCAAAACTATCTTACTTGACATCTAAAGTCTTTGATGCTCAGCATACACTAATCTTTATACTATGACTCAATACCTATATTGCCTAGAATCCACTATTCACTCAGCTCCTATGTCACTCAACATATACTATCTGCTTGGCACTTGAGTGACTCAACACATGAGTGGCTCGAGACTCACTATGACTTGGCATGGTCTAATAGATACATGTTGTGCTCGATATGTACTACTAGTTCAGCATGAACTAAGTAGATAACTTAAGTGTGTTGACACTCACTTGTTAGAACCAATCTGAGATCAATGGTGTTGTCATTTATGGAAACATATATTTAGCATTTCATTTATGCATTT
Source organism: Cupressus sempervirens (assembly GCA_028749045.1). NCBI lineage: Eukaryota > Viridiplantae > Streptophyta > Pinopsida > Cupressales > Cupressaceae > Cupressus > Cupressus sempervirens. Next base: position 585,603,770 of record CM053783.1, on the reverse strand, counting down.
AGAGTTAGAAAATTGTCTAGGTGTTAGATAGTTTGTAGCATCATAGAGAAGATATGACATGTATGGACAACACACTTTGAGTTAGCTCATGTGCAGTTAAGGATAGCTTTATGACAATGTCATGATGATTCGGTTAAGTACATAGATGTGTATGGTTAGTATGGAACAAGTTATAGTCAAAATATGGGTACAGGTATTTAATACAGTAGAACACAACATAACAAAGAATTGAGTTGTATGGCTCAAGGAATTATTTTGGTAACAAAATAATTACTAAGTCATGATGAGCCAACTTTTTGGATATTAATCCATAAGTGATTTTATATTATGTCAAGTGTGTGAAGACATGAAGGCTAACTAAGCAGGGAATTATTAATGTACGAGGTCTAAGTAAAGATCTTATCTTGCACAGATAGTGTGGAAGTTGAATGATATGTGAACTACTGTATAGATATCTTGAAAGATATTTAAACCTTATGTGATTCAAAATCTTATGTCTAATTAGAGACAGTGTGATTTATAGTAGTAAGAAAGTATTGTATGTATACATATTCTGATGAAGAACTTTATTGTATAATTGCATGTTAGGGTAGTAGGCTCTTCTTGCATACAATATATTTGATCTACCAACTCCTAACAAGGTTGAATCAACTTCTAATAGGGTTGAGACTTTTAACAAGAACTTGAGACACTATATCTATTTTGTAGACTCCTAATAGGATCATTATCCTTAACATGATTCTTTTGTTTAGTAAATCATTTTGTGGGTATCATCCCCACAAGGGTTTTCCCTTGGCTAAGGTTTCCCTAGTTAACAAATAATGGTGTTATGAGTTCTCTTTTTTCATGGTTATGTTTATTTTTTAGCATTGATGGTTAACTTTCATATGCAAGTTATAAAGTAATTAACAATATTCATTTGTGGGCAAAAGTTTGTAGAATTTTGATTCACTCCCCCCCCTTAGTATTATCTATTTCTAACACAACCACAAAACATCTCCTCTATATCCTTATATAGATAGGTTTAATCTTTTACTACATAAACATAACCATAGATCTTAGGTTTTGATCATATTCATTGAATATGTATCTTATTTTTTCATTCTTCTTCTTTCTTGAAACTTTTGGAAACTTCTCATTGAATCCTTTTCTTATCACTTAAGAAACTCATTGAATACATTTAATACTCCATCTCATCCATCCTTATCTTTTATTTGTTTTGAACAATTTATAAATTCAATAGTTTCAACTTCAAATCTTGATTCTTTCACAAACTATCAAAATTGTGACAATCATTCATCACCATGGTCTTCAACTCAACCACCACTAGGTCTCGATCTCTACTAATCTATCTCGCTTGGTTTACACTAGCTTTCTTGGTTGCTATTATCATTTCTTTTCATTTTTCTTGGCCATTACTATCACTTGGCTAACATTGTTCTACTTGGCTAGCACTATTTTTCTTGGCTATAACTTAAGTCCCTTAATCTTCTACTCAGTAATGCTTTAACGTCTTCATTGACCATGAGATACTAGGTCAAATTTTTATTTTTCTTAACTTCAAGTGTTACTTCCTCAATTCATATAATGATCAAACAACATGATATCTTTTCAAATACTACTGATCAAGTTTTCATTGTAATTCCATCATAGTTCTCTTTGCTCAACAACTCTACTAGTTCATCTTGTTATCTCTCTTATCAAACCTCTTCATCAATTAACTGATATTAAACTCTACACTATTATCAAATGTATTAAAAAAGGTTTGACATCAATGACAACATAACAATTATTCCAATTGTAGTACCAACAATCTCCCTCTTTGGCATTGATGGAAACACCTTTAGTTATCATGCAATGGAAAAAGTGTTCTCTAGATTTTCACTATCACCTTCCTTTTTGTTGTGTATCAGATCTTCATTAATACTTTAATTTTCTTTATGAATCTCATTCATCGAACTGCTAATATGCTTTGTCTTTTCTTCTTTTACACTTCTCCCTCTATGATACCAATTACAATTCTTCATTATAATACCAATTACAATGGCTCCCTCTTTGACATATCTCTCATGATGGTAACTTAGCACATATCTTCCTCACAAATATTCAAATATTGGATGGTAACTCTACATTTATATTCTCCATCTTTTACAAAAATGCCAAATTAATCATCAACTATACACATAATCTTCTTCTTTATCACTTTATTAATTGTCTCTCCATGTTTCTACTTGCGGCTTTATCAACTCATTCTTTTGTCCTACTTTTCATAGCTTTGTGTCGCTTCTAAAGTGTGACCTCCTAAATCAATACGTAAGATATTTTAATCATGAAAATTTATGCAATGTTGCATCTCTTCTTATTTTTCAAAAGATAGGGGAATGACCCCTAACTTACCTCTTAGATACACAAATGAATCCTTGGGTAATGCCTTAGTGAATATTTCAGCTATATATTCCTTTGTATTCACATACTCCAATCTTACTTCTTTGTCTTACACTAATTCCCTTAAGTAATTATACTTAATTCAAATATTCTGGATCTTTGTGCACATCATAGGATTCTTAGAAATGTTTATAGCACTTGTGTTATCACAATATATCACCATGGGTTTAGTAATATCTTCGTTCATACCTTCCAATAATTGCTTGATCCACACAATATTTGAGAAATTCACTACCACTACAAAATATTCAGCCTCTATTATGGATTGGGAAATATAATTTTGTTTCTCCATGCAATCAATCTCTTGCCTAGAAAGAAAGAGCATCCATTCCCACTCTTTCTTTCATCAATCTTTCCATCCCAATCAGCATCTCTCTAAACGTTCAGCTCAAACTTGTCATTCTTCTTATACCATAAACCATAGTATTCTATTCCTTTCAGATATCTAAATATCCTTTTCACATCCATCATTTGGTTCTCCTTAGGATTACCAGAAAATCTTGCAACAATTTCATCAACTAATGCAATGTCAAGTCTTCTATGAACAACATATTGCAATTTGCCAATCATTGACTTATACAATGCTTGATTAACTTCAATAGAATCATCATTCTTTGAAATTTTATTTCCAATAGCCATAGATATTCCAACTAGTCTTGAATATTCCATTGCAAAGGTTTTCAATAGCTCCTTGATATACTTTGATTGTGTAATGTATATTTCTCCTTTCATTTGATATACTTGCAAACCACCAAAGAATTTTATCTCTCTAAACATTGACATCTCAAATTCTTTCATCTTATTAGAAAATTATTTTCACAAAAAATCATCTCCTCCAAATATGATATCATCAACAAATTTTTCAACTAGAAATATCTTATTCTCATATTCACTCTTCAAATACATATTGCTATTATCATTAGCTCTTGCAAAACTAATGTTCACCAAATATGTGTATAACCTTTCATACCATGCTTTGGGAGCTTTTTTCAAACCATACAATGCTTTTTGAAACTTACGTACCATGTTCTTCTTGCTAGGTGTTGGGACTCAAAATCACCTTCCCAATTTGAGTACCATTCCAAGCTTTTGAGCCCCTTAAAGCACATTTAATACATGATTACACATCTATCCATTTGAGGCCTAAAATTTTTTTAATGTTTCTAACACCTTACATTCAGCATATACACTTATCCTATGAAGATAAATTACCATTTTGAGTCATTATGTAAAGTTCCATTTTGAGCAATGTTCAAATCTGCATTTTTGCTTGTGTCAAACAATGAAAGGAGGCCTAGTTTGCAATTGAATATCTTGCACCCAATTATGTTTCATGACTCTCCATTTTGGGAGTGTTTATTATCCATATCTAAGAACTTTTTTTTCATATTTCAAGTCATTTCAACATGTTTTGAATAGGTTTTGAATCCCTCAAAGTCAGTTGTTTACTATTGTCATGCTAATGTAAATTGTTTAGAATTTTAGAAGGCCCTATTTGATTTGATATAACTTTGACCCAAATGATAGCAATGATAAAATTCCTTTTATATTTCATTATATAGGTTAGAGACTTATTATGTTTCAATTTTAATCTTATAAAAAATCTGTTTGATCAATTTTCAAACACAATTCCATATGCAATTTCTAAAGTTTTGTTGGTATCAAGAAGTGTGGATTGATAGGTACCCCTATTCGGGATGTCATAACTTTGAATCCATGATTTCTTGAACCAAATGGATTGTATCATTTTGTTCTACTCTTAAAATTCTTTAAGTGTGCCAGTTTGCAATTCTTGATGAATCTATCTACACACTTTCCCAAGTCCATTCCATTTGACAAAATCACTTTTTTGTCATTGTTCCCAATTCTGCAAATCCAAGTAGCCCACTATAACCATTCGTCAAATTTGTCCAATTATTTTTCATGAGCCCAAATCATATATTCATACTCACCTCATGACAGTAAACAAATGCCCCAGTTTTTGTTTCCACAAGTGTCAGTTTGACCTATTTTTTAAGCCAAAATTGAATGCAATTTATTGTTTTCTAACACATTTTCTTGTAGGCAGTTCTAAGAAGGAAAATTTGATGGTCAATATATTTTGACCCAAATTTCATCATGGGATGAAATCTGATAGGGTAATAGAATACAAAATAAAGAATCAACATGTATGATTTCAGATCTCGGTTAGGTGTTTTTGCTAGTTTTTAAAGCCAGTCAAAGGACCCCTTGGCACAAAATTGGCAAGTCACAGAAAGAGGTTAAATAAGTTTCAAAATTTCAATTAGAAGTCGAATTTGACTTGAATCAATATGATAAGTTTAGTAGGCCAGTTTGAGATTTCAAGCATTTCAGTTAAAAAAAAATGTAGTTGGATCCACTTCGGGATCCGACTGAATTTAGTAGCTTGATAAACATAGTGGAATTCAAAATGTTCAAAGGAAGTTGTAGCATGTTTTTTCAATCAACATGGTGTGTTCGTGCATAAATGAATTTTTTCCCTTTTGTAAATATGCTAGAGATGCCAGGGTTTTCAAGACATTTAAGCTTCCTAAGCATGATTCTATGTTTAGAGACCACAAATCAATCAATCCAATATTGTAGTGAATGCACATGGAAAGAAAGTGTCAGATCTAGGATCATTTTTTTGCAGTGATCATGCATGCCTATAATTTTAAAAGCAATGGGAGAAACAACCTATAATCAACTATGCAGAATAGACACACTACTCTATGTGTTGGTATACCCTAGTGATTCCATTGGATGACAAGGCAATTGAATTTGGATGTAAATCATGGTGATAGGGAAAGTGAAGGCATATAGGAAGGAGCATAACTTTTTATTTTTAAGAGAAAAACATGAAAACCAAAAGTGGAAGAAATATAAAAATTAATCATGTAATTGGAATTAACCAAACACTTAGAATAGAGGCATCCAAAAGTAACATAGTTAAACAAATTGAATATACAGTGAAAAGTCATGGTATGAGCATCGATATTCAACACATGATGCTTATTGCAAGTATTATGACATTTAAGGTGTTCATTGGAATATACATTAAAAGTTACCATTTGAAAACTGGAAGCCCAAACTACAGCTGGAGCCATGAGAACCCATAGTATTAGAGATACAACATGTAAAGTCTTCTAACTTTGCACTCATTGTCATAGCAAGGTTCACATGGATAAAAATATTTAGGTCTCACATGTCTAATTCACATAAAACAATATCAAAAGATGCCTATCTACATGGTCCCTATGAAAACAAACACCAATTAATGAATTTGTTAAATTATTGCTAGATATGAAACCGTAAGTAGAAGTCAGATTGGATGATGTGCATGAAAAGGAGAAGATGATCAATTTTAAAATGAATGGAGGCACTCATAGCTAAGGAGAAGGTGGGGTGTCAATGTAGTAAATGTCATTCAAGAAAATCAAGGAGGGGACACCGAGCAAGTGCAGGGAATGCTAAGTATGGATAACATTTAAAGAGAGAAGTCCATGAAGAATTCATTCCTCTATTTTATAGGCAGCATTACGTTCATGCCATCTAACACAAGAAAACCAGAGGAGCCAAGTTTCTAGAGGGACGAGTGGTTGGATAGGCAGATAATGGTTACAGATTTGAGGTATGGTATAAACCCTTGGTTATGTGCTCTTCCTCTCCAAGCTCCAACGTGGATGGTATCAAGCCACATTTTCTCCCTGCTACACAAGTAAGCACTTCTATGAAGGAAATTGTGGAGGCATCAATTGCAAAGAAGCACCTTGAATTTAAATTAAAATGAGGTGTTGTGGGTGTAAAATGTGTTCAAAATTAGCTAATAGTGATATGTAATTATTTTCATTTATGGAAAAACATGATGTACATGTTGACAAGAAACTTCAGAAATAAAGATACTTAGTGTTTGGTAGTCAAAAAATTGTCTATGTATAGAATTTGGTTTACAGTAGTGTATTGTTTATTTATAACATGTTGTAGACATCATATTATGACAAGAAAAGTTACATGGAGATAGCATGCATGTTGGTGATGATGTGTACAACCTTAGAAGTTTGTGTGGACTGTATAGAATAGAGTTAATTATGTTTACAAAATAATTACTTGTCCAATTAAGGCTGACATCCTAGATGTTTACTCTAACTTGAAAAAGTGAATTGTGGTCTTAGCTGACCCAATAGTATTTTATGTAAAGGCATGGTATTTATGCTTCTTGTGATAAGAAGTGTGTTTGTGAGATTGTAAAAGAATTGTGAATTGTGAATTGCAATGAGAAAACTTTTGTGAAAGCAATATATGTGAAATTTTATATGAGCTATCTGGTGATCCAAGATCAAGTTGAAGATCATAGATCAAACAAGGAAGGTAAATAATAATAATTTACTTGTTGAAGTAGTGGGCTCTTCTTGTAGTTGAAATTGCATGTTTAGGCAGTGGGCTCTTCTTGCATACATTATACTACAATTCCTAACAAGGTTGGCACAACTGCTAATAGGGTTGGAAACTCCCAATAGGGATTCAAAGTCTCTTAATAGGGACTGCTTATATTAAATTTTCTCATTGACTTCTAATAAGGTCTATCCTCTAACAAGGAACTTATATATCAGTATTTTATCTAGTGGGTATCATCCCCACTAGGGTTTTCCCTTGGCCAAGGTTTCCCTAGTTAACAAAATATGGTGTTATGAGTTATCTTTGTGCATTGTTACTATAATTGTTTAGAATTAATTTATTGTTTTGCTATGCATGGTTTAAAGTAAGTAATAATATCTAGTTGGGGACTAAATTTTGTAGATTCCCTCCCAACCTCAGTAATCCCTATTTCTAACAATTCATATCAGAGCTAGGTTACTTTGAAGAGGCTTAATAGCTTAAGTAAGATCCCTATGGATATGGAACAATTGATGAAGAACCTCGAAGAAGATCTTGAAAAATTTGATCTCCTTACCAAAGAAAGAGATAAGCTAAAGGAGAGATATGAAGACTCCAAAGTATACACTGGTCAATTGAAGGAAAAGATTGAACATCTGAAATCAAAGCCTGAATCTAGAAATACAATACAAGATCTTGAAGCATGAGTTGAAGATTACAAATCTAAAGTTGAATTTGAGAAATGATCCTAGCAAAGTTGAATCTAATTTGAAGACTGAAAACGCAGATCTAAGAGCAAGTCTGGGAAAGAAAACATCTTAGTTTGAAACATTGAAAGAAGATTATGAACTCCACAAGTACAATTATATTGTGAAAGGTAAATTAACACAGTGCAAACAGCAACTTGAGAAGCTTTATTCTAGTAGAGAAAGACTTGATGATTCAATGTCTATTCAAAGACCTTCTTATGACAAGACTAGTCTTGGTTATATAATTAACATGTTTGTGAAGAAACCTGAGATTAGATCAAATCCAAAAGAAAAAGACAAATCTGATGATAAGATTGAATCCAGTCAATATTCTAAGAAACCTAAAGAAGTTGAGAAAAACAAGGAAGTTGAAAACTTGGATGAACCAAAGCAAGTGGAGACTCCTAAGACAACCATGTATGAATTTAGAGGTAAGTGATTTTTATGTAATGAAATAGGTCATATGAAAAGAGATTGTAAAAATAAGTCATTTAATCATGTTAAGGACTTTTATTTTCATAACTGGCATGGTATGGGTCATAATGCAATTTATTGTAGGAAACCTAAGTATGATAATGATAGAAGAAATAGTAGAATGTCTAGAAATAGTAATCCTATAGATAGAAAAAATCTAATGAAAGGACATCTAGAGAAAGAAGATCTTATGAAGATAGAAGACATATTGTGTGTTTTAAGTGTAACAACTTAGGATACATTGCTTAGAATTGTCATGCACCTAATGATTAGCAAAGTCCTAGAAGCAGAGCACCTATATGTCAGTTATGTGCCAACATTGGACACATAGTAAGGTACTACAGAATGAACAAAAACTTTGGAGATAGAAGGAACAATGGAAGAAACTTTAGAAATGATAGAAGGAACCATGAAAAGAACTTCGAAACTAATAGTAAAGAACAAAGTGAAATATGGTCTTAGCTGACCCAACAGTATTTTATGTAAAGGCATGGTATTTATGCAAAGGACTTCTTATGATAAGAAGTGTGTTTGTGAGACTGTAAAAGAATTATGAATTGCAAATTGTGATGAGCAAACTTTTGTGAAAGCAATATATGTGAAGTTTTATATGAGCTATCTAGTGATCTAAAATCAAGTTGAAGATCACAGATCAAACAAGGAAGGAAAATAATAGTAAATTACTTTTTTGAGTAGTGGGCTCTTCTTGTAGTTGAAATTGCATGTTTGGGAAGTGGGCTCTTCTTGCATACATTATACTGCAACTCCTAACAGGGATTCAAAGTCTCCTAACAGGGACTGCTTACACTGAATTTTTTCATTGACTCCTAACAAGGTCCATCCTCTAACAAGGAACTTATATATCAGTATATTATCTAGTAGGAATCATCCCAACCAAGGTTTTCCCTTGTCTAGTATTTCCCTAGTTAACAAAATATGGTGTTTTGAGTTATTTTTGTGCATTGCTATTATTACTATTCAACATTACTTTATTTGCATGGTTTAAAGTAAGTAATAATATGTAGTTGGTGAATAAAGTTTTTAGATTAATGATTAACGCCCCCCCACCCACCCAAATAATCCCTATTTCTAACAAAAGCATGGTGGAATGATGCCCCAAATGGGGGAAAGAGTTTTACTCCATGGAAGAGACCATTTAGTTGTGGTAGGAGGGAGAGAAAGCTTCACACAAGGAACAAGGAAAGTGTAGAGTAGATCTTTGAGTCTAGGAGTGTCAAGGAGGAGACTTGTCTTTACAAAATTGGGTGCTTTAGAGGTTTGCAAGAAGAGGGGGGTCTTTACTAATGGATATAGAAGAGTAGATGTCACTTCATCTCATTTTAAAAATGTAATTTCAAATCATCTTTCTCTATTTTTGTAGGCATATGAAGAAGAACTAAGGGATGAGCATAGATGCCATTTGTTGGAAGGAGCAAGAAGATGCAGATCCTCCATTTCAGCCTAAAGAAGCACCTATAAATCAGATGCAGAGTTCCTATGAGGAGAAATTTATCCTTAAAAATTACTTCTTTGCAATATCCCACATTCCTTGTGTGGGGATTTTTAAAAGTATTTTAATACACCAATGCACACTTATGAAATGTCTAGAAGGTAATGCCTTTTGAGACAAATAGAACCTTGCATGAGTGGCCCCATGGCCAGTTGGATCGTACCATAAGGAAATTTTGACATGGACCACAAACTAAAATGATGACATCAGCATCGAGCTGGACAAACCAAATGATGACACCTAGCACGCTCTTCAAGATCAAATGTTAAAATGATGGATCAAGATGGATGCTCCAGATTTTGCCACATGGTGAGTTTCGATGGTTGACGCTTCCCTGCATTGTGGAGATGCGCAGAAGTTAAGAAATGTGTGGAAGCACCTAGCTGCCACGTGGCAACAGGCCCCAATTGGCGCTAACATGGCATGTGCAAGTTCCCAACCAATAGCAAGGTGCCACATGGTAGTGATGTGGTGATGTGCCTGACAGGTAATGGCATGCTCTAGTGACTATGCATGAAAGGGCCAATGAAATGGTGACACATGTCAACCTAGTCAAAGTAGTTTGACCCAAAATACAAGATTGTAGGGAAAATTTCTAAGTTAGAAGATAATATTTTATTATTATTTTTCCTAGTTTCAGGTACAGCTCTTTTAAATAAAGTTTGAATTATAGCCTATAGTTTAAACCTTAGAGAAGATTTAAATGTTTAAAAAAGGGTGCAAACCTATGAAGCGAGTCTAAGGGCATGTTTTTCATTTGGATCCGATGGGCATTCTTGATCAGAAAATATAGCATCATTATATATCATTAGAATCAAGAGAGAAAAAACTTTCCATTTTTGGAGTTTTTTTTGCACAAGAAGCTATTGGTTTTAGTTATGCAAGCTTTTGTCTCAAGTACTCAGTTTACAACCACATTCGTGTATTGAAGTTTAGATTTGATTTCTAGCAAGAGGATGGATAAAATGTGTGCCAAAGACAATAAGAATGTAGTTAGGGGTAAATTTTTTCACCTCCAAGTTAGTTTAGTAAAGATATTATGAGAATTTTAGATGCATATCTAATGGTTCTTTTTAGAATAGGATTTCTCATTAGTTAGAGGATATATGTTTAGTTTGTTATAGAACAATGATGAGAATCATATCAAATTTTGGTTATAGAAAGATGAGAGATGCTTTGCAAATAGCAGGGAAAGAAGATTCAAGTGGACACATGTCACTTCTAGATCAGATCTAGGATTACATTCCTTTGCTATATCTCTCTCTTTCTCATCTATTGTAAGGGTTCTAGTTCTGGAGAAAAATTCTCATTGTTGTGATACCATGTTGGCAATTTTCACTGCGAGAGCATAGGTTCCAATTTTTTATATGTTCCAATTTTGGACATTTTACAATACTGTGATACTATTCTCTTTAACATTTTTCTCTTGTATGAACAACAATAGTTAAGCTAATATAGATAGTTATGATCTATTTAGTGGTTTCATGAGTTATTTGCATGTATCTTGAAAGCATAGTTTCAAAGAAAATAATACGAGTAAGAATCTCCTTAGTTTCATTCTTATTCCTGTCTCTTATCTCTATAATCTACAATATTTTTTGATTTAGGAAGAAATGAATATAATGAGTAAGAAGATCTTTAGTCTCATTCTGATTCTCGTCTCCTATCTCTGTTATCTACAATGTTTTGTAGTTTAGGGACAATTAACTTAAGACCCTTTTGCATCCCCTTAAGGTTGTATGTCTCATATGTTTTGTTGTTGGAGCAAAGGGCCAAGTAAATGCTTAATGTATTTGACAAGGTTGTTGGTTATTTGAGAAGGATATTTCATGAGAATGAGGTCTTTATGAACACTAATGTCTGATTCACAAAGTGATAAGATAGATCTAATATCTTGATGTATGGAATATGTCACTGGTGTCATAGATGTGTGTGTTGGAAATATAAGAGGAGTAACTGAGGGGGGAGAGGTGAATTAGTTACTACTAAAATAAATCCTAGATCCCTTAGATGTCAAATAAAATTCAAACTAATAAAACTGACTACTGTTGATACTCAATAAGCATACAGAAATTGTTGACTCAATAAATACAGAGTGTGTATTGCTTAGTAGATCTTAAGATATTATCAGTAATTACTTGCAAGCATGAAAGAAATAACATGAACACTTAAGATACTAGGATTTAACATCGAAACCCAATTTGGGAAAAATCACCAAATGTAACTAGTTACTATTTTTCACTCTTCTAAAGTGAGCTTTGTTAGGAGCCAACCCTATTAAAAATTACAAAACACATTGTTAGGTGTGACCCTATTAAAATATTTAATCACCCTATTAGGAGTGGCCTTGTAAAAGGTCTTGAAACAATTCAATGGAATTGCCACCTTGTTAGAGGATTTACAAATGGTTGTTAAACCAACTCTGTTAAGAGATTTTAGTTCCCTAATACAATGGTTAGAGAGTAACAATGAAATGACTTGATTATGATGCAACTGAATTGTTGATTATAGATCTCTATTCTAGTTCATACTTGAACATTTTTTATTGAATAACATTGTTTTCTCCATAAGGATACCTTCTTATCCTTCAAGTTTTCTTCCTTTCTTCTTATCTCTTTCAACTTATTCGAATTGCATGGCACACACTTGAAATCACAACTTGACCTTTTACTTATACCTTCTAGATTGTCAAGTTAGCTCAAATCCAAATTAGAATAACCAATATTCATCACCTCAGCCAGCTAGAATCAATAGATAAAATAATTAATCTTTACATGCCAAAATAAGAAAATCCTTTGGTAGCCAACCCAGCTCAATAGAAATTAATTCTGAAAAAAATTTGAGTGTTAACAAATAGGAGCTCAGTTAACACTGTGAACTTACAAAATCCCTTTGGTAACCAAGTGAACTCGATTAACACTAACTCTATTCAACTTTCTCTTCATTAACTGAGTGATCTTGGTTAACACTCTTTTCTGCATAACTTCCTTCAACACTCAAGTGAGCTCAGTAGATACTGACTTTTGTACAAAGTAAACTTAGGAACATTCAGTAGACTAGAAAAACTGTCTTCATTGATCAAGTGAGCTTGGCATGCACTGACTATCAACTAATATGACATTTTGTAACATCAAAGACAACACATAATTAATCAATTATATCGAACAAACTCCCTCTTCGGCATTGATGGCAACAAAACATGTCATAGCACAATGAAATTTTGAGAACAAGACTCCCTCTATCAGAAAGTTTCTCCCTCCTTGATTTTACACAGAATACTTCTCCTATAATATTCTCCCTCTATGAAGGAATTCTTAACTTCTCCTAGTAAACTTCTCCCTCTTTGACAACACATGCCAAAGACAATTCTAATTAGTATCAATGTACCTTGAGTACAGATTCATCTACAATATGTCATTGTTAATACTGCATCAACTAATTGATCTTCAACTTAGTTCCTATTGATACATCACTAAACTTTATTTAGTAAGCTTTAGATAGGGGAATGGCTTTGTGAATATATCTAAAATTTCTTCTTTTGTATGCACATATTCCAATTTGATTCTTTGTCTTGGACTAATTCTCTTACAAAGTGATATTTTATAGCAATGTGCTTTGTTTTGGAATGCATCACTAGATTCTTTGATATGTTGATTGCACTGGTGTTATCACAATACATGACTATTACTTTTTTTTTCAACCTTCATTCCTTCCAACAACTATTTGAACCAAATAATGTTAGAGCAATTCATTGTTGCTGCTATATATTTTGCTTCTATTATGGATTGAGATGTGTAGTTTTTCTTCTTGCTTGTCCAAGATACCAGCCTTTTACCAAGAAAGAATACTCCACCACTAGTGTTTTTTCTATCATCAAGATTTCCTTCCCAATCAACATCAATAAATACTATTAGGTCAAGGTTGCCTCCAAGTTTGTACCATAAGCCATAGTCTTCAGTACCTTTTAGATATCTCAAAAAAAAAATTATTGCCATCATGTGGTTTTCTCTGGGTTTAGTGAAGAATCTTGCCACTATCCCAACTGCTAAGGCAATATCAGGTCTTGTATGCACCACATACTGTAATTTCCCAATCATTGATCTATATAAGGTTTGATTTACTTCTTTGAAGTCATCATCTTTGGTAAGCTTAAGTCCAGTACACATAGGGGTTCCAACTAGTTTTTAATCCTCCATTCCAACTTTCTTGAGTATCTCTTTGATATACTTAGATTGAGTGATATAGATACCATTTCTATTATGCTACAATTGTAATTCAACAAAGAATTTTATTTCACCAAACATGGAAATTTCAAATTCTTTATTCATTTTTTCTAAAAAAAATTTGCATAAGTCATCATTTCCTGTGAATAGAGTATCATCTACAACTATTTCTACCAACACAATCTTCTTATCTAGTCCTTCCTTGATATATAGGCTACTGTTATCATTTGTTCTTTGAAAACCAATATGTGCCAAATAGTTATGTAGTCTTTCATACCATGCTCTAGGAGCTTATTTTAGACCATATAGGGCTTTGTGTGATTTGTAGACCATGTCTCTTTTGTTTGGATCAACAAAACCTTCTGGTTGTTCAATGTAGACTTCCTCATCAAGAATTCCATTCAAGAATACAGATTTAACATCCATCTAATATACTTTGAATCATTTGTGAGTTGTATAAGCTAATAAAGTCCTAACACCTTCTAATCTTGCAACAAGGGAAAAAGTTTCATCGTAATCAATACCTTCTTCTTGAGAATAGCCTTTACATACCAACCTTGCTTTATTTCTTGACACTTTTCCATCTTCATTAAGCTTATTTTTGAATACCCATTTTGTACCAATCACATTTTTATCTTTGGGCCTAGGCAAAAGTGTCCAAGTTTTATTCTTTTCTATTTGTTCTATTTATTCATTCATGGCCTCAATTCAACTTTCAATTTCGAGTGCATCTTTAACACTTCTAGGTTCAAATTCAACAAGTAAATATGTACCTTTTAATTTACTTCTTGTCATTGTCCCATCTGATTTGTCTGCAATGATCTGATCAAGTGCATGATGTCTTCTGACATATTTAGTCAATATAGGTTCTTTTATTTTTGAATGAATTGTACTATCTTCATTTTGAATCTCAACTTTAGACTTGGGTCCTTTTATTTGTGGCTCAGGTTCTTCAGACTTGGTATGCACTAACTTGGTAGCCTTTTAATGTGACTCAAGTCCCTGTGATTCGGTTTGCACTTCCTGCAACTTGGTAACTGATAGAGACTTGGAGAGCTCAGGAGATGAAGTCTCTTTTTTATCAAATGTTTTTGGCGATGTATCAAGTTCATAGTAGAAAAATCTTTTGTAATCTTCTAGCTCCTTTTTGCTTTCTTCTTCAGTCTTTTCTTCAAACTCATCAATTCTCACATGTGTCCTTTCTATGATTTTTTGAGTGGAAAAATTCAAATATTTGTATGCTTTACTTCTGCAAGAATATCCTATAAATATACCTTCATCACCTTTTACATCAAATTTGCCTTTTCTAGATTCTTTCAAGATATAACATTTGTTGCCAAATACTTTCAAGTAACTTACATTGGGTTTGTAGCCATACCATAGTTCATAGGGAGTCTTAAATGAGTCCTTCTTCAACTAAACTCAGTTCAAAGTATGAACTAAAATGCTAATAGCTTCCTACCAGTATTTAATAGCAACATTCTTCTCAATCATTAGTGCCCTTGCACAATCCATGATGGATCTATTTCTTCTTTTAGCTATTTCATTCTGCTCAGGAGTACCAGGGGCTAATACTTGTCTTTTAATTCCTCTTTCAATGCAAAAAGTGTTGAATTCATTTGAGATGAATTCACCACCTCTATCTAATCTTAAGAATTTCAATCTTTTTTCAACTTCTTTTTCTACTCTAGCTAGATACCATTTGAATTTCTCAAAAGCTTCTAATTTTTCTTTCAGATACATAATAGTCATCATTCTAGAATAATCATCAACAAAAAGAATAAAAAAAATTTCTCCACTATAAGTTTCTATTCCAATGGGTCCACATAAATCAATATGCACAATTTCCAAGACATCTTCTGACTGATAGTGTTTGCTCTTAAAACTAGTCTTTCCCATTTTACCAATTTGGCAATTTTTTGCATAATCCAACATTAGGTTTCTTCAAACTAGGAAGGCATCTTACTCTTCTAAGTTTTCTTATCTTGACCATATTATCAAAGTCTACATGACATAGTTTTCTTTGCCATAGCTAGCTTTCTTCTACTTGAGCAATAAAACATGAACAATCACCAAGATCAAGATAAAATAGGTTACCTTTTGTTTTCTTGCCTGATCCAATCAGATTTCGTTGGTTATCTAGTAATCATGCCTTCCCATTAATGAATTCTACCATGAATCCAATGTTATTTAGCTATGCCATACTCAGTAAATTATGTTTTAGTCCTTCAACCCAATAGGCATTGTCACATACAAGTTCATTAGTTAATTAGATACAAACTTTTCCTTTTATGCAACAAGGTTCATTATTTTCAAACCTTACACTACCTCCATCATAGTGTTCAAAGTGTTCAAACTTAGTTTTGTCTCCACTCATATGGTGAGAACATCAACTATCTATGATCCATGTGTCATTTTTACTAACATGAGAGACAAGTGTCATCTTATCTCCTTCATCATCAGATTCATCTTTTACAGTAATATACACTATTTCATCTTCACTGTTATTAGAATCTTTAGCCATAAAAAAAAAATTCTTACCTTTCTCTTTGTAGGATTTGTGACCTTTGAATTCCTTCTTTCCTTTGTACTTTTGGATTTTCTTCTCTTCCTTGCCTTTTTTGTTTGGACATCTAGCAACAATATGACCAATTTTTTCACAAGAGAAATAGATTAGAGGAATTTTACCTTTGTACTTTCCTCTACTCCTAAAATATTTCTTTGCAAGTAGAGCTTCAACAATTTCAAGATCACTATCAAAATTTTCTTCTTTTTCTTCCTCACTTTCTGATTGATTATCTATTATTTTCTTGCCTTTTTCTTTGAGTGAGAGTTTAGCTTCAAATGCAAACTCAATATTCTTGGAAGCAGGAACATAGCTATCAAAGTTGTCTAGTTCAAAAGTTGTCAATCTTCCTACTAGGGCATCCAAGCCTATCTTGTTATTTGGATCACATCTCTTTTCTTGAATAGTAGATAATCTAATTGCATAGATGGGTATAAAGGTTCTTAGTATTTTACTTACAACAATTTCTTCTTTGATATCTCCTCTAGATGCTCTAGTTTCACTAACACTAGCCTTAATTCTTTCCACATATTTTGCAACATTTTCATCTCCTCTCATTCTCATCTAATCAAATTATCCTCTAAGGATTTTTTCATTGGCTCTCCTTACATTTTCATCTCCTCAATAGATTTATTTTAGTTTGTTTAACATATCAAAAGTGGTTTTACAGTCTTTGACCTCATCAAATTCAACATAACTAAGAGTAGATGCAATGTCATTCATCATGATGTTATGGTTCTTTTTCTCAACAATATCTTCAATTGATAATGTTCTAGTGGGAGTTTTATATTCTTCATCAAGATATTTGCATCTTGAATCACTAATAGTAGATAGATGAAACCTCATAAGTCCTTGTCATGCTGCCAAGTTGTCTCTGTTCAGTTTTGGAATCTCTCTCTTGTAAGACATCCTAATCTTTAGCTTAGGTCCTTGAAACCTTTTCTGCAAGCACCAAAAGCTTTGATACCAATTGTTAGAAATATAAGAGAAGTAACTAAGAGGGGAGGGGTGAATCAGTTACTACTAAAATAAATTCTAGATTCTTTAGATGTCAAACAAAATTCAAACTGATAAAATTGGCTACTACCGATACTTGGTAAGCATACAGAAATTGTTGTAACTTGGTAAATACAAAGTGTGTATTGCTTAGTAGATCTTAAGATATTATCAGTAATTACTTGCAAGCATGAAAGAAATAACATGAACACTTAAGACACCAATATTTAACGTGGAAACCCAATTTGGGAAAAATAACCAAATGTAACTAGTTACTGTTTTTCACTCTTCTAAAGTGAGCCCTGTTAGGAGCCAACCCCATTAAAGGTTACAAAATATACTGTTAGGTGTGACCCTATTAAAGGATTTAATCGCCCTATTAGGAGTGGCATTTTAAAAGGTCTTGAAATAATTCAATGGAATTGCCACCTTGTTAGATGAATTACAAATGGCTGTTAAACTAACTTTGTTAAGAGATTTTAGTTCGTTGCTACAATGGTTAGAGAGTAACAATGAAATGATCTAATTGTGATGCAACTAAATTGCTGATTACAGATCTCTATTCTAGTTCATACTTGATCCTTCCTAATCAAATAACACTTTTCTACTCCACAAGGATACATGCTTATCCTTCAAGTTCGCTTCTTTTCTTCTTATCTCTCTCAACTTATTCAACTTGCATCACACACTTGAAATCACAACTTGATCTTTTACTTATACCTTCCAAATTGTCAAGTTAGCTCAAATACAAATTAGAATAACCAATATTCATCACCTTAGTTGGCTAGAATCAATAGATAAAATAATTAAGCTTTATACATGCCAAAATAAGAAAATCCTTTGGTAGCCGACTGAGCTCAATAGAAACTGATTCTGAAATGATTTCCTGTGTTAATAGTTAGGAGCTCAATTAACACTATGAACTTACAAAATCCCTTTGGTAACCAAGTGAACTCAGTTAATACTAACTCTATTCAACTTTTCCTTGTTAACCGAGTGAGCTCAGTTAACACTCTTTTTTCTATAACTTCCTTCGATTCTCGAGTGAGCTCGATAGATACTGCCTTCTATACAGAGTAAACTTAGGAACGTTTGGTAGACTAGGAAAATTGTCTTCACTAACCAAGTGAGCTCGACATGCACTGATTGTCAATTGATATGACATTTGTGTAATAGCAAAGATAACATACAATTAATTAATTGTATCCAATAGTGTGTGTGATTTATGGAACTGCCCAATAGATAAGGCACTGATCAGCTATAGGATCAACTTGTTCTTGTTGTTGCATATTTGGGGATTTTTTGAAATCAAACTTATAATCATCCATTTCCCTTTCCATTTAAGAACTAAAAGGATAACCTCACTTAGCTTATCAATTTCTTAGGTCATGTTATTAGCTATTTCATGTCTATGATCTTTGCATAAGTATAGAAGTTATAAGGGTTTTATCTACTTTGTTTTAGATTTAGTCGATGATTTGAATACTAGTACCATATGAAGAATCTATAGGTCCATCCGCTTAGGTTTTGCAGAGCCTAAAGTAGAAGAAGGGTCAAGCCTTATAGTTGGCCTGGTGTCTGAAAGGATATATTGCAAATGGGAAGTAGTTTTCCTCAGATGTATTTTGTTCTCATCAAGATAATTTAAAACTGTGATATTTCAAAATACCAACACTAGGTTCAACAAATCCTTCAACTTGTTCAATGTAGACTTTTTCTTCCAAAATTCCATTCAAAAATGTAGATTTGACATCCGTTTGATATACCTTGAATCATTTGTAAGTAGCATATGCAAGTAATGTTCTTACTCCTTCCAATCTTCCAACTAAGGCAAATTTCTCTGCATAGTCAATTCCTTCCTCTTGTGCATATCCCTTTCAAACCAATCTTTTTTTTTCCTTGTGACTTCACCTTTCTCATTCAAATTGTTCTTGAATACCCAATTGGTTCCAATCACATTTTTATCCTTTGGCCTTGGTACCAATTTCTATGTTTTGTTCTTCTCGATTTGATCAATCTCTTCAATCATTTCTCTAATCCAATCTTCATTCTCCAATGCATATTTAACTATTCTTGTCTCAAACTCACATAGTTAACATGTATCATTCTTCAATTTGTTTCTTTTCATGACTCCTAAATCTTTTTCTCTAATGATTTGATCTTGTGTGTGGTGTATTCTCGCATACTTTTCTAAGATAGGTTTAGATATTCTTTCTCCTTGTGGTAATTCACTTGGTTTACCTTTCTCATTTTCTCTAGGTATCTTCAAACATAAGTCAACTTCCTTTGTCTAGTGTTCAGTCTCATCTCTCTATGACTTGACTCCTATACCCTAATATTCAGCAGCTTGCTAATGCTTGGCAGAGTTTCTATGTTGTTGGTTGGTAGTGTCAGTCTATTGATGCTTGGCAGTATCCTTCTCTTTTTTAGGTAAAGTACTCGGTAGAACTCCTTCATAGATGCATACAAATTCATGGTAATCTTCAAGTTCATTCATTCATTCTTTTCTATAAAATTTATCAACTCTAACATTTACACTTTCCACAATTTTATTAGTGTTGGTAATTAAACATGTGTATGCCTTGTTTTTAGTGGAATATCCTAAGAATATACATTCATCACTCTTTGCATAAAGTTTTCCTTTCCTTGTATCTTTCAATATGTAACACTTGCTTCCAAATAATTTGAAATATTTGACATTAAGTGCAAAACCATACCACAATTAAAATGAGGTTTTTTTTGTACATTTCTTGACTTGAACTCAGTTCAATGTATAGATAGCAGTACTTACATCTTCTCTCCAATAATTTTTATGAAACTTTCTTTTCCGTCAACAATGTTATTGCACAATCCATGATTGATCTATTTCTTCTTTTAGATATCACATTTTTGGGTGGAGTCCTTGGTGCAGACATTTCTCTTTTGATTTATTCATCATTGTGGAATGTATTACACTCCTCTAATATGAATTCACCTCCTCTATCTGATCTCAAGCATTTTAGACTTTTACCTATTTCCTTTTTCAACTCTAGCCAAATACCATTTAAACATTTGAAAAGCATCAGATTTTTATTCAAAAAATATCAAAATCATCATTCTAGAAAAATTATCAACAAATAGAATAAAGTACTTATCACCATACTACTATTGCACTCGAATAGGACCACATAAATCAATATGAACCAACTCCAAAATATCACTAGGTCTTGCTCTTTAAACTAGACCTTGTCATTTTTCCCATTTGACATTGTTTGAACATTACTTTATCATGTTTTCTCAATCTTGGTAATCCTCTCACTCTTTATCTTACTAATGCTTACCAAATTATCAAAGTTCACATGACATAGTCTCTTATAACACAACCAAACATCTTCAAATTGTGCATGTATCTTCCTTTTATTTTTTCTTCACTTCCAATCAATTTACTAGTAGCATTATAAAGGATTTTCTCTTTATTTTGCAATTCAACTCAGTAGCCTAAACTATTCAATTGTGCCACACTCAATATATTGTATTTCAATCCATCAACCCAATATGCATTGGCACATCTGATCTTGTCATTCAATATAATAGATCATTTACCTTTCACATAACATGGTGCATCATTTCCAAACTTAACACAAATTCCATTATAATGTTCTAGTCTTTCAAATTTACTTGTATCATTAGTAATATGATGTGAGAAACCACTGTCAATTATCCATTTATCATTTTTACTCACATGTGAAAAAATAGTAGTTCGATCAAACATTTTTTCTTCATTAGATTCATCTTTCATTGCGACATAAACAACTTCTTCATCATGGTCATCAAAATCACTTTCAGAACCAACTTCTTCAACAATGTAGCAAGATTTCTTACCTTTTCCTTTGTAGTATTTGTTACCTCGATTGTCTCTTTAGTCTCTCCTTCAAGAGTATTTGTTGTCTTTCCTTTCCTCGATTTCATCACTATCAGGAAACCTTGCAGCAATATGACCAACTTTATTACATGGAAAACACATTATAGGAAGTTTAACTTTTTGTTTTCATTTTCCTCTTGGCAACCTTCTTGCCAATAATGCTTCTAGATCATCAAGGTTAGCATCTAGTTCACTATCGCTATTCACAAGCTTACTCTTTGAAATTTTCTTTCTTTTAGGTCCATCAAGGGTTAGTTGAGACTTGAAAATACATTCAACACTAGAAGGTGTATAATTATTAAAATTCAATAATTCAAATGTAGTGACTCCACCAATTAGAATATCTAGGTTCAAATCATTACCAGGCGTGCATCTCAGTTCTTGTATTACAAATACTCTAATGGCATAGATAAGAAGTAAGGTCCTCAACACCTTGTTGATCATAGTTTCTTCGTATGTGTTTACTCCAACACCTCTTATTGCATTCACCACTTCTTTGATTCAACCACACTACTATGCAACAATTTCTTTTTCTTTCATTCTCATGTCATCAAACTTGCCTCTCAAACTTTTAGCTTTGGCCCTTAACACATTTTTGTCTCCTCCATGAATTTGTACCAACTTGTCCCACATCTTCTTTGTAGTAGTGCAATCCTTCACATCTTCAAATTCAAAATCATGCAGGGAAGTTTCAAAATCTATCATTTGATTGTGCTGTCACTTCTCTTTTATTTTTTCAATTGGTATGGGTCTATGTACTTCAATGTATTCATTTTCTATGTAGTATAGTGCAAAATCTTCAACTCCTGATAGATAAAATCTCATCAAGAATTGTCATGTTGGAAAATTCTCTTCGTTCAGCTTGGGTACCTTTCTCTTGTACATCTTGATCTTTCACTTAAGTCCCTTCAAATCTTCCTTACAAGCACCAAAATCTCTAATACCAATTGTTAGAATGATTAGAATAATTAGGAGGGGGGGTGAATCAATTATCCTCAGGTCCAGAAGTACTAATTCAACTTTTAACAACTTAATCAAACTTATAAATTCACTCGGCCAATATAGCAATCCATCAGTACTCCAACTTATTATATCATCACTTAGCTTTTTGTTTAGTATATGTTGAATAATAGAAATATACAACTATAAATAGCATGAAACATAAAAACAAAATTCACCCAAGTATGACACCAAGATTTAATGTGGAAACCCAATTTGGGAAAAACCACCAAGTTACATGCTACCACTTTTCACTCTTTTGGGGTGAGCTCAATTAAGAGATAACCCTGTTAAAGGTTACAAAACACACCTTGTTAGGTGTAACCTTGTTAAAGGATTTAATCACCCTATTAAGAGTGGCCTTGTTAGAGGTCTTTAAAACATCCCATTAGAATGTCACCTTGATTAAAGGATTTACAATATGACTATAAGATCAACCTTGATTAAAAGATTTTACTATCACAATGGTTAGAAAGTAATGGCTAGGTTGACCTAATTAAATACAACTAACTTTGCTAATTTAGATATTCTTATTCCTGGTTCATTGACTGGACTTCATCACATTCTTCATCACTAATCTACTTGGCAACTCTTCAAGAAATCACTCTTTCACCAACTTCTAACTTTTCCTCTGCAACTCTATTATTACATTTTTCTTCCACAAATTTGCCAATCAACAACCACAAAACATCTCTTGCATCTCCTTAAATAGATAGGTTTAACCTTTTTCACTTAAACATAACCATAGTTCTTAGGGTCTAATTGGATTCATTTAATCTATACATTGTTGTGTCCTCCTTCTTTCTTGAAACTTCTCATTGAATCCTCACCTTAGATCGCTTAACAAACTCAATTCATACATTTGTTACTCTAGCTCATCAATCTTTATCTTTTATGCATTTTGACCAATTCGTAAATTCAACTATGTCAGGCTCAAATCTTGATTCTTTCACAAACTATCAAAATGTTGACACTTGGTCACCATTATGTTCTTCATCTCAGTCATCACTAGGTAGCTCGATCTCTGCTGATTTGTCTCACTTGGCTTACAGTAGCTCACTCGGCCTTCTTTACACTCGGTTTCTATTACAGTTTCTCTTTATTTCGCTTGGCCATTACCATCACTTGGCTAACATTGTTCTACATGGCTATAACTTAAATTCCTTAATCTTATGATGAATAATGCTTAACTTCTTCATTGACCACATGATACTAGGTCAAACTTGTATTTTTCTTAGCTTCAATCATTACTTCCTCACTTCATACAATAATCAAACAACACATTATCTTGTCAAATACTAACTAGTTAAGTGCCCATTGTAATTCCATCATACTTACTCCTCTTTACTCAATAACTCTACTAATTCATCTTGTTATCTCTCTTTTCAATTCATCTTCATCAATCAACTAATATGACACTCTACACTATAAGAGAATGTCTTACCAGTAAGGTTTGACATCAATGACAACATTACAATTGTTTCAATTGTAGTTCCAATAGAGGATAGTGGAGAAGGGGAAAATAGAGGTCTAATTGAATTCAATATATGATCAAAGAGGGGGGAAATGGTTCCAGATGAAACAACTCCACTTTTTTGCTAATAGTAATTGAAATGACTCACTTTCACATTTTATTATTTCTACAAGAAAAAAACAAGGCTTCATTTATACAAACCATTTGTTTGGTCTGTGTGATGCATGTTTTTCTGATATTGTATATTTTATCTTGATCCACAATAATAATCTCTAGATATCCATATTAAATTCAAGAGACAATATGAATGGTCAATTTAAGTCCTTTGCTACGTTAGTGCTTCATAGATAGTTATAGGGATGTTGGTGTTTTTTATTAACATTTTATTGTACTTTGTTTGGGTTTTTTATTAGTTATTGCACAACTAAGTTAGACCTTGAAAGTTTGCATTACATATCTAGATTGTAGATGTTTAATCATCAAGATGACAATACTATTATCATGATTCACTTGTGTCTTTTTCGTCAAACTCATGGACTCATATTCCATGAGCATAGGTTAACAAGAACCCATCTCTCATGAGAATGAATGGAACACTTAGCATGCATTGCATCTAAGTGATGCTAATAGAGGCGAAACATTGAGACTTCCGAGGAGGTCACCCATCTTAGTACTACTCCATCTCAAGCACACTTAACCACACAATTTCCTCCAAGGTTAATCCTTCTTTTTCCTGCAATCACATTGTCATATTGTCAACTTTCATCATGTATATTTTATGTAATCATATAATATTCCATGTTCTCATTTTTAGTTATTTTCTATGTTGTCAATTTTGGTTCAAGTTCATTCATTTAATTTTCAGATCTATTCAAACAAAAATATGAATGTTGGATTAGTTTGTATGTATGTGTATGTGTATGTGTATGTGTATGTGTATGTGTATATATGTGTGTATGTGTATGTGTATGTGTATGTGTATGTGTATGTGTATGAGTATGAGTATGTGTATGCGTATGTGTATGCGTATGTGTATGTGTATGTACACGTACACGTGTAGGTCTATGTATATGTATACCTATGCGTATACATTTACATATACATATATGTAAATGTGTGTCCGTGTTTGTGTTTGTATGTATCAAAAAAACCATCATTAACTTTTGGATGTCATTTAAAACATAATTTGTACATAATAAAGGATTCATTCTTGGGATTTCAAATATTTTAAAATAGCATCAAGTTCAACAATCAATTTTTGAGTCACATAGGTTGTGATATTGCTATTATTATTGAACTGTGTGATTTTGAGTAAAACTCAATAACTCATGTTTCATGAGTAGAGGTTCACAAGAATCCATCTCCCATGAGAATGAATGGAACACTTAGGACCCATTTCATCTAGATGATGTTTAGAGAGGTGAAGCATTGGTCCTTCTCAAGAGTACTACTTCACTCAAGTGTATGTCCACTGAATTTCATCCAAGGTTAATCTCACTTAGTTGTGTCTTCAATCCCACTTAGTTGTGTCTTCAACACATGTTGTATCTTATGAACCACTCATTATAGAGCCCATTTAGCTTATAAATTGATAACTAGAAGGTATTTTCCATAGCAAGTCAAATTGTGATAATCATGTACCCCTTTGTAATAGTAGGAGTTACCCTACTCCATGATGAGCAATGGCCACCCTAGGTAGATAAATTTGTCCCTTAAAGGAGCTCTATAATGAATGGTTCATAAGGCACAAAACTTGTTGAAGGTTTTGCAAATTGGGTAGAAAGCTAAGTGAGCTTGACCTTGGAGTAAACTCCATCAATAATTGTGTTTGAGTTGGAGTAGTACTAGACATTCTTGGAAGGGCTAAGGTTTTACCTCTATGAGAATCATTAGATGCAATGAGTGCTAAGTGTTCTATCCATTCCCATGAGAGATAAATTCTTGTAAGCCACTATTTATGGAACATGGGTCAACAAGTTTGACTCATAACTACATAGTTGAATCCTGATAGCAATATCACAATTCAACTTTGTGTAAAATATTTCTTATATAGATTGTCTAGATTAGGAGCATCATTGTCATCATTGATTTTGAACGATGTAGAAATATTTGAACCACAAGTAGTGCTACCACCACTCATGCTAAAACAGTAATTTCTCTCACGCTCTTCTAACTTGTTTGAAAGTGGGTGCATCCAAGTTAGCATGCTCTCACTTCATATTCCCAAAACTTTATGTGTCCTTCATTGCAACCATGTAATTTTAAATGTGTAAGTTGAAATGCATATACATTAAGTTCTTTACATTTTTTTTTGGACAACCTACCACAATAAAGTATGATATGATAATGTTTTAATTGCTCTCAAATGCAATAAAACAAGCATCTTATAAAGACAAGTAAAGAAATATAGTAATGCATTATAAAGTTTAAAATTTAAAACTTATATAATTGAAACTTCAAAGATTTAAAAATTTAAAAATTAGTAAACTACCTTGTGATAAGAAAAATCATTGTAATTGTAACAGGCCCAAAGAATGTGAAACTGAAAATATAAAATGAAAGAACAAAAATATAAAATGTTGAAACTATTGATTCAAATTTTCTAGAAACATTCGAAAACATACAAAATTGAAACTAACAATGATATTGAATATTATACTGGAATGATATATATTTACATTGATATCTGAGCATCTTTATATAGTCTTATTTTCCCTTACAACAATTATTTTCCCTTACAGCAACTACTTACCGGAATAACTTCCCACAACTATATATTGAAGTAATTTTATTTATCTAATCTAAGCATAGAAACTAACCTAATTAATGTATTAAATCTAACATTCCCCCCCTATTACATTAAGTCAACAATCAAACATTCTTTCTTATTATAAACTAACCTAACCTAATTAATGTAATAAGTCCAACAATCGCTCCCCCCCCCTGCCCCCCTTATTACATTAATCCAATAAAAGTGAAAGCCTTCACCAATATTAGTCCTCTAGAAACTTTGATGAAGCTCCTTCACCAATCTTTGAAAGTAGTCTGCAACTTCAGATTGCAAATCTTAATCCTGAAGTTGAGCTCCTTCACCAATCTTTGAAAGTAGTCTACAACTTCAGATTGCAAATCCTAATCCTGAAGTTGAGCTCCTTCACCAATGTTTGAAAGTAGTCTCCCTCTCTGCAACTTCAAATTGCAAATCCTAATCCTGAAGTTGCCCACCTATCTCAATATCCCAACTTCAGACTATAAATCTTGAAGTTGACCTCACAATAACATTGTTTCCACCTCCCTTACACAACGAGACATAGTTCCTCCACAATTTCACATCTCCATGGAGTGTGCCTAATGCCTCCTTTGTACTGCACATGAAACGCCTTTCCTCTGAAAGTCCACATCTCCTCCAAGTGTGTCTAATGCCTCCTCAAGTGTCGTAGAAACAATCACCACTAACATATGGACGTCTTTCCTCCGAAAGTCGACATCTCCTCTGAGTGTCTCTAATGCCATTTTTGAAATCCTGCCCCCCCCCACTCAATAGAAGGACAATCACATAGCCAAGCCCCCTCTTTTCTTCAGAGACACAAATCCATCATGTCCCCTCTTATCTTCAGGGATGAATTTGCCATGCCCCAACTTTACAGGGACACAAATAGGTGCTTCTCATGCAGTAATCATCTCTAAGTGAGAAGCTAGCTTGAGATGATAAAAATACTCCAACCTCCATTGCCTTCAGCCTCCTATTTTATTCACAACAAATCGGGTCTGGTCATCCAAAATCTATTAAAAGCACTCTTCTCCCCATTGATTAACCTACTCTGATACCACTGTAACAGCCCAAAGAATGTGAAATTGAAAATATAAAACGAAAGAGCAAAAATATAAAATGCTGAAACTATTGATTCAGATTTTCTAGAAACATTTGGAAACATACATAATTGAAACTAACAATGATATTGAATATTGTACTAGAATGATATATATTTACATTGATGTCTGAGCATCTTTATATAGTCTTATTTTCCCTTACAGCAACTACTTACGAGAATAACTTTCCCACAACTATATATTAAACTAATTTAATATATCTAATCTAAACATAAAAACTAACCTAATTAATGTAATAAATCTAACAGTAATCAGTGTAGTTGATGAAATTGATGGCTATGAAAGTACCACCATGAGCTTCCTTCTTGAACTTACCAGGAAGAGCCTTAATATCATTAGAGTATACACAAATCAAGTCTCGTTCGTCAAGGTTCGTGAAGAGGATGTTATCTTTATACGGGGAATCCTCATTGGTATAGAAAGTATATATTTTGGATTTGATGTGAATGCACAAAAAGTGTAATGGGGTCATTATGTTTCATTTTTAATAATTATTATTTTGTACATTTAATTGAATATTTTTTTAGGCTCTTTGTGTTTTTTATTTATGAATGATGGTTTTTAATGTTCTTAATTATCAATTTGAATCTGTCTGCCAAACAAGACTTTCTTTTTTATGTCAGTATAGCAAATTATACTGAACGAGTTTGATGAAATTGGAGTGTAGATCTGGTTTGAATTGGACTTGGTTCCAACTATGTCCTGAGTGGATCTAGTAACATAGACTATATCGCATGATATAATGCTCTGTCACCTCCAAATTCATTGCCCTTTTGCAGGTAAATAACCTGCCTTACAGCTGAAAGGTCCAAAGCGACAGATATTGGTAACAAAGATGCAACTTTGACATTGGTAACAAAAAATAATTTAGCAGGATCTACATTTAGTAATCTTATGGCATTGAAATGGAGTAAAAACCAGAGAACATGATCTGTAGAGCAATTGGAAACAAAAAAAGGTTCTAATTCCCACACTTCAATGGAGACAATTTACTCAGAAACATGTAGAAGACAAATCACACTTCATAGAAATCAGAAATGACTGGATAGATTATCAAACCAAGGAAACCATCACAGTGAGTGGCATGGGAAGTTGCTTAGTACTCAACATGCAAAATCTATAGATGCACTCCATGTATACATCATTAAAATTAAATATGCAAACAAAAATTCAGCAAGATCTACATTTAATAGTAGTGAGGCATTGAAATGAACTAAAATCTACGGAGCATAAATCTAGAGAAAATAGGAAAAAATAGGTTCTCTAGTCCATCATACTTACATGGAGAAAATATGTTCAATAATCCACCTAGAATATTAATCAGAATCTAGGAAACCTTCATAGACAATGACTATTAAAATTTTCAAGATTCATAGATATATAGGTAAACTCAACGAAGCACATTACACAATTTTTTAAAACGAAAAAATCAGCAATGTAACATAGAGGGATATAAAAAATATTCTGCATAGAAGATTATGCTCAAACAAAGCAGTGGAAATGAATAAATTA
Organism: Cupressus sempervirens; assembly: GCA_028749045.1. Lineage (NCBI taxonomy): Eukaryota > Viridiplantae > Streptophyta > Pinopsida > Cupressales > Cupressaceae > Cupressus > Cupressus sempervirens. The sequence goes on along the minus strand of CM053783.1, from coordinate 585,574,656 downwards.
TAACAGTATAACTTCATACTTATATTATATAACCCTTATAATGCCTGAAGCAACTTGTTGAGAATTCTAATTATAATTTGTAACCCATTCTGTATGCCATCCCAATATGTAAATCTTCACATGTACAGAGTGATAGATAGAAGTTAATCGTGTGTCATTGGTGTTCCTTGGGATGCATGCCTTAAAATTTAGTTTAGCTTCTGCAACCTCAAAGGAAACAGTGATGGGGGACAGCTCGGCGATACCTCCCGGCATTCCCCTTAACTTGTAGAGCATGGGCAATGTAGTTCACATTTCCTAGCCTTCCCCTATATACTGAATTGCTGTCTGGGATCATCTCCAAGTCTGCCGATTCCAGTACACTACAAAAACAGAGGGCTTAAGTATTCATTTTTGACCAGGGATGATATGAGAGTCTAGTATTTCATTCAACTACTTCTATTTATTATTTACATTTGAAAACACATTCTTGTGTTCAGCTGTTCATAGTCCAAGGCATTTGAGGGTTACACTCTTGTAAATAAAGCCTCTAGGTCATTGTGAGACATGCAGATGTATACTGCATACTAACTTCCAGGATCTTTACAATTGCCTAGGAGTAGGGACCCTAAAATTATTGATACTACCAACTTTGTATACTGCATACTAACTTTCAGGATCTTTACAACTGACTAGGGGCCCTAAAATTGTTGATACTACAATTTGTATACTGCATACTAACTTTCAGGATCTTTACTATTGACTAGGGGCCCTAAAATCATTGATGCAGATGTGAATCTTTTATCTGAATGAACAGGCATTCAAATTGTCTATAAGTACCAAGCAAAAACAATAGACCTCAAGCATAGAGGAAAAAGAAAAGTAGCTTGTTAAAGCTTCAGATTCATTAACAATATCATGGAAAAAATTGCTATGCAATTTGGAAAGCAATGAATCTTATCAGAGACATCTGAACCATTATTTTCATCATTAGTACAGAGGATAAAAAATACATGGTTGACTTCTCGTACAAATTCTCAAGTGTTAGTTGATATAATCTATGGATCTTGTTTCAAGTTCCTGCTGTTTGAATTTTACTTTAAATAGTTGTTTTCCCTGCACTAATTACTAATAGAACTGCTTTGTTTTAATATTTACTGCTAAACAAAGCTCTTACCATACAGATAAAACCAAATTTCAATCACACTGTTACAAATTGCACTCCATGTGCAAATTCTTCATTGTGTTAACATTGAATGTACAAAATCAACAAATATAAAATGAAAACACTTTTGATCATTTCACGTAGCTTATAAAGAAGATAGCTTACATCAAAAAGATACATAAGAATGGGCAAAATATGCAAGCCAAACCAAGGAAGAGCCTTACAGATGACATCAAACGAATCACATTGACATTTTAGCTCTGTATGTTGCAGTATAAACAAGTACATTTCTAGGCATTTGTGCCATCTTCTGACATTAGAACTTTTCTAAACTGCAGCTAGCTCCTCACGATTAAAAGGAAAAATCCTTTCTTGCTTGGACTCGAAAAGATTTCTATGTGAATTGTTACTATGAACAACAACCCTTCCTCTCTGTATCTGCCCTCACCTTTGCAACAGAAATGCGTTTCCCATCTGCTTTCGATTCGTCAGAATCAGGTGCCTTCTCACTGACTATTTTATGCAATTCTTGCAGAACTATTTGTAAGGCTTTATCAACATTTGTAGGTTTAAGTGCTGAGGTTTCCATGAAAAGCAGACCTTCCTGTGCAGCATAGCTTTGGGCATCTTCTGTTGATACACCTCGTAGATGTTGTAGATCAGATTTGTTGCCTACTAACATAATTACTGGATTGGTATTAACCTGATCACGGAGCTCCTTGAGCCATTTCCCAACGTTTGCAAAGGTACGAGGCCTGGTGATATCATAAACTATCAAAGCCCCTGCAATCCCACGATAGCAAGATTTTGTAAATGAAGCATAGCGCTCTAGACCACATGTATCCCAAATTTGAGCCCGTATGGTCTTCCCCTTGTCCTACAAGAAAAATTCACATGTGAAAACAAGTATAAAGATGATTCTAATCTGCAATGTTGGAAAGTTTAAAGTTTCAATTCCAGGAACATGTCTTTTGATGCCTATTCATTTTGCTTTGATGGCCTTCTATTTTCTTTACAAAATGTGATATATAAATAATAAAAGGTAGTGAGATGGACCAAAATTTATTACAAGACCTTAATTGCAGAGAAGCAAAAGCTTATTGGACAACTATTATAGTAAAACAAACACTAACCACTGTACTAGATGTTAATTTTCTATAGTATCATTCTCCAAGATTGTATTTTATTATTTAGAATACAAAATTAGAGAAAAGAGAAGAAGATTCAAAGTTCACCTTAGATAATGTTAAGCCTACATTTTAAGTTATCTTGGTCTGATCCAATTTCAAATTGGGGTCAACAACTGTACATGAGAAAATTCAAACTTTAAAACAAGGATCAACTAAGACAATAATAAAAAGGATCCAACTTCGATAAAAGAGCTTAATGGTTTTGTATCTGTGACAAGAATATCTTTTCAAAATGTTGGACCATTAATCTCATAAACAATGTTTAATGAATAAAAAATTGTTAACAGATAGATATTTCATGAGCTGCCCAATAATCTAATAGATATTCCATTTGTTAGTCATTATTTAACTGGAATGATTGCCTGCAAAGACCTGTTAATTGAAGATTATATCAACTGGGAGAAGATCTCTCAATAGGATTTCAATAGATATTGTCATAAAATATTACATAGAACATACCCCAAATTTGAATACACCATTGTTTAGAAACCACTTGGCAAAGTAGGATGAATATTTGGCTCAATTCTCTATGACACAAATATTGCATCTACTCCAATATCCTCATGAATTTAAGAAATTATATTTATTCTCTTAAAAACAGTCAACTGAATGCTTTCTGAACCTTTTTAAAGCAGTAAAGTTTCAAGCATTTTATTATGCTAGTAATAATAGGTTAGGAGAACAGGATGATGTACATTTTTTATCCTAAAGATGGCAAATAGTTCAACTATTTATTGGAGTGAGAACACTGTATTTTGAGAATCTGAGACTGGAGGAAGCAACGAGAGCTGCAACATCGGAAAAGAAAAGAAAACAGAAAATAGACTCATGGATTCCTGTAACTTGGAAAGTTCATATTGGAATCAAGGTATAAGGCAGCTGTGTTCTCTGGGTACTTATAAATTCAATAGTGTTACTCTTCAGTGGTGGGGATTCAGAGTCTGTTAATCCTCATACATAGCTTCATCTCTGCAGTGCAAAACCAATGCGCTTTGAAGTTTTCTCCACAACTCACTCATGCTTACCATACTGATACAACAAATGTGTTGTCCACGACTTGACCAACTGTCATTGATGAATCAGTCTCTTATGGAGATTATCTGATGTTTTCTGTGTCAAATTGGAAGAGCTTTAAAGTGACATGCTTCTTCTTTTATAAACTTGACCGTGATAGATGGCTTGGATTGAGAACAATTTAAAATCAAAGGGTTTTGTCCTAATGAAACTTTGCACCTTTTCCAGAAGCTATGCTACTTTATTCTAGAATGGAAGACTAATATTGCAGAAATTTCCTGAAGCAGAGATTTAAAGTTGTGCACAGCAATTAGTGCAGGGTGACTTGAGCCCTGTGTCATTCGACTCAAGATCCAAATAAGGAGAAAAAAAACATATCTAGTTTCCAAGAGATCAGCGGTTCTTATAAGTTATAACCTTAGATACCGATTCGTGCCAGTAGGGCCTGGCTTCCGCATCCGATGCGGATGGATGCGGGAAGCCTCCGGATGCGCTGCAGGTGCTGCCCGGAAGCCACCCGCATCCGGATGCCTGCGGGTGGCTTCCGGGCAGCACCCGCAAGGAATCCGGGAGCATCCGGACGCATCCACGGGAGTTAGGCGGGAAAACAATAAAATATTGTATATTTTAACTTAAACTTTCATAACAACATGTGACTAAAAGCATTTTTTAAAGTGTTTTTTCACAATAAAACCCTAAAACGACCCTAAAAGACAACATAGAAGCATTCACAAGAGTCATTTTAGAATTTTGTTTGCACCTACAGCCACTCCTTCATTTTGAAGCTAAGTTCAGCATTTTCGAAGAGGATCGATCGAAGAGGGAGAGATAGCTTTCTCAAAGAAATTTAAACCATTCAAGGTAAGTGTTTAATTCTTTTCTTGAGTATTTAGATGAATTTTTTTGAGTTTTTGATGATTTTTTTCAAGTTCTTGAAGATTTTTTTAAAGTTTTTTTTCAAATTTTTTTTTTTGAAAGATATGTAAAAGCAACTTTGGGTATCTATTTTAGTAGTTTTTCTCACTTCTTTTCACTTGTATGGATGATCATTGATGTTCATAGTTGTTAGGAACTAATTAAAATTTATTTATTTTCTTATAAAAGAGGCCCATTGGACACCGCATTTAAAATGGGGGCAAGAGACCGCGCTGAAGGAGCTATTGCACGTTGCCTCTATGCGAATGGGCTTTCTTTCAACTTGGTGAGATCACCATATTGGAAGGAAATGATGGCAGCAATCAAAGAATCACCAGCTGACTACACAAGCCCGGGCTATGTTAGTGTGGCACGTGGTGCATCTAGCATAAGTGGAACCATGCTTGGTTCAAATGATCTTTCAGCAGTTGGAGATGACAATGAGAATGTGGATTTTCTTGTGAATCCCTATGATTCAAAGTCAGACTCTGATTGATTGAATCTTCAGACTTCAATCATTTACCATGTTTTTAAATTTTATTTTGTTGGAATCTTGAACATGACCTATTTGAACTTATTATTTAAGAGTCAAGACTAAACGCTAATGTTGGACAAGCACATATTGATATTGATATATGAATATCATATGAATTTTGAAATATCTTGAATTTTGTTTAAGGGTTCCAGTTAACTGTTAAGTATCATAGATTCATAGTCATATTATGATTTGTTTTTGTGTATTTCTTGCATTTCTTTGCATATGTTAATATTATACTAATTATACTATCTATATATATATATATATATATATACGTTTCCTCTCGCATCCACATCCTTAAAAAAAAAAAATCCCCACATCCCGTATCCGCTTCTGGAATCCACTTCGGAATCCGCATCCGAATCGGTAACTTAGGTTATAACCATGGAAGTGCAGAAACTATCTATCTTATCAGACAATCAGATGTTTTTTATGGTTATAAATAAAGAAATGTTAAAAATGTCTATCTTTTCAAATCATCATATCTTTTCTTATTAAAATGAATAAAAGCTGATAAGATATTTGGGGCATTTCTGCCCTTGTAAGTACAAAGACGTGTGCATCTAAGCTTAAGAAATGGTGTATCAGACACAGGTATGGCTAGACATGAAATGGCAGACACTCTTGGGAACTCTTGGAACTGGTAACGAACTTGCATAAGATATATCCTGTAAACTGAGTTAAAGCATAAGAAAGTGTTAGAAAGTTGTAAACAGTGGTTGGGAGCTTCAAAAAACATTTAATTTTGTCAGACACGCCTTCAGATGTTTCCAGTCCATTTCTAGGAGTTCCCAGAGAAGAGGAAAAATGTTTGAAAGCCAGAAATGAATTCTAAACTTGAAAATGATTTTATACATCCTAATAAGTTTAACAGTTTCGAGGAAATGGGTTGTTTGTATCAACAAATTCATGTCTCATGTTAAGCTGGGAACCAAATGGGCCATGCTTTGTAGGCCTGCTGATGAATCAATATATTCTAGAGTGCATAATCTGATACTTTCAGTTTCAACCTGCCCATGCTTACAAAGGACAGATGTAATGCTTCTGCTATCATTGTAATTATTGGCTCACACTTAACAGTTTTAGGCACGCAGTATTCTGTAACAACAAGCAATTGCAATCGTGCAAAGAGCTATACGTAATTTTTCAACAAGACATGATTACTATAGTGGAAATTCTTAGTAGCTGAGCTTTAAACCTGGAAATCAGATTGAAAGCATGTAGCATTTGAACTCTAAGCCTCCCCAGCAAAAACAGGATAAAAGGGGACAGAAAACAATCTTTCTAGGCCATCAGATATTTCCTTACTACCATGAAAAAGCTGGTAAAGATAATGTATTTCTGCTCATTTAAGATTAAAAAAATGTGTTGCACCTAACAGGGCATTTGAAATCTCCAGAAATGAAATTATCAAAACACATACAGCTCGCCCGGAAATGACAGAGAAAAACAGCGCAATCTTGCAACAATAAATTAGTGCCTAGCATTGAACTGCTATTACATTGCTAGTACTCCATCTAGCATCCTCTCACCCCAAGTGAACAAGTAATTTATATGAAGGGAAAAATGATTCAAGTCGGTATCCTCTCGTTGGGGTTGTGAAGATACAGGCTTCTAGGCTTCCTTCCATATGCGACTAATTTGTCACCGTGGTCATTTTCTTTGCGTTTGTAAAATTAAATAGGGTTTCTCATTTTCTCTCGGGTCGAAGCAATTTGAGCATCATCCAAAGGAATTCAATAATATTTGTTCAGGTCCAACATTACCGCCTAAATAGTATCATACTGACTACAAGGCGTTTTGAAAATGGTGGAGCTGGTTCCCCCCTAATCTTTCAACGATGATTCAACCTACATGCAGTGAAGCCATGATAGCTGACATGACCATAGGGTATTGCAGACGTTAAAGACAAGTTTAATGTTGTGATATTGATGTTGTTAAATCGCAGCTATTTCGAAACCCTCCTAAACATCATAGTTTGGATTTCAAGCTCTGATCATGACCGAGTTGTTACATAGTTGCCCTTGGAGTCCACAGAATGTTTTTCAATAATCTTGGACAATAACACTTATTGGGTTATTGGGTTCAGACTGATATGAGTATCCTCAATGCTTCTTGCGGACTTAGTTGATTTAGCTATACTGTAACTATATAAATTGCTCAAGAAAATGAGTTGGCCAGCAAGTCTGAATTTTTAAATGTAGAAATATTAGGGGTTTCTGGATCACCCAACACTTACCGCATTGACATACGTTGCTGTTCAAGTGTTTCTTCTCAGACGGCTTCAAGGCCATGAATCGCAACCATGTACGGGAACAAGAGTTCTATCAATAACAAATTTGCATTATAAATTTCAATGTAGAGAACCCAAGATTGAGTCGGGTAAGCTGCAAATGCTATGCAATGGTGTAATTTATTTATATAGAGTTGGTATATTAATTTATGAATACCTGAATTGTGTGAACGGCGAACTCCACACCCACAGTAGGCCTGGACTGATGGGAGAAACGATCTCTAGTCAATCTGGATATGATATTTGACTTGCCTACACCCGAGTCACCTGTAAACATCACCTTAAACAAATAATCATAATCTCCTCCTTCCATTTAATATTAATCCTATGAACTCTAATAAACCAGATCACATTTACGGGTGACCCAAAACAATCAGAATTATGATCTTCATCATAGCACTCCTGGTTGTATTGATTACTGGGGTTATGGTGATAATGAATCCTTATTGAAGAGGAGACAATAGATGGAGGATGAGTAGGCAATCTTCCTGCCATTTGTCCATACAATCAGAAAGAAGATCGATGTCCATACTACATTAGCCATCGTCATAAACAAAGTAAGGGGTTTGGAGTAAAGTACACAGCAAGCACCAGCAAAGAGAGAGAATACTACAACAAGACAATGCTTTGGATTCTACTTTTTAAATGGCGACCCCATGTCTTATTCATTTGTCAAGACTACTTTGTAAATAAAATAACACCGCAATTGAAATTGGGCATGCCCACATTCTTCAACAAAATGGATAATTTTTCGTGTTGGTCATATCAAGGACGGTAGGAGAAATTGAAAATGACAAAGTTGTATTTGGTTTTGTCTTGGCCTAATTAAGTTGGCATGAAATTCAGGCTGCATGATTGACAATGTTCAAGGAAGCTTCTTTGTAACATTGTTTTTGCAGTTTTTGTTGTTTCCTTTTGGGAATGGTTTATCATTTTAACAGTGAGACAGATGTTCCCCATCAAGAGAGGATGATGACAACCACCATTGCCACTAGTATAGCCATTATTGGCCGCTTATGTCCTATTAGTTTATCATTATGGTTGTTTTAAATCTACGATTACATAAGGAGTAAAACTTATTCAATTATGACCCACAACTATGTATCCTCCAGGATGGTTTAGTAATAAATGCAGGTCACATATTTAGGAATTTAGAATCTATGCCAGATCTATATCTAGTTGGAATAAAGTCATTAAAAATGGCCTTGATTATAATAATAAATGCATTGTGTTTAAATATTATTCCTTGATTTTAGGACTTTCAAAATAGACATGTAAGATTACTTGCTTCCATGGAAATCAAAATTAATAATAATTTTATTACATTATAGTAATAATTATTATTATTGTTAAAGTGAAAAATAATATCTATTTATTATTACTATTCTAGATTTAGTTTATTTATTATAAATGTAATGACCAATTTACAAGTGGCATGTTTTATGTGAAACTCTGTAATTAAGATGAATTTGGTATATATATATATATATAATATTTTAAGATAGGTTTCAAATTTTAACTTTACCTTTCTTTTGTGGGTTGTACTATTAATTTGAACTTTCAAACCATTGATTTTAAATTTTAAACAAGAGATGCAATGTATCAAAGTTCTTCCAATAATTGGAAAAGAAGGAAAATGGAGATTTATAGTCTCTGCCAATAATTGGAAAATAAGGATGGAAGGATATGAAGAAAGAGCTAAAAAAGAGAATGATATGCTATTATATGGATAATTAAAGGTAGAATGAATAATTGGAAAATAAGGATGGAAGGATATGAAGAAAGAGCTAAAAAAGAGAATGATATGCTATTATATGGATAATTAAAGGTAGAATGATAGAGAGAGTTGAAGGGAATTTTAAAAATATTAATAATTATATTATTTTTAAAAATGTATAAATAACAATAGAAATTATATTGTACGAATGAACTAGTCATTTCTATCAATTGAGTTATAAGTTGAAATATTTGATTTAAAAAAATAAATTGTTGATTACTTAATTCAAACTATCAAAATATCTAATTAGTTCGAGGGTAGTATTTTTACAATTTGTAAAATGGTGTTTAAAAAAATAGAATAAGATTGTAAAATAGTAGTGAGTAAAATATAGTGTAAACATAAAGAAATAACATTTTACAAATGACAAAAAAAAAACATCAATGTAAAACTAATCAATATATTTAAAATAAGAAAAAAATAGATAGTGATAATTATTATTGATTACACATTCATTTGTGAGGTGGAAAATGATTATCTTTTTAAAAAGTTAATCCACTTGTCACAAATGCAAAAAAAGTAAAGTTGTAATTAATGCACTAAATATGATAGACGTTGTTAGAAAATATTTTTATTTTCTTACAAATGACAAAAATAAACATTAATGTAAAACTTAAAAAGTTAATCCACTTCTCACAAATGTGGAAAAGATAAAGTTGCAATTAATACATTCATCAATGCATGATAGACTTGTTAGGAAATATGTGTATTTTTGTTGGAGAAAAATGAATTTTCTCCTTACCAAATAGTATGATCCAATAGAATGAATGAAAAATGTGATTTATAAAATAATGACAAAATTAGAAAAAGATATAAACATTTGAAATTTTTTTTAATCTTTTAAATTCTATGAGTTGATTGGTCAACTCATAGAATTTAAAGGGCAGGAACTAATAAACTTAAATTGACCAGCTTATTAGATGTCATGTTCAAAAATGAAGAAATCCAAGAACTCTTATTTGATAATTTGTATTATCATATAGTGCTTGGTGTCCTTTTAGTATTTTTTTTTTTAAAATCATTAGTTTAGATCTAAGATTTTGAACATGGAAAATAACCTTATTGAGCAAGCTCCTAAGGATTTATCTCATCACCAATTATTTTTATACACAAGTTGACACTTAAAAGAATAAATTCTAAGCCTCTTAACGTGTCATAAGGGTGATTTATTCTATGTATTTGTTATATAAATAGATTTTTTTAAATATATCAAAGGCACACACTATTAAATAAGGCCTAGCATAGAAAATACAAAAGCTAAGAATGGAATTAATAAAATCTAAACCATAAGGAGAAATTAGTAGAAGTAGAAAGCATGTTTGAATTGAAAATGGATGTAAAAAATGGAGCTTGAAAAGTAACATGGAATTGACCTTGTTGAACTAATAAGACTTTAACAACTTTGATGTTGGGTGATACCCATTTATGAGAGTTAAACACTCATATTTGGGTGTTAGAAATGCATGTCTAGAAGTTAATCTCTTTTGTTCTTTGCAAATGCCCATGTATTAATTTTGGATGCTTTACAACTTAGAATTTTACTTACAACTATGATGCTAGGTGATACCCATTCATGAGAGTTTAACATTCATATTTGGGTGTTAGAAATGCATGTCTAGAAGTTAATCTCTTATGTTCACTTCAAATGCCCATGTATTAATTTTGGATGCTCTACAACTAAGAAGATTTCTTACTTATTTTTGCCTTCCTACTTCATCCTTCATCTTTTCTTCAAAAAAATCAAACAACAAATAGCTCACCTAGGTGATATCAAAGTTAGGGAATTAGAGTTAGTATTTGACCCATTGATGAAGTGTGCTCCCCTAATAGGAACAAGAAATAACAACTTGCGAGAATAAAATATGAGCTTCTTATTTTTGTCATAAATACAAAATTACAGAATTTAGAATTACAATATGTTAACCCACATGGGTGCCTTCATTACAATATTCTACAAGATGAAGCTAGAAACTATCACCCCAAGCTATCCTAGATAATCTATTGTCATTTCTTAAATAGACAATTTTATGCCACCCAAGAAGGTTCTGGACACTCAAATTAGATACCTAGGGCTGGCATACCCTAACAATACATATAGAGTCAGCCAAATACACATTTGACATTTGTTTTGAAACTTTTGGTCAGCCCAACTTCAAAAGGCCATAACTTTTAAACCATTGCTTTGATTTTCTATTATAACCCATTTTCAGAATCCTTAGCTTTTAATCTACAAGCTCACATATGCACAAGTACCCCACTGTCAAGTTTTAAGGCTTCATCTAAGCATAGTTAGGCCTTCAAAACTGAGCTCAAAGTTTTTGTACCAAAAATTTAATACCAAAAATCCACAATAACTCCACTGATACTTATGATATGACATTGAGCCTCAACTGGTAGGCTGATATGACTTAAATGAACCTCCACCTTTGAAATTAGGAAATTAGAAGGTCATATGGCTAACTTACTGAGCAGTAAGCCTCCACAAATAGCACTTTTCATTAAGAAAACCCTTATTCAAACAACTGAAAGGAATTTTTTTTTTGAGTGATGCAATATTGCTCTTACACCCAGCTATGGTTGACTTATTGAGTAGCAAGCTTGGACATAGGCAACAACTGTGCATTAAGACAACCCTTATTCAAACAACTAAAAGATTTTTTTTTTGGGTGTTGCAAGATTGCTCTTACACCCAAGATGCTCTTGCATTAGACACCCAAGGTAATTTGAGAATTATGTCACGCCTTAGGTGTTTAGAGGAAAACCAAGATGGTTAACCTCTTCCCTTGCTAGCCATGATGAATATTCTATCGGCCACCCTTTTCATTTGACTAGAAATTTTTCATAAGTTTTTTTCCTTGTACTTTTGTCAACATGACTGTCCAATATCTCCTCAATCTCCTTTTTAGTTCAACTAGCTGTTGGAATACTCCACTATAAATCTGCAACTTCATCCCATCATCTCCTTCATAATACTCTATCAAATCTAAAATGTTAAATATTGGTGAAATATTCAATTTAGTAGGAAACTCCACTTCATAGACATTTCCAGAATTATGACTCTTCACAATCTTGCATGGTCCAACCTTCTTCATTTTTAGCTTATTATATGCACCCATTGAAAAATGCTCCTTTCTCAAATGAACCATGACTTCATCTCCAATATTTAATTCCTTATACCTCCTTTTTAGATCTTCCTTATTCTTATATTTTGTATTCATCTTTGTAGTGTGCTTCCTCACCTCCTCATGGATGTTCTTGAAATATTCAACAAAATATTCTACTTTAGCACTACTTATTTCTTCTTTATCCAACAACCTCAATTCAAAAGTATTTTTGGGTCTACTCCCATATACAATATGGAATGGTGATTCACTAGTACTCTTGTTGATAGAATTTTAATAAATGCAAATTTTGTCTATGGTAAAATCAAATCCAAGCCCTTTGGCTTGTCTCCAACCAAACATCTCGATAAATTTTCCAAACTATGATTCCCAACTTTTGTTTGTCCATTGGTCTATGGATGTTGTGATAAAATGAACTTCAAATATATCTTCAATTTCTTCCATAATGTATGCTAGAAATGCCCAACAAATTTTGTACCTTGATTTGAAACTATACTCTTTGGTAGACCATGTAGTCTTACTACTTCTTTGAAAAAAAACTCTTCCACATGAACAACATCATTAGTCTTCTTGTAGTGAATGAAATATGTCATTTTTAAAAACCTATCAACCATCACAAAAGTAGAATCATGCCCTCACTAAGTCCTTGGTAATCCAAGAATGAAATCCATGCTAACATCCTCCCATGGCTTCTCTAGTGTAGGCAATGTTTGATACAACCCTGCATTATTCTTTACTCCCTTTTTCATCTGACATACCTTGTAACTTTGTACAAAATTCTTCACATCTTGCAACAACTGTGGCCAACAATAATTCTCAACAACCAAAGAAGTAGTTTTATTTCTACCAAAATGTCCAGTCATTCCTCCACTATGCTTCTCCTTGATGAGATTCTCTCTCATTGAACTTCTTGGAATGCACAATTGACTTCCTTTGAACAACATACCATCTTGGATTATGAAATCCAACCACTCCATCCTATCAAGTGTAACAGGTATTGTACAAGCCTTCCACACTTCACCAAAATTAGGATCCTCTGGATACAAATTATTCAGTTCCTTAAACCCAACCACCTCAATATGCATCTTTGTTAGAAAAGGTTGTCTTCTACTAAGAGAATCTACAACACTGATAGAATTCCCACTCTTTTGTTTCAAAATAAATGTATAACTCCGCAAAAACTCAACCCACTTCAAATGCCTTTGGTTTAATTTTCCTTTACTATTCAAATATTACAAAGCTTGATGATCAGTATAAAAAATAAACTCCTTAAGAAGAAGATAGTGTCTCCACTTCTTCAATGCTTGAACTATAACATAATATTTCTAATCATAAATAAAATATTTTCTTTTAGCATCATTCAAATTCTCACTGAAATAAGCAACAAGTCTCCCTTCTTGGCTCAAAACATCTCCTATTGTAGTACCACTAGCATCACAATCTACTTAAAACACCTTATTAAAATTCTGGAAGTGTTAAAATAGATTGCTTTGTCACTTTCTATTTCAACAAATTAGAACTCTTATCTTCTTCTATAGTCCACTTGAATTCTCTCCTATCCCATCTCATTGTTTAAGTCAAGGGTCCACAAATACTACTAAAACCTCTTATGAACTTTTTGTAAAAACTAGCCATTCCATGATAATATCTTACCTATGTAGCATCCTTTGGAGTAGACCATTCAAGGATAACCTTCATTTTCTCTGGGTCCATTTTCAAACCTTTTTCTAAAACTACAAATCCCAGGTACACCAACTCCTTCTTCACAATACTTCACTTCTTTAGATTTATCAACAACTTTTATTCCCTCAACTTATCAAATACCTTTTTAATATGCATCAAATGATCCTCCAACATCTTACAAAAGATCCAAATATTATCTAGGTAAAGAATGAAAAACTTACGTAGAAACTCCTTCAAGACCTGATTCGTGAGCCACATGAAAGTTCTTGGTGCATTAGTTAGCCCAAAAGGCATGACTAACCACTTGTATAGTCTTTCCCTTGTTTTGGAAGAAATCTTCCACTCATCGTGTTCTTTGATGTGAATCTGAAAGTATCCACTCTTCAAATCTATCTCTATGAGATACACAACTCCACCAAGCAATCCATAATATCATCCATCCTTGGTAATAGAAATATATACTTGATTACAATCTTATTGATAGCCTACAAATATATGAACATCAACCATTCTCCATTCTTCTTTGGTGTTAATATTATTGGTACAACACATGGACTTAGACTCTATCAAATCAAAGCCTTCTGCAATAACTCATGCACTTGTCTATTCAAATCCTCACTTCATTTGGTGTCATTCTATGTGGTGCCTTATTTGGAAAATTGGCTTCTAGAATCAAGTCCATTTGGTGACTGATCTTCCTCACTAGGGGTAATCAATCATGTACATTATCTAACACAATATCATAAAACTCTCCAAAAAAAGCTACAACTTTTATAGGTACCTCCTTTACTTCTTTACCATCATTTGAGATTATAAGAAAACATGTATGCTCACACTTCATACCTTTAAAAAAACTCCTTTCCATCCACAAAACATATTATGTTAGCACTATGTACCTTTTCTTCTTTCTCCTTCAACGACTTCAACTTATGTTTCACTCCATCCTTTGTCAAAGTATAGGTATTTACTTGCCCATCATGTACAACATGTTTGTCAAATTGCCACAACCTACCCACCAATATATGGCATATGTCCATAGGTATGATATCACAAAGAACTTGATCTTGGTAGCTTCTAATCTTGAACTTCACTAGGCACTTCTCATTAACAATGACCTTGTGGTCTCCTGCACCTAGGCAATACAATATGGATGTGGGTTTTTTGCCTCTTGAGATTTAACTCGGTGACCATATTTGCTGACACCATATTGTTAGTACTTCCACCATCAATTATCACATCATGACACTTATGTTCACATTTTTACTTGGTGTGAAACAAACTCCTTGTTTGATTAGGCTCATTCTCACCACTCAACAAGACTCTCCTATTAACTAGGGCTTCTCCTCTTTCAACATCTTTAGAATGAGATAATTTGGAATCTTTGTCAACATGCACAACACTAACCTGACCTTTGATTCTCTAATCTATCCTTCCTTTGAACTGAGAACATTCAAATGCTCTATGCCCTTCCTCTCCATAGTGAAAACATTTTCCATGAAAACCTCCTCTTCCTCTTCTTCTCTGATCTCTATTGTTCTCATTATGGAAACAATTGGAGTTGTTTCCCCTTTGGTTCTAACTACTACTACAAGCCTCATCCTTGTTCCTCTAATCATCATTTTGGCCTCCATAAGACCATCTACTAGATCTTTCACTGCGACCTCTTCCACTATTCTTGTTATCAAAAAAATTTCTCAGCTTCTCCTTAACTCTCCTCAATAATGTTCATTCAAGCTAGATTCATCTCCTCTACTTGGCCTCAACCCATTAAGATAGTAGGCCACTTTCTCCTTGTCAACTTACGCATGGCCTATTCAGATGAGAACTCAATAGATCTCTTATGCATGCTCCTTAAGAGATCTTCTCACTTGCTTCAACCCTTGCATCTTCTTCATTAGATTGAGCTTATAATCCATAGGGATGAGTTGTCCTTTCATTTTAGCTATCAATTAATCCCATCTGGTGATTTTTTCTTTTCCTCTTCTATTTCACTCTAATTAGATCTATTGCCACCAGATCTTTGTGTGACCATTTAGTTCTTCCTTTGCAAAGTTGACCCTATTAGGATCTTCAATGTCTTCATATTCAAAGTACTCCTCCAATTCATTGATCCAATTGATCAATTCCTCTGGGTTAAGATTTCCCAAAAATGTGGGAACATCAAATTTAGGTCTTTTTCCAATTTTGGAAATGACCTTAAAAATATTTTCTTCCTCTAGGTTAAGAACTTCATCTACCATCACTTGATCATTGTTTCCTTCATCTTCTCTTTCATCCTCACTTTCATCATCTCATATGGAAAGATTCATTCATTTGTACATTTTTTCTTGCAATGCTTGTATTTTCCTATTAAGGGCTCTAAAACCCTAAATTGTAACATGTATAAATCTCCCACCATGCTTTCTTTGTGGAGGCATCTTCATGCTTCTTCTAAAACCCTATAGTAAACTGCTTCATAGTTAGTGATCTATCTACATGCACAACCCAAACCACAGTCCTGGTGCAACCAACTCACAGTCAATGATCTGTTTACACACTCAAGAAATCCTGCTCTAATACCAGTTAAAGAAGGGTTCTCCCCTTAATACCATAAACACATAACAATAACAAGAAATAACAACAATTTGTGAGAACAAAATATGGGCTTCTTATTTTCACTACAAATGCAAAATTATAGAATTCAAAATTACAATATGCTAACTGACATGGGTGCCTTCATTATAGTATGCTACTAGACGAAGCTGTAAACTATCACCCCGAGCTATTCTAGACAATCTATGGGCATTTCTTAAATAGATAATTGTATGTCATACGAGAAGGTTCTAGACACTCAAACTTAATTCCTAGGGCCGGTAGACCCTAACAATACATATAGAGTCATTCCAATACACCTTTGTCATTTATTTTGGAAATTTTGGTCGGTCCAAATTTGGAAAGCCATAACTTTTAAATAGTTGCTCCAATTTTCTATTATAACCCCTTTTCAAAATCTTTGACTTCTGATCTACAAACTCATATTCATGTATGCAACCATCTTTCGAGTTTTTGGGTCTTATCTGGGCACATTTAGGTCTTCAAAATTGAGCTCAAAGTTTTTGTACCAAAAATTTATACCAAAAAAAATAATAAATCCATTGATACTTATGATATGGCACTAAGCCTCAACTGGTAGGTTGATATGACTAAGATGAATGCCCACCTCTAAGATTAGGACATTCTGAGCTCGTATGGCTAACTTATTGAGTAGCAATCCTCTACAAACAAAAATTCTTCATTAAAACAACCCTTATTCAAACAACTGAAAGGAAATTTTTTTGGGGTGATACAAGGTTGCTCTTACACCTATGATGCTCCTACATCATCCATGTTTTGGAGCTATCAAATGTTAGGATCAATATCGTGACTTACTACACATGCCAACAAATTATTATGGATTGTAGATTGAAGCTCTTTCTTGATATATCTTGAAGTGTTGCTAAAGATTGAGAATTAGAATTTTTGTCTAATGTATGTAAAATAGTCATCAAAGGTCAAGGTTGTTGGGTGATGCGACGCGCTCCCCTGTCCACAGGTGGTTAATTATGTGGTGTTCCATGTTCACTAACAGTCATGGCTTTTGGTGCAACGGCAAATGGGCCCTACAATTGGTATCAAAGCCTAGTTTTGGCCTGGTCATGGGTCCAAATCTCCCCAGTGCCTTCCTGACCCGCGCAAGCACCTGGTATGCACGTCGAGGGGGAGATTGTTGGGTGATGCAATGCGCTCCCCTGCCCACAGGTGGTTAATTATGTGGTGTTCCATGTTCACTAATAGTCATGGCTTTTGGTGCAACGGCAAATGGGCCCTACAATTGGTATCAGAGCCTGGTTTTGGGCTGGTCATGGGTTCAAATCTCCCCGGTGCCTTCCCGACCCGCGTAAGCACCTAGTATGTGCGTCGAGGGGAAGATTGTTGGGTGATGCGACGCACTCCCTTGCCCACAGGTGGTTAATTATGTGGTGTTCCATGTTCACTAACAGTCATGGCTTTTGGTGCAATGACAAATGGGCCCTACAATTGGTATCAGAGCCTGGTTTTGGCCTGGTCATGGGTTCAAATCTCCCTGGTGCCTTCTTGACCTGCGTAAGCACCTAGTATGCGCGTCGAGGGGGATATTGTTGGGTGATGCAACGCGCTCCCTTGCCCATAGTTGGTTAATTATGTGGTGTTCCATGTTCACTAACAGTCATGGCTTTTGGTGCAACGACAAATGGGCCCTACAATTGGTATCAGAGCCTGGTTTTGGCCTGGTCATGGGTTCAAATCTCCTCGGTGCCTTCCTGACCTGAGTAAGCACCTGGTATGCACGTCGAGGGGGAGATTGTTGGGTGATGCAACACGCTCCCCTGCCCACAGGTGGTTAATTATGTGGTGTTCCATGTTCACTAATAGTCATGGCTTTTGGTGCAATGGCAAGTGGGCCCCACAAAGGTTTAAGGACATCACTTTGTCTCAATATGTCCAACATCTCTTCTTTCATGAACCATATTTACACTAAATTCCTCTATAGATGTGGATCAAATCCTCAATCTTCCACCTATACACACTTAAAAAAATTCAAGTCAATTAATTAAATATTTTACTATTTAATTAAATTTCTTCTTCTATTAACTTTAATAAATTATTTAATTTATTAAGTTAATTCATTTTTCTATCAATTAATTAAATATTTAATATTTAATTAATAATAATATTATTCTATTGGTGTTGATAAATCATTGACTTTTTTAGGCTGATTCACCTAGGTTAGTTTCACTCTCTTAAGTTTCTAAATAATCATATTAAGTGATTTATTAAAATTACTTAATTATACACTCACTCAAATGAATAAGTCTTCTAGTCCACCTATTTAGTCCATGTCATGTGCCACATCATATTTGCATAGATAATTAATTTTAATTAATTATTAGATAATCCTATTTATCCTCACCCATGTGTCCTATTTTATGGGGCTATAAAGGGGTATGTGTCCTCATGTGACTTGGTCTTTGGGACACATGTCTCTAAGTGACAAATTCTTCTTCCACTTCTGCTATTCTCTAGGAGTTGGTCAATCCACCTCATAGAGTCAAAGATGTCTCATGAGATGCTTGTCCAAGAGTCCTCCTTAAGGGAAGAGTCTTCTTAAGGTTCTTGATTTGATGTATGCCATGCCTCTTTCCTTTTCCTATTATTTCTCTCACATCTCAACTAAGTCCTTATTTCTGTCAACTCTTTCAACTAGGTCAATCTCACTTGTCCATGTGTCCTATGTTGTCTCTCTGCTGTCAGATGTTGCCACCTAGGTTGGGGTCCTCCCAAAGTCTATAAAAGGAACCCCCATTCCCTCACAGCAATTAATTAGCAATAAAATTTGAAATCTAATGAGCAATCACATTAGCAATCAAGAAAACATCCAACAAATCCATAGCATGTTCATCAGGATATCATGGTTCCATATCTTAGTTCTTTATTCATCTACCTTCATCTTTCCATCTACCTTGTAGGGTATTCTAGCATCATTTGGTATAGAATTTTCATTGAAATTCATACTCTCCAACACCTTGAAGCATCTTGAAAAAAGCAGCTAATTCAAGTATGAGGTCTCGCAACATCAAGAAACTCAAGCCTAGGAGGACAATGGAGGCACATTACAGCTGGTAAGTAAAGGTAAAAGTCTCATTTTTAGCTTACTTTTGCTTGTAATCCTTCATTGGTTATGTATTATTGTTAGTGTAAATAATTAATTATTATTACACTTTACTTAATTTTACTTAGATTAATGCATTATTTTATTACTTTTTTAGTTAGACATCTAGGAGTATGCGTACTCATATGAGTTGTCTTGTTGACAACATAAGAGTTAGCAACTCCAATTTAGCACATGGTGTCTACAACATCTTTTTATGTGACACACCTATGTTAAGCTTATCCTCTCATCATCGTACTAACTTCACTGTTCAATGAAGGATAATCCACTCTTAGTGGACATGTGCTTAGTTGTGAGGCTTATCATTTTGCTAACTCCTAGTCATTCTAAAGGCCTTTATATACAAGCATTTCTAGTGTGTATGTACATCTATTCAATTTCATATTTTTATTCTGATCATACTCAATTGGTCCATATTGTGCTAGTGCTTGAGCTTCTTTATTTTGGGTGATTTTGACCTAAGGTAAATTCTTACATGGTATCAGAGCTAAAGGAGCTTCTCTTCACATAGCCATTGGAAAGAATTTTTGCTTCACCTCTCAAAGGACCTCAATTTAGATCTAGAGTATCACAGTCATTGGGAATGTCTAGAGCCAAAGTAGACCTCACCATTGCATCTAGAGTGCCAATTCAATGAATTTTGAATATAAATTTGCCTACCCTAGGCCATAGTCAAAATTGAGGCAAATTTTTTTGCAAACTAGCACTTGAAGGCCCAATTTGCAAAATTTGGTATGATCATTTTTAGATCTATGTAATTTATTTTTAGATCTTAATATTTTTGTGTCTCTATATTTTTTCTTTTCGAATTTGCATTTTATTTCTGAAATTTTGGAAAAAAATTAGCCTTTTAGGCCAGTAGGAGAGATTTTTTGCAGTACAAGATTGGAGCTTGCTAGTGCAAATCAGATATTGGCATCATATTCAAGAGGTCAAAAAAACCCCAAATTGACTTTTGTTTCATCAAAATCAGACATCTGAGGTGAAATCTAGAGTCAATTGATTTTTGGAGGTGTGACGGTGGTGATTCAAGAAAAATAATTATAGAGGTGAATTTCAAACAATGATATCTCCCTTATACAGACTCCTTTTTCGAACCACTCTTTTTTGTTTTGGGGTAGAATTATGTGATCTACACATTAGTGTAGGATGTTTGAGATCTCTGTTCCTGAATTTTTTTCCAAACCATAAATTCCAAATTTTGCAACTTCAAAGGCTTAGTTCGAGCTCATCTAGACACATTTTTAGGTTCTATTTTTTTTTGAAAGTGCATAATTTTTCATCTACTTTCCAGATCTGCAATTAGATTATAGGTTTGTGTAGACAAAAATACCACTTTCAGAAATAGGTCCTTTTTTGCATTGTAATTCTTTGATTAAACTTCAAATTTGTTGTATATCTGAGCTACATTGCTAAGTAGTAGATTTAAACTCCAAAAGGAGGTTGTAAATAGCAAAATCAGAAGCCCACTTTTGTACATTTTGACAAGTGGCCTATTGTAAATGCACTACATATAAAGTTCCAAAAGCATCATTTTTGGAGGGGTTCTTTGATTGAGTGAATAGGGGGTGTCTTGTGTTCTTGTGTCTCTCTTTCCCTCTTGTGCTCTTGTAATTTTTTGCATCATGGGTTCACCTAAAACTCCACTTTTAACTTCACATAATTATACTACATGGAAAGATATTGTATGGAGTAGACTAATGGAAAAAGGTTTAAATATATATGTTGTTGGTACAATTGTAAAACCCACTGATGCTGATGCACACATTGATTGGCAAGTTAAAGACAACTAGGCATTAGGAATTATTATGAGTTGTGTTCATAGAGATCTCTTCTTCCACATTTCCATCTTTAAGGGTGCTAAGGGTTCTTGGGAGAAACTTGAAGGATTGTATGGTAAGGTGGATGAGGAAAAGGGATTCCAAATTGAGGATGATCTACTTCTATTGGATCCTAAGAATTTTGACAGAATTCAAGACTATGTCAACAAAGGCAATGAATTGAGAGCACCACTTAAGGATTGTGGTAATCCCATAAAGGATGATAGATTGATTCATATAATCTTGAAGAGGCTACCTTTAGAGTATGCATCTTTTGTTTTGAGTTACAACACTTACAAGTTGACCATGGGAAGTGCCTTCACTAAGTCTTCATTTGATGCATTTGCAGAAATGTTGATGTTGGAACAATCCAAGTTGATAGATATGGAAATTCTTAAGTCATCCAAGTCTACAACATTGGTGATTAGTAATGAGAACCAAACAAATCAAGGTAAAAAATGTTTTACCAACAATAAGAAAAAGTAGTGGAAGCAAAAATCACAATCAGAGACACAACAATCTTCCTCCTCACAACAAGGCAATTCTTCTTCCAACAAGAAGGGAAACAACAATAAAAAGGATAAATTATTTTGTGCATATTGCAAGAAACAAAATCATTACGAGCATCATTGCAAGACTAAGAGAATTGATGAGTTGGAAAACTTACTTAGGAAGAACAAAATTAGCGTGCCAAATACTTCCAAGGATTCAAATCCATCCACTTCATAGGGAAAAGGGAAAACATTTATGGCAAGTTCAAGTTCTTCAGGGGAATGGATTCTTGACTCAGGTGCCTCATATTATATGGGTTCTTCAAAAGGACACTTTTCTTCATTGAAGTAGTCTAGGGTACCTCACATTTTTGTAGGGAATTATACAAAAGTGGAAGTTGAAGGGAAAGGACAAGTTGAGATGAAAAATGGATAGTTCAAAGATGTTCTCTATGTTCCTAACGTTAGCACTAATCTCATTTCAATTTACCAAATCAATCACTATGGAGGTGGCAATAAGGTTGAATTCCTTCTTGATTTAGTAATGGTGCAAAATCTTAAAGATGATTCATTGGTTGCAGTGGGTAAAGTCAATCATGACATAAGGCTTTATTCTTTCTCCCACTTTGTGCCTAAGTCTCCTCCACATGCCTTGTTGACACATTCACAATCACAAAGTAAATTATGGCATGAGTAGTATGGACATCTTTCCTTACACTATCTTCATCAACTTAGCTAAAAAATTATGGTCAAAGGTCTACCTACAATCAACTTTTCTAAGGTTGAATGTTCAACTTGTTCAATGGATATACATCTAGAAGAGAAGTTTGACAAAGGGAAGATTTGGAGAGCATCAATTGTTCTTGAGTTGGTTCACACGGTTCTAGCAAGCCCTTTTTCAGTGACATTAGTTAGCAAGGTTCGCTATGTCCTCTCTTTCATTGATGACTTTTCATAATACACATGGATCTACTTTCTTAATCACAAGAATGAAGTGTTTGATAAGTTTCTATCCCTCAAGAGTGATATTGAGAAGCAATCAAGAAAATCCATCAAGGTTCTGCATATGGATAATGAAAGTAGATATGTGAAATCAAGACTTAGAGACTTTTAAGAACTTGAGGGTATTGATCTTCAAAATCCTGTAGCATTTAGTGCACAAAAGGCAAGTGTTGCAACAATGTGGATTAAAACTCTTAAGGCAATGACAAGTTGCATGATTCAAGCTAAGTCTCTTGATCCATCACTTGAAGTTGAAGCTATAAGTAGTGCCAATCACATTCTTAATAGGTCTCCTCATAATGTATTAGATGGAATGACTCCTTTTGAGGCATGGTGCGGAAGAAAACTAGTTGTGAAACAATTCAGAGTTTTTGGTTGTCTAGCATGGGCACACATATCTTCAAGGAAATGCAAGGCACCACCACCATGGCCTTGTATTTTCATTGGATATGATGAATTTCTTAAGGCATATAGACTTATGGATCCTAGGACTCATGAGATATTCATAGAGAGGAATGTTCACTTTGAGGAAAGTTCACCTAGCTTATCCTCTAATCCTCTCCATACTTCATAAATTGTGGAAATTGATAGTGACAATAGTGATAGTGATTCAACAGATTTAGATATGGGGGATCCTGTTGATAGATGCAGAACAAGGTCACAACTTTAGAAAATTCCACATGCATACATTGCTACAATGATAGGTCCATGTAATTCAATACAATTGGTTACACTTTGTCTTCCAGTTCCAGAATCAAGGGATGACTTCATGACAAATATTTAAGGCTTTTTTGTGGGGTACTACATAGAAGATTTCGGAGACATTATTGATGATATGCATCTTCTCTTTGATGAAGAAGATCCTTCTTTAGTTATTACAAGGGAACACTCTGACCCTCTTGTCCATTCTCTATATGATCAATCTTATAAGGTTGATATCATTGTGGATCCTTAAATAGAACAGTTGTAGGAGGTCTATTTATCATTTGAATATATAGTTGGTTCTTTGGGATATGTTCTAAATCCATCCTTACTAGATCTAAACTTGTTCTTTTCAGTAGTATTGGAAGGGGCGATTGTCAGTATCGACACACAGACAGTTGAGCAATTTTCAGAGACACATTCATCTTTAGGATTCTTTTTACAAACTAGGGAAGCATTTCATATGTACCTATGCAATTGTTTTTGATTAGATAAATAGGTTTTATAGGGAACCTGAAACCCGAAAGTTAGTACATAAGAAGGCTGATAATAAGCGTGAAAGCCCAACCAAAAAAGTTTAAGTTAAAAGGCTGATAATGAGCATTAAGCCTAGCCAAAGGAAAAAGTTCTAAGAAAAGACCAGGAAAAAGAAATAGACAAAGCCATGGCCAAAAGCCAGCACAAAAAACCAAAAAACAATGAAAAACAAAGGAACAGGAAAGAGTTATTCCTCGTTCTTTTGCTCTAGATCCTGCATCACCTGAGTAGCCTCAAAGGCCTATTGATTCTCCTTCATTTCCATCTATTACCCTCTTTGATTCCCTTGGTCCTATGCAGGAGTGGAGTTTTCCTTTGTAGGTTCGTCCTCCATTCTGGCCTTGTGTCTGTCATTTCCATCCTCATCCTCGTGCATTTCTCTATCTTTGATCCAGCCCATGAGAGAGATGATGTTGTTGTTGATGGAGCTTAACAAGGAAAACATTTGGTTGGCAAGGTTATGATTGTAGTTTTCCAAATTGTGTATCCTCTATTCTACCAGAGTGAGCCTATCGGCCGAGTCTATCCTCCTATTGGCATCCTTTCCTTCCCTTGTTGCCTCAATGTGTTTCACCTAGTCTTTAACCTCCTTGAGCTCATGGAAGAGCCATTTGATTGATTTGAAATTATCAATCATGCTGTTGCGAGCATTATTTAAGAGATTCATCCTTATCTCCCTGGCTCTATCCAAAATAGCCACAATCGCTGGATCAATTAATTCTTCTAGCCGCTACTCTTCTTGATTATCTACTAGGATTTGGGGATTCATGGCCTCCCTAAAGATTCCCATTTTGGCAGTCTTGACATTGAAATTAATCCACGCTTTCCTCCTGTCATTGGTTTGCACTTCCCCTTCCGCATACCCAGCTTTCTCCTCTTTCTGATCCTCAGGGTGGAGATGGACAAGAGAAAGGGGCAACACAGATGTCTCCTCATAATGAGAGTGCACATCCTCCAGGCTCTCCCTCTTGTGCTTCTTCCTTCCACTATCAACCTTTATTTCCTCCTGCATCTCGTTCACCACCTCCTTAGACTTCAGATCCTCCTCATCATCACTGCTACCCTCCTCAGCCTTCTCAGCCTACTTCTACCTGAGATCCCTAGGGCTTTTTCTACTTGGGGTTATGGGGGACGAGGATTTTTTAATAGTCACAACTTTCCCTGAGGAGGAGACTCCACCTTTCTCAGAATTGAGGCTCTGAATGTCATCCGAGTTTGAGGAGTAACTGGAACTTCCAGACTCCATAGTCTCAATCTAAGGGGAGGCATTATCGATGGTCTGGGCTTTGAAGTGTTCATGGATAAGAAGCAGCAGCCCTCCATGTAGAGCTGGGTTAGCAATGGGCTTCTTTTTGAAGCTGTCCATCGCCTTACTCATAGAGGTTAATAGATAAAAAGGAAAAGAAATTCTAGCTTTCTTCTAAAAATGATTTAAAATAACAAAGTGGTGGGTGCGGGCTCTATCAAATCTTGGGTCCAAAGCAATATATTCAATGACATCTTTTAGCACATACCTCCACCGTTTCTTCATGGAGTTAGGGACATAGTAGGTGTCAAGATTTTTTAACCCCTTAAATTCCTTCTCACTCTCCACAAAATCCCTTACCACATTGGCTGAGAGCTTCTTGTCCCTGTAGAATTTGAAACCCTCGATTGGGATCTCTGTGATAGCCGCGATAACCTCCTCCGTTACCTGAAAGTTGATGCCATTCACCTTAACCTTGCCTTCTTTCCATGACCCCACCATACCATTAGTCACCTCCTGATCATAACCGTGCAGCTTCATGAGATACTTGGTTACCCCACCCTCTTCCAGCTTTTCCCAAACTTTCAGCCTGCTTCTCCATTTCTCAAAGTCCCCTGCTGGCTCCTTTCTGCTGTGGAGCAGAGAAAAATAACTCTGTTGTTGCCCCTAAAATGAATGCAATGAAGAACCCACAAAGCATGGCAATTAATCATAGTAGGATATCTACATTTACGAATACCCATTTTTCTATTATGAAAAGTACCCATATATCTTAACCCTTTCATATTCATAATTACATCTTGATATCCTCCGTACTTCCTTGGATTTTCTCCAAGTCAATCAGAAACTTGATGTCCATCGGCAAAGACGTTTCGAAAAGCCATGTCATTTTTTGGTCTGTGCCGACCCTTATATTTGCCAACCTGTCGACAACCGGGTTTGCTTCTCGAAAAGTATGGGTGACATGGAATTTTTTGAATTTGGCAAGTGTCTCTCTCATCTCATTGATAAGATTTGCAATCATCCAAGAAGGATACGAATTTCAATTAATGCACTTAATAATGTTACTCGAGTCCCCCTCCAACCATAAATTGGTGACCCCAATTTCAAAAGCCAGCTTAACTGCATTGCACACGGCGTTGGCTTCTGCAAAATGATTTGTTTGGAAACCCAACGGAAGAGTGAAAGTCACAATACTATCACCATTTTCATTTCTAACCACCCCTCCACTACCTGAGGATCCAAGGTTGCCCTTGGAGGCTCCGTCGAGGTTGGCTTTGTGCTAGCCTTTAGGGGGGAGGTGCCATTTGGCTTCTTGTCTTTTTCTCATTTTGTCTTTTACCTTCTCCTTCTTCCTACCTCCTATCTCAAAAGCTCCCCCCTTTCTCACGAAAATATTTTCCTTTATGTTACTAAAGATCTTCCTTCCAACAACCAAAGTGGGCTCCTCCCTATCTCTGAAAATTTTGTTGTTTCTCTCCTTCCATATGCTCCAACAAAAATGGGGCAGGAGGCAAGAGCTGATTTCCTTCAAGGTAGTCCCATTGAACATTCCTTGCCATTGGCAGAAGAAGTCGAGGAGGTTGGAAGGAATGCACCAGCTATGGTCAAGGTCCTGGGTGAAGAAGTCCTAGACTGATCTCGAATAAGAGTAATGAATGAACAAATGATTTCTTGTCTCTAACTCATCTTTGCATAAAATACATCTACTCGGCATGCTATGACCTCTTTTAATGAGATTTTCCTGGGTGAGATTTTTGTCCTGAAGTGCCAACCAAAAAAACATGTTGACTTTTGGCGTTAGGCCCAGGAGCCAGGTCCTCAACCAAGGGGGGGATGCATTTGTACTCCATAAAGCAGAATATCCAGAGGCAACCAAATAGAGGCCATTGGCATTATCCCTCCAAACCAGTTCCTCCTTGTTGGTGCTGAGGGATAAGGAGTTAAGCATGATCATAATTGGTTTGAGTTCCTCTAAGATGATAGAAAGGTCCTTCCATCCCTGATTAGTCCTGTAGTTACTAACTTTGTGCCCAAAAATGTTGATGTAATCGTTAGCCCAAACACCGTAGGTAGGGTTATTAATGATTGGGCCCTAAGAAAGCCAGCTGTCCGACCAGAAAATAATGTTCTCCCCATTTCCCAACTTCTAGGAGACCTTAGAGTTAGCCAAATCCCTAGCTTTTAAGAAGCCATTCCAAACAACTGAGCCTCTGGGTAAATCCTCACTGAAAAGAGGGCCTTTTTATATACTTGTTCACCACAGTGTCTCTCCATTCCACTGTGCTACTAAAGATGTGCCAGATTTGCTTTGCCAGGAGGGCCTTGTTGATATGAGTGATCTTCCTGATCCCCAGACCCTCGTTCTTTTTAGGGAGACAAACTTTGTCCTAAGCAACAAGGGGGTAACTTTTATTCCGATCAGTACCCATCCATAAAAAATCCCTTTGGATTTTTTCCATTCTCTTAGCGTATTTACCAGGTATGGTGAAAAGGCTCAAGGCATATATAGGCAGGTTTTGAAGGATGGATTTAACCAGCTGACATTTTCTAGCTTGGCTGAGAGAGGATCCTTTCCAGCTAGCTAGCTTCTTACTGAACCTATCCAAGATGCCATTCTAGAAGGAATCAGAAGGGGCTGTGCCCAAGGGGAGACCAAGGTAGGAAGAAGGAAGCTTCCCCACCTGACAACCCAAGATTCTAGAGATTATTTGAT
Organism: Cupressus sempervirens; assembly: GCA_028749045.1. Classification (NCBI taxonomy): domain Eukaryota; kingdom Viridiplantae; phylum Streptophyta; class Pinopsida; order Cupressales; family Cupressaceae; genus Cupressus; species Cupressus sempervirens. The sequence goes on along the minus strand of CM053783.1, from coordinate 585,546,738 downwards.
GTCTTCCCTCCGAAGTGTTGATAAAGAAAACAAAGCTTTTGTCCCAATTTATAAGCTGCCCTGACCCTCTGGAATAGGTGTCCAAAGTGTCTTTCAAAGCCTTGGCTTCCTTGACCGAAGCCTCTCCTCCCATAATGGTGTCATCAACAAATTGTTGATGCATGAAGGGAGTGTATTTGGAAGAAAGTTTAAAGCCTTTGATCCTCCCATCTTTCTTTTTCTTCTCCATAAGTCTGCCAATACATTCTGCTAGGATGATGAAGAGAATCAGTGATAGAGGATCTCCCTATCGAAGGCCTCTAGTGGGTTTGAAGAAATTAGAGGGGGATCCATTCACTAAAATAGCTAGCGAGGGGGTGGTGACCAACTGGAAAATTAGCTTGCAAGATTTGGCATCAAAGCCAAAAGCCTTCAACACTAACTCCAAAAAGGACCAATCCACCCAGTCGTAAGCTTTAGACATGTCAAGTTTGAGTAACATCCCTTCTCTCTTACTAGCTTCCATAGAGTGAATCACTTCATGCACCATGATAATCGAGTCTAAAATCTGTCTGCCTAGGACAAAACTAGATTGTTGTTGAGAGATGATCAGGGGAAGGAGCTTAAGCAACCTCAAAGTGAGCACCTTTGAGATGATCTTATAAAATGAGTTGCATAAGCTGATGGGTTTGAACTTAGCTAGAGTGTCAGCCCCTGGCACTTTGGGAATAAGAACTAAGAAAGCGGAGTTGATTTCCTTCAGGATGCATCTGGCTCCAAAGAACTCCTAAACCACCTTAACAACATCCTTCATAATGACAGGCCAGTACATTTGGAAAAAGAAGGTAGGAAAACCATCAGGTCTAGGTGACTTGTCCATTGGAAGAGAAAAAAGAGCTTCTCTCACTTCAGAATCAGAAGGAATGGCCCAGATCATTTTATTATGGTGTGGTTGGAGGATTTGAGGGACACAAGAGACAATATCATCCTGATCCACCTTAGAGAGAAAAGGATCCCAAGAAAGAAGGGAGGAGAAGAAAGAGACAACTTCTAGTGAAATATCATCTTCCTTAGTCAACACACCCTAGTCTTTTTTTAGGCCAGAAATCCTATTGTTAGCTCTATGTTTAAGTGTGGATAAATGGAAGAACTTTGTGTTCTTGTCTCCTTCCTTGAGCTAGTTGATTCTAGATCTCTACCTCCAGAACTTTTCCTCTTTACTAATGATGTCATGTAAATCAGACAAGATGGATAGCTCTACATCTCTACTCGAGGCATCATACCCATTTTCCTAAATGGAGGCTTGGATGGAAGAGAGATTAGAAGAAAGATCCTCTTTCATAGAGAACAAATGACAAAAATTCATCTTATTCCATGCTTTTAACATCCTTTTAACATTACTGAGTTTCCTTGCTACCCTGAACATAGTAGTGCCTTCCACATCTATGCTCCACCAACCCTTTAATCTCTCTAGAAGGTCGGGGTGGGAGGTCCACATTTTCTCAAAATGAAAAGGAGGAGGTCTGCAGGGGTCAAAAGGGACAATCAAGAGGGAAATGGAGGAGTGGTCGGACCCAATTCTAGGCAAAAGAGCTAATTTGCAGGAAGAGGACTACATCCAATCAAGAGAAATGATGGCTCTATCCAGTCTAACCGGAATACACTCCTTACCTAAGCGTTTATTGGACCAAGTGAAGTTACCACCCGTGAGGTCCAGATCCAAAAAGGCCAAATCATTGATGAAGTTTGAAAGATCATGCTTGCTATCCCAGTCCTGAGGCAAACCGCCCTTCTTCTCCTTATCTAGAAGAGGGGTATTGAAGTCTCCCATAATGATGCATTTTTTCAAGTTGCTATTCTAAAACATCCCTACTACTCTGGACCAGTAGGAATTTCTTTCTCTCGTGTTGTTAGGGGCATAAATGTTGAGCAAGAACAAAAATTCATTGGAATGAATATTGTACACTTTACAAAATAGAATGTTACCAGCATTGGAAACTGATTCCACCCTAAAAAGATTTGACTTGTATAAAGTTAGCAGGCCCCTAGAGGCTCCATCTGAGTTCGCAGCCTCTCCGCTTATCATGTTACTGAACTCGATGTTTCTCAAAGAATCCTTTTTCATTTTTGTTTCTTGGATCATCAAAAGATCTGGTCTTTGGTCTCTAATCAAATTCCTAATGATTTCTTGTTTATGGCACCATTTAGGCCCCTGATATTCCAAGAGATGATCTTCATTTTTTACTCTTGGAGAAGTCCTTCAGGGTGCTCTGGCACCCATTCGCCAAACATCTTCTAGTCTCTTCTTCTCTGGACTCCATTTCTAATTTCCCTCCTACTTTGGTTGTAGAGCCCACATATGGTTTGCAACTGCTCCCGGTCATTGCTAGAGAAGCCTTGAACGGATCTCTCATTTGATTCTTCCTTAGTATCTCTTCCATCTTTGCAAACTTTAGGGATCTAGAAGCCTTATTAGCATTCCTTGGGGTGCTGTGAAGATCAACTCTTTGGTTCTGATCTATCTCCTTATCCTCCTTATTTCCTGTTTGGATCGATGCATCAATGGTGGAGACCAAGTTTTCCTCTGGATCCTGGAAGATGATAATTTCCCTATTATCTCTTTCCTTGATCTCCTCCATGGAGCCCAGAACCGGCTGCTCCTCTCTTGGGGGAAGGTCCAAACCATCCTCTTGAAGATCGTTCTGCGAGACACCCTTAACTTCCTCTTCTCCAGGCTTGAGGGTCCTTTCCTTGACTTGATCATCTGCTAATGGCCGGGGTTCGGTTAAAGGTAGAGAGGAATTGGGAAACTCTCCTTCCTCACTAGTCTTTCTCTTAGGTGCTTGGTCTGACCTCTTTGGGGCTTCTATTGTAACCTGGGTCCGCAAAGATAGGTCCTTCTGGCCTTGAGCTGTGGTCTTTTTTTTCCAAACTTTCTTCAACCTCTGTTGAGAAGAAGAAGGGGGATTTTGCTTACTAGTCATCTTAGCTTTTGGGCACTGAAATGCCTTATGACCAATTTTTAGACAGTGAAAACACCCAAAAGGAACACTTTCAAAGTCTAGCTACTGGATATGGGTACCAAGTTTGGATTGAAAATAAACCACTTCGGGCATATCCTCCCCTTCCCTTACTACAACGCAAATCCTCGCATAGGTCAGCCTACTCTTCAAAGTAGTGATTGGGTCGATGGAGAGAAGCTCTCCGAAAGAGCTGGCCACTCCCTTGAAGACATCCTCATTCCAGAACTCCAAAGGAAGCTCCAGGAGTTTGATCCATACCTATGCAATTGTTTCTTCCTAAAGGGAGTAACATTATTCAGTAGTCATGGATAAACTTCTACATTCATCTTAGAGAAGCTATCACTAATCAACATTCTACATTTGGGGATCTTAATTACTCCATCCATCCATCCATCTTATTTTTTCATCTCTCTTTTTGGGGGAGGGTTTTTTCCATGAGGTTTTCCATCTTTCTCTATTTTTAGAGAGATTGCATTGCATTTGTACATGGGTACCTAACATGGCCTAGTAGTTGGGATCCATCATGCATTTTCATCATAGCTTTCGTGAGTTTAAGTGCATTCCCCTAAGTTTTACTTAAAGGGCGCGGGGGGGTGTTAGTGTAAATAATTAATTATTATTACACTTAATTTTACTTAGGTTAATGCATTATTTTATTATTTATTAGTTAGACACCTAGGAGTATGTGTACTCATATGAGTTGTCTTGTTGACAACACATGAGTTAGGAACTCTAATTTAGCACATGGTGTCTACAACATCTTTTTACATAACATACCTAAGTTAAGCTTATCCTCTCATCATTGCACTAACTTTTATGCTCAATGGAGGATAATCCACTCTCAGTGGACATGTGCTTAGTTGTGAGGCTTATCATTTTGCTGACCACTAGTCATTCTAGAGGCCTTTATATATAGGCACTTCTAGTGTGTATGTACATCAATTCAATTTCATATTGTTATTCTAATCATACTTGATTGGTCCATATTGTGCTAGTGCTTAAGCTTCTCAATCTTGGGTATTTTTCCCTAAGGAAAATTCTTACAATTATTAGCTTAGATTAGTTATTCCTACATTGTTACTATTTTTTGCATACATTTTTGGTGCCCACCATAGGGTACAACCCCCAAAATTTAATTTTAGTTTTTAGTTTTTGTGTGCAGATGACTTATATATTTCTTTGGTGCATTTATTTTATAGAGTTGTACAAACATACTTTATTTTTGAGCTTCTATACATTTCTGCACATTTATTGCATATTCTTGTGCTTCCATTATTTTCTAACACACATTCATTCTATCGATGAATTTATTCACTAGAAACTTGCTTCTATACAGTAGGAATTCACATCCATTACTTATGTGCTTTAGTTCTATATTTTTGTGCTTTCATTTCCCTCTGTTGCACCTACTACTTATATGTGCTTTAGTTTACTATAGCTACTCTTTTGTATAGAAAAGTTGCACATTCATTTTAGTAGTTATATTTTGATTTATTTTCCTAGTTGCATTTTAGATTTCTAACTTCTTAACAAGTTGTTTGTTTTGGTAGTTTTATAGGTTATTTTACATTATTTTGTGTATAAGGTCCCTTAAAAATATATTTGATTAATCCCTCTTTGTAGATTTCTAAGAGGGGTTGTTAAATGAAAACAATTACCTTGATTTGGGCTTAAAATATGACATACTTTTCAATTTCATGTCTCTTCTTTAGAGTAGATCATCATGTCAATTATGTCTTGTAGAATAGCCACATTTTTTGTTTCCCAATTTTAGTAGAAAAAGTATCCTCTCCCCTTGTCATTCCTAAATCATGGGTGTAAGAGACTTTGTACTAATATTTAGAGGGCCTACCTCCCAAGATTTTCTTTAATAGAGCTAGTGAGAGGGAATGAATCAAGTGGTAATAGGCTAATGCCAAGCTCTTCCAATCCACTATAAATAAAAAATCATTACAACAAAATTTTCATGGAGTGGTTTTAATATTGTTATGCTGGGATGATGATAAGCAACTAAAAGCATAACCTTTGAAATGGATGCACTTACTATATACTTCATTTTAGATTTCCAAAAACCTTCTATTACTTGGTGTTAGGGGTCCCTAAAGATATCCCATGCCTCTCATGACTTTGTTGTGGGGTAGTAGTTACTTTAGATTTCATCACCCTTAGAAATTGTAGCTTGGTGTGCATGAGAAGTGAGTGCACTATAATGGGAAGCCCGTGTCTCCTAATGAGGCTACTTTAAGGCCTATTTGGTTCATATTTTTAAATGTTTTTATGGATGAGAGTTGGAAACTTTATGAGTTTTTGATGGATTTATTTAGACTACTTATAATTATACTATTATATGTCTGTGCACTTTACATTTCTAAGATTGGATGAATATGGTAAATAGATAGATAGATAGATAGATATATTATATTGTTACATAGAATGGAATGATGTATATTTCTATCTTGCATTGATTGGGTAGTTCTTCCTGTAGACATGTGATAAGAGAAAAGCAAATATGAGAAAAACTTATTATGAAGTTTATCTTGGATATTTATTGCGATTTTTGAATGTGCATGCTAATATTTTGTAGGGAAATGACAAGTTAGCAATGGAAGAAGAAGTTAGGTTCAAAATAAAAAGTGTTGATAAGAAGTTGGTTAACTATGTTGAGTTCATAATGATCCCATGACTTTTTAGCTATTAGCAGTTATAGTTACGGGATGAATCAAAGTGGTTATCAATAATAATGGAGTAGATCTAGAAGCCATGGACTCTTGAATTCATGTGTAAATTGAGTGCAATCTATTCCTATATTAACTGCTGTTATTTTGCATCTTCAATATTGTCATATCCATGATGTTAGAGGATCCTAGATATAGGGAGTTCTATTTTATGTTAATGTTATAAATAAGCTAGAGTTTAGATTCTTGAGTTAGTTAGTTTTTCTATGGGAAATTCTCTTGTAATATAATAGTAGTGATAAATACAAGTCTGTTGCTACAATATGTACTTGTTGTTGGTCATGAATAAAATGTTATTTATAGTTCTCAATTTCTGAGTTGTTATTTATTTATTCTTCCATAGGGGCCCACACAGGAGGTGAACTTATTTCATAGCTAGGTAGGAATCAATCTTCCATTTTAATAGAGTAGAAGCATTTTAGAACATTTTTGCTCCTACACCCATATAGTAACAAAATTGTTGGTTGTTTCTACAACATAAGTAAATAATTTAGTTTCATACTTGTAGCATTATTTTTGAGTACTAGGTTAAATTTATATTTCACTCCTTAGCTTAGTATTTGTTTCAGCATTTTTGTTGCATAGTTACAATGACATATCAAATGGATTAGAGCATATACTTTGTGGGAATCATTTCAAATTTATGTTCCTAGTCAATAATTTAATGAGTTCAGTATGTTATTCTAGTATGATACTTGACACTATTGAGATGCATAGTCATTATAAGAAGGATGTCCAATCCTTAGTTATAGAGTTATTATACTGATCAACCATTTTTTTACATTTTTTCTAAGGACGGTGTCAATCTAATCCATTTTTGAAGTCATTGCCTTGGTTCATTTGTGCATTTTATGCCTAGAGGAAGAAGAGATCATCTTGAAAGATTCCTTCATTAGAATATTCAAATTGAACCAAAAGATATCTTTAATCCTAAACTTGAGGAAACCCAAGTTGAGAATGAAGAAGAAGAAGAACTATTTTAAAATCCATTTGTTGTTGCACAAGAATAGTTACCTCCACCATTTGAAGAGTCACTACACCTAAATGATATTTTTGTTGAACTTGGGTATCAAGATAATCCATTATCTCTTGTTATTTATTAACTCCATCAAATAGTTCTACCACCAAGGATGGCTCAATCTAAATTTCCTTTCCCCATACCTGATTTGCATGATAATAATAATTTGAAAATACTTGCCTTTGCTTTTCCCAAGTTTTATGGCCTTATCATTGAAGACCCTAAAACCTTCCTTTTTGAATTTGATATGGTTTGTAGGAGCTATGATTATACAATGTATTCCCACAAGATGAAGCTGTTTCCATATACTCTTAAAAAGGCTTCTCTAAGATGGTTCATGGGATTAGGTGGCAATGTTGTAAGAGATTGAGATGTAATGAATAGTATATTTCTTGCTAAATACAAGGAGTATTGTAGGGGTTGTGATATGAAGGGAGATGACATATTCAAAATTTCATAGAAAGAGGATGAGGCCTTGGAGGAGTATATCTCAAGGTTTATGTTTAACTTGCAGTACAATACCCAACACTAGTTGAATGAAGAATCACAGAAACATCTTTTTCCTAAAAGGTGTAAATGATGCAAGTATAAAGGCATTAGACCTTATGGAGGGAGGAGACATTACTTAGAGGAACTAGGTTAATATACAAAGTATATGCTTGAACTACTCAAGAGCTATTGTAAAAAAGGGTAGAGGACTTAGGGCCATGCTGAGTAAGACTAATGGCTTAGGAGTATCTAAGGTGTAGTTGTCTAATCTTATGTCTAATTGCAAGAAGGACATCATTAATAATGTTGCCACTTAGTTGGACAATATGCAAGAAAGAAGGAAGAAGGAAGAAGATGACAATAAGTTAGTTAAATATTGTCCACATTGCAAAGAAAAGAAGAGGAACTAAAAATGCAAGATTGTTGCAAGTTTGGAGCCACAACCAATGCCTATTGAATTCAAAGCTATTGATGAAAATGGAGAGTTTCTCTATGTTTCTCAACATAGGCCATGGGCCAAAGACCAGGTATGCCACAAGAAACTTTGCAAAATTATGGTAACAATAGTCAATGAAAAAGTTATCAGAATATAGGTCCTCAAGGTTTTAGTGGGAAAGCAATTGGCAAAAACCTCAACAAGTCTGGCAACAACCTTAGCAAGGTTGGTAGTGTATCACCTATTTTAGTAGAGTAAAATGAACACTAACTATTAAATGAAAGTATTAACAATACTAAGCAAGCTAACACTTAAGATAGGACCGAGGGTTATCACCACAAAAGGAAACAAACCAATGAATGGTAGGCTCCTAATGGCATAACACATGATACAAAGGATTTTTCCCTGATTGAGATATGTATGCTCACATGCATGCTCAAGCTTTAGATGGATGGATCGAGTGGATGAAGCTAGGTTTTAATAATGGATTCATGAAGGTATTTTAGCATTATAATAGTATTTTGGTAGTTTTTAGGCTCTCAAAATAGCATTATAAGTTTGCTTGAAAAGTTGATTCTGTTTGTGAAGGGAGAGACTTCTATTTATAGGCCAAGGGGTAGAGGGATGGACGATCAGGATGCAAGGATGGCAAGATGGTGAGGGAGGGTCAAGATGCACTCAAAGGGAAGCACATGGATTGTGCTTATTTGAAGCCAATTAGGAGGTGACACATGTCACATGGTGATTGGATGTGAGAAGGTAGGATATGGGTTGGTCAAAGGATTAATGAGGGAGGTTGAGCCATAAATGAGGATGGTTGGGTCATAAATAGAGATGGTTGGAAGGAGGATGAGATTGTTGACTTTGGCTTGAGTCATAAAGGTTGGAGGGTGAGGGGAGAATGAGATTGTTGACTTTGGCTTGGGTTAGCAAGTCTTAAACCATGTTTATGATTGTGCACATGATTAGAAGAGGATTAGGCTTGGATTAGATGGGGGATTAGGGGGTAAGTGGCTTAGATTTGATGAGATGGGTTAGTTAAGTGGCTAAGTGAGGTTAGTATGTGTGAATGGGTTGGATTAGGGGTTAAGATAGGGTTTAGGGAGGCTCTTAGGATTTTAGATATTTTATTAAATGATTTATCTAATAAAATAGGGATATAGAATTAAATTGAATAGATTTGAGGATTTATTCAATTTAATAGAGGAATAGGGATTTAATTGATAAATTTATTTTAAGTGATCTTTATCAATTGGACTATAGTTAATTAAATTAACTAATTAACTAGGGGATGACAATAGATTAATTAAATAATAAATACTTAATTAATGATGTCTTAGAAGATGACTAAATAGAATTACTTAAGTGATGTAATTAGATTTAGGTGTCTACATTTTTCCACTCTTTGAGATAGTGTTGGAACAATACTATTTCAAAGAAGTTTGAAGATAAATGACATGAAGAAAACTTTGAAAGCAACATGATTGCTGCAGTTTTGAATAGAAGAGGAGAGAGTAAACTATGTGATGCCCCCTCAAGAAGATGGTAGGGAGAGAAGGTGAGGCTGGGAAACTTCTTGAAAGGTACAAGAATCTAGGGCGAGCAAGAGGACTGAGAGGGGCGAAGAGAGGTGGTTCAAGGAAGCACATAATCTTACTATGGGAGAATGAGATAGAGGAAAACCTTGGGTGCAAGGATAATGAATGGGTAAGAACACTGGCGACGGGGAGAGGGGGGAAGGTGATTGGGTTTCTAAATTGAACCCAGGGAAGTGATTTGGAAGATGGGAGATTTGGGGAGATTTATGATTCGAGGATTTATGATTGGTGATGACTAAGATGTCAATTGATGTAGGAGCTAAGATTATGATCGATGCAGGAGCTATTGATTATGATTGACTAAGCAACTAAGATTATGATTGATGAAGCAGCTAAGATTATGATTGATGAAGCAGCTAAGATTATGATTGATGAAGGAGCTATGAGTATGATTGATGAAAGAGCTATGATTATGATTGATGAAAGAGCTATGATTATGATTGATACAGGATTAGATACAATGGGATTGATAGGAGATATGATTAGGCTATGGATAAAACTGTTAGATCGGAATTGTAAGATGAATTAGATGGGATGTTTGGATAAGAGGGGAGTGTGAAGTAATCCATTGAAGCTTGAGCATGTGGGTGTTCCAAAGTGAGCACCACCATGTAGTTGAGCACTTATTTTGATATAGGAATATGACAAGGTTACTAAGAACATCAAGGCCTTTTTACCAATATTACATAGGACTGACACGAAACAAACATGCAAGGATTGTCCCAGCATCACACATGAATCTTGAAAGAATCAGAGTGGAAATGATACTAGGTGACCCACAAAAAAACAACATTTCCCAAGTGCACCATGTAACTACAAGTGATCACATGTTTAGACTATGCAAGGGTCACATCTGACTAACTCACAAGAAGAAAAGAAAAAGAAAAAGACCTGATCAAAACCTTGCTCTTGAATTGCCCCATTTGTAGCACACCATGATATAAAAGATCATGGTGACCATGAGGAGGGAACAACCCAAATCACTTGGAAGAGATATTTTAAGAACCAAACTTGAAATATTGAAAAGAAAATAAATTGAAAGAAAATGTAAATCCATAAAAAAAGTAACCATTTGCCAAAGTGATTGGTAGGACTAGATAATGATGGACCAAGATTAGACGAGAGGAAGGATGCATCCTGCAAGGATCTATCAGTAATATCGTGGACTAGGATGAGCTGGGCAATCAAAACTATTTAGGACAACATTTTGATGACAAGGGATCTCGTATGAGGATTCGCTAAAGCACCTAACCAAGAGAACTACAAGTTATGATCAAGCATGAACTAACACAAAGAGAGGAGAGATATATAATGATACCAAGTGAAGGACAGACATGAAAGGATGGTACAGTGGACAAACCAAAGTATTTACAAGGGATGACCATATAAAAGTTCAACATGATAGGATAGTGGTGGGAATGATGAAGATGAGAAGATTAGTAGATAGTGCAATGAAAAGTGTGGTTTGAGAAGCTAGTGGAAAGAGATAGGATATAGCATACTGTTACGATAGGGGAGGTGAGGTGTGGAAAGGATGGAAGTAGTTGCTGACTTGACTATTATGATGGCAGGTATTGAAGCTTGTTGTTGAAGATATGGATAGCGTGTAATGGAAGCGATGGAGAATGTTGTTGGTTCTATAAAAGGTGAGTGATTTTGATGAAAGCCCAACAACAAGAAGTGTTAGCTGAAGTAAAAGAAAAGTGCGAGCGAAGAATTAAGTTGTGAGTGAAATACCCATGGCCGATTCGCAAGAGCAGAGGCAAAAAATGCCAGAGGCGATAAAAGGAGGAATGGGGGTATGGAGTGAAGAGGAAAATGAAAGCCAAGGAGAAAGGAAATGGTTGTTAGAGCAGAAGTGGGGCATAAAGTGGAGCCAACAAGAAGGAAGAGAAACCTTGCCACGTCAAAGTGTGCATCATTGTGATCGGGGAGTGGTGGAGGCTCAAAATCAACCAAAAGAGGAAGAAGAAGATCTGACCTTACTATAGCTATTAGCAAAAGGTGCGATGCAAAAAAAAAAGGTGAGGGAAAGAGAGAAGGAGACAAATTTACCAAGTGGGGGCATGTTGGTAGAGGGAGCAAGTGCAGAATATCAACCATATGTAGAAGAGATGCTTCCAGAAGAAGAACAAAGATTCGTGATGCTAGAAACAGTAGTCGAATGGAAGAAGGGAAAAAGTAATTTAGGGGATATGATGCAGAGCTCTGGGGAACAAAAGGGTGAGCCAATTTTGTCTGTATTTTGGCCATTTCAAGCATTGCAATCCAATGCTGCAATACAAGAAGCTCATGATGCAGCGGTGGTGTTGAAGAAAGCATTGGCAGTGGAAAAAGAATGGGTTGACCAGGCAGAGAAAGATGCAAATTTCTTTCAAGGCCTGATTGAAAGAGCGCGAGAGGATGGTGCACGGACGGAAGCTGAGCACCTAGGAATGATGTTAATGATGGAGCAAACAAGAGTGGAGACTATGGAGGCAACTTTGGCAGTTGAGAGAGTGGTGATGGAGAGATGTGAAAATGAATTAGTGCTCCTGTGGTTGCAAGTAGAAGCATTTAGGGAGTCAGTAGTGTAGACCAATAGTTTAGCGCTAAGGTCACAAGAGCAGCTGAATGCAAGTAATGCACGCATTATGTGGTACTAAAATCAATTGAATGCAGTGAAATATGAGAGGGATTCAATGAAAATGCTAGTTAATAGATATGAAAGTAAACACGATATTGCGCAGAGGACAACATCTATTCCAGGAGCAAAAAGTCTATGGGCAGAAATGAAAGATGTCATGGAGCAATTAGTGAGGGTTGCGTGAGAGGCAGCATACTACATGGGATTATATCACCAAGCGGTCCCTTTGGAGCAAAGGAGAGGAGTTGTATACTCTGAGAAACATTTTATGGAGCAGATAAACACCCTCTTGAGGTGTGGAAACATCCTGATCCCCATGGATACACTTTGGGTAGGTGTGAGGATGACTCCAGGGGCATCATCATCTAGGACTAGGTCTGAAGGAATGCCATTGATTGGACACCTTGTCTTGCCACCTCCCCCAGGGAGGCTAGAATACAAAATCTCCCAAACATTATTAGTTAAATGAAATGTTGTTGTTGCTGTCGTAGGAGATTAGAAAGTTTGTGCTTGTTGTTGTGGCAATCAAAGGGACAAAAAATGTTGTTCCTAATGTAATGTAATGTTTTGTTTTTAGGATTTTTATGGAAGATATATGGATGTTTTTGTGTTTTTTTGTCGAATATTTAAATGTTCTGGGGATTTTTGATATATATTTGAATGTTTTTGTGTTTTTGTGATAAATAATGAAATAGTTTGACTCTTGTAAAAGTGGGAACAAAAAAATTTGTAGAGTAAGGGTAACCATGACTCATAGGCGAGAATGTTTGTGTAGATTTAGCAAGTATGACAAACTATAATAAGACAAAATGTGGGGACATTTCTCTAGGTGTGTGATGAGATGATGTTTATGAGGCATGGAAAAGGCATTGGGATGGCCAAAAGAGGTCAAGAAAGGCCTGAAAAGGCAAAAATAGGGCCTTGAAAAATGCGTGTGGGCCAAAAAAGATGTCTCAAGGGCCTGAAAAAGGCGCTTGGGCCTATAAAGGCATTTTTGGGGCTGGAAAAGGTCAAAATAGGGCCTTCAAAAAGGTGCTTTGAGCTTAAGAAGGCATTTTGAGGGCCTAAAAAAAGGTGCTTGGGCCTATAAAGGCATTTTTGGGGCTGGAAAAGGTCAAAATAGAGCCTTGAAAAAGGTGCTTTGAGCCTAAAAAAGGCATTTTAGGGGCCAAAAAGGACATTAGTACTTGGAAAAAGTTATTTAAGGCCTAAAAAGGCACTAAAGTGGTCCAAAAAGGACACTTGGGCTTTGAAAAATCATTTCAGGCCTAAAAAGGCACTATAGTGGTCCAAAAAGGACACATGGGCCTTGAAAAAAAAGCTTCTAGGCCTAAAAAAGTGCTAGAGTGGTCCAAAATGGACATGTGGGCCTTGAAAAAAAAAGCTTTTAGGCCTAAAAAGGCACTAAAGTGGTCCAAAAAGGACACTTGGGCTTTGAAAAATCATTTCAGGCCTAAAAAAGTGCTAGAGTGGTCCAAAAAGGACACATGGGCCTTGAAAAAAAGCTTTTAAGCCTAAAATGGTGCTAAAGTGGTCCAAAAAGGACACTTGGGCCTTGAAAAAGCATTCAAGGCCTAAAAAGGTGCTAGAATGGTCCAAAAAGGACACTTGGGCTTTGAAAAAGTTATTTAAGGCCTAAAAAGGCGCTATAGGGGTCCAAAAAAGACACGTGGGTCGTGAAAAAATATTTAAGGCCTAAAAAGGTGCTAGAATGGTCCAAAAGGACACTTGGGCTTTTGAGACAGTATTGATATATTTGTTGAAGGTGGGTAGAAAAATCGTGGCCACTGTAACTTAAATAAGACTAAAAATCCTTCTTGATTCACATTAATAATGGTTGCATGGAAGGAAGGCGACAATCGGCTTTGTGGCATCTCTTTTGCTATCCGAGTTGTGTTGGATTTTCCTAAGCTTGGAATTATGTTTCAGGACATTACCACGCTTCTTCTTAATATCAATTTCTTAATATCAGAATTTGAGAGGAATTTTGGGGTGGTGTTTTAATGTTTCAAGCTTTTATGGCCATATTTGGTATTTATGACCCCTTTTTGAATGTTTTGGAATTTTATTTTATTTTTTTGATATTGTTTTGGCAATTTTTGAATTTTTTTGGTATTTTTGGGTGACTTTTTGAAATTTTTTGGTATTTTTGGGTAGTTTGGGTAGCTGTGTCAGCTATCAACACTGTCTTTCCCTCCATCCTTGTGGGTTTGATTTTTGGGGTAGTTTGTGCATAATCCTCTGGAAATCCAATGGAGGACATTGAAGAGCGAGTTTGGCTTCATTTTCTAGATGTGTCAATGGTCAGTAGAGGAGTGATGGGGTTGGTTCTCCTTTTATGGTGTGAGGCAACTGGCATGGGCCTTGCAAACGGTTACAACTCCAAAAGATTCTCTTCGAGAGGTCTATGTGAAAGGGTTGTAATTCTATTGGTTTCTCATTATGAAGGGTCTGTGAAAGGTTTTTGTGTCATGTCAAGGCCTTTATTGTGGAAAGTAAGGTGTGTGTGAAAGGGTTTGTGAGAGAAGGAAGCTCTTTTTTTCTTTTTTCTTTTTTCTTTTTTTTTGGATGATTTATGAAGGTTTTTGATAATTTTTTTTTTTTTTTTTTGGTATTTTTGAGTGATTTTTTGGTTTGTGGGGGTGAAACGAAGGATGTGAGTGAGATTTGGTGGAATACAAAGGTAACCAAGACCATGTGAGGTACCTGAAGAGGTAATGAAGGGATTTTATGGATGACATTGGAGTATATGGGGATAGCCGAGAGCTAGATACCAATGACAAGGGATGTACCAGGTGAGGGAAAGATGAAGAGATGGTGAGAAGTGCAAGGATAGAAGAAAAGGGAATTAGTGGTTTTGGGAATGATAAGAGAAAACAAATAGGGCTAGGATGGGGGGAAAAGAAGGATGAACATGACATGATCTCCAAGGAATATAGTGCCCCCAGTCTATATGATTCAAGGGGAGGGTTTATGAGGGAAGAAATAGGATGGAAGATTGGTCAATAAGAGGATAAGGAAGATATATGGAAGCTAGGAGGAGTTTTTTATGAGGGGTGTGATAGGATAGAGGGGTGGATGGTGTAGAGGGAAGCTAGGATAGAAAAGGTGAAGGAGCAAGAAAGATAGGGGATAATAATATTCAGTGGATGAGGATGAGGGAGGATTTATATGGATGAAAGGGGGAGTGGAGAAAGGATAGGTGGAGACAAACTTCAATGGGGAATGGATGTCAAAAGGATGACCAAACGCATGTATCTAGTGGTGGACTTTATTTTTATCAAGATTTGAAGGAGGATGGTGGGTGAAATGGATAAGATGTTGTGGGTATGGTGGGATGAGATGGGTATGGTGGGTGAAGGAACATGCCCCCAAGTGTATAGAACATTTGGATAAAGGGATTACACATGACACTTGTTTGCCAAGTTTTCATCATGGTACTTATCCATGGTGCTTGAATTGTCAAGTTTTCACCAGTGGATGATTTTTTTTGTTTTTTTGTTTTTTTTTGACTTTTTTTTTGACTCATAGATATTGGTAGGAAGGGAGGGAGTTGAAAAGGATTGGATTATACAAGCATAATGATAGTTGAGAGTTGGTCGGTAAGGGATGGAAAGACATGAGGCTTGTGGGTAAATGAATGAGGAAAATGGAAAGATCATCATCGGCGCACACCTTGAAAGGTGATGAAATAGTGGGAAAGATGGTATTGAGCGAGGTTGAGGAGAAAATGGAGGAAGAGAAAGATAAGGACTAAAAGTAGAGTCGGAAGATGGAGGATGGGAATTTTAGGATAAGAAGTATATGGACTAAGAGTGGATTGGGGGGATGAAGGATGTATATATGGAGATTTGGATAAAGGATGAATGGATGAGGCTTTTTGAGTAGCATGAATGGATGCCAATTGAGATTTTTCTTTGAGATGCAATTATTTTATGAGCATCTTAGGTATCCACATGATTTTTGACTTTTGCAGCTTGGGCATT
The DNA here is from genome assembly GCA_028749045.1 of Cupressus sempervirens. Taxonomy (NCBI): domain Eukaryota; kingdom Viridiplantae; phylum Streptophyta; class Pinopsida; order Cupressales; family Cupressaceae; genus Cupressus; species Cupressus sempervirens. The sequence continues at coordinate 585,530,848 of CM053783.1, read as the reverse complement.
TGTGGCCTCTTGACTTTTTCTTTGATTGGGATTAAATGTTTCACTTTTGGAACATGTATTTTAGAAGGGACATGTTGAAACTTGGATTTTTGTGGATTTTTGGATTTATGCTTTTTAATTTTGACATCCAATTTTCTTTTATTAGCCATGGTATGGGAACTAGAGCATGGGGGATATGGAGGGATTATGAATGGAATGATAGAATTTGAAGGTTGGAAGGGATTGAAGGATGAGTGCCTTTGATGATCTAGCTTATGGATATGAGGGGATGGAATGATGGATTGGAATACAGGATATGGATGGATATAATTGCCCAAGATGGATGGAGGAAATGAAGGGTGTGGGCCTAAAATAGATGGAAACAAGGAAGGTGTAGGTCCCAAGATAGATTGAGGGGATAAAGGATTCATATTAGGTATATAAGGACCCAAAATGGATGGAAAGGGTGTGGGATTTAGATAAGGGATATATGGACCCAAAATGGAGGGTTGGAGATAAGGATTAGGATAAGGGCATAACCAAGTGTTCTCTCTACCCCATCCTAGTCTGTACTAGCACTCATGGCATGGGAGAGAACATACAATTATCTTGTTAGGTTCATTTTCTCTCATTTAGTGTAAAATGTTTTCACTTATTAAAAATGACTTACAATGGGTTTCTCAAGGCAGCCTCTTAGGGCTCCGACCCCCATTGCAAGCCACTTCCCGACTCTACACATAGATAACCTACCCTAGCTCATGAACTCATAAAACAAAGAATCATAATAAAAACATTTCAGTCCTATACGAGCAACTGAAAAACATCATCAAAAGATAATCCACAAATTATATCAGTTCTTCATGAGCAACAGATAACATCAAATAGTAATCATGTAATCACGACAGTTCTCTATCAGCAACTAAAGGCATCAATGATAAGTCACAAAATCCAATGGTTCTCTAATGAGCAATCTAGAAAGTAATACAAGTATAACTGATCGAGACTCAGAAATGGTTATCAAATATAACTGATCGAGACTCAAAAATGGTTAAGTTAGGTATTCTCAAATACATACACCTCAGCTTCACACAAGGAAACTGGAAAGCAACAACAAACAGTAACACAAACATGTCATAGAGCACTTCATCACATTACCATGGTCAGGTTAAGAAAGATCGAGACCAAATCATCAAGACATCACATTCACAACCCCGAGCCTCTGGTAACAACCTGAACTGGTCAACGCTAAACCAACCCCAAAACATTCAAAGTACAAAGACAACATCAAAGTCTCAGAGATTGGATCTGAAAGTATATTATTTAAGTTAAGGTAAGGTTTGTGTTTTAGTTTAATGTCGAATTCAAGTAACAAAGTTTTCACAACTACCCTTTTACGAATAACCCATTTCTATAATAACTTTCATTAAATCAATATCCAAATTTATAATTTAGTCAAATAAAATTCATTATTAATTAACTTAATTAAACTAATTTTAATTAAATTAATCAATATTCATTTGATCTAATTACTTATTTTAATCCAACTAATAATTGTTAATTTATTAATATTTAAGCAAAATTATTAATAAATTAAAATTTACAACTATATCTATGCAATTAATATTTATTTATTAAATATTAAAAAAGTTTAATCTATTATAAAATTGAATATATTATAATTTTATTATTTAAAATTTTTAAATAAATAAAATTTGTTTTTAATAATTTAAAAAAAATTATAAAAAAAATAAAAAATGAAAACAAAGTTTTATATTTTATTTTCTATCACACCACGTTTATAGCCCGTCGGCTTTGGCCGCAGGCCTGCAGTCGCAGGGCCTGCGGCGACAGGTACTCTGTACCTGCCGTCGCAGTACTTGCGACGCAGGTACTGTCGGCCTCCGACAGTGGGGGGCAGGTACGGGGTGATTCCCTCCCCCCCACTATAATATAAATATATATATATTTATATATATATATATATATTTTAGTTTTATTTTATTTAATTTTAATATAAATAAAAATAAGTCAAGTTTTATTTTTTAAAATTAATTTTGTTTAATTTTCAATAAAAAAATTTCTCCCAAAGGATAAATATATAATATATATATATATATTTATTTATTTATTTTTTTATCTAAAACTTTTCAATTTCAAAAAAAATCAAAACCCCTACTAAATTAAATGTTAATTTCTAAATCGAGAAAATAAGGGTTCTAAAAATTCATCCAGTCTCCATGGATACAGAAATTATTGAAGAGCAATTAATAAAATTCACAATATTGAACAGTTAAAACTTTCATCATAGCGAATTTAGATCTACAAACCCCAGACACGAAGAAGACAGGAAGGGATAATTGCATATTTAATGGATAGTCAAAACACAAGACCCTACCTGATCCTGATGCTATTATGAAATCTCCAGGAACTGTATGCGAATTTGCTCCTCTCAATAACCTTCCCCTCGAAGACTTTCTTCGTATCAGCCTTCTGAAATTTGCTTCCAAAAATTGTCTCCCAAAATTTCCCATCCAAATTCCTCTCTCTCAAAAATGAACCCCCAAAGTTGTGATAAGCAATTTCTCCTCAATTTGGGGCACTAATTGTGCGTTTACCCGAGAAGACTCTTTGCACAACTCAGTTAACTCCAATTTAACGTTTATTATCTTTTCTTATTCTTTTGCATTCAACTTTCATGCACATTAAGTTGAATTATTAAATAACTTTATTTAAAATTTCACTTGACTTCAATTCTTAATTAATTTATTACTTTAAATCTTATGTGCACTTTTAAGAGATTAAAATAACATTATTAATTTTTATAATTTAATATTTTAATTTAATTCTTATATTTAACTCATGTTTAGATCATGCGATCTAGAATTCTTAATAAATTAATATCTTTCAACTTTTTAATTTATTTTAGAACTTAATTGATAACATATTTAATTAATTTAAATAACAATAATATTTAGCATTTATTTAAAAATGAACTCCAAATATATTATTATTAAATTAAATAAATATTATCCTGTTCTAAATATATCTTGAACTTTAATTTCCAACTTTAATTCTTTTATTTATTTAATTAATTAATTAATTAAATATAAAGATATCATAATAATTCCTTATTAAATTAAATCATTAAATAGTCTTTTTAATTAGACTTAATTTATAGAAAATACACCAAGGACTCATAAAGCAACATACGAAAACCCATCATAGAAAAATACATACCAAATCAAACAAAAGGGTTATAATCACAAAATTACATCATTTGATGCATTCGGAGGGTACTTAACTCAGATACTTGTCCTAATTATCAATTAGGACAATTGGCTAAAGGGTTTAGGATTTGGACTTAAGAGTTTATCTCCCCTTTCTTACCATTGAGACAGTGCGATAGGGTACGCTCATCCTGACAATTCAGGGAAGTCGATACCCGGTACCTGCAACCTACATAAAATCCACGCATGTACAAACACAATATTCTAAGCTAAATAGGCAATGGCAGGAAGTGGTGCATCGTGTAGATCCCGACTAGCAGGTGACTACGACTCCCTTCCTTAACCATATCAGAAACACCATACATAAATAAAACAACACGCACACCATACACATGCAGTATGGGGTAAGTATCCATAAGAGGCACATGAAATAATAAGCCATCTAACTAATCATCATCGATAACTAAAACCATTGAATAATCATTATACATGCACGAAATATAGAGTACCAAGTAATCTCATCATATAATGAACTGAGTGTAAACATCCTCTGATAATCTCTAAAATAATAATACTACTCATCAAACATAAATTGGCCTAAAAGAGTTTGGCAATCATATCATAAATGTAGCTCGAAAAATGTAAACTAGGGGCAGGCACTACATCCACCCCCCCTAGACTTAGGCTTACTCCTGGAAGCCTATAAACAAATAGGGATATAAATCCCGTAATCTAGGTGCATCCTCCCATGTAGCTGAAGAGTCATCAGTAGGGTCCCATTGGACCCTTACCTGCTCTATGGTTCGACCCCTGAGGGTCAACTCTCGCTGCTCCAAAATACGTATTGGCTCCAAAGCCAGCTGCCCGTCCTCTACCTGTAATGCATTCCAATCAAGAATATGTACAACATCAGGAATATACTGTCTAAGTACTGAAACATGGAAAACATCGTGAATGCGAGCAAGGCTGGGCGATAAAGCAAGACGATAGGCAACTGGACCAATCATCTCAAGAATATCGAATGGTCCCACAAAGCGAGGTGCTAGCTTCGAGCCCTTTCCATAATGGATCAGATTCTTCTGCGGACGCACTCTCAAGAAAACCTTCTCTCCCACAGCAAACTGCTTATCTGACCTATGAGCATCAGCATACTTCTTCTGCCTATCCTGTGCCGTTGTCAAGTGCTCTCAGATACGCACCACCTGTTGCTCCATGTCACGAAGCATCTCTGGGCCCAACAGGATGTGATCCTCAAGGCTATCCCAACTCAAAGGTGTATGACAAGGGCGTCCATATAAGGCTTGGAAAGGTGCCATGCCAATAGAACTGTGATACCCATTGTTGTAAGCAAACTCCACTAGGTAGAGATAGTCCTCCCAATGAGTCTGCCTATCCATCACGTACATCCTCAACATATCTTCGAGAACCTGATTCACTCTCTCTGTCTGCCCATCTGTCTCTGGGTGATATGCTGAACTGAAGTTCAACTGCGCTCCAAGATCATGCTGTAGTGATGTCCAAAATGCGGAAGTGAAAACATGATCCCTATCAGAAATAATCTTTCGGGGAATACCATGTAGTCTCACAATGTCACGCATGAAGACATTTGCTACTGAAGCTGCAGTGTAGGAAGACCTGATTGGTGCAAAATGTGCCACCTTGGTCAACCGGTCAACGGTGACCATGATAGCATCATGACGACGAAGAGTCATAGGTAATCCTACTATGAAATCCATAGAGATGATGTCCCACTTCCATGAAGGAACGAGATTCGGTTGCAAAAGTCCTGCCGGATGCTGGTGTTCTACCTTGACTCTTTGACACTCAAGACATCTAGCCACAAAATCAGCAATGTCGCGCTTCATCCTGGACCAAAAGAATAAATGTCGCAAATCTGCATGCATCTTCTTGACACCTGGATGTGCCGAGTAAGGTGCATGATGGGCCTCTGATAGGATCCATATGCGAAGCTCATCCAGTAGCGGCACATAGATCTTTCCTGAAAGTCTCAAAAGGCCATCTAACTCTAGGACATAGCCTGAAAACTTACCCTCCAAGGGTCTCCCTGAATTGATTTCACTGCACACCTCCAGATACCATGAATCAGTGGGGAGTACCTGAAGTATCTAACATCTCAAATCGACACTAAGAGTCATAAATGATATCACATATTTCCTGCGACTCAAAGCATCAGCTACAACATTCTCCTTCCCCTGGATATACTTCACCTCAAAGTCATACTCGCACAAAAACTCCATCCAACGCCTTTGCCTAGCATTCAGATTAGGCTGCGTGAATATGTACTGAAGACTACGATGATCGCTATGTAGTTCAAATCTATGTCCCAACAAGAAATGTCTCCATATCACTAAGGCATGAACTACTGCTGCTAACTCTAGGTCATGTGTAGGATAATTCAACTCATGATCCTTGAGTTTGCGTGACTCATATGCAATCACTCGACCATTCTGCATTAGAACTGCTCCAATACCCTCAAGGGAAGCATCTATACACACCATGAAATCACCTTCTAGATCAGGTACTGCTAAGATCGGTGCACTGGTCAGAAGCTCTTTGAGTTTCTGAAATGCTTCTACACACTTTTCTGTCCAAAGAAACTTCTTTCCTTTCCTCTGAAGGGAGGTAATAGGGTGTGCTATTCTGGAGAAGTTTTGAACAAATCTGCGATAATACCCAGCTAGACCCATGAAACTACGAATTTCTGACACAGTAGTGGGTGCAGGCCAATCTACTATTGCTTGGATCTTCGCAGGGTCTACAGAGATACCTTCGCCTGAAATAACGTGCCCCAAATACTGTATCTCTGATTGAAAGAAATCACACTTTGCCGCATTGGCATAAAGTTGATTATCTCTCAAGCATTGCAAAACTAAACTCAAATGTTCCTCATGTTCCTTTTGGGACTTAGAATATATCAGAATATCATTGAGGAACACAAGAACAAATCTATCAAGATAGGAACGGAACACCCCATTCATTAAGCACATGAAAACTGATGGAGCGTTCGTCAGCCCAAAGGGTACCACTGTGAACTCATAATGCCCGTAGCGAGTTTGAAAGGCGGTCTTATGAATATTAGCCTCCTTGATGTGAAGTTGATGGTATCCTGACTTAAGATCAATCTTAGAGAACACTGTAGCCCCCTTGATTTGATCAAATAAATCATAAATCCTTGGTAAAGGATACCTGTTCTTTATTGTCACCTTATTCAGCTGTCTGTAATCAATGCAAAGGCGCAAAGAACCATCCTTCTTCTTCACAAAGAGCACCGGAGCTCCCCATGGTGATACACTAGGTCGAATACTACCCTTGGCCAAAAGTTCCTCTAACTGCAAACACAACTCACTGAGCTCTTGAGTGGTCATACGGTAAGGAGCTCTAGAGATAGGTTCCACTCTTGGAGTGAGCTCAATGCTAAAATCAATGTCTCTCTTCGGAGGCATGCCTGGAATCTCACTCGAAAAGACATCAGCATACTCCTGTAAAATAGGGTGATCTAGGGTCTTCCTCGTAGAGTCTTCCTCATCAAGCTCATTTACCGTAACGGCAAATACCTGACATCCCTTACAAAAGCTTCACTTAAGTTGCATAACAGAGATCATCCGTAGGGATATAGGCCTCGGTATCCCCACAATCTCAACATCCTTCCCTTGGTCATCTTGACACATAATGGTCTTCTTTCTGTAGTCTATACTAGCCCTATGAGAGCCAAGCCAATCCATACCTAAGACCACATCGTAGGAGCCAAGAGGAATAACTCGAAAATTGACTGAAGTCTCAAACCCTCCTATGCTAAGTCCACACTTATGAACTACAGAATCTGTGGAAACTTTAGCGCCTGAGGCTAGTTCCACTTGCCAACCATGATCTTGCTTAACCGACTCCAGCTTACACTTATCAACTAGAGATGGAGAAATGAAAGAATTTGTAGCACCTGAATCAAATAATACAGAGAGAGGTGTACCTCGGATAGCTCCTGTAGTCTCAACTACTATCCCCTGATGGTCTGCCTGATGGTGATCCACCACTGCAAATACTGTATGAGAACCACCTGCATTTCTGACTGTAGGCTCAGATGCTGCTGGCCTGGGTCCTGAATACTGAGATGCTCGTTGTGGGCAGTATGCTACAATATGACCAATATGTCCACACAAATAACATCTCGTGCCTCTACCAGATCCTCTCACTATAGGTGGTGCATTCGACCGCTGGTGGCTACCCCTTCTAGTGAAAGACTGGCTGCTCTGTGCAGGCCGAGATTGCTGATTCTATCTATTACGTTGAGCATTGCAATTGATCCTAGAGTTGGATCCATTGCCACCACTCTGTGCCTGAGGGTAAAATCCCTTATGCTGCTGAGGCTGCTGCTGAGAATGCTGCTGAGAATACTGATTCCTCCTAGGGAAGGGAGGCTTCTTGATTCCACCGAAATTGTGGTTGCCCTTAGATCCTGCTATAGTAGGCGCTCCCACAAATCCTCCTTGCCCAAAGTTGACACTCTGCTCTACCAGGATAGCTCAATGTACCGCATCCTTGAGGGTCTTAGGCTCAAATACCTTAACACCCCCAATAAAATGGTTGTTCAAGCCTCAGATGAAATGTTGTGCCAACTGTGTTGGGTTGTCACTGAATCCCGAAAAAGGCATGAGCTCATAGAACTTGCGCTCATACTCTACAATGGTTATAGTGAACTGTCTCAGGTTATGGAACTCATCTGCTCTATGCTGCTTCCATTCCTCTGGTAGGAATCGCTCATGAAAACTCTCCAAGAAAATCTCCCAAGTGACACTACCCATGTCAATGCCCAACTTCTTCTCCTCAATAGTCCACCAGGTGGCTCCAAATAACTCTAGATTGGTAATGGCAAACCTCGCTTTGACATTACTGTCAAAGTCCTACATAGCAAAAATCCTGTCAAGGGCAATAAGCCACTGCTCAGCTACATACCCAGAACCTTGCCCATTAAAGGGCTTGATCTTGGACCTCTAAAGATCCTTCATCTGAGAAGATACTATGAATCTATGTCGATCCCTCTGAGGACTCCTAGATCTGCGTCTATGCTCATGTCCAACCTAGTGTGCTCTATCCTGCTCAAGAATAGGAGGTAAGCGATCAATAAGGGTTCGCATCATTTGCCTCAGATCAACCTCCTCAGAGTCGGCATGTCCCTCTTCATGGTCCTCTTCCTGATGCTTACTGACATGCTCTTCTCTATTCTCTTCCTGAATGGGGCTCTCATGGATAGACTCATGAACACTAACATCTCTGCCTCATCCACGGCCTCTGCCACGGCCAAGGCTACGGCCCCTAACGGAAGATCTCGTCCCAGATACCATCCTACAATAATATCCAAGACACAAGATGCTAAAATAACCATGAAACATACTACAGAAATACATAGATAAAAGACACATGTTTTGCAACCAAGATATTTTCAGTTTTCAGTTTACCTATAATTTTAGTTTAAGTATAATTTCAGTTTTGAAGTTTTGAGTGTTGAAGTATGAATAAAATAGGTAACTAATAGTTTATATACTATTTCAGTTCAACTAGCTTCAAGTTTTAGTTTAAGGTTTGCATTTTTATTCAACTAGTTAACACTAGTGGCGTTCCAATATACCCAGAGCTCCCAATGTAGAAACTGGGCTCTGATACCAGATGTAACGCCACGCCAAGGGATCCAAAAGAATTAACCTAAAGTTTCACTAAGTTTGCTAAACATTTTTTTTTTTAAAGTAAGAAAGTATGACATACACATCAAACAAATAGTAGCAGAAGCAATAACATGTAATCATCGACAAACATACATTGCAAGTTACATTTCTTAAAGATCCCAAGACGTTGAGTCACGTTTAAATTTAATTAATTCTAAGTCTAACAACTATCACATACATATAAAATAATAATCAGAAACTCCAATGTCCATAATATACATTTGTTCTGAATGCTCCTTGGCAAATTAATTCGGAATGCTCATTCATCCACTGTACATGTCACAGGGTATGAAAGGCTTAAAAGAATATACATATGTAAAGATCAAGATACAACATCCTCAAATCCATGATACAAAGTACAGTAAAAATATATGAAACTATTCACCATACATGATACATCCATACATCCATAATGATAAAACATCTATCATAAAATCTAACCATCCATCATACTAATCCAAGAACATAGTGTAGGTAAATGCCAAATCACGAAATCTCCAACCACGGTGACCACAGAACGGATCTCAATGGTAAGAGTAAAAGCACTACCACCCGACCGCGTGGAACCTAAATGGTCCACTCCCACCGCGCTGAGGAGATAGTCTCAAGTCCCAAATAGGATAACAAAACCTATAATCATAAATACTCTCTGAGTCCAGGAAATCCTATAAGTATGCTAACTCAAGGGTTCCTAAAAAGATCGACATCTAAATCCCAGAGGTACCACAAGACACGTAGGAAACCTAATATGCAAGCGGGAAAGTGTCATTGCAAAAGTCATGTAGAAGTTACCCAAGCAATCCCTTAGGAATCCTGGGTCCCTACTGATCCTGCGGCCACTAGTATCCTCTCGTACTGACGAGGCATACTATGGAATGCAAGGTCGTAACCAAGCGTTCTCTCTACCCCATCCTAGTCTATACTAGCACTCATGGCATGGGAGAGAACATACAATTATCTTGTTAGGTTCATTTTCTCTCATTTAGTGTAAAATGTTTTCACTTATTAAAAACGACTTACAATGGGTTTCTCAAGGCAGCCTCTTAGGGCTCCGACCCCCATTGCAAGCCACTTCCCAACTCTACACATAGATAACCTACCCTAGCTCATGAACTCGTAAAACAAAGAATCATAATAAAAAAATCTCAGTCCTATACGAGCAACTGAAAAACATCATCAAAAGATAATCCACAAATTATATCAGTTCTTCATGAGCAACAGATAACATCAAATAGTAATCATGTAATCACGACAGTTCTCTATCAGCAACTGAAGGCATCAATGATAAGTCACAAAATCCAATGGTTCTCTAATGAGCAATCCAGAAAGTAATACAAGTATAACTGATCGAGACTCAGAAATGGTTATCAAATATAACTGATCGAGACTCAAAAATGGTTAAGTTAGGTATTCTCAAATACATACACCTCAGCTTCACACAAGGAAACTGGAAAGCAACAACAAACAGTAACACAAACATGTCATAGAGCACTTCATCACATTACCATGGTCCGGTTAAGAAAGATCGAGACCAAATCATCAAGACATCACATTCACAACCCTGAGCCTCTGGTAACAACCTAAACTGGTCAACGCTAAACCAACCCCAAAACATTCAAAGTACAAAGACAACATCAAAGTCTCAGAGATTGGATCTGAAAGTATATTATTTAAGTTAAGGTAAGGTTTGTGTTTTAGTTTAATGTCGAATTCAAGTAACAAAGTTTTCACAACTACCCTTTTACGAATAACCCATTTCTATAATAACTTTCATTAAATCAATATCCAAATTTATAATTTAGTCAAATAAAATTTATTATTAATTAACTTAATTAAACTAATTTTAATTAAATTAATCAATATTCATTTGATCTAATTACTTATTTTAATCCAACTAATAATTGTTAATTTATTAATATTTAAGCAAAATTATTAATAAATTAAAATTTACAACTATATCTATGCAATTAATATTTATTTATTAAATATTAAAAAAGTTTAATCTATTATAAAATTGAATATATTATAATTTTATTATTTAAAATTTTTAAATAAATAAAATTTGTTTTTAATAATTTAAAAAAAATTATAAAAAAAATAAAAAACGAAAACAAAGTTTTATATTTTATTTTCTATCACACCACGTTTATAGCCCGTCGGCTTTGGCCGCAGGCCTGCGGTCACAGGGCCTGCGGTGGCAGGTACTGTCGTCCTCCGACAGTGGGGGGCGGGTACGAGGTGATTCCCTCCCCCCCCACTATAATATAAATATATATATTTTTTAGTTTTATTTTATTTAATTTTAATATAAATAAAAATAAGTCAAGTTTTATTTTTAAAAATTAATTTTGTTTAATTTTCAATAAAACAATTTCTCCCAAAGGATAAATATATAATATATATATATATTTTTAAATCTAAAACTTTTCAATTTCAAAAAAAATCAAAACCCCTACTAAATTAAATGTTAATTTCTAAATCGAGAAAATAAGGGTTCTAAAAATTCATCCAGTCTCCATGGATACAGAAATTATTGAAGAGCAATTAATAAAATTCACAATATTGAACAGTTAAAACTTTCATCATAGCGAATTTAGATCTACAAACCCCAGACACGAAGAAGACAGGAAGGGATAATTGCATATTTAATGGATAGTCAAAACACAAGACCCTACTTGATCCTGATGCTATTATGAAATCTCCAGGAACTGTATGCGAATTTGCTCCTCTCAATAACCTTCCCCTCGAAGACTTTCTTCGTATCAGCCTTCTGAAATTTGCTTCCAAAAATTGTCTCCCAAAATTTCTCGTCCAAATTCCTCTCTCTCAAAAATGAACCCCCAAAGTTGTGATAAGCAATTTCTCCTCAATTTGGGGCACTAATTGTGCGTTTACCCGAGAAGACTCTTTGCACAACTCAGTTATCTCCAATTTAACTTTTATTATCTTTTCTTATTCTTTTGCATTCAACTTTCATGCACATTAAGTTGAATTATTAAATAACTTTATTTAAAATTTCACTTGACTCCAATTCTTAATTAATTTATTACTTTAAATCTTATGTGCACTTTTAAGAAATTAAAATAACATTATTAATTTTTATAATTTAATCTTTTAATTTAATTCTTATATTTAACTCATGTTTAGATCATGCGATCTAGAATTCTTAATAAATTAATATCTTTCAACTTTTTAATTTATTTTAGAACTTAATTGATAACGTATTTAATTAATTTAAATAACAATAATATTTAGCATTTATTTAAAAATGAACTCCAAATATATTATTATTAAATTAAATAAATATTATCCTGTTCTAAATATATCTTGAACTTTAATTTCCAACTTTAATTCTTTTATTTAATTAATTAATTAATTAATTAAATATAAAGATATCATAATAATTCCTTATTAAATTAAATCATTAATTAGTCTTTTTAATTAGACTTAATTTATAGAAAATACACCAAGGACTCATAAAGCAACATACGAAAACCCATCATAGAAACATACATACCAAATCAAACAAAAGGGTTATAATCACAAAATTACATCATTTGATGCATTCAGAGGGTACTTAACTCAGATACTTGTCCTAATTATCAATTAGGACAATTGGCTAAAGGGTTTAGGATTTGGACTTAAGAGTTTATCTCCCCTTTCTTACCATTGAGATAGTGCTATAGGGTACGCTCATCCTGACAATTCAGGGAAGTCGATACCCGGTACCTGCAACCTGCATAAAATTCACGCATGTACAAACACAATATTCTAAGCTAAACAGGCAATGGCAAGAAGTGGTGCATCGTGTAGATCCCGACTAGTAGGTGACTACGACTCCCTTCCTTAACCATATCAGAAACACCATACATAAATAAAATAACACGCACACCATACACATGCAGTATGGGGTAAGTATCCATAAGAGGCACATGAAATAATTAAGCCATCTAACTAATCATCATCGATAACTAAAACCATTGAATAATCATCATACATGCACGAAATATAGAGTACCAAGTAATCTCATCATATAATAAACTGAGTGTAAACATCCTCTGATAATCTCTAAAATAATAATACTACTCATCAAACATAAATTGGCCTAAAAGAGTTTGGCAATCATATCATAAATGTAGCTCGAAAAATGTAAACTAGGGGCAGGCACTACACCTCAGGAATGATGGTACTAGAGGAAGGCTTGTAAGTTTGATTGAATCTTGGATGAGGCAGTGACTATGCTAAGTATTCCCTTCATTTAGGTTGAATAATTGACCAATAGTTGGGTTGTTGTGAATGAACTTGCTAACAACCATTTTGAATGGTGTATAAGTAATCTCTTTAGCAAATGGTCTTGATTTTTTTTGAAACATTGGGAGGATTTTGAACATTCAAGCATATCAAGCACACCAATAGCCTTATAAGATGTTTGCTAGGATATACAAGATTAGTTAGAGGTGTCCTCAATATATACAAGGTACGTGAGGCTGAAATCTATAGATGAAAGAAAATAATGCCACTCAGCTGGGAGGAGATGGTAATCCAAATCTCCACCTTCACTTCCCAAAGGTATAAAGTTATTTGGGGCTTAGCCAAGAGTGACAAGATAATGCTTCCAAGAAAGGTGTCTTTTGATTCACCTCCCAATGTTTATACTCCACCAGAATGCTAGAGTTGAGGTCATCCCAAGGGGTGATGAAATCCCCAAGTAGACCTCCTACAAAGTGGAAAACAAGACCACATACATGATCTTGGGTTTAAAAGACACACGTTCATTCCAATCAATTTAGATTTTGTAAGCTATGATTGAAGACACTTGTGATTATGGCATACAATGTTCATTCCAACTTGACAACGTCGTCAACATAAGTAAATTGTGTGCATGAAAGCTTTTAAAAAGGAGGGAATAAGAACATTTTCACTTTAGAGCATTCAAGATTGAATGAAGTTCATTTTAAGCACAAAAGTTGAAGTGTGTTGATTTGCAATGTTCTTTAATACCCAAAATAAAATGTTCATCGCATTCATTTTTTTTAACCTTTAGCATCCAAGATTGTGTTGATAATGCATTCCAATGAAAATTTTATGTTTTAATCTATGGCTTTCAAGATTTGATTTTAGCAATATGCATTCAAAGACAAGTGTTTAAACATTCAAGTTCATTTTAGCAACATGCATTCAAAGACAAGTGCTTAAACATTCAAGTTCATTTTAGCAACATGCATTCAAAGACAAGTGTTTAAACATTCAATTTCATTTTACCGACATGCATTCAACGACAAGTGTTTAAACATTCAAGTTCATTTTCCAAGAGCATTAAATCATGTAAGGAGAACCTACAAGAAACATGGTTAGTGGTTTCATAGATGCTCCAATATGCAAAGCTACAAAAGCCAATTTGATTAGTCACCAAAAATCTCAAAAATCAAAGCTTAACTATGGGAAAAACAAAATCAACTTTTTTTGTTCTTTTTCATAGGCGTAAAAATGCTTAGAAAAACCTCTACTCTATGGAACCACCAAAAGTTAAAATTTGATTTATACTCTTTTTAAAATTAAAAAAATATAAAATGCAGATGATAGTTAACAGGTGCAGATGCCAAAACTCATAATTATAAAAAAAATGTAGGGATTACCAAATTGTAGCGAAGACAAAAAAATTGCAAAGATGCCAAAATTGTGGTGCAGAGATGCCAAAACTATGAAGATGCCAAAACTGTGATGTGGAGATGCTAAAATAGAGGTGCTAAGATTCCAAACTGCGAAGATACCAAAATTGCAGTGTGGAAATGCCAAACTATGGTGTGGAGATGCCAAAATAGAGGTGCAGAGACACCAAACTATAGAGACACAAAAAATGCGGTGCAGAGATGCCAAAATAGAGGTGTAGAGATGCCAAACTATGAAGATGCCAAAACTACGATGTAGAGATGCCAAAACAAAGGTGCGAAGATGCCAAAATAGTCAGAGATGACACTGCGCGCAAACAGAAGGGAGGAGTGTAGTTTTTTTTAGAATTTTTTTTTTTAAAATTAATTTTTTTGGTATTTCAAAATATGTTTTCTTCCTAAATGCATCTTTCAACCTGCACAAACAAGCAAAACACCCTGCAACAACCTCAAGTAAGAACAAATGTTAGATCATTAGTTTGTAAAAAATAAATAAAAATGGATTGAATATGGATTGAAATGGATGAATGAATGACCCATAGTGGGGTCCTACCGAGCATGCCAAAATGTATCACCTATTTTAGTAGAGTAAAATGAACACTAACTATTAAATGAAAGCATTAACAATACTAAGCAAGCTAACACTTAAGATAGGACCGAGGGTTATCACCACAAAAAGAAGCAAACCAATGAATGATAGGCTCCTAATGGCATAACACATGATATGAAGGATTTGTCCCTGATTGAGATATGTATGCTCACATGTACGCTCAAGCTTTAGATGGATGGATCGAGTGGATGAAGCTAGGTTTTAAAAATGGATTCATGAAGGTATTTTAGCATTATAATCATATTTTGGTAGTTTTTAGGCTCTCAAAATAGCATTATAAGTTTTCTTGAAAAGTTGATTTTGTTTGTGAAGGGAGAGGCTTGTATTTATAGGCCAAGGGGTAGAGGGATGGACGGTCAAGATGCAAGGATAGCAAGATGGTGAGGGAGGGTCAAGATGCACTCAAAGGGAAGCATATGGATTGTGATTGTTTGAAGCCAATTAGGAGGTGACACATGTCACATGGTGATTGGATGTGAGAAGGTAGGATATGGGTTGGTCAAAGGAGTAATGAGGGATTTTGAGCAATAAATAGGGATGGTTGGGCCATAAATAGAATGGTTGGGGTCAAATAGAGATGGTTGGAAGAAGGATGAGATTGTTGACTTTGGCTTGGGTTAGCAAGTCTTAACCCATGTTTATGATTGTGCACATGATTAGAAGAGGATTAGGCTTGGATTAGAGGGGGGATTAGGGGGTAAGTGGCTTAGATTTTATGGGATGGGTTAGTTAAGTGGCTAAGTGAGGTTAGTATGTGTGAATGGGTTGGAATAGGGGTTAAGATAGGGTTTAGGGAGGCTCTTAGTATTTTAGATATTTTATTAAATGATTTATTTAATAAAATAGGGATATAGAATTAAATTGAATAGATTTGAAGATTTATTCAATTTAATAGAGGAATAGGGATTTAATTGATAAATTTATTTTAGGTGATCTTTATCAATTGGACTATAGTTAATTAAATTAACTAATTAACTAGGGGATGACAATAGATTAATTAAATATTAAATACTTAATTAATGATGTCTTAGAAGATGACTAAATAGGATTACTTAAGTGATGTAATCAGATTTAAGTGTCTACAGGTAGCAACCCCAACAAGGTTGGAAACAACCCCAACAAGGTTGGTAGAAACCTTAGAAATGGTCTAACCAACCCAATCAACAAGCCTTAATGCCACCTCCTCAGTAGTAGGTTATAATGCCTCCTCCTATAGCCAATAACAACTGATTAGGTAAACCCAATTGCCAACTCAACCCAATCCTAATCCTAATAATAGCAAGCCACCAACTTAGCAACAAAGTTATGTTATCTCTTTAAATGAGATCCATTTAAGGTTAGGAACCACTCTTGCTTCACCTCAAGGTCCTATAATCATAGAGATTGAAGATCCTTCTACTAAAAAGGTGAATGTGTCCACACCAAAAGCTTCTCCTGTAACAAAAGATCCCCCATTTCCTCAAAGGCTAGTAGATCCAACTATGCCTATACAAAACCACATTGTAATGGATATGCTTAATCAACTGAAGCATATGATTGTGAAGATACCATTACTAGATGTTATAAAATAAGTTCATGTTTACACTAAGGCTATCAAGGAAGCTTGCATAAAACAACCAAGGAGAAAGAGGAAAGATCCCAAACCTATTCATGTCTTAGGACAATTGTTTGACCTTATGTTAGAAAAGTTGACAATACCTAAACATTATGATCTAGGGAGTCCTGCAAATATTATCACTAGTCATGGAATTTAAGTACAAAATGCCTTGGTTGATTTAGGTGCATCTATCAATGTAGTGGCAAAGTAAGTCTTGTCTCACTTGCATATTATTGGCCTTAGAGAAACACCAACCATTTTATAGCTCACTGATAGTTCTACTATTAAACTAGATGGGATGGTAGAGGATGTTATAGTTTCAATGTTATACTTAATTGTTGAATGGCTTTAACTCTCTTTAGATCAATCTTCATGCCTTCTTGAGAGATAATGTGACCAAGTAGTTTACCTTTTGTCACACAAAATATAGATTTATTGGGATTCAGTGAAACACCATGATTTCTACACTTTTTTAGCACTCTTTCTAAGTCTTTGATGTGATATTCTCTTTTCTTGGAAAAGATTATCAAATCATCAAGGTACACAATAATAATTTTATCCTTCAAATTACCAAAAACCAAATTCATTGCACATTGAAATGTTGCATCTACATAAATTAAGCCAAAAGGCATCCTACTATATGCAAAAGTACCCCAATGTGTGGTGAATGTTGTCTTTAATTGATCTTCCTCATCTACTTGAATCAGATTATACCCTAAAAAGCCATCTAACATAGACATCATCTCTGACCCTGCAATAGTCTGCAAGAGGTGGTCCATGTTACAGCGTGCAAAGTTATCTTTGAGAGAAGCCTAATTTAGATTTCTAAAATCCACACAAATCCTTATCTCTCCATTTTTCTTCCTCACTGGTACAATGTTAGCTACCCAAGTAGAGTGATCGATATGTTATATGATCCTAGCCTTCAAAATTTTATCATTTTCCTTAAAGATTTCTCCTTCAGCTATAGGGTTGTAGTTCCTTTGTTTCTATCTAAATGGTGTTGCTCCTAGCTTAAGCGGGATTTCATGTTTGAATTTACCATCTATGAAAATTTTTAGATCTTCATAGCTCCAAGAAAATACATCTTGATATTCAATGAGTAATTTCTTGATTTCTACCCTCTCCTTGTGTGTACAACACTTCCCTATGTTTATCATTTTTGGATTGATATCTGTCCCTATATTTATTCCATCATACTCACCACAAGCTTTTCCTTTCTTATCTATTTCTCTCTTAATGTATGAATCATGTCTATCAAAAAGCTTTTCCAAAGAAATGAGATGAGATGAGATCTTGTTATCTTTCAATGGGTTCATATCTGGTTCTGATTTCCTTTTGTCATCTACTAATGGATCACTACTTAAATTTAGTGCTTCCTTCAAAATATAGGCTTGCAAAAAGTTCTGCCCCTTCATTAAATTGTTGTATGTGCTTGTCATCATCAAAAACTTGCCAAGAATCTTCATTATTAGGAACATTGGGTCTGAATAGAACTTCCACTTTATAGATTTGATCTTTAAAGTTAGGATGTGGTAGGAGAAAAGATGCATAGGCTACCAAAGAATCAGCTCTTGAATTCAATTCCCTTGGTAATCCTATAATTGAAAAAGTATCCAAACTTTCAATCTCATCCCACACCTTATTAAGGTATTTTCTCAATCTGTGGTTCTTTTGTGCATATTGATTATTCACTTTCCTGACTACCAATTCTACATCTCCTTGAGTTTTGAGTATCTTGATTATGTCAAGGAGAAGGGATTCATACTTTGCAATATTGTTGGTATTCTTGAAATCTAACTTGTATGTCAAACAAGTTGTTTCTCCACTAGGTGTAATCAAAACCACTCTTGCATTTGAACCAATACTAGCACAGTTGCCATCAAATTCTAAGGTCTACAACTACTCACCATTAATCTACTCTAATTCTTCTTGAATATTAGGGGTATCAGAGAATAGCATATAGTTTCCAAACTACATTTCCTTATATAAGATTTGGGACCTAGGATCATCTAATTTTAGAACAATGAACTTTTCTTTTTCTTCTAGTTCTAATTTTACCTTTTTGTCTCCAACTTAGATGATGGCATAGGACCAGTCCAATTTTATTTCTTCCCCCATGCCCTTGCAAAAAATTCTATGTAGGAACATTCAATAACTTGTAGGGTTGTCTACCACTAGGATGGTGAGTTTAAGTCTCTTGGAAGGCTAGGTAGCTAGGGCAACTTGAGCATCCTTTATCTATCTAAGAAAGGGTACTTATTTTGCATCCATTGAGTAACAATGACCAAAAGTTTTAGTCAAGGGTAGACCTAGAGCTTTATCTATAGAGGTAGGCATTACATTATCATAAGCCCTTGAGTCTATGATGCAATTACTCAACCTATTTCCATTGATAAACACAAAAATGTAAAAATGATCTATTTTTTGATTTGGAGAGGTGGCCAAAACAATGAATTCTTCTTCTTGAAACAATTTAGGTAGTGCAAGATCTTCATTAGCCAAAGGTGTCCCACTAGAACTATATTTTTTTTGATGATCAATGTTAGAATTAATACTAACATGTCCTCCATCTTTATTATTACAGTGCTCAACTAACCTTTGCAATTGATCAAGATTAGACTTCAAGTAATCTAGTGGAGATATTTGAATTCCCACCTCTTTGCAGTATTGTATTATATCAAAGGAATTAGGTGACTTACCTTTTTGCTCTTTTTGTGAAGTTGAAGGTACCATGCCACTATCTTTATCTACTTTTTTTGATGATGCATGATTTTTAGCAATCAATAAATTGGAGGATTGATTCCTATTTTTTTGACTTCTAGTCATGACTATCAATTGAGGTCCATCTAGAGTTGCAAAATAGTCACCTCATGTCTCTAAATTTGATTCATACTCCAAAAAAAAATAGAGTTGCCACAAGGAGCATGATCATCTTAACTTTTAGTATATTCCACTATTTTTTCTTTGTTGTCCACCATCTATTTATATTTGATCATGTCACCACATGTATCTCCATCATGATTTTCTCTTAGGTAGAAAGAACACATTTTTTTTTCTTTGGAATAGCCTCAATAGCTAATCTACATTGAGAAGGTGGTATTTGAAAAGTTTTACCTCCATTTTGATGCCTAGAACCTTCTTGGTAAGGTTGATGGAAAGAATGAGTAGGCCTATTTATTTGTTTCTTTAATGCAATAACCTCATTAGACAACTTTTGGAGCATGGCCTTTGCATTATTTGAAGTGCTAGCTAGATTATCTATGGTTCCAAATTGAAGTTCTCTCTTCCATTTACTAGAGGCTATCATGTCATCCTCCATCTTCACAACTAGCATTTGGGCAACTTGTAAATTTTCTACATTTGATCTCCTTATTTGATACCCAAGATTAGGGGGCATAGAAATAATGTAGAAAGTCTTCTTATTATCTTTTTTTGGTGTACTTGCAACAAGCATTCTCTTGATGAATTTGTTAAACTTTGCATTAAAATCCCTCATAGAAATGGATGGTTCTTTCTTCATTTGTGCCAATTGTAGCAATAACACTTGTGCATCTTCTATATTTTTATAGCATTACTCAAATCTTTTCTTCATGTGATTCCAATCTATGGTGCACCTTGCAGGTAAATCTTGGAACCAATCAAAAACATTATCTACAAGAGTATCCATAAACATCCTAACTATCACATCTTCATGTTGAGGATTCACCACACCATAGGATTTATGAAAAACACTTAGGTATTGTTCTATAAAGATTGTGCCATCACCATCGAATCTTGGGAAATTCTTCCTTGATGCCCTTGGTAGGTCATGGTTAGCTCCAAGTTTGAGAGGACCAATCACATTTCCCCAAGGAACTTCCATAGCTGCTGGTATAATAATATGATTTTCTTGGAAATTGACTAAAATAGGGAGTGCTACACCATGGAAAAAAAAAGAATTACAAATAGGAGAAATAAAAGTTCTAGTAATAAGAGGGGAAGAAGACTGACTTCTCCTTGTTCTTTTAGAAATAATTGTAGGAAAGAGAGATTCTTAGCCATAGATTCCCTTATACGTGTTCTTCCCTTTTCGAAAATATCTTCTAGAATGTGAAAGTTGGCCTTTCTAAGTTCCTCGTATACTAGATCAATCCTTCCTCTTTCCTTGGCACTCCTGGTGTACTTGGGATCCAAGATGAATCAATGACTTAGAAAATGGTGTTTTGAGTTTACCTTAACCCTAGTGATCAAGGAAACTTTACCAATCTTCAACTTTGAATTAACTTCTCCTTTCTAGCAGGTTGAGGCTGTAAAATTGGTAATTAGTTTTTTATGGAAAACACCTCACTTCCACAAGACCTATCTTCAACTCAAAATACATAAGGAATTAGAGTAGAAAATAATTATGAAGAGGAATTTCTCCAACTCTTCCACTTTTAATCCTCCACAAAAGAGTCACCAAAAACCTTTGGTTAACAATTTGTTCTCTTGTTAGGTTTTATAACCAGACTTTTTTTAATACTCAATGTTTAGAGAAACAAAAGGATGTCACCAACAAATGAGTTAGTGTATGTGTTATATTAATACCCTCTAAATTACAAGGTACATCTCGCTTTAGTTTGAAATGATATACAATGAATTGATTTCTTTATTTGATCATGATTTTAAAGGATAAGCTCTTGACTTGAAAGAAGAAGAGGCTACTAATCAAATTACTTGTAGACACAAACAATTCAGGAAAAAATGCATTTGGGTAACTCACAAACCCCAATGGAATGCTCTTTATAAGTTATCTTAAAAATCTAGCATATAACTTCTAATTAGCAATTATTTTAACTTCTACTACCATGACTACTGATTCTAATGATGTAAATACAATACAAATGTGTAGAAAAAGAGCCACAGATGGAAGGTAAATGGAATTACCTATGTTGCAATCACCATAATGGAATGGAATCCAAGAGAAAATCACAGCACCAAATGTAATTTTCTTTTAGCCCTCAATGTGAACCTAATCTAACCTATGATTCGAACAACAAATGTGTAAACCAAATGAAGGTAAATGGAATTAACAACTCTCTACTATCAAGTTTTCCGATCTTAACATTATTCAAAGAAATTATATTTATAGTCTTGGATGTTAAAACCATTCATCACTTGGCAATTCAACAGTCATATAATGAAAAGAAAATATGGTTAAAACATGAAAAGATCTAATCTACAACATGATATTGATCTGTGACATCTTCCTCAATGAGGATCCTGATCTTGTGGCACTCCTAAGAACACCTGGTGATCATTTATCTTCAAGAAACTTCAAAAAACCTATGAAAATATTCATTCCCTTCATACTCTATTGTTGGTGCCAAATCCATGTAATTCATATCTCAATAGTCACATCAAGTTTACATTTTGGCCATCAATCTTAAATCAATGATCACAATTAAAAGCTAGAAATCCTACTTATTTTTTCATTTATGACTTCCTCTGTGGGTCCATCTATGTACACATGTCCAATGCTTGCATTCTTGCTTTGGGTATTCTTCATGCATCTTTAAAAAGTGAGAAAGTGATAGGCATTGATTTTCTTTTGATCAATGCCTTCCATAAAGTGAAGATATTTTATAATAGTAAAATAATCCAACCAACATGAGCATGCCATTTAGACAACTTATTCTGATGTATTCTTTTTTGTGGCCCATAGTTGAGTCTAGTCCCACCATTTCCACATGTCAAATGATCACATTCTCACTTTGGTTATATCTTGTACAACTTTAAAAAGTGAGAAAGTGATAGGTATTGATCTTTTAAGATTTGGTGGTTGGGAAGATACATCATTTGGTGTTTCTTCAAAACCAAAGAGGGCCTTGTATAGACAGTTGCCAACTCATCGCTTCATCACAACATGAAATCTTAACTCATCTCTAAACCTTACAAAACTATGAATACATGCTTTCACTCCTTTGCAACCTTAACCTCAGGTTGCTCTTAACTTCCAGTGACAATGCAATGAAGAAATTTCATTGCTTCACTACCTTAACTCAAGGTTAACTTTAACTATTTGCAAAGAGATGATAGCCTTAGATTTGAACTATCACGTTAACCCTTCACACCATCATAACTTAAATTTCTTTAAGATATAATTAAGTCATGACCTTCAATTTGATCGTCATCTAATGGTTAGGAGTTCATCTCTAATGGAAATTGACCTTTTAACTTGTGATGTGAAGATTTAGATGAATTTTGCACCATTGATTTGATTTCCATCTTTGCTCTTGCCACCTTTGACCAAGTTTTTCTGCAATTGCTGAATATTTGAGCTCTTCCTCTGCATCATATCTAAATTCTCTTCTTTCTAACCTATTTCCATGATATGCACAATATCCTTTGGCCTTGATATTGATGTTCTTTCCTACCCTTTTCTCTAAATATAAGTATGATCTTCTTTTTTGAATGCATCCTTCTTCACCATAAATACTTGATCAAAGCATTAGGGTTTCAAAACAAATTACCTCTCATCTAGGAAATGCATAGACTTACCCTCATTTTCCTAGTGACCTAATATGAATGAATGAATTTGTATAGGATCAAATATGGATGAATATGATTTAGAATAATGCACATGAAAGAGACCCTAAATCCATATTTTACACATACATTTAAATTCTTATGATATGGAAAGTAAATCTAGATGACTAATATTGAAATGAAGAAATAAAAGGTACTTAACTCTGAAAAAGAATCATCTGAAAAACATGGAAAATGGTAGGTCAACCTTAAGCTAGATAGTGGGGCACAATCTTACCCTAGGGCACAATTACACCCCAAAATGTCAACCTTGACCTACACTGCTCTGACAAAATTTTTGTTCATAGATCCTACAAGTTTGATGAAAAGGGTATTTAAATCTACACTTCAATTCATTGTTCCACACCTATAATTGAAAGAATTTTTTTTTCTATTTTATTTTATGGGGGTTTTCCTTGGTCAAGCCCTAGTTTGGAATCAACCTTGAACTGTAATTGAAATTGAAATATGTATAACAAAGTAAATGGAACTATTCATCTTTCTTATGTAGAAATCCTTGTGGAGGATTCGAGTCCTTGAATCCACAAGTATGGATGGTCCAAATGAATGTAAGATGTCTAAATGGCATTAGATCTTCAACACCTATCTTGAATGGATCTTGGATTAGGAAGAGGCTTGAATGGAAATGAATGATCTTCAATAAGAGTGCTCCATAGAGCTTGAATCCTTCAATGACTACTACCAGATCTCCTTGATGAATTGAATGCTTGAAGGTAGATTATTTTTTGAACTTGATAATTCTTGAATGCTTGATCATGAAAGAGTATAACTTTGTCTTAGCTCCTTATGCCTTGTTAGAGAAAATTAGGGAAGAAGTCTTCCTTGTATAGAGATCTAGGGCACAAACTTCTAGAGAAGGCTGACATGGGAGCATTAAATCCCAATTAACCTTACGCCCTAGAAATGGACCTAGATTAAATTAAATTTAATATTTTACCATTTTGGGGACCAAAATAGCCCACCCAGAAGTGAGAAAACAATTCTTTCTGAAACAAAACAATTGAAAATCATGGATCCTTGAAATATGAACCTTTAGTCAGGGTTGAGGTTGACCCTAACCTAGGTCTGGATTGAAGTTGACCCTAACCTAGGTCTAGGTTGAGGTCAACCATGACCTAAAAGGTCATCCTTGACCTTGAGGTAAACAATCTCAGAATCTCAGGCTAGAATGCTAGAAAAGTGCAGAAAGAAAGTTGAAAAAGGGGGCAAAATTAGGGGAAAAAGCTAGATCTAAGCCAAAGACCCATTCAAGGTGTTTCACATGACCCCACATCAACTATTGGGAGAGTTAAACTAGTTCTAAATGGAAGTGCTTCCATTTTCCGATGATACACCATTATATTGATTTTGAATGCCCACCTAGGTGCACATAAAGGGATAGATGAGAGGAGAAGTTTCTTAAGGGTAATCTAGACATAGTGGCATAGTGCAAGGTAGGAGAATCCCCAAAGGAGATGTCCCAACTCCTAGCAAAAAACCACACAATGGAAATACAACAAAAAAGAAATAATAATGAAAGATATGATACCAAATCACAACTCTTTATTAATAGATATAACTGATTACATGTAATATGCTCAGTTGTAAGGCCTTTCAGGTTAGGACCAACTACAAACAACAATTACGAAATCAATTTTGTAAGATCCAACAAGATCCAACTTACTTATAAACCCAATCCCAGCTAGTCTAGATACACAACTAGATAAGAACACCAAGAAGAATCCACACTTGTACCCTTAGGTCAACCAAGCAATCCTCTAGTTTCTAAGCCACAATCCTAGCTATTCAAAATTTGAATCTACACTACATCTCCTTCTCAAAGCTAGACTGATAACTCCTTCCTAAAGACTCCATAAAACCCCTTACTTATACCCAACCAAGCCACAAGTCAACCTAGCTCATTACAAACTAAATTAAATCCCTTACATTAAATATAGGTTGAGCCACAAGTTGGCCACAACACTAAATTAAATACCCATACATAAATTAAATGGAAAATTTTTTCTCATAGACAACTCAGTACCAACAAAAACCAAGACCAAGCCAAGTGTCAATAAAACCAAGTTGAACACCAATAAATTCCCAAGCATTGTTGAGCTCCTAGACAATGCCAAGCTCTAGAGACCATGCCGAGTTCCCAAACCATGCCAAGTTCTAGAGACCATGCCAATTTTCCAAGACTATGCAAAGTTCTTGAGATTATACCGAGTTTTAAAGACCATGCTGAGCACTATTATTTGCTGAGCTCCATAGTTTAAGCCAAAATCCCTCTAAACATGTAAGATTGCAAGCAAGCCTAGGATGCTCTTGCATCAGACAACCCAAGTTTGAAAAGATGTTCTAGTAGCTAGAAGAACATCTTCTAGGATTTAAAACATAAATCCCAAATTGGTTCTTTACATACATATTCTCCAAGTCTTCAACTTGTACACTCTTTCCTTTGTTCTTCTTCTGCTTCTTTGATGTGCTACATGTCTACTTTCCATGCTGATCTCCAACCTCCCTAGAATCTGCCAAGTCAACTTGACTACTAAAATTCAGGTTCCTCCTACCAAGTTTTTCATTCTATAAAGGAATCAAGGAAAACTTCTTCCCACCTTTCTCAATAATAAATATATTCTTGACATAATCATGCACAACCCTACAATCATACTACCAAGGTCTACCAAGTAACATGTTACAACTATTCATGTCCACAATATCACACAACACTTGTTCCTTATACTACCCAATCTGGAAATCAATAAGGCATTACTCCCTCACTTCCAAAGCAAGTTCACCTTGCAACTAGCCAATCCTATAAGGATAAGGATGTCTCACTGTCCTCAAACCAAGTTTCTAAACCATCTCTTTAGCAACAAGGTTATTAGTACTATCACCACACACAATCACCTTGTAGACTTTACCACCAAACTTACAACAAGTCCTGAACAAACTAGTCCTCTGACAAGAATCCAATGTCCTCTCACTATCAAGCTAACAAAATTTATCCTTGCTCAAGATGACTATCTTGAACTACAACCTCATTCACAATGACATTTGTCTTGCTAAGTTGACACTCAAAAGATCTATGCTCTTCGTTCCCACATTTGAAGCAATTACCTCTAAATTCAACTTCACCTATCCTTCTAATAGATTTAATTTCACCATCAAAACCTAGTTTAGCTTGTGTCAAGCTATCCTGCTTCTCCTTCCCTCTAACATTACCTTGATCTTTCCTCTTCAACTTATCTTCTACCTTCAAGGAATACTGATAAGAATCCTCAACTAAAGAAATACTCAACATACCAACATCATCTTGAATATTGAATCTCAAACCATTAATGTACCGAGCTACCTTTTCCTTTGACAATTCTCTATGATCAAACTGAATAGTCAACTCATAGAACTCCTTGGTATAATCTTTCACAAACATATCTTTCTATTTTAGATTCTACAACCTTTTAAACAACTCAATTTCATAATTAGTAGGACTAAACTTATCCTTCAACTTAGCCACCATCAATTTCCATCTAGAGATCTTCAATTCACCATCCTCTTCTCTATCTCTTTGCAATTATTTCCACCAAAGAGTAACATGTTCTTTCAACTTAGTTTGTGCCAACCTCACTTTGAGTGGATCCTCAATATCCTCAAGCTCAAATTAGTCTTCCAATTCACCAAAATAATCAATCAGGTCTTTAGGAGTCAAAGTACCTAAGAAGTTAAAAATCTCCATCTTATGCTTTAGCTTCAATTGATATCTAGGTCTAGCAAACTAACCAGCATTAGTTCCAATAGGTCTCCTCACATGATTAGTTCTATACTCACCACTAGATCCAAAAAATTCAAAGTCTTCATCAACTTCCTCATAAGTACCTTCACCACCCACATGCCTAGGTGCACCACCTTAAGCACTTACAATTTTAGAATTCATGTCACTCTTCATCAATGTAATCTTAGATCTAAACTTTGCTCTTATCTTTTCTAAGATCCTTTTTTCCATGGCATCACTGAGATAATCAATTGTCCTAGGGTCCAATCTTCTTGGAGGCTTCTTCCAAAATTTAGAAAAACCTCAGCAATAGATCCACCAATCCAAAAGATCAATCAACTTCACAAGATCAACCTTCTCTGCAAATCCTAGTGCAAACTGCTTCAACTTCGACAATCTATCTACACACTTAGGAACAACCTTCACTCTGATACCATCTAGCATAGTGCAAGGTAGGAGAATCCCCAAAGGATATGTCCCAACCCTAAGAAAACAACTACACAATGGAAATAAAGTAGCAAAGCAATAATAATGCAAGATCTGATACCAAATCACAACTCTTTATTCATAGATATAAATGATTACATGTAATATGCTTGGTTGTAAGGCCTTCTAGGTTAGGCCCAACTAAAAACAATGATTAAAAAATTAAATTTTTAAGATCCAACAAGATCCAACTTACAAACCTAATCCTAGCTACTCCAAATACACAACTGGATAAGAACACCAAGAAGAATCCACACTTGAACCCTTAAGTCCACCAATCAATCCTCTAGTTTCTGAGTTGTAGCCCTAGCTCTTCAAAATTCATATCTACACTTCATCCCCTTCTCAAATTTGGAATGATAACTTCTTCCTAAAGACTCCACAAAACCCCTTACTTATGCCCAACCAAGCCACAAGTCAACCAAAATCATTACAAATTGAATTAAATCCCTTACATTAAATATAGGTCGAGCCATAGGTTGGCCACAACACTAAATTAAATAACCATACATAAATTAAATGCCAAAAGTTAGCTCATGGAAAAGTCAGCACTAACAAAAACCAAGACCAAGCCGAGTGTCAACAAAACCAAGCCGAGCACCAATAAATTCCCAAGCATTGCTGAGCTCCTAGACCATGCCAAGCTCTAGAGACCATGATGAGTTCCCAAACCATGCCAAGTTTCCAAGACCATGTTGAGTTTTTGAGACCATGTAGGCTTCCAAGGACCATGCTAAGCATTAGTATCTTCTAAGCTCCACACTTTAGGCCAAAATCCCTCCAAACATGCAAGATTTCAAGCAAGCCTAGGATGCTCCTACATCACACAAACATGACATCACATTGACTCAACCCTAATCCTATAAGTTAGAAAAATATGGGAGAATCAAAATCATGGAAACACACATGAAGTGAAGAACATAGTTTGATGAAGCTTAAATGTAAAATAAGTCATAATGTTAATCCTGATTGAGTATCAATGTTGCACAATCAATGGAGTTGAAGAAAAAGACTAAAAAATTAAGTATTATCATGCAGAACAATGTTGGCCCATTATTAGTATTGGCCAAGTGACAAGATTATTGAGTATCAATATTGGTAGAGTGATAGAGATTTCCAAATGAGAGTAATGACTTACTTGAATAGTGGTGACCGAATAAAATAATTTAGTGATGATTGATTAATCCAATGAAGACCAAGAAGAAGAACATAATGATGATCTAGTGTCAAAAAAATATAATTTATGAAAGAATAAAGATTTTTGGCTGACATAGTTGAAATATTGGAATAAGTAAAATATGTTGATAATAAGAATTGACAAGTTGTATTATTTAATGCAAGGAAAGGATTAGTTGATCAATTAAAGGTTTAGATGTGAGAAGATGTTTCTAGAAGTGTTGAAAAGAGGAGAAGAACAAGAAGGTGGGCATAATAATTAAATATTTTGGATCTGATCGTAAACCCTAAGATCTATAATTGTGATTAAAAAATAAAATATCAAAGCTACCTATTTAAGGAGGTATCTCATATGTTTTAGAGGGTTGTTGGACTATAAATTTATGAGGAAAAGTGGCAAACAAACTTACAAGGAGAAAAGTCAGTAAGGTGAAGGATTTCTTGAAGAGTTGCCAAGAAGATCTGAGATGATGAGAATGATGCAATCCAATCAATGAACCATTTTTGAGTTAGACAGAGATCTAAATTTGCAAAGTGAGTTGTATTTTATTAGATAAAAACCTTTTTGTTACTTTTAAACTATTATGGCAGTAGTAAAAATCATCTTGATAAGGTTGACCTAAGATCCATTTGTAAATTCTTTAATCAAGGTGATATTCTAATGGAATGTTCTTAATTCCTCTAACAAGTCCACTCCTAACAAGTCCACTCCTAACAAGGTGATTAAATCTTTTAATATGCTCACATCTAACAATGTGTTTTGTAACCTTTGACAAGGTCAACTTCTAACAAAGATTACTTTTGAAGAGTGAAAAGTGGTAGCATATTACTGGTGTTTTTTCCCAAAGTGAGCTTCCACATTAAATCTTTGCTTCAAACATTATGTGGATGTTTCTTATGTTTTTATGTTACTTAATATTTTTAACTTAAGTTTACCATGGGTTGTGATAAAATTTTGAAAGTTGGTTAAAGTGAATATTTTTAATCAGTGAATTATTGGTTAGTTTTTTTGAATTCTCAAGTGTTTGATCTGCACAACTATACCTTGAAATAATTGATTCTACCCCCTTCCCCCCTTCTCATTTATTCCAAATATTCTAACAAACACTTCCCTCAAATAGTTTCTCAAGATCATCAAGGCTTATCTGTAAATTTTTTTATAATTCATCCCTTTCTATAAATGAGGTTTACAAATTCTTTCTCAAATATTGTATCTTCTCATTAACATCTTCTAGAGATTCTTTCAATCACTTCTAATACCTATAACTTTCCATTATCCTAGATCTACTATCAAGATTTTAAAGTTTCTTCTAGAGAACCAATGATTTGATACCAATTATTAAGAATTTAGGCCATGTATTGAGAGGGCAGGGGTGAATCAGTATCACAATTTTTTCACTATTTTACTTTTTAATCATAAATTAATAAAATTTAATGATCTTTCACTGATATCTATTGTACCATCAACTAAATTATTGATATGTAAATAACTTGTTAGATATTTACTAAAATGTAAAGTTACCTAACTAATACACATGTAACATGAGAAATCAAACACACAACACATGAATAAGTAGTTCATACTTAAAAGAAACCCTTTGTTAGAGCAAAAAAAAATACAGTGGGGATTGTTCCCACAACTCATTACTCCAATAATAAGGTGCCCAGTTAAGAGCTTACAATAATACCATCTTTTGAATAACTTCACCATGTTAGAAGTAACTGATATCCTAAAAAGTATCTATTGTCCTATTATAGACTAATCTATTAAGATATTTTATCCCACTTATGTAGTACTCACCTTGTTAAAGGATTTACAATAAGTTCACAATATAACTTTCAAGTCCTGTTAAAATTGTTAGAATCTGAAAAGATTAATAACCCAGAAAACTAGTGCAAAGAGTAAATATCTAAACTATGAATGCAAATGATACAAAATCAAAATAGCATCATAGAGTTAGTCTCCAAGAGAGTAATGCAAATGCTGGAAGCAAAATAACATTAAGAGGATGCAAAAAAAAGAGATACAAATACAAGCCAGGTAGCATGCTTATATAGGCTAGGAAGAGGGAGGAGGTGGCAAACCCAACCAATGAGGAGCAACCATCTATCGAACTAAAGATAGAAAAGTATATTCCCAAGATAGCTAATGGATGCTCACATGTAGGAAGGTGACACCTCACAACCATTCACCTAATAAGACATGCTTTATTAACCTAAGCGAGATTATTAAAAGTGTAGGAAAAACCTAGCAAAATAGAAAAAATAAAAAAACTACACTAACACCCCCCCATAAGTGAAGCTTAGGTGGATGTAGAAATGGGTCCCGGCAACAAGGCCTGATCAGGTACCCAATACAAGAAAAAGAACTAGATGAAGGAAACTAAGCCTCCAATCTAGGAAATGTCCTAAAGAGAGGAACAAAAAAGAGCATGAAGCATCTCCGAAGCATGAAGCTGCAAACTCTGTCAAAATGTTGATCTGTAGAATCTCCATGGAAATAGAAGTCACGAACCATCAACCAAAGAAGCATAGAACAACAAGTGAACCCCCCCATAATATTGAAGAGGGAGAGGGGTGACAGGAACACTGAAATGCAATGCCAAAAACATCTGCAAGAAGAAGAATCAGGAACACCAATAGTGCAATAGAAGTACAAGCACAGGATAAAGGGCGATGTCACCGACACACTGCATGGGCTAATGTCGTGGAAGAAAAATTCACTTGACAAAGGTGGATGAGCACAAAATGGAAAAACATCATGACCCCCCATGGCACTTTATAACTGAGTGCGAGTACAAACAAACACAAGGTGTACAAGATCCCAGATATGTAAAAGTAGGCACTTTATCTCAGTGCATTTACAGAAAAAGGAATGCAACAGAATAGAAGCATACAATGCTCAGAATTCAGAAAGAAGAGGGAGCCAAAAGAACAGAAGAAGAGATTCCAGGACCTGTAGAATCCAAGTAATCTGCCAGAGTGCGAAAGTGCAAAACTCAGAGGAGAAAGAACTTGGAGTAGAATCTGGATAAAAGATCTCTGTAACTGAATAAATCATAGAACCAGCTTTCCAATGATATCTGGCGAGCCCAGAAAAGAGTCCGAATGAGCGAGATATGGCTCCCGGAAGGCAAAATAGAACATCTGGCTTTGATTTCCAAAATAGGCAACCAGACTGTAGCAAAAATCAAAAACACCTATACCATCATCTCCGTCTCAGAACCAGCTTTTTGATGCATTTTTTGGATCGAAAAAATACGTCTGTATGCTCAAGTTACGGAAGAAAAACCGACAGGGCCTCCTCATGAAGAGCATATGCTAAAAGTGAAACTTGGGCACAATAATCAAGGGAACATATAGTACCACTGCAATCTACTCGAAAAATCATGCACTTTTAAAAAAAGAATCACCTCGATACAAGGTCGTATGAGAAAGTTATGATCCTCCAAAGTTTCCAAAACGAGAACTGTGCACAGTCACAGCTGAGAATCTGCAATTTCTGAAGAATTCATGCATGAAAATAAAAAAACCAACTCCACTAGTGGATAGAGCACAAGAAAATAGCCAAGTTCATAACAAGAATCATCAAAATCAGAGTCCGTATGAGCAAGAATGACACATTTGAAAATTGCGTTCAAATCTGCGACTGCCAATGGAGAGGGGTATGGCTGTAGCTTTGCATGCTCGATTTTTCAAAATATACAGCTTTCATGCAAAATCTAAAAGATACCCAAATGGTTTTTCGGGGCTGCGAACAAAACCCAGAAAGTGTTTTTCTTGCTGATGTACAAAAGATGTTGCTGTAGTGTAAATCAGACGCCTTTAACAGTAAAAAATGGCTCCAAAAAACAAAAAACGACCCCAGCAACCAGAATATGACATGCAAATGTTGGATCAGCTTCCCAAGTCCATCAATGGCATGTTGGAACCTGCAAAACTGATTGAAAACTCCAAATATGCAAGTTGGTTGTCAAATTTGAGATTGAAACCTCAGAGAAAAACTATTTTTGTCAAAATTTTTCTAATTCTCAAGATCATCCAAAGATGCAAGAGAAGAGCATACTTCATTTTTCAAAAAACTACAAAAAAGTTTATTAGCCCCCCCCCCCCCCCCCCGAATCTCTCAAATAAGGAAACTAAGATCTACTCTTGCACATAGAAAAGCTCTGATACCATGTTAGAATCTGAAAAGATTAATAACCCAGAAAACTAGTGCAAAGAGTAAATATCTAAACTATGAATGCAAATGATACAAAATCAAAATAGCATCATAGAGTTAGTCTCCAAGAGAGTAATGCAAATGCTGGAAGCAAAATAGCATTAAGAGGATGCAAAAACAAGAGATACAAATACAAGCCAGGTAGCATGCTTATATAGGCTAGGAAGAGGGAGGAGGTGGCAAACCCAACCAATGAGGAGTAACCA
Organism: Cupressus sempervirens; assembly: GCA_028749045.1. Taxonomy (NCBI): domain Eukaryota; kingdom Viridiplantae; phylum Streptophyta; class Pinopsida; order Cupressales; family Cupressaceae; genus Cupressus; species Cupressus sempervirens. The sequence goes on along the minus strand of CM053783.1, from coordinate 585,497,617 downwards.
TCTATCGGACTAAAGATAGCAAAGTATCTTCCCAAGATAGCTAATGGATGCTCACATGTAGGAAGGTGACACCTCACAACCATTCACCTAATAAGACATGCTTTATTAACCTAAGCGAGATTATTAAAAGTGTAGGAAAAACCTAGCAAAATAGAAAAAATAAAAAAACTACACTAACAAAAATCTGCCTAGTAAATGGATTTCACAATCTTGTTGCTAAGCTATTATGAATAAATCAACAAGATCTTTGACCTATTATCACTTTCTCCTAAACCTTGTCATATCTGTGATATTGCTATCAAGATTTAACTGTGTGATTTTTGAGTCAAACTCATTGACCTATGTTTCATGAGTAGTGATTCAACATGAATCCATCTCTCATGAGAATAAATGGAACACTTAGCACTCATTGGATCTAGGTGATGCTCACAGGGGTGAAGCACTGGGAAGTTGCTTCACCCTTGTGAGCATCACCTAGATCCAATGAGTGCTAAGTGTTTCATTTATTCTCATGAGAGATGGATTCATGTTGAATCACTACTCATGAAACATAGGTCAATGAGTTTGATTCAAAAATCACACAGTTAAATCCTGATTGCAATATGACAATTTGACTTGCTGTGGAAATTATCTCCTACTTGTCATATCTTTTAAGACCCATTACTCTCTTCGACTTCTCTTCTCTATGATCTCTCTACATTTCAGTAACATTTTTTTTGCTCCTTTGACTTCATACATTTATTGTTCTTTCTTATCACCTATATATCCTTTCTTTTTCCTTTTCCTTTCACACTTTCTTAAACCTAATTAGGGTTCCAAAATAATTCCTCTTAAATCTTCCAAAAATTATTTTTAACCTTAGATGTCATCTTCAAATCTTGCACTTTCATCCTTGATAAAACTTTATTTTAATTCTCTATAACTTCCTCAAATTCAACACTCAAATCACTTCACATATTTTTATAAACTATTTTCCTTGATTCCTTAACTCTTGTTCTTCACTTATTCTTGTGTCCAAGTTCAATGAATTTAAGGTTATGATGATCATGCTTATGGTTTTGCAAATTGTTCCTTCATTCACTTATTCATTTTGTTTACTATTGTGTACCAATAGTTATCATTTGTTTCAAAAGGATTCCTTTATACCAATTGGCTTTGTGCATATCAATTGCATTGATAACCATATAGTTATTTAATAATGTTATCCTTAATCCTTATTCCTATAGTGTCTTCTTTTTTATGATATAACTTAATTGTTTACTTGTTTGCTTAACCAGTTTACCTATTGACTTAACTTCTTAGTAGTGATCTTTTACTCCTTTGTGGTTTTCCAACAATGACAACCTTACTCAAAATATTCAGAAATAATATGTAGAAGATTTTTTCAAGTAACAAGGAAACCATCGTATAATATTGAAAATACTATCCAGATTCAGTGATGAGAGAAACGTTCAAAAATAAGTATTATTTCATGTCTATGCATGTTTCCCAACCATGTTCTAGGTCAAGATTTGTAATACATTGAAGGTCTTGGTATATAAATTCTACATTTTTCTTCCATGTAGTAATAAATACTCAATTGATATAATATGTATACCCTAGGCCTATAATTTTTTGGAAGATTTTCTTGTGCTTATAAGCCATGTATCTGCATGAAGGATTGAATATCTATTTATATATACCTCTTTTTCTGACCCATTATTTTGGCTCCCTTTTATTTTTTTTCTTCAAGGAACAAATAATCCAAAAATGGTCCATGGTTTCATACAATATATTGTAAATGAGTCAATTTTAATATGTGCAATATAGATATTATTTTACACAAATTTCTCTAGAAAGAAAAAAAAATCATTTCTAGAGGTTACAATATATCTTTATAGTGTTCTATCAAGTGGTTCACAACCCCACTAGTGCTAAAAAATATTGAAAACCTAGCTAGTGCTAAAAAAAATTGCATGGACTTCCTTCAATATGTACAATTGAACCTCACTTATATTTATTCTTAATTTTGAATCATACTCTATTATATCAACATGTTATTAGATGTCTATCATGCAATTTGAGTCTCTAGCTCTCTATTCCTTGGGATGTTATCTCTAGTTTTTTGGTGTAAATTTCAATTTATTTTCATTCTTCTTTTGGGGTATAAAAGGATGTAGGTTACTTTCCCCTATGAATATGGTCTTAACCAAAGACTATAATAGAATATCATTCAAGTTAGTTCAATCTATGTTCTCTCCTATGTTTATGTCATTTACAATCTCTTTCTTTGGGTATAACTTTATAATTTATCTAGTATGATTAGCTTAAATATTCATAATATTGGGTAAGTGCACCAAGATGGTGTACAAAAAGGGGGACATAAGTGGACACTTTTTTTTTTCTTTCTAAAATTTGGTAAACCTAAACTTGGACTAGACTTTTGAGGGTCATCCACTCAAAATGACGAAATTTGTAAAACCTATAAATTGTAGTACTATGAATCTAATTTCTAAACTACTAGAGTTTTTCCAAAATAGATAAGATTAGGTGGGTCAAACCCTATGCAAACAGAAAATAGCTCCTATTTCTTTTAGAAAATACAACATAGTTGCTTTCATGTGCAACACAAAATACATAGTTATATTCGATATTTTGAAAATCCCTTTGGTAGGATGATAGTTAAGAGTGATAGCTAGAAGTTATATATTTTTTAATAATTTTTTTATGAGTAATTTTTTTAATGAATTTTTGAACCGACTACATCCTAAAATTTTGGTACATGTTCGTGTGCTGAGCAAACCTAGATCAAAATAATTAAAAGTGTATTTTTTTTTTAAAGTGTATGAAATCAAGTGTAGAACAATAATATGTAATTTATTTTGAACATTGTTAATTATATCAAAAGTTATTTAAAAAAGGTAGGCATATGTCTATGAGGACTATCAAGATATTGGTAAAATAATTACAATTTACAATGATAATGTTGTCTAAAAATAGAAAAAATTATATGGTTAGAAAGCTAAGAGGATGTGTCATATTATGGTGGTCATTTTTGAAATACCCACTTTATCATTAGTGAGCTTGATGAAAGGAAAGACAAGAATTTCTCTGAGAAGATGAAGAAAATGTCTTAATGAAAAAAATGGAGGGAAAATAATCTTCCAAGTCTTTGGGTTGTTTCCCTAGGCTTTTACTAGGCTATAACCTAATCAAGTTATGAAAATAAAAAAGTACATTGAAAAATCAATCAAGTTTTAAAACCAATTGGGACTCAAAATTGCAATGCTGATTTTAAGTATCATTCTAAAAATAAAGTCTAAATTAGACCCTATAAGATCTTTTCATGCATATGTACCTAGTTATCATTTCAAGGCCTATGAGGTGTTTCAAGTTTTTATCATCTTTCATTCAGTACATGCATGCATTTCATTATGATAAATTTCCATTGTAAGTCATTTTGTGAAGTTCCATTTTAAGCATTTGTCAAATCTGCATTTTTTGCCTAAGTGTGAAATAATGATCAGAACCCTAGTTTGGATGTGAATATCTTGTGCTCAAAATAGTTTCACAATTTAGCACTTTTTTATTGACTAAAATGTATATTAGAGAACCTATGTTTCATATTTTGAGTCATTTTGATATGGTTTGACAAGGTTTTGAGTTCCTCAAAGTTGGTAGTTCATTGTTGTCATGCTGATGTACGTTGTTTAGAATTCTAGGAAGTCCTGTTTAAAAGTAAATATTTTGTAACTTGACTATCATTTTGAAGAAGTGATCCTAAATTGCATTTTAGTCATAAAATACATCCCATGTTTGTAGTTTCAATATCTAATGAATCTGTTTGATGAGTTTCCTAAGTTGATTCCATTTGAAAAAACTTAAAACTATTTAGTTGCCCTTCATAACAATTTGCTAGTAGCCAATTTTGACTGAGTGTAAGTTAACCCAATTGACCCTATTGAGAAAATTATTTTTCCATTGCATTCTAGGGTCAGAGACTTGCTATGTTCCAAATTTGAGTTCGTAATGAATCTGTTTGACCAATTTTCAAATGCAATTCCAAATGTAATTTCCAAAATTTTAATGGTAACTAAAAGTGCAAGTTGATCAGGAGGCTTGCTCAAATTGTTGTAATTTTGAAAATATGATTGATGAGCCTAAGCCAATAGTAATCCTATATTCTATACTAAAAATACTTTAAGTGTGCCAATTTGAAAATTTTCATGAATCCATATGCATACTTTCCTAGTCCTATTCTGTTTGTGAAAATCACCATGTTGCCAACATTCCTATGTTGTCTAGTGTGGAGTTTGATTAGTCCCCAAGTGGGAGATTGTTAGTTTGTGGTGATTGATTAGGGAAGTACTATACATACTTCATAAATTCTTTAGGACTCACCAAAAAAAATTTTGGGCCCTATTTTATCAAGATTTTGGGCCAACATGTAATTATTAATTATAACCCTAAGCAGTTTAATACTTGTTTAAGAGGGCTTAGGGTTAGGGATTGTTTCATAAGGTGATGCAAAAATTGGTTCTTGCGGTAGTATTTAGTTGTAAGGGATTATAGATTGTAATTAAGTTGTAATCACTGGATCATAATAATATTGGACTTTCTATTTGGTGGATGTAGACCAAGGATTGGGTGAACCATGTTAAATCTTCGTGTCTTGTGTTGTTTTTTGTGTGATCTATTAGTTTTTGATATTGTTTATGTTTTCATGTAATTGTTATTTTTGTCTATGGTTTAATCCTAACATCCTAGTTCTATAATTATGAGGACCCAACTTCAGAGGTTTTCAAATGTGCCTAGATTATTGTCATGAACCCAAATTACACATTTTTTATTTTCTATGTAAGAGTCTACCAATGCCCCAGGTTTCATATCCCCAAGTGGTTGTTTTACTAGTTTTCAAAGTTGAAATTGGGTGTATTTTATTGTTTTCTAACTTTTTTGAATCATATGTTATGAGATCTTCATAGAGGGCATGGAATTAACACCAAGGACACCAGAATGGCTACCCATTTTGCAAGAAAGAAACTTGGATTTTTTCTTGATTTGTGTATGGTTGCATAGAGAAAATTGTGTTGGTTTTTTAGTAAGGTGTGGTTATATGCCAAAGATGCATGCATGATCCAAAGTGGGTGGGGGTTTTCCCACTTGATATCATTTTTCTTGTAATAATAGAGGCTTGATTAAGTCAATTGTTGCTCACTACATAAGCCAAGACCTATCCAAAGGGCCAGAGAATGTAGAGTTTGAGAAAAAGGTCTAGGCAAGGAAGGCTATGTATGAAGCTATTTAATTCTTAGGATATTGTGATTCGAATCCATCTTCTACTCTAGAAAAGATTTACATACAGAATGAACAATAACCAAATATGTAAAAAAGTCATTAGGAATAGGGGAAGCTATATTTGCAAAGTGTAAACCCACACATATAGATCATATGTCAATTGAATAGTGAGGGGAGGAGACAAAAACATCTCTTGTGAAATCATGTTTATCAAACTTTACTCCTATAGGATGGAACCCAAAGATTGAGGGAAAGCTATGTATAATTATTATGGAAATTGAACTAAAGTGAAACTTTAATTGGTGGCCTTCTCCCTAAATCTAATCACCCAAAAAATGTAGTTAGACAAATGGAGTGTTTCAACTATCCCATGTAACTAGCTAAAGAAGCTTTTGTGGAGTTCAATTTATGTATGGGGGAAATTGTTGCATCAATTTTTTCTATGAACCTTAGAAAGCCATAGACTATGAAAGAGGGGATGATAAATATATTTTACGAAGAGCTTAAAAGTTTTCTTTGAGCATGTTAATGTTCTATTGCTGCTGCTTACCTTATACACGAAGTTGAAGGTTGTATTCATTTTGATCTTGTAGACCAAGGAGGCTTGCATTTGTGTAGATTCCATGCCTCAATGGTGATATTTACCATGAAAGTGGTGTCCAAGTTGTTGTATAAAATAACATTCTATGCTAAATATATATGATCACCTCTGTAATTGGGTAGTGACTAATGAAACAAATGGGGTCAACTTAATTATTGCAGAGATATGATCATGATAAAATATTTTTGGGAGACCATCCCTGGATACACAAGAATTTTATTGAATTAGCTCTGGGTCCAACTAAAATAAATGTGTTAATCTAAGTGGGTTATTTTAACCATTTTCTAGGGTGTTTATATTCTTAAATATGCTCATGTTGAAGATGAACACCATTTTTCCCAAATGCCTTATTTTTCATATGAATGTAGCCTTATATGAAATCTAATGCTCATGTTGTAGACATAAATGGTTGGAAACCCAACAAAATTAAACTAGGTATGAGAACTTTATGTGAATAATATGTAACGTTTTTATCCCATAGTTGTAATTATAGTCATATAAGATATTTTAAATATATGAGCACCTCATATGATAGTGTCTTCAAGCAACACACTTATGGACTATGGTGCAAGCTTTTGTGGGGCCTACATGAGCTAGATGGATCACGTGCCAAAATTTTTTTACTAGTAAATATGTAACACACATGATGATGTGTGTTGATCAATAGACCAACAAGCAAGTTCTACATGGCATACATCCCAAGGAAAATGAGTTGGCAAGGGTAGACACATTGTGAGTGATCACATTCTCACAATGATGTGGTGTGATGTTGACGATGTATGCAAAAATGTGACTGAGTGACACATGTCAGGGGTGACGATGTAGCACAATGACATGTGGCACATGGAATGAGGCAAGCTAACTGGATGAGGATGCCACATGTCAAGATATCATGATGTCATTGATGGTGTATTAGGTGCTGAGGTGTAATGCAATAAAACAATTTTTTGAGACATGGAAGATGATGCAACTTCATATCCAAGCATCCAGATTGTGCCATGTGGTAGCCGGTCAACAACTATCGCTAAGTTTCCATGGGAAGATGTAAGGAGGTTAAGCATTGTGATTGAGCAAGCCAATCTGAAGGTGACACATGACACGATGTGGCAGCGGGTCTAATATGATGTGGTAGAATGTTGGACCAATTAGGAGGTGCTACATGGTACCTAGGTGGTAGAGGCTCTAGGTTGATGTTGACATATCAACTAACATGGAAGATGACATGGAATGTCAAACTAATGAGAAGATGCCATGTGTTAGATATGGTCACCTAGGTTTGACCCAAAATTGAAAGATGAGGCAAATCCAAAATTTTCCAAAATAATATTTTTTAATTGTTTCCCTCATTTGAACATGCAAACCTTTTTTTAATTGAAATGGTTTTATCATAATGTTAAAAATTTATGTCAAATGGATGCTCTAGGCCTAGTTTTTGAGCCAACATATGTCAATCATATATTGTTGGAAATCTCTCAAAGTCTAGTTTCCATTTTTTCCATTAATTTTTGCATAGGTATTAGTGGGTGAAAGTTATGCCTAGATTTTTTTGAGGTACTCCATTTCCAATTGTATTTTGGTTTGGTAGTTCAGTTTCAATTTGTGACAAAATGGTAAAGTGGGTATCCACCAAAATTGGAGAGGGTCCTATTAGTGATGTTTTTTTGTCTCCAAAATAGTTTAGTGGGACTTTTGGAAATATTTTGATGGCAGATCTAGTGTTTTTATCAAGAAGGGGTTTCTCATAATTCTAGAAGATATATTTTCAAGTTTTTCATACACAATGATGAGGTTTGATCTAGTTTTTAATTCTAGAGAGAGGAGAGAATATTTGCTTTAGAAATGGATGGAGATTTAAGTGGACATGTGGCATTTCCAAATCAAATTTGGGATTCTCATACTCTTATATCTTCTTCTTCTCTTTCCTTGTATAGGGTAGGTTCTAGACTCTTGGACAATTTCCATAGCTATGATTCCATCATTTTTTCTAGTATTCTCTCTTGTATGAACAACAAAGATGAAGTTATAATGTTTAGTTCTAATCTATTATGTGTTTTATGAGCTATTTTTAGGTATCTTGAATGTATTTGTGTTAAAAAATGAATACACAAGCCATAAATGAAATCAATTTCACTCTAACTCTTGTCTCCTATCTTTGAAATTTGTAGTCTATAATGATGTATGAGAAAATATCATATATCTTAGTTGCAACTCATTTTGGGTTGTATGTTTTGATGTATTTTTCCATTGATTGAAAGAATCAAGTAAATGATTGATATGTATTGACAAGATTGCATGTTTTATGGAAGGATATGATGAGCATGAGATTTAATTTGAACATAGATGTTTGATTCACAAAGTGAATAGATAGATCACCAATATCATGATATATGTTGTAATTTGTGGAATACCCAATGGATAGGGCACTGATCAACCAAAGGATATGCATCTTCTTTTTGTCTCATATGTGGGTTATGTTGATAATCAACTTATAATTAAAATCATTTTCCCCTTCACATTGTAGAGCTAAAAAGGATACCCGTACTTAGCTTGCAAATCTCATAGGTCATGTTATTAGCTATTTCATGCTTTTGTCATTGCATGAGCATAGAAGGTTTTAGGGTTTTAATATGCTTAATATAGATTCAGATTTATGATTTTTTCATGGGTAACATAATGGAATCTAAGGTCTACCCACTTAGGTTTTATAGAGCCTAAAGTATAGAAGAATTTTAGCCTTATAGTTGGCCCAAGTTCTAAACATAGTGTATCTATCATAGGAGTTAGATTCTCTTAGATTCATTTTGTTTTAGCTACCTAGTAGTTAAAATCACTTTCAAATTAAGAGCCAACAAAACTCAATCGGGTTTTGAAAAAGCAGGAACTTACTTCTTCAAAACCCAATCAAATTTTGATGAAGTAAAAATGGATTTTACTCTAGAGGCCATAAATTTCACATATGGAGTCCAATTAACTCCATTCAAAATACATTGGAAAGATATTGAAGAGATCTTAAAAATGATATAGACAAAAAAATCCCATAACATAGTTTTTTTAATTTTTTCATTAATTTAAATTAACTATGGTCTAAAATGGGTAGTCATTATTTCCCCAATATACTACAACCAATAAGTGAACACAAATCATAATATATTTTTAATTCTCTCTCTCTCAAACACACAAACATAAACACACTCACTAAGTAACTAAATAAATCATAAGATATATCTCGTACAAAGTACTAACCTTTGACATTCTCTTACTAACTCCTAACCTCTCTCTCTAACTTGTCACTCTTAAGAAAAGTCTCTATCTGAATAACCCCTACCCCCCCCTCTCTCTCTTTCAGACACACACACACACATGCACACTCACTAACTCCTATGCTTTATCTCTTACTAAAACCTAATATCTCACATTCTATCATGAACTAATAACCTCTCTCTCTAAATAAGAGAGAGATAGAGAGAGGGTTAGGAGTGTGTGTCAAGTTCCTGCAAGCATTATCGAGCTCCTTTGATAATTGAGTGCTCCCAAGCTATACCAAGATCTTTTGACAATCGAGCACCACTAGGATCACCAAGTCCATATATCCAATGATTTCTCAACCAAGAACTACCACGAGATGACTAAGAAACCTCTACCAAGAACCTCTTCTTCAACTAAGTACTAGTCCAAGTACTCTCCAAAGAAACTACAGAGCTTCCTTCCATGAACTCCAAAGTAGCCATTGAACAAATCCAAGATGCTTCTGCATTAGACTCCCTAGGTAAATCAAAATTTGTTTCAAACACTTTTGATGTCCAAGGAAAGATCAACAACCATCTTCATCTTCACCAAAGGATTCCACTCCAACAAGGACAAGAAAATCAACATGAAAATCATCTACATCTACATCCATCTGTCAAACACCACAATCTCAACCATCTAATCAGCAAGCTCATTCCCAGGAACAAACTAAATGTAATGCTTCATCAACAGAATAATAACTAGTGAATCCATACCAACAACATTAAACTTCACATCAGCAACAATATCTATATCACCATCAACATATGCCAAACTCAAAACACCAACAATCTCATTGCTTACAACAAGATTCTCTAGAACACATAACTCATCACCAATAGAAACAGAGTCCTCCATGATCAAGTGCTCCACAATTTCATTGTTAGACTCAACTTAATAATCATGAAAACCAATCTCAACCTTAGCATCAACAAGGTTAGGAATATCCTCAGTAACAGTCTCAAGTTTCTTTATAAGTTCTATATCATAATCCACAAATTGATTTACAAAACCAACCTCTTCCACCTCGACCTTGCTATGCCATCTTCTCTCTTGAACAAGTCTTCTAACTAGTCAAACAACTCTCTTCTAGATTGGTAGATTCCAACTCTAGAAACATCTATGGAATGCCCTCCTTGTCCTGCCCTTAACTTGATAAGCCAAACTAGCTTCAAACTGAGTAGACACCTCCTTAGTTCAATCAGCCAAACTAGCTTCAAACTAAGAAGATACCTTAGAAAGCCTCTTCTCCACAACATCATAGATATTCACAATAATCCTAGGGTCTAATATTCTTAGATAAGTCTTCCAAGATCTTCACAAACCCTCTACAACAAATCATTGAAAGATCAATCTTCACTAAAAAGATTGACCTTCCATTTGTGCATCCATTGATCCATCTACACGTCCTTTGCAATTGCAAGTTAGAACCATGATCTGCCACCTCAAAACCAAGAAATCTAGACTCTAGAAAGAACATTCCACCACCAGATCAAGATCTTCTCAGAAAAACTTTTCTCAACCCAAAGTCTTGGTACAAATTGGCTCAACTTTGGTGATCTATCTACATGCTCAGGAACAAGTGTGCATTGACACCATCTAATACATTGACAATTTGAGGGTACCCATACTAGAGGTAATTTGGATCCCTATAAATAAAACCTAGTGAAAAACATAAGACAAGATACACAATTTGATACTAAATGCAACTCTTAATTCATAAAATAATTCTATATATGCAATATGCCTGACTGTAAGGTCTTCCAGGTTAGGGAAAAATACAATAGCAATTATAAAATAGTTCTACAAGATCCTTCAAGATCCAATCACCACACTAGCTAATCTAGATCCACACTCTAGTAGAAACCTCCAAAGAGGATCTCAACTTGTCTTTGCAAGCCCACCAAGAAATCTCCTTGTTTCCCAAGCCTTAGCTGCTAGCCCTTCTCCCAAATTGACAACTTCACCATAATCCTACTATAAACTACCTCACATTTAGTGCCCTATCCATAGACTTAGGAAAAACCCACCCTTTAGCTACTCCATGCTGAACTCAGGGTCCACTCTCCTTGAGTGAATTAATCCATCATGAATAATGCCTAAAAACTCCACAAAACACCCCTACTTATACCCAACTAAGCCACAAGTTAGCCTAGCCCATTAAAAATTAAAATAAAACCTTACATTAAATGCCCATGCAAGACACAAGTTGTCTACAACTCAAAGTAAATACCCATACACAAATTAAATGCCAAAAGTTAGCTCATAGACAAATTAGGTAACATAGAGACCAAGACCAAACTAAGTGTCAGAAAACCACTTCCAAGATCAACATTCCTTTAGGCATAACCAAGCTCCAACATAGATTGAGCCAACTTGGGAAACACTACAACCAAACAATGTAGATCAAACTGAGCTGGCAAGCATATGTCGAGTCCCTTTAACAATTGAGAAAATAAGGAAATACTACTATTGGGTTCCTCCTTTATAGACTAAGTCCCTTCAATGATCAAGAAACTTGAGCAATTCTGTAGCTAAGCTATACCAAGCTCATAGTTTATGCCAAGTTCTTGTAAGCATCGTCAAGATCCTTCGATGACCAAGTGCTTCCAAGCTATGTTGACTTCCTTCGAGAACCAAGCACCTCTAAGATTGCCAAGTCTATACATCCATTGATTTCTCAATGAAGAACTACTAAGATATGACTAAGAAACCTATACTAACCACCTCTTCTTTGACCAATTATTAGTCCAAGCACACTCCAAAGAAACTACAGAGCCTCCTTCCATGTAATCCAAATTAGCCACTAAGAAAACCCAAGATCCTCCTGCATCAGACTCCCCAATTAAATAGAAAAGTATGTCCCAAAAATTGATGTCCAAAGAAAGATCACCAACCATCTTTATCTTCACCAAAGTCTTCCACTCCAACAGGGACAAGAAAATCAACATGAAAGTCAGCCGCATTTTCATCTATCTATCAAACACCATAATCTCAACCATCCAATTAGCATGCTCACTCATAGGGACAAATTGAACATAATGCTTCATCAAAAAATCAGCAACTAGTGAATCCACACTAGTAGTAACAAACTCTATGTTAGAAATAATATGTAGATCTCCATCAATAAACACAAAACTCACAACAATAATAGTATCATTTCTCACAACAAGATGTTTTACAACACATAACTCATTACCAACAACAACCTAGTCTTCACGATCAAATGCTCTGCAATTTCCATGTTAGATTCAATCATGAAAACCAATCTCAACCTCAACATTGACAAGGTTAGGAATATCCTTAGTAACAACCTCAATTTTCTCTACATGTTTTGTATCAGACTCCATAAATTGATAATCAAAACTAACCTCTTCCACCTCAACCTTGCTATGGCATCTTCTCTCTCAAACAAGTCTTATAACTAGCCAGACAACTCTCTTCTAGATTAGTAGAGTTCAACTCCACCAAAATCTATGGGATACCCTCCTCATTTCTTCCTTAACTCAATAAACCAAACTTTCTTCAAACTAAGAAAACACCTCCTAGCTCTAAACTAAGCAAACACCTCAAAAATCCTCTTCTCCACCACATCATAGAGATTCACAATCATCCTAGAGTCCAATCTTCTTGGAGACATCTTCCAAGGTCTTTGCAAACCTTCTACAGTAGATCACCAATAGATCAATATTCCCCAAAAAAATTAAGCTTCCATCTATGCATCCATCAATCCATCTACAATTCCTCTATAATTACAAGTCAGAACCATGATCTGCCATGTCACAACCAAGAGATCTAGGAGTCTAGAAAGAATAATCCACTACTAGATCAAGATCTTCCTAGATCAATATTTCTCAACTCAAGGTCTTGGTGATAACTATCTCAACTTCAATGATCTATCTACATGTTCAGGAAAAACTGTGCTTTGACACCGTCTCATGTAGTGAGAATCAGAGGGTACTCCTACTAGAGGTAATTTGGATCCCTGTAAATAACCATGCAACTAAAAATACAAGAAAAGATCCACAATTTGATACCAAATGCATCTCTTTATTCATAAAATAATTTTTTACATGCAATATGCTCAGTTGTAATCCCTTTTGAGTTAGGGCCAAATACAATAACAATTACAAAATAGTTCTACAAGATCCCTCTATTAACATTATAGCCAAGTTTGTTTATTAGTGACACACACACACACACACTCAATCATATGGTTAGAAACTACTGAGATTATCTTGTAGAGTATAGTGTTAGCCAAGTAATTTAGGCTCTACCGAGTTATATAGTTGCTACCAAGTTCTAGGAATAATATTCAATTTGTACTAACCAATATCTACTAAGTTGGTGATTATTAGTGTAAACTGAGTTTCATAGTGTTTACTAAGTTTCTTAGTGCAAACCAAGCTCTCTAGTGTTTAAAGGGTTTGTAGCTTTAGTAAAGTAAATCTAGTGTTAATTGAGCTAACCAAGTGATTTAGTTTATATCAAGCTCATAGTGATAGTGTTGACCGAGCTATGCAATGTCAACCAAGTGATTCAATTTTGTAGTGTTCACTAAGTCACTAGTGCAAACCAAGTTTAGAATACTTAGAAGTGATTAGTATGAGCCATTCTTCTATGTCTACTAAGTGCATGATGATGTCAAGAGTTGACAATGGTTGCCAAGTGTCAAAACCTCACCAAGTTTGTCTTCAGAACCCAAGTACCTACAATTGGGCTAACTTTGTGTATTTTGGTGAAACTTGTATTATAGTCAACTTTTATGTATTATATTTTGGATTGATATATATGTAATGAATTGTATCACATTCAAAGCATGAGTAATAGAATGAATATATATATATATATATAAGAGTACAAGTGTGAAGTAAGAAGGCTACAAGAAATATAAGGAGTAGCAAATATTTATCTATCACAAAAAGGTGATCATTACACTCTAAAGGAATCTCATTCAAAAAATCAAAGTTGTAGATTAGAGATCAGCCACTAGCTCATCCTAAAAGGTGGAATAGTTAAATCCTTTCACAAGGTAGACTTAACAGTATTTTGTAAATCTCTTTACTAAATGCATACTTCACTGTATGTTCATAAATCCTTTTGCAAGGTGGACCTAGGAATCCTTATTACTCCTAATAGGGTAGATCATTAGAAGTGATCATTGTAAGCCTTAATAGGCTAAATTTATATTGTAGTACTAAAGCTTGTGGGCATCATCCCCACCCAAATTTTATTTTCTATTTGAAAGGTTCTTGGTTGCCATATTGTGTGTTAAAGTGTTATGAATGCTTTAATACTTAAAATTTTTCATGCATGCAATTAGATTAGAATACATATACAGGATTAATTGGTGAATTAAGATTAAGTTTTATTGGTTATTGATTCACCCCTCCCCTCTCAGTAACCTAGCCTATCTTATATTTCCAATAATTGGTATCAGATCTTTGTGGTTCTCAAAGAATACATTTAAAAACTTGAGCAAAGATCAAAGGCAATGGAAGTATTCAGACATGATAAGACTATTGATAATGAAAAGCTAAATTTGGAATTGACTATTGGAAAACTTAAGAAAGAAAAGGAGAAACACTCTCAATCCCTAAAAGAAGAAAATATCTTGTAGTACAAATGAATGAAAAACTTGAATTGAAGAAAGAATTGAATACATTCATTAAAAAAGTAATTTAGATGAAGTTAATGAAGCAATTAGAAAACTATTAGAACATAATGGTATACTTGAAGAAGAAGTAAGGAAGTTGAAAAGAGAACAAGAAATTTAGTTAGTAAGATTGTGTGAAGTCATAGAAGAGAAAAACAAGATAAAAGAAGATACAAAAGGAAAGAACAATGAAATTCAACATCTATCCCTTTAATAGGAAGGCTTTATTGATCAAATTACTAATGCAAATGAAGAAATCATGAATATGAGATCAGAAAATGAAAGATTACAAAATGATCTAAACACTTAAAAAAAAACCAATGAGAGGATTATGAAGTCTCAAGTAGACATGAATCAATTAAATTAGATAATCCAATAAAGATAGAAAGGAAAAGTAGGAATTAGATATACAGAAGAAGGTGAATCATCCAAGCAAGGAGCTCAAAAGAATCAAAGACCTACTTGCAGTCACTGTGGTAATTTAGGTCATACATCAAACAAATGTTGGAGTAATGGTAAACCTAAATTCAATAGAAAATGCTATAATTTCAATAAGCATTGACATAGAGCTACTGAATGCAAAGAGAAACCTAAATTTGAAGGAAAATGTCACAAATGCAAGAAGCATGGGCACAAATCTTCTGAATGCAAAACCAAGATATTGAACCCAACATAATAGATTATAAAAGCTATATTTGTTTGGGACTACAACACATGGTGAAAATGTCACTACTATGGAAAATTTGGACACATTGGAATAAACTGTGTAAAACATCACATGAGGACAAGAGACACCACTAGAAGATGTTTCATTTGTATAGAACTTGGACACCACACCAAGAACTATATGAACACTGGAACAATTGAAGATGAAAAGAAAGCCAAGGCTGACAACATCAAAAAGTAGATGAGACAACAATGGATTCAAAAATCTTTTGAGAATGCATGTCTGACCAATAAAGCACATGTCACTCAAGAATTGGGTGATTCAAACATTTCTACTTGATCTCCCATAAGGATAATTGGAACTAAGATTTTGAAGTAGACATCTTACATCAGTTCTAGTAAGCTAGAAGGAAAGATCCATATCAGCATTCAAGATGCAAAGGGATCACCAAGTGTATAAGAAAATTTTAGACCTTGCCGAGCTAGGTCAAGTTGCAAGACCCTAACAAGCAAGGATGGGAGTAACTAAGTCTTTGTGTGGACACTGAGTCATGAATAAATCTACCAAGCAATTAGATTAAACTAAGTGAAAGATAGTCTATCACCAAGAAAGTAAATGTACCAAGCATTTATGGTGATTGGAAAGTGAAATTTGTTAAAAAGGATAAAATCAAATTCATTTGTCACCATGAATTTTCAAAGAACCACATGCGAAGAGAAATTTCTATGCATCCAAGTGACCTATGTAATTTTTTGAAGTTTCCTATGTTTTTCATAAACCCTACCAAGCATGGCATCCTCCAACATCAAAGCCAAGAAGGGGTTTGAGATGTTGGTTCAAGAAGTTGAGTGGAAAGCACCATACTTCAAGTTGAGTCTAGCAATTGTGAAAACACTTGATCTAACTAGAGCTTAGTCACAGATTCCACCAAAGGTACTACTGGTTAATTATATTTTATTGCATTTTCATTCTTCAATACAAGACATTGGAACCCTAGAGATGGATGAAACTCTAGAAAAGTTGTGTGTGAATGGTGTGTTGAAACTCGAGCATCAACACTTGGAAACTAAGGGTTTAACTCATATTCAACACATGCCCTAAGAATTTTAGATAAAATGGATAAGGTTTATCCTTAGCCATGTACACAATAGGCAACTATGGTTGGAGAATACTATTCTCATAATAAAGAAAATGATTCATCAATTCATAGGGATCCCAATGTTGACTAAGGAAAAGACTACCAAAACCCTAAGTTGGGTAGAATTGGAAAAGTAAACTCTTGCCAAATGGGATAGAAGAGGTATGAAGATTAGTTGTATAGTTGACATGGAGATAAAGTTTGAAATTCATGTAATTTCACATAAATTATACAGCTTTAGTCATCTCAACAACATATCATGTGAGGTAGTTAATCTTGCTCTCAAGGTGGTAAATAATAACATGTCCTTCAACCTTGCTAAGTTAATTTTGAACCAATTCAACAAAAACATGGAGACCATTCAAAATTTGAAGAATAAACCATGTAAGTTTGGTTCACTTTTAATCTATTTATTCTTCTTTGTACAAAAATTTTTCCCTTCAAAATGTATAGTTGTATGGAGAAAAGATGTGCATGTACTATATCAGATCAATGAGTATATAGGAGAGATGGGTGAAAACTATGTCAGTATCATGGATAATTATTTTGAGTCATTCAAAGAAAAGATGAATAAAAAATTTAGAATTCCCAAGAAACTTGTAGAAGATTACAAGGATGATGTTTGTTTTATGGTAGACTGTGACAAGGTATACATACAAGTAGTCAAAGGTTAAGCCTCTAGGCTATGAGGTTAACATTGATGACACTAGGGACATCATTAAGGCATTGTTGAATGAACCTATGGATCCCAAAGCCACATATTTTGGTACATATGATGAAGCCAAATCTAGAGTTGAACTAGAGATAAAAATTCCTCAGGCTATCAACAAAGGAAAGATGAGGATAGCAAAACTGAGACAAACTAGCTCTACTCTCCTATTGTCAAAAGTTAAAGGAGATGATGTGATTGAAGATGATGCAAAAGATGAGGTAGGTGAAACAAAATTAGAAGAGAAGAGCCAATCAAGAAGAAAGGTAAGGTTATTATAACCAAACCTACCAAGTCATCTATTATATTATTTACAAGGAGAACATCTAGAAAGAAATTGAAATTAGGTGAAGAAGAAAAAGATGTGATTTTCAAATGAACTCCACCTACATTTGAAGAGAAATTGAAAGAGATTGATTCTAGAGCTGGTATGGAAAATTTTAAATCATTAAGATATGAGACTAGAAATGCAGAGGATAAGAAGCAATTTGAAGACATGATTATGTCTAAGCTAGGAAAATTGAAATATTCACCTAATCAACTTACACAAAAAATTCCCAAATAATTGATGGAAAGAATCAAACCAAGATGGGAACATGCCAAGAAAACTGTAAAGGATATATTTGAGCAGACTTTGAGGCAACTCATGCCAAGTCTTAATGACAAAGAAATAAAAGAGTCCATGAAACAAAATGAAGAAAAAATCACTTTGAAATTTAACACTTTCTTAATACTGATCAATAACATTGAGCTTGTGGTGAAGAATGCCACTAATGCATGGAAGTATCTACAATCTTCATCAAAAGAGTGATTTTTTTGTTCATGTTAGTGATAAAGATGATGATGAAGATGACAAAGAAAAAGAGGACAATGATGATGAAGAAGAAAAAAATGATGATAAAAAAGATGATGAGGAGCAAGAACAAGAAGCTACTAAGGAGAATGTCCCTAAGATTCAAAGAATTAAGGAAATTGACATTGAAAAGATTGTAGCAGTTGTTATGGCCTCATTCCTTCACTCTCTGAGAAAATCTTTAAAGCCAACAATCTCAGAGAAAGCTTTTGCCAATTTGGTTGTGGAAAATACTATAAATCCAAGCACTCAACTAATCTTTGCACCTATTCAGCTAAGTAATTCATTAACTGAAGCACGATTAACACTTCATCTACCAAGTAGTTCGTGCTTCCTCCTTCATCAATTTTGGCTACATAGAAAAAATGTATTTCTACAATCAATGCAATATCTATTTTTGTTACTAGTCCTTCTATTTCCACTATTATTACTATTCCAAGAATGCAAGTAGTTAGTACAAAGAAAATTGAGAGAAAGCCTCAACTGAGTACTAAGGTTTCTAGCAAAGGCAAAGATAAGGAAGAAGGCATTGATCTTGATGAGGATATAGTTATCCCAAATTGGGATATCTCTACTCTAAATCCTAATCAAATGCATATAGTAAGTGAGCTATTATACAAGAAAGCTAAGCAATAGAGGCTTAGAGAGGAGAGAAACAAAGAAAATCAAGTGCTAGAAGATGCAAAGAACATTCTTGTAGATTCACTTAGCACTGAGGCTGATACTTCTCAACTTATTTTTTCTTAATTAGCAAAAGTGGTTCAGAAATCTAATGAAGATCTAAATGGGTAAGAAAAATTGTTGCAAAGAGAAAAATTTGAAAGTTGAAAACAAAGTATTGGAGCTAATTGCACAGAAGATTGCAATATATCAAGTAGACTTGTCTACTATTCTAAGCTCATTAGAAACCTTTGCCAAGAATGTCACTTGTCTATTCAGTAAATTATGTGATACATCTATCTTTACTCAAGAAATCAAGAATAAAATCTTCAAGATAGATGAAGACCTAAAGGTAAGTGCACACCAGTTGTCACTTGACCTAATCTATAGTTCTCCTCATTACACAAAGATAATATTTTTGACTGATATGGAAGAAAAATTACTAAGGGAAGAAGCCAAGGTAAGGGCCTTACTTGTAGATATATAAGGCATGATTCTTCCAAACATGGATGCATTGTAGAAATACATTGCACATGGAAAAACTCTCATCCATGACAAAAACTTCCCCATAGCTGATCACATGATGGAGTTATCAACAAAAGTTTAGATTGCATTGCAGGGTAGAAGCAAGGAGTTGGGTCTCAATTTTGTAGAAGTCTATGGATTGAGATTGTGCTCTTTTAGAAATGGGTACCTATTTTTAAAAAATGGGTACTAGTTTTAGGCTTAGGTGCCCTATTTGAAATTTAAAAAATGGGCACCCACTTTTTTAAAAATAAGGTACCCATTTTTGAAAACATAAAAAAATTGTGTTTTTAAGAAATGGGTACCCATGTTTGAAAAGTAAGAAATGGGTACCCATTTTTTACTTTTAAAAAAGGTTATCCATTTCTAAAAATTAAATTTTTTTTTTTTGGGGGGATTTTGTATGTCGATTTGACTTTTTCAAAACAGGTACCCATTTTTTGAATTTCAAATAATGTGTCTGTTTCTTACAACATTGGGCAGGATTTTTTTCTCCTACCTCAAATTTTGGTTTGGGATAGGCTTGGTGAGACCAAGCCTATGCCTTGACCTCTGAAGATTTGGCTAAGGCATTGAACTGACAAATTCATGCCTTTCCATGATTTTTAAAGGGTCTTCCTGATCAATTTTTTTTATGAAACAAAAACCCATTAGAGCTCTCATTGTCTTGATTTTAGAAATTTAAATTTTATAGTACTATGATTTTATTTACTATTTTTGCATTATTTTTTAATGAAAGATGGTACCTAAATGTAAAATAGTGAACTTCACTAAAACTTTAATAACTTTTTAATTTTATATTTTTTCTTAAATTAATTTATATATCATCAATCTACATACAATTCTTTTGAGGTTAATTTTTTTTTTGAAAAAACTAAAATTTTCATCAAATTATGGTGTCCGTACATAAGAGGTTTTTAAATTTACCTTTATGGCCAATTAATAATTAACAGTAAAAAAATTATTCAATAAAAAATTAAGAAAAAATATTGTCATTAATCTTAGGTGTATTAGGTAACTCCCTTTAAAAGGATTTATGAAAACTCATTTATTTATGTCAAATTATGGTGTCCATACACGAGTGTGGTATGGTCCTGAAATAGACATTTTGAAATGTGATTTTTAAAGATCCATAACAAAAATAAAATCTATCATATGGGTACACAAATAAATTACATATTCAAAAACTAGATTCCGAACACTAAAATTTTTATTTATGAATTTTTTTATATTCAATTTCTAAATGCCTCAAATTTTGACATCAATTGACAAGAAATTTCAAAAATAAGGAAAACACTTCCACTTTTTGACCAAAAGTGAGACCCAACTTCTTGCACTTACCCTGCATGCAAGCAAGGTGTTGCAAGAAAATTGGGACAAGACAATGTCACCGATTTTATAGGTACATTCTGACTTCTTGTCACATTTTGGCATAACCATGTAGCATACACCTTTGGCATTTATGTCAAAAAGGGGGAGAATATGTAAAAAGGGGAGAAAAGTGATGTTGCAATCAAATGGGAGAAGATGAGAAGATGTATATAGCATGTAAAGTATGTTGAATATATATATATGGGGGAGAATCATAATATTATACATATACATGTATAGATATTTAGATAAACATCTCTTACAAAAGCAATTTAAAAAAATCTCAAAAAATAGATTATGTTACCGAGTTGAAGACACAAGATGGAGACTAAAGATTTTTTTGAACTTTTTGAATTTAGTTTTGATTGATAAGTGTTTTTTTCACTAATGCCAAAGGGGGAGATTGTTGACATTAAAGTCAAGTTTGTTTATTAGTGACACACACACACTTAATCAAATGGTTAGAAACTATCGAGCTTATCTTGCAGCTTACAATGTTAACCAAGTAATTCAGAATCTTCTGAGTTCTACAATTGCTGCTGAGTTCTAGGAACAATATTCAGTTCACACCAAGTAGAATCTATCAAGTTGGCAATTATCAATGTAAACCAACTTTCATAGTATTTACCCAGTTTCTCATTGCAAACCAAGCTCTCTAGTGTTTACCAAGTTTGTAGCTTTAGTAATGTGAATCTTGTGTTAACTGAGCTATGCAGTGTCAACCAAGTGATTTAGTTTATATGTCAAGTTTCAAAGTGTTTAACGAGTCACCAGTGTAGACCAAGTTCAGAATACTTGGAAGTGATTAGTATGAGCCATGCTTCTACATCTACCGAGTGCATGATGATGCTGAGTGTTTATAATGGTTGCCAAGCGTTAGAACCTCACCAAGTTTGTCTTCAAAACTCGAGTACCTACAATTGGGCCAAGTTTGTGTATTTTGGTGAAACTTGTATTGTAGCCAACTTTGATGTATTATATTTTGGATTGATATATATGAAATCAATTGTATCACATTGAAAGCATGAGTAATGGAATGAAAAATAAATAAATATAAGAGCAGAAGTGTGAAGTAAGAAGGCTACAAGTAGTATAAGGAGCAACAAAGATATATCTATCACAGCAAGTTGATCGTTACACTCCAAATGAATTTCATTCATCAAATCAAAGTTGCAGATCAAAGATCATCCACTGG
This sequence comes from Cupressus sempervirens, assembly GCA_028749045.1. Lineage (NCBI taxonomy): Eukaryota > Viridiplantae > Streptophyta > Pinopsida > Cupressales > Cupressaceae > Cupressus > Cupressus sempervirens. The sequence goes on along the minus strand of CM053783.1, from coordinate 585,475,680 downwards.
TTCATCCTAACAAGTGGAATAGTTAAATCCTTTCACAAGGTAGACTTAATAGTCTTTTGTAAATCTCTTTATCGAGTGCATACTTCATTGTATGTTTGTAAATCCTTTTACAAGGTGGACCTAGCAGTCCTTATTGCTCCTAATGGGTAGATCATTAGAAGTGATCATTGTAAGCCTTAACTGGACAACTTTATACTACAACACTAAAGCTTGTGGGTATCATCCCCACCCCAGTTTTACTTTCTATTTGGAAGGTTTCTGAGTTACCATATTGTGTATCAAAATGTTATGAATGTTTTAATACTTTCATCTTTTCATGCATGCAATTAGATCAGAATACATATAAAGGATTAATTGGTGAATTAAGATTAAGTTTTATTGGTTATTAATTCACCCCTCCCCTCTCAATAACCTAACTTTTCTTATATTTTCAACACGCTCAAGATCCAATCCCTACACTAGCTAGTCCAGATCCACACTTTGTGGTAGAAACCTTCAAGGAAGATCTCAACTTGTCCTTGCAGGCCCATAAATAAATCTCCTTATTTCCCAAGCCTCACCTACTAGCCCTTCTCCCAAACTCACAATTCCACCATAATCCTATTATAAACTGCCGCACATTTGACACTTTATCCAAAGACTTGGGAAAAAATTTCCCTTCAATTTTCCCACACTGAAATAGGGATCCACTCCTCCTAAATGAATTAATCCACCATGAATGAATGCCTTAAGACTCCACAAAAAACCCCTATTTATACCCAACTAAGCCACAAGTTGGCCTAGCCCATTACAAATTAAAATAAACCCTCATATAAAATGCCCATGCAAGCCCAAGCTAACTACAACACAAATTAAATGCCCATACACACATTAAATGCCAAAAGTTGGCTCATAAAAAACTCAAGCACCATAGAGACAAGGACCAAACTGAGTGTTAGAAAACCACCATTGAACATTAGCATTCATGTAGGCATAATCATGCTCCATCCTAGACTATGACAACTCAGGAAACACTACAACCAAACCATGTAGACGAAATTGAGCTCACAAGTATATCTTGATTCCCTTCAAAAATTGAGAGACTTTGGAAACACTACTGTTGAGTTCCTCCTTCAAAAAATGAGTCCCTTCAATGACCAAGAAATTTGGGCAATACTACAACTAAGCTACATTGAGCTTGTAGTGTGTGCCAAGTTCCCACAAGCATCTTTGAGATCCTTTAATGACTGAGTGCCCCCAAGCTATTCCAAGCTCCATCAACAACCAAGCACCTCCAGGATCACCAAATCCATACATACACTGAGTTCTCAATGAAAAATTGCCAAGAGATGATTGATTAATCTCTACCAAGCACCTCTTCTTTGACTGAGTATTAGTCTAAGCACCCTCCAAAGAAACTACAAAGTCTCCTTCCATGAGCTCCAAAGTCACCACTAAGAAAGCCAAAGATGTTCCTACATCAAACTCCCTACATAAATAGAAAAGTGTATCCCACACTTTGATGTCCAAAGAAAGATCAACAACCATCATCATCTTCATCAAAGGTTTCCAGTCTAATAGGGACAAGAAAATCAATATGAAAATCATCCACACCTATATCCATCTATCAAGCAACCCAATTTCAACCATCCAATCAACAAGCTCACTCCTAGGGGCAAATTGAACATAATTCTTCATCAACAAATCAATAACTAGTGAATCCACACCAATAGTAAAAAACTCTACATCAACTATAATATGTATATCTCCATCAACACATGCCAACTCATAACATCAATAATTTGATTTCTCACAAAAAATGCTCTACAACACATACCAAAAATAATTTGTTCTTCCACAATCATGTGCTCTATAATTTTCATGTTAGACTCAACTAATTGATCATGAAAAACAATCTCAACCTCAACATCAACAAGGTTAGGAATATCCTGAGCAACAACCTCAAGTTTCTCTGTGTTTTTTGTATCAAAGTCTAGAAATTAATCATCAAAACTAACCTCTTCGACCTCGACCTTGTTATGTCATCTTCTCTCTTGAACAAGTCTTCTAACTAGACAAAAAAAATCTCTTCTAGATTGGTTGACTCCAACTCCACCAAAATCTACGAGATTACCTCCATCCCTTCCTTAACTCAATTAACCAAACTAGCTTCAAATTGAGCAAAGACCTTCTTAGTTCAATCAGCCAAACTAGATACAAACTGAGAAAACACCTCATAAACTAGCTTCAAATTGAGCAAAGACCTTCTTAGTTCAATCAACCAAACTAGATACAAACTGAGAAAACACCTCATAAAGCCTCTTCTCCACCACATCATAGAGATTCACAATCATCCAAAGGTCCAATCTTCTTGGATACATCTTCCAAGGAATTTGCGAACCCTCTATAATAAATCACCAATAGATCAATCTTCTGCGACAAGATCGACCTTCCATCTATGCATGCATTGATCCATCTACAATTCCTTTGTACTTACAAGTTAGAAACACAATATTCCACCTCAAAACCAAGAGATTTGGAAGTCCAAAAAGAAAAATCTACAACCAGATCAAGATCTTCTCAAATAAACTTCTCTCAACCCAAGGTCCTGGTGCAAACTACCTCAACTTCGACAATTTGTCCACACACTTAGAAACAACAGTGCTATGATACCATGCAATGCAGAAAAAACATGAGGGTACTCCTACCAGTGCTAATCTAAATCCCTATAAATAACCATGTAGCATAAAACACAAGACAAGGTATGTAATCTGATACCAAATTCAATTCTTTATTCATAAAATAACTATTTACATGCAATATGCCTTGTTGTAAGGCCTTCTAGGTTAAGGCCAAATACAATGGCAATTACAAAATAGTTCTACAAGATCCCTCAAGATCCAATCCCCATACTAGCTAGTCTATATCAACAATTTGGAAGAGACCTCCAAGGAAGATCTCAACTTGTGCTCACAAGCCCACCAAGCAATCTCCTTGTTTCCTAAGCCTTAGCTACTAGCCCTTCTCCCAAAATAATAACTTCACCATAATCCTATTGTAAACTACCTCACATTCAATGCTCTCTCCAAAGACTTAGGAAAAACATGCCATTTAGCTACTTCATGCTGAACTCAAGATCCACTCCCCTAAATGAATTAATCCATCATGAATGAATGCCTTAAGACTCCATAAAATACCCCTACTTATACCCAACTAAGCCACAAGTCAGCCTATCCTATTAAAAATTAAAATGAATCCTTACATTAAATTCCCATATGAGCCATAAGTTGGCTGCAACACAAATTAAATACCTATACACAAATAAAATGCCAAAAGTTAGCTCATAGAAAACTAGAGCACCATAGAGATCAAGACCAAACTAAGTGTTAAAAAACCACCACTAAGCATCAACATTCCTCCAAGCATAACTAAGCTCAATCATAGATTGAGCCAACTTGGGCAACACTACAAGAGAACCATGCTAACCAAACTGAGATTTCAAGTATATGTCAAGTCCCTTCAACAACTGAGCAACTTGGGAAACACTATTTTTGAGTTCCTCCTTCATAGACCAAGTCCCTTCAATGACCAAGAAAATTAAGAAATACTGTTACCAAGCTACATCAAGCTCCTAGTGTGTGTCAAGTTACCACAAGCATCACCAAGCTCCTTCAATGACTAATTGCCCACAAGTGATGCCAACTCTTTCGACAACTGTGCACCTCATGGATAACTAAATCCATACATCCACTAAGTTCTCAACCAAGAACTACCAAGAGATGATCGAACAACCTCTACCAAGCACCTATTCTTTGACCAAACATCAGTTCAAGCACCCTCCAAAGAAACTATAGAGCCTCCTTCCATGAACTCCAAAGTAGCCACTGGGAAAACCCAAGATGATCCTGCATTAGAAAGTTAAATAGAGAGAGGGGTTAGGAGTTAGCCAGATAATGAGAGAGGTTAGGAGTTATTAAGAGTGATATTATGAGTTAGTAAGAGTGATACCTTATGAGTTAATGTACATGATTGTGTGTGTGTGTGTGAGAGAGAGAGAGAGAGAGAGAGAGAGAGAGAGAGAGAGAGAGAGAGAGAGAGAGAGAGAGAGAGAGAGAGAGAGAGAGAGAGAGAGAGAGAGAGGTTAGGAGTTGAGGTGAGAATGAGAGAGGTCAAGAGTTAGTAAGAAAGAGATTAGGAGTTAGAAAGTGAATAAGTAAGTGAGTTTGTGTATGAAAAAGAGATAGAGTGAGTGAGAAAGGGAGAGAGGTTAGAGAAAGATAAAAACTATGATAATACTCTTACCTACCTATTTGCTCCATATTTGGAAAATAATGACTACCTATTTTAGACCATAATTGATTCTAATGGGTGGCAAAGAAAATCTTGATTTCTTAGTATTATATTAGTTGCATAATGTTGTAGATCTCCTCAATATATTTCTATTGCATTTTGAACAAAGTCAATTAGAGTCCAGATGTGAAAGTTATGGCTACTAGAGTGGAGCCTATTTTTATTTCTTCAAAATCTGATTTGGTTTTGAATAGCTAGATTAGGTTTTGAAGAGAATTTTCATCCTAGAAACTTAACCAGATTTCAAAACCTGATCAAGTTACATTTTTAATGTATTTTTCTAGGCTTGGTAACCAAGTGTAGCCGCTTTTTGAAATTTCAAACAACTTGGTCATGTTCTCTATCTTTCTTCATCTTGGTGATGGATCAAAGAGAGTGATCCAAAATGTTAATACAAAAAATATTAATAGAATTGAATCTAGAAACATTCTAAGTTTTTGGGTTTTTTTGGTGTGGTGTGTACTAATTTGTACACCGTCTTGGTGCACATGCCCTATTAGTAACTTGAATTATGTGATTCTAAAATTAGTATTAAGTACAATGAGGAGGATAAATTTTAGTATCATTTATTACTAATAGTGTATTAAACTATAATAGTTTTATTGGAAGGATGAAACCAACTTCCAAAATCAGTATCTTATGATCTCTTGATCCCTTTCTCTATGTCTCAAATTTTGAAAATAGTGATTCTTTGATCTTAGTAAACCGACTTTAAAAAAAAAGGGATGGAATTAACATATTTTTTAGTTTGAAATCTTCTAGTGCAAAAATATCCATAAAGTAGAAGTTATTCAAGTTGAGGATGAATGAAGATGATAATATTGTTTGACATAAAGTACTCTTCATTCAATACTTAATCCAAACACTTTAGTGAAAGTTGAGAACAATTGTAGCTAAGTGATAGAATAAAGAACAAACTTATGCATTGAACATCATAAAGGCATTTGTGTCGAGTAACATAGTTTTGTATAAACATTTGGAATGGAACAAATATTCATGTAAACTATTTTTGCAAAGATGGAAGGATGTTCTTAAGATAAAAGAATTAACCAAGGAGTTGATTACACATATAATTGAGGATCATCAATCCCTATGAAAGGAGAGCACCCAATTAGAAAATTAATAGGACTAAGTGAAAAAGAGAATGAATCTATAATGTTGGTCAAGATCTATAAGCTTCATTAGATTTTTATTTAGGGAGGGTTTTAGAATTAATTATTGTGGTTACAAGTTAGAAGTTTTGATGCAAATTTGAAGGTGAATTTAGTAAAGTTAAGTTTTAAGGAGTAGTAAGGCAAACAAGCTATGCAAAGAGGAGCTATTGAAGATCTATCAAAAAGAGGTGATATTAGACTTTGTATAGGAGATATGTTATGAACATTCAAGTAAAAACCAAAGGATCAGATACTAATACATTTTAATAGGTTTTTAAGGGTAAATCTATTAATAGAGTAGTCCTAACATACCTATGTAAATCTCCTAACATAGTGCTCACTTAATTGTGTAGTTAGAATCCTTTAATCAAGGTAGAATAAATAAGTCTTCTAAGATATTAATAGAGAAGACCCCGCATAGGGTAGTTCATTAGAAGTTATCAAATTTTGTAGCCCCAACAAGCACAATTTATTGCTCCAGTAGTGAAGATTTTGTGGGTGTCATCCCCACAACAGTTTTACCTTCACCTTGGAGGGTTTTTGCATTACCAAATCTTTATATCATGTTCTTGTTTATTGCTTACATGTTTTATTCATGTTATCGGATATTAGATTTGATATTACATGTTTATGTTGCATGCTAAAGTTGAGGGTTAAGGCAAAGATGTGTATGGTGAATTAAGTGTAGATGTAATTTATGTTTGAAGTGGTAAAAGTTTTATAGATCCCAATTCACACCCTCCCCCCCACTTCCCCTCTCTCTTATAATCTCAGTTTCTCTATTAGATTTCCATAATTGGTATTAGAGTAGTGTTCTCTAAGGAAGAATTCTAGCCACTTGAAAGTCAAAGATCTTGGAGAAGGAAGCCTACAAGTTGGGAAAAGTTATTAAGAATCAAAAGTTTGATTTTAAACTTTTATTTGAACAAGTCAAGGCTACAAAGGAGGAGTTGAAAATCTATAAACAGAAGGAAGGAGATGAAAATTCAGCAAAATGACACACAATGGAAAGAAGAAAGCATTGAGGACTTATGCAATGAAGGAAAATCCAATGAAACTAATACAACAATAACATGTCTATTGTAAAGGAACACCATCTTGAATGAAGAGATAAGAGCACTAAAAAGAGAACATGAAATACAATTAAAAAGGCTATGTGAGGTAAATGAACAAAAAGAAAAGGATGAAGAAGACAAGTTAATGGATAAAGAAAACAAAAGAAAGATGATTACAAGTCTTGATGAAAGGATCAATGAGGTACAAAGGTTGAATCATAATCAATTTGGCATTGTCAATTAGTTACTAAGTGTTAGTCATGATATTTATAGGAAGGTAGAAGAATTAAAAAGCTAAGATTTGAGAACAATCAACTAAACTAGATTGAGAGCTGAGAAGGAAATCATTGAAAGGATGAATAAAACTAAGGAGGCCATAAGGCTACTTGATGAACATATGAAAGTACAAATAAACCCTCATGACACTACTCAACTAGGTTATACTAAGTTCATATCATCTACCAAGAAAGGGGATTCATCAAAGTATGGAGAACAAAGGACTACTAAGAACAACAAGCCCACATTCTATCACAATGGAAAACTAGGTCATACAACAAAAATTTGTAGGAGAAAAACTAGTAAGTCAAATCCTAAGCCTAAATGCAATGGTAATATTTTCAATTGTAAAAAGAATGGACATCAAGCACATGAATTGAGGTCAAAGAATATTAAGATACAAGATACATCTATATTTGAAGGCTATTGTCACACATGTCAAAAGAATGGTCATAAGGAATAAGATTGTAGATCTAAAGAAAAGAACATATGAAAACCTAAAGGTCAAGGACAAATAAACTGGGCAAGGTAATACTCAAAAATTGGGATTATAGTACTTGGGTCTATGGTCAATTTTGTGGAAAGTATGGAAACTGTAGCAAATTGTGCAAGGATACTTCTTAGAGGAAGATTGAGAAATTGGAAGATTTTTGGGCCAACATGTTTTAACTATCATAAGGTTAGTCATCTAAGTAGGTACTGCATAAAATAAGCATAAATATCAAACAATGATGAAACCAATAGAGATGCAAAGGTTAATAATGAAGAAGTGATAAGACAAATGAGTTAGGTCTAGAGAAAGAAAATTGAGGAAGGCAATATTTAAAATGGTGAAGTTGTGATCACCTAATCTAATGGATTAGGTGATTCCCTCACCTCAAACTAAATAAAGGTTTGTATGGAACTATACTTTGAATCGCTATAGTATACATCAGTTCCTAAGATAATATGCACGAAAGTCCAAATCAACATGTTCATAGATTCACAAGGAAAAATTTGAATTTTGAATTGGATAATTTATTTTGATGTCAATTTGAAGAGTCAATAATGACTAAACACTAGTATTGGAGTCATGAAAAAAGTGTTAAGTAACCAAGCATAATTGTTAGTACTAATTGAGTCCTGGTATTAGCCAACTAAAATAAGAGAAGATAGACTACCAACTTTCCTTGTATTAGGTGAGACATTTGTATTACAACCAATATAAGTATGGAGCATTGATGATGCCCTAAAATTAAAAATTTCAAGCTATATAGTGAAATTTGGAAGTAATTTCAAACACCTTGCATTCAATTTTTTGTAGAGAAAATTGAGCTAGAGGTTTGGAGAAAGTTTGAGTTGGATCTTAGTACATGTCATTAGTGTTGGAAGTAAAGTGTGAGAAGTTATTCTGAGGTTGAGTTATGAAATGTTGTGGATTCAAACTCTATATTAAAGATATAACATCAAGATCATCCAAAACTGAGAAAAAAATGGAGCTAGAGGTTAGTAACACTCAATTAGTAAAAAATTATGCTTGTCCACCACCTAAATTCAAAGCTTATTCTAGAATTATAATGAAGGGTTATTCTTTGGATGCCTTGTCATTTGTTCCACCAAAGGTAATTATGATTCATGATGTGAAATCTATATGCAAGATATAGAATTTGGAGACTTTGAATTGAGAGCAACATATGAGAAGTTGTGTGAGGATGAACAAGTGAAGGTAGAACAAAAGAATATTGTTGAGAAGAGGTTGATTCATGTCCTAAATTTTCTAAGGAATTTCAAGATTGAATAGAGTAAGTTTTTTCTAAGAAAAATTCATGACATGAAGTTATGGTTAGAGAATGGACCAACAAGCATTACAAAGAAGATTATGCACCATATTATAGGTTACCCTATTATGAATAGGGATAAGACCTTTTTTTCCAAGGAAGAGATACAATTGAAGCCAACACACTAGAAAAATGGAACAATAGAGGATGAAAAGATTGAATTTACTATTAGAGTCATTGCCTACAAAATTTATCTATCAAGCTGATTTGATAGTGTACCACACATTGTAATAGACTTGGGATGGTGTGTTTTCAAAAAAAATCATAATTATGACCTAGTGGACCTCCATATTACCTAGCTATTAGAGATTTTGGGGAGCATAAAGAAAGTGAAGAATAGTGTATGTAACTTTGGATCTCTAATAGTTTGTATTTTCTTACATGTGAAAAAATAATTTCCTATCATTGGTAATGTAGTTTGGGATACAAAAAAAATAGTGACCCAATAGATTAATGAATTCATAAGTCAAATGGGAGGCAATTTTGAGACCATTATGGATGGTAACTTTGAAGAATTCAAAAGGAAAATGAAGAATTTGTCTAGGATACCACAATCCCTTGTAGAAAAACATTATGATGATATATGTTTCTTAGTAGACATTAATTTTACTTATGAAAAAGATTTTTTACCTATGGTTACATGGTTGAGACCTCTATCTTATAAGGTAAACATTGATGAAGTTAAAACAATAGTTATTGCATTGTTGGCACAAGAAGTTGATAAGAATGTCAAGCTATTTGGTAGGTATGAGTCAGAAAAGGTGAAGATCATTGTTCAAATAATTGCCCCTAAGATGAATGAGAAAATCAAGGATATGATTTAGAACTTGGAGAAATTTTTGGGAGAAGGAGCTAAGTGAGAGATGTCTTTACAAATTACTAAAGGTAAAGGTGAAGAATCATCCAAAAAAGATGAAGAGGAACATGGAGATGAAGAAGTGAAAGCTGATAAAAAGGGGAAATATATTATTATTTTTGAATTTGAGGGAAGAAAAGGAAAGAAGAATGAAGCTTAAGCCTTAAATTGCAACATAGATTATGACCAAGAAAAGAACAAGGGAAATAATAGCTATAGTTTCAAGTCAAAGTTAATTAAAAGAAGAAGACTAACAAAAATAAAGTCTTCCTTTGATGATGACGAGCCAAGAAAAGAAGTTAAGAAACTAAGGAGTAAGCTCATCATGTCTAAGGAAGATAAAGTAGATGAGGAGAAAAGTAATTCATTTATTTGAGTCAATTCAAGGTGGCAATGCACAAGAAGCCCCAATTTATTGATGAGGTATTTGAAAACATAAGGGGAAGTGTAGGGTTGCCTAGATTTCAATTTGTAAAATTTGATAAATTAAGTGAAGAAGGTAAGAACAAAGTAGAGAAAGAAATGCTAGACATGATGGAAGATTTTAAGTACACACCATTAGAGTTAGGGAATATTATAACCAATGAGCTCTATGGTAGAGTTGATGAAAAATGGAAACATGCATTGACAATGAAGAAGTGAATCAGAGAGAGTACACTTGCCCAAATCATGCTTGAGTTAAGTAAGAAGCAAATTAAAAAATAAATGAAAAAGTTCAATAATAGATTTGTGCCTAAGAGGAGAGATTTCCAAATTTGAAGATCAACAAGATTGAACCTTTTGTTGAGGAAATAAAACTATTTTGGAAAAAGATATATGGTTTTACTCTTAATGATGAACAAAAGAATGAGGAAAAAGATGAACCAGTCAATGTGGTACTAGATAACCCTGAAGATACTAATGACAATCAAGATAACCTTTTTGATACATTGAAAAATTTGAAGCAACTAGGTGAAGGGAAGACTACAACTATAGTTATTGATGATGAACTAGAGAAAAGCCTTGATAAAAATATGCTAAGTGAAGATCAACAAGATTGAACCTTTTGTTGAGGAAATAAAACTAATTTGGAAAAAGATATATGGTTTTACTCTTAATTATGAACAAAAGAATGAGGAAAAAGATGAACCAGTCAATGTGGTACTGGATAACCCTGAAGATACTAATGAAAATCAAGATAACCTTTATGATAAATTGAAAAATTTGAAGCAACTAGGTGAAGGGAAGACTGCAACTATAGTTATTGATGATGAACTAGAGAAGAGCCTTGATAAAAATATGCTAAGCGAATGTCATAGCTGAAGTGAGGAATAAAAGTGAGGATCCTATATAGATTCTAACTCTTGATAAGTTATTGGACCCTATTTTTTTATTGTGCAAATAAGAGAGTATCCTATGATTAGTGACTAGGAGTCCACTAAAATAACCAAGAAAAATTGACTATTCTAGGGTGTTTACATGTTAGAGATGGTGATGCCAAGAAATAGTATGTGTCAACTAATAAAGAATGTAATACACTTGATCCTAAAAAACAACAATATGCCAAAGAGGGAAATATTAGTTTGAGTCAGGAAGGTGAGAATATAGATAAGAACCAAAATGGAAGAGTAAATGAGTCTACTATAGGTCAAAGACCAATTTCCTTAGGACCTCAAAATTGAGGGAATGAAGGAGGCATGATAACTAAGTTCCACTAGTGAACTGGAAAATTGATCATAGAGAAGATAAAAAGGATGTGTCTAGACAATATAAATATAAAGATAAGAGATAAAAGGAGAAGATAAAGCTAGAAGATATAAAAATGAAATATGTGGTGACTCAAGTGTCATAGAGATTGAGTCTAGAGGTTTCAACACAAACTTAACAACTAATTGTACTAAGAACTCCAAGGGAAATAGAATGAATAAAAAGGTGAAGCACTCACCACAACCAATACAAGGTAAACTGGTCACTCTAGATGAATAATTTTTTATTCCTAATTAGGATAAATCTAACTTGAGTGAGAAGAAGATAATAATATTAAGTGAACTATTTGTAAGGAAGACTAAGCAAGCCAAGTTAAGGAGAGAACATCAAAAGAGAAAAGTATCATGTGATATCAAAGACATTTTTTCTTGATACTATTATTGTTGATGATTTGGATGAAAATGATCAAATTCTTGAGAAATTGATCAAAATTGCGGAGAAAGTTAATGATCCTGATATAGTTATTCAAGAGAAGTTGATGAAAAGAGAAGAGAGGAAATATGAAAATAGAGTGATGTAGAAATTATCTAGAAAGTTTAGCTTTCCACTCTTGTCATTGAGCTAGAACTCTTAGCGAAAAACAAAAATACATTGTTTGCAAAGTTGTGTGCTGATATTTATCTTACTAAAAAATTATAATGAAGAAGCTAGATAAAATAGATGCAAATATACAAAAAGGAAGCAAAGCATTGAGCATGCATCCTAGCACTAGCTCACTTTATTTATCTAAGATTTAATTTTAACAAGGGAATTAGTCAAAACTTTGACAAGAAGAGTTCCATATTAAAAATAATTTGAATTCAATTCAAGAAATGTTGCTACCCAATATGGAAGTAATGAAAAGGCACATACAAATTGTCAAGGATCTTGTGAAGGAACAAGCACTTACCAATTCTAGAAAATATGGTAAATCTGGTGACCAAGCTAGAGATAGAAACACAAGTGCTTTAAACTTTAAAGTCCAATTGGGACAACACAATGGAAATCATTATCATATTACACCATCCATTTTTTAAGGAATTTGGAATCCTCACATAAACCCAATATAAAATCTATTTGAGTCATAAGTAAAAACAATAAGGGGAAATGAGAATGATGCATGATCAAGTGTATGTGGATGCATGATCAATTGTATATTTATGAAAAATGGGAATGATTATCTGATCATGTATGTATGTGTCATAAATTTTGAAACTTGTATATATATATACATATAAGTTTCAAAAATTTTCACACACACACACACACACACACACACACACATGAGTAATAAAGAGTTAGTCTGATGTGTAGATGTGAGATAATAAACAATTTTGAAAAATAAAAGTACAACAATATGTATGGATAGACTGAGCTATAGGAATAGATTACATTCTAAGGAGGAGTACATATCTTGAAAGTTTTAGAATGCCAGGTTTTGATCATGACAAAGTATTTTGCCACTAATTTCAAAGGGGGAGAATTTTGACCCTATAAGAAATCTACTATTGTCTATCAGTAGAAAAAACTTATTCATTTACTAGGAAGAGTTTCTTAGTCAACACTATGACCAAGCCACTATATACATGACAAGATATATAAAGGAAAAGTGTAAATAATCAATTGTTACTGCTGAGAAGATCAAGTATCACCAAGTATATAGTGGTTGTCAATACAACATGTGCACTGAGTGTTACAAAGTTTGAACATTTCAATGAAAGTCAAGCACACTTGAGGCCAAGTGATAGCATGAAGAACTTGTACATATAGAGCATCAAAAAGGTATATGTGTTGAGTAACATAGTTTTGTATAAATATTTGGAATGCTACAAGCAATGATAAAAAAATTAGAAGGAAAAAATGGAAGAAGGGATGAATCTAGATCATTGATCAAGATCAAGAAGATTCACTAGATAGTTGTTTAAGGATGGTTTTAGACCTCATTCTTGTGGTTTCAAGTTAGAATTTTGGATGCCAAGCTAAAGGTGACTTTAGTGAAGTTAAGTATTAAGGAGTAGTAAGGTGACTGAGTAGTGTAGAGAACATCTATTAGAGATCTATCGTAGAGAAGTGATACTAGACTATATAAATGAGATTGTTTATCACCATTCTAGTACAAACCAAAGGATCACACACTAATAATTTTTAATAGGTGTTTCAAGGTAAATATCTTAATAGAGTGGTCCTAAATGGCTTATGTAAATCTCCTAATAGAGTCCTCAATTGTGTAGTTAAAATCCTTTAATCAAGGTTGACTGAATAAGTTTTGTAATCTCTTAACAAGGAAGACCCCTCATAAAGTAGATCATAAGAGCCAAACAAAATTTTTATCCCTAACATAAACACTTTATTTCTACAGTAGTGAAGATTTTGTGGGTGTCATCTTGACCATAGTTTTACCTTCACCTTGGAGGGTTCTTGCATTACCAAATATTTGTGCCATATGTTGATTTATTGCTTACATGTTTTATTCATGTTATTAGATATTAGATCTAATATGCCATTTTGATGTTGCATGTTAAAGTTCAAGGTTAAGGAAGAGATGTGTATGGTGAATTATTTGTAGATGTGATTTATATTTAAAGTGATAAAAGTTTTATAGATCCCATTTCAAACCATGCCCCTAACCACCTTAGTATCTTACTTTCCCTATTATATTTCCTACACCTTCAAGCTTTGAACATATTTTTTTTACTTCAAAGGAAACTAATCCTAGCTTATAAATTGTAATTTCTTCATTAATTGATAAAGGAAGTAGAGTTCACGAGTCATCATATTATTAAGGAATGTGCTATAGTTGTTAGAAATAAATCTAACATTCTTTATGAAGACAATTTAAATGTTTTAATTATTATAAAAATGAACATTTACAGATGAATGTTATTCAACAGGTCAAAGATCTCATTGGTGGGGAGTTGTAGAAAAATATAGCTTTTATTGCAATTGAAGGTGAGACACACCTTTGTGATTTTATAGTACACACAAATAACACATCTCATGGTGATGGTCAACCTATAATTCATATATGATTTTTAATTTAAAGAATAAAAAGAAATTATAAGAGGTTGGAGGGAATGTAAGTAGGAGGACATCTATCATCTCAAGCTAGCTTCTCATTGAGAGATAATTATTACATGGTAAGAACCTATTTGTGTGCTTAAAGAAGAGGGGGATTGACATAATGATTTTCATTTCAAGGAGTGAAGATGAAAAGGAATCTCATGTAGTCACATTAGTGATGATTGTTCCTATAATACTTGAGGAGGTATGTGACACACTTGGAGGAGACGTGGACTTTTAGAGGAAAGGGGTCTTAGTCTCATCTATAGCATTGGAGGAGACATTAGACACTCTAAGAAGATATGGAATTTTGGAGGAACTATATCTCATTGTGTAGGGGAGGCAAGGACACTCATATTATGAGGAAAAATTCAATATTTGAAACCTAAAGTTGCAGACATGAAATCTATTTGAGTAGAAGATTGGTGAGAGCATTTCACCAAACTCTCCAACTAAGAAGATTTGTGAAGGCACTTCATTAAAGTTTCTAGAGGGTTGGGTTAAAACCCTTACAAATTTAACACTTTATGGATTAATGTAATAATGGGGGGTGTTGGATTTATTACATTAATTAGGTTAGCTTCTAAGTTTAGATTAAATAAATAAATAACTTGATATTTAGTTGCTATGGATTTATTCATGTAAGTAATATTTTAAAGGGAAAATGAGGCTATATAGAGTTATTCAGATACAAAATAATTTATTTTGTATCTAAATGTATACAATGAAAATTGGAATAAATAATATAAATATTTTTATAGTTTAGTTCGTTCATGACCCTTCCATCAACAACATCAAAAAGATAGTCCCAAAAAAATGTTTGTAAACCTGTAATCTCTTGAATGGTTATTACATTCAAGAGATGTGTGATGTCTAACCATGTCTCTCCTCATAAAAATAATTGGGTGTATACGGTTATCTCAACCAAAATATCGTAAGGACAATCATACTACCAACAAACTCTGGATATAATAAATCTTTCTATTATATTAGATGAGTAGTCAATCAAATAAATATTGTAGAACAACCATGAAAAATCCAAGTAGGCATATAACTAATATTCCTCAACATCATTTTGTTGTTTCCACTCTATATCTATATAATCATCTAGGATGTGGTGCCAATACATAGTCTTTACCAAGAGGGGTTGATGGATATATCCTCTATAATAGTTTATGTATGGAAAATGTGATCACTAACACCTACCTATGAGTAGTTAACTTTGATGGTTTATTAGGCCCAAACATGTAGTACCAAGAAATCACCTCACATGATTTGGATATATCCATATATGACCTCACACATCTCTCTATAAGTGTATTAATAAACAAGCACCCCATTGTAAAGGCTGTACCTACAAATTAAGAGCCACATCAACAATCTCCATAAAAATAAGAAAATTCTACAATAGTGAAGGTCAATATGCATGTTGACAATTCAACATTTATAATATCCAATTAAATTAAAGGATGTGTGTGTGTGTGTGTGTGTGTGACAATACAAGATAAATTAAAATTTTTAAATTTTGAAATATGACGGTTCTAACAAGATTAGAAAATTGACTAATTGATATACCCAAGAGACCATCTATTGGATACAAGAATATCAAAATATGTTAAACATGATACCTATATAATAGGATCTCCAAAACATGCTCAAGATACACAATAGGGTGAGAATATTTTAGGAGTGATATTTCTATCAAGATTTAACTTTGTAGTTTTTAAAGTCAACCTCATTTATGTGAAAAATATCTCCTACTTATCATATTGTAGGAGTGCTTTTCTGCACAACCAAAAAGTTATTAAGTTTTACCAAAATATTTCCTGACATGAAGGATAGCCAACCCATAATGAGGAGGTCTCATTGAGAAAGACTAAGATGAGTAATAGAATGTATAAATAACAACTCTCCTAAACACTAAATAAATAAGATCATTTTATAATCATTAAAATCATCTTAAGGAATTAGTATTCCAACAAGAATATCTCAAATCCATCTCATGGGACATGCAATTTAAATAAGAAGCATGCTAGAGAAATGAGGCATAATTTTCTATCTTGTACTATTTCACATAATCTAATTACCCTTTTCACAATATAAAAGAATTAAGTGGTGTGGCTCAATAAAATTGGATATAATAATAAAATCATGCATCTTTAGTAAAGTCAAGAACTCTCAATATCATTGAATTTGCTACTAAAAAAGGTCTATATTAATGAAAAATATACCATAGGATTGAGTAAGATGAACATGTTATTAATAATCTTACTTCTCTTAGCCAATCATAACTCAAATTCACAATCTTTTCAAGATGAAGTTATAATCCAGAAAAACCATTATTTTCCATGTTTAACATTAAAAGTCATGTACTCAATTTCTAACTATGGCCTAAGGAAATTTCAAATGATCTAAGTATTTAATTATAACATAGATGCTACTTTAGTGAATGTAAATCATCCACCTAAAATGAATACACATAAGAAAAACTTTAGTTTAAAGATGAACTAATTAGCAAGAAGAAATTTATAAAGAAATTAATAGCCACAAGTTTAATCTTTCCTAACTTTAACAAGAAGCTAAATTTTCCTTATCCAAGTTCTTGAAAATAATTAGTTTTAGAAAATGGATAAAAATCCAATTAGATTCAACCAAGAAACTAATTCAAGATACCACAACTATGAATTCAAAATAATGTGAATGCATTTGTAGATTTTGATATAGTATACAAGAACATAATTCAAAATGAAATTTTCTATATTTTAGGTATTGCAAAAATTATTTTAAACAAATTTGGTTAAGGAAACCTGAGTCAAAGAAGGAATTTATAAGGCATCAAGAAGAGTTTTACTACACCCTATTAGAAAGTGAAGTCCACCAACATAGCTTGGGGAGGGGGAGGGTAATTTGTGATGAGGGAACAACCCAAAAAAAATGAACAAAAAAGGAAAGGATACTTTTATTATTGGAATGATATGCTAGTACATTCATTACAAAAAAAAAAAACTCAACTATATGTCCCATGGGCTTAGAATATAATCAAATTCTAGAGAAAAACACATCTCATAGTACCTTCTCCCAAACTTCACAAAAAATATCTTTACAATGTAAGAAATGAGCTAAAGTAACTTTACTTAGGTTTAGGGTTAGGAATACATTTTATAATATGCCATTTTCATCCACCACCAAAGAAAAAGGTTTAAGAAGACATGTGAGAAGTTGGTGTAAAATTAGAAGAATGCAGAAATGGTAGTCCAACTTTCCAGAGGCATAACTTTTGATTTGGGGCTTCAATTGATGAACCATTTACATTTTTGGGAAGCTCCCAGAGTGCTATATTTGTCAAATTTTTAGGCCTATATGAGGCCATTTAGTGCCTTAAATCTGACTTTGAAGCATTCTTAGGAGGTCTCTAGGCAACTTAAAACTATAATAACTTTCAAACTATAAGGCCTTTTGACCTTAGTCTAGTGTGAAGAAGGAATGAGATGAACAGATGAAATAAATAAAATTGTAATTCTTTCTTGCTACTTGGATTTTGGTTTTATTTTATTCACACTGCAAATTGATTAGGGATGCTTATGATAGCTATTGTTTTCTGAATAAAATAGTAGTAGTAGCATTGTTTTCTTTTTGTAGAAGTTCTCATTGTAGGAAGCCAGACTCACACTAGAATCTCTGGAAATTAAATTGGGCAATAATGCCTCTTGCTTGCATAATCAACATGTGAAGTGGCCTGAGTGTGGTGGAGAGCAGGTAGGAGGAATGTACATTACTTTCTTCATGGCCATTTGTAGGAATGGGCTACAGTTTGAAGAAACATGTGTTTGGTAAGGCAACATCCCTATGTGTTGGCCATGAATGAACACATGTAACCTGTAAGTTGTTGTTCATATTTGGTGTTTCCCTGTAGTTTTTTTTTATTTCTTCTTTCCATCCAATATTGAGCCTATTATAGGCTTTGTTCTTGTTATCTCCTCATCAGGGACCCAAGCAACATGGAAAGGTGACTAAGATTAAAATATGGTTTTATTATGCAAGCTATGTAGGATTTCTCATGTCATCAGTATCCTGGACCCATGCCCCATTCATAAAAAAAATGAGGGATTCTGATCATTAGATCAAGCTAAGATCAATGATTCTCACTATCTTGCTATAGCAAGGTGCTCACAAGTTATGTATAGTGAGATAACGAATTGATGACATGTGTCCCTAGTCATTAGTGTTCCAAGACTGGAATGCTAGTATCAAAGGAAATGTACAGATGGAAGCAATTCATTAGTTTGACTGCTAGCATGTTAAGAGGAAAGAGGAGTCAACTTTAATTTTATCCCTATATTGTAGGATTTTTTAAAGATTGATGGCACAAATTTAAAAGAAAAGATGATGCCACTTTGTTTTTCCTACCCTGTGCATTTATGAAGCTTGAAAGCTTCATGTGCAAAAGAAAATAGAGTATAATACAAAAGATTTTCTTAGTCTCATCCCATGTGAAAAAAAATTTCAAGATTTTTCCTGAGCAGAAGCCATTACTGAAAAGATTGTGAGCTACACAAGAATGTGAAGCAAATTTCCAGTGTTCACAAAGACATTGTAGAAGTTACAGAGAGAGATAAGAAAAGAATCAAGTAAGTAATTACACTATAATCTCTATAGTATCTCAATTCTATAAATTACAATTCAAAATGCCTCCAAAGAAGGGATTTTCTAGTCAGGAGAATTACTTGGACAAGAATGTCCATGATGACTTACTTGAGCTACTTCCTAACTCCACTACTAAAATTGTGCAAGTTAAAAAGCTCACTACAATAAACCCTAGGTTGAAAATAGCAGATGGATTATATGACAAGGGAAATTGTGTTTGAGATGTCAACACCTCTCAAATTAGTTTGGATTTGTTTAAAAAATAGTTTTCAGAGAGCAACCTTTTTGCCCCACATGCCAATGTCTAGAATTTTGAATTAGGAAAGCTAGTGGTTCCTAGTGTTTTCATGGACTATGATCTTCTTGAAGTAGTGGCCAAGAACTATGACCAAGAAATTAGAGTTGTGAGAAGAACTAATGGCCAGGTCCCACTTACAGTCAGCCCAGATGAGATTAGGGAAGTTTTTGGTTTAGGGCCTCTCACTGATTACCATGTGCCTATTGATTTGGAAGGATTAGAAAAGGAATACAAATCCAAGAAAGATACCATTAGACAAGGTGCATTGAAGGCACATATAGGTAAAATTGGAACCCTGCTAGCAATAACAACCTCTAGGGAACCTTTCAAAAGGGCATACTTCAATTCCAGGGCTATAGAGATATATAGGACCCTGTGAAAAGTTTTTGGGAGATATGAAGAAGAGTTTATGCCTATGGATTTCAGGTATATGATTGTTCAGATTTCATCTTTTGGTGTGGAAATCATTTTTGATTTTTCTTCTTATTTAGTTGAAGAAATTCACAATGGATTAATTGGGATTGCCAAAAGAAAGGTAGAAGAAACTTTTGGTCATTATTCCTTATTGATGCATATGTTTTTGTTTAAAGGAGCTTCATATTTTGGTAAAGAAATGAAGTTAAATAGAGAGGAGAATGCAGAAGCACTACCAGTCCAATTATGGAGTGTAGATATGACTTGGGATGTAGAGAATGCTAGTTTTGTTAGATTTGATAGGTATTTTGCTTCCAAACTAAGATACCTTTTATTGACTGACAATCCTAGAATCCCAAGGCATTAATGGGTCTCATTAGGCCTATGGATAAGCCCAGTGGTTTGAAAGTTTCAAATAATTGGGGGGATGTCATCCCATACTCTATTTCTACTATTTTTAGAATTTATGGTTTTAAGGGAAGTCCTCATGTATTACCCTATTAGGTTCCCTTGAAGATAGGAGTAGCTAAGTTCTTGTGGCAGTTGAGAGTAGTAGAGGGAATATTTTTGTTGAAAAGATCAACAGGGTCAATTTTTCCCACTTGCATAGTAGCCCATCATTTTGTAATCACATAAGGGGGTTGCCATGGCTATTTCTTACCCTAATTTTTTTTGATTCTAAGGGATTTTTCAATTTGGCCCTGAGGCGTAGAATTAAGCTTGGACAAACTGAGCATGAGCACTCCCTGCAAGAGCAGGAGACTAGGAAAGAAAAGTGGAGAGTCTTTTCTAAAATTTTAGATTTCATTCATTGTTTTGATCTAGATTATAGTCCTTTGGATGATGCAGTTACAAATGTAGATAAGATAAGGAAACTTATGAAAACTTTTCCTGAAATAATAGAGGCAATGAATGAAAAGAAATAAATCTTTATTAGATTTTACTCAAAAAAGGCTACAAAAGTAATGAGAAGATTGGGTTTTACTCCCAATATATGGGTAGGTCAACTAACTATCCAAAAAAGAGTAGGGTACATAGTCATTCAGAATCAAAGGCCCATTATGGATAAAGGAAAACAAATAGTGGGTTCTACCAGTATTTTTTTAGAGGAGAGACCTCTTGAACCTTCTCCTAAGAGGAGAAAAATGATAAGAGAAGAGGGTCCTCATGTTGAGGAATACTCACCATCCCAAACCCCTATAAGAATTTAGGAGGAGCAACTCACTGATGAGCAAGTTGAGCAGATATGATCACAAGGGGGAGTTTTTGTTACACAAGCAGAAATAGATGAAGAAAACCTCGAGGAGCCTCCTATGCAAAGCTTTGAGTTAACAATTGAAGACTATAGGGGAAGGGAATTGAACCCTATGTTGGAACATGCAAGTCATCAATTTTTGTCTAATGATAGTTTTGTGAAATCAAGGGCTTTCCAACAATTTGCATGGAGGCCAAATATGAGCAATTTTGAGGAAAGATGCAAAAAATTGATAGCAGAGCATCCAAAAATGGATGAAGCCTCCATCCAAGGTAAAATAGAGGAACAAATGATTCAAGAGTTCCAAAATATAACCCTTGAAGAGGGGAGGTAGATGGTAAATGCCTCAAACATTTTATTGTTGCCCAATTGGGATATTGCAGATGCACTAATTTTTAATTCTATTTCTAATAAATTTGAATTACAAGACCCCAATAAAAAGGAGTTTGCAGGGACTTCATTTAGTGAAGATCAAGGTGCCTTGGTCATGTGGTCACTGAGAAGAGGATATAGGGCTGTTTCATCATAGCCAGATGAGTCAGGGCTGATAGGAAATATCATTGTGAGGAGGGTTGCTGATACCTCTCATGTGCAGGTGGCACATTGGAATGTGGATTCATCCCAATTTCTTTTGGCTACTACTAAGAAGGAAGAACAAGCCATGTTTGAATTACAGAGAAAATATGAAACGATTTTGGAGACAAACAATAAAGAGGTTAAAAAGAGGATTGATCTTGAGAACAAGTTAATGGGGAGGTCCACAAGGCCAAGAATAACATACCCTCTCCCCCTAGTTCAACCTTTCAAATCCGCCCCCCTCATAGAAGTACTAGATACATCCCAAAGGTCAGAATACTACACAATAGAAGATTTTGAAATAGAAAAAAGAAAGCTATGGGCATTAAATGTGGATTTGGATGCAAAATATGAAGATAAATTAAGAATAACTCTCACATATTTGGGAGACAAAATTGAATGGCCACTAGTTTATGATCAGTTGGCTAGAGTGATTAGTATTTGGGAGGAACTGAAAGAAAGTGATAAGGCTTTGAAGCCTATTGTAATAAGTGGGTGAGAAGGAGGAAAGAGATGGCATTTTTATGTTATTCTATCATAAAAACCTCCTATGATCAAATTGAGAAAACTTTTGATATTATTTATGATCTTTTTCATTTTGACAGTAAGAGAATTCATTTGCAAAGAATAATAGTTGGCTACTTGAACAAGTACAAGAGCCAAAAGTTTAGTTTGTTTCCTTGTGTCCTAGATAGGAGAAATAATTTGAAAAACAAAGATGAATGGGCCAAAGAGCTTGATGATTTATTTTGTTTAAGGATGAATAGAATTATTAATGAAATAGGGCATGCATGGTGGGCTACCACAACTGAAGAGATAGTGAAAGCCCAAATATTCTTTGATTCTTTGAAGCAAGAATTTGTTGATATTAATAGGGAGGTAGAGTATGTTATCAAAAAACAATAGGATATTCTGCAATTTGATTGGCCAAACAATGCACTTTTTGACAATTGTATGGAGGATATTGCTTTTGGTGAGCAACTTTTAGAACTTGAGAATGATGATGATGAAATGCATGAAGATGAATTACAAGTCATCAATCAACCTCCATCAGTACCTATAAAAGAAGAAGGGAAGTCATCTCGTGAAAAGGAATTCGTGGATCAATTAGATGACTCAAAAAATATAGAATCAAAAGTAACTATCCCTATAGTAACACATGATGATATGAGTGAAAATGCTAGAGTAGAAGTGAAGCTACACGAATCAAAGCCTAACACAATACTAGCAATTCTGCCAGTCACATATGCTGAGGGTTCTGAATAGTAGCCAATCAACAATCAACATAAAAAAGGATGTAATAGAAAGGGACCTACAAAAGAATGTTTGATCTAGAAATCTTTTTGTTATTCATAGTTTGGTCTTTTTGTGATAGGTGTATGTAAATATCTCTTGTAAAGGAAACCTGCCAGTTCTCTATGCCTGAAGCTTGTTGCATCTCACAATATATAAGTGAGATCCTAGGGCTAGAGAAGGGTCCAATTGTCTAATGCATTTTAGTATTACACTTAGGATGTGTTTGGTCCAGTAATTTGAGCAAGTTTTATGATGTATCTTCTCTGAAAGTGTTCTAAGAATACATTAATATGGAATGATCTCTGTGTTTCTTTTTAAGGTCATTCTAAGTTTACTACAAATGTATATAATTTTAAGAAAAATAAATACAAACTATGAGCTATCCCCATATTAGTTCTTTTTGAATATTGTCTCCCTTTGATTACTTAGTTATCTTGATGTTGTATGAGTAAAGCTTGTGCAATTGAATTCAATCCTTTTAGGTTGTATGTCTTTTCATCACTGCCATTAGTTCAATGGATTAAGTAAAAGCTTTGACAAATTTGATGAGGTTGCTGTAGTAATAGGAAGGATGTTTTGAATGATAAATTCCAGTAAGAATTGCTGATGATAGTCTTTGTAAGGAAACAAATCAAATCCATAGAATTGTATTAGACTCTGAACCCCAATGGATTAAGCATTGGTGAAATTAATTTAGTTGAAAGATAGATGGATCATAAGATGAGCATCAAATGCAAAATTAAAATCAATTTTACTTCTCTTTCCTAAATATTTTCAAACTTGGTCAATGCTTCTTTGGTTGGAATACTTTAGCCTTAGCTAGCCACTATTGCTGACAGTGCCTACAAATCTACATAATACTTTATGACTAAATCTTCTACATGGGATATATCTTATTTAAAATATCAGAATTAGGTGTGTGTTTGAGAATTGAAAATGAAAATATGAATGAAACTGATATAATTCTCATACAATATCTTCCAGTCTTGAATTATCCCTGGGTATACCCACCCTAGTTTTGCAAAGCCTAAAGAGTAGAAAATCACCCTTGGTTTTGTTGAAGTTGGGTCTAAATGGTTTATACATGAAATTGCTAATAGGAATTGGCTAATCCTTAGGTTATGTGAGTAATATCAATTTGGTATTGAATATTTGTTGTTTAGTAGTTTTAAAACACAAACAAAATGGTGACTCTACTAGGGAGTTGTCCAACACATCTATGAAAAGTGCTGCAGTTTCTTTGGTTCTGATGTGTACGTGGGTGTTAGATTGTTTAGTTTTTCCCATGGTTATAAGGGGGTTTTTAAGTGACAAACCTTGATAATTTAATAAAGAAAGAAAGGAAAAACCAAATGCCACAGAGATACACTAACGTGTACAGCCTTTCCAATTGTCTTATCTAACAAGCAATTGTTGTAGTCTTATAATTTTAGTGATTGGTCCATCTATGTCAGATATTCCCATTCTATTTGTGTTTTTTCCTTTAAGTCAAGAATAATTGTAATAGTGCATTTTCCCAAGAAAAGGGTGGCAAATCAGTCAAGGTTTTGAAGCTAGTGCTTATTTAGTATATAGTGAAATGGTTGACAAAAGAAAAAATACTAGAGCTTACACAAGAGCCCATCCTGATGTACCAATGTATACTAATTTACCTAAAGGTGGTGGGAAGAACCTAAATAAGAAAAGGATAGATCCAAATCCCACCTAGAAACCCATAGGTAGTTTATTTGTCAATTCCCAGTATCAACTAGTGATAGGGAGAGAATCTTCTTCACTCAGCTTTTAATCAAAAACCACAAGACTCCTAGGGGGGATATTTACTACCCTAGTACTAGATGAAAGAACATATCAAGATAAGGATATGTCACCAGTAGGGAATATATCCCCTAGAACAAATCTCATAGCTGAAATGCATCGTAGGTTAGGACTTAGGAGTTCTTTTGGAGATCCTTCTAATCCTAAAATAGTCCCATATACTTAACCCAATCTTATAGATTTGGATGACCCTATTGACTCAAAAGCTACTTCTGTAGATCCTACAGAAGTACAATTAGAGTTAGGATTTCTGAAGAAATGGGTTGCTAAGGAAGAATCTAAGCACATTTGTCTTGAAAAGGAGAAGGAGCAAGCCTCCATGGATGTTATAATAGAAATGGATACTTTGCTAAGAGGGATGGCTATCTTGAAAGAACAGAATAAAAAGTTACAACAGAAAACTACAACTCTCCATACTGATGTTTTTGGAGATGTAGATAGTCTGAGAACTAAAGTTCAAGAACAAGAAAAATGCCTGAATCAAAATCAAGAACTAGTCATTACTCAAGTCCAAGGTTACAAGACTGTCCAAGTAGATCCTTTGGAACCCATTGTGAAACTATAGATAAGGGAAAGGGCAAAGCTGCAGGGATCCAAATAAATGAACCCCAAGTTCTACCAAGCAAATCCTTAAAGCCTTTCATGTCAAAATTAGATTTAGATCTAGAGAAGACTAGAAAGGAGAAGGAAGATCTTGCAAAAGAGCTTGAGAAGGTGGAGAATGAAGCTCAAGCTATAGAAACTAGGAGAAAAATTTAGTTCATTATGTCTAATTCTACATTAGCCTCATGGTCAAATTTATCCACCCCAACTTCAATTTCTATACCTCCTTGTGGACCAGTAGTTTTAGTTTAGGGAATATCTCAGTTTGCTCCTACCTCATTATCCACCATTAATGCATAAGCCCTTGTTGTTCAATTTCAACAATCCCAAAGTGTTCCCCTTAACCAAGTAAGTGTAGCGAGCACTTCAAATGTTCCAAATTTTCAAAAGAAACCTATATACATGGAAAAGTATAGAAAAATATCATTTTTAGGTATTCTTGGTGCTCCACATCCCATATCTTTTTATTTAAGAGATAAAGTGGTTAAGTTTTCTAGAAATAATGTTGTTACTGGTGAATAACATTTGAGAATTTTCATAGACATGTTAAATGATTATGAAGTTAAACATGAGGATGTGGTCATGAAGTTGTTTGTCCATTCACTAATGGAGGATGCAAGTGATTGGTTCAAATGGTTACCTGATGATAGCATTAGTTCATGAAGTGATTTAGAGAAGTTATTTAAAGAAAAATATGGAGACAACACTAATGTTGGATTCATGTTAAATGAATTCAACAATATCAAGAAGAATCCTAATGAGTATGCATTTGATTTCAATGTACGATTCTAGAAAGGTATGTACAAATTGTTTCAAGTTATGAGGTTGAATGAGGATGTTTGTCTCACAACATATTTTAATGCTTTTGATAGCAAAATGGCTTACCAATTGAGGGATAAGGATCGTAAAAATTTAAGGGATGCTTATAAGGTTGTAGTAAATATTGAGAATAATAGGAAAGCATCTAGCAAACTAGGTAGGAGAGATGATCTAAAATTGTTCAATCCCAAGAATAACAACAAAAGGGAGGTTGATAAAATTCCTGTAGGAAAGATGCTAGAAGAACCTACAATAGGCTAGGTGTTGGAATTGTTAAAAAAGATGAATCCTACTAGTTTCAATGCCCATAAGCCAAATATTGCAGAGAAAACCCCTGTGAATAATAGCAATTTCAATAGACAACCTAGAATGAAAAATTACCCTTATACCACCCAATGGAAGGATGACAAGACAATCCCTAACCAGACTCAAAATGTGAAAGATAAGGGTACACCAGATCCTCTACAAAGAAGTTTAGTAAATATGAATGATAATGTGCCATGGTGTATCATTTGTCAATCACCCCACTTAGTAGAATATTGTGCAGTTACTCAGTCATTTGTTTTTGTCATAGTTTACAAAGTGAGGAGGAAGAAGAAAAGAGTCATGATGATGTAATTTGTAATATGGTAAGAATGTGTAGTAACTGTGTTGATTCTAATTTAGAAGAAATAGAAATTGATCTAGAGAATAAGAAAATTTCTTATCAATTACATCATCAACAAGTTTTTTTAGATAATAAAAGCTATGATGAAGATCAGGTGTGTTACATCTTCTGAAGTGGGTCATGTAAGTTTAAGAATGCCTTCTAAAGAGGAAATTAATAGGATCACTACAAAAATGATCTCCTAAGTACATAGCAATTATAATTTGAGAAACATAATAGTTAATAGTAAAATTGGAAAGCATTTTGGTATATTCATAAACGATATCACACATAAGATGAAAGATGAAGAGAAGAAGGCTAGTGTAGAGATAGTCAAGGTTAAAGATGTTAAAAATAAGAAGTGGGAACCCAAGAAGAGAGTGCAATTCCAAGTTAATGATACAACAAAAGCAATTGTGCAAGAGAAGGGATCAGGGTTTGATAATTCCAAGCAAATAGTAATCCTTGCTACTCAGAAGGCTCCTACTCCAGGTATGATTGTGAAAATCACTATGTCTGAGCCAATTGATATGATATCCATGCTATCACAAATCACTGTTAAGGTACCTTTTTCTGAACTTTTTTAGAAATGAAGAGCATGAGAGTAAGGCTTTATCATGGTTGGGAGGGATAGGAAATATTAATAAAAATGTAGAACAAAATGTTACCCAATATACACCCTTAGTAATAGAAGATAGTGGTATCATGTCCCAAATTCCCCAAATGTTCTTGGATGACTCATCAGTAGCATACATAGAATATATTGATCCATTCTTTCTCAGTCTAATTATAAAAGGAAAGACCCTGAAAAATTGCATGATAGACTCAAGAGCCTCTAACACCATAATGCCTTTCAAAGGAATGGAAGCCTTAGGGTTGAAAGTAGACACTACATAAGGCAGATGTAGAGGTATGGATGCTAGGGAAGTCCCAGTCATATGTACTATAAATGCTTTTCCATTTAGACTAGCTGCATATCCTGAGGTAGAATTGACCATGTCAGTCCTTGTAATGGATATACCTCCACACTATGGAATGTTGCTTTCTAGAAAATGGAGTGCTACTATGGGAGGTAGCCTATAGTGTGACTTAACTTATGCAACTTTTCACATAGGTGATAAGGTTGTTAAAGTAGACAGAGAGCCAAGGGTTAGTCATATCTTGGGTGAAGAAATTGACAAAGATGCTACTTGATTTTTAGATACTTGTCTGAATGCATACAATGCTGAATTGATTATCAAAGAAGTCAAGAATTTGTCTACTATTATTGAGCATGAAGTTGAGTGTTGTATAGACTCACCATTATTATGGACAATGTTATTTGATGGGGCTAGTTCTAAAGAAGGTTCAGGGGTAGGGGTAGTTTTTGTTTCTCTAGAGAAAAACACTTTCAGATATTATTCACCTTGAAATTTTCATGTACTAATAACATTGCTAAGTATGAAGCCTTTTTGTTAGGGTTGAAAGTTTCTACTCATCACTAGATCAAGAAGTTGCATGTCATAGGTGATTCAAAATTGATTATCTCATAAATAAAGGGAACATATGCTTCTAAGAATAGAAGGCTGAAACAATATAGAAATGTTGTTTGGAATTAGATTGAATTTTTTGATGCATTTGCTATATCATGGAGAAATAGGACTCAGAATAAGATGCTTGAATTGTTAGAAAATGTAGCAATTAAGCCCTAGGAGATATCATTTGTAGGGATATCACAAATTGAAGTTCAAAATAGGCCATCAATACCTAACAATGTTGAGCATTGGCAAGTCTTTGAAGATGACAAAGACATTGTGAATTTCTTGCTAAATGAGGATAAATACCATGGACAAGAGTTGGATTGTAGTGATTTGGTGCAAACCATTAATGGGAAGGAAACAATTTTTGGTCAAGAGGTTATATAGTTAAAAAATAATAATGTACCTAAAGGTTTGGTTGTTTTGGAGAACATGTTTAATAACCAAGATAGGGTAAGGCTTGGTGCTAAAGATTGTAAACCTCAAGAAATAGAAGAGATAAATTTGGGTACTAATGAGGCCCCTAAGAAAATTTATATTGGTTAGAATTTGCAAGCTAAAATTAGAAAGCCTTTGATTAACTTGTTGAGAAAATATAGACATGTTTTTTCTTGGTTATATGATGATTTAAAGGCTTATAGAGAATATCTTTTCTAGCATATCATACCTTTGAAGGATAATGTAAAACCCTTTAGGCAGAAATAGAGACTAGTTAATCCTACTTTGGCACCTAAAATGCAAGAGGAACTAATGAAGCTAAGGGATGGGGGAATAATTAAACCTATCAGACATTCCACTTGGGTCTCTAATTTAGTACCTATTAGTAAAAAGAATGGAGATATCAAACTTTGTGTAGATTTCAACAATTTGAACATTGCTTCCCTGAAAAATAATTATGGGTTACCTAAAATGGAAGCCATGTTGCAGCAGGTAACAGGGTCTGAACTTATGTCAATGATGGATGGATTCTTAGGATATAACTAGGTCCTAGTGAAAGAAGAAGAACACTTCAAGTAAACATTTACAACTCCTTGGGGGACTTATGTATATTTGAGGATGCCTTTTGAATTGATTAATGCTGGTGCCACTTTTCAAAGAGCCATGGATGTGGCTTTCCATGAGTACATAAATAAATTTATGGTTGTGTATCAAGATGACCTCACAACTTTTTCCAAAAAGGTTGAGGACCATTGTAGGCATTTGGAAAAGATTTTTATCAAAGCATTGGAATATGAAGTGTTAGTAAACCCTAAGAAATGTGCATTTGGGGTAACTAAAGGTAAATTATTCGAAAATATAGTATCAAAGGAAGGGATAAAGATAGATCTTGAAAGAGTAGTAGCCATTGATAAGGTCCCTAAGCCAAAGAATGTAAAAGGAATTCAATCTTTCTTTGGGCAAGTTAATTTTCTGAGGAGATTTGTTACAAATTTTGCTGAAATCAATAGACCTATTTCTAAAATGCTCAAGAAAGGGGCTACTATCAACTAGGATGGTGAACCTTTGTAGGCATTTCAAGATATTAAGATTGCTATAAAGAATGCCCTAGTCCTAAGGACCCTTGATTACACTAAGCCAATGCACATATTTTATTTTGCATCTTTCCACACTATAGCTATAGTTTTGTTGCAAAAGAATGAGGAGGGATATGAACAACCCATTGCTTTCTTTAGTAAGTCACTGCAGCCTGCTCAACTAAAATATGAGATAAATGAAAAACAAGATTATGCTCTAGTAAAAGTTGTTAAGGCTTTTAGATACTATTTTTTAGGAGCTATTGTCATTGCATTTGTGCCCAGTGCTATTGTAAAGGGTATTTTTTCTCAACAAGAAGTATCAGGAAGGAGGTGTAGGTGGATCAATAGGATCCTAGAGTTCAACATTGAGATATAGATAAAAAAGTTGGTAAGAGGTCAAGGTTTACCTAAACTCATGGCTCAATCTAATTTGGATGCTAATTAGATAAATATAGTGATAGATGACCTCAGATCTAATTCATGTGACATAAGTCATTGTGGGTGGTATGCTAATGTCATTCACTATTTACAACATGTAGAAGTTTTGTCTCACTTGACTGAAAATGAGAAGAGGAGCACTAAACTACAAGCCATCAGGTACATAATTATCCAAGGTAGTTTGTGGTGGAGAAATTTTGAAGGGATATTACTTAAATGTGTTGATTAAGAAAAGGCTAAAGAAGTTCTGAATGAGATGCATACTGGAGTGTGTGGAGGACATTATATGGCTAATACCACTGCATACAAGGTAATGAGAGCTAGATTCTGGTGGCCATCCCTTATTAAAGATACTCAAATCATGGTTAGGAAGTGTGAATCTTGTCAAAGGTTTGCTAGAAAACTGAAAATTTTAGGTAATACTCCTTTAAAGCCAATTGAAGTTCAAGCACCATTTCAGTAGTGGGGTATGGATTTCATAGGTGAGATCTCTTCTAAATCTAGTACTGGCTATTCTTGGATTCTAGTTGCTACTAACTACTTTTAAAAATGGGTAGAAGCTATCCCCACAAGAAATGTAACAAGTAAAGTTTTCAAAAATTTCTTGCTTAGTAATGTTATTTCTAGATTTGGTTGCCCTCAAAGAATTGTTACAGATAATGCCATGTGCTTTAGGTTTGAAGAATTTATAAAGTTCTATGACAAATATGGAATTACAAGATCAACATCTTACCCATATCATCCACAAGGGAATGGATAGGCTAAATCCACAAATAAGAGCTTGTTAAAGGTCATTAAGAGGACCTTGGATGATAAAAAGAAGGCATGGGACTCTAAGCTACAACTGGCAATATGGGCTGATAGAGTGACTGTGAAGAAGGCCATTGGAGTAGCCCTATTTGATCTAGTATATGGAATTCAAGCTAGGATGCCTCATAATAACTTATTAGGACTCTATAATTACATCTAGTTGTATGATGAAGATATTACAAATGATATGCAAGAAAGGCTAGATGAGCTTGTAGGGTTAGTAAAAATCAGAAAAGAAGCATCTCTTAGGAATCAAAAGTTGCAACTACAATTTAAAAAATTATATGATAAAAGGACAGTGAGTAAAAAGTTTGAAAATGGAGATTTAGTTCTAATGTGAATTGCCAGAATTGAGGATAAAGGAAAACATGGGAAGTTTGATCCCATATGGTTAGGTCCCTATTTAATTAAAAATGCATGGGGAGAAGATTCTTATATTATCAAGGATTTATCAGACAATATTCTAGAACTGCTAGTTCAATGATAGTTCTTGAAGAGATATTTCTGCTAAAATACATGTTTCTTCAATGAATAGTAGTTTAGGGTTTCTTGTACATTTTGTAAATTCTTGGCCTTTGTTTAGTTTTCTATATATAGTTTTCCTATGTTTGGTTGTTCTCCTGGTAGTGGTTAGTTTGTAGGGAGCCTAGGTGGTTTGCTTCTCCCAAAAATTGAGCACTCATTTGAATCTGCATGATTTGATGTCCCCAGATAGAGCCATTGTTGGTCTGATTTTTTGCATGGTAAAATTTCTAATAGGGTTTCTGGTTTTTAGTCTTCTAGATTTTGTTTGCCTTTGAAAAAATTTCTTAAACCTATGTCTCATTCCTTTTAAAATCTTTGGTGCAAAATCTATTTAAACCTTTGTGAATATTTTGTATTAATTTAAATTTCTCCGTGCCCCCAAAGTGGTCTTTTCTCTCATGTTCCTCGCCGTTCAATTCTCATAAGATCTATGATTCTTGCTATCTCACTATAGAAACATGTGTGCTTTTTATGTATAGCAAGTTAGAAAATACTGCAAAATTTTAAAAAGGGACCGTAAAGTGAAGGTGCGACAATCATAGAATGTGTTATGCCTGAAGTTTTAGTCACGTGCATTTTGTTAGTACTATTTGAGCAGGAAAAGAAACCTACTAAAAAGTAGGCAAAATAAGTCACCTAAATAATGTTTTTTCTAATGATTCACTACTTCACTATCTAAAAAACTAAGCATCTCACTATTAGTGACATAGCGAGTAGTCAAGAAATATATGACATGATGGCCTCCAAACTCCCTGGTGACTATAAAGATTTCCAAGTTGCAATGGTGAGTAATGACTATTATGTTAGAAGCATTAAATGATGGTGATTGTGACTCAACGTGTCTTTATTCTTCCAGTTTAAAGTTTTATTAAGACATTGGAGATCACTACTTTGCTATCAAACAATTTAGTCATCTCACCATTAGTGACATCGCGAGCTACCATGAAATGAACATATGGTGGGACCCAAGCAACATGGAAAGATTAATAAGATTAAAATATGATTTTATTATGCTAGATGTGCAAGATTTTTCATGGCATTATTATCTTGGACCCATGTCCCATTCATAAAACACATGAGGCAATTTGATCGTCAGATCAAGCTAAGATCAACGATTCTTGCTATCTCACTATAGCAAGATGCTTGAAAGTTATGTATAGCGAGGTAGCAAATTGATGACATGTGTCCCCAGTCATCAGTGAGCCCAGACTGGAATGCCAAAATTGAAGGAAAGGTACAGATGGAAGTGATTCATTAGTTTGATTGCCAACGTGTTAAGAGGAAAGAGGAGTCAGCTTTGTTTTTATCCCTGGATCGTAGGATTTTTTAAAGATCAATAGTGCAAATTTAAAAGAAAAGATAATGCTAGTCTATTTTTCCTACTCTATGCATTTATGAAGATTGAAAGCTTCACGTACAAAAGAAAATAGAGTATAATATAGAATATTTTCTTAGTCTCATCCCATGTGAATAAAGCTTTCAAGCTTTTTCCTAGGCAAAAGCCATTAATGAGAAGATTGTGAGCTAGACAACAACATAAAGAAAATTTCCAATGTTCGCAAAGACATTGCAAAAGTTATAAAGAGAAATAAGCAAAGAATCAAGTAATTTCTTACATTATAATCTCTGTAGTGTC
This sequence comes from Cupressus sempervirens, assembly GCA_028749045.1. Lineage (NCBI taxonomy): Eukaryota > Viridiplantae > Streptophyta > Pinopsida > Cupressales > Cupressaceae > Cupressus > Cupressus sempervirens. The sequence goes on along the minus strand of CM053783.1, from coordinate 585,442,599 downwards.
TCACTTCTACAAATTACAATTCAAAATGCCTCCAAAGAAGGGATTTTTTGGTCAGGAGAATTACTTGGACAGGAATGTCCACAATGACTTACTTGAGCTACTTCCCAACTCCACTACTAAAATTGTGCAAGTTAAAAAGCTAACTACATTAAACCCTAGGTTGAAAATAGCAGATGGATTATATGACAAGGGAAATTGCATTTGGGATGCCAACACCTCTCAAACTATTTTGGATTTGTTTAAAAAATGATTTTCAAAGAGGAACCTTTTTGCCCCACATGCCAATGTCTAGAATTTTGAATTAGGGAAATTGGTGGTTCCTAGTATTTTCATGGACTATGATCTTCTTGAAGCTATGGCCAAGAACTATGACCAAGCTATTAGATTTGTGAGAAGAACTAATGGCCAGGTCATACTTACAGTCAACCTAGATAAGATTAGGGAAGTTTCTGGTCTAGGGCTTCTCACTGATTGCCATTTGCCTATTGATTTGGAAGGATTAGAAAAGGAATACAAATCCAAGAAAAATAACATTAGGCAAGGTGCATTGAAGGCACATATAGGTAAAATTGAAACCCTTCTAGCAATAACAATAGCCTCTAGGGAACCTTTCAAAAGGGTGTACTTCAATTCTAGGCCTATAGAGATATATAGGACCCTGTGCAGAGTTTTTGGGAGAGATGAAGAAGAGTTTATGCCTATGAATTTTATGTATATGGTTGTTCAGATTTCATCTTTTTGTGTGGACACAAATTTTTATTTTTCTTCTTATTTAGCTGAAGAAATTTATAATGGATTAATTGGGATTGCCAAGAGCAAGGTAGAAAAAACTTTTGGTCATTATTCTTTATTGATGCATATGTTTTTGTTTAAAGGAGCTTCATATTTTGGTAAAGAAATGATGTTAAAAAAAGAGGAGAATGGGGAAGCACTGCCAGTCCAATTATGGAGTGTAGATATGACTTGGGATGTAGAGAATGCTAGTTTTGTTAGATTTGATAGGTATTTCACTTCCAAACTAAGATGCCTTTTATTGAGTGACAATCCCAGAATCCCCAAGGCATTAATGGGTCTCATTAGGCCTATGGATAGCCCTAGTGGTTTGAAAGTTTCACATAATTTGGGGGATATATCTCCATACTTTGTTTATATTGTTTTAAGAATTTATGGTTTTAAGGGAAGTCCTCATGTATTACCCTACCAGGTGCCCTTGAAGGTAGGAATAGGTTAGTTTATGTGGTATTTGGGAGGAGTAGAGGAAACATTTTTGTTGAAAAGATCAACAGGATCAATTTTCCCCACTTGCACAGTAGCCCATCATTTTGTAATCACAAAACGAGGTTGGCTCTCTTTACAAAAAAATTTGGATCCTTACAAGATGGCTATTTCTCACCCTCATTTTTGTGATTCTGAGGGATTTTTCAATTTGGCCTTGAGGCATAGAATTAAGCTTGGAAAAATTGAGCATGAATTTTACTTCCTAGAAGATATAATAAGAAATGAGTACTCCTTGCAAGAGCAAGAGACTAGGAAAGAAAAGTGGAGAGTCTTTTCTAAAATTTTGGATTTCATTCATTTTTTTGATCCAGATTATAGTCCTTTGGATGATCCAGTTACAAATGTAGATAAGATAAGGAAATTTATGAATACTTTTCTTGAAATAATAGAGGCAATGAATGAAAAGAAACAATTCTTTATGAGATTTTACCCAGACAAGGGTAGGGAAGTAATGAGAAGATTGGGTTTTACTCCCAATATAGGGGTAGTTCAATTAACTATCTAAAAAAGGCCAGGGTACATAGTCATTCAGAATCAAAGGCCCATTGTGGTTAAAGGAAAACAAATAGTGGCGTCTACCAGTATTGTTTTAAAGGAGAGACTTCCTGAACCTTCTCCTAAGAGGAGAAAAGTAATAAGAGAAGAGGGTCCTCATGTTGAAGAATAATCAGCCTCCCAATCCCCTATGAGAATTTAGGAGGAGAAGCTCACTGATGAGCAAGTTGACAGATAGGATCACAAGGGGGAGTTTTTGTTACACAAGTAGAAATAGATGAAGGAAACCCCCAGGAGCCTCCTTTGCCAAGCTTTGAGTTAATATTTGCAGAATACAGGGGAAGAGAATTGGACCCTATGTTGGAACATTCAAGCCATCAATTTTTTTCTAATGAAATTTTTGTGAAATCAAGTTCTTTCCAGCAATTTGCATGGAGGGAAAATATGAGCAATTTCGAGGAAAGATGCAAAAAATTGATAGCAGAGCATCTAGAAATGGATGAAACCTCCATCCGAGGTCAAATAAAGGAACAAATGATTCAAGAGTTCCAAAATATAACCTCTAAAGAGGGGAGGTAGATGGTAAAGGCCTTAAACATTTTATTATTGCCCAATTGGGATATTGCAAATGCACTAATTTTTAATTCTATTTCTAATAAATTGGAATTACAAGACCCCAATAAAAAAGAGTTTTCAAGGACTTCATTTAATGAAGATAAAGGTGTCTTGGTCATGTGGTCATTGAGAAGATGATCTAGGGCTATTTCATCACAACTAGATGAGTTAGGGCTGACAGGAAATATCATTGTGAGGAGGGTTGCTGATACCTCTCATGTGCAAGAAGCACATTGGAATGTGGATGCATCCCAATTTCTTTTGGCTACTACTAAGAAGGAAGAATAGACCATGTTTGAATTATAGAGAAAATATGAAAAATTTTTGGAGGCTTATAATATAGAGGTTAAAAAGAGGATTGAGCTTGAGAACAAGTTAATGGGGAGGTCCACAAGGCAAAGAATAACATACCCTCGCCCTCCAATTGAATCTTTCAAATCCAGCCCCCTCATAGAAGTACCAGATACACCCCAAAAGCCAAAATACTACACAACATATGATTTTGAAGAAGAAAAAAGTAAGCTGTGGGCATTACATGTGGAGTTGGATGCAAAATATGAAGATAAATTAAGAAAGGCTCTCACATATTTGGGGGACAAAATGGAATGGCCACTACTTTATGATCAGTTGGCTAGAGTGATTAGTATCTAGGAGGAACTGAATGCAAGTGATGAGGCTTTGAAGGCTATTATGAATAAGTGGGTGAGAAGGAGGAAAGAGATGAAATTTTTATGTTATTCTGTCCATAAAACCTCCTATGATCAAATCGAGAAAACTTTTGATATTGTTTCTATTCTTTTTTATTTTGACAATAAGAGAATTCATTTGCAAAGAATAATAGTTGGCTACTTGAACAAGTACAAGAGCCAAAAGTTTAGTTTGTTTCCTCATTCCCTCGATAGGATAAATAATTTGAAAAACAAAGATGAATGGGCCAAAGAGCTTGATACTTTATTTTCGTTAAGGATGAATAGAATTATAAATGAAACAGGACATGCATGGTGCACTACCACAACTAAAGAGATAGTGAAAGCCCAAATATTCTTTGATTCTTTGAAACAAGAATTTTTTGATATTAACAAGGAGGTAGAATATGCTATAAAAAAAAAAAGGAGATTATGCAATTTGACTGGCCAGACAATAAACTTTTTGACAAGTGGAAGGAGGATATTGCTTCTGGTGAGCAACTTTTAGAAGTTGAGAGTGATGATGATGAAATGGATGAAGATGAATTACAAGTCATCAATCAACCTCCATCAACACCTATAAAAGAAGAAGGGCAGTCATCTCGTGCAAAGGAAGTAGTGGATCAATTAGATGACTCAACAAATATAGAATCAAAAGTAACTATCCCTCTAGTAACACATGATGATACGAGTGAAAATGCTAGAGTAGAAGTGAAGCTACATGAATCAAAGCCTAACACCACAACACTAGCAATTCTGGAAGCCATATATGCTGGGGATTCAGAATAGTAGCCAATCAATAATCAACATAAAAAAGGATGTAATAGAAAGGGACCTACAAAAGAATGTTTGATCTAGAAATCTTTTTGTTATTCATAGTTTTTTCTTTTTGTGATAGGTGTATATAAATATCTCTTGTAAAGGACACCTTCTAGTTCTTTATGCCTGAAGCTTGTTGCATCTCACAGTATATAAGTGAGATCCTAGGGCTAGAGAAGGGTCCAATTTTATAATGCATTTTAGTATTACACTTAGGATGTGTTCGGTCCAGTAATTTGAGCAAGTTTTATGATGTATCTTCTCTGCAAGTGTTCTGAGAATACATTAATATGGAATGATCTCTGTGTTTCTCTCTACGGTCATTCTAAGTTTACTACAAATGTATATAATTTTCAAACAAAATGAATAAAAATTATGAGCTATCACCATATTAGTTCTTTTTGAATTTTGTCTCCTTTTGATTACTTAGTTAACTTGATGTTGTATGAGTAAAGCCTGTGCAATTGAATGCAATCCTTTTAGGTTGTTTCTTTTCATCATTGCCATTAGTTCAATGGACTAAGTAAAAGCTTTGATGAATTTGATGAGGTTGCTATAGTAATGGGAAGGATGTTTTGAATGATAAATTCCAGTAAGAATTGCTGATGATATTTGTTGTAAGGAAACAAATAAGAACCACAGAGCTATAGTAGACTCTAAAACCCAATGGATTAGGCACTGGTCAAATTAATTCAATTAAAAGATAGATGGATCATAAGATGAGCATAAAATGCAAAATTACAATCAATTTTACTTCTCTTTCCTAAAGATTGTCAAAGTTGGTCAATGCTTGTTTTCCTAGAACACTTTAGCCTTAGCTAGCCACTATTGCTGATAGTGTCGGCAAATCTACAAAAGAATTTATGACCAAATCTGCTATATGGCATATATCTTGTTTAAAATATTAGAATTAGGTGTGTGTTTGAGAATTGAAGATGAAAATTAGAATGAAACTAATATAATTCTCATACAGTATCTTCTAGTTATGAATTATGCCTGGGTATATCCACCCTAGTTTTGTAGAGCCTAAAGAGTAGAAAACCACCGTTGGTTTTGTTGAAGTTGGTTTTGAATGGTTTACATATGCAATTGCTAATAGGAATTGGCTAATCCTTAGGTTATGTGAGTAATATCAATTTGGCATTGAACATTTGTTGTTCACTAGTTTTGAAACACCAACATGCTTCGTTAATGAAAAGAGCCATTAGGGAAATAAAGTCATAGGGAAGAGAACAAAGAGAGCTTCTTGCAAAGAAGAAAAGAGCAAGGGAACACCAAAAATGCTAAAAATACCAGCACCACAAAAATGAACAAAGCAAACCACACCTAGCCACAACAAAAACTTTATGTACAAAGAGTAGGGAAAATAACCCATACTCAGAAGAATGTACCTCAATGCTCATGAAAAAACATTAAATAGTTGAGAGAAATATATGCCAGTATGAAAAAGTGGCTGGAAAATGAGATGCACCACTCCAAGAAACCATCAAGTAGCAGATAAAAGCATAGATTCAAACATCATATTTTGAAGCAACCTTTGAATCACTATGTTGGTTCCAAATAGCCACTCAGCTCAAAAGAAATCTAGTTGTAGCATCCTAACATGGTTTTCAATGAGGTGATTTGTATCCGACACACCTTTATGACCAGCCTGATAAGACTCAAATTCAAGTTTTGTGCATAAACTCATAATGAAAAAGAAAGGATTCCCAATATTCTACACCTTAGTATTTTAAAGATCTTTTCATGTTTTATGTTGTGGAAATTTTTCACTAATCTCCATGTAACTAAAATAGAAGCATTCATAATCAGCATGCAAGAAGTTTTCTATTTTAGTATTGCCACCCTTAAGTGTTTCTTGATCTTGATGAACTATTAAACTTTCTTGATCAGAGTAGCCAGCTAAATTTAGATCAGAAGTATCAAATCTAAAAGATTCTAACTCTGAAAAGAAAACATTTGAGAACAAGTTCTTATTTGATTCAACCTCAACAATGCCCTTTAGAGGTTCTTTTTGCTCATGTGGTAACTCAAGATCCAATCTTTCTCCTTGAGAGGTATAATAAAGATGACAGATTTCATTTTCCCTCTATAAATCAAGATAATAGCTGCCTTGTTTTTCATGTTGATTTATCACATTTTCCCAATTATCACAAATAGCTAGGACATCATTAGATAATTCAAAAGAAAAAGATTCAAGTTCTTGCAAGGACACAACCAATGATGAGCTTTTATTTAGTAGATTATCACCAAGTTTTCCCTCGGTGGAAAACCCAACAAAGCAAGTTATCATATCAGACGATTGAGGAAGATGTTGATCATTAATTTCAACATGCAAACCAAATTTTTCTACCATATCTAAAGAATCATTTTCAGTGGGTGTGGCTTCATGACGGTCTTCATCATCATAATCAACATGTAGATGATATGCTTCCACCATATCATAGTGGTTGCTTTCAATCACAGGAGGTACTAAAAGATCTTCTTCTTGAAAAACTATCAAATTTTGACAAGAAGAGATGAGAGGTGCTTCTTTTATTTTCTTTTTTAGAACAAAATTCTTCTTAGAAGGCCCAACCTTCAGATAATGTTGTCCACCAAGGTAGTCTTTCATTGGAAGAGTCCTTGTAGATTTTAGGCCATTAAGAATCAAGTCATCATCCAACTTGATTACCTCCTTTTGAGCATCTACCAAACTTTGCACTGCAAGACACCTTAACCTAAACTAAACTTCAACCTCCATTGTAGTAGTAAAGATGTCTAACTGATTAATTTCATTAGGATAATGAGCTAGAGGGATTTTAGCAAAACTCTAGTTGAATCTATCAACAAACTCCCTTACAAATTCATCCTCTTTTATTTGAATTTGAAAAAAAATTCTCAATAATTGATAGGCATCAATTGTGATTTGAAACCTCTCAAGGAACTTTTCCTTAAGATTATCCTAGGTGGTGATACATCCAACTGGTAGATTCTGAAACCATTTAGTGGTGTTTCCCATAAGGCTTTGAACAAATAGCCTAATGGATACATTTTCTTCTTGCACACCAAGAACACCACATGCAACAATGACTATTTTGATGTGGTCATTTGGATCCTAAGTCTTGTCTCCAAAAAACTTGGGAAGGTATTCCCATGATCTTTTAGGCTAAGCTGAATACTAGACCAAAGCAAATAGTCCAATATGAGCCCCCCATGGCTAGGTGGCAACCATGGCCATAATATACATCAGACTTATTAAACCAAAAATAACTTGCCAACCTCCATCCTAGGGGATGTAACCTTTAGATATCCAAGGAAATGGAAAGCACTGGAACTTTCTTTCTTCCCCAATAGAGTCACCAAAAATTGTTAGTAAACAATTTTTCCCTTCAACAAGACTTACAAAACATGACTGAATACACCCAACAAGGACAAAATGCACTAACAATTGGATAGATTATCATTTTATTAATAATATTCCTTTGAATTGAGAGGTATAGCTCCCTCATAAAGATATTCAATGAATATGATATCTTCTTATGTCTTTAACCTAAAGACACAAAGGGTTTTTTGATATTCATCCATCAATATGGAATGAATGCAATTATCAGATTAAGACCTAAAGAAAGAAAGCAAAGAAATAACCCTATGATCACCTATTTGACTTTCCACATTACAAAAGAGATAGGAAGAGTTGCAAATATCATTATACAAAAGCATGAATACATAACCACAAGACTACATATATCATGTTCAACATAGTAATAAAGGACTGTATCTAAAACAGAAACAAAAGGACTCAAAATCCTTCTTGATCAGAAACACAAATGTATATGACTAAAAAATCAAACACAATTATATCCCTCTTTATTTCAAAAACATGATAAAACAACAATAATATTGCTCTATCCCCTATTACAACCAATCTGCATAAGACAAATCTCCTTCCTCTCTCACAAAACTAAACTGTCTTCTCCCTTGTTGTAGCAGCTGTTGAATTTCCAAGAATTTGGACAATTACCATAACTTCTTATAAAAATTCTCTTCTCTTCTTTGTCACTTTACTATGATAATCAATTCTTATAAAAGAATTAATTATCTTTTCTCAACTTCAATCAATTGCCCAAGAGCTTTTACAATTTCATCTTACAAGAATAATTAATTCCTTTTTTTAAAGAATTAATTATTTCAAATTCTTTTTTTATATTTATCTTACCCCACCAACTTCATTTATCATTTGACCTTCAATATCACATTACAATAGCAATAATTAATTCTTTTGTAATTAAAGAATTAATTATTTGAAAGAACATATTAAAAGTGTGATTTTTTAATTATTTTGTAAATATTAATATTTAAGTACCTAAATAATTAAATATAATTCTTTTTTCTTTGAAGGTTTTTTTTCTTTTTTTAAATTTTTAATTGTTGGGGGGGAATACTTAGGGTTTCAAAACCCTAGGTAATAGTGGTACAGAATTCATAGTAAACCGTTTTGAGGCAAATTCAAAGAGGATTGAAGGAGAAGTTTCTAGAAGGGACTAAAATGAAAAGATGGGTAGATTCATTTAATCCTACCTAATCCTACCTAACCCTAAAATGGACGATAGAGGATGAACAAAAAAGATATTCATTTTCTATTTATAGAGATGACTGGTCAAAAGCAAAGGTTGTCATGAGTGAGAACCTAAGGAAGAAAAGAGGTCTAAGATATTGCTTCATTCAAAGATCAAACAGAATAGATTTCTATTGGTAAGAAATCAAGAAGGCTTAAGTGTATGGATGCTTGAAGGGTGAACAAGCTATCAGAGCTTAAGTGTGAGAAAGCCAAGTAGAATGGAGGATTAAAATATATATCTATAATTTGCAAAGTGATTTGCATGTTGTTATCAGATCAAGCCTTACTATTACTTTCTAATCATTATATCAGTCTAGGGTAAATCCTTTGGATTAAGGTTGACTTAATAGTCATTTGTAAATCGTTTAATCGGGTGAAATTCTAAGTGAATGATCTAAAGTCCTCTAACAAGGCTCACTCCTAACAAGATGATTGAAATTATCTAACTAGGTCACATTTAATAGTGTGCATTGTAACCTTTAACAAGGTTTTCCTTTCATAGGACATCACTTTAGAAGAGTGAGAATGAGTAGCATGTTACTAGTGGTTTTTTCCAAAATTGGGTTTCGATGTTAAATCATTATGTCAAATGTATTATTGAATCTATTATGTTCCATGCTTACATTTCTATAAAGTTTATTTCATGATAACCTACAAGTTTAAGTGAATGTATGATCTAATGGATGCATGCATGTTGAATATGTTTTATGGATATGGGTTCAATAAGCTATGAAAATTTTTATTTGTACATTTGGACCTTGGATGACTAGTTCAGCCCCCTCTCAATTATTCTAAAGAATTCTAACAATTGGTATTAGAGATATCTACTTAAGAGGACTAGTTTGAAGGTACTAGAAACAAAAGATCAAGAGATTTAGAAGAGAGGTAACCAAGCTTAATAGAGATAACTTTCATGTGTGACAAAGTCTAATGAAGCTATAACTAGTAGGTCTTGGTGAAATTGCACAATCTACCATCACCAGTTAGCATGTTGATTTTGCTAGAGCCCTAATTATTGAAGACTTGAAAAGAAGAAAGAACACAACCAAGAAATTTTGGAGATTGCTTGTTCCCTAAGTTATGCCAAGTTTATTGACATCAAGGGTTGTGATAGTGCAAAGAAAATGTGAGATGCTCTTCACACCATCTATAGAGGTGATGCAAATATTTCATGAGCTAATTTCAAAAGTCTTAGAGGTAATTTTGATGTTATGAGAATCTAAGAAGGTGAGAATGTTACTCAATATTGATCTAGGACAAAAGATGTTGTTAATGTTATAAGAGGATCTACTGGTAAGATAGATGATGAGACTATATTAAGAAAAGTTTTGAGAACATTTCTGCCCATATATGCTATTAGAGTTTCTACAATACAAGAACTAAGATGTATACCATATTCTAATCTAACTCTTAAAGGTCTAGTAAGTAGGATAGCTACTTTTGAGCTATCTAGTTTTGATAACTTCAAATTTGACAATGTTGAATCTACTTTCAAAGCTAACCTGTCATTGAAGGAGTCTAATGAAAAGAAGAAGAAAAAGGTAAAATATGTTTCCAGTGATAGTGATATAGATGAGAGGGATGTAGATCAACTTGAAGCATTGCTAGCAAGGATATTTCACAGAGGTAAAGGAAAATTCAAAGGTAAGTTATCTATCATGTGTTTTAATTGCAATGAGGTTGTTCATATTGCTACTAGATGTCCAAAGAAGAAGAACTATAGAGTGGATACAAATAAAAGAATAGAAGAGATGAATAGAACAAAGATTACAAAGACAAAGTTAAGAAGTCTTGCTACATTACAAAAGAGGAAACCAAAGATGGATGTGACAATCATGATGATGAAGTGGTATATGTTGCAATGACAGGTGATTCTACTAAGAATAAGGCAACTAGACTAGTGTCTTGTGTGAACAACAATGACAGATAGATCATTGACAATGAGTGTTCACATCACATGACTAGAGATAAAAGTAAGTCCACTACCTTAAATTATTATGACAGAAATAGTGTAAGGTTTGGTAAAGATGCACCCTATTTGATAAAAGGAAAAGGTTCTATCAAACTTATAGAAAATATTTTATATGATAATGCTTATTATGTTGAAGGAATTAACTATAATTTGTTGAGTGTGTTACAACTTAATAGTTTAGGTTGCAAGGTTGAGTTTGAGAATAAGATTGCTAAGATATATGAAACTAATGAAAAATTAATGTGAAAATGTGATCAAACTAGAGGTAATCTATTCTATCTTGACATGGATAATGCTACTTGTCTAGTTGTAGAATTTGATGATGTATGGTTATGGCACAAGAGGTTTTGTCATTTTAATTTTGATAACTTGGTTAGTACCAATAACATGAGAAGATTTAGAGGTTTTCCTAAGTTGAAGAAGCCTAACAATATAATTCGCAAACAATGTTAGTTAGGCAAAATGACAAAGTTTAGTTTTAAGAGTAAGACTCATATCTCTAAAGGAATTTTGGAAATTGTCCATACTAACTTATGTAGACCAATTGATGTGCAAAGCTACAAAGGTGATAAGTACATTATGCTATTTGTTGATGATTATTTTAGGATGATATAAATTATGTTTCTAAAAGAGAAATCTGATGCTTTGTAAATATTTAAGTGGGACTTAGCAAGGAGTTGAGAAGGAAACAAGTAAAAGTCTAAAATGTTAGAGATCTGATAGAGGAGGAGAATTTACATCAAATGAGTTTGAGATATTTTGTAATGATAGAGGAATCAAAAGACAAACATTTTCTCTTAGAACTACTCCACAAATGAAATTTTTGAAAGGAGGAAAAAATCTATAATGGATTGTGCTAGGACACTCATGATGGAGAAAAATGTTTGTTTAAAATACTAGAGAGAGATTGAAAATAAAGATGTCTATACATTGACCCATGTGCAAGTCAAGAAGGGTACTCATTCAACACCTTTTGAACTATGGTATGAATACTCACCCAATGTCAAATATCTTAAGGTATTTGGAAGCAAGTGCTACATTCTTAAAGATTTTAGGAATTATAAACTAGATGCAAAAAGTGAAGAAGGTATATTCCTTGGCTATTCCACATGAAGTAAAGCTTATAAGTGTTTAAATATTAACACTAACAAAGTTGTGGAAAGTGAAAATGTGAAATTTGATGAATATATAGAAGTACATAAGGCTAAACCTATGAAGGAACTAGAGGAATATAAATCATTTGTATATTTTTATGAAGGTATGCCTATTGATGAAGATGCTATAAATCACATTGCAAATCAACAACAAGTTTTAGTGACTTCCGAGTCACACACTATGAATATTGAGTTGCATTCAGGAACCAAGCTACAATTAGGTGTTGAGTCATAAAATTAAGGTGAGACACATTTTGATTCTAAGATCAATGTACATGAAAGAGATATTGAAATACCTGATAGAGAAGTACATAGTGATTTAGAAGTTGAGAGACCAAATGAGGAAAATAGAGCACAACCTAGATTTTCAAAGTATGTCAAAAAAAATCACCCTACTACACAAATTATTGGAGATAAAAATGCAAAACTAATAACAAGGAATAGTTTGAGAAATGATACACGTTTTCTTAGTATGCATGAACCTAAAATAGTGAAAGATTCCTTAGAAGATGTGGAATAGAGTAAAGCCATGAAAGAAGAGATTGAACAGATTGAGAAAAATAAGACATAGACTTTAGTTCCTAGACTAGAAGAGAAAAATGTGATTGGCACCAAGTAGGTATAGAAAGAAAAGTTAGGTGGAAATGGTGAGTTCATATGGAATAAGGAAAGATTAGTTTACAAGGGGTATGTACTAGAAGAATGGATAAACTATGGAGAAATATTTGATCCTATTGCAAGATTGGAAGGCGTAAGAACTCTTCTTTCTTACTCTGCATACAAAAGTTTCAAAGTTTATCAAATTGATGTTAAATCTACATTTCTAAATGTCATATTGGAAGAAGAGGTTTATATAGAACAACCAGAAGGATTTGCTAATGCTAACAAAAAAAAACATGGTACATAGACTACACAAAGCTTTATATGGTTTAAAGTAAGCACCAAGAGCATGGTATGAAAGGCTTTACAATTATCTTGTGAAAATTAGATTTGAGAGGATTGATGATAATAGAAATCTATACTTGAAGATAGAGGAAGGAAAAGGTATTTTACTATCTAAAATTTTTGTTGATGATATCATATTTGGAGGTCAAGATACTTAATGTAAATCTTTTTCAAGTGAAATAAAGAAAGAATTTGATATATCTATGTTTGGAGAAATCAAGTTCTTTAGATGTTTGAAAGTACATTAGATGAAATATGGTATATAAATCACTTAGTCAAAATATGTAAAGGAGATACTGAAAACTTTTGGATTGAAATATTTCAAGTCAATAAGCACACCTATGGTGATAGGACTTAAAGTATCAAATAATGATGATTTAGCTAAGGTGAATCAAACATTATACAGGTCTATGATTGGCAAATTGCAATATGTAGTACATAATAGACTTGATATTGCATTATCTATTGTGATAGTTAAAATATTCTCTACTAATCCTTGGGAGAATCATTTGATATCTATTAAGAGAATAATGAGATATCTAAAAGGAACACAAGACTATGATCTATACTACAAGAAAAAAAAAATTGAGTTGAGGGCCTATGCTGATGTTGATTGGGCTGGAAATATTAATGATAGGAAGAGAACTAGTGGAGGAACATTTTTCTTAGGAAAAAGTTTGGTTACATGGAATAGAAAGAAACAAAAATACATATTGCTACTGCAATAAATTGTACACAAAGTATATGGATCAAACAACTACTAAAAGGTATGAAGGATGAAATCAGTGAACCTACGATACTTTATTGTGATAACACAAGGGCTATAAATATACAAAAGTATCTTGTGATGCATACAAAGACTAAGCACATTGTAATCAACTATCATTACTTGAGAGACTTAGTTCAAGATAAAGAGGTGAAGATATAATATGTGAATACTAAAGAGCAAATAGGTTATATCTTCACAAAAGCATTGCCTAAGGATGCTCATGAGTATCTATTAGCCATTTTTCCCTCCTAAAAAAAATTTGAATTTTTATGTGATTAGCATTTCCAATGGTTATACTTTCAAATATTCAAATATTCTAGTGTTATAGGGACACATTAAAAATCTTAGCTTATCCTTATGTCCCTAAGTTTCCAGCCTTTCATGATATGTCTTGGTGAATGTTTTAAGTCATGACCATGTGATCACCTTTCATTGCTTGGTCATAGGTTATTAACACTTAACCATCAAGGAAGCAACAAAGGTGTGAAATAGCTAAATCTACAATCAACACATCTTTGCAGTATTTTATGTTTGTGTATGGTTTCATGTTGCAACCTTGTGATCATGGTGTGGCAGTAAGTTTTAGTGTTTCGCATCATCGCAATACCAAAATTTCTTCATCAGAAGAAGGTCTTTCTTTCTATTGACATCATTTTATCAAAGTGGCTTCAAAACTTAAGTTTTGATGTTGTGAGATGGTAATCTTTGTGATTAGCATAGGGTCATAGTTTAAAATGGTAGTATCTAGTTAGAGGTTGTGATATTGTGAATCCCTCCTATTTGTTCAGTTGCAAGGGTTAAGGGATTAACCATGATCAGGGCAACAACGTTGCATGCTCCCTTGGTTTGTAGGTTTACAAGGTTACATCAGTTAACTTGAGTTTAAGTGGTGATGGAGCAATCGTCTCTTATTCACATCATCGTAGGAGTTTCAAGCTAACCCCAGATCTAAGTCACACGGAGTCAAGTGTGAACCCTAGTTAGGGCTGTAAAGCACTAATACATATGGAACACATCATAGTAGGGTTTGAATTATAGTCAATAAAAATATTCCATTGTTTTGAGGTGGTCATATTTGTGGTTAATGCAACTTTGTAGCATTTCATGCTAGCATCCAATCTCAGGTGGCAAGGTTGTGTTTTATTCTTGTTGCATGATCACATGGTAATATCTATAGATGAGTTTCAAGTAAAGGGGCCTACTATTTTCTAGCTATCTGATGAAATTAGATTGATATTCAATGTATCCACACTTTCTATAGTTACTCAAAATTTAATGAATATGGGGAAACAATGAGTTTCCAAATGTCATGGTGGGCTAAGTCTACAGAATTATGTGATTGCATTGTTACAAGGGTAAGAATTTATTCATTGGGTAAGGGCTCATTCATTTAATTGATGTAGTTTATTGACATGCCTTAGAGTCGTAAGTTGTGATATTGTGAGAGTGAATGATTTTATAGTGTCCATCTCATCCATCAAATTCTCCAAGATCAAGGGATGGTGTAATTTTGGATTTCCAAGTTGCAAGGCCTTTAATTCATGCAGGAATACACCTAGATGACATGTGTTCTCCTAGTGGACCCTAAGCAGGCTTCATTCACATTGTCATAGGTTTCTAAATGGTAGTTAAGAGACAAGTTTTTGTGTGCTAAAATGTTGACACACTTCTATGAGTCATTATATCCAAGATTTCTCAAGAATGAGATCTCAAATGGTGGCTCATAGCTCTCTATTCATGGAGTGCAAGGGTTTGTAATGGAGGCCCTTAGTTTGACCTAGTTTGTGCCCATGCAAGTACACCATAAAATGAGAGACTCAAAGATCAAAATATGCATGAAAATGAAGATGTAAGCTATTCTAAATGATAACAATTCAAAGCAATGAAAGAATGGAAATCTAATCTATGAAAGAAAATAATAATGTAATATTAATCCATGAAAAAAATATGACTCTAAGATAATATGAAAGTACAACAATGAACCTAATGATGGAAGCCATGGATGCAAGAGAGAATAAGACAAGAAGAGAGAACTTGCAATGAAGCTCCAATGTCCAAACCATAAGGTTCAAACACCTTTTCCAAAATTGCTCTCTAAACCTTTAGCATAACAATACTATAGCATTGAACTATTTTCTCTATATTTCTCATTATATCTTTCTCTATCTTTCCATGTATAAAAATGGGAAGGAAAAGGTCCTTATAAAGGAAAATGTGGAGGTGGAAGGCTTCTCATAACCAATATGGGATAATAGAGTTTGATCCATGTGAGACAAAATTCCACCAATGAGAAAAATGGAGTGTTTGAGAAGAAAGTGGAAAGAGGAAAAAGAAGAATCCCACTTAGAGATATGTGCATTTAAGTGTAGAGGAAAAACATAATTTATTTTATTTCCTTTTTCAAATGGGATTTTATTTAATTAAAAGGGAGCAAGTTCTTTTAATTAAATAGGAAATATTTAATTAAATTAAAAGAGGGTTTTTCTCTTAATTAATTAAATGTGGATTAGTTATTTAATTAAAAGTGAGGTTTTCTTTTAATTAAATATGACTTAGGATAAAATGATCAAACCTTAGGAAATGTTAAAATAATTGAATTAATTACAATTTAATAAAAGAAATTGATTTGAATTGATTTAATAAAATATTGTAAACCATTGATTCAGGAAATTTGATAAATTGAATAATGGGGGCCCATAGTCTAGGTGACCATTTTAGGGTGCATACAATTGCCCCTATTGGACTAATGTGTGATCATTTTAGGAACACATGTAGTTAAAGAAAGAAATTGAAATGTGAGGTCAATTTGGGATCACAAAACAACACAGATGTGTGGTCAACTTAGGAATACATCAAAACAAAGAATACGAATTTTGATAATAATTTTGTCTTGACAAAGAGAAGGCTATCCCAAGTAGAACAAAGATTGATAAATCTGAATCAAGGATTGATGTTTGATAGGTACTGCCCCCTCGTGATCAAAATTTAAATGAAATCGAGAAGAAACAACAATTTGATAAATTTGATCAAATTGAACTAAAGATAAGATTCTTGATGTAAAATGAAAAATATAAGGATTAGAAAATGAAATTAGATAAAAAAGCATAAAATATTATGCCCCAAAGTTGAATTAGAAGAAAAGAAGTGGGGTAAAAGCAAATGGAAGATATAGGTTTGGAAGAGGTGGAAAGAAATGAAATGAAGAAAGAGAATACTTGAAAATTAATCAACTATTTAAGATAGAAAATTTTGATTGAGATCACAAAATAAGATAAGGAAATGAAGCTAAAAACATGACCACAATTGATTAAAAGTCCACAAGAAAGATGAAGGAAATCCCTCTCAAACTCATAATGCAACTTGAAAATGCAAAGGTGTACTTGCAAAAGAGCAACTGTAACATAGGATTTTGTGTTCATCATTCATAAAATAGTGTTAAGGTTTCATCATTGGGCTATTATTAATGGACATCAAAAAATCACACAATCATCACTAGTCACAAGTGCAACTATGAAGATATGAATGAGATTTATATCAATTTGGAATGTGGAAAGATTCTAACATAAGCATCAAAGTCATAAAGGTCAAGATAACCTTGATGTTAGCTTAAGAAATTTAATGTAGCAAAACCATGCTCACATCAACGCATAGATGCCAGGATAACCATAAGAAATTTTTTGCAAAAGATAGTCAAGGATGATGCCTCAAATCTCCTATGTGTTTCAAGGGGACAACAAGAGACACTCTAGAGTTTCAAGACCACACCCCACAAGTAGAAAGAAAATAAAAATATTCACCATGCCCCAAGTCCTCTAGTCCATGAAATCCTTGAGAGACTATTAGGGAGGGAACACTCAACAAATAAATCATCATAGATAAAACACAAAAGAAAAATCAGGTAACAAGTCTCAACCATTTCTAGTTTAAGTGAATGTGTGTGTAAATCACATGACTACTTTACTTAGGACATCAAATTTGTTAGTGAGAAGCATGACAACATCCTAGATTGTGGAAAATGTATCCAATAAGTGTTGAGAAACACTCGATATCAAGGCAAAATGTTGAAAAACATTATTTTCAAGAGTTGCCAAAGAATTGCCAATGCAACAAAGAGACCTTAGATAAAGCAAAAGACCATCTATGCCCCCTAGAACTAGACTACGATCAATTCCAAAACTAAGAATACCAAGAGGAAATATGAAGTGAAATGGATTAAGCTCAGAGTGCAAAGAGATATGTTGATAGACATAAGAAAAATGGTCTCAAGTAGCACTTGTTTCTAGGTTTTCACCATTTGGCAAGATTTTTTTAATTTTTTTTTTTCATAACTTTTTATAATGTTTTTGTATTTTTTTAAGATATTTGATTTTTTTGGTAATACATCAAAGCTCTTATTTCTAGAGTTTCACTAAAATGATCATTTTTTGAGGACATTTTATGCATTTTAGGATTTTTTTCAGCATCATATATGATTCTTTTTTCTCTTTGGACTTTTAGAATGACTTAGAGATTACTCACTTTCAAGAAAGATCACATCAATGTGTCCCAATGTCTAGTAAGGTGTAAGGTATGATGTAGTAGTGAGGTAGATAATATGGATAAGAAAGAAATAATGTTCAAAGTAAGTGAAAGTGATCCTCAAGGACTGACTCCTCAAGAGTACCCAAGCTAGGGAAAGATAACCATATAAAGCATGTGTTGGACAAGAAAAGAAAGCCATGAAAGGATATAGAATGTGGGATAAGTAGTTGAAACTAATTAAGCAAGATAGCCTGAAAGCATGTAGTCCAAAAGGGTAGGCATGTCAAGAGGCCTAAGAACCATGTTTTCCTTTGTGTGATCAAGATCAAAGGATCAAATGGATAGGATAATGATAGGATAGAGCAATAATAATGAAGCTACATATGAAGGCTATGAGTGAAAAAGAAAGCATAATAGGCAAGCTAATGTAAGATAGCCAAAACACAAGGATAACATAACATTGTTAAGATCAAAGATGAAATATGGAATAACTAGATTATGGAAGAATTACACATGATTCTTTTTGGCCAAGTATTCATCATGGTACTTATCCAAGACACCACAAGAAGTGGTTTTCACCATAGGAAGAATTTATTTATCTTTACTTTTTCTATTAACATACATAGTTACCAGGTTTTCACCAAGGCACATTTTCATTTTTCATTTTTCAATTTTTGAGTTTTTAGAAAGAGCTCAAGTCGTTTCAATTTGGATAGTGCTCCTATAGGAAGGATAAGTCATGATAAGACAAGACCATAGAAAGGCATGCCCAAATATGCTAATAGGGTGATGGAAAGGAGATGGTAGGTAATGTATATGGAGGAAAATATTTTATGCTTTGGAAAGCTAGAAGGAATATGAATAGTAGGTAAGAGTAGGCTTGAAAAGATTGCATAAGGATAGGTGAGAAAGTAGGCAAGATCAACATTGGCACACAACTTGAAGGGTTGTGAAATGATAGAGTAATCATGGAGGAAATAGCTTGAGGTTTAGATGCATGAGGAAGTAAGAGAATTTTGGAAGGAGATGGAGTGGAAGCATTTGGAATCTTCTTAGGAAGATTTTTGGAAGAAGATGGAGTGGAAGCCTTTGAAAGCTTGAATGTCAACTTTGAAGTATTTTCAATATTCAAGTCTTTTGAAAGAGACTTGGAAATCCATATTGCTTTAGATTTTTCTTTTCCTTCGGATGCTTTAGAATGTATTTATTCAATGATGGATTTAGAAACTTTTATTTTCTTTCATTTATCTCTTTGGGTTTTAGAGCTTTGTGGTCTCTCTAATAATTGTTCTTTCTTTTCATTCACATGTCGATTAGATGGGACATAGTGATATTAATTTTTAAATGGATTCTTATCTTTGTTCTTAAATTTATCATCCAAATTTCTTCCAAAAGACTTGGGATTTGTGGGTAAATAAGGATTATATGACTAGTTAATATGGATAGATGAATGAGAATTCATAAAGGATGAGGGCCTTTGTTAATCTCAAGGTATGATAGGAGAGCTAGGAGATGAGATAGGAGTGAAAGTAGGAGATGGAGGAACATAAGGTCCCAATATAGATGGAAGGTTTGAAGGCTTTATCTTTGACAGATAAGGACCAAGGATAGATTTAGGAGATGCGAAGGGATATTGAATAGGGATATTAGCATCCTTAGAGTAAGAAATGTGACCAAGGCCATCAATAAACTCATGAGTATCTTTAATAGGAGCAACACATTTTATAGGAGTATTTGAAGCTTGAGCATAGTTTTGAAGTGAATATGGAGAAGTAGAACAAGAAGGGATTCTTTGATCTTGACAAGTTTCTTTGGATAAAATAGGCATACAACTTTGTTCACAATTTTTAGTGCTCAGGGGAAATAGTGGAAGTAATTTCTTCATCATACTTAGGAGGTGGATAAGACATAGGATATGGAGGGGTGATATCTTGAAGGAGATGAAGGGGTGCTTGATCTTGATCTTTCTTTACTTTTTTATTTTTTATCTTTTTAAGAGTCCTCTTGACATGGATCCACTTCTAAGGACAAGGGAGTATGTGAGGTTTTCATGATAGGATCTTGAAGGGGTAATGAAGGACTAGCCGAAGTGGGCATAGTAGACATAGTGATGCATGAAGATTGAGGATCTTTAGTCTTAGAAGCATGAAAAGGGTTTTCAACCAAGTGTAGATTAGCTTGAGTTTCTTTAAGAGGTATCCCTTGAGGATAGCTATAGGGAATTGCATGAAAAACATTATCACCTTTATTTTATGGAATAATGTTGGATATATTTGAAGTTTTGGGAGATGCATAAGTATTGGAAGAAATGGAGGTATCAAGGAAACCATCACTAGACATAGGTTCATCAAGATGATCTTTCTCAAGAGAAGTATCTTCATTACATAGGTCTTTAGGAATTTCAACATTAATGATTTTATCATCAATAAGATCTTGAACTATATGTTTAAATGCAATACAATCTTCATTTTTATAAACTTTTAATGTATGGTAGTCACAATAGTGAACATCTCTCCATCAATAAGGTTTTACCTCAGCTTCATAAGGTGTAGAAAATTTGTATGGTAAAGTAATGATCTTTTTTGCAACTAAGGTCTCAAGCACCATGTCATATGAAAATCCCAAAGGAGTAAACGTTCTCTCAAAAGTATATCTAGGACCATTTTTGTCATCCTCATCTCAGTCAAAGATAGGCTCATCATGAAATATTGGCATATACTCAAAGAAGTTATTACTCACTTTCTCTCTCAAGAGATCTTTAGATCTAGAATATGAAGGTAATTGATGTCTTGGAGTAGAAGATGTAGACTTTGAAAAAAATGACTCACATTTATGTAAATATCTTAAGGAGGATTCATGTAATGATATAATCTCTTTCTATAGCACTTTATTTATTTCTATCATGTGTCTAGGGATACTAGCAGGTAAGCCTAGATACATTTTAATGACATAAGAGAACTCATAATCATCTAGACTTGACTAAGGTTTGGTAGCACAAGGTTTGAAGCCCATAGTGGTTTTGAAAACATATAAAAGGAAAGAATACTTAAGCCTCAATTTGATGGATGTGTTGCCTTTTATTCAAAGTGGGGAAGGTTCTAAACATTCATGCACATCAAACACACCAACAACCTATTCAGGTTTCTATAAGGATGCACAAGCTCAACTAGGGGATGTCCTCGATATACGCAAGGTATGTCAGGCCTAAATCCATAAATGAAAGAGAATACTACCAAATAGCCAAGAGGAAATGGTAACCCAATCTACACCTTCACTTCCCAAAGGTATAAAGTTCTTTGGGGCTTAGAGAAGATTGATAATATTGCTACTTCCAAGAGACCTATCTTTAGATTCAGCCACACTATTTATACTCCACTAGAATACAAAAGTTGATTTCATCCCCTAGAGTGATCACTTCTCTAGGTAGGCCCCCTAAAAAAAAAAAAAATCAAGATCTCTTATTTAGGTTCCCCTCAAACTCCTTAACAAGGATGCGAGAAGAGAACATCAATAAGAAAACCTTGGGGATTAAAAGACAAAAGATGTCTATTATTTTAAGCTCAAATCCAAATGCAAATGATTAATTTAAAGCCCTTTTTTCAACGTTGGGAAGAAAAACCAAACAATTCGACAAAAGAAAGATAATTATTTTACAATGAAAAAGAACACAAGGATCACTTTTTATAATTCAAATGAGAAGGTTTGGAATGTGTGCACCTTGATTTCATGCTTTCCATTTTTTTCCATTTTTTTCCCTTTACACCTCTAAGTTACCTTCACAAACTTCAATCAAGTGCATGAAATCATGTAGAAATAGGAAACTTCATATTAAAATGACCACTTATATCATACATTGAAGTTTGTGAAAATAAAGTGCAAGTTAATCATGATTATTAACCTAGTCAACAAGATTGGACCTATATGCCATGAATTTAGACCCAAAACCCTAAATACAGAAAAGAGACCCCTATAGAAAATAAAATAGCTTTCCAAAAAAGTTATAATTTTGAAAAGATCTTTCCATTTGTGTCCTAGGGAGCTATTTTGTCAAAATAGACAAGTTTTTGCAAATCAAATTATTGAGCCTTAATATGATCTCTAAAATCAAAATACAAATAATCAAAGATGTTTAGAATTTAGAGACCTTTCCAAAATTGTAGACTTTTTTGAAAAATTTACTAATTTTTGTTGTAAAATTATTTTTCATGTAAAATCAAGAAAAAATTATAAAAAACTAGAAAATACCTCAAAAAAATCTTAAAATTTCATTGAATCTTCTTTGATATGTCACTAACCTAAAAAAAAAAATTAGACCAAAACACTAAGTCATTTGGGAGATATGATCAAATATTTAAGAACTAGGTTGTTTTTTGTCTCCAAACAAATCTGCATAAGGGGGTTAGCTTCAAAAATATCTAAAACTAGTAAGTAAAGGTGGGTGGACCCAGAGTGGGTGCCAAAGAATGTGTGCTAAAATTTTGACACACTTCTATGAGTCTTTCTATCCAAGATTTCTCAAGGATGATATTTCAAATGGCGGTTCATACCTCTCTATTCATTGAGTGCAAGGGTTTGTAATGGAGGCCCTTAGTTTGACCTAGTTTGTGCCCTTGCAAGTACACCATAAAATGAGAGATTCAAAGATCAAAATATGAATACAAATGAAGGTGTAAGATAATCTAAATGATAACAATGCAAAGAAATGCAAGAATGGAAATCAAATCTATGAAAGGAAATAACAATGCAATAGTAATCCATGAAAACAAATATGTCTCTAAGATACTATGAAAATGCAAGGATGAAACCAAATGATGGAAGCCATGGATATAAGAGAGAATAAGACAAGAAGAGGGAAGTTGAAATGAAGTTGCAATGTCCAAACCCTAAGGCTCAAAATCCTTTCCAAAATTTTTCTCTAAACCTATAGCATAGCAATGTTATATCAATGAACTATTTTCTTTATGTTTATCTCTATATTTTTCTCTATCTGTCAATATATGAAATTGAGAAGGAGAGGGCTTCTTATAAAGGAAAATGTGGATGTGGAAGGCTGCTCACAACCAATATGGGATAATAAAGTTTGATCCATGTGAGAAAAATTCCACCAATGAGAAAATTGGATTGTTTGAGAAGAAAGTGGAAAGAGGAAAAAGAGAAATCCCACCTAGAGAAATGTGCATTTAAATGTAGAGGGAATTTTAAAAAAAAAAATTTCCTTTTTCAAGTGAGATTTTATTTAATTAAAAGGGAGCAAGTTCTTTTAATTAAATAGCAACTATTTAATTAAATTAAAAGAGGGGTCTATCTCTTAATTAATTAGATGTGGATTAATTATTTAATTAAAGAGAGGTTTTCTTTTAATTAAATAAGACTTAGGATAAAATGATCAAAACTTAGGAAATGTTGAAATAATTGAATTAATTATAATTTGATCAAAGAAATTGATTTGAATTGATTTAATAAAACATTACAAACCATTGATTTAGGAAATTTGATAAATTGAATAATGGGGGCCCATAGTCTAGGAAACAATTTTAGGGTGCATTTAGTTGTGATATTGTGATGGGTTTCATGTTGTAGTAAGATTTATTTCTTCACATGGTCACTGGGGTTTATGGCTAGTTAAAGAATCAAGCTGTGAAGCAACGAAAAGATGAAATGAGCAGACTAGATAGTTGGCATAGCTTCACTAGAGTTATGGCTTGAACCACAGTTAGTGCTATGATCATGTATCTCTTCTTTTTCACATGTTCACAATTAGTTTAGGATAATCCTAGGTTGAGGTGGTGACTGAGAAATGGTAGTTTGGATCCTAGTTTTGGAAATTGATTTGTGGTGGTGTGATAAGGAGAAAGAGCCTGGCTCCACAGTGTCACAGGTAAAATAAATTCCAGGACACTAATCATGGAAATGATGTGAAGGCCAAACTTTATGATGTCATAAGGTCACAACAGTTATTGGAAAATGTTAAAGATAAGCTACGAAGTAATGTTATGGTTTGATAGCAATTTTTTAAGACAAAATAGCTGATGAATATAAAGAGTTGTGAGGTTGCTTTCAATTGTAGTCATAGGTCAAACATGAAAGGTAGAAGAGTGGTTAGGTGGAAAAAGGATAAAAATATGATTGGTCCACGTGGTGAAACTTGAGACTTGAATTCCCTTGACTTGCTGATTTTCCAACTTGGCATGTTGATAATGAAGAATAAACCATTTTTTAATGGAAGATCTGATCTCCATGATTATCTACAACCAATCTTGAGTGATCTCCATTCCTATTAAACATGAGGGACATGCTTCCCTCCACCTATTTTATCCATCTAGTCTACCAGAGCAATAATGGCTACCATTTATGTCTTTGTAGAGCTCTTCTTTTTGCTGAAGTATATGATTCTTGCATCTAGATGTGTACCTAGATCAAATATTCTCTAGATTTGTAGATGATTGTTCACTACAACTTTGATGGTAGTAGTTGAGCTTTGCCTTAGGGTAGAATCTATCTGAGTTATGTTTGCACTATAAAAGGAATTTTTGTAACTCTTCTTAGGGTTGGCCTTTTTTTGATTTATTAGTATTGCATTTTATGATCTGGTACTATAATTTTCCTTTTGCCTATGATTGAATGTATTCTCTGTCTTACCTCATTCTCCCATTGATATAAGTGCAGAACTTCCTTGCCTTTATTTATGTTTTGTCTTCTATTCTTTGATTTTCATAATAATATCTATTTTGCATTAGATGTTATAGAGTGAAGCTTTGTCCTTGTAACATTTCATCTGGTTTCTAATCTATTTGTGGTTTTTGGATTGAAACAAAGGTTGAATTAGTGTATCTTGAGAATATGTTGATGAATAATGCATTGTTAGGAGAAAATAAGGTTGAACCAACTATGTTGGTGTATCAGCCACTTTAGATTAGATTAGGTAGTTTTATTTCCATGCATCTCCTTCTCCCTTTTCCTCTCAAGAGTAGTTAGGTGCACCTTGATAGTAAGGAAGCCAACCTTCTCTGGAGAGTCAATCTCATAGTTAAATTCCCACAACTTGGAGATTGTTTCAATGTATCACAAGATTTCCTTTAGCTAAAAACTTTAGGCAAGGGTGCAAGATTTTGTGACAATAGTTTTTGACATGCCCATTGGGACTAATATTGAAACATTCTTAAGTCTATTGGTTCACTAGTGTCAAAGTGAAGGACTTCAAATATGTGCTGAGAATATAGTGTTTCTCTTAGTATTTTAGCCCTTCAAGAGGATCATTTTCAAGTACTTGGCAACTTCATCTCTACATTCAAGTTTCTAGACCAAGGTTGTGATTCATACCCAAAGCTCACACAAGAGCATCTTCTAGAGGTAATTTTCAATACAATGAACTCTAATTTTCAAACTATTGGAGAAAGAGAAATAGATTATCTCTATCACCCATTAGGAGTGCAATAGCAACACATAAACCTACAAGACTTCTCTCCACTCCTCTAGTTGACAGATCACAACCTAGGTTTCCATCTTTTCATTTGAACAAGCCATTGTTCCACATGGCCCAACCTAGAGCACATGCATTTTCCACCTTTAATGGTGGGAGTCCTCTCCTTTTGGCTCAAAGACATGATATCTTAGTATCATCTCTAAACTTCCATCTCCCTTGTAGAACATATTCAAGACATTTCAAATTTTTTTAATATACATGGGAATACACAAGATGATGTTGTTGTTAGGATTCTAGCTTCATCCTTAAAGGGAAAAGCATTATAATGGTATAGAGATTTTCCACACAACTCTATTACTAATTGGGATGGGTTAGTAGTAGGGCTTTGTAAGCATTTTGAGGAAAAAAGTGATCACCTATCACTTTTAGAGTAGCTAACAACAATCAAAAGAGCACCCCATGAGTATATGATGAATTTCAACTACAAATTTTAGAAGACATGGGATAAAATACCTACTATAGTAAATCCTTCCCCTGGTAATGCTTTATTACATTACCTCAAAGCCTTTAATAGTGATATAACCACCATAGTGCAAACTATGGGGTGGATACTTTACTAGATTCTTATGAAATTTTCATAAAGGAAGAAAATATATTGATATAAGGAGGGAAGTTATCTCCAAGGTCTCTAATGCCTTTCTTTCCTAATATGCATAATCACCAACTTTCAATAGCCCCTATTCCTACTACTTCCACAAGTCATCCTCTTATTAAAGCTCTAGTAGCCTCCACATCTTCTAGTGAGTTTGGGGAGTTGAAAGACATGATGCAAGGCTTGATGTTGAATAATAAAACAATACAAGAACAAGGTTCTAAGATAGGAAAGAAGCTGCAAGATTAAGAGAAGAAGTTGGAAGATAGATTCTCAGTGATACAAAAGGTAAGAAACAAGGTGGTGACCCTAGAAAGGAAGAAAGCTCAAAGATACAAGCCTCCCCAACTTTAATATCAAGCCCCTATGCATAGTAAGACCCCAAATCAAAGTCAAAATCATGTTCCCTACAATTACAACATACCTACTAGCAATGCCCTTGCTGCAAATACAAACCCAAATAGGGCCTTAGTCCCTAAAAAATAATCTTTCTCAAGATTAGGATTTCTACCCTTCCTGCAACTATTCCTATGGATATTGTATGTACCAGAAGGCATAGTCTTACTTAGAATTAACTATACAAGACCAAGAAAAAAGATGAAAATATAATGTTAGTCAACCTATTGATGGTTCTTACATACAACAACAAGGTGATTGTTCATTCATGAACCATCAACTAGAGGAGCATTGTCATGCCAGTCATGATGCTATAGCTCATAACACTAGAAGTAAAAGGTGAGTTGTTGAAGATGTTACATCTCCCTCACCTAATAAAGCTTCAACTTTTAATGCTGCTCCTCATGTACTAATAATAAATGCACAATCTAATGTTGCTCCTCAATAGAAGTAGAACATGAGCAACAAGGATTTTTTTGAACCTCAAGCTACTTAGTCTTAGCCACTAGTCTATGCAGATCATAAAAACTAAAGTAGTAGGTGCTCTTCTTAATATTGTAGATCAAATGAAAAGAGCTACTATTAATCTCTCCATATGGGGGATGCTACTACTACCATGCCCTTATAGAGGAAGTTATTACAACAAGAATTATATATCATAGAGAAAAATGAACAACCACCTAGAGAGGAGAATACAACTAGCTTGGTGTAGCCAAAAAAAGGGGGAGAAACAAGCAATAAAATTAGGCCTCCTCCCTTTTATGTTTACTTGATCATAGGAGATCAACTAATCCATAGTTGTATGACAGATTCAAGGGCTAGTAGTTTTGTAATGCCTAAAAGATCTCCTTGGCATCAAATATGAGCCCATAGTTAGGGATGCCCTTTAGCTAGATGGAAGCTCTGTTAAGACTATAGGGATCTTAAGAAATGTGGAAATGGCATTGGATGCTTGCCTTGGTTATACTGTAACCCAAGATATATTAGTGGCTGAGGTAGAACCTTATTTTGCCATATGTCTTTCTAGAGATTTCATTGCACAAATAGGAGGCCACATTGTAACTGATTGGTCCTATATGTTTTTTAGGAAAAAAATATGGGGCAAGAGATTCTTTAAGAGTAGAGCCTTTTGTCCTTAACCACATAGAGACTTATACTCCTAGCCTTATAAACATGAATTATATAATTAGGGAGGAGGATGAAGGGTATACATCTCATGAGCTTGTTATATCCTTGGAAAAAGTGCCTGACTATCTTTTGGATGAGTGGGCCACTACTTATCAACTTGATCCAAAATAAGAGGCTCTAGAGGCAAGCCTTGGCACATATTTCATATTGGAAAAGGGCACTCCTAGTCCTAGTCTCATAAAGACACAATAGGACACAGATGGTCTATGGAGCATATTATTTGATGACTCAAGAAAAAAAAATGTCTTAGGGGTTAGTGTTATGCTCATTTCTCTGAAAATGGAGAAATACTATTTTTCTTATAGGCTCCAATTTAGCTGCACCAATAATGTGATAGAGTATGAGGCTCTAATCCAAGGTCTCAATCTTTCACAAAAGAGAGGAATCAAGGCTCTAAGGGAATTTTGGGATAGTGAGTTGGTTGTTAATCAAGTAAGAAGCCAAAATATCACAAAGAACAACCTCCTCAAATCATACAAATATAGAGTGTGGGATCTACTTGAAGGTTTTCAAGCTTTCAACATCTAAAGTGTTCCTAGCAGAGAAAATAAACATGTTGATAGACTTGTAGGAATTGGTGCTCAATATGAGGTAGCAGAGCATGTTGGAGATGACAAAGAGTAGCAAACCATAATGGTTACAAGGCTTGATGTCCCTAAGAACTACACTAACTAGTAGGTATTGGACTCTGACATGTAGATTGCCAATTTTCTATAGTGTGAGGTATAATTTTCTAAGAGCAATGAATCTTAATTCCAAAAAGTTAAACAAAGGCCTGATTACTTTGGAGAATATCTTCTACCCTAATGATTAGGCAAGGGATAGATGTATGAACTTACCTACCAAAAAAGATGATCGCATACCAGTTGTTGTTGCTAATGGAAATACTCTAAACATGGGAAAGGTATGCTCTGAAATTGAACAATTTTTTTTTGTTCATTTATGTCAAGAATTCAATTATGTATTTTCATGGACATATGTTCATTTAAAGGGTTTTGACCCAAGCTTGTTCCAACATACCATGGATTTTAATAGTGATAGAAAACTTGTTAGGCAACAGAAAAGACCAGTCAAACCTAATATTGAGCCATAAATGAAGAGGGAGCTATCCAAACTAATAGAGGCTAATATTATTTTTCCTATCAAGAATTCCTCTTGGGTAGTCAATCTTGTTCCTATTAAGAAGAAGAATGGAGAAATTAGATTATCTGTAGATTTTAGAGATCTAAATAAGGCCTCTCTTAAAGATCACCATCCTCTCCCTTCCTTGGAATAGATATTATAAAAAGTCAATGGATTTGAAAGATTTTCCTTCTTAGATGGGTTTTCAAGGTATAATAAAGTGTTGGTCTAAGTGTCTGATAGATACAATACTACTTTCACTACTAGATGTGGCACTTATGCCTATAAGAAGATGCCTTTTGGACTAACCAATGTAGGTTCTATTATTCAAAAGGCAAAGGAGATGGCTTTCAAGAAAATAATTGGAAAATTTGTGTTAGTCTACCTAGATGACATAAAAATCTACTACAAGAATGTGGTAGATCATTTTGGCCATCTGATGCAGGTATTCATTAAATGTAGAGAATATGATGTGTCTTTGAATCTAACCAAGTGTGTGTTTGCCACTAGTCAAGGAAAGTTGCTTGGACATATTGTGTCTAAAGAGTGTTTGACTATTAACCTAGAGAGAAAAAAGGCAATTCTAGCACTCCCACTTCCTACTCTTAAGAAAGGGCTGCAATGTTTCCTCGATAGAATTAACTCTATGAAAAGGTTTATCCCTAATCTTGCTACCATGGTTAAGCCTCTTACAACTATACTTAAGAAGAATATGGTCTTCACCTAGAAAAAGAAAGGTAGAGCTAGTTTTGAAGAGATCAAGGTAGTAATAGCATCAACTCCCACCCTTATCAACCCTAATTTTGATAAGGATTTCATTCTCTATACCCTAGGGGGTGAGTCAAGCATCTCAACTATCTTGACATAGTTAAATGATAAAAATGAAGGACAACCTATAACCTTTTGTAGTAAATGGCTAAAGGATTATGAAGATAAGTATAGTTATGTGGAGAAGCAAGCTCTTGTAGTCATAAGAGCTCTCAAATTCAGGCACCTATTGTCACACAACAAGATCCAACTCCTAGTTTTGCATGAAAATGTGAAGGAATTTCTTTTAAATAAAGTAATTAATGAGAAAAGGGTTGGATGGATCAATAGCGTCATGGAGTATGACACTGATATCAAGATTTCCAAGTTGGTTAGAGGTAAAGGGCTATGTGAATAGATGATTTCATCCCACAAGCCAACTGAGGAAGTTTCTCTAGTCATAGGAGATGCAAAACCAGCAAGGGATGGAAATATAAATGATTGGATGCATGACATGAAAAACTTCTTATTGGGAGGAGGATATCCACAAGGATTAGATAGAGCTAAAAGAAGATATTTTAGATTGCTATTCCTTTTGTCCTTGTAGATGAGACTCCTTTCATAAAGGATTTCAATGGGGCCCTATTGAGATGCATCAACACTAATAAAATTGATAGGATGATCAGGGAGTTTCATGATGGTCCAGATGCTAGCCATTTCTCAACTAGAACAATAGCCATGAAGGTCATGAGAGCTGGTTATTACTGGACAACTCTATTCCATGATTTTCATAGACATATAAAGAAATGTGAGAAGTGTACCTTTTTCTTAGGTAAAAAGAGGTTAGCAGCTCTTCCTCAAAATTCTATTTAGGTTGATCAAGAATTTGTTCAATGGGGGCTAGATTTTATTGGTGCAATCAATCCACCTTCTAGCTCTGGTCACAAGTGGGTCTTGGCCACAATAGACAATTTTAAAAGGTGGATAGAAGTAGTGGCTTTGAAGGATGCCACATAGACTTTAGAATAGGTTTGGTACTTCTTCAACAATAATATCAGCCAATGCTAAGTCCTTTGTTGGGACTCATATTTTCTCTTGGGAAGTTGATCATGGAATATATTTGAGTACATCCTCAAATTACTATCCCCAAGGAAATGACTTGGCTGAGTCCTCTAATAAGAACCTAATCAAGATCATGAAGAGGATCATTGAAGATAACTAGAGGTGTTGGCATTCAAAATTAAAGACAACCCTTTGGGCTAATAGAATCGCACCTAAGAGGGCCATTGGGAAATCTCCTTTCATGCTAGTATATGGAAGGGAAGCCAAGCTTCCTATTTCACTAGAGTTCCCATCTCTTGAGCTAGCTCATCGATTAGAGCTAAAAGAAGATGATGCCATGACTATCAGAATGGAAGAATTAATGGAGCTAGAAGAAAAGAGGCAAAAAGCTATGTAAACACTTGAAATTCATCTACAATGGGTCAAAAGGTGCTTTGAAAAGAAGGTCAAAGATAGGGTTTTTAGAGAGGGAGACCTTGTTTTCAAGTGGGATATAGATAGATCCAAACTAGATAGGCACTCTAAATTTGATGCTATCCAAAGAGAGCCTTACGTCATCACTAGTTGCAAGCATGCCAATTCTTTTTAGCTATCTAGGCCCAATGGTGATGTCCTACCAATTCTAGTCAATGGATTTTACCTCAAACCATACTTCTAGAGAGAGTTAGGGTTCTCTTTATAGATTAGGATAGTTTTTTCAAGTTTTCCAAGATGCACAAAGTACAAACTATTTATTTGAAAATGGAAAGTTTTTGAAATTTTGCATTTATAGAAAGAACAAAGATGGAGTTATGGTTTCACAATGTACACTATTATTTTTTATGACTCCATAGCCCAATGGATTCTTAAGGTCACTGGTCATATGCTTAGTAGGTAAGCATCCCCTCTAAGTCACCAAAATTGTTAGCTAGTTTTCCATCCCATCAAAAATTTGAATTTTCAAGTGATCAACATGT
Organism: Cupressus sempervirens; assembly: GCA_028749045.1. Taxonomy (NCBI): domain Eukaryota; kingdom Viridiplantae; phylum Streptophyta; class Pinopsida; order Cupressales; family Cupressaceae; genus Cupressus; species Cupressus sempervirens. The sequence continues at coordinate 585,411,199 of CM053783.1, read as the reverse complement.
CCAATGGTCATATTTTCAAATATTCAAATATTCTACTATTATAGGGATACATTAAAAATCTTAGCTTATCCTTATATCCCTAAGATTCAAGCCTTTCATGATATATCCCGATGAATGTTTCAAGTTGCAACCATGTGATTACCTTTCATCACCTAGTTGTAGGTTGTTAGCACTTAAGGAAGCCCCGAAGGTGTGAAACAACTAAATCTACAATCAACACATCTTCATAGCATTTTATATCTACATATGGTTTGATGTTGCAACCTTGTGATCAAGCTATTGTAATGAGTTTTAGTGTTTTTCATCATCACAATGCTAAAATTTCTTCGTTCGGTGAATGTCTTTCTTTCTACCAATGTTATTTTATCAAAGTGGATTTAGAACTTAAGTTTTTATTTTGCAAGGTAGTCATTTTTGTGGTTAGCATAGGGTCGTAGTTTTAAATGGTAGTATCCAGTTAAAGGTTGTGATATTGTCAAGCCCTCCTATTTTCATATTTGTAAGGATTAAGGGATTAACCATGATTAGGGTAGTAAATTTGCATGTTCCCTTGGTTTTCATGTTGACAAGGTTACATCAGTTAACCTAGGTTTAAGTGGTGATGGAGTGATCCTCTCTTGTTCACATCATCATAGGAGTTTTAGGGTAACCCTAGATCTAAGTTACAAAATGGTGATCCTTTCATTTTTGAGCTATCACATGGAGTCAAGTCTGAACCCTGGTTAAGGCTATGAAGCAATGATACATATGGAATGCATCATCATACAATTTGAGTTACAGTCAAGAAAAATGTTACGATGTTATGAGGTGGTCATCTTTATAGTTAACACAACTTTGCAACATTTCATGCTAGTATCCAATATCAAGTGGTGAGGTTGCATTTCATTCTTTTTGCATGATCACATGGTAATATCTATAGATGAGTTTAAAGTCAAGAGGAATACTATTTTCTAATCGTCAGATGAAATTAGATTGACACTTTGCATATACATGCTTTCTAGAGCTAATCAAACTTTAATGAATACGGGGAAATGATGAGTTTTCACATTTTATGGTGGGCAATGTCTATAGAGTTTTGTGAACACATCATTGCAAGGGAAAGAATTCATTCATTGGGTAAGGGCTAGTTCATTCAATCAATGTAGTTTATGGACATGCCTTAGAGTTCTAAGTTGCAACATTGTGAGAAAGGATGATTTTTCAGTGTTTATCTCAACCATGAAATTTTCCAAGATCAAGGGCTAGCATAATCCTGCATTTCCAAGCTGCAAGGTCTTTAAATCATGCAAGAATATGCCTAGCTAACATGTGTTCTCCTAGTAGACCCTACGTAGGCTTTTGAATAGTGGTTAGGAGGCAAGTTGTGATGTTGCAATGGGTTTCATGCTGCAGTAAGATTTATGTCTTTGCATGCTTACTGGGGTTTATGGCTAGTTAAAGAATCAAGTTGTGAAGTAGCAATAACATGAAATGAGCAGACCAGATGGTTGTCACAACTTTTCTAGAGTTATAGCTTGAACCATAATTACCACTATGATCATGCATCTCTTCCTATTCACATGGCTGTAATGAATTTAGAATAATCTTAGGTTGAGGTGGCGACTGAGCGATGGTAATTTTGATCACAGTTTTACACCACCTCAGACATTTGATACTAAGTTGGAAATTGAGTTGTGGTAGTGTGACAAGGAGGAAGAACTTGGCTCCACAATATTGTAGGTAAAATAAATGCTAGGCCACTAACCATGGTGATGATATAAAGGACCAACTCCATGATGTCATAGGGTCACAAAAATTATTGGAAAATATTAAAGATAAGCTACGAAGAAACATTATGGTTTGATTATGGTTTTGCAGGAGTAAACAACTAATGAAGGTAAAGATTTGTGAGGCCACAATCAATTGTAGTTAGAGGTCAAACATGAAAGATATAAGAGTGGTCAGATGAGAAAATGATAAAATATGATTAGTCCATGTGGTGAAAATTGAGGCTTGACTTCCCTTGACTTGCTATTTTTTTAACTTGGCATGCTGATAATGAAGAAGAAATTATTTTTTAATGGCGGATCTGATCTCCATGATCATCTACAACTACTCTTAAGTGATTTCCATACTTGTTAAACATGAGGGAAATTCTTACCTCCACTTGTGTTATCCATCTACTCTACTAGAACAATAATGGTCACTATTTCAATCTTCATAGCACTCTAATTTTTGGTAAAATATATGATTTTCCTATATCTGGACATGTACTAGGATCAAATCTTCTCTAGATTTGCAAGTGATTGTTCTCTACAAGTTTAATTGTACTACTTGATCTTTTCTTTAGGGTAGAATCTATCTAATTTATGCTTGCACTATAAAAGAAAATTTAATAACCCTTCTTAGGGTTGGCATTTTTTTGATTCATTATATTACATTTTATGCTCTGCTATTGTAATTTTCCTTTTGTCTATGATTGAATGCATTCTCTATCTTACATCATTCTTCCATTAATATAAGTGCAAAAATTCCTTGCCTTTATTGGTTTTTTGTCTTCTATTCTTCAATTTTCATAACAATATCTATTTTTCCTTGGATGTTATAGGGTGAATCTTCTTCCTTGTAGCATTTCATTTGGTTTTTGATCTATTTGTGGCTATTGAATTGAAACAAAGGTTGAATCAATATATCTTGAGAATATGTTGATGAATAGTGCATTGTTAGGCAGAAATAAGGTTGAAAAAAATATTTTGGTATATCACCCCCTTTAGATTTGATGTAGGAGAATCTTGAGTTGCACTACTATCCTATATGTTTTCAATTTTTACCTTGTTGCTTAAATTGTGTTTTGCTTAAACTGTGTTTTCTAGTTTTTGGGAGCCTATTGTAGACCGTGCAACTAATTTTTCATAATGAATGGTAGAATGAATTTTTCAATTATTGAATAGGGCCTAGAGTACTATTTATGGTTAAAGGCATAAGTTCTACTTCCTCACAAGTTGGGAGATATGGCAATTCTCCCAAAGTATCAATTTTTGGCAGTTCTATGCGATAGTTTTCTGTGCTTGAATTTTGGGATGGATGTACACTTATCCTTGGTGAATCTAAATTTGTGCACTTAAGTGATTGTAGAGGACCTAAATTCTTGACCATAATTTGAAGCATGGCTTCTAATTTAATTAGAACTAGGAGATATCACAATTTTTCTCAAACATCAATTTTTGGACATTTAAATGTTGATGCAGGCCAACTTGTGGCTCTTCAAGTATTTAATGTTAGATTTATTCTCATGATAGGTATTTAATATTTTTTGAGAGCCAAATTGTGGCTTCTCTATGTTCTAGAATGATCTATAAGTCATTTTAGCTAGTATTAATAGAGTGTTTAGGCTTAGAGCTAGATCAATTTTAAGAGAGTATTAGAGACCAGAACTAGAAACTGTGAATTTGAAGTTGGATCTTAGATCATGAATGCATTTGTATTTGGCCATAACCTAGAACACCTTATAGCTAGGCATGTATTATGATGTTTTCATGAGTTAATAGAGAACCTTGTTCTATCTCTCTCTATGTTGATCTTCTCTTATGTGTTTGCTTTTGTTGTGCTAACTCTCACATGGTGGTTTAGGCAACTGAGTATACCTATTGGCCTTAGTTACTCCCAACATTCCTTGTGCCAGGTTGTATCAGAGCTTGAGGTTCATCCTTGTGGTGATTGGATTGTATAGAACCCTATTTTGGATTTGGTTGTAGAGTTGTAGATCTATGGATTTGACCTATAACTTGCAAAGGGTTATGATCTTGTAGGAACCTAATTTATAAAGATGGTTCATGGTAGAGGAAATGTTGATAATGCTATATTGGATCAATTGAGAGAAATTACAGCTAGATTAGATGCTATGGAGATAGCCTAGAGGAGCAGAGCACATCTTGATGATGTAACTAATGATGAGGTAGTAGCACCAAACCATAATCCAAAATCTAAAGAAGATCAAGATGAGGAAAAATTGTTGAGAGTGTTATCTAGGACAAATTCAAAGCCTATGGTAGGAGCTATTCCTTATGATGGAAAATTGGATACCAATGTTGTGTTAGATTGGATCATAGATATGGATAAGTCCTTTGAGTATGAAAACACTCCTAATAATAAGAAGGTTAAGATTGTAGTTACTAGGTTGAAAGGTCATGCTTCACTATGGTGGGAGGATTTGCAAACTAATAGACAAAGTAGAGGAAAGGAGAAGATCAAAACTTGGCCAAAGATGATAAACAAGGTAAAGAAAAAATTCCTTCCTAGTGATTACCAAGTTAGCTTGTTGAGAAATATGCAAAATTTGAGACAAAAGGACATGATTGTGAAAGAGTATACTAAGGAATTCTATAGATTGGAAATCAGATATGGACATGTCGATGATGATGTTGAGAAAATTGAAAGGTACATAAATGGATTAAGATCTAGAATTCAAGATGAAATAAGTTTTTTGAAGTTAGAAAGTATGGAAGAAGCATATCAATATGCCTTGAAAGATAATGAGATCTTGACAAAGAAGAATGAACAAAGACAAAGAGGTAGAGGTGGTAGATTCTAGAGAGGTAGAGGTAGAACTTATGGTGAAGGTGGCAGATCTAACAATTTTGTGTAGGATAAAAGAAAATCTGAATGGAGGAATGACGACAAAGACAAGACCAAGTGGAAAGATGGTAGTTCATATCGAGGAGGTACTAGATCTTACTGAGGAAGAGGTAATTCTTATCGTAGAGGTTGTTTTCATGGTAATTGTTTCAGATGTGGTAAAGGACATAAATCTTTTTAAAGTGGGTAGAATAATAGAAATCTTGTGATTCAAGAAGATATTGAGAGTCCACCAAGTGGATCTAAGGTTGGAGACAATTTAATGGTGAGAAGAACCTAATGTAATAATGGAAGTGGTGAGGAACCTGTCCTTAGAAGAAGTCTTTTCAAGACTAGATGTAAGATGGAGGGAAAATGTTGCAAGGTAATTATTGATAGTGGAAGTTCTACAAATTTGGCATCAAAAAGTATTATGGGTGGATCACACAACAAAGAAGAGGATTATAGGTCTATCCCCATTTGGGATCCTATATAGTATAGAAGCTAAAATACTTATAGTTGTAGGGGCTAAAATATCCCAAACATTATCATGTTTCATGGATCAAAGATGAGCATAAGATATTGGTAAGTGAGTAATGTATTGTGAAGTTCAAAATTGTACATTACTTTGATGAAGTTTTGTGTGGTATTTTACCCATGGATTGTTGTCATATTTTGTTGGGTAGACCTTGGAAATATGATAGATATGTTGTACATGATGGAAGATTGAATCAATATACTCTTTGGGTAAATGGGAAGAAACAAATATTGCTACCTTTAATTGAAAGTCCATATGAGGTCAGTTTTACTACAATAAAAGTTTGCATGGTTAATGTAAAGCAATTTGAAAAGGAAGTAAAGAAGAATCAAGTTTGTTTTGCTATAGTTATTAGAGGACCGAGTGGTAATGACCAAGCAGCAAAAGTTGGTAATGACAGAATGATAGAAGAATTGCTGAATTTCTAAATGAGTATTAAGATATTGTTGTTGATGATATTCCTAATAGTTTACCTCTAGTAAGAAGCATAAGTCATTGTATGGATCTAATTCATGGAGCTAGTTTTTCAAATAAAGCACCATATAGATTGACACCTATAGAGAATGAAAAACTTAACAAACAAGTACATGAGTTGTTGCAGAAAGGTTTGATTAGAGAAAGTTTGAGTCCATGTGTTGTACCTACTATATTAGCACCTAAAAAGAATGGAGAATGGATAATGTGTATTGATTCCAAAGCTATGAACAAAATCACAGTGAAATATAGGTCTCCTACGTTGAGGATGGATGGCATAATGGACTATTTGAGTGAAGCAAAGTATTTTATCAAGATTGATTTGAAGAGTGGCTACCATCAGATCACAATAAGAGAAGGTGATGAATGGAAGACTACTTTCAAGACAAAAGATGGTTTGTATGAATGGTTGGTTATGCCTTTTGGTTTGACTAATGCACCTCATACTTTCATGAGGTTGATGAATGAAGTTCTAAAAAGATTTTGGGTAAGTTTGTATTTGGATGATATTCTGATATTTAGTAAGACTAAGGAAGAACATCTTGAGAAAATTAGACAAGTATTGCAGAGGTTAAAAGAGGAAAAGTTGTTGATTAATCTTAAAAAGTGTTCTTTTATGCAAGAGGAGATTGTGTGTTTGAGATTTATGATTACAATTGATGAATCCTAAGAAGGCTAAAGCAATTTTGGAATGGCCTACACTTGAGAATGTGGGTGAGGTAAGATTATTTCATCGTTTGGCTAGTTTTTATAGAAAGTTTATAAAGAATTTGAGCTCTATTTGTAATGTTATGACTAAAACAATGAGAGGAGATAAAAAGGAATTCAAGTGGACACATGAGCTGATAAGAGTTTTGAAATTTTGAAACAAAAGGTTGTTGAATTACCTATATTGGCTTTGCCTAATTTCAATAAGGTATTTCAAGTTTAATGTGATGTAAGTGGTAATGCAATAGGAGCTGTACTAAGTCAAGAAGGTAAACCTATTGCTTTATTTAGTGAGAAGTTGAATGATGCTAAAAGGAAGTATTCTATGTATGATCAAAAATTTTATGCTATTGTTCAAGCTTTGAAGAAGTAGAGACATTATTTGATTCCTAAGGCATTTGTGTTGTATACTAATCATAAAGCTTACAATATGTAGGAAGTCAACATAAATTGAATTAGAGACATCTGAAGTGGGTTGAGTATTTGTAGAATTTTACATTTGTAATTAAGTACAAGAGTGTAGTTACTAACAGAGTTGCTGATGCATTGAGTAGAAGACATTCTTTGTTGAGTGAAATGAAGGTTGAAGTTTTTGGTTTTGATGAAATGAAAGAGTTGTATGATGTTAATCGTTATTTTTCTAAGGGGTGTAGAGAGTGCAAAGCACCAAATTTTATAAATCACATAAGTATGATGAGTATTTCATTCAAGAAGGTATGTTGTTCAAAGGTATTCAGTTGTGTATTCCTAGAAGTTCTATGACGCTGAATGTGATTAAGGAAAAGCATAGTGGTGGATTGGTTGGACATTTTAAAATTGATAAGACATTGAGTTTATTGAAAGAGAAGTATTAATGGTCACAAATGTATAAGGATGTTTAGAAATTTGTAAAGAGTTGTGAAGTTCATCAAGTTGCAAAAGGAGTGACTCAAAATACTAGTTTCTATACACCTATTAATATTCCTGAGAAACCTTGGAGTGACATTAGCATAGATTTTGTTCTTGGATTACCTAAGATAGTATAGGGGTATGATTCTATATTTGTTGTAGTGGACATATTTTATAATATGGCTCATTTCATACCATGTAAGAAGATATCAAATGCTAAGTATGTTGCTGAACTTTTCTTTAATGAGATTGTGAGATTGCATGGACTACCAAGAAGTATTATTTATGACAAAGATAGTAAGTTTGTTGGTTTTTTTTGGAGGACTTTGTGGAAGAAGATGGGTACTGAGTTGAAGTTTAGTTTTACATTCCATGCACAAACAAATGGATAGACAGAGGTTGTCAATAGAAGATTGGGTGATTTATTTAGATGTTTAGTTGGGAATAAGCCAATTAATTGGGAGATGATATTGGCACAAGCTGAATTTGCATATAATAATTCTATGAATAGAGGGAAGACACTTTTTGAGATTGCTACTAGAATGAAGCCTAGAGGAGTATTGGATTTGAGAGATATTGGTGGTAAAGAAAAGAAAAGCATTGTAGGAGAAGAATTTTTTGATTTTATGAAATCTTTACATAAGGAAGTGAAGTTGAGGATAGAACAAAGTACTCAAAAGTATAAGGAGAATGCTAATCAGTCTAGGAGAAATCATGATTTTCAAGTTGGTGATGAGGTGATGGTTCATCTAAAGAAAGGAAGATTTTTGGTTGGAACATACAATAAGCTGAAGATGAATAAGTTTGGTCCTTGTAAAATCTTGAAAACATTTGATGGTGGAAACACTTATGAAATTGAGTTACCTAATGACATGGATGTATCTCCTATATTCAATGTTGTTGATTTATATAAGTATCATGAGTGAGATGATGATATTATTGTATCAAAGGACTATACTAAGAAGTAGATTGAAGGAGTTGAGTAGATATTGGATCAGAGAGTTGGTAAGAGCACAAGGGGAAAATATTATAATGAATATCTGCCGTAGTGGAAAAATAGACCTATGAAAGATGCTTCATGGATTTCTCAATCTAAGTTGGATTCAGCTCAGGTTGTGATGTCTCAATGATTTTTAGACAATCATTTCTTCCAAACCTATTTGTCTAATGTAGAAACATCCTAGATTTCACTACTATCCTGCATGTTTTTAGTTTATACCTTATTGCTGAAACTATGTTTTCTGGTTTTTGGGTGCCTGTTGTAGACCATGTAACTAATTTTTCATATTTAAGGAGAGGATGAAATTTTTAGGGATTGAATAAAGTCTAGACTAATATCTATATTTAAAGGCTCAAGTTATAATTCATCATAAGTTGGGAGATATGGAAATTCTCTTGAAGTATCAATTTTTGCCAATTCTGCATGACAATTTTCTATGCTTGACTTTCAAGATGGATGCACACTTATCCTTGGTGAATCAGCCTTTGCACACATAAGGGGTTGTAATTTAAAGCATGAGTTATAAATCAATTAGAGCTAGGAGATATTGAGATTTTTCTTAGACATGAATTTTTGGACATTTAATTGTTGATGCAAGCTGACTTGTGGCTCTTCAAGTATTTAATGTTAGGTTTATTCTCATGATGAGTATTTAATATTTGTTGAGAGTTGAATTGTAGCTTCTCTATGTTCTAAAATGATCTATAAGCCATTTTTTCTAGTATAAATAGAGTGTTTAGGCTTACAAATAGAGCATTTTAAAGAGAGAATTGGAGAGTAGAACTGGAAAGTGTGAATTTGAAGCTGGATCTAAGATCATAAATGTATTTGTATCTGGCTATAACCCAAAAGACCTTATAGCTAGCCATGTATGATAATATTTTTATGAATCAATAAAGAACCTTGTTCTCTCTCTCATTATGGTGTTGTTCTCTTTTATGTTTTCTTTTGTTGTGTTAACACTTACTTAAGTTTACTTAGGTTAATGCATTATATTATTATTATATTTTGTGAGACACTTAGGATTTTGTGTACCTTTTTGAGTTGTCATGTTGACAAAATCAAAGTAAAAAACTCTATTTCAACACATGGTGTCTACAAAATTGAAGTTTGCATCATTCACTGAATTGCCATGTAGATAACATAGTTATTCGCACTCCTTTTTTAACACATGTTGTCTGCAACACTAATTTGCACGTTACACCCTTGTAGGCTTATCCTCTCATCATCACACTTACTTCCATGCTTAATGGAGGATAACCCATATTTGGTGGACATGTGTGTTAGATTGTGGTGACTGATCAGGAAAGTACTGTACATACTCCATAATTTTTTGGGCCCTATTTTATCAGGAGTCGTAGATTTTCCACTTAAGTTATGGCTAATTTATGGTCGACATGTTATAACCCTAAAGTAGTTTAATACTTGTATAAAAGGGCTTAGGGTTGGGTATTTTTTATATGTGGTGATACGAAATTGGTTCTTGCGGCGGTATTGAGCTGTAAGGGATTACGGATTGTAATCAGGTTGTAATCACTGGATTGTAATAAGATCGGACTTGCTGTTTGGTGGATGTAGCCTAGGGATTGGGTGAACCACGTTAAATCTTGGTGCCTTGTGTTCATTTTTGTGTGTTCTATTATTTTCTTTTATTGGTTATATTTGCATGTAGTTTTTATTTCTGTCCGTGGTTTATCCTAACAAGTGGTATCAGAGCAAGGTTGTCTTTCAGTTATCCTCTGCAGGAAAGTCTCACGGTTAAGTGGGAATCTCACAGTTGAGTGGGAGTGATGGCAGATGAGGGTAAGTTGAGGGTTGATAGGTTTAATGGGCAGAACTTCTAGTTATGGAAGATGAAAATGGAAGACTATTTATATTAGAAGGATTTATGGAAGCTGTTGGAAGGAAAAGCCAAGAATTAGGGAACTATGTCAGAGGCTGAATGGGATCTTTTGGACAGAAAGGCACTCGGAAGCATTCGGTTATGCTTGGCACCATCGGTGGCATTTAATATTACAAAAGAAAAGATGACAGAAGATTTGATGAAAACCCTAGCGACACTGTATGAAAAGCCCTCTGCTTCAAATAAGGTATTTCTCATGAAGCATTTATTTAATATGAAAATGGCAGAAGGTGGATCTGTTGTAGATCATTTAAATGAGTTTAATACTATTACTAGTCAATTATCTTCTGTAGGTATCAATTTTGATGAAGAAATTAGGGCTCTCTTGATTTTGTGTTCTTTGCCTGAAAGCTAGAATGGCTTGGTAATGGCGGTGAGTAATTCTGTTCCTGGATCTAGTACCCTAAAATATGATGATGTGATCAGTGTTATTTTAAGTGAGGAAACTCGTAGAAAATCCTTAGGTGGATCTACATTAGGAAGTGCTTTAAATGCACAAAGCAGGGGCAGAACGACTGAAAGAGGAAGTAACTCTGGAAATCATGGGAAATCAAGAGGAAAGTCAAAGGGGAGGAGGTCTCAATCGAGAGGATCAAATGATTGCTAGTACTGTGGGAAACCAAGGCACAAAAAGAAAGATTGTTGGACTCAAAAGAAAAATGAAGGAGATAAATCAGATGGAGACAAAGAGGCAAATGTGGTAAGTAAAAAATCCGAAGAGGATGCTTTGCTTCTGTCTTTAGAGAGTGTTGATGATTCATGGGTTTTAGATTCTGGTGCTTCTTTTCATGCTACACCTCATAGAGGTTATTTCATTGATTATGTCCAAGGAAAAATTTTGGGCTTGTTTATTTGGGGGATAATGAACCCTGTCAAATTGTTGGAAAGGGAAAAATTAAGATTAAGTTGCAGAATGGGAATCATTGGCTACTACATGAGGTAAGACATGTTCCAAAACTAAGTAGAAATTTAATTTCAGCAGGGCAACTCGGTGATGAGGGTTGTGTAGTTACTTTTAATGAAAAAAATTGGAAGGTTTCAAAAGGTTCCCTTGTAGTAGCAAAAGGTGTGAAAGTAGGCACCTTATATCTTTGTACAGGTCATATTGTTCCTTCTACTTTGATTGTTTAAGAGAAAAATGAATATTCAGGAACAATTACTGCAGTTAAGCAGGGAGATCAAATAGCTGCTGTAGATTCTGATACAGTGCTGTGGCACAATAGACTTGGGCACATGAGTGAGAAAGGTATGAAAGTACTTCATTCAAGGAAAGTTTTACCAGGTCTAAAATGTATGAATATGAATTTTTGTGAAAGTTGTGTGTATGGAAAACAAAAGAGAGTGAGTTTTGTAAAGACAGGGAAGGAAAACAAAAAGGAGAAATTAGAGCTTGTATGGGTTTATTTCCTTAGACAGAAATCTGATGTATTTCAAACTTTTAAGAAATGGAAATGCTTGGTTGAAAATGAGACTGGTAAGAAATTAAAATGTCTTAGATCTGATAATGGTGGTGAGTATTGCAGTCATGAGTTTGAAGATTATTGCTCCACTAATGGTATTCGTAGACAAAAAACTATTCCAAGGACTCCACAGGAAAATGGAGTGGCTGAATGTATGAATAGGACTATAATGGAGCGCGCAAGGAGCATGAGGTTGCATGATGGGTTGCCCTTACACATGTGGGCGGAGGCTGTCAATACTGCAGTATATTTGATTAATAGAGGTCCCTCTACTCCTTTGGGCTGTGGTATTCCAGAGGAAGCATGGACTGGTAAGAAGGTGAGTTATTCTTTTCTCAAAACCTTCAGTTGTGAAGCTTTTGCTCATATAGACTCTGAAAATAGAACCAAGCTAGAAGCTAAATCAAAGAAATGTGTCTTTGTTGGATATGGCATTAATGAATTTGGCTATAGGCTTTGGGATTTTGAAAATCATAAAATTATAAGAAGCCAGGATGTCATATTCAATGAAAAAGTGTTGTACAAAGATCTATTGCAGCAACATGAGAAGAAAGAAGATGATTATGTAGTGCTGGATGATACTCCAAAAGCTAATGTTCCAGCCATTCCTCATGATGTGCAACAATTGCAACAACAAATACCACACACACCAGTGAATGTTAGATGGTCAACAAGGCCAATTAGACCTCCACAAAGGTTTTCTCCCTCTTTGTATTCTATTTTACTTGCTGATGCTGGTGAACCTGAAAGTTATGATGAAGCTGTGCAGGTGGATACTAAGATTCAGTGGGAGTCTGCAATGAAAGATGAAATGGACTCTTTGCTGAAAAATAAGACATGGGATTTGTGCAAGTTGCCTGCAGGTAAAAAGGCTTTACAGAATAAATGGGTTTACAGGTTGAAAGAAGAGGAAGGAGGTAAGAAAATATTTAAGGCTAGGTTAGTTGTAAAAGGATTTGCACAGAAAAAGGAAATTGATTTTGATGAGATATTTTCTCCTGTTGTTAAAATGACTTCTATACGTACTGTTTTAAGTCTCTTGGCTACTGAAGATTTTCATTTAGAGCATATGGATGTTAAAACAGCCTTTCTTCATGGTGATTTGGATGAAGAAATATATATGGCTCAGCCATAGGGTTTTGAGGTCAAAGGTAAGAAGAACTTAGTGTGCAAATTGAAGAAAAGTTTATATGGCTTGAAGCAAGCACCTCGGCAATGGTATCTGAAATTTGACAGTTTTATGCATGAGCATGGATATAATAGGTGTCATTTAGATTATTGTGTTTATTTTAAGAGGTTGGATGATGATAGCTACATTATTTTATGTTTATATGTTGATGATATGCTTATAGCTAGGTCTAACATGGATCATATTAAGGGGCTGAAATGCCAATTAGCACATGCATTTGCTATGAAGTATTTGGGGGCAGCAAAAAAAATCCTTGGTATGAAGATTTGCAGAGATAGGAAGAACAAAACATTGATGCTATCTCAAGCTGATTATGTTGAGAAGGTGTTGCAACGTTTCTCTATGGAGAATGCTAAAGCTGTCAGCACACCTTTACCTGGTCATTTGAAATTGACTAAGGAGATGTGTCCCAAGACATAGGAAGAGGAGGATAAGATGTCCAAGGTACCCTATGCTTCAGCTGTAGGAAGTTTGATGTATGCTATGGTATGCACTAGGCCAAATATTGCACATGCAGTGGGAGTCGTTAGCAGGTATATGAGTCATCCAAGATTTGAGCATTGGAATGCTGTCAAGTGGATTCTCAGATATTTGAGAGGAACATCCAATAAGTGTTTACACTTTGGGGGCTCTACTACTGATTTACAAGGCTATGTTGACTCAAATTTGGCTAGGGATATTGATACTAGGCAGAGTACTACAGGTTATGTCTTTACTGTTGGTGGGGCAGCCGTGAGCTGGGTTTCTAGGCTACAGAAGATTAATGCTCTCTCCACTACAGAGGTAGAGTATGTTGCTGCTACAGAGGTAGCCAAAGACATGATATGGCTTTAGTTCTTCTTGGAAGAATTGGAACATCCTCAGAAGGATAATTATTTGTTCACAGATAGTCAAATTGCCATTCATCTTGCTAAGAATTCAGCTCTGCATTCTAAGACCAAACACATACAGTTGTGGTACCATTTCATTCAGTCAATTTTGGAGGATGGACAGTTAAAGCTGGAGAAGATACATACCAATGAAAATCCAGCAGATATGTTGACAAAGGTTGTAACAAGGGAGAAGATGAACTCCTCTTCAGCTTCAGTTGGTCTTTTAGACTAAATGTGAATAAAAGAACAATAGAGTCCAGGGTGGTTTGATCCAATGGGAGCCCCATGCGGTAGTTCTATTGCTACAGGATCAGTCTCCAAGTGGGAGATTGTTGCTTAGTGTGGAGCTTGATCAGTCCCCAAGTGGGAGATTGTTAGATTATGGTGACTGATCAGGAAAGTACTGTACATACTCCATAATTTTTTGGGCCCTATTTTATCAGGAGTTGTAGATTTTCCACTAAAGTTATGGCTAATTTATGGTCGACATGTTATAACGCTAAAATAGTTTAATACTTGTATAAAAGGGCTTAGGGTTGGGTATTTTTTATATGTGGTGATACGAAATTGGTTCTTGCGGCGGTATTGAGCTGTAAGGGATTACAGATTGTAATCAGGTTGTAATCACTGGATTGTAATAAGATCGAACTTGCTGTTTGGTGGACATAGCCCAGGGATTGGGTGAACCACGTTAAATCTTGGTGCCTTGTGTTCATTTCTGTGTGTTCTATTATTTTCTGTTATTGGTTATATTTGCATGTAGTTTTTATTTCTGTAACAATGTGCCTAGTTGTATGACTTATCATGCACTTGATTCTGAGACATTCTAGATGTATCTTAGAGGCCTTTATATACAGGCACTCCTAGTGTACTCTTAATACATATATTGAATTGAATACTTTATTATTTTGATCATACTCCTTTTTGTTCTACAGTTGTTCTTGTATTTGAATTATTAGTTCTTGGGTGAATTTTTCCCTAAGGAAAATTCTTACATGGTATCAGAGCTTGGAGATTTTTTCATCACATAGTCGTTCAAGACCATTGTTGCTTCAGTACCTCAGTCTGAATCCTAAGTACTATAGAAATTGGGAGCATCTAGAGTTAGATCTAACCTCATCATTGCATTTGGAATGCTGATTTAGTGAATATTGACTATAAAATCGACTACCTTAGCCCAAAGTCAAATGTGAGGCAATTTTTTTTTTCAAATCGACACCCAAAGGCCTCGATTTGCAATACGGGTATGATCTTTAGATCTATAATTTTTTAATTCAGATTTGGTATTTTTATTTAACCTCTACAATTATTTTGACTATTTTTTCAAAAAAAAAAAATTCCCTTTTGGGCATGTAGCAGAGAAATTTTTTGCAGGTACTGGGCTATCAAATCCTAGCCCTACATAGAGAAAATTCCTCTGTTATTTATTGCAACAAGCTATTCTATAATTTTTAGGTGCATCATAGTCTAAGGTCATACAACATTTATTGGCCACAAATTCAACATCGCACAACAATTCACATATTTCCCAGCGAGCTGATTGGAACCCTCCTACCAATTGATGGCCTCTTCTTTGTTTGTGCCCTATAGCGCTTTGTTTATAAAAACTATGCAAACCCACTTTGGCATGAATGTAGGACTATTCCACATTTATTTGAAATGCCAAATCTTTCTCTGGCATCACTTGACTAAATTCCCAGCAATCGCAAGTCTTCTTCTAGCCCCAACAAGTCATATACAAGTTCCAATAGTGGGCAGTTTCATGGTGCCTGCAAAATAGCAATTTCTAGCGATATTTGCAAGTCTAGTAACCTAATTTGAAGTTCTCACCAATGGATTTTCTAGGCCCACTTCTGCTACAACATGTAGACCTGTAAAGCCCTACCATATGGCGAAACTAGATTCATTGTATTAGCACATAGTAGGCAGTCAATCTAGCTTACATGTGTTCACTAATAAACATATTAGCTCCACATCATCCTTGTCAAAATTTTTTACCACATCATCTATACAATGCCACATGTATGATCTGTATCATATGAACAATCCAATCATCTGACATGTCAGTCCTGGGAAACTATTTTTTGCTGATGTCATCATTTTACTAGATTAAATTTGATGGTCATCTGATTGTCATACCTAGTCATTTTTCAACTATTGTACTAGCCATTTGATTGTTGATTTTAAGATAACATTTTTTCTTCTAGACCCCTCTCCAGATTTCTTTTTGATTTGGCAGCCTAACTTTGCGAGTGCATAACTTGGTCATCTAGACTCCAATTCAAGTACAATTTTTTTTGAAATTGGGTAGAATTTCTTGAAGTTTCTAGCGGTGGTATTATTTTTTGGTTTTGGTTCAAGAAGTTTTTAGAAATTGCATTTTTTGGTGACTATACCTGCTTAATCCTATGTTTTTCAACTTCAAATGCTCTGTACGGGCATATATGGTAACTTTTCTAGGTTCCATTTTTTTGAAAGTGCATTGTTTTTCATTTACTTTCCAAATTTGTAGTTAGATTCTAGGGTTGTGTGGACAAAAACATCACTTTTAGAACTAGGGTTTTTTCTGCATTGTAAAGCTTTGGTTACTTTTCAAAGTTGTTGTACATCTAAGCTATAGTGCTTAGTGACAAATTTGGGCCTCAAAAGGCAATTGTAAAAGGAAAATCAAAAATTCCACTTTGTTCATTTTGACAAGTGGCCCATTGTACACACACTACTTATATAGTACCAAAAGCATTTTTTTTGGGGGGTTCTTTTGATTGAGTGAAAAGGGGGGGGGTGTACTATGTTCTTGTGTCTCTCTTTTGTGTTCTTTTCATTTTCTGCATCATGGATTCATTTAAATTTCCACCTCTAATTTCATGCAATTATTCTACGTGGAAAGATATTGCATGGAGTAGATTAATGGAAAAAGGTAACAATCTTTATGTTGATGGTACAATTACCAAACCTACTAATGCTAAAGAACTCATTGAATGGAAAAAAAAAAAGACCAATAGGCTTTAGGAATTATTAGGAGTTGTGTAAATAGAGATCTCTTCTTTCACATTGTCAGTTGTACAGAATCCAAACTAGCTTGGGACAAACTTTAATCATTGTATGGTAAGGTGGATGAAGAAAAGGGATTTCAGATTGAGGATGATCTACTTCTCATGGATCCAAATAACTTTGACACTATTTACGATTACATCAACAAAGCCAATGAGTATAGCGCACTACTTAAAGATTGTGGAAATCCCATGAAAGATTACAAGTTGATTCATCATATCCTAAAGAGGCTACCTTTAGAGTATGCTTCATTTGTTTCAAGTTTTAATACTTATAGGTTGACCATGGGAACTGCATACCAGAAGCCTACGTTTGATGTATTTGCAGAGATGTTGATTGTTGAACAATCTCACCTGATGGATTTAGGACTTCTCATGACATCAAAGACCAAAGCATAGGTGGGTAGTGATGAGCACCAATCAAGTCAAGAAGGGAAAAGTTCTAGCAACAAGAAGAAGAAGCAGTAGAAGTAGACATCACAATTTGAGACACAATAATCCTCCTTACAACAAGGCAATTCTTCTTCCAACAAGAAGGGAAGTAATGAAAAGGAAAAACTTTTTTGTGCACACTGCAAAAAGCCAAATCATGATGAGCATCATTGCAAGACTAAAAGAAATTATGAGCTAGAAAATCTACTTAGGAAGAACAAGATTCAAGTGCTAGGTGCTTCCATGGATTCAACTCCAACCTCTTTGAAAGGAAAAGGGCAAGTAGTTATGGCAAACATAAGTTCTTCTTCAGAATGGATACTTGACTCAGGTGCCTCCTATCATATGGGTTCTTCAAAGGAAGACTTTTATTCATTGAAGCAACCCAAAGGTACTACACATCTTCATGGGAGATGATACTAAAATGGAAGTTGAAGAATAAAGAACATGTGGAAATGGAAAATGGGGAATTCAAAGATGTTCTCTATGTTCCAAACCTTAGCTCCAATCTTCTCTTAGTTTTCAAAATCACTCACCTTGGAGATGGTCACAAAGCTGATTTCCTTCAATATTTACTTATGGTGTGTAGTCTTAGAGATGATTCATTGGTTGCAGTGGAGAAAGTCAATCATGACAAGAGGCTTTATTCCTTCTCCCACTTTGTGCCTAAGTCTCCTTCACAAGCCTTGTTAACTCACTCTATTTCACAAACCATCTTATGGAATGAGTGGTTTGGTCATCTTTCCTTCTACAACCTTCAACAACTTTTCTCAAAACACATGGTCAAAGGTCTACCTAACATCAACTTTTCTAAGGGTGAGTGTTCATCATGTTCAATGGATATGCATCTCAAGGAGAAGTATGATAAAGGGAAGTCTTTATGAGCTCCATTTGTTCTCTAGTTGGTTCACATGGTTTTAGTAGGACCCTTTGTGATGACATCAATCAACAAAGGATGCTACATCCTTACTTTTGTTGATGACTTTTCATGATACACTTGGGTCTACTTCCTTCACCACAAGAATGAAGTAGTTCATAAACTTCAAGCCTTTAAGACTCATGTTGAACACAAATCAAGGAAAGTCATCAAGGTTCTATAGGTGGAAAATGAGAACATATATGTGGATAGAAGACTTAGAGACTTTTGCAAACATGAGGAAATTGATCTTCAGAATCCACCAGCATTCAGTCCCACAAGACAGATGTTGCAACAATGAGGATTAAGACTCTCAAATCCATGGAAAGTTGCATAATAAAGGCCAAGTCTCTTGATCCTACACTAGAAGTTGAAGCCATTAGCACTGCCACTCACATACTTAATAGGTCTCCTCATAATGCCTTAGATAGGAAGAATCCTTTTGAGGCATAGTGAGGTAGAAAACTAGTTGTGAGTCACTTCAGTGTCTTTAGTTGTCTAGCATGGGCAAACCTATCTTTCAAGGGATGTAAGGCACCAACACCTAGGCCTTGTACTTTCATCAGATATGAAGATATAATGAAGGCATAAAAACTTATGGATCCAAAGTTACATGATATTATTGTGGAGAAGGATGTTCAATTGAGGAAAGTTCACCCAGTTTATCCTCTAATCCTCTCTACACTTCATACATTGTGGAAACTGATAGTGACACCAATGATAGTCCTTCAACAAATTTAGACATGTGGGGTTCTATCAAAAGTTGTATTGGAGGTCACATCATCAGTCTAGTCCACATGCTTATATTGCCACAGTGAAAGGTCCAACATAGCATGGTACATCTTGTCTTCCAACTCTAGCTTTAGTTGATGACTACATGGTAGACATTGCAAGTTTGTTCCTAGAGTCATACACTGTAGACTTGGGAGATAGCCTTGATGATTTGCATATTCTCTTTGATAAAGACGATCCTTCTATAGTTGTTGCAAGGGCTCACTTTGACCCTCATGTCCATTCTCTACATGATCAATCTTCATAGGTTCGCATGATTGTGGATCCTTATGAACAAAAATTGTTAGAGGTCTCTTTATTAGTTGAGGAGATAGATGGTTCATTGGAACAAGTTTAATAGACATCCTTGCTAGATCTACATTCATTCTTTTCAATATAGTTGGAAGGGGCAACCATCAGTATTAGCATAGGGATACTTAAGCAGGTTTCAGGGTCACCATTGTAATACCCCAAAATTGTTGCATTGCCATATTAACCAACTTTGGTTTATTCAACTATTCCTAAGTCCTATTTTACTAGGCAATTCTAATTCTAATAATTGCTACTTAACCTAGGTGTCAAATGCATAAAACCATAATTTTAATTAATCATATTATTTATTTAATTCCTAAATATCAACTCAAATTAGCTACACAAACCTATCAATTTAATTTAATTTAATTATAAATGTTCTACTTTAATCAAATTAAAATTACCTCTTTAGCTAATATATAAAGGAATTAAATACATTTAATTTAATAGGATATCTCCTCTTTTTAATTATTGAATTTAATTATTCAATTAGTTAAAGTTATCCATTTATGAGGTCATATTCTATTTTATTAAATTAAATATTCACTCAAAAAAGGAACCAATTAGCTCCTTTTATCACTCAAAAGGAAATTAGTCAGCTCCTTTTATCACTCAAAAAGGACTTAGTTAACTCCTTTTATCACTAAAAAAGGACTCAATTAACTCCTTTTATCACTTAAAAAGGACTCAATTAACTCCTTTTATCACTCAAAGGAAACCAATTAACTCCCTTTTCATGAGGACATTACCTTTATGACTGGCTCTCCTCTTCAATCTTGACAGTCCATTTTCGTTAATTTTGATCATCGATCACCTCTTAGATTCTATAAAAGAAGCTCTCCATTCCTCATTACAGAGGATGAATTTTAGAATTTGCATCAAATTTATGCTGAAATTCTTACTCACTTTGCTCACATTTGCATAGCTTTATTTCTTTCATTGTAATATCATTTAGATTTTAAATATGCATCCATTTAGCATACTATGCTTCTTTATTTCCTAGATTAATAATCACATCTCTCATCTAGATTAATTCCACTTTCATTTAGCTAGATAAATCCTTCATTCTAGAGGTCTAGTTGCCTGCTTCTCATTTTGAAAGCAAAGGCATAATCCTTCTAGTTAGAAGGCAATAGGTCACTCTGTTAGACTTTTTGAATAAATAATACAATGTTTATTTCAGGATGATCTCATAGGTAATGACCATATTGAAGTGTATGTGAGGATCAGAGGCCCCCCAACTTTGCATATACAACCATACATCTTCAAGATTGTGCCTTTGCCTTTGTTTCTTGAAAAGGGGAGGAACATAATTTTGCACTCATGGACCAACTTCTTCCTTGGAGTAGCCTTCACTAATAGACATTCTTCATTTAAGGAGGGGGGGACTACCTTGTCTCTCTTCCTCTTCTTTCTTAATGGGGGGGGGGACTTTTCCTTGTATAGGTTTTGTCTCTCTCCTTCACTATTGTTTATACTAGATGTATGTTGTAATGGGGGGGGGGGTGGGTCTTGATTACTCCATCCATCCATGCATCCCAATTCATCTCTCTTTTTGGGGGAGGGTTTTTCCCATGAGGTTTTCCCTCTTTCTTCACTTTATGAGAGATTTCATTTCATTATGCACATGGGTATCTAACATGGCCTAGTAGCTGGGACCCATCTTGCATTTCATCCTAGTTTTTGTAAGCTTAAGGGCATTCCCCTAAGTTGCACTTAATGGGGGATGTTGGTGTAAATATGTATATACTATTGACACTTACTTAAGTTTACTTAGCTTAATAAATTATTTTATTATTTTATTTTGTGAGACACTTAGGAGTTTGTGTACCTTTTTGAGCTATCATATTGACAACACAGAAGTACACAACTCTATTTTAGCATGTGGTGTCTACAACACTGGAGTTTGCATCATTCACTAAGTTGTCATGTTGACAATATAGTTATTCACACTCCCTTTTTAGCACATGTTGTCTATAACATTGATTTGTGTGTTACATCCTTGTAGGCTTATCCTCTCATCATCACACTTACTTCTGTGCTTAATGGAGGATAACCCATATTTGGTGGACATGTGTCTGGTTGTATGAATTATCATGTAGCTAATTTTGAGGCATTCTAGATGTATCTCAGAGGCCTTTATAGATATATTAAACTGAATAAATTTTTATTTTGATCATACTCCTTTTTGGTCTACAGTTGTACTTGTGTTTGATTTCTTAGTTCTTGGATGAATTTTTCCCTAAAGCAAATTCTTACAATTTCAGTCATTATTTTGTCACTGATGTCAAACATACCACTTGTTGGTAAGACATTTGCTTAGTTTATTTTGAGTACTATCAATTATTTGATTGAGGAAGAGGATTTGATCAAATGAGATAACAAAAGCACCTAGAGAAAAAGGTTGAGTTATGGTATGAAAAATGAGTACAAAGATCAATTAAGACAATGATAATATAGTGCATTGATTATCTACTTAAGATTGCAAAGGTTGGATACATTGACTAAGTCTAGAAGAGCAAGTAAGAAGAATTGAATCTGCCAAGCTTGACCAAGTGGATAGTAGGTGTCAAGAAAAGTTAGTGCAAGCTGAGAAAATAATCAATTGGAGCTGAGCAAAGTCAAAATTCAGTATATGCCGAGTGATATAGTGTAACCCAAGTAAAGTTTAGTTGATGCCAAGCACCAGTAAACTTTAGTTATTGTTGAGTGATCTAGTTGATAATGAGTGGAAGAATAGTATGGAAGCTAGGTGACAACATATTGATGTTGAGTGCCAGTATTCATGTTAAATCATAGATTTTATGAATCTGAGCCAACTATTTTGTTTTCTTGAATTTTTTGAAGCATGTAGAAGATAACTATGATGAGTTGGTGACAAAAAATTCATGGTAAACCATTTTGAGGTAAATTTAAAGAGGATTAAAGGAGAAGTTTCTAGAAGAGGATAAAATGAAAAGATGGGTAGATTCATTGAATCCTACCTAATCCTATCTAACCTTAAAATAAACAATAGAGGATGAACAATAAAGATCTTAATTTTCTATTTATAGAGATGGTTGTTCAAAAGAAAAGGTTGTCATGAGTGAGAACCTAAGGAAGACAAGAGGTCTAAGGTATTGCTTCATTTAGAGACCAAACGGAAGAGACTGCTATTTGCAAGAAAATAAAAAAGGCTTAAGGGTATTGATGCTTGAAGGGTGAACAAGCTATTAGAGATTAAGTGTGTGAAAGAGAAGTAGAATGGAGGATTGAAATAGAGATTTTTAATCTACATAGTGAGCTGCAAGTTATTATTAGACTAAGTCTTATTGTTACTTTCTAATCATTGTATTAGTCTAGGATAAATCCTTTGGATTAAGGTTGACCTAAAAGTCATTTGTAAATCCTTTAACTAGGTGAAATTCCAAGTGAATGATCTAAATTCCTCTAACAAGGCTCACTCCTAATAGGGCGATTGAAATTTTCTAACCAGGTCACATTTAATAGTGTGCATTATAACCTTTAATAGGGTTGGCCTTTCATAAGGCATCATTTCAGAAGAGTGAGAATGAGTAGCATGTTATTGGTGGTTTTTCCCAAATTGGGTTTCCATGTTAAATCATTGTGTCAAATGTGTTACTAAATCTATTATGTTTCATGCTCACATTTCTATAAAGTTGATTTAATAATAACCTACAATTTTAAGTGAATGTATGATCTAATGGGTGCATGCATGTTGAATATGTTTTATGGATATGGGTTCACTAAGTTGTGAAAAGTTTTATTTGTACATTTGGACCTTGGATAACTGATTCACCCCCCTCTTAGTTATTCTAATGAATTCCAACAAGATGAAGGTAAAACTAGGGTGGGGATGAAACCCACAAATCTTCATTGTTGCAACAATAAAGTGAACCTATTAAGGTTACAATGCTTGATCATAAGATATGATCTACCCAGTGAGGGGTCTTCCCTATTAAAAGAAGACTATTAGGTCTCACCTTGTTAAAGGATTTTACACTCACAATTAAGTAAGGACTCTATTAGGAGATTTGCATAGGCCTATTAGGACCACTCTATTAAGAGATTTACCTTGTCTCAATTACAAAATAACTATTTAAATACTTGTTCATCGATATGCTCTGTAAGTTGATATTAGGTCTCTTCTTTCTTATATCTATGACCTGATTCTCCTAATTAGATATCTCTATTTAGTCCTTCACCACTTTGATTTCTCTCTACTAGATATGTCTCTAAAATATTTTCTTCCTCCTTCACATTTATATTTGCATCTTGATAACAACTCACAACACTTGTAATCTCTATCTATATTCTATATGATTCTAGGGTTAGAATCCTCCTTAAATAGATATGTGAAGTTTCCAAACCTTGATCAATGACTTAAACTTTGTCGTCTTTTGTCATTTACATACTATTTTTTTGATTGGTTGAATTTTTTGCCTTGGGATCATTACCTTCTATAATGATATGTAAAAAAAATTTGGTCTAGGTCTAAAAATTATCAAATACCATATAATAGTCAGCCAAAATGGTTTACATATGAGTTTGTGCCATTACAAACTCTCATATCAAAATTGAATTACTTGACAATTGAATGCTCTAACACTCAGTCATGCAGAAACCTTCATGTTGTTACTCAATTTCTATATGTCTATTTTCTTGTCTCGTAATAAATTTTCAATATTTGTGGTCTTTTTTATATTCCTCAACTTATACTATATTTTTTGGCTCACATATCTGCTTGGTCTCTCTTGAATGCTTGGCAATCACTAACTTACTTGGTATAATTATTGTGTGCTTGACCTTTACTAGATAACTCGATCATAGTGGTAACCTATTAATCTTTCCTAGTAAATGACTAAGTGGTTGGACATTAATTGGCAACATAGCCTTAGAGATGAACAACACCTTAGCAAATTTCCTTGACTTCTATTCATCACCATTATTTATCCATGAGTCTGCAGATGATGTGTAGAACTAAACTTCAACTTCTTCCACAAAGTCCTCCAAAAACACCCCACAAATTTTGTATCTCTCTTAGAAAAAATTCTTTTTGGGAGACCATGTAGCCTCACCACCAATCTAAAAATAAATCTACAATATGCACTACATCTTGAGTCTTAAGAAAAGGAATGAAATGATTCTTGGCTCTTACTAACTTTTTAATATGTTCAATATTTGTTATATTACTTGGCTCATAGTATATTCCTTAGCTCACATATCTTCTCAGTCTCTATTAAATGGTCGACAATCACTAACTTGCTTGATTTAAGTATTGTGTTCTCAACATTCATTAGATAACTTGATCACAGTGGTGACCTTGTAATCTTTCTTAATAAATGACTTGCAAATGACTAAGTGTTTGGACACTAATAAAAAAAATAGGCTTATTGATCAACAACACCTCAAGAAATTTCTTTGACTTCTATTCACTATCTTTGTTTATCCTTCAATCTAAGGATGATGCACATAACTGAACTTCAACTTCTTCCACAAAGTCCTAAAAAAAAACCACACAAATTTTGTATCTCTCTTAGAAAAAAAAACTTTTTCGGAGACCATGTAGCCTCACCATCTCTGTGAAAAATAAATTTGCAATATGTACTACATCATGGGTCTTATGAAAAGGAATGAAATGAGTCATCTTCAAAAACCTGTCAATCACCACAAATACTAAATCATTAGCTCATTGTCTCCTTGGTAACCCAAGGCCTTGATGGAAAAGGAAATATATGACAGAGTCCAATATTCTGACTGACTCCCTTAGATATTTGACGCACTCAACAACTCTACACAAATTTCTTCACATCTAGTGATAACTCAGGCTATTAATAATGTTCACTTACAATGGCAATGTTCTTATCTCAACTAAAGTTCCATGTCACCCCCCACTATGTTTCTCCTTGATCAAGTTCTCCCTCATGAACTCCTTGGAATGCACAACTATTTACGTTTGAACAACATACCATCTTGGATCATATAATCCAACCACTTAGTCCTATCTACAGTATTTGGTTCCTTACAGGCCTTCCAAGAATTTATGAAATCAAAATCCTCAAGTTAAAAAGTCTTGAGTTCATTAAATCCAACCACTTCAATCCATATTTTTGTCACTATCAATTGTCTCTTACTTAATGCATCTACAACCCTATTAGACATTCCACTTCTATGTTTCAATACAAATGTATAGCTCTACATGAACTCTACCCATTTCAAATGTCTCTGATTTAATTTACCTTAGCTATTTAGGTACTGTGATGCTTCATGATCAATGCACAAAAAAATTATTTTGGATACAAATAATGCCTCCATTTTTTTAAAGCTTGAACTATTGGATAAAAATCTTGATCATAAAAAAAAAAAATTATTCTAGTCATCATTTAATTTCTCATAAAACTATGCAATAGGCTTACCTTCATGGATCAATATAGGTCCAATGGCACTCCAACTAGTAACATAATCCACCTTTAATACTTTGTTAAAATAAGGAAGTTACAACATAGGTTTCTCTATCACCTTCTTCTTTATCAACTCAAAATTCTTTATAGCTCTTGCAATCCACTTGAACTGCTTTCTATCCCCTCTCATTGTTTCGGTAAGGGGTGTGAAATACTACTAAAATTCTTGATGAGCTTCTTATAAAAACTAGCCAAACCATGCAATGACCTCAATTTAGTAGAAAAACTTGGAGTAGGCTATTTCAAGATGACCTTCACCTTCTCTAAATCAATTTTTAGACCTTCAACTAATACAACTAACCCCAAATAGACTAACTCCCTTTTTGACAAAGCTACACTTCTTCAAATTAATCAACATTTTCTCTTCCCTCAACCTCTCAAACACACTATGAATGTGCAACAAATATTCATCCAGAGACTTGCTTAAAATCAAAATATCATCCAAATAGACAATAATCACCCATATAGACCCTTCTTGGTCTTGAATGTAGTCTTCCACTCATCTCCCTCTCTTATCCATATCTGGTGATAGTAAGTCTTGAGATCTATCTTTATGAAGTATGTATCTCTACTCAAGTATTCTATAAGATCATCCATCCTTGGCAAAGGAAAATAATATTTGATGATTATCTTGTTTATATCCTAAGAGTCTATAAACATCTTCCACTCTACATCCTTCTTTGGTGCCAGTACTCTAGGTACTACACATGAACTCAGAATCTCTCAAATCAAACCTTTTCTCAACAACTCTTGAACTTGTCTATTCAACTCCTTAGTCTCAGTAGGAGCCATCCTATAAGCATCCTTATTAGACAAACTAGCTGTAGTGACTAAATCTATTTGACGATAGATTTTCCTTATTGGTGAAAAACCTTCTGGGACATTATTAGAGATGATATCTCCATGCTCACTTAATAGACCTGAGACATCAACTAGATCTTCACTACTACCTTCCTTATCCTTTATAGGAATCAAAGCATAACACATATGCTAATGTTTCATGTCATCCATGCATTTTCTTCCATCAAAAAGACATACCCTAGCACTACTACATACCTTTTCATCTTCCTTTATAAATGGCTTCAACTTGTGATGAACTCCATCCTTCATCAAAGAATAGGTATTTGCATGACCATCATGTGTACCACACCTATCATACTACCATGACCTTCCCAACAACAAATGAAATAATTTCATTGATATGATTTCACATAGAACCTTTTAATGGTGACCCCCAATATTGAACTCACCAAACATTATTTACTAACAAGGACCTTATGATAATTTTGTACCAAGAAAATTTGATATGGATGTGGGTGTTTCTCCCTCTTCAGCTTTAGATTTGAGATCATCTCCTCTAACACCAAGTTTCTATCTATCCCACAATTGATAATCACATCACAACATTTACCTTCACACTTGCACTTGGTACAAAATAAACTCCCCTTTTGTCTAGGTTCAATCTAACCACTCAGGAAGACCCTTTAATTAACCATAACCTCTCATCTTTCTACATTCTATAAATGTGATGACTCTCATGTTTATCCTTCCTTGGCATTGAGGGCACTCATAGGATCGATGACCTTCTTTATTATGGTGAAAACATGTACCATGAAAGTGTCCATTTCCTTAACTCTTTCCATGTACTCTACCTCTTTCTCTTTGGTCTCAAAAAAATTCATCATGGGAGTAGTTGAAACCCTCATTTCTCTTGTGTTGGTAGGTACTCACATCCTCATTTTTATTTTGGTCCTCATTTCACCCTCCAAAAGACCTACCACCACCCCCTCCTCCTTGATTGCACCATCTTTTCTTTTAGTCAAAATTTTTGTTTATCTTCTACTCAACTTACAAGTAAAACTAGTATGCCTCTTTAGTGATGTTCATTCTAACTAGATTAAGCTCCTCCTAAATGTTAGGTCTTAACCCATTAAGGTAATGAGAAACCTTCTCCTTATTTTATTTTGCATGTCCCATCCTAATACAGACTCAATATAACTCCTTTGTATATTCCTAGATATATTTTCTTTCGCGCTTTAACCTTTGCATCCTCTTAAACAAATCAAGCTTGTAGTCAATATGAATGAATAACTTATTCAGTTTGTCCACCATGTGACCCTATCATTGTGTATTTCTCCTTCCCTCTTCTATTCCACTCTAACTAAATCTCTTGCCACCATATTTTTTCATGACCTTTAAATCTAGCTTTTACAAGCTTAACCCTAACAACGGCCTCAATATCCTCATACTCATACATTCTTCCAGCTCATTAATCTAGTCAATCAACTCATCTACGTTTAGATTTCCCAAAAGCATGGTGACCTCAAGTTTAGGTATTTTTCCCAGCTTGGCAATGGACCTAAAACTCTTCTCTTCCACTTAGTTTAGGAATTCTCCTTCATCTTCTCCTTCCCACACAACATTTATTTTTCTCCTCACTTTCATCCCTTATGAAAATATTCATTCCTCTACCAATCTCCTCTTGCAATGATTGAACTTTTCTTTGGAGGTCTCTAATCTTAGGGGGAAAGGCTTCAGCCCTTCAACAAATCTCTCTTTGTGGAGGTATCTTTTTACTATCTTTTTCTTTGGAGGTCTCTAATCTTAGGGGGAAAGGCTTCAGCCCTTCAACAAATCTCTCTTTGTGGAGGTATCTTTTTACTATCTCAAAACCCACAACCACACAATCTTGGTGCAAACTACCTCACAATTGTTTCTCTATCTATAGTCTTGGGAACTCCCACTCTCATTCCAATTGATGAGGGTGCAACCCAAGAAACAATGAACACAAAATGAATTGAGGTTTTTATTATAAAAAATGATATGCTAGTACATTAATTAAAGAGAAAATAAACTCAACTGTATATTCTTTATGAGCTTCCAACATAATAAAATTTGGAGAAAAACCCTTCTCATTGTACCTTCTCCCAAACTCCAAAAAAATTGCCTCTACAATGCAAGAAATGAATTTAAGTGATCCAAATTAGGTTGAGGTTTAGGAATACATTTTAGAATATTTTATTTGATATCCACTACCAAAGTAGAAGGTTCTATAAGACACATCATTCTAACAATGTTGAATGCATTTCATTTGAACTAGGGTTATAGTACTAAATGCATTTCATTGGCTCTAATAGAGTCCATCCTCTTACAAGGAACTTTCATATTAGTACATTATTTTGTGGGTAGCTTCCCTAACTAGATTTTTCCTCTAATAAAGGGTTCTTATACTTAACATATATGGTGTTATTGTGTGTGTGTATCTTCTTATGGTTGTTCATTATATTGTTCACATGCTTAAGGATTAATAAGGTTGACAAGTTTTTTAATAATTGGATAACTGATTCACTCCCCCCATCCTCTTAGTTATGTTGGTGTACATTACTTTCTAACATAGTGAACATATCACATGTTACACTTTAATGAAATTCCAAGACTGATCTTCAAGATGTGCTAACATGAACGTATCCTCATGAACATATATTCAACCAAAATCTAAGCTTTCTCACTTAACTACATCACTCTCATAAGAAAAAGTTAAATAAATGCAACCTATTTTCCTTCACATTGGCTAGCTACTAGACTTCACAAAATGATCTTTAATTCATGCAAATCTTATCCAAAACATACACGAATATAGATGTAGTGTCTAAAAACATTCCTAAATATTATTACAACTTCACATATCTTGACATGTTATATTGTATCTTTGTTGACCGATCTAACCTTTGCAATGTATAAAATATTTGTTTTTCATGGACACAAACATGTATATATATTGACATGAATGACAAACCTATCATAAATAAATATAAATAATGTATCCAAGTTCCAACCACCTCTATAATCCTAAAGCACCGATGATGCTTCCTAGAGAGATTATTGCAACTTTGATAAACAAGAATGACAACCATTCCAAATGATAGATCAATATGATGCAAATATGCATCTGATAGACAAAATCCAATCAATGTAGAGGCTATACAATATTTATCCATCCACCTTGTTGTTTCATCTGCATCTTGGGTTTTCTTAATGGGAATTACATTAACAATGTCCCATAGATATTTTTAAGTCAAAAGTAGCAATGTTTTAATTTTCCACATGTGAAATTTGGACCCTTCAAATTTAGGAAGTGTATTTAATTTATCCATTGTTGAGAAAATGACACAATAGCAAAAATAGATAATTAAGAAATTGAGTGATATATGTAATTTGCAATGGATCTCTATTATATTCCTAATAAAAAATTCATAGTCTCTTCATGGACTCAACATCTTCACATAAAACATAACATCTTCACGATAAATCTCAAACCTCTCTTCAATAAAAAATTTCCATGATGTCTTCTATAATACCACCAGCCATCATTAGATGTTTGTACACTCCAACTATAATTTTCATACTACACTTCTTAGAAAGAAATGAAAGACTCCTAATGACACATTGCAATTTTATGTAACATACTTCATAGTGAAGAAGAAATAATAGTGATTCATGATCAAAACTATTGCTGCTATCATTATTCTTTAATAAGAACGTTAAGGAGGCAACTTCAAATGCCTAATAATTCCAACTTGTCCAATATTTAAACTCCATTCAAGTTTATTGTAGAAGATCTCATTTGGGAAAGCTAGGGTCTTTTCATCCAAAACCTATCAAAAGCACTCTACTTCTAAACCCAACATATTTTCTAACAGACTAAATTCATTCCATCAATTAACCCACTTTGATACAAAATGAAAGTGATAAAGTACATACAAAGATTGACATATTATTTATTCAGGTTTTCAATGGAGACATTTGGATATGAACTGAATGATTCACATTGATATCTAGGTGTGTGCAAGATCATGGTCAACCAAACTATGATTTTAAGTGGTAGTGAAAAATTAGAAAATAAGGGTTATGCTAAATTGACAGATAATTTTAAAGTAGTTATGGGATTTATATCAAAGAGTTGTAAGAAAAGAATCTATAGGAAATTGAATTTAGTTTCTAAACTACTAGGCCTTATCTAGAGAAAAAAATGTTTGATTTGTCTAAATTTTGGATTTTAATGTAGTACTACAAAAAATTTAAGAAAAAAATAAAAAGTAGCAATATGTCTGACCACCTTAATCAAAATCAAATAATAATATATACTTATATGCAGATGTGACACACATTTTTGGGTATATTTATTCCAAATAAATAATTAAATATGAACTTTCTACTATAAATTTTTCATATTAAAAAATTCATGTGTTTGAGCACCTTAACTAATTGAAAACTTTACAATTTTTCTTTCTTATACTAGGAAAAGCATATAATGTGACTCAACATTTGGATTTCAAAAATGTTAAATCATTTGAAAGTTATAGTTTTTTTCAATCAGTATGTCAATTAGCAATTTATAGACATCTTCATTAAAAATTAACTAATAAATACTTATCGAACTTGGAATTTGACAATAATTATATCAGTGGAATCTTGAGATGTTATCAAAAAACCCTTTTTGTTTCAATTAATTTCGATGAAAAAAAAATTATGAGATGGCTATTTGATGTTTGAATGTCAGTGAAACATGTCTCAAACATGTTTTTTGAGTTGACCAAAGAGGTTCAGTAAATACCAAGCCTAATCGAATACTTGATTTGCACCCGATTTGTAATCAAGTACCTAAAATTTGGTGGTAAATTTTTTAGAGGGAAATCCATTTAGCATGGCTCAACAATTAAATTATTATTATTATATAATATTATTATATAGTATAATATAGTAATATATTTGATTATTATATATTGTATTAGT
Source organism: Cupressus sempervirens (assembly GCA_028749045.1). Classification (NCBI taxonomy): domain Eukaryota; kingdom Viridiplantae; phylum Streptophyta; class Pinopsida; order Cupressales; family Cupressaceae; genus Cupressus; species Cupressus sempervirens. Next base: position 585,379,839 of record CM053783.1, on the reverse strand, counting down.
ATATTATTATATATGATTATTATTATTACTATTATTATATAATCTAGTAATATATTATTATATAATATAGTAATTTCTTATTATTATATAATAATAATAATGGGGTCACAAGCTAGCCAATGACCCCATTCGACCCATAACATTGATTACCCTATGTCCCTAGGGGTCCTAGGACCCCTAGGGACCTATTTGATTTGTTTGAATGGGTTGAAAGGGGTCATAGGATAATCTATGACCCCTTTTGACATAATTCATGACAACATATGTCCCTAGGGGTCCTAAGAACCCTAGGTACCTATTTGGTTTATTTGAATGGGTTGAAAGGGGTCATAGTTATCTGATGACCCATTTCAGCACATTTCATGACAACATATGTCCCTAGGGGTCTATTTGGTTTGTTTGGATGTGTCGAAAGGGGTCATAGGATAACCTATGATCCCTTTCAATGCATTCTGTGAAAACATATGTCTCTAGGGGTCCTAAACCCCTAGGGATCTATTTGGTTTGTTTGAATGGGTCGAAAGGGGTCATAGGTTATCATATGGCCCCTTTCGATGCATTTCATGACAACATATGTCACTAGGGGTCCTAGGAACCCTATGGACCTATTTGTCTTTTTTTAATGGGTTGAAAGGGGTCATAAGATAACCTATGACTCATTTTGATGCATTTCATGACAACATATGTCCCTAGGGGTCCTAGAATCCCTATGGACCTATTTGGTTTGTTTGAATGGGTTGAAAGGAGTCATAGGTTATCCTATGAACCTTTTTGACCCATTTTATGAAAACATATGTCCCTAGGGGTCCTAAGGGCCTATTTGGTTTGTTCAAAAGGGTCGAAAGGGGTCATAAGTTATCCTATGACCCCTTTTGATGAATTTCCTAACAACATATGTCCCGAGGGGTCCTAGTACCCTTAGAGACCTATTTGTTTTGTTTGAATGGGTTAAAAAGGGTCATAGGTTATCATATGACCCCTTTCAACATATTTAATGACAACATGACCTACACTAAACAATGTATGGGTGTAAACTATGAAATTGATTAGAAAACTATATCATTCATCATTGCCACCGTATAACAAAACCCTAAACCATATATTACTTATATTATATTTAATAATAATGCATTACTATATTACTATTAAATACTAATATTATGTAATTATATACAATTTAGTTGTTTGTTGCCCACCCTTGCCCAATTTTGAATTTCCTCCAAAATTGGAGTGACCATTTTGGGTACCCAATATCTAATCAAGTAACCGATATTGAATTGGATACCCAATAATATTGGATACTTTAAATGGTATCGGGTTACTCAAACATTGATATACTTTTCCCATAATATTCTTTATCACTATAGACCTGAAAATCACATTTTTTGGGGTGCATTTTCATAGATTTGGAGAAAAAACATTGTTTAGGGCCCATATGATAAAAAAAGTTGCTATAAGGTTTGATTAGATGTCTAGTATTGTTGTCTAAATTGGGAGCAACATTTGCCAAAAGGCTAAATGCAAAATAAAGGTAATGAATGAAGACATTACAACATATAGGGAAAGGGACAAGGTAAATCATTGAAGGGAGAGATAAGGTATGTTAAATGTGAATCAAGTTGATGATGTATTGATCGAAGGTAAAATCATAGAGTCAAATAATGAATATGTTCAGTTGGAGAATGAAAATGTACCATTTGATAATGATAATGTAGGGATTAAAAATTTGGAGAATGAAAACTTGGAGAATGAAAATTTACCAGTTTATAAAGTAAATGTCATTGTTGACCATGTTGAAAATAAAAATGTATAAGAATGTTACATATCTCCTAATTATAACTGACATGAAGGTCCTAGAACACCAAAATGGATAATTGAAATTAATGAAACCATTATTATCAATTTGGAAATAAAAAAAGTCACAAAGAACCATTCAATTATGGGGTTCAAGACTATATAAGATTGTTTTTGGAAATAAGATAGTGGTGAAACAATGCCAACTTTTTATGTACTTATTAAATATACAAAAGATGAGACCTGTGCTTTCAAAATTGAAGATTCATGTCAATAAAAATATGGAAAGAAATGTCATTATTGTGAAGAATATTTTTAGTGCTCTCAATAACATTGAGAAAAATAGTAGGGAGAAGGATAAGAGAGTTTCTCAAAGGCTTATTACAACCACTTTGGTAAGCCATCATGTTAGAAAGGGTAGATATATGAGAAAAACTTGTATTGACTTGAACCTAAATCATACTTCTTTGAGAAGAGCACTTAGTAGATGAGAGAGAATTGACTATCCTCTTCAAAATGAAACATGGGCTTTTGGTGGGAGACTTCCACATTGTGATAAGAAGCTATCTGATGATGTGAAGTAATAAATTACACAGTTTTGGCACTCTAGCTCAAGAGTATCACCCAATGCTAAAGACGTGATAAAATTGAGAATTGGCATCAAAGATCGCACACCACATCCTAAACATTATTTGGAGGTAAGTCAAACAATTTTGTTCAAAGAATTTGGAGAGAGTCATCCAAGATTGCATATATCATAGAGGGATTTTGAATCCTTGAAGCCATTTTATTGTGTGCCACTTAAAATTTGAAATACATGTTGCAAATATCATATGGAGTTTTCTATGCACCATGAACTATTATGCTCCATTTGTTCTACTTTGCATAGTAATGAAATGTTGGAAAATTATGGTTCTAGTGGGCTTCCAAAATCATCAAGAGACTTGCTAGATCAATTTTTACATCCTAGAGTTGATGGTTGTATCTTTTATAGAAATGCTTGCTTAAATCAGAATTGTTCAGAATGTGGTGGCTTATCTATGTCTAATACATGTTTCCATGAGGGGCGCAAATGAGATCTTGGAAGGACAATAGTAAAAAAAATGGTATATGAAATGCTGAAATATACATTGAAGAGTGGAGGTGAGGCCTCTAGATGTGAATTGCTTGCAAAAGCAATCAATGTGGCTAGTTTTATTTCAAATTTCAAGAAAAATATTTTCTACAAGTATGCAAGTCATAGTCATAGGTCTCAATGGTAGGAGCAACAATTTAGAATGTGTAAGGAAATTTTTTCCATTATATCAATTATTGAATTTGCAGAGAACTACACATTGCACACCCAAAATGAAACAAAATCTCATTATTACAACTCCATTTAGATTATTATTTTTGTCCACATAACATATAGACATTCCCCTAATAGTGGGGAAGATAACTAGAAGATTATTAGAGAGTACCATTTTTACATGAGTGATGATAGATCTCACTCTCATGAGTTTGTGCAACATAATTTCGAGATATATTTTGATGTCTTATGGGAAAATGACATTGCTATGGATAGACATATCATTTGGTTAGATAATTGCATAGGTCAATTCAAGAATGTTTGCATGTTTTATTGGTTGTTTAGGATGCACGTATAGAGGAGATGCCTCATATTTGAGGATTTTTTGAGCTTAGCCATGGGAAAAGGGAACATGATGGAGCATGGGCATGTGTAAAAAGAGCTCTAGTTAAGGAGTAATTAAATATTTCAAGAGTAGAGCTTCTTGATGCTCATAACATTATTGATTGGTGTAGTTCAACATTATCATAGGGGGGGCTAGTTTAGCAGTACATAGGTTCTTTTTGTTGGTTGAGGAAGGATCCATAGGTGATAGATCAAATTGTGCTACCATTGGAGACTCATAAAAATGCATTCATTTTAGAGCTCTAATTATAGTACATAGACCATTTGGACATGACAACTAGCTTACTTTTTTCCTAGTTGTTTTCAGTGTGATTGGGATCACTGTGAGTCGAGTGAGTGGGTGGACACATGGGCTCCACATTATCTTACTCCATTGTCTATCACACCCTCTATCAAAAATGATGACATGGAAAGTTCACTTGAGCATAACTATCTATCAGATCTTCTTCATCCAAAACATGTCTTTGCATTGGTTGCACCATAGGGGAATGATGAGAAATTAGATTATTGGTTAGCACATTGTATAAGAGGTAAACAAAAGCTTGCAAAACTGATCACAGATGATGATGGATTCACATATCCTATTAGTTCTATTGTTGTTGCCAGAACATGGCTGCAAACATACATGCTTAGAAGGAATGGAATTCCTGCATTCAAAGAATATCATAAACACAAAAAAATTCTCATATATTCACATCTTATTATAGAAAAAAATGTGAAGCTATTGAAGCATTAAGGAAAACCAAAAGTGAAATAACTTTTTTCTATTACTAATATTGATCATGAAGCACTATTAGAGACCCTAAAACTAAGAGAGGACCGCACTAGAACACTCGACTAGGTATATTTACTTCTTCTTTTTGTTCATAATGATTTGGTGAACCAATGATTATCTTACTTAATATGATTATTTACTAATATTTTTTATGATATTGGAATGTAGGTACATCATGAAGAGTAGCCATACATGAAGAAAAAAACTAAATACGGAACAAAATGAAGAAAAATCTATTCTATTTTTGACACTATGATTTTTTCGCACTACGATTCTTAACACTATGATTTTTGACACAATTTTTTTTGGTATTTGTGTATTGATGTAAGAATGATTAAATAATTGAGATATTGTAAATGTAAAATTTTTGATTTAATGTAAGAAACAAAGATGTACTTAATATAATTTATGTGGAGGGACCTAAAAAATGAAGATTTTAATTAATACTAACAACAAAATTTGAAACCATTGATCTTGGCATCAAATAATTAGCACCATTAGCTCTGGATGGGTGGGTGAACCTTAGTGACACCCTTTTTCTGGCTATGAAGAGCCTCCATTTTTCATGGCTACCTATACCAAAGAGTTTGCAAGGTACTCTAAGTATGTTTGGAGGTCGATCTTCTAAGGGTCGTAACTTAGAGCTTGTGTGGGCTATTTGTGCAACATAGAATGATACAAGATGGTCATGCCAAGGCCTACAATAACCAATCTCATTTCAAAGAGATCATATTCCATTTGGATTCAACACAATGATCTTGCTTGATTCCAAAACTTGCAGTGTGCCTAATTTTGTTGGTGTATCACTATGTAACTATGAAACCACTTATCTTGGGATTGATCTAAATGGGTAGGTGAACCCTAGTGACTCCCTTATTTTGGCCACAAAGATCCTCCACGTTCATGGCCAACCTATACCTAAGATTCTCCAAGGTGCTCTACGTGCATTGGGAGGTCAATCTTTTGAGGGTTGCAACTCAGAGCTCATCAAGGATATAGGTGAAGTGTCAAATTATACAAGATGATCATTCTGAGGCCTTCAATAACCTATCTCATTTCTAAGAGATCACATTCCATTTGGATTCAGCGCAATGATCTTGCTGAATGCCAAAACTTGTAGTGTGCCTTAGTTCATTGGTGCATCACAATGTGATCTTGGCATCGAATCATCAACACCATTAGCTATAGATGGGTGGGTGAACCCTAGTGACACCCTTGTTCCAGCCATAGAGAGCCACCATCATTCATGGCCACCCCATACCGAAGAGTCTCCAAGGTGGTCTAAGTGTGTTTGGGTGGGTGAACCATAGTGACATCTTAAGGGATTGCATAGATCATTTCAAATTAAACATATATAATATCATTTAAAATTAAACATTTCATCAAATTTTGATAATAAAGGTTAAAATATTATTCATAATATATCGCATTTGAATTGAATATAAAAAACATGATCAAAATGAATGATATTCCATAAATATGAACAATACACATAATCCATGATAAATTAAACACTACTATACTATATTAATATGTAAATCATTATGTATATAACTGAAAAAATAATATTTTAAAATACATGTATTCATAGACAAATTACACAAATATATATCAAAGTTCATGTATCCATTGAAAAATTATGCAAATGTATATCAAAATACATAGATCCATATACTAAATGTGGTTGATCATGTCATTAGAATGTGCATAATATTAATATTTCTATATAGAATGTGGCATATGCCATCTCAAAATGTCTCATGATGCATCCTATGACAACTATACTATTGTATACTGCTAGTGGATGATCAAACTATAGTCTCTTCACTACACTAGGTGGATTGAATGCCTCCTACATAAACAAAAAAGGAAAACCCAAAGTTAGATGAGTAAAATTATATGAGTCTATGTATCTAACAACACATTAATCAAATGCATAATGATCTTTTTTTTAATGAAGATTAATAGTATTAAAATTTCATCATAAATACCTCTCACATCGACCTCCTACCTTGGTTAGGAGTCCTCTCATATGTCATTGAAGATGCCTAAATCTCATTGATTATGGCATGTATATGTTCAAGTATGTTTTCCAGATGAATATACAACTTAAACTACAAAATTATAATTCATATTATACTAAATTTATAAAAAATAGTCAAGAATTCAAACTACAACTTACCTCTATCAACTCCTCCTTAGAATATAATGGCTGTGTGAGTAAAGATACAAAACTCTAATGTCTAGCCTTGTGTGCACTAGATGTTTCCTATGAGATACAAAAGACTAGTTTTTTATATCACAAAAATTAGTTTTTAATTTGTTTATGGAAATAAGGAAAGTAAAAAATAAATGATACTTATACATACAATGGGGCTTTCACTATGAATGGAAATGCCAGAGGGTCTACAATACTTAATCTGCCTAGACTCATCACCAATAGCCATGCCTTGTACAATAAATGATGTAATTAAATTTCATTAGCACAAATTTTTTACAAAAATGCATTGATATTTAATCACTTTAAAAAAACCCAATTTCCTTTCCCTTGTCAATGGGTTGTGCATTGACCCCCGCACTCTACCTCCCACTAACAGGTGATATCTACAAGAGAAAAGAAATAATAGGAACCATATATGCTCCAATATCAAATAGAAAAATAATGAGAACAAAAAATAATGTATCATAGATGTCTCAAGGCCAAATGGAATAGTGGAGAGTATGACAACATCAACCTATTTGAGCTCCTCCTTAGTCATCAACTAAACATGAATGAAGATCACATACATGTATAAGTTAGTATGGGTCAAAATTACTCTATTATAAAGATTAAATTTAAATCACATATGTCATAACAAAAAAATATATACACATACTGAAACAGTAGGATTGGATACATCTACATGCCCCTCCTCTCTCATCTCAGGGTGTGTAGTCTATGTACCTATGTCTAATATATCCTCCTTCTTAAATACAAACTGATACTCATAAAGATCACCTATGGGACCTAGAAAAATATTCTTGCATGTTTTTCAAGTATGTAGCACACAAACATGTGATGAACTCATTGATGATGAACTCCCATTAGCATCATTAACATCAAGATGGAGAGGAAACATTGACCTAGCCTAGGGTATCAATAGGATACTCAATCTATGGATGGCTCCAATTGTCTTAGAGCTAGCCTCTGCAATAATATCAGAATGTTGCACTGGAGGAGGGGGGGAGACATCAGTAGGGGAGAAAAGTGATAGCTTTCTTCCACTAGGAAAAGGGTCTATCTTGAGGAGCTCCTCCTCCAACATCCATGTTGGGCCTCATGCTCTAATAGTTCACCTTGAGGTGTAACACAAATTTGGCATAAATTTTTTTAATGAAATAGAATGACACCTCTAAATTGTTGTGTGGAGGTTTTTCAAAAACCATCCACCAATGATCCCAAAAGTTCACATGCATAGCCTTATTTGTGCACCATTTAATTGATAATTTGAGAGTTTTGCTTTCTACTAGTTTACAAGTTTTTGGGTCCATAAAAAGGATAACTATATCATCTTTAGTTATATTTAGGGATGCAACGTCGTCATAGTCCAACCCATCATCCAACATGGCATGCATTTGCTCACTCTAGTGAAGAGAAACATTTTGTTCATTGGTAAGTGTTTCAATGTTATACACTATGTTTTTTAACATGGATAAAATAGGAGCCAATGTAGGTATATTGTTATATATGGTTTACAAAACCCTTAGTTCAGTGAGATTTTCATATATCAAATCTTCAATTTGAGGAGGGTTTTGAGGGGGTAGATGATTGTTTGGTGAATGGTTTTGAGGGGGTATATGATCGTTTGGTGGAGGGTTATGGGGAACATTGTTTCCTGCATTAGTGTCATTATTTGGGTCAGCCATAACTATTAAATTGAAAAACAACATTTCTATTAAAAAAAATTAATTTTCAACTATTTCTATTAAAAAACTTAATTTTCAATGATTTCTATTAAAAAACCCTAATTTATATTAAAATTCATTCAAAATCATAAATAAATACAAAAAAATCCTTACCTATATCATATATCTAAAATGGAGTCACCTCAAAACAAATCCAAATTCAAATGTCATTATTTGCTCTTAGGTTTTGTTTTTTAAATCCAAGTCATAGGTTTTAGGTATCCAATCTTATATTAGATACTTGATATGATATTAGATACCCAATATGATATCAAGTACCTGATAATGGTTTAGATACCTGATAAGGTTTGGCCCAAAATTTTTTCCTTAGTATCAAGATGGGTGGAAAAAAGTCAAAGTAAAATTTGAAATGCTTTTAAACATTTTCAAACTCTACTTTTTTCACATTGCCACTCTTTAGCACACCATGATCCTGCACATACCCATCTTAACAACTTTATATAGCCTAATTTTCCTTTAAAATAACTACTTATAGGAATAAAGTCCTAGAAATTGAATATCCAACTAATTTATTTATTTAGTCTAAACTTAGAAACTAAAGTCTTAATTAACAGAATAAATCCAATGGTTGATAGATGCATATAGACACTACATGATTGACCGTCCCTTTTCACATTTTAGGAATCTTACCAAGTTTTCCCCTAACATAAGGACCCGCCTCTTCCTATGGGAGGTCAAGCATGAGGATGAGTAGAAGAGAGTTCAAAGCTAAGGGTAGAGGGTTAGGAGAAGTCAAAGGAGGAGGAGGGTATGGGCATGGAGGTGACAATGGAGGTAGAGATGGTGATAGGGGGGATGATGGAGGAGGAAGATATAAAAGAGTGCATTTCAGAGTGGCTTTGCTCAAGGTTGATCCCAAACATTTGGTGGCTTAACAATGACTTTAAAGGAAGAGACAAGGACATGAAGAGGTGTAGCAGAGATAGCCACATGATCCCCATCCTTCACAAAGATTAAAAAAATATTCCCTAATAGCATCTTCAAGAATTTTAGAGTACTACCAATGTTATCTTGTAATTCTATCGATAGGAGAGAAAGAAGCTAAAGATGCTAGTGTCCATCCTCGAAGCCTAGTTAACTAAGAACGATCAAAAAATTGAAGAGAGAGATCAAAAGGAAAGATGGATCAAGCATAGTGTGATGCCACTCACCAAGATCATAGACTATCATACTAGATTATGGCCTTTACATTGGTGTCAAACCCAATCTTTCTTGAGAAGATCCATCTTATTCTTCATTCACCACATAGTCTAAGGGTGTCTTTTGTGCTCTATTGAGAGCTAATGCACCACCTCCTACCCCTCATATTGATCCTCAAAGTGTGAGTGGGCCTCAAGACATAATCTCCTTGATTTTTCACAATGTACAACTTGTATATGAGAAATATGTTAGCAAGTAATACTAATCTATCAAAAGAACAAAGCATTAACTAGCATAAAAGACATAACATATATGAGAGACAAAGTGAAACCCTCAAATGAGAATATGAGCCATGGAATGGCTCTCCCAATGAGGATAGTCACTTGATTTAGGGATGAGTCTAATGGATTAGTTTGGGATGTTAGATATTTGCAAGTGGATGACATTTAATGAGGGTGGGTGAGTTAGTGGCTAAGCTTAGTTAGTATGGGTGGATGGGGTGGATTAGGCTAAAAAGGGGATTTAGGATAGGTTAGGGGTTATTAGATTTGAGGGTTTCATTTATCAAATAGGTTTATTTAATAAATGAGGATTTTGGAATTAGATAGAAGAATAGGATTTAATTGATAAATAATAGGTTATTTGATTTATCAATTAGGACTATAGATGATTAATTAAATTAATCAACTAGGGGATGGCAAAGGATTAATTAAATAGGAATTTAATTAATGATGCCTTTAGAGATAACTAAATAGGATTACCAAAGCAATGTAATCAAATTTAGGTGTCTACATTTTGCCCCTCTTTGACATAGTGTTGAGACAACACTATTTCAAAGAAGTTCGAATGAAAACAACACGAGGAAGATGTTTTAGCAACGAGGTTGCCCCAGTCTCGGATAAGAAGAGGAGAGACTAGACTTAGATGATGCCCCCTCAAGAAGGCGGTGGGGGGAGAAATGAGGCTCGATGACTTCTTGAAAAGTACAAGAAATTGAGATGAGCTAAGACATAGGTTGGCAAAGAGAAGGGGTTGAATTAGCTCAAACTCTCACTACGAGAGGATGATAAAGGGAAATCAGGGGCACAAAAGGAAACAAGCTTAAGACTTTTGGGATTGGGGGGAGGATGAAGGAGCAGAGCGCTATAAAAGGAATCCAAGATGGAGAGATGGATGAGGGGATTAAAAAGCTAATGCAACAGGATTTCAAAGAGTCAGATTGGCGAAAGATGGGTTTTCGGAGATCCCTAGGACTAGGATTGTGGATCTCGAAAGATGAGGCTTGGTGGATTGATTTGATTGGTGGATCCCTAAGACTAGGATTGTGGATCCCTAAAGCTAAGCGTGAGGAGTGATTCAAAGAGGTACTGATGCACAAGCTGGGATAGGAGAGACAGATGCTAGATATGGATGGGGGATAATGGAGATGAAGGGAATCCATTAAAGCTATTTGAGTGGGGGGGATACTTCAAAAAGAAGTACCACCATGTAGTTGAGCACTAGATTTGCTATAGGACTGTTGGTTAATTGCCAAGGTTACCAAGAACATCAAGGCCTATTCACCAACTGTCCAGAGGACTGACAAACTGACTCGAAACAAACACGCAAGGTTTTCCCCAGCATCACACATGAATCCCAGAGGAAGCAGTGCGGAACCGACACTGGGTAACCCACAAGCAAAAAAGAAAAACAAACGAAAGACTTGATCAAGACCTTACGCTCTAATTTGCCCATTCATAGTATACCATGATATGGAAGATCGTGGCAACCTTGAGGAGGGAACAAGGAGTTTGCCATGAAAAGATACTTCAAGACCCAAAATGGAAGATCCCAAATCGAAAGAAAGTGAAAATCCAAAAGAGAGCCATTTGCTAATGAGATGGGTAGGACAAGGTACTAACAGACCAAGATCAGACATGAGGAAAGCTATATCCTGCAAGGATCTATCAGAGAGCACCTAAGCTGGTGGATCGGGATGAGTGGTGCGTCTGGCAAGATGAACTAAGAAGGATAACACTTTGGTGATAGGAGATCTAGTTAAAGGATGTATTGGAATAGCTAACCAAGGGTTGTGCGATGTGTGCAAGATGCTGATCAAGGAGGAACTAACACAAAAGCTGGATAGATACAATGGTACTAAGCTAAAGAGGATGTACAAGCTGACGGACCAAGATATTTACAAGCTAAAGCTGACCAAGATAGTTACAAGCAGGCAAAAGCTTAGGATGATAGGATAGCGGGATGGTTCGATGTTGTGCAAGATGCGAAAGCTAAGGGTGGGGTGATAGCAAAAGATATGGATGTGCAAGGATGCATCCAATGATGATGATAGATCTACGACCAAGGATGGGGACAATGCTAGGGTTGGTGGTAGCTGAGCTAATAGATGGCGCTAGAGTGAATGGCTAATGAGAGGATGACATTGGATTTTCATGAGGATAGCCTAGAGCAAGATACCAATGACAAGGGAGGATGGATAAGACAAGATCTCCAAGGAACACAGTGCCCCCAGTCAGAAGATGACATGTGAAAGGAGGTCTTACGATGGATGTGATAGTAGTGAAGCTAGGATGGAAAAGCTGAAGGTGCTAGGGAGATGGATGATAACTGGGATGATGGGGTGAGGTTGCAAAAGATAAGTAGATACCGATAGATAAAAGTTGGAGGATGAAAGATAGGTGGATAAATTGGAAGATGGAGTTGGATGGCAAGATGTGACCAAAAGAATGAGGATGATAGGCTAAGCTGGGGATGGTTGGATTATGCATGATGCTTGTTTGCCAAGTTTTTATCATTATACTTGTCCAAGGTGCTTGAATTGCCAAGTTTTCACCAGTGGATGCTTTATTTTTCTTTACTTTTTTTTTTTTTTTTTGAATTTTTGACTTTGGACTTAGCTGGAATGATTTTGGCTTTCTTCAACTATTTTTGGCTCATAGATGTTGGTAGGATGGATGAAAAAGGATTGGATTGAACAAGTGGAATGGTGGGTGGGAGGTTGAAAAATAATGGATGCGAAGACATAAGGCTTGTGGGTAAATGGATGAGGAAAATGGAAAGATCGTCATTGGCACACACCTTGAGAGGTGATAAAGTAGTGGGAAAGATGGTTTTGAGTGAGGTTGAGGAGAAAATAGAGGAAGAGAAAGATAAGGACTAAAAGTAGAGTTGGAAGATGGAGGATGGGAAATTTAGGATAAGAAGCATATGGACTAAAAGTGGATTGGGGGGATGAAGGATGCTTATATGGGGATTTGGATGAAGGATGGATGGATGAGGCTTTTTGAGTAGCATGAATGGATGCCAATTGAGATTTTTCTTTGAGATGTATTTCTTTTATGAGCATCTTGGGTATCCACATGATTTTTGACTCTTTTAGCTTGGGCTTTTGTGGCCTCTTGACTTTTTCTTTGATTGGGATTAAATGTTTCTTGTTTTGAACATGTATTTTAGAAGGGACATGTTGAGACTTGGATTTTTGTGAATTTTTAGATTTATGCTTTTGTATTTTGGCATCCAATATGCTTCTATTAGCCATGGGATGGGAACAAGAGCATGGAGGAGATGGAGGGATAATTGATGGAGTGATAGGGTTTAAAGGTTGGACGAGATTCAAGGGTGAGTGCCTTTGATGATCTAGCTGGTGGATTTGAGGGGATGGAAGGATAGATTGGAACATAGGATATGGATGGATATAATTGCCCAAAATGGATGGTGGGAAGGAAGGATATGGGCCCAAAATAGATGGAAACGGGGAAGGTGTAGGTCCCAAAATAGATGGAGGGGATAAAGGATTCATATGAGGTATGTAAGGACCCAAAATGGATGGAAAGGGTGTGGGATTTAGATAAGGGATATATGGACCGAAAATGGAGGGTTGGAGATAAGGAGTAGGATGAGGGCCCAAAATAGATGTGGAATAAGATGGATGAGAACTTTGGGGTGGAGATGGAAGGACTTGGGACCATGCAGGAATAGCGGGGATACCAACATCTAGAAATACATTTTCATTTCTTTTTTCAATATGATGTTCATTATTTGGAACACAAGATGTGAGTCCATTACTAGCTGAAGGAGTTGGAGCTTCGGATATGACAATTAGTTCTTTTTTGACTGATCTATCATCATGGATTATGGGAGATGTATGATCATGAAGTAGAGGAGATGGGAGGATAGGATCTTGAGTTGGGTGGGCTAAGGGAAAGGGATCTTGAGATGGAGTAAGTAAGATGGTAGGATATAGATATGGAGGGGATGGTAAAAGCGAATCATGTAGGGGAATAAGTGGGATGGCAGGATCTACTGTTCTGTCGGAGGATATTTCAACATGATTTTGGACAAGATCTTGACAGGAATGGATGGGAGTGGATGCATGAGGTTCATTATATGGGATTTGGATAATGCTTGGAGGAGGAGATGTGGATGGGATTTGGAGCGATTTGATGGGTGGTGGGATTTTGACACTTGTGGGAAGTGGAAGGATTTTAAGAAATTTGATGGATGGTATGGGGATGGTAGCTATGGGAGATGGAGGTGATATTATAGATGGGGAAGCTTCATTACTGACTACTTCACATGGTTGGATTAGATGACATCGCTTATCAACTATTGGAGGTGACTTTTCTTGTATTTCCTCTAGGAGATTCCTTGGAGACTCATGTGTCAGAGGTGGAGGTGGTGGATTGATAGGAATAGCTGGTGTGATGAGGGTGGAAGATTGGAAGCTTAGTTGATTGGGTGATGGAGGAGAAGCTGGGATATCAGATGGCATGACTAGATAGTTTGGAATAGCTCTTGGATTTTGGGGGATGGTTGGTGGAAGGCCTCTAAGGCTTTCAATATACCCATCATAGTCAACAAGATTTTCATCATCATTAGAATAGGAGGTGGTGGGAGCAAGGACAATGCGACCGAACACATCATGATAGGTTTGGGATTTCATGTTTTGATGATGAGTTGGATGGGGATGGGGTCTTACATATGGATGAACACGAAAGCTCATGGTTGGATTTGGATTAAGCGCAGATTTTGGATTAGCTGATGAAGGATTTCCTAGGGAGAGTCAAAGCTGTATGACAGACCTAAGGAGGATTGGCTAGAGATTTTTGGCTTTCCTGTGGATGGAAGACTTCAAGGGCATGCTGTCAAAAAGTGAGAGTTTTGCTTTCCTATGCGCTGGATTGGTGGAGATTGTGTCAACTTAAGGATAGACTAATGATCCTATGGCCATGACATGAGATTGACCACTTGTGGATCCCAACCTTTAGCTTAAGGTGATGAGGGATGACAAGTGACAAGGCTAGATTACCCTAGACAAAGCTTTGTCAAAGGGATAACCTTGGTGAGGCTGGTGGATTGGTCGGATTGATTGGATAGCAAATTCTAGTAGAATGATAACAACTCTCTAAAGGCTTGGGTGTGATTTTGGATTGGGTTGCTAGCTAGTTGGGGGGATGATTTGGATGGACTTTGGATTTGGGATTTTTCTAAAGCAAGGAACTAGATAGATTCGATTGTAGTGGGGGAGCTTGTATGATTTTTTGATAAGGCAGTGACTACGCTAAGTATGCCTTGAACTAGGAGATTTCTGCTTTTTTGGGATTTTGACCAAAGTTGGAAAACATTCATTCAAAAGCTATGAACAAGCAAGCAGACAAAATTTTGGAGCAAGTATGTCAAACACACCAACATCCTAGGAAGCTTTCTACAAGGATGAAATTTATTATAGCTAGGGAGTCCTCGATATATGCAAGGTACGTGAGGCCCAAATCCGTAGATGAAACCAAAAAGATGTCACACAACCGAGAGGAGCGGTAACCCACTTCTCCTCTTTCACTTCTCAAGGGTATAAAGTTCCTTGAGGCTTAGCCCGAGTGACAAAATCTTGATTCCAAGAGAGGTGTCTTTGGATTCACCTCCCAATTTTTATACTCCACCAGAACACTGGAGTTGAGGTCGTCCCAAGGGGTGATGAAATATCCAAGCAGGCCTCCTAAAAAGTGTAAAACAAGACCACATACATGATCTTGGGCTTTAAAAGACACGCATTTATTCCAATTGGTGATTTAGATTTTGTAAGCTATGATTGAAGACACTTGTGATTATGGCATACAATGTTCATTCCAATTTGATAGCATCGTCAGCATAATGAAAGTTGAGAGATCGTCAACATAAGAAATGCGAGCGTCATTGAAAATGCGTCCAAACCATGCAATGTTCATTGATTGTTAGGCATTCAAGATTGAGTGTGAGTTTTTTTTAAGCCCAAAACAAAGATGTGTGAAACTTGATTGCCAAGTGCACACCCGGAGGCCCTCCACATCAAGATTTGTCCAATTTTTATGCCCAAATGAAGTGTGAGTGAGATTAATGCGCATTCAAGGAATTTTATAACTTAGAAAAACCACTAAAGACCCAAGTGAGTGGAGTTTGATCTTTGTGGAGCACTTAACACCCTCTTAGGTAGACCCATCCCCATAGATGGCACTGAGATTGCAACCAATGGTTAAATTGATGGGTGATTAAAGAGGGTGAGTCCAACTACAAACTTACTCAAAGTGTCTTTATTAGTTTTTATAACTTAGAAGATTTCAAAAATGTGGGTTCTTTTTATGCCCAAAAAGATGATTATTTGATCTATGGCATTCAAGATTGGATTTGTTGTTTTAATCATGCATTCATAAAAAAAACAAACTTGATTTTAATCCATGGCACTCAAGAGTGATTTTAGAAACATGCATTCAAAGACAAGTGATTAAACATTCAAGTTTTTTCCTTTGAGCATTCAAGATTGAGATTTTGTGTGTTGTTTTAAGAACTTTGAAGTGCTTTGTTTTAACCTTAGATCATTCAAGATTTTTTTGGAATCAAAAGTGAATATGACTCTTTGGACTTTGGTTTTCATTCAAGATTTTGTGTTCTAGTTTGCATATTTTAAGCCCAAAAATGATATTCCTAGATTGTTTTGATGCATGAAAAACCTAAGAAACATTCAAGATTTTGCAACAAGACATTTGTTTGGAACAAATAACAAAGCTTTTAGGACAATTTTTGGCAACTATTTAGGACTCTTAGTTTTCATGAGATTTTTAAAAGAACTTTAAAATATTTGCAAATGAGGTTCATTTTATCCTTGATTGATGCTTTGAGTTTGATTTAGATTTTAGTGTGCACTTTGTGTTGATTTTGAACCTTTTGAAATGGAAACTTGAAGTTCTTTTTAAATTCCCAAAAATGAAGTGTTCTTAACTTTGCATGAATGCATCTAAAACCTTGATGTTGCAAGGATGCAAATGATTAGATTGGTTTAGTTTCACTTGTTAAAAGATTTTTTCTTTTTTGCAAATTTTTAATTTTTTAATGGATTGAAGTATGATTTGGGGGTTCATTTTAAGCACTAAAAAGAAGTGTGTATGGTTTTGCTTCCTTAAAAAAAAATGGCCAAGATCTCCCACAACAAGAAGAAGAAGAAGTAGATGGAATAAGAAGAATATAGACAAGAAGAGGAAGAAGAATTCCAAGTTCTTTGTCCACCTATAAGCTTGAAAAATCTGCAAACACTATGAGATATACTATGAGTTCCTTTGTCTTCTTCATGCTCATGTGGACCTACAAAACCAATTTATACAATCCTACCAATCACAAAAACAAGCAAAATTAGCCAAAATCAGCAAATGACATACAAAAATTGACTAAAAAAGCTAATGAAGATGACCCATGTGGGGTCCCACCGGGCGTGCCAAAATGTATATGAGAAATATGTTAGCAAGTAATACTAATCTATCAAAAGAACAAAGCATTAACTAGCATAAAAGACATAACATATATGAGAGACAAAGTGAAACTTTCAAATGAGAATATGAGCCATGGAATGGCTCTCCCAATGAGGATAGTCACTTGATTTAGGGATGAGTCTAATGGATTAGTTTGGGATGTTAGAGATTTGCAAGTGGATGACATTTAATGAGGGTGGGTGAGTTAGTGGCTAAGCTTAGTTAGTATGGGTGGATGGGGTGGATTAGGCTAAAAAGGGGATTTAGGATAGGTTAGGGGTTATTAGATTTGAGGGTTTCATTTATCAAATAGGTTTATTTAATAAATGAGGATTTTGGAATTAGATAGAAGAATAGGATTTAATTGATAAATAATAGGTTATTTGATTTATCAATTAGGACTATAGATGATTAATTAAATTAATCAGCTAGGGGATGGCAAAGGATTAATTAAATAGGAATTTAATTAATGATGCCTTTAGAGATAACTAAATAGGATTACCAAAGCAATGTAATCAAATTTAGGTGTCTACACAACTAACCTACTGATGTATTTTACATATCCATGATGTACCTAATATTTTGATGACACTAATTTATCAATTACTCTTTATCTCACATATTGGATTTCTTGATCTCATTGTATTCTAAAGTCTAGAAAATTTATGATATATGAGATGGCCTATTTTATTGCTCTATGCATTCTTTTTTTATACTTATTATCAATGCATTTCTCTTTCTTTTTTCACATGCTATGGATAAATGTATGATTCTATTTGATGATGCACATGATATTGCAAATATATACAATGACCTTTTATCTTTTTGTGCATTTTTTCACATGTCTTATATTCAATACATATTTCTTTCTGTGGTGATGATAATTATGTAATGGATGCAATATTACTTGTAGTGCCCCTCTATTTTGATTTGAGACTATGTTATGTGTTATCTTGATTTTGGTGTAACAATTTAGTATTAATTTATGGATTTGGTTTGTTTTCTTTTTGAATGGACATCTTAATAGTGAAAATGATTATGAATTTGAGTACTTTGGAGGAAATTATATTGGAAATAAAGATGGAATAACTAAGAGGGGGGTGAATCAGTTACCACAAAATATTTCAGATCCCTTAGATGTCAACAATAAAACTGATTGCTATTGTTATTCGTTAAACACACAAAAAATGCTATAACTTGGTAAAAGCAGAGTGTGATTTTCTTTTAACTAATCTTAAACATTCATAGTGATTAACTTTAGAGCATAAAAAAGAAATGCACACATGAGACACTAGGATTTAATGTAAAAACCCAATATGGAAAAAACCACCAATGTAACTAGTTACTATTTTTCACTCTTCTAAAGTGAGCCCTATTAGGAGCCAACCTAGTTAAAGGTTAAAAAACACACTATTAGGTGTGACCTTGTTAGAGGATTTAATCACCTTGTTAGGAGTGGCCTTGCAAGAGGTCTTAAAACAATTCAATGAAACTGTCACCTTGTTAGAGGATTTACAACTGGCTGTTAAACCAACTCTGTTAAGAGACTTTGGAATCACTGCTACAATGGTAAGAAAGTAACAATGAAGTGACTTGAATGAGATGCAACTAAATTACTAATTATAGATCTCTATTTTTCTTCATACTAGATCCTTACTGATTGAATATTACTTTGCTGCTCTACAAGGATATCTAACCATCCTTCAAATTTACTCACACTTTTCTTCTTAATCAATCAATACACTTACATACTCTCACACACACTAGAATCTCAACTTGACCTTATATTTATATCATCTAGATTATGAAGTCAACTCAATTAAAAAATTATAATACCAATAATCATTACCATAGTCGGCTAGAATCAATACTTGAAGTAATTAAACTTCATATCCCAAATCAACAAAATCCTTTGATAGCCAACCTAGCTTGGTAAAAACTGGTCTGAAATGATTTCTTGTGTTGACAACCATATGCTTGGTTAATAATATAAGCTTGAAAAATCTTTTGGCAACCGAGTGAGCTCAGTGAACACTGACTCTGACCAACTTTCTTTTTTAACCATGAGAACTATTTCTGCTATAATTTCCTTTGATACCTAAGTGAGGTCAATAGACATAGTCTTCATAGAGTAATCTCCAAGAATGCTCCGTAGATAAGAAAAATTATCTTGCTGACCAATTGAGCTCAGTAAGGATAGGATTGACAACTGATATGACATTTGTGTAACATCGAAGACAACACACAATTAGAAAATTGTATCCAACAATCTCCCTCTTTGGCATTGATGCAAACACAACATGTCATAGCACAATAAAATTTGAAAACAAGACTTTCTCTAATAGAAAGTTTCTCCCTCTTATATTTTATACCACAGACTTCTTTAATGTAGTAATCTCCCTTTGTGAAGGAATTACATAGCTTCTTCTCAAAATAAATTTCAGAAAGATATGATAGTAAACTCTCCCTCTTTGACAACACATGCCAAAGACAACACATACAAAATGAGTATCAATGTATCTTGAGTACTGATTCATATGCAATGTTCTCTTGATTATGTAGCATCGACTGATTGATCTTCAACTTAGTTCCTGTTGATGCATCACTAAAGCATTACTTAGTGAGCTTTAGATAAGGGAATGACCCCTAACTTACCTCTTAGATACAAAAATGGATCCTTAGGTAATGGCTTGGTAAATATGTCAACAATTTGTTCTTTTGTATGGACATATTCCAATCTGATTTCTTTTTCATGCACCAATTCTCTAACAAAATGATATTTTATAGAAATATGCTTGGTTTTGGAATGCATCACCAGATTCTTAGATATGTTAATTGCACTTGTATTATCAAAAAACATGACAACCAGTTCTTTGGTCTCAACCTTCATGCCTTCTAGTAACTATTTAAACTAAACAATGTTAGAAAAATTCACTACTGCTACAACATATTTTGCTTTTGCTATAGATTGGGATGTGCAGTTTTTCTTTTTACTTGTCCAAGATACCAACCTTTTACCAAGAAAGAATGCTCCACCATGTGTACTCTTTCTATCATCAATATTTCCTACTCAATCAGCATCAATAAATACTTTTAGGTCTAGATTTGC
Source organism: Cupressus sempervirens (assembly GCA_028749045.1). Classification (NCBI taxonomy): domain Eukaryota; kingdom Viridiplantae; phylum Streptophyta; class Pinopsida; order Cupressales; family Cupressaceae; genus Cupressus; species Cupressus sempervirens. The sequence continues at coordinate 585,359,590 of CM053783.1, read as the reverse complement.
TTCGAGTTTATACCATAAACCATAATCTTCAGTGCCTTTCCAATATCTTAAGATTCTTTTGATTGCCATCATATGATTTTCTCTAGCTTTGCCAAGAATCTTGCCACTATACCAACTGCAAGAGCAATTTCAAGCCTTATATGAACTAGATACTATATTTTTCCAATCATTGATCTATATAAGGTCTAATCTACCTCTTTTGAATCATCATCTTTAGTAAGCTTTAATCTAGTACACATGGGGGTTCCAACTGGTTTTGAATCTTCCATACCAAAATTCTTGATGTAGTTACCATTCCTACTATGTTGTATCTGAGGACCAAGAAAGAAATTAATCTCACCAAAAATAGACATTTCAAACTATTTGTTCATTTGCTCTAAAAATTCTTTGCATAGATCATCATTCCCTATAAATAAAATATCATCCATAAATATTTCTACCAATACAATCTTGTTATCTGGTCCTTGCTTGATGTACAAACTACTATTATCATTAGTTCTCTAGAAACCAATCTGTATAAGGTAGTTATGTAATCTTTTATACCATGCTCTAGGAGCTTGTTTCAGACCATACAATCCTTTGTGTAATTTGCAAACCATGTCTCTTTTGTTTGGATCAATAAAACCTTCTGGTTGTTTAATGTAGACTTCTTCATCAAGAATACCATTAAGAAATGCAGATTTAACATCCATCTGATATACCTTGAATCCTTTGTGTGCTGCATATGCAGGTAAGGTCCTAACACCTTCCAATCTTGCAATAGGAGCAAAAGTCTCACCATAATCAATGCCTTCTTCTTGAGAGTAGCCTTTACATACCAATCTAGCTTTGTTTCTTGATACCTTACCATCTTCATTCAACTTATTCCTAAATACCCATTTTGTTCCAATCACATTTTTATCTTTAGGGTAGGTACAAGAGTCCAGGTTTTGTTCTTTTCTCTTTGTTCAATTTCTTCATTCATGATCTCAATCCAACTTTCATTTTCCAATGCATCTTTAACATTTCTAGGTTCAAAATCAGCAAGTAAACATGTACCTTTTAGCTTACTTCTTGTCATAGTACCTTCTGATTTATCTCCAATAATCTAATCTAGTGCATGTTGCCTTCTAAAATACTTGGCCAATACAGGTTTTTTGCCTTTTGAATAAATTACATTGTCATCTTCTTGAACTTCAACTTCTAGTTCTAGTTAGTCAAACTCGATAGGCATTAGCTTGGTAGCTTTGGAATGTGGCATGGGTCCTTGTGACTTGGTTTGAACTTCTTGTAATTCATCAACTAAGAAAGATTTAGGTGTAGAAGTCTCCTTATTGATAGATTTATATGGCAATGTATTAGGTTGGATGTAAACAAATCTCTTATAATCTTATGGTTCCTTTTTTCTTTCTTCTTTAGTCCTTTTTGCAAACTCATCAATCCTCACATGCACATTTTCTATGATTTTATGAGTAGATAAATTCAAACATTTATATGCCTTACTTCTGCAAAAATATCCTAATAATATACCTTCATCACCTTTTACATCAAACCTACCTTTTCTAGATTCTTTCAAGATATAACATTTACTTCCAAATACTTTCAGGTAACTTACATTGGGTTTATAGCCATACCATAACTCATAGTGTGTTTTCTACAAGCCCTTCTTCAATTGTACTCAGTTTAAGGTATAAACTACAATGTTGATAGCTTCCTTCCAGTATTTGATAGCAATGTTCTTTTCAATCATTAGAGTCCTTGCACAATCCATTAAAAATCTATTTCTTCTTTCAACTCTTCCATTCAGCTCTGGAGTTCCAGTGGTTGATACTTGTCTTTTGATTCCTCTTTTAGTGCAAAAGTTATTGAATTCATTAGAGATGAATTCACCACCTCTATCTAATCTTAAGCGCATCAATCTTTTTCTTGTTTCTTTCTCTACTCTTTCCAAATACCATTTGAATTTCTCAAATGCTTCTGACTTTTCTCTTAAATACATAATAGTCATCATTTTAGAGTAGTCATCAAAAAAGAGAATAAAGATTTTTTCTCCACTATAGCTTTCTATTCCAATAGATCCACATAAATCAGTATGCACAATTTCCAAGATATCTTCAGATTGATAGTTTTTTCTTTTAAAACTAGTCTTTCCCATTTTGCCAATCTGATAATTCTTGCATAAACCAACATTTGGTTTCTTCAAACTAGGAATGCCTCTTACTTTCTTGAATTTTCTTATTTTCACCATGTTATCAAAATTTACATGACATAAACTTCTATGCCATAACCGAATCTCTTCAACTTGAGCAATAAAACATGAGCAATCACCAAGATCAAGATAAAATAGGTTACCTTTTGTTTGTTTTCCTGATCCAATCAGTTTTCCTTTTTCATCCAATAGTTTTGCCTTCCCATGCATGAATTCCACCTTGAATCCAATGTTGATTAGCTATGCCACACTCAGCAGATTATGTTTTAGTCGTTCAACCCAATAGGCATTGTCACATACAAGTTCTTTGGTTAATGAGATTCAGTATTTCCCTTTTATGCAACAAGGTTTATTTTTTCCAAACCTTACACTACCACCATCATAGTCTTCAAACTATTCAAACTATGTTTTGTCACCAGTCATATGATGTGAACATTGACTATTTACAATCCATTTATAATTTGTTCTCACATGAGAGATAAGTGCCATCTTATCTTCTTCATCATTAGATTCATCTTTTACAACAATGTATAGTATTTCATCTTCACTGTTATCAGAATCTTTAGCCATAAAACATGTCTTCTTACCTTTGTCCTTGAATGATTTGTGATTTTTGATATCCTTCTTTCCATTGCACTTGTGAATTTTCTTTTCATCCTTGCTTTCTTTGTTTAGGCACCTGGCAGCAATATGACCAATTTCTTCACATGAAAAATAGATTAGGGGAACTTTTCCTTTGTATATTCCTCTGCCTCTAGAATATTTTCTTGCAAGTAGAGCTTCAACAACTTCAAGATCACTATTAGAACTTGCCTCTGATTCTTCATCACTTTTTGACTAAATGTCCTTTATTTTTTTACCTTTCTCCTTAAGTGAAAGCTTGGCCTCAAATGTAGATTCAATATTCTTGGAAGTTGGAACATAATTGTCAAGGTTATCTAGTTCAAAAGCTATCAATCTTCCTACTAAGGTATCCAAAGTTATCTTATGATTTTTTTCACACCTTCTATAACACACCACAAACAAAAATAAAACTAAGCTATGAACAAACATAAAGAACCTTGGAATTTTTATTTAATCATCAAATTTAAAGATCAAGCACAAAGATTGAATCATTCTCAGAAATATAAATGTCAACATAAAAGAATATATCATCAAAATATATTTCCATAAAGATGTCTATACATAATGAGTTCATTACAAAATTAATGAACAATCTCATTCAAGATGCCTAGGTCCCACAAATGAAATTTACAAGTATGAAATTCAGTTTCATGAAGTAACTTCAACAGTCTTCCTTCACACTAGATATTCAACTTGTACACCTAAAAATAACACAAACATGCAACACAACACATAGAGGGCTCAGTACACACTGAGTTAAAAAGTGTAGTCCACTTGCATACATGTTAGAATTAACACACACACACACACACACACACACACACACACACACATATATATATATGTGTAAAACCTTAAAGTAGATATCTAACCACATAACATAGTGCAATTCTAATATTACTATGCAAGAAGTAACACCTTCTAAACAATGCAAAATTAAACTCACACTAAGAATAACTAGTTAATGAGCCATATATATACTGAGGTGTCATCACTATGGTGCTAAGATACTACATCCATAAATGGTAAGCCCTTAGAAAACACATAATGGGGTTCTCTATAATACTCATGAAATGATGCCATAGAGACCTGCCTTGTTCTCCGTACTTAACCTTACTGGTTTAAGTCATAGGTAAGGCCAATTATCTTTTATTTATAATTAACCCTCCCAATTCTTCTTAAATTATCAATGAATTTAATTAACTAAATAGAATAAATCAATATTCAGCCACCTCGATATATGTTCACTATAGCTATCCTTAACATACACATCAACCAAATATTCTAAGAATGCACATGTAACTAATAACAAGTCAGTTTTCTCATGATATTACATTCTTCATCTTTTAAAAATTTCATCTTCTACTATCAATTTGAAAGTAAACTTAGGTTATTTTAATAATAGAAGTAAATACTACAATATTACAATCTCGTAATTATCACTAAACTACTATATCAGTTGAATGATATTTACCAGTTGCAGTATTGTACTACTTATCTCCACTATTATAACAAACTAAGCTTAACCTCCAAATTGGCCAAGATATTAATAAAATGTACATATGATACCCTTGTTTCATCATACCAACATATTTCATAATCTGTCTCATATCTTACAATGAGTTAATACATCTTATTTCAAAACAATTTGTAAATGCTTATTAAAACACTTCATAATAAAATCAAGTATTACTAAATCCAAGTGCAGTCAATGTTGAACAAAAGATAACCTACAAGGTTACTAAATATCTAAGTGTCTACTGATGTTTAACCACTGTTTAATGGTGAGATACCACCCTGTTATAACCACAATCAGCATTTAAAATACACTATCTGAATTAAATTTGAAATACGACTCACAAATATGTAATATAACTTTCATTACATCAATGACCAAAAATGAATAAGATGCAAAATCCCAAAAATAGTACGATGCTCACAAGTTGTTCACATAATGATCTTGGTGATACGACAACATCTTCCTACATCTATGCTCTCAAAATAATGTCTTGTTTATTTGCAACCAATTCCACAACAATAGTTATTCATAACTCTAATCTCCATCATAAATTATGAAGAAAATTTATACTATCACAGAGTTTCTGTTCGGAACAAGTTTCCTTTTAAAACATTTGACAAATTGTCATTTCCAAAACCATTATCAATTGTTAACTAACTTACTATTTTCAATATATAATTTAATCATATTATCGGATTCGACACACTTCTAAAGAAAAATAATGACAAAACCCTCGAATTACTCATCAATATCATAATACAAGATAACTGTCATAAGAAATTCAAACTAGCAATCTTCAAACTATATAATGACCATGTATCATGAAGATATTTCAAACATTTTGTTACCCATAAAATGCCATGCAATTAACATGACAATTTAACATTGTTATGGTTTCACGCAAACTATTTGACAAAATGCCTCTGCCTTCGACAGCAAACAAGAGCCCATTTTTTTAAAACATTCTCAAGTCTGAGGCTGAGCCTCTCAAAATTTGTTATATATTACCAAGTAAGCTGGAGGTATGGTTCTCACAAAGCTCATACAAAAGGGAGCAAAAAAACTTGCTCGAAATTAACACAACAGCCAGCATGCTCACTGCCACAACCATATGTTTCTCACAAAACTCAACTTGGTGGGAAACATATGTTTGGGGCGAAGTTAAATAAACATAAATAAGGCAACTTCCAGTCATATCTCTCCACAAATTCCACATTCAAAGGTGAATACATGCAGAACTTTGCATTACACGCAGTGCATATACTCATCTCTGAATGTAAAATTTCACAATATGAAAATTTGATAACTTTTACATTATGCAAAATGAAAGTAACATGGCATTCACAAATAGAGTGAAAGGTAGGGTAAGAAATTGCCCCCTACTTGAACAACTAAAGATGGAAAATTGTTCCTCAATCCAACCTGATGCCAAAACCCCAAAAACTGAATCCAACACTGGTGAGCAAACTCTACAATGTCGACTCACACAATTTGTAGAAGACCTCACAATGGAGTGAAGCAAAAACCCCATAAACAAAAATAGCCAACTACTGAGAAATAACTGCATTGAATTATACCCAATAAGCAAGTTAACCTTCCAACCCACTCCCATTAAAATGCCAATATCTCAGCACAAAACCATAGATGTAAAATCAACAGAGCAATGTGGCTCAGAAACTGGCCCATAATCAGCAAAAATCCAACTCACATCAAGGCATGGCCGACTGCAACTTCAGTGCCATAAGTTTGACAATTCCAAGTCCATCGCCATGAATATGGCTCAAACAAAATAACAATGTTACCCTCCTTAATAGCAATTGATACCCATTTAGGGTTACATCAATGCTAATTGCTTAAGAGGTCATTTAACTCTCTTTTTTTTAAACAAATAAAAATGTATATGCCAACCTCCACTAAGGAGTTAGACCTTTAATCATAAGAAAAAACTTATATAACTATATATAAATGCAAACCATGGTTCCCTCAATTAACCATTGAATATGAGTCATAAAACGAAACCATCTTAAGGGTTAACATGATCTAAATATTTAATCTCTATTTAGTTACATATATGAAAGTACAAAGAAGGATTCTAAATAAATACAACATATAACCATTTAAATATATTTGCAACATCAAGTCTACATACATCATGAAACAGAATGTAGTAAACAAAGTCAAAAACATAATAACATAATCGATAATCTATCAACTTGAAATCATAGATATGCCAAATTCAATTCATAAAATCCTAAATCACATTTATTGCTAAAACATAGTTTTTTCACAGAAAATACGTTCAGCATCAGTCTCATGATTCAACAACAGTATTATAACCAAGTTCTATAGAAAATCAATCATAACTTCAGAACAAAATCTTAAAATAGCAAAGTCCTAATTTGTAGAAAAACCTGAAGTAGTGGTCAGGCATGACACCCTGCCCCTCTAGGTTTCAAATTTCTCCTGGAAGTCAGTAAACAAGAACGGATGAACTGCTCTCATCATTTCAGTGTCCTCCCAGCTAGCAGATGTTTCATCATCAGGGTCCTATAGGACCTTTACCTACCTTATTTATCTCCCTCTAAAACTCATAGTTCTGCTTTGAATGATCTGCATTGGTTCTAGCATGATTTGTCCATCCATAATCTGCAAATTTTTCCAATCAAGAACGTGAGCAATATTAGGTATATACTTACGCAGAACTAAAACATGAAATACATTATGAATGAGTGAAAGACTTAGTGGCAAGACAATTTTACAGGCAACTGGTCCAACCCATTCCAAAATTTCAAACGGACCCACAAATCGAGGTGCTAACTTGGAACCCTTTCCATATCGAATTGGAATTTTACGCGCTCTTACCCAAAGAAACACTTTAACACCCACCAAGAATTGATGGTCAATTCTATGCTTATTAGCATATTTCTTCTATCTATCTTGAGCAGTAATAAGGTGCTCTCTGATCCTTTTAACTTGCTGCTCCAAATCTAGCAACATATCATGTCCTAAAAGAGTCATGTCCTCCAAATTATCCCAACTGAGAGGCGTCCTACAAGGTCTACCATATAATGCTTGAAATGGTGCCATACCTATGGAACTGTGATATCCATTATTATAATTGAACTCTACCAAATGTAGATACCCCTCCCATTTATTCTATCTATCCATTACGTATATCCTAAGCATGTCTTCCAGAATCTGATTGACACGTTCAGTTTGTCTATCTGTCTCTGGGTGATAAGCTGAACTAAAATTCAGCCAAGTACCTAACTCTCGCTACATGGATCTCCAAAGAGATGAAGTAAATACTGGATCCCTATCAAAAATAATCTTTTTAGGAATTCCGTGTAACTTAACTATCTGTTCCATATATATTTTGGCAACCATTGCTTCATTATAGGATGATCTAACTGGGATAAAGTGGGAACCCTTAAAAAAATGGTCCACTACCACCATAATAGCATCATGCCTATGAGATATAATAGGAAATCTAGTAATAAAATCTATAGAAATGGTGTCCCATTTCCATTCTGGAACATTATGTGGTTGCAATAGTCCCGCAGGGTGCTAATGTTCAGCCTTAACCTGCTGACACTCTAAGCATCGAGCCACAAAATCTACTATGTCTCTTTTCATTCCAGGCCAATAATAATGCTACTTAAGTTCAGAAAGCATTTTCTTGACACCTAGATGAGCTGAATATGGTGCTTTGTGAGCCTCCAACATAACTAGATTTCTCAAATCACCCGAAACAGGAACGTACACACTCCCTCTAAAAAGCAGTAAACCTTCAAAATTTACTGAATACCCCTCAAAATGCCCTTCTAAGATGCTACCACTATCAATAATATCCTTAAGATCCTAAAAGCAATGATCTGCAGAAAGATTTTGAAGAATCTTATTGCTAAGATCCACTGTTAAGATCAAAGAAGATAATTCATGTTGCCTTTTGCTAAGTGCATCAGCAACAACGTTCTCCTTCCCTTGCACATAACTAATCCCAAAGTCATATTCAAACAAGAACTCCATCCATCTTTGCTACCTAGTGTTGAGGTCTGGTTGTGTAAAAAGATATTGAAGGCTTCGGTGATCAGTATGTAACTCAAATCGTTGACCCAAAAGAAAATGTCGCCACTTGGTCAAAGCATGCATGATCGCTGCAAGTTCAAGATCATGAGTAGGGTAATTCACCTCATGAATCTTAAGCTTTCTAGACTCATAAGCTATAACACATCCTTCCTACATCAACACTACCCCTATGCCATCCAAAGATGCATCAGTGCAAACCATGAACTCCTTAGCTAAATTAGGGACTGCTAGAACGGGTGCACTGGTCAAACATTCCTTAAGTTTTTGAAATGCTACCTCGCACTCCTCTGTCCAGACAAATTTCTTCCCTTTTCTCTGAAGAGACATGATAGGATGCACTATTTTGGAAAATTGTGACACAAATTTGCAGTAATAGCTTGCTAAGCCCATGAAATTTTGGACCTCAGACACATTCGCAGGTGCTAGCCAATCTACAATAGCCCGAATTTTGGATGGATCTATAGAAATTCCATCCCCAAAAATGATATGACCTAAGTAACAAATCTCAAACTTGAAGAATTTTCACTTCAAAGGATTGGCAAATAGTATGTTCCTACGAAGGCATTCCAAAACTTGCTCTAAATGCTGATCATGCTCCTCCGCAGAGCAAGAGTATACCAAAATATCATCCAAAAAAACCACTACAATCTTATCAAGGAAAGTTCTAAGAACACTATTCATAAGGCTCATAAAAATAGAAGGTCCATTAGTTAACCCAAATGGTACTACCATGAATTTGTAGTGCCCATACTTGGTGCAAAAAGCTGTCTTATTAATATCAGCTTCCTGGATTCTAAGTTGATGATATCCAAATTTTAGATCAATCTTCGAAAATACTCGGGCACCCTTGACTTGATCAAACAAGTCATCAATTCTAGGCAAAGGATACTTGTTCTTAACAGTGACCTTGTTTAACTGTTTATAGTCTATACAAAGTCTCAAGGAGCCGTTTTTCTTCTTGACAAAAATTACCAAAGCACCCCAAGGTGATACATTAGGAAAAATCAAACCTTTCTCCAAAAGCTCCTCCAACTAAAATTTAAGTTCAACCAACTCTTGAGCTATCATTCTATAAGGAGTCTTGGAAATTGGTTCCCTTCCTGGCACTAAATCGATCTAAAAAATCAATTTCTCTTCTCGGTGGTATTTTTAAAATCTCTTCAACAAATACATCCGAAAAACTCTGCAAGATTGGATGATTGTGAGAAGAACCCTTATCCATGGAATCATTTAAGTCATTTACCATTATGGTAAACAAACTACAGCCTTTTCGAGCACACTTTTCCAGTTGCATGGCAGAAATTGTCTGCAAAGAGATGGGTCTCTCGATTCCAACAATAACTCTAACTGATCCAACATCATCCAAACAAGTGATTATCTTATCCTTGCAATCCAAAATAGCTCGATGTTGTTCTAATCAATCCATTCCCAAAACTATGTCATACAATCCTAAAGGTATAACCCTAAGGTTCACTAAAGTAGTAAAAGATTTCATTTGAATCTTACAATCAGGAGCAACTATATCAGTGTTCACCCTCAAACCTGATGCTAACTCCACTTGCCATTTATTCCTTGCCTTAACCACAGGAATTCCACTATATGCAACTAAAGCATAAGAAATAAAGGAATCTATAGCTCCAGAGTCAAATAAAATAGATACTTTCATACCTTGAGTATTACCCTGAGCTTCAATAACTATGTTCTAATGTTCTGCTTGCTTTTGATCTAGGGTAGCAAAGACACGATGGTTCCTGGCAGAATCACCAACTATCACTTTAGACCTAGCTAGCTTAGGTCCAACCTTCGGCTTGTCCCAATTAGGGCACTGAGACTGGTAATGACCTATTTGACCACAATGATAACACTCAATAGATTTTTGAAATCCCATATTCTAACCAGAAAGGTTAGGAGATGGGTTATTACTTTGCACACTTTGAGGTGGTTGAGATGGTTTAGGCTATTCTGAACCCTTGGAGTTCTTACCGAACTCTCTCTTCTTGAATTTTCCACCTGAAAATCTTGATTTCAAACTTCCTTGTGGAGGCTTTTGATTCCTACTGACATCCAGAGTAGGTGGATTCATGCTGGTTTTGTATGAAGCCCCATGATATCCAGACTTCATCTCAATCAATTTTTCTCGTTTTGAAGCTTCCTGCATAGACACAGGTCTGAAAGTTCTCACTTCCTCCTCGATCTTGGGCATAAGCCCCTTGATGAAATGCTAAATCATGGCTTTATCATTTTCTGCCCAGCCAAAAAAATTCTTAAGCTCGTAGAACCTACGTTCATAAGCTTCCACTATAGAACCAGACTACATAATCTAAAAGAACTCCTCTGCATGGGCCTATCACCAATATTTAGACATAAACCTCTCCTTGAATTGCTCTACAAAGAGCTCCCAAGTAACTAGAGAGATATCAATCCCCAACTTCTCCAACTCCTACTCCCACCACAAGGAACCAAATCCTCTCAAATGCATAACTGTCCATCTTACCTTCACGTTACTCAAGTAATGATATAAGACAAAGCATCGCTCAATGTTTAACAGCCAAGATTTTGCCACTGTACCCTATTTTGTACCATAGAATAAGGACCCTTTCATCTTGGAAAGATCCTTGAGATGAGCTCTTACCACTGGATCTTCCTCGACAGGAAGGTTAATACCCTACACAAGAGGTACCCGCACATTTTCACCCCCACCCAGAATTTGGTTATTAGTCTCAATATTATTGAGATGTTCTAGTATCCATTGAAGTGCCATAGCTTGATCTACTTGGTTATCTTGATTGTTTCCAACCCTAGCATTCTGATCAAACTAATCATCCCCAACATTTCCTTGGTTTGGAGGACCTCTACCACGACCCTGCCTCTACCTCTACCTCTGCCAGCAAGGTTATCTTCAGGAATACCATGACATCAAGTTCCTCTAGTGATGGGAGGCATGATAACAACCTAAAATAATTAACTATTAATAATGCATTGAAGACGAGAAATACCCTAAAACCCAAGAGTCCTGGTTAATCTAACCATCGCTCTAATACCAAATGTAACACACCACAAACAAAAATAAAACTAAGCTATGAACCAACATAAAGAACCTTGGAATTTTTATTTAATCATCAAATTTAAAGATCAAGCACAAAGATTGAATCATTCTCAGAAATATAAACCTCAACATAAAAGAATATATCATCAAAATGTATTTCCATAAAGATGTCTATATATAATGAGTTCAGTACAAAATTAATGAACAGTATCATTCAAGATGCCTAGGTCCCACAAATGAAATTTACAAGTATGAAATTCAGTTTCATGAAGTAACTTCAACAATCTTCCTTCACACTAGATATTCAACTTGAACACCTGAAAATAACACAAACATGCAACACAACACACAAAGGGCTTAGTACACACTGAGTTACAAAGCGTAGTCCACCTGCATACATGTCATAATTAACATATATATATATATATATATATATATATATATATATAAAACCTTAAAGTAGATATCTAACCACATAACATAGTGCAATTCTAATATTACTATGCAAGAAGTAACACCTTCTAAACAATGCAAAATTAAACTCGCACTAAGAATAACTAGTTAATGAACCATATATATACTGAGGTGTCATCACTATGGTGCTAAGATACTAAATCCATATATGGTAAGCCCTTAGACAACACATAATGGGGTTCTCTATAATACTCGTGAAATGACGCCATAGAGACCTGCCTTATTCTCCATACTTAACCTTACTGGTTTAAGTCATGGGTAAGGCCAATTATCTTTTATTTATAATTAACCCTCCCAATTCTTCTTAAATTATCACTAAATTTAATTTTATATATATATATATATATATATATATATATACATATATACATGTATGTATATATACATATATACATGTATGTATATATACATATATACATGTATGTATATATACATATATACATGTATGTATATATACATATATACATGTATGTATATATACATATATACATGTATGTATATATACATATATACATGTATGTATATATACATACATATATATGTATATATACATACATACATATATATGTATGTATGTATATATACATATATATGTATGTATATATACATACATATATATGTATATATATACATATATCTATGTATATATATATGTATATATATACATATATATATATGTACATATATATATGTATATATATACATATATATATGTATATATATATATGTATATATGTATATATGTACATATATATGTACATATATATATGTACATATATATATGTACATATATATATACATATATATATGTACATATATATATACATATATATATGTACACACACACACACACACACACACATATATATATATATATATATATATATATATATATATATATAACCTTAAAGTAGATATCTAACCACATAACATAGTGCAATTCTAATATTACTATGCAAGAAGTAACACCTTCTAAACAATGCAAAATTAAACTCGCACTAAGAATAACTAGTTAATGAATCATATATATACTGAGGTGTCATCACTATGGTGCTAAGATACTAAATCCATATATGGTAAGCCCTTAGACAACACATAATGGGGTTCTCTATAATACTCGTGAAATGACGTCATAGAGACCTGCCTTATTCTCCATACTTAACCTTACTAGTTTAAGTCATGGGTAAGGCCAATTATCTTTTATTTATAATTAACCCTCCCAATTCTTCTTAAATTATCACAAAATTTAATTATATATGTATATATATATATATAACCTTAAAGTAGATATCTAACCACATAACATAGTGCAATTCTAATATTACTATGCAAGAAGTAACACCTTCTAAACAATGCAAAATTAAACTCGCACTAAGAATAACTAGTTAATGAACCATATATATATTGAGGTGTCATCACTATGGTGCTAAGATACTAAATCCATATATTGTAAGCCCTTAGACAACACATAATGGGGTTCTCTATAATACTCGTGAAATGACGCCATAGAGACCTGCCTTATTCTCCATACTTAACCTTACTGGTTTAAGTCATGGGTAAGGCCAATTATCTTTTATTTATAATTAACCCTCCCAATTCTTCTTAAATTATCACTAAATTTAATTAACTGAATAGAATAAATTGATATTCAGCCACCTTGATATATGTTCACTACAGCTATCCTTAACATACACATCAAACAAATATTCTAAGAATGGACATGTAACTAATAACAAGTCAGTTTTCTCATGATATTACATTCTTCATCGTTTAAAACTTTGATCTTCTACTGTCAATTTGAAAGTAAACTTAGGTTATTTAATAACAGAAGTAAATACTACAATATTACAATCTTGTAAATATCACTAAATTGCTACATTAGTTGAATGATATTTACCAGTCGCAATACTATACTACTTATCTCTACTATTATAACAAACTAAGCTTAACCTCTGAATTGGCCAAGATATTAATACAATGTACATATGATACCCTTGTTTCATCACACCAACATATTTCATAATCTGTCTCATATCTTAAAACGAATTTCCATTTTATCAAAGAACAAAAATACATCTTATTTCAAAACAATCTATAAATGCTTATTAAAACACTTCATAATAAAATCAAATATTACTAAATCCAAGTGTAGTCAATGCTAAACAAAAGATAACCTACAAGGTTACTGAATATCTAAGTGTCTACTGATGTTTTACCACTGTTTAATGGTGAGATACCACCCTGTTATAACCACAATCAACATTTAAAATACACTATCTAAATTAAATTTAAAATATGACTCACAAATATGTAATATAACTTTCATTACATCAATGACCAAAAATGAATAAGATGCAAAATCCCAAAAATAGTAAGATGCTCACAAGCTGTTCGCATAATGACCTTGGTGATACAATAGCATCTTCCTATATCTATGCTCTCAAAATAATGTCTTGTTTATTTGCAACCAATTCCACAACAACAGTTATTCATAACTCTAATCTCCATCATAAATTATGAAGAAAATTTATACTATCACAGAGTTTCTGTTCAGAACAAGTTTCCTTTTAAAACATTTGACAAATTGTCATTTCCAAAACCAATATCAATTGTTAACTAAGTTACTGTTTTCAATATATAATTTAATCATATTATCGAATTTGACACACTTCTAAAGAAAAATAATGACAAAACCCTCGAATTACTCATCAATATCATAATACAAGATAACTGTCATAAGAAATTCAGACTAGCAATGTTCAGACTATATAACGACCATGTATCATGAAGATATTTCAAACATTTTGTTACCCATAAAATGCCATGCAATTAACATGACAATTTAACATTGTTATGGTTTCACGCAAACCATTTGACAAAATGCCTTTGCCTTCGACAGCAGACAAGAGCCCATTTTTTTAAAACTTTCTCAAGTCTGAGGTCGAGCCTCTTGAAATTTGTTATATATTACCAAGTAAGCTGGAGGTATGGTTCTCACAAAGCTCATACAAAAGGGAGCACAAAAACTTGCTCGAAATTAACACAACAGCCAGCATGCTCACTGTCGCAACCATATGTTTCTCACAAAACTCAACTTGGTGGGAAACATATGTTTGGGGCGAAGCTAGATAAACATAAATAAGGCAACTTCCAGTCATATCTCTCCACAACTTCCACATTCAAAGGTGAATACATGCAGAAATTTGCATCGCACACAGTGCATATACTCATCTTTGAATGTAAAATATCACAATATGAAAATTTGATAACTTTTACATTATGCAAAATGAAAGTAACATGGCATTCACAAATAGAGTGAAAGAGTAGGGTAAGAAATTTCCCCCTACCTGAACAACTAAAGATGGAAGATTGTTCCTCAATCCAACCTAATGCCAAAACCCCAAAAATTGAATCCAACACCGATGAGAAAACTCTACAATGTTGACTCACACAATTTGCAGAAGACTTCACAATCGAGTGAAGCAGAAACCTCATAAACAACAATAGCCAACTACTGAGAAATAACTCCATCGAATTATACCCAATAAACAAGTTAACCTTCCAACCCACTCCCATTAAAATGAAGATATCTCAACACAAAACCACAGATGTAAAATCAATAGAGCAATGTGGCTCAGAAATCGGCCCATAATCAGCAAAAACCTGACTCACATCAAGGTATGGCCGACTGCAACTTTAGTGCCATAAGTTTTCCAGTTCCAAGTCCACTGCCATTAATATGGCTCAAACAAAATAACAATGTTACCCTCCTTCATAGCAATCGATACCCATTTAGGGTTACATCAATGTTAATTTCTTAAGAGGTCATTTAACTCTTTTTTTTTTAAACAAATACAAATGTATATGCCAACCTCCACTAAGGAGTTAGACCTTTAATCATAAGAAAAAACTTATATAACTATATATAAATGCAAACCATGGTTCCCTCAATTAACCATTCAATATGAGTCATAAAACAAAACCATCTTAAGGGTTAACACGATATAAATATTTAATCCCTGGTTAGTTACATATATGAAAGTACAAAGAAGGATTATGAATAAATACAACATATAACCATTTAAATATATTTGCAACATCAAGTCTACATACAGCATGAAACAAAATGCGGTAAACAAAGAGTAAAAACCATAATAACATAATTGATAATCTATCAACTTGAAATCATAGATATGCCAAATTCAATTCATAAAATCCTAAATCACATTTATTGCTAAAACATAGTTTTTGCACAGAAAATACGTTCAGCATCAGTCTCATGATTCAACAACAGTATTATAACCAAGTTCTATAGAAAATCAATCATAACTTCAGAACAAAATCTTAAAACAGAAAAGTTCTAATTTGCAGAAAAACCCAAAGTAGTGGTTAGACATGACACCTTCTTTCTTGAATAGCAGATACTCTAATTGCATAGATAGGAAGCAATGTTCTGAAAACTTTACTTACAACAGTTTCTTCTTTGATATCTCCTCTAGAAGCCTTAATTGCACTGACACTTGCTTTGATTCTTTCAACATATTTGGCAATATTTTCATCTTCTCTCATTTTCATCTAATCAAATTATCCTCTAAGGATTTTAGCTTTGGCTCTCCTCACATTTTCATCACCACCATAGATGTCCTTTAGCTTGTTCCACATTTCAAAAGCAATTTTGTAGTCATTGATATCATCAAATTCCTCATAGCTAAGAGTAGATGCAATATCTATCATCATGGTGTTATGGTTCTTTTTCTCAGCAATATCACCAATAGATAATGTACCAATAGGAGTTGTGTATTCTTCATTAAGGTATTTGCATCCTAAATCACCAATGGAAGCTAGATGAAGTCTCATGAGTCCCTGCCATGTTGAAAAGTTATCTCTGTTAAGCTTTGGAATTTCTCTCTTATAAGAAATCTTGATCTTTAGCTTAGGTCCTAGAAACCTTTCCTACAAGCACCAAAAGATCTAATACCAATTTTTGGAAATAAAGATGGAGTAACTAAGAGGCAGGGTGAATCAATTACCACAAAAATTTCCAGATCCCTTGGATGTCAACAATAAAAATGATTTCCATTATTATTCGGTAAACACATAGAAAATGTTATAACTTGGTAAAAGAAGAGTGTGATTTACTTTTAACTAATCTTAAACATTCATAGTGATTTACTTTCAAGTATAAAAGAAATAACATGCACACATGAGACACTAGGATTTAACATGGAAACCTAATATGGGAAAAACCACCAATCTAACTAGTTACTATTTTTCACTCTTTTGAAGTGAGCCCTGTTAGGAGCCAACCTGGTTAAAGGTTACAAAACACATTGTTAGGTGTGACCTTGTTAAAGGATTTAATCAGCCTATTAGGAGTGGCCTTGCAAGAGGTCTTAAAACAATTCAATGAAAATATCACCTTGTTAGAGGATTTAGAATTGGTTGTTAAGCCAACTCTGTTAAGAGATTTTGAAATCACCGCTACAATGGTAAGAAAGTAACAATGAAGTGATCTGAATGAGATGCAATTGAATTTCTGATTATAGATCTTTATTCTTCTTCATACTAGATCCTTCCTAATTGAATATTACTTTGTTGCTCCACAAGAATATTTGACCATCCTTCAAATTTTCTCACACTTTTCTTCTCAATCAATGAATACACTTGCATACTCTCACACACACTAGAATCTCAACTTGACCTTATATTTATATCATCTAGATTATCAAGTTGGCTCAATTACAAATTATAATGACCAATAACCATTACCACAATCGACTGGAATCAATACTTGAAGTAATTAAACTTCATATCCCAAATCAAAAAATCCCTTGATAGCCAACCTAGCTTAGTAAACACTGGTCTTGAAATGATTTCCTATGTTGACCAACATATGCTTGGTTAACACTGTGAACTTGCAAAATCCTTTTGCAATTGTATGAGCTTGGTGAACACTAACTCTAACCTACTTTCCTTCATTAACCATGAGAACTTAGTTAACACTACTTTCTGCCATAATTTCCTTTGATGCCTAAGTGAGCTCAGTAGACATAGTCTTCACAAAGTAATCTCTAGGAATGCTTGGTAGACAAGAAAAATTGTCTTGCTGACCAAGTGAGCTCAGTAAGCATAGACTGACAACTAATATGATATTTGTGTAACATCAAAGACAACACACAATTAGACAATTGTATCCAACAAAGCATGCATATTTAGGTTGGCAGGCTTGGAACTTTTAGAAGAACTTGTGTTTGGCTTTAACTAGACTGCACATTCATAATTCCACACCATGTTTTCAGGTAGGGATTCTTGTTTATTTTCTCTATGCTTGTATTGAATCAACATTATTACACACCTATTATTTGAAGCATATTTAGAAATCATATATAGTAATGGGGAATGCATCTTGTTGTAAATCCCTTTTCTTTGCAATGTTCTTTCTAGAATTTTTATGTGGTATTGTATATATTTCCTTTAAATGACCAAAGATAATAATGCTATAAGAATACATTCATAACTATGTTTAAATCTAGTCATAATCACATGATTAGATAATGTAGGGATGCTACTCATATATCAATCAAAATGAGTAAAAATGGATCTATAAACACCCAAGAGAGTAAGGAATTCAATAAAATGGTTGATCAAATAGTCAGAACATGGTTTTAAAGACCAAAAATCACCTTCAATTTGAAAACTCTATAATGTTATGCACTTCATTTCTAGATTATCCAATTCTATTATGTTGCATCAAACTCATGGTTAAAAATGGCATCATTGGTTATCTTGTGGCTTGGAAACACTTGTACTTTAAGGAAAACATTTATATTTATTATGACATGAGTTTATTAGTATAAATAAAAATATTTTAATGATCATATGCTACATAAATGCCTAATTAGATAAAGGCTTCTATTGACTGGAGATGAAATTTAACAAAACTATTATAGATTTAATCTTATTTCTCATGTCATCTCCTTTCTTAGATATTGTCAAACATCCTTTCAAGAATATGTGTGTGTGTGTGTGTGTGTGTGTGTGTGTGTGTGTGTGTGTGTGTGTGTGTGTGTGTGAATTAATGTTATGCCAAGGAATATAATTCCACTAATTTCTTTAATTCCCCATAGCATTTCATACTCCAAAAATACTAATCTATTAACCCTCTTCTTAAGTAGCTAACATTCACCTTGGTTTGGTTAGATTAATTATGGAGTAGACACAAACTATTTTGTGTATAAATCAAGCTATGTGGCTATAACCTATGGAGTATAAATTTTGATGTGATGTACACTTTTATTTACTTGAGTGTTGATTACCATTGAATGACTTTATAGGTAGTTTAGAATTAAGGCATTGTTTGGTTGTTGGAATTAGATAAGAATTGACATGTCCAATCTCTAAATATTTCAAATCTACTAGGTGCAAAAAATTAGAATAGGAATTTGGGGAAATGTGGATTTCATATCCCCATTTGACCCCCAAAATAAGAATTCCATCTTTGCTTAATATACTTGTTATTTGGAATGCACATTTTAAACCCTACTATAAATTATAAATTTTTCAAAATGAAGATTCCAAATAAAGTGAAATTCATTTGTGTTTGAAATCTAGATGCTCATTTTCATAATTTCATAGCTACATAGAAAGTGGAAGCTCTCTAAAGGAAGGATTCAGTGAGGTCATGTATAGGATTGATTCAAGATTTTTTTGCTTTTTCAATTTGCTTGGATTTCTAAATGAAAATAAAATGGTAAATCTATTAGAAACACTTATAATGTTAGACATATTGCTCTCTACCTTTTCCCACAAATATATAATTACATAAACTTTGGAGCCCCATCACTCTAAATGACATTCTAAGAATGGAAATATAAGGGTAGGATTAGTTGTCGCTCTAGTATTGATTGTCATAGTTTACCTCCACCAAAGTGGATCAAAATAGAAATGAGCTAAGATGAAAATGTTGCTAACATCATGAATAATCAATAATTAGGTGTTTTTGCTTCTACAATGTTCACTCTTGGTGGTTCATATTTGTCTAATTCTTTTTTAAGGAGGAATGTTCAAATTCCTACAAGTAAATAAAAGAGTGTTTCTTACTAGAATATGGGAGAATTCATAGCCATGGTCTCTAGAATGGGCCTTCTAATATCTCTAACATATTTTAATCTGCCATTTTTGTTGTTTTTAAGCCTTGAGATCATAAATTTGAGGCTTTATGTACTATAACTATTAAATTCATCTTCTAAACCACATATTTGTATTTTGAACCAAACAGGCTTTGAATAACAAATTCTCAATATCAAATATTTGTGAGTTTGAATCAAATGGTCCCAAAATAAATTTTACAAACTATAATTTGGATTTCAAGTTCTAGAATCCAAAATCAAAGATTCTAAATTTTCTAATTCTTAAATCATAGTCTAGCAACAAGATGGATCATAGGGGCTCATTTGGTTGCGAGAATTGGAAATTGAAAATAGGAATGGGGTATAGGAATAAGAATAAGAAATAAGAATAGAAATTTAAAATAGGAGTCAAGAATAGGAATAGGAATGGGAATTTTTATTCTACATCTTGTTTGGTTCAACAATACTAGAGTAATCATTTGTCTTTGAAGGGGAAAATGGTGAGGAACTCATAGCAGATTCTACCTAATAGTCTAGACAGTTAGATAAAATAAGTTAAACCTCTCTATCTACTTTGAATGTCAAACAACATGTGGGTTGTTCTAGATTTTAAGGTTCTAAACTTTCACAATGTGAAAATGAGATCATAAGATAAGTTTGGAGGAGAGAGGGGTCTGACTTCACCTAGGAAAGATGGCTCTTTAGAGTTCTGAAGTAATGACTTCCATTGTAATCTCCATAATAATAAATTAGTGTTTCTACAAACTTCAACCTCCATATTTAATCACAATATAGTTTTGCAAGCACTCAATTGGAATTCCTACATGTCAACATTATTTTTCTAGATGTAACTAATGTCCTCCTCATCTCCTTAAAATGCTTGGACTCACATGCAAGCAACTCATAATTGTGTTTTCAGTACTTTCATGAGCTCATTCAAGAAATGATAGTCCAAAAATGACTCAAGGTCAGAGCTTTAGGGTTTGGAACAAAGTGGGAAAAATATTAGCAGATAACAATGGATGACTTTGCCTTTGGAGGCATGTAATCATGCAAAACATGTGCAATGGAACAACAAAGAAACTACCCAAACTTAATAATACAATGGTGAAGGTTGTAGAGAGAGAATATATATTTTTAATTAAAGTCATTCAAGTGGACATCAAAATTGACTAGGCAATGGAGTGCAATGACTTCAAAATTTTATCAAATAAGAAAAAGTTAAAATGGGAATAGGAACAACTATTCCAATAACAGGTATTTTTTAGAATGAACACATGCTCATTTTAGGCTAAAATGGTAATACAAATTCCAATTCCCAATTTTAATTTAGTATAGCAAACTGAGAATTAAAAAAATCTAATTCTCAATTCTGATTTGTTGAACCAAACAAAGAATTAAAAACAAATTCCCACAAACAAACATGCCCTAAGAGAATTGATTCACTCTTCTTTTAAAGATTCCTTGGTTATGGGGGGTTTTCTTAAATTTGAATGGCCTTATAAATTAGTCTTTCTGTGAAATATTAGATTGCTTTTTGGTTTTGAAAAGATTAAGAATTGCAACATGGCTTTTTTCTAATAGCTCTATTTACAGTTGTTTAAATGTTTTCAATAAGAATAGTAAATTATTTTAGATATTTATTATATGTCTTCATGATTTTAGGCAAAGTTTATTATTATAACTACTATAATGCATTTCTTTTGGTAAAAAATTAGATCTTGTTGTATTAGTATTTATATTAATAGGAATTGTTAGGATTGATCAGTGTAAATGTTTTCAAGTAATCATAGTCTTAAAAGTTATTGTTGGAAAATTTATGATTTAGATATAAAATGAGTTTAAAATTGGAGTATTAATTATTATGATGTTTTTATTGAGATTAAAATTCTTTTATATGTGGTATTCTTTTTCTTTATATAAAATTAAGGGTTATTAGTACTGATTATTATTTGTTTGTGTTTTATAAAATTGAAATGTACATATTTGGAAAAGAGGGATAGGTGTGAGATGACGATTCTCATGGTTATAATACTTTCTCGGTTTACAAAACTTATTTCAATTTGGTAATGTAATTTGAGTTTTAACTTCATGATTTTGGATTTTTATGTGAAGCACTTGTATGTAACCTAGATGGACATATTTGAATGTGTTATCATATTTATAATGATATGTGCTTCCCTTAAATGGATGACTGAAATTAGTAAAGGAGAGTGGATTTGCATAGGGGTTTGCACCCATAAGTTGTTGAACTTGATTAACCCATGACAAGTGACTAATCAAGTGAAAAGTTAATAAATAAAATGGGGATAACACTAATAAAGATTAAATGTGCCTCACTCTTATCTCAAGTGCCCATTTGGGTTGAGGAAGGGAGTGCACGAAGATTTATTCAATGTAAGGTATAATTGAGCATCTTTGTTAACATGAGGAGATGACTTGGTTCCACATGGTTTCCTCCTTAGGGGATATTACCTTAAGTGATTGAACTTGGGTAACCCAAAGAAAAACCATGTGATGAAACTCTTCCCTTGTGAGTCCTAGTGTCTTGTTCTTGTTGGTAAAGGTACAAGTTTAATTCAAAAAGGCACTTGTTATTATATTTGAGTTACATGTACATGCTCTCTAGTTGACTTTATGAGTCTTTAGATATATCATGGACATTACATGGTAATGTAATTATATTCATGTCTTATGCTCTATTGTTTATTAATTATATTATTTACTTACCCCTATTTCTTTTGGTGGTGTTTCTTGTGTGTCTTTGTTGATAAATGCATGTGACACTACTACACTTGGCCCTAATTTATGACATCCAATTTTTACAGTGGGCCAAATTTTTCTTTTTTAATCACCCCTTGACATCGTCAAAATACCAACTACTTATTACATTGCCATAAAAATTCTAATAGTCACACGCTAACATGAAAAAAAGACAAACAAAAACTCATCGTCATAGTTTTCTGCTCAAGGAAGGCATGATTTGGCAAGTGTGGGGTTCAAGCACCAACTTCCCATGTGAGTCACTCAATGTTGCAAGCCCACATATCATTGACACTACTTGGGTGAGGATGTGTGCTACTTCAAGTTTATGTGATTTTAAAATGAAATTATTTGAAACTAGATTTATGTGATTTGGAAATGTAATTGCCTAGCTTGAAACTTGATTTTATTTGACAATGAAATTGCTAGAAATCTTTGAAAATCTATGCAAAACACCATCAATTTTACCCTAAGAAAATTATTGTTCAAGTTGATGAAAGATCAACCCCAGAAATTCTAAGAATCACCTATATTCAAACACCTATTATAGAAGAGAGAAGCAAAAGGCTATGGAGGCAAAAATTACCAGATCCATAGATGAGACATTCTTGATGAGAAAAAAAGTAGATTACTATTATTAAAAGTGAATTATCTCAAGTGAATGTTTACAATGAGAGATCATCCTTATAAAGGAGATCAAAACCCTAATAAGGTTTAACCTAGGTTGGATCATAATAATTAATAAAAGAAATTAATTATTAGATGCCTAAAGTTTAGCTTAAGAACCTAGAGTTAATTAGAAAATATCTAATTACTCTAACACCCCCCCTTAAGATAAACTTAGGGAGTAGCTAAAAACCTAGAAACTACTACTAAAACTAGAAATGGGTCCCAGCAAACAAGGCCTGATGAGGTACCCAAACACAACCAAATCTTTGAAAAGAGGAGAAATAGAGAAAATCACATGGGAAAAACCCTACTCCAAAAAAAAAATGGAAAACATGCTGAAAGAAATTAGTGAAGGACTGAAGAAGCTTCCAAAGTAGGGAATGTCCTAGAAGATAGGAACAAAGATGACCATGTAGAACATGACTAAAGCATGTATAAGCTACAAAGCTTTATTGGAAGTAACTACTGATCTGAACAACCTCCACTAAAATAGAACCTAACTAGATAGAGAAGAGTGTAATTTGCATTGGGTTAGGAGGCACACAAAGACAAAAAATTGAACTCAAAAATATAGATGGCATGAAACACCAATGCCTTAAGAGATGATCAATTGAACCAAGGAAGCATGAGAAACAATAGAAGAACCCCTCTAATGTAGACAAGGGTGAGGTGACAGGCAACTGGAAAAGTAGGCAAAAATGACTACATGTCAAGGAACCATGATCAAGATGCACGAAAGAGTACATATGTGTGTACTAAGGTGATCAATCTTAGACAGAACATGAGTCTAATATCATAGAAGGGACACTCGCTAAACAAAGGAAGATGGCAAACAAAGGCAAAACATCAACTACCCATGGCACTTTATCAAAGTAGTGCATGTACAATAAGGCACAATATATGGTGAATCCCAAGAATACAATAATTTACATGAGTTTCCTTAGATGAAATTGCTTGAATTAGAAGAAAAAACAAGGCAAACAATTGAAACAAAAAATACAGATGCAGTATGACACTTTATCTTAGTCCATTTGCAAGAATGCATACAAATGATGTCTAAATAGACTAGAAGAGAGATAATACTAGTACAATAGATAGTACAAGTCATGAAGAATCAACTAAAGCAAAGAAATCAATTCCCAAACTTGAAACAACCAAGTTATTTACCAGAATGGAAAAATACAGAAGACTGAATTGAATGTGCCTAGAGTAGAATCTAAAAAAACAACTTGATCTTTTTCCAACAAGATGGAATCTTTTTACTGGTGGCTCTATTTCAAACCATGGTGGCCCTTTGTGGCCCATGCTACCACCCAAGTGGCCTCTCTACAACTATTTTTACTGCCACCATTGGCCCTCCACAATTAGTGGCACATGTTATCTCCTCTATGGTTGATCTGCCTTGCTAGCAACCTGCGACTTCTCCTCCAAACATTCTTCTATTTTTTCTCATGCTTCCTTGGTTTGATTGATCAGCTCTTTAGGCTTTGATGTTTCATACCATCGATATTTTTGAGTTCAATTATTTGCCTTTGTGTGCCTCTTGATTTGATGTAGATTGTAGTCTTCTCTATCTGGTCAGGTTCTATTTTAATGGAGGTTCTTCATATCAGTAATTACTTTCAATAGAGATTTGTAGCTTCTACATGCTTTAGTGGTGTTCTATATGATCATCTTTGTTCCTATCTTTTGAGACATTCCCTACTTTGGAGGCTTCTTTAGTCCTTCACTGGTTTCTTTCAACATGTTTTCCATCCCTTTTTGGAGTAGGGGTTTTTCCCATGTGATTTTCTCTATTTCTCCTCTTTTTAGAGATTTTCTTGTGCTTGGGTACCTCATTAGGCCTTGTTTGTTGAGACCCATTTCTACTTTTAGTAGTATTTTCTAGGTTTTAAGCTACTCCCTAAGTTTATCTTAAGGGGGGGTGTTAGAGTAATTATATATTTCCTAATTAACTCTAGTTGCTTAAGCTAAACTTTAGGCATCTAATAATAAATTTCTTTTATTAATTATTATGATGCAACCTAGGTTAGACCCTTCTAGGGTTTCAATCTCCTTTATAAGGATGATCTCTCATTGTAAACATTCACACGAGATAATTCACTTTTGATAATAGTAATCTACTTTTTTGCTCATCAAGAATGTCTCATCTATGGATCTGGAAATTTTTGCCTCCATATCCTTTTGCTTCTCTCTTCTGTAATAGATGTTTGCATGTAGGTGATTCTTCAGAGTTGTGGGGTTGATCTTTCATTAACTTCAACAATTATAACTCTTTTCACATTTGAGTAGCACAATTTGTGGCCCTAATCTTTCTAGGATGTTCCTACTAGCACTAAGTTGCAACACAAATTCAACCCCTTTCCTCAATTGTACAACATGTCCATTCCCATTGAATTTATGTATTTTTTTAGTATACCTATTGAACCTAATCATGTTTTTTTCTTAGTTTTGGTTTGTGGGGTTTTGATTTATAAAGATAGGTGGGATTTGATGAGAAATTGCTAGAATTTTTCCTAACTGGGTAAGAATATAAATAGGCACTAATACATTTGGTACCAAATTGCAACGACAGTGCCGTTGCAGTTTTTCCATCACAACCTTGTTGTTGTCACAATTGTGATGATAGATTGTCACAATTGTGATGATGACAAGGTTCTGACAGAAAAACTACAATAGCACTGTCGTTGCAATTTGGTACCAAATGTATTAGTGAGGCATGAATGACTAACCATGCAGCTCCTTGACTATGATCACAAATAATAACTAGGCCCATTTTTTTTCATGCTCATCATATGATCATGCATCAAGAAATCAAAATAATCCTTCATTGATCTTAGCTATAATCCCACAAACTCCTTTGTCTTCCCCTATGAGTCAATTTTTCATTACTTACTTTCTACCATTTCTGACAATGCACATATTTACTTACTTTCATTTTTTATTTATCTTTGATCCATGCCTCTCCACACATTCTAGACCATCCCTTTTTCCCACCTCTCCTAACACCCATATAATAAGTCAACACAACATCTCCCCATAATGCACATATTAGATTGTGTAAAAGGCTAAGTGAGCAGATTGAGAAAAGAATTCAATAATGGATTATCTTAACTTTGGTTACAATCATTATAATAGTGATCCACAACTTCCTTCTAGGTTTAGGTTCTCTCCCAATAATGAAGAGATCATAACACATTATCTCATGAGAAAGGTCTTAGATAGAATTTTTACCAGAAGGTTCATTATGAAGTGGACTTTAACAAGCGTGAGCCTTGGGGCCTCCTTAGTATGCTCAATCCCCTTCATTATTGTTCACTATGTATATAATCCCACACATCTATTTTATATCGAATGATGATATGTGCATATTGAATATTGGGTGTCTATACTATGTATTCTAAAATCATCCATTTCATATCTCCATCTCTACATAAAGTCTTTCTAGTTTCTTTCTACTCACACACTCATTTCACTTCACAAGATCATCTAAAATTATATCAATCCAAGCTCTGAATAGTTTGCTTTTGTTTGACCATCTCATAATTGTTAAATGATGATTATTCTCAAGGATTAGTTCCAACTATTAAGAATAATAATCATTTGGACCTAATAAGTTGAAATGCTAAATGATGATAGTTATAGAGGAATAGTTCCAAATATTGATGGAATTTATTGAAGAGTGATCTTGGGGCCTTCCCACTAGGGCCTTTGACCAACATTGACTCATGAACTTGAGTCTTGGTCCACACAACCTTATTGGTTCCAAAGGAAAACATATCAAAGAAAATGATGACCCCAAACACATCAAACAAATTGTTTGGTGATACTAATGTTTTGAGAATTATAATAATGTCATTCACTATTATTTGTTTTTTTTATTATAGGATTTTTTCTATAATATAGTTTATCCAAGGTTAATGATATGATATTTATTAATTTAAAATATAAATAAAATTAATATAATTTCTAGATTAGATCATGTCCTAATATTTTAATCCAAGTTTCAAATCATACAAATTGTGATGTATTATCAAAATAATAGATGAAACATTGATTAAAAACTAACAATAGCTTTTGATTCTCTCTCTCTCTCTCTCTCTCTCTCTCTCTCTCTCTCTCTCTCACTCACACACACACACACACACACACACACACACACACACACACACACACACACACACACACCAAATTTTGATTGATAAAACATGTATATAGTCAAAATTAAGAATCATATAAACTAAATAACCTATTATCTTTGATACTTATATATATATATATATATGCTTCCTTTATCAATAGTGTGTTTACTTGGGCTACAATGGTTCTAGGTATGGAAACGACAATCCATATTGGGAGAAATTTTAGCATGAGCTTAGTGGATGATTGATATTTATATATATATATATATATCAATCATCCACTAAGCTCATGCTAAAATTTCTCCCAATATGGATTGTCGTTTCCATACCTAGAACCATTGTAGCCCAAGTAAACACACTATTGATAAAGGAAGCAAATATAGTCAACAAAAACATGGGCTCTCACTCCAAAATACACTCTGGCTCCCACATAGAATTTTTCACCATGTCAATGTTGATGTCCATTGCAATCTATGATAAAGTCCTTCAAGAATATACTAGAAAACACATTAATCATGTGTATTGTTCCTTGTTTAATCATGTATAAAATGTTCTCTACTTGAATTTTTTCTTCTTCTTTTTTGTATATTTCAATGTTTTTGTATTTTTGAAAATTTCACCTTTTTTGGTATTACTAAGGCACCTATTGCTATATTTTCACTAAGATAATAATTTTTCTATGATATTTAAGTATGTAAAAAGAGATTTTGAAGCATGTCAACTGTAGAACCCCTTCAGATGAAGGGTGTTTATCAATTCTTTGAGTGATTCTCCCTTAGTTGTTGAAAGTTGATAACCATCAGATCCAAACACTACAATAACTATGTATGAATCAAGCTAGTTAGGCTCAAACTTCCCTTTCTATATCTATTGTTGTTGATTCTTAGGGTTTTCCCTTAATATGAGGTCACCCACTTGGAAGTCACGTGGTTTGACTTTCTTCTTGTAGCTTTAAGATATATGTTTTTGATAAACTTAGAGATGATCACATGCCACTTATCGACATGCATCTAGAAATTATAGCTTTTGAAGTCAAGATATTCTATAATCATCATCATTAATGAGGCCTTTCAAAGAGATTCTCAAAGTAGGAATCTAGACCTCAATAGGAAGAACATCATTTGCTCCATATACCAACACAAAGGTTGTTGTTCTCAAAGGAGTTCTAATGCTAGTTTTATAATCCCATAAAGCTAGATTAATTTGAAGGTGCAAGTCCCTTCCAGACTTGTTGACTATGCAATGTAAGATCTTAAGGATAGCCTTGTTGGACACTTCCACTTGGCCACTACCATGGGGGTAATAAATAGAGACCAATGCTGTTTGATTTTAAAATTTAAGCACAACTATTTGAGATCCTTATTTTTAAACTATCCCCCATTGTCACAAATGATGGAGGATGGTACACCATACCTGCATATATTGTAATTAAGAATGAACAGAGCTACCATTTTTCCATTAGCCTCAAAAAGGGGGACTTCTTCTACCCATTCGGTGAAGTAGTCTGTAGCTGTAATAATAAACTTGTGTCCATTTGAAGAAAGATGAATCTAACCTACGTTGGGGCTCAAAATTGCGTTCTCATTTTGAGCATTTATTTGAAATTAAGTCAAATCAAGCCCCATAAATACATGTGTACTCAACTATACCTTTGAGGCCCCTGAGGTGTTTAATGTTTCTAACACCTTCTATTTAGCCCGTCCACAAGTTCCATGATGATAAACTATCATTCTAAGTCATTTGGAAAAGTCCTATTTTGAGCAAATGTCAAATCTACATTTTTCACCAAAGTGTCAAATAGTGACAAGAAGTTGAGTTTGTCATTGAATATCTCACACCCAGAATTGCATCATGACCCACCACTTTGGGAGTGTCTATTGTCCATACCCAAGGACCTATGTTTTAGATTTTGAGTCATTTCAAATCCATTTGGCTAGGTTTTGAATCCCTCAAAGTTAGTAGTTTAAGGTTTTCATGTTGATGCACATTGTACATAATTTTGGGAAGCCCTGTTTGACGTGCTATAATTTTGACCAGTTGACCGAAATGCTAAATTTCCTTGTGTTGTATTGTAGACATCAGAGAATTGTTATGTTTCAAGTTTTAGCTTATGAAGAATCTGTTTGATTAGATTTCAAATGTGATTCCATATGCAATTTCTAAAGTTTTACCGGTGTTAGTATTTGCAGATTGATTGGTACACCTAT
Organism: Cupressus sempervirens; assembly: GCA_028749045.1. Classification (NCBI taxonomy): domain Eukaryota; kingdom Viridiplantae; phylum Streptophyta; class Pinopsida; order Cupressales; family Cupressaceae; genus Cupressus; species Cupressus sempervirens. The sequence continues at coordinate 585,329,740 of CM053783.1, read as the reverse complement.
TCGGCACATCATAACTTGAGATCCATGCTGGGTAAGATCAAATAGATTGTACCCTTGCATTGTCCACTGAAAATATTCCAAGTGTGCTAGTTTGCAAGTCATGATAAATCCATCTGCACACTTTTCCAGGTCAATTCCAGTCCAAAAAAATCAATTTTCTATCACTTTTTCAATCTGTAAAATCCAAGTAGCCCATTTTGACCGATCGCCATTTGCACCTTGTTATTCGTCATGAGCCCAAATCATAGATCCATATTATCCTTGTGATGGAGAACCAATGGCCCAATTTTTGTCTTTCCACGTGTCAGTTTACCCAATTTTTGAAGCCGATTCTGAGCCCAATTTATTGTTTTCTGACATGTTTTCTTGTAGGTAATTTTGCAAAGGTAACTTTGATGGTTAATATCTTTTGACTAGGAATTCGTCATGAGACAAATTTTGACAAGGTGAAAGTATACAAAATAGAGAATTAGTAGGTCAGTTTTTAGAGCCTGATTATGTGTTTGGGTTAGTTTTTAAGGCTAGTCAACAGACCTCCTAGCGCAAAATTGATAGGTTGCAAATTAATGAAAAATGAATTTTAAATATCAAGTTAATACTTGAAATCAATTTCAAACATTTCAAGGTGATCATTGGATCATTATTCAAGTTTAGTTGCGTGGAAACAAATTTTTTTTTAAGCCAGACTCACTTGAGGTTCGACTAATCTACATCAGATTGCTAAGAGACTGTGAATGGAGATCATGCATTATGATGTTAAAACCTCAAAATGTAATGATAGTTAATGAGATGCAAAGAGTAGATAAGGGAACACGTTGATAATTGCAAAAGGAAAGAGCTTATAGCATTGAAAGGACAAGCTACAGATATGGAGAAGCTGCCAACTATTAAAGGAAGCTGCCAGTGGATGGTTGAGATCCATGTATAACATAAAACACCAAAGAAAAGAGGAGAATTTGAATGCATTAAAGGGAAAGGTAGAGGTGGCACATGAAAAAGAAGATTCCAATAGAATAGAGAAGCCATCGCATGTGGAGAGGCACTTATGCAGACTTGCAAGCCTGCTCTAGAATCTGTTCATGTTACGCAAGTTGTTCTTGACTTTAAACATGATAGTGAGGCTTTGTATTTCTAGTATGGGATCAAATTAGATAATGTAGCTAATACTCAAATTGCATACTCACTGATGGAGAAACAACAGATAGTTGAACTGTCGGCTAAGAGGAGAAAAACCATTAAGGGTTTAGTCCCACATGGGGTGGGCAGTGTTTCCTTTAGTTTTTTAAGTTCTCTAGCACTCACCATAAGTAATGTCCAAAGAAAAGTGCCTTTTGGAAGGCAGCTGCTCGCGTGTGGGCCCCGTGCAATAATGGATGGCCAGCTTGGAGGTTCCAGTTAAATTTTGATGTGAAACACAAAAATAAAGTTGCTGAAAAAACTAGCCCCAAAGGTAGGACATTGCCAAAAAAGTTGAAGTTTCTGATGGTCACCATGTCACCATCAAAAAGTGGGAGGGACTCTCCATTAATGACATAGTGGCCCCCCGAGAAAAGGAGTTTCCAATTGGAAACTCGTAGGAAAACCATGAAAATCAGGTAGATAGAGATGGGTCCCACCTATAGATCTGGCAACGAATCAAGTAGTGACAATTGGCGGTCAATAGGTTGTACAGTGTGACTGAACAATGATGTGGAGATTCAAACCAATAACAAGGTGCCGCATGGCATGAGTTCCAAGGTAGACGGTGATGTGGCAAACAGATATTTTAGATGTGCCAAATCGTGCCATGTGGCAGATCGGAGGGTCGTCACTATGTCACTAAGAGGAAGTTGCTCACCAATTAACATAGTGACATAGTGACCATGACATGACATGACATGTTGACATGGTGGCAAGCAGGACCAACGATGTAGTGCCATGGTAGAATGGAAGACCAATTAGATCATGACACATGTCACCAAGCTAGTCAACAGGTTTGACCCCAAATTTAAAGGGTAGGCAAAAATTCAAAAATGATAAAAAATTGTTTTTAAATAATTTTCTCCAAAGTGCATGTATACTATTATGAAATCAAAAGAGGCACCTATACTAAAGTATAAACTTTAGAAAAAAACTTAATTTTTGAATATCAAAGTTGCAGACCTAATAGTTATGCCAGAGGGGGACATTTTCAAACTGATTTTCAAGGGGTTTCTGAGAGACTAACATAGCGATATTATATATCGCCAGAACCAAGAAGATCTGAACTTTCCAAATATGAAGTCAAATTGTGCACAGGCCTTCACCAGTTTGTGTTATAAGCCATTTTTTGATTTTGAGGGCCTTCTCAATGGAATGAGCAGATGTGATCATTGATAATCAGAATTAGAGGGTAGTTTTAAAGGCTTGTTGGGATCTGACTATTGAGAAAATCATCCTTAAGCCATTTTCTTGCATTCTTGAAGTCACTTTGTAACTAGTTTTTCACTTTTACTATGGTTTCATTTTAACACCAAAATTAGTTATATTCTTTCATCATGAAATTTCTCAAATATTTTTGTACTTGGTAGAGGCCAAATGATGGGATTTGATATGCAATTGAAGAGAGAGGGTAGAAAGAGGTTTTTTCATCTTCTTGGGAAGGAATTCTGAGTGGATACTTGCCATCTCCTGATTACATCCGAGTTTTTCTTCTTCCTATATCTATCTCTTTCTTTCTCATTATATAGGTTCCAATTTTTTGGAGAAAAAACCACTCACTGCTATGATACCAGGTTTTGGTTCCAATTTTTGATGTGTTCTTATAACTGTGATACCACATTCTCTTGTATGAACATCATTAGGAAGGATAATACAAATAGTTCAGATCTGTTAGGTGTTTTCATGTTTTCATTTCATGCATATGGTTGTATTGTTTCAAAGAAATTAATACAAAGAACATCAGGTTGAGTTTCATCTTGAATCTTGTCTCCTATCTCAGTGAGCTTCAATGTTTTATGATCTTTGAACAAAGAGCCTAGATCATAGTTGCAGTCCCTTAAGGCTATATGTTGTCTTATTGTTGCTTGTAACTCAAGGGGTTATGTAAATGCTTCAGTGAATCAACAGGGTTACAGGTTTATTGAGAAGGATATCATGTAAGAATGAGGTTTGGATTGAGCGCATATGTTTATTTACAAGGTAAATAGATAGATCGTATATTTGAATCTATACTTAAGTATCAGATATCCATATGTATGCATTTGATTCATGGATTTTTCCAATGGATTATGCACTGGTCAGCTACAGGATCATTAAAGTCTTATTGTTGTATATCTGAGGGTTTGTTGAATTCAACATTATTAATCAAACATTCTTTCCCTTTTATGTTGAAGAACTAAAATATGATGCCCTCACTCAGCTTGTGCATTCCATAGAGTTGTAATTTGTTACTGCACTTCTTTTTTATTGTATAGGTTATTAGGAGAAATAAGGGTTTTATCTACATAATTAGGTTTAGATTTTTGTTTTGAATGCACTAGTACCGTATCTCAAAACCTTAAGGTTAACCCGCCTAGGTCTTGCAGAGCCTAAAGTGAAGGAATTGTGCCTTATAGTTGGCCCAAGACTGTAGTCAGATGTATCTGTCATGTAGGAATTTGCTAGCCTTAGATGCATTGGTCTAGTTTCTTGGTTATTTTCAAAACTGTTAAATTGGGAGCCAACAAAATGGTGACTCTGCTGGGGAATGTATTTAATCTATAGGATAGACAAACCTTGAGAATTTGAAGAAGATTCAATACATCAAAAAAAATTTTCTATAGCAGTAGGGTTGTGTGAGATGTTTACCATTTCTCTGCTAATGTTTTATGTTCCCCAGTTAAGCTTTATTCATGGACAGCAATATGTTGTGAAATTGGATGTAAATTGTGTTCTATGACTGTTATAGGTCTATCTTCAATCAGTTCAATTTTTCCATATGTTGTTGAGAAAAGTTCAAAGTCAAGAACTGAATTATGAAGTGTATTCTCTTTTCAAGGTGTTAAGTGATTCGCAAGTTTTTCATATTGAAAGTTTGGTTCAGAAAGTACAAATGGTAAAATTGTTTCAAATCTTTTCTCACTAATTGTGAGTGGTGATTCTAAAGTAAATCTATGTACCAGTGCATGCTTTGTTTTAAATATCAGAAGCTTTCAATATTTGTGGGTAGATCTAGTTTGATGGGAAAGAGAAATTACAATTTTATTGATTAATGGTTTATGTGGTTGTTTGTGTCTACTGAAGTAATTCATTTCAAAGGGTGAATCACTATTGTGATTTCATTTTCCTCTCCAAGGAGGTGGGGGCTCTAAAAATGATTTTATCTACAGTGTGAAGGGTTTGATGCTTGCACCTATGCCAATCAGCAAATTTGAGGTTTCAAACAACAACACATAAAGGTATTTTCAGTTTTCATATCTTTGTTGTTCATGAAAGTTGAATGGTAGAAATGGTTTCCTCCATCTAGTGTTTTAGCACTAAGAAAATAGAGGTAGGAGTTTAAATTTTAAGAGATGGATTTAGAATCTAGGTTTGAAAATGATGTGCCAACTCTTGAAAGTGTTCGTGCAAATATTGCTAGATTGAAAAGAAAGATTCATGATAAGACTATCTTAATGTTAAGAAGTAGAATTGGTGATATTAAGCGTCTTAGTGGATTTCAAATTTATATGAAGTTCAAATCAGTAGTTATGAATCTTGATGAGTTTTTCAAACCTAAGGAGTCTTTATGGCCAATGGTGCTCTTATAATTTTTTATGCAACATTAAGTTGATTGGTCAGCCAAGATAAGATTAGATAAGATTTGTGAAATCCAAGATTTTATCATAGAAATTGAAAGTGCTTTGAAGGCTAATGAGTCTAATATTAGTGAATGCAATGAGTCTGTTGAAAATGATAATGAACATGAGGAGTCTCAATTTTATGAATCAAAGGACAGTAATCAACAATTTGATAATAGGCATAATATAGATTCATCTTCTTATGATAATGAATATAAAGAAAAGGAACAGTGTGACAGTACTAATAGTCTTTCTTCTAGTGATGAATGTGAATGTGTTACGATACTAGTTGTTGAGGTATTGTCTAGAGAAGAAGAGGTATGCAATGATCAGAATGTTGATTTTTCATAATATATTACTAATAAGTCTATTGTTGTAAATGTGCCAAGCCATTCGGATAATAATCATAGCTAACGAGAAGAAACTAGGGATTAAGTCTTCTTAAGTGTTGATGAAATTTTTGATTTGTTGGCTCATGATTTTGAAAGGTATGCAAATTTATCGAAGGATGCTTGTGCTTATCCATGTTTGGCATTTCCATATGGTGAATTCATTTCCCCTAAATTTGATGTTGAAGAGGATATAGTTTCAGAATATGCTATGTCGAGTTCGGGAGGTGTATGTGATGGTAATTCATGCATCAATGCACATGATGGCTTCTATGTTGAAAATGACGATGTAGAGATAAGGTCTATTACTGGTTCATGTTTTTCTCATTTTCATGAAGATGAGATACACTTGGATAGCTCATATGACAAGAAAAATAACACTAATGAAATGGTTTATCCTAGTGAGTTGTTTGAGGAATTTTTTAATACAAATCAGCATATTGTTAGAAGAAAATTTCATGATGACTCTTGTGATTTAGTATCTAATCATTTGATAGAATATGAAGACAATACAATGTATGTTCAATCTAATTTATGGAGTACTGATATTGCAAATGAGGAGAAATCAGATTTTTCATACTCTTCATGAATGGATGCACAAGGTGAGTTACAATCTGATCCATGTAACTCGTTTAACGAAGTAGAATACCAAGCTTTTGTGTTTTCGATTGAAGGAATCCATGGTTTAGCTAGTGATGATCAATTTCAGTTTGATATTAGTTGTTATGATCACGCTGATTCATTTTTTCATAGTGAGCAAGATGAAGAAAGCATGCCTGATTTTTATATGCATTGTGGAAATAATGATAGTAGTTTTGTTTTTCCTAATGAAATGATTGAAAGTGCTGATGTGTTGGGTGAAACAAATGAGAATAAGAATTTTAGTTTACTTTAGGAGAATGGTGATGAAAATTAGGTGTATGATAGAGGTAAGAAGTTGTGAAAACTTTTCAGTGGCCTGGGGCCATCGTTTGTACATAATCTTAGTGGTAGTTTCCTGTTTTCAATAAAGCTCTTCAAGAGAGTTTTTGCAAGAGTGTGGTCCGCTTCTTCTAGAGATCTGAAATCTTGCCATGCCCACAAGGGGCATGCATCCCTAGACAGAGCCACTTTTGGTGCTCAAAATTGCATTCTCATTTTGAGCATTTATTTGAAATTTTGAGTCAAATCAAGCACCATAAATACATGTGTACCTAATTGTAACTTTGAGGCCCCTGAGGTTTTTAATGTTTCTAACACCTTCCATTTAGCCCATCTACATGTTCCATGATGATAAACCATTGTTCCGAGTCATTTGGCAAAGTCCTGTTTTCAACAAATGTCAAATTTGCATTTTTGACCAAAGTGTCAAACAACGATAGGAAGCTATGTTTGTCATTGAATATCTCGCACCCAGAATTGTGTCATGAGCCGCCACTTTGGGAGTGCCTAGTGTCCATACCTAAGAACTTATGCTTTAGATTTTGAGTCATTTTGAATCAGTTTGACCAGGTTTTGAATTTCTCAAAGTTGGTAGTTTACTATTTTCATGCTGATGCACATTGTACATAATTCTGGGAAGCCCTGTTTGATGTGCTATAACTTTTGACTAGTTGACCAAAATGCTAAATTTCCTTTTGTGTTGTATTTTAGATGTCAAAGACTTGTTATGTTTCAAGTTTCAACTTATGAAGAATCCGTTTGATCAGTTTTCAAATGTGATTCCAAATGCAATTTCTAAAGTTTTACTGGTGTTAGTATTTGCAGATTGATTGGTACCCCTGTTCGAGAAATCATAACCTGAGATCCATGATTGGTAAGATCAAATGGATTATACCCCTACATTTTCCACTAAAAATAATCCAAGTGTGTTAGTTTGGAAGTCATGATGAATTCATCTGCACACTTTTCTAGGTCAATTCCATTCACAAAAAATCACTTTTTTGTCATTGTTTCAATCTATAAAATCCAAGTAGCCCATTTTGACTGATCATCATTTGTGCCTTGTTATTCATCATGAGCCCAAATCATAGATCCATATTATCCTCATGACAAAGAACCAATGCCCCAATTTTTATCTTCCCAAGTGTCAGTTTACCTAGTTTTTGAAGCCGATTCTGAGCCCAATTTATTGTTTTCTGACACATTTTCTTGCAAGTAATTCTGAGAAGGTAACTTTGACGGTTAATATCTTTTGACTGGGAATTCGTCATGAGACAAAATCTAACAAGGTGAAAGTATATGGAATAGAGAATCTGTGGGTTAGTTTTCAGAGCTCGATTAGGTGTTTGGGTCAGTTTTTAAGGCCAATCAACGGACCTCCTAGTGTAAAATTGACAGGTTACAAATTAATGAAAAATGAGTTTTAACGATCAAGTTAATACTCAAAATCGATTTCAAACATTTAAAGGTGATCATTGGATCATTATTCAAGTTCAGTTGCCTGGAAATGAATTTTTTTTTAGCCAAACTCACTTGAGGTCCGACTAATCTACATCAGATTGCTAAGAGACTGTGAGTGGAGATCATGCATTATGATGTTAAAACCTCAAAATGTAATGATAGTTAATGAGATTCAAAGAGCAGAAAAGGGAGCATGTTGATCATTGCAAAAGGCAAGAGCTCAAAGCATTGAAAGGACAAGCTGCAGATATGGAGAAGTTGCCAACTATTAAAGGAAGTTGCCAGTGGATGGTTGAGATCCACGAATAACAGAAAAAACCAAAGAAAAAAGGAGAATTCAAATGCATTAAAGGGAAAGGTAGAGGTGGCACATGCAAAAGAAGATTCCAATAGAATAGAGAAGCCATCGCATGTAGAGAGGCGCTTATGCAGACCTGCAAGCCTGCTTCAAAATCTGTTCATGTTACACAAGTTGTTCTTGACTTTAAATGTGATAGTAAGGCTTTGTATTTCTAGTATGGGATCAAATTAGATAATGTAGCTAATACTTAGATTGCATACTCACTGATGGAGGAAAAATAGATAGTTGAACTGTTGGCTAAGAGGAGGAAAACCATTAAGGGTTTAGTCCCACATTGGCTGGGCGGTGTTTCCTTTAGTTGTTTAAGTACTGCAACACTCACCATAAGTAATGTCCAAAGACAAGCACCTTTTGGAAGGCATTTTCTTGCATGTGGGCCCCGTGTGCTAATGGATGGCCAACTTGGAGGCGCCAATTAAATTTTGACTTGAAACGCAAAAAAAAAGTTGTCGAAAAAGCTCATTGGAAAGGTAGGACGTCATTAGAAAAGTTGAAGTTTTTGATTATCGCCATGTTGCCATCGAAAAGCAGGAGGGACTTGCCATTAGTGACATGGTGACCCCCTAGGAAAAGGATTTTTTGGCTAGCAACTCACCAAAAAACCATGAAAGTCAGGCAAACAGAGATGGGTCCCACCTATAGATCTAGCAACGAATCAGGTAGTGACAAGTGGCAGTCAGCAGGGGTGTACAACATGATTGAGCAATGATGTGGAGCTTCAAACCAATCACAATATTCCATATGGCATGAGTTCCAAGGCAGATGGTGATGTGGTGAACATATATTTCAGATGCACTAGATTGTGCCACATGGCAGATTGGAGGGTCGTCACTATATCACTAAGAGGAAGTTGCTCACTAGTTAACATAGTGACCATGACGTGGTGGTGAGTAGGACCAATAATGTAGTGACATGGCACAATGATATGGCAGAATGGAAGACCAATTAGATTGTGACACATGTCACCAAGCTGGTCAACAAGATTGACCCCTGATTTAAAGGGTAGGCAAAAATTCAAAAATGATAAAAAATTGTTTTTAATAAATTTTCTCCAAAGTGCACATACAGGATTATAAAATCAAAAGAGGCACCTACACTAAAGTATAAACTTTAGAAAAATTTTAAATTTTTGAATATCAAAGTTGCAAACCTGATAGTTATGCCAGAGGGGGACATTTTCAAACTGATTTTCAAGGGGTTTCTGAGAGGCTAACATAGTTATATTATATATCGCCAAAATTAGGAAGATCTGATCTTTCCAAATATGAAGTCAGATTGTGTACAAGTCTTCACTTTTTATATTCCAAGGGTCTTCTCAGTGGAATGAGAAGATTTGATCATTGATAATCGAAATTGGTTAGAGGGCACTTTTAAAGGCTTGTTGGGATCTGAATGTTGAGAAAATCATCCTTAAGCTATTTTCTTGCATTCTTGAAGTCACTTTGTAACTATTTTTTCACTTTTACTATGGCTTCATTTTAACACCAAAATCAGTTATATTCTTTCATCATAAAATTTCTTAGATATTTTTTTCTGGTAGAGGCCTAATGATGGGATTTGATATGCAGTTGAAGAGAGAGGGTAGAAAGAGGTTTTTTCATCTTCTTGGGAAGGAATTCTGAGTGGACACTTGTCATCTCCTGATCAGATTCGAGATTTTATTCTTCCTATATCTATCTCTTTCTTTCTCATTGTACAGGTTCCAATTTTTTGGAGAAAAAACCACTCACTGCTATGATACCAAGTTTTGGTTCCTGTTTTTGATGTGTTCCCATAATTGTGACACTACACTTTTAGCATAATTCTCTTGTATGAACAATATTAGGAAGGATAATATAGATAGTTTAGATTTTTTAGGTGTTTTCATGTTTTCATTTCATGCATATGGTTGTATTGTTTCAAAGAAATTAATGCAAAGAACATCAGGTTGAGTTTCATCTTGAATCTTGTCTCCTATCTTAGTGAGCTTCAATGTTTTACGATCTTTGAACAAAGAGCCTTAGATTGTAGTGCAGTCCCTTAAGTCTATATGTTGTCTTATTGTTGCTTGTAACTCAAGGGGTTATGTAAATGCTTCAATGAATCAGCAGGGTTGCAAGTTTATTGAGAAGGATATCATGTAAGAATGAGGTTTGGATTGAGCACAGATGTTTATTTACAAGGTAAATAGATAGATCGTATATCTAAATATATGCATAAGTATTAGATATCCATATGTATGCATTTAATTCATGGATTTTCCCAATGGATTATGCATTGGTCAGCTATAGGATCATTAAAGTCTTACTATTGTATATCAGAGGGTTTGTTGAATTCAACATTATTAATCAAACTTTCTTTCCCTTTTATATTGAAGAACTAAAATGTGATGCCCTCACTCAGCTTGTGCATTCCACAGAGTTGTAATTTTCTACTACACTTCTTTGTTATTGCATAGGTTATTAGGAGAAATAAGGGTTTTATCTACATAATTAGGTTTAGATTTATGTTTTAAATGCATTGGTGCCATATCTAAGAACCTCAAGGTTAACCCACTTAGGTCTTGCAGAGCCTGAAGTGAAGAAGGAGTTATGCCTTATAGTTGGCCCAAGATTGTAGTCAGATGTATCTGTCATAGGAATTTACTAGCCTTAGATGCATTGGTCTGGTTTCTTGGTTATTTTCAAAACTGTTAAATCAGGAGCCAACAAGATGAAAGGTCAATTGTTGAAATGGCCAAAGTGTGATAAATGGAATTAGCTCTCTGGTTAGAGCATGAATAATATTTCCATGGATTTGGCACTATCTATAGGACTTGACATATTTAATTGCCTCTTGCTCCATATTTGACCAATTGTAACCAGATCTAATAAGATTATGAGCTAGTGTCAAGCCATTAGAGTGAGATCCACAAATGCCTTTGTGTACATTGATTATTGTGTGTTTCAACTCATCAAGTTCTAGACACCTAAGGAGTGTTCCATCAGGATCTCTCCTAACCATGTTATCAGCAATAATAATATATCATGATGCATTATGGATTAAGTGATATTTTTCATTATGGGTTAGATTGTCCAAAATTATTTGGTCACGTAGGTAAGAATAGATATTATGGCAGCGATACAAATCATGTCCTACAATAGAATAGATCATCCAAGATTTAGGTGAATTATAAGCAGGGTAGAGTAACATCTCCACCATGAATTCATGTTGAAAATCATTCTTAGACATCTTTAGCATGGTAGCAAGTGTAGTCATTGCATTGGCTGCATTGTTGTCTACCCAAGGAACTTATTGAAAAGTGACATGAGTGAAGCATTTTTTTAAATCATCAACCATTCATTTATAAGGTGTCAAATTCTCATTCTTTTTCTAATAAACATCATTGACTTGATTGATTACTAGTTGTGAATCATAGAAGATATTCAATTCATCTACTCTCCATTCGACAACAATTTTCATGTTGTTTATTAAGGCTTCATATTCTACAATACTATTTGTATAGGGAAATAAAATCTTGTACACCTTAGGAAATTAATGCTTTTTTCATGTTATAAATAAGAGCACAACACTAGATCCTTGTTGTGTGAAGGAACAATCAAGAACATCACCCACTTTTGATGTGTTAGCATTAACATAGATTCATCAAGAAATTCAATAATCAGTAGTACAAGACTTTGCATTGCTTCTTCTTCTAATTGATCACCAATTTCTTATCCTTTGATAACCTTTCTTTCAACATATGTAATATCAAACTCACTTAGTATCATTACCCATTTAGCTAAACTTCCTATTAGAGTCACCTTACTAAGTAAATACTTCAATAGATCAGTTTTGGCAACCAATTGCATAGTGTGAGCAAGCATGTAATGCCTCCAGTTTTGAGAAGCAAAGACAAATGCCAAGAAAGATTTTTCAATAATGTTATAGTTCATTTCATAAGAAATCAAGGTGCGACTAAGATAGTAGATAACTTGTTCCTTGTTGTCATTGTCCTCTTGATCTAGAAAGATATCAAGAGATGACTCAGTTGGTGATATATACAAAATGAGAGGCTTCCCATAAATAAGAGGCATCGAAATTGGTGGATTAAGAAGATATTGTTTTATCTACATTGAACTCTAATCACAATCTTTTTTCTAGTCATATTTTACACCTTTATGCAGAGTCTTAGTAAAAGGTTTTGATCTATTTGCCAACTATGAAATGAATCTATGAATGGATTGAAGTCTTCCTTGCAACCCCCTATTTTGACTAATATTATAGGGTGGAGGCATTTCCATTATTTCTTGAACTTTTTATGGGTCCACCTTGATTCCTTTTGTAGAGACTATATAAGCAACTTCCTAGAAGTTATATCAAATGCAAATTTCTTAGGATTCAATTTGAGATTGAATTTCTCCATACAATCTAGAATTGGTCCTGAATCTTGAAGATGAGTGTTGTGCTATGTACTCTTGACCAAGGTGTCATCAAAATAGTCATCCATCATATTATACATCATACCATGGAAGACTGTTGTAACTACCCTTTGATATATAGCATTGACATTTTTCAGACCAAATGGTATCACATTCCAATAGAAGGTACCCCATGTACAAGTGAAAGAATTTTTCTCTAGGTCTTCCAGTGCAATTTTGATTTGTTTATAACCAAAAAATTGTCCATGAGTGAGTACATTTCATATTCTATTCTCCATGAGTGAGTACATTTCATCCTTTGGACATGTTGAGTTTAGATCTCAAAAGTCTATACAAACATGGATAGACATATCATGTCTGGATACTGGAATAATGTTTGAGATCCATTTAGCATAATCGATAGCATGGATGAAACCAACTTTTAAAAGATTTTCTAGTTAAGCTTTTACAAGTAATTCTACATGAGGATGCATCTTATTGAACTTTTTTTGGATAGGTTTTACTCTTGGTAGAATGATAAATGATGCATTATGAGGTCAGGATCTAAGCCTAGCATATCTGAGCAAGTCCATGTAAAATTAATCTTTTTTTCTTAAAAGAAGGCGATAAATTCCTCTTTTTCTTCTACAAATAAAGATTGTGCAATAGGTATCAATGAGGATGTTCCATTGTTCCCAAGTTGATTGGTTGTATTGGTTCTATCAAAACTGATGATCTCTCCTAAAAATGACTTGGAAGTGCATCAAATATCTCATCCTTAGGCACCTTAGATAGGTTTTCACCTTGGGATACATCATTTGTTTTTACTATTTTGGGTTTTGATATTTCTACAATGTGGTTTTCACCATCAGACCATCTATTTATGTTTTATTTTAATTGTATGACTAAGATATTTGATATCATCTTTAGTCATATTCATACTATGTTCACTAGTAGAGGATGATATTGGTTCAGCAACATGTAAGTTTTAGGCAAGAGCATAGTCATTCTAGAATATAGGGGCTCCACTAGATGTAGTATTGGGATTCCAATGTATTAGCTTAGGATAAGTGAGTGAGAGAGATGTGGTAGGTTTGATGGCATTCATGGTGTAGTCATAAAATGCTTGGAAAAGTAATTTGATACCTAAAGTGATTTCATCCAAAGGTGTATTCAAATTCCTTTGAATTCTAATGACATTAATTGGAGACTCAATGACACTAGTAGGATGAGACTCATCTGACTGAACCCTAGATTGTTCACCTATTTCAAGCTGATTTTCATATGTATGAACTTGATCTACATCCTTGTTTGAGGTTGCTTCTAAGAGAGAATCAAATACATACTCTTGAGAATTTGTGCTACATGGAGTTAGATTGTAGAATTCCCCAACAGTGATGGGAACCCATTCTCCACTTTCATTATCATCTTGATTTTTACAAAAAATTTCAACAGTTATAGTATGACTGGAACCTCCTTGTTCCTATTGAATATGGGAGTATCAGTAGTGTTCTCAAAAAAATCATTGTCAACATCCACCGTACTAACATGTGGTATGAAGTCATTTTGTGCTACAAAGAATTTAACAAGATCTAAAGGAACTAGATAAGGAAAATTATCCTCATCATTAGAGTTGTCCTCATGATTATCTAACTCAGTTTGTGACTCTCTTTCAAATGAACTTTTACATTTTGGTATTTATTTATTAATCCCTAGATGAAAGAGAACCTTCTTGAAACCTAGGCTAGTTGTATCCCAAGACCTTCTAGATATTTCTTTGATAGGATCAATCAAGTCATTATTTTTACATCCAATTAGACCCTTTCCTTTGTAACCAAAGTTTTTAATTAGCTTAAGACTTAGACCATACTTTTCAAGAGTAATCTCATGAGATTGTCATGTGAGATTAGCTAGAATTTCCTCTTTATATAACCTTGTTATGATGGCTTTTTTTTTATCTTCCTCTTCCAGAGGTATAGTAGCTTTGAAAAAAGCACCATTGAATTTAGTCTAAGGTGTTAGCACAAAAGGTCTATTTTCTTCAGATGGTCTGCCATAATGATGAGGAGACTTAGGAAGAGATGTCAAAGATATAATAGGTGCAATGTGATACTTGCCCATCCCATTTTTTGTCAACTTGAATGACTTCTCCATTTCTTTTAGCTTGTTGAAATAATGATCCATAGATTCTATATTAGCAAGAACAAATCTTTCAATACATTTTATCATGTTATAGGTGTGACTAGTATTAGTAGGTATAGTGACTTCAAAGCCTTGAAATGGAAACTTGATGCATTGATGGTATGTTGAAGGCACAAATTGCATTTCATGTATCCATGATCTTCCTAACAAGATATTTTATGCTAATGGAATGTCAAGGACTTGACAAGTAACATCCCTTTCTACTAGACCAACTTGAAGTGGCAACACAACAAGACCTAGAGATTTACACTCGACTTCATCATATGCCTTGATGGTTATTTTGTGATAAGGATCAATAGACTCTTCAGAATAACCCAATTTTTTTAGCAAATTAGAAAAATAGATGTTTAAACCAGCTCCATTGTTGATGGGCATGTGACAAACATATTTTTGATGTATCATAACTTCTATGTGCAATGGTTAGTTATGAGGATGACTAAATGAGTTATCAGCCTCTTCAAAAAAGGAGAAATAGTGTGGTGAGGTCAAGTGACCCACCATAGATTGAAACCTATCAAGATCAAGATCTTGAGGTAAACGTGCCTCATTGAGGGATTTTTCAAGAATCTACATATGAGCAAGCAAAATTTTAAGTAATTAAAAGATTTTTCTTTGAGCATTCATCCATTGCAATTGGTCAAGGATACTCTAGTTGGTAACTGTGGAGGATGTTGTGATTTTTGTACCTCTTCTAGATGGACCAGCAATAGGTTTCTCTTTATGTTGATACACCTTGGGAGTAGAAGGCATGGAGAATTTTAGTACTATCTTGGCACAAGAACATGTAACAACATTGGCATGAGATTGAAACTATGCTTGATTAGATGTAATAGATTTAGCACCTCTTTAGACAAATGATATCTTAGGTCTTGGATTGTCATGTTTTCCTTTAGTTGTGATAATGTCAAAATGTTCAAAGTCCACGGGTTCAATCATGGTGATCACATTATCATCATTAATGTATGTATAATTGACCTTGTTATCAATCTTTTGTTTAGATTTTTCTCCTTTTTCATAATGTGGAAATGGCTCCTTAAAAGCTTTGTGGTTTGAATTCTTATTATGTCTACCCACAATGATTTCACCATCATCAATTAAGTCTTGAACTTTATGATGTAGGTTGGTACAATTGTTTTTTTTGTGATCCTTGTTCTAATGGTATTCATAAAATGCATTCTCATTCCACCATGGGGGTCATGGTTGTGATTCATAAGGATGCGTATTATCCAATGAAGTAATGATCTAATTTTGAAGCAAGGTTTTATAGACCACATGTAGAGGTTCACCAAGAGGTGTGTACTCATATTTTTGTCATGTAACCCAAGACAAGTTCTTTGTTTTGTTTCCAAATGTCTTGTTATTGAGAGTAGATCTATCAACATTTTTATATGCACTGATATTGTGTGTTAGGTTGAAAGCTTAGAGAGATTAGGAGTAATATTATCTACTACTCCATCATGTACTACCTCTCGATTCTTTTTTACATACTTTGATTTATCCTTACTAGAGGTAGACCCTTGCTTGATCTCTTTTTGAAGGGTTATTTTGCCCTTTTTGACTATTGCAAGAATTTGGCCTAGGGAAAAATTCACCCAAGAACTAAAGAACTCAAAACAAGTGCATAGTAGACCAAAATAGAGATAGAATATGATCAGAATGACAATATTCATTCAATAACTAGTTGAGAGTACACTAGGAGTGCCTGAATATAAAGGCCTCATGAGAGCTTCTAGAATGCATAGAAGTCAGCATCATGATATGTCATACAACTAGGCACATGTCCACTAGATATGGGTTATCCTCCATTAAGCACAAGATTAAGTGCGATGATGTGAGGATAAACCTACAATGGTGTAGCACACAAATCAGTGGTGTAAACAACATGTGCTAAATGAGGAGTGCGGATAACTATGTTGTCAACATGACAACTCAATGAATGATGCATACTCCTATGTTGTAGACACCATGTGCATAATGAGAGTTGCGTAACTCAATGAGAGTTCACAAACTCCTAAGTGTCTCACCTAAAATAATAATAAAATAATGCAAAATAATTAAATAATGCATTAACCTAAGTAAAACTTAAGTAAGTGTAATAAGAAAATACTTATTTACACCAGCAACCCCCCTTAAGTGCAATTTAGGGGAATGCCCTTAAGCTTACAAAATCTAGGATGAAATGCAATATGGGTCTCAGCTACTAGGCCATGTTAGGTACCGATGTACATAATGATATGCAATCTCCCATAAAACAGGGAAAGAGGGAAAACCTCATGGGAAAAAACCTCCCCCAAAAAGAGAGATAAATAGGGATTCATGGATGGATGGACTAATCAAGACCCCCCCATTATGACATACATCCAGTATATACATAGGAGAATGATGAGAAGAGAAAGAGAGACAAGATGGGCTCCCCACCCAAAAGAAGAATGTCGAACAGTGACTGCTCTGATGAAGAAGCTGATCCAAGAGTGCAGAATGGTGTTCCTCCCCTTAGGAAGGAACAATTCCAAAGGTACAAATGAGACACTTCCACTGTGTGTGGAAAGAATCCCATGGATAAGTGATGTCTCTAAAACCTACTCAACTAGCTGAAGAACCTATCCCAAAGAGCTGTCTGTCTCTACAACTGATGAAGAATCCTGCTGCAATTGCTGATCATAAGTATCCACAATCACTTCAACCTGGGAGGATTGATCATGTAGAGAATAAAAAAAAGAGTTTGGAACCCTTGTGACAATTGAAGAAGGTAATTCTGCATCAAGAAGAAGAGGAAAATCATGAATATTTTCCCCCAAATCTATCATTGAACCTATATCTGGAAGACTGGATGTACTCTACTATTCTAGACCTATCACTGTGGTAATGTATGCATGTGGACTAAACTGATTAAGTGACCTCAAATTGTATTTTTTGATAGAACCCCACATGTCTAAATCTATTGAAGCACTATTTCTGGAATCACTATCAGTTTCCACACTGTATGATGTACGAAGAGGAGTAGAGGACAAGCTTGGAGAACTTTCCTCAAAATGTACATCCTTCTCCACAAAAAATTGATGTGTCTGAAGATCTAGAAGTCTATATTCTTTCACACTATCTTCATAACCAATGAAGGTACAAGGCCAAGATGACTATGCCTTACATCCCCTGGAAGATCTCTTTGCCCATGCAGGACAACCAAAGACTTTGAAGTGTGTCACAATAGGTTTTCTACCACACCATGCCTCAAAAGGAGTTTTTCCATCTAAGGCTGGATGAGGAGAATGATTAAGAATGTGAGTGGCACTAGAGATTGCTTGGACTTCTAATGATGGATCAAGAGACTTGGCATGAATCATGCAAATTGCCATAGATTTGAGAGTTTGAATTCTCAATGCTGCAACATCTGTCTTATGCAAACTGAATGCTGAAGGAGTCTAAAGATCAATTCCCTCATATTTTCAAAAGTCCTTAAGTCTTTTGTTCACATCCATGTTTCCATTGTCCATGAGGAGTACTTTGATGGCCTTTCTAGATTTTTGTTCAACATGAGCCTTGAAGGCTAGAAATGTGTCCAATACTTCATTCTTGTTATGCAAAAAGTAAACCCAAGTGCACCTTGAAAAGTCATCAACTAAAGTAAGTATGTAGCAACCTTGGCTGAATGCAAAAGGACCTACTAATACCATGTGAACCATCTAAAGAACACCTATTGCTCTTGAAGACTTCCCTCTTTTTAACTTCCCCTCTGGATGCATATCCACTGAATCTGTTGAACATTAAACCTTAGAAAAGTTGATTTGAGGTAGACCTTTCACCATGTGGTATGTGCAAAGTTGTTGAAAATAGTGGTAGTTAAGATGACCATACCGCTCATGCCATAATTGCATGTTTGAATTGGATTGTGATAACAAGGCCTTTGAAGGAGACTTGGGTACAAAATGAGAGAAAGAGTACAACCTCTTGTGATCATTCACTTTCCCCACTGCAACCAAGGAATCATCTTTAAGACTACACACCTGAACTGAGTCTGGAAGGAACTCAACTCTATGTCCATCTCCAAGGTGAGTGATTTGGAAGATTGATAGGAGATTTGAACTTAGGTTTGGAACATAGAGAACCTCTTGAAACTCTCCATTTTCCATCTCAACATTTCCTTTTCCTTCAACTCCCATTTTATTATCATTCCCCATGAAGATGTGCAATACCTTTGAGTGATTCAATGAAGAAAAATCCTCCTTTGAAGAACCCATGTGATATGAGGCACCTAAGTCAAATATCCATTCCTTTGAAGAGTTTGCATTTTCCATGAATGCTTGCCCTTTTCCCTTTGAATCTGAAGATGACCCTTTGTCCTTGTAAGCATTAGGCAATGGAACATGATGTTTCTTCATGATTTTGGTCAATTCATCAATCTTTTTGATATAACACTCATGCTCTTCATGACCCAATTTCTTACAATAAGCACACTTCATCTTCTCCTTATTATTGTCCCCCTTCTTGTTAGAATTTGAGGACTTGCCTTGTTGATTGGATTAAGGTGTTGTCTTTTCTACATCCTCTGATTTTTCTTTCTTTCACTTCTTCTTACCCTTTCCTTTACTTGAAGACTGTCTAGCTGAATGTTGAGAACCCTCATCAGCCACCAATGCTTTGGACTGAGGTGATTTGAGAATCCCCATTGATCTCAGCTTCTTTTCTTCATCATTCAACAGTTTAGCATATTCATCAAAAGTGGCTTTCTTGTAGGTAGACCCTAAGGTAGTCTTTGAGGTGTTAAAAGAAGATACAAATGTGGAATATTCTGATGGCAGCTTGTTATGGATGAGATAAATTAGTCTGTCATCTTTGATAGAACTCCCACAATCAGTAAGCTTTGTCCTTAATTCATTCACCTTGATGATGAAGTCTTGTATAGAGTCATATGACTTAGAATCTAAGGATACAAGCTCATCTTCAATTTTGAACACATCCTCTTCAGACACTTTAGCATAAAGGCTTTCGAGGGTATCCCAAGCTTCCTTGGATGTAGTACATTTCCTAATTTGATACATGATTTTATCATCTACCCCAAAACATATATCACCTAGGGCTTTTCTAGCCATTGCTACTCAATTTGAAATTTCACTTGTTCATACATTATCACCTGCTGGTTTAGGAAGAGTACCATCTACATATTGTGAAACTCCACTATGCATTAAGTGATATAACATTTGGATTGACCACGAAGCATAGTTATGAGGAGTAAATTTAGGAAACTTAAAGTTTCCCATAATGCAGAAAATGAAAGAAAAATGCAAAAAAGAGAGAACACAACATCAAGAACACCCCCCTTTTTCACTAAATTAAGAAACCCCCCCAAAATAGATGCTTTGGGCACTTTATCAGTAGTGTGATTACAATGGGCCACTTGCCAATTTAGGCCTTCATGGACTTCTGATTTTTCTTGTTACAAATTCTTAATGGAGTACAAATCTAAAACTTTACAAAGTGCTACAATACTAAAGCATTACAAAGCAAAGAAAGGCCATATTTCTGAAAGTGACAATTTTGTCCACACAAAACTACAATTTGATGCTAGATCTAGAAATTAGACAAAAAAATACGCACTTTCAAAAAAAACAAAACTTGTTTTCGACTCTAGATGTGCCCGTATGGAGCATTTGAAGTTGCAAAATGTAGGATTATCTAGGTACAGTCACCAAAAACCTCAATTTCTGAACAATCCATGTACCAAAACTAGAAAATAGCTACACCACTAAAAAATTTAGAAAGTTTTACCCAATTTCAAAAAAAATTGCAACTAATTTGGAGTTTGGATGTGCTAGTTATGGCCTCCCGAAATTAGACTTTAAAAACCAAAATGAATTTGGAGAGGGGTTGCATCAGCAAAATATGAGGTTAAATTTGATGGTCATACGACCATTATAGTAGTTATAATCTACCCTATTTTGACGTCCAGATGAGTGTCAATTTTAATTCATGCAAAGGATGATGTCAGCAAGAATCTGGACAGTGATGATGTTGGCAGAGGGTGAGGTAGTATGGAATGTACAAAAATCTATGCAAATTTGTTGTGTGTCCTACCTACATGTCAATATAGAATGCTGACTCAACAATTATGGGTTGTGACGTGGTAGAGGATTCACTACGGATGTGGCTGCAAATACAATTTAATAGTCGTCGTGTGTCCGATGGTGTGGATTGGTGCTACTTTTGCTGCGTGTTGCAGGGTTGTACAATAGCCAGGAGACTAACAGGGAACTATCAAATAAAATGTCACTAGAATATCCTTTTCGCTATCAAAGATATAAACTATTGTTAGAGCAGTTGATTAATCCCACATACGTTGGGATAGCACTTTCAAGCACTCTTTTTAAATGGAAGCCCATAGACTTAAAATAAATAAGTCTTGCCGCAATGGTTGCAAGGTTTGACGAAAACCTTGTTGCCAAATTTGGTGGGTTCGACCGCTGCTTGGTGGAATCTTACGTCGGAGGTTGGGTTGAGGCTATCAGAATCATGGCCTTTCTGGCTGTGAGAATTTCGTCAAATTTTTGTAAGAGAACATCAGATTTGCAAGGAGGGCTTTATGCAGTACGGCTTGAGGAATATGACCACATACTTGTTGGCCAATTAAATAATATAAAACCCTACAAAAATAGATAAACCCAAAAATTCCACCAAAATAATAGAGCTGAGCTGGGGTGTCACTACCTAGTTCGGCTAAAAAAATTTCTCTGCCTATAGAACTGACGAAAAAATAATTCTGAAAATACCAGTTTGAAAAATAAATTGCAAAGAAGAAAAATATTTCAAATCCGAAAATAACAATAAAACAGATTTGAAATTGATCATACCCGAATTGCAATCGAGGCCTCAGGGTTTCAATTTGCAAAAAAATTTTGCCTCATGATCAAATTTCACCTAATATAGGCAAATTTATAGTTGATCTTCACCGAATTGATGCTTTGAATGCAACAGTGAGGTCAGATCTGGCTCTAGATGCTCCCAATTTTTACAGATCCTACAAATTTGTGTCGAGGTGCTGAAGCATGAATAGTCTCGAACGACTACGTGATGAGAATCTCCCTCAGCTCTGATACCATGTAAGAATTTGGCTTAGGCCAGAATTCACCCAAGAACTAAAGAACTCAACACAAGCACACAGTAGACCAAAATAGAGATAGAGTATGATCAAAATGATGATATTCATTCAATAACTAGTTGAGAGTACACTAGGAGTGCCTGAATATAAAGGCCTCAGGAGAGCTTCTAGAATGCATAGAAGTCAGCATCATGATATGTCATACAACTAGGCACATGTCCACCAAATATGGGTTATCCTCCATTAAGCACGGGATGAAGTGCAATGATGTGAGGATAAGCCTACAATGGTGTAGCACACAAATCAATGGTGTAAACATGTGCTAAATGAGGAGTGTGGATAACTGTGTTGTCAACATGACAACTCAGTGAATGATGCATACTCCTGTGTTGTAGACACCATGTGCATAATGAGAGTTGTGTAACTCAATGAGAGTTCACAAACTCCTAAGTGTCTCACCTAAAATAATAATAAAATAATGCAAAATAATAAAATAATGCATTAACCTAAGTAAAACTTAAGTAAGTGTAATAAGTAAATATTTATTTACACCAACAACTATGAACTCCTCTATTTGGACAACTTTTGTAATTTATCTTCAAAGGTGTGTGGACCTTGAAGTTGAATTCTATACCCAAAATTGGGCAAAAGCTTATCCATGAAGATATTGAGTTTTTCTATTTTAGGGATGAATCGTATTTCAAGATTTTGTATATTGTATGAGTATTGTTGAATAAACATATTAGCAATCTCATCAAATATTTTAATACTATTAGGAAATCTTGAAACCATTCCATGGCTTGACCACCTAGATTTCATGAAAATAATGCATAAGATATGTTTTATTGTGCATGAATTCCATTGACAAAGATTTGAATTCCCTCAAATGATCTTGCAAATCAGATGTCCCTAAGTATTTTTGGTATTTGGATACCTCAACTCCTCTTGGAAAAGGAGACATACTCAAATCCTTATCAAAATAAAATGAACAAATGGTGTTTAATATGTATGTTTTAGTTGGTTTATCCTTGTCAAACATCATTTAGGCTAATTTCTCTTGCATGGACTATAGT
This sequence comes from Cupressus sempervirens, assembly GCA_028749045.1. Lineage (NCBI taxonomy): Eukaryota > Viridiplantae > Streptophyta > Pinopsida > Cupressales > Cupressaceae > Cupressus > Cupressus sempervirens. The sequence continues at coordinate 585,307,086 of CM053783.1, read as the reverse complement.
TGTTTTTGTAACATGGATGTTTCAATTTCTTCTTCTTATGTGACAATTGTTTCAACATTGAAATGTTGAGGTGGTTTTTCTCCTTCTTGAGCAAGCTTGAGAAAATATTTTTCTTTCTCATCGTGGAGCAAGATCTTCATCATTTTCTAATTTTTTTTATCCATACAAAATTTCTATATGTATTCTAGGGGTATCTCTTTAGTATCCCCATACTCATTCGTGTAGCTGTAAGGTCCTTTCACCCTTTCATTTCTTTGGTAGTCTTTTTGGTATTGTCTCCTACTATTGTCTCATGTTTCATGACCTTGATCAGCCATTTTATGAATGTAGAAGGTTTTAGTATGTTTTATAGGTGTTTGAAACAAAAATTTAGTTGTTTCATTCAAAGATGTGGTGTTCTATCAATATCCAAATGTTCTTGATAAATGGATTCCTAGTTTGTTACAAGTCGATGGAAAATATTCTTTGAGCAGTAGGCAGACCAACAAGTGAAAGAGATCATGAGGACCCTTCACTAAATTATGACTATATGTAAACTTGGCAGTGACCTCTTTTGTAATTTCTTCCTCTATCTTTACCATGTTGTGGTCTATAGGGTGTAAACAAGTTTCCACTCCTTGTGGTAATAGTCATAGACAATGACTTAAAATAAAGTTTGAACGAGGATCACACTAGAATGTTGTCTCAAATTAAGTAAGCATTTTTCATATCTAGGTACAAATAGTCTAAGAAATGGCTAGAAAAATTAATATTTTTAACTATCATGACACAAGGTATAACAAACACAAGAGAAAAAAATAGGAAAACTAAGTAAGGAGACTAGTTCATGTGTGAATTAGAAGTGATCAACTAAGAAATAAGTTAGATTTTTAAATTGTTTCAAATAGAGAAATGACTAATTGTTTTTAGATATAGATCAGATTTGGATTGATTCAACAAAGGAGCTTAGAATAGCTCACTATTTTTGGACAAATTTGGATAGACTCGCATGAGGAAATGACTCCTAGGCAAGGAAATCCAAACAACCAAGTGAGGAAACACCTTTGTCAAAGAAATTTTAACACTTTTAAGACCAATTTTGTGTGAAGATTCAAGCAAGCCTGCATGAGGAAGTATAGTAAACCAAGCAATGATTCAAAACAACAATTTTACAAGTGTTTTCTCGTGCAAAGATTCTAATAGAGTTGCATGAGGAATTGACAAGTTGATAGAAAAGATTGATTATTGACCAAAATCTTAGTGTTTTGGTAAAATCTCGCATGGGGATTCTTAGCTTACCATGCAAGGAAGTACAAAGAGCCATGCGATGTAATGTGAACTCACAATTGTGAAGGTATTTTCTTAGGCAAAGTTTTACAAAAATGCAAGCAAGGAAATGACAAAACTGATAGGTTTGGACTATATTTGAAGAGATTCTAATGATTTTGGTAGTTTCTAAAAAAAGTATTGATATTATTGGTAAATTTTAGGAAGATATGGACATCATGTTGGTTTGCAAGTAAATAATTGTTTTTTCAGAAATTGGATGCAAATAGTAGTCGTAAACAATCTAACCAAGGACAAAGAAATTTGAAAGGTGTTGGAAATACAATAAGGAAAGTAAAATCTAAGAGGGGGGAGGGGGGTGGGTGAATTAGTACTTGAAAGCTTCAACCATAAAATCATTCACCACACATCCATCTCACAATTTGCATGTAAATTGAAATAGCTAGCTAAACATATTCATTCATAACATGAAAGAAAATAACATTCAACACATATGACACAAGATATGATTACCTAGAAACCCTCTAATGAGAAGGTAAAATTGAGGTGGAGATGACACCCACAAATCTTCACTACTATAGTTTTTAAGTGTATCTAATGAAGGTTACAATGTTTGATCATGAAACATGATCTACCCAATGAAAAGTCTACCCAGTTAAAAGCTTACAAGATTTTTAGATCTTACCATGTTAGAATGTCTTGGAAATGATCCTATGGTTAGCACTTTTCTAATAGATAATAGATCACCTCTTTTCATGTATCATTGATCCTTCTTTTATAAGATGTATCACTTCTATCCTCTAACTCCTTTCCTCTATTCTCCTCTAGCTGATTTTGCAATGTATCTCAATTCACAACTCCTTAGCCACCATGAATGCTCTATTTTTGCATGAAAACTTCTCTCTTTGCTCCTTCCACATTCATAAAAAAATTTAGGGTTTATCCTCCTTAAGAATATCTAGGTGACTTAGGGTTAGGTATGAATCAATGATTGCAATTCATCCATCTACTCATTCAAATCATCCCTTTAATTGATTGGTTGCATGTAGTGCATAGGGATTCATAATTAAGATTTGTTCTTATCATCTATGATTGCAAAAAAATCCTTCTGTCAACTCCAAAATGGTTTACATAGTATTTTGTGCCACTACAAATAACTATTCAAAATTGTCTTACTCAGCATCTAAAGTCCATGATGTTCGACATCAACTGTAACTTCAATGTCGTCACTTAACATCCGAATTACTCAACACATACTAACTACTTAGTACTTGAGTGACTTGGCACTAACTATTTACTCAACACTTACTGATTAACTCACTTAGCATGTACTATCTAACATGTTATGCTCAACATGCATTTAGTGTTTTGCACAAACTAAGTTCTAACTTGTAAATGACTTTAAGTGTATAGACACTCATATGTCAAAACCAATCTAAGATTAAAAATATCCCCCTTTGACATGAGTAGCACAAATACGTGGTCATGCATAAATGATCTTAACCTATGAGCATAACTTAGATGCTCACTATTTATGTTTAACAGATGTATAAAATTTCAAAATATCATAACTATACAAAACTTGACTTAACATTCATACCTCAAAATCTTATAACTCCCCTTGAGTTGATTGTGTTGTTCTCAATTTGAACTAATACTCCTGCTAAGTAAATATGCATATGTTGAATTGTGTTGTGATTTGTTTTTGTCTTTAACTCCTTTTTCTTCTTCTTATTTCTCCCCAAAGATTATGTCTCCCCTTACTTATTTCTCCCCCTTTCTAACACTTATGTCAAAGGGTTATACACATATAGTGTGTCTTTCCAAGAAATATTTATGGACCTCAAGTGTTATCTTCAAAGCTACATCCAAGTTATCACATGCTACTTCCAATGATTTGATTTAGATAGATACTTTGGTAGTAAGGTGAACTAATCCTTCATCTATAAAAAGTTCAGGATCTTTCTTCATCACTATTTCTACAAAGGCTAGTTCTTTGTGTAGCATCTCCATATGTGGAGTCAACATGGACTTGATACTAATTAGGGTAGCCTAAATATTTGCATCTTGAGCATGTAGGGCTGCCAATTGACCTTGGCAGTTCGTTAAATTCTTGAAGTGATTTTGACTTTGAGCTGGAGAATTTGGTAGGGTAGTACCTATTAGCTTCATATCTCCTTACAGAGTGTCAATATGTCACTACATTCTTGTTTAAATAGAGGTGTATCAAACAACTTGGTGTAAAGAGAGAAAATATTCTCTAATACTTTCTTTACATTGTTAATCTTGGTTTCTAATTCAACTTGACTAAGTGCAATGGCACTTGATATATTTTCATTGACTTTGCCTTAAAATTTCCTCTTAGACCATTCAAGCAGTTTAACATTTGAATCTAGGTCTATATCATTAATCTTCTCCATTATATTTGCCAACTACTCCATGATTGGCTTGTCTTCTTCAGGTGCAAGTAGGTTGAATGCATCAAGAAAATTGTCCTTGATATCTTGTAATGATTACTTCTACCTATGCTCTCATCTAAGAAGTTCTTGGTGCTTTTTCTTTGCAAGAGCATCTTGAAGTGTGCTCATTGGTTCAATAGTGATTATTTCAAGATTAAACTTTGGCAACACAATCAACTCATCCAAGTTGACATCATCAAATTATGTAACTTCATCTACCTTGGATGTACTTGGACTAGGCCTAGATGAATTTAGTGGTGCATCTCTACACTCAAGCTATGAAGAGCTTGACTTAGACGAGTAGCAATTTTTGGGAAAGTAACTAGTGCTTGTATTGCTAATTTCTCCTCAGGCTTGGTAGTCAATACTGACTCTACATTCCTATCCTCTTCTTTCTTTTCAATCTCAGTTGCACCTTGAGTTTGTGCTATAGGTACAAAATTATCTTCCTAACTTGTTTGAACTAGTGTCCCATCTTCATCTTCTATAGTAGCTTCCTGTATAGACACATTGTGCACCATTGTGTTGATATTTTCTATTGTTGTCTCTTTCCTTTGGTACACTACAATGGGCATTGTAGGTTTTACAATAGTAAATTGAGGGGTCCTAGATATATCTTGTTTTTCCTCCTCTGTAGATTTATTTTCTACCTTCTCAATTTCATCTACACTCACCAATACATGATGACTACATAGTTGTGCCTTGGTGGTGGTGTCTAGCAATATCTTTTTCGTATTCAAGTGGACTTCTAAACAATATTCTCAATTTCATTTTTCAAAATAATAAATGCCCTATATTTAGGAGAAAATCTCCCTATATATTTCTTAATGGCCTTTGTCATTTTAGCCTTATCCAATTCTAGCATCATACTTGCTAGTGTAGTCTCTCTGATTTTCCTTCTTGTATTGAGACTAAACTGCCACTTTTTCTCAACTCTATCATATAGACTCTTGGGTATAGAGATGGCAAGCTTAATTGGAGTCTTCTTGAATATTTCCATCATGGCATATATTAACTCTTCCACTTGTTTCATCTCTATCTTTTTAATTTTATCAAACTCAATATGTATGAATCTAGATAAGTCAACATTATTCTTTATATTCTCACACAAGTCGTCCAAATTAGAAGAAGGACTATGAATTACCACTTTTAATTTGTTGTTGTCATTAGATTTTGTCCTCTCCTCATTTGATTCGGTTGGAGCCATGTATTTTCTCATTTTTCTCTTCTTAGACTCATCTTCTTGTGTAGCTGACTTGGTTCTCTTTCCTTTTGACTTGTCCACTACTTGAACCTTCTTAGCAGTAGCTCTTGTGTTATCCCTAGTAGCAAGAGTTTTAGACTTAGTTTGTCTAGTTTTTACAACCTTCTTGGGTTTTCTAACTATTGGAGCATTAGCTTTTCTTTTTCTCTTCTCTTTAGCTATAGGTGCTTCATTGGTTTCTTCTCCCTTGACACCTTCTTCAATTTATACTACCTCTCCACCTTGGTCTTCTCCTTGACCTTGAGTAATGGAAAGTGTTGCTTGGGATGGTACATATTCACCTTCTTCATCATCATCTTATTTTCATCTTCTTATTCATCTTCTTCTACCCCTTCACTAAATTTTTCTTTGAGCTTCTAAACAATTTTGTTCTTCTTCCTTATTACAAAGGTTGTCTTCTAGTCCATAGTAATCTTGGACTTGGCTACATCATAATTTCCAAAAGCTATAGACTTCTTATCTACTTATTTTTCAACCAAAGTAGTAATTTTTGTAGATGCCTCATCCACATTTATCTCATTACCTAGAGGCTTTAGTCATCTCACCCTTGGAACTACAACCTGAACATATGTAAAGTTAGTATCAACTAGAAAGCAAACATCATTGAAATGTTTTTCAACTAGTGATACTAGAATCCTCTTTCTTTGTTTCATTGACTTCTCAAAGTATTCAAAGTAGTTACTCATTATAGACTCAAAATTTTCTCCAAGTTTCTCAATGTATTCACCTATTTGCAATGCAATAGATCTATTTGTCTTCCATGCAACTTTACAAAAAGAACAAAATGTGTTCTACATGTAGAAAAATATATAAACAAGTATTGACCCAAACTTGTACTGTGTACTCTAGGTTTTCCTTATGGCTCCTAAGTTTTATGATAAATTTTTTAACTATAGCTTGGCAAGGTCATAAGTATGATCCTTCTTGACTATCTTGTAGCCTACATCAACATCAATGCAAGGTACACTACTTAATCTGATGGATTGAAATAATTTACGTGCAATTATCCTTACTACAAAAGCAACTAGAGGACTTGTGATGGTGTTAATTGCCATTCCTTTATTATTCCACACCGCCCCTATGTTTTTCTTAATAAACTCTTTTGCATCACTTCTCATGGTCTTAGGTTTGTCTAGGGTTGGATACCCTATTACCCTCTGCACAATGCTCTTGGTAATCTTGATAGGTCCATCCTCTAACCACATAGACTTGTTATGAATCCTACTCAAAATTTTTTTATCAATTCTATCTTAAAACTATTTAGGAAATCTAGGGCACGAGTTAACCCTTTTCTTTCTACAATCTTAAATTCCTCCTTCAATATTCTTTTTTACATAATTTTCCATATAGGTCTTTGATCTCTATGTCACATATGCTACCCACCTTACATGTGTAACAACATCTTACATCTTGAATCATTAAAACTTGTGGTGGTATCATCAATAGTACACCAGATGGGTCTTGTGTGCATGCAATGTTAGGATTTTCTCTAAAGTTCAGTTGTCTTTATCTCATTACTAATTAATTGAACATTTAAAACTCCCTTTCCCTCTTTAACCTTAGTAGTAGAAGAAGTAGACACCATATTGATTACCTACAATTTGTAAGAATTCAAATAGCGTATCTTGAAACATGATAAATACCTTCACAAATCTACTGAATGGTGTCAAATAGTGGTTGAACCTAGTTTTAAAATGCTTAGAAAAATCTCTTTAATTCACCTTAATCTCTTCATGCTCTCTCCAAATTCAAATGATTTTAAATGAATAAAAAATCAGCCATATAGCCCCTAAAAGTTTGCAATTAATGTTCAGTGCTTACAAGGTTATAAGCTCAGCTATAAAAGCAATTTTGACCTACTTAGCTTCCATATAATTTCCTTCAAGCTCAGAAACCCCTACGATCTTAGTCAATACTATCATGTTAGATAGCTCAACATCAACTAGATTTCACTTGACAACTTAAGTGAAACTTTTCATGCTCGACAACAACATGAAAATTGACAAAACTTAAAGATTTCTTCTAGGTTCTAAACAAAACTTTGCATCTTTCTTCATTCGTATGTAATATTTTCATAACTAAATCCTTGGAACTGATGTATGGTATATAATTTAAATATAAATCCCACACATACCTCTTGATTACTTAATTAGGAGTGGTGTGATCACCTAATCCATTGGGTGAAGTGATCCCATCTAAACTTGATGTAGTGCAATCTTCCTTCTTCTTCAATGTTTTGTTCATCTACACTCTGACTTGCTCAACATCTACCTTTCCTTTTCCTATGTTGAACTCATTTCTTGGTGCCTTTAACCCTTGTTGATAGTGTCTTCTTATGTGACCAGTCTTTATGCAACTAAAACATGTAGTCTGACTTAACCATCTCCTGTAACACTCAGGAGCATGTCCATACTCTTAATAGTAGTGACAACTATACCTAGTATTATAATCCCAATCATAAGAATTGTCATTGTGCTTTACCTTTGTCTATTTGTTTGATGACCACTTGGGCTTGGATCTACACTCATATGCTCTATGTCCATATTTCTGACAGTTATAGGAGTATCCTTTAAATCTTTTTGTGCTCATGATCTTGGTTTTGCATTCATGTGTTTGATGTCCTTTCTTATTTCACATGTGGTAGTAATTCATGAATTTTATCTTAGGATTCTAATTTGTAGTCTTTCTCCTGCAAACATTACCAGTATGTTTTAATTTTTCACAATTATGACAAGTAGGTTTGGAGTTCATACCTTTGTTGCTCCTTATTCACCACTTTTGGATGATTGTCCTTCTTCAGTACTAGTGTAACCCAATCTAGTAGTATCACTGTTGGATCTAGGAGATCTCATCAATTAGTCAAAATAATTGATAGTTTCACTAGGTCTATTGAAACTTTCAACAAATTCTTTTTCTCTTTTCAAATCATTTTTTAGTTGTTCATTCTGCAACTTTAGTGTTGTGATTTTAGTATCTTTTCCATTCAATTCATGATTGTAAATCATCATTTGATTCAATATTGTTGCATGTGAGAAATCCTATTCACCTCTAATGTCTTCTCTTCTACTCTATTGGTTAGAATCCTTTTGTCATCTTCAATTATGACTTTTTTCTCTTCAAATTTCTTTTTCTACTCAGTCACCTCACATAGAAATACTAATTGAACTTCTTCTTCTATATTTAGATTTCTAACCTCTTCAATTAGGGCTCCATTCTTTTCCATCAAATCTGCAACTGTTGCATCAAATTCCCTTCTATTTCAATCTATAAACAATTCAGTACTATCAGTCTCTTAGTATTGTGTGTCTTTATCTTCAATAGCTATCTCTTTCTTTCTCTTCAATGATCACTTCAACTTATCTCTTTCTTTATTCAACTGATGTAAGTCAAGTTGTACTACAATCTTCTAGTTCATAAGAGTCTTTCCCAACTTGTAGACTTCCATCTTCAAGATCTTTCCTCAAAGCTGCAAAGCTTTCCTTTCCAAAGAACTAGGCTCTGATACCAATTTTTGGAAATACAATAGGGAAAGTAAACTCTGAGCAATACTTAAAAACTTCAATCATAAATTCATTCACCACACATCCATCTCACAATTTGCATGTAAAATGAGATAGCTAGCTAAACATATTCATTCATAGCATGAGAGAAAATAACATTTAGCACATATAACACAAGATATGATTACCTAGAAACCCTCTAATGAGAAGGTAAAACTAGGGTGGGGATGGCACCCACAAATCTTCACTACTGTAGTTGTAAAGTGTATCTAATGAAGGTTACAATGTTTGATCATGAAACATGATCTACCCTATGAAAGGTCTACCTAGTTAAAGGTTTATAAGATTGTTACATCTGATCTTGATAGAATGTATCACCAATGATCCTATGGTTAGCACTCTGTTTCTAGATTAAAAAAAACACCTCTTTGCATGTATCCTTGATCCTTCTTTGATCAAATGTATCACTTTTGTCCCCTAACTCCTTTCCTCTATTCTCCTCTAACTGATTCTGCAATGTATCTCAATTCAAAACTCCTTAGCCATCTTGAATGCTTTATTTTTGCATAAAAAATTCTCTCTTTTTTCCTTCCACATTCATAACAAATTTTAGAGTTTTTCCTCCTTAAGAAGATCTAGGTTACTTTTGTTTAGGTATGAATCAACGAGTGTAATTCATCCATCTAGCCATTCAAATAATTCCTTTAATTGATTGGTTGCATGTAATAAATAGGGATTCACAATTATGATTCATTCTTATATCTAGGATTGTAAAATAATCCTTAAGTCAAATACAAAATGGTTTACATAGTAGTTTGTGCTATTATAAACAACTATGTCAAAACTATCTTACTCGACATTTGAAGTTCCTAATGCTTGCCATCAATTACAACTTCAATGTTGTCACTCACCATCTAAATTGCTTGGTAAATACTAACTACTTGGAACTTGAGTGACTCAACACCAACTATTTACTCGGCACTTGCTAAGTAACTCACTCGGCATGCACTATCTAACATGTTATGCTTGACATGCATTGACTGTTCAACATGAACTAAGTTCTAACTTGTAAACAACTTAAGTGTATAAACACTCATATGTCAAAACCAATTTGAGGTCAACAAAAGGTTGGGGGATCCTTTACCTTTACTTGTTTGGATGATTTGGATAGTTTGTAGACTTCAAAAATAAACTCTTTTATCCCTATAACCAAAAATGGTAGAGGTAGCAAAATCTTTGTCTCACAACTTATGCACATGCTTTCACCTCACACAACCATTTCACCCCTCTAGAGGGTACCCATGTTTTTGGTTTATTCCAAGGACTCAATAACATATATGCTCAATGAGCACCCTTGTTGCAGGGGTCAAGGGTGTATACCACCTTTCATTGTCCAGGTACATGCCTATGGAAAGGATCTAAAGGAGAGATTCTTCCCCCTCCTTGCACAATGATTATACCCTCTTTCAGAGGTAAACCAAGCAAAAACTATCTAAATTTTTTTTACTCAGCTTCCATTCATATTAATCCCTAGTGGCTTCATGAACAAAGTTGAGGCTAGTGGCCTACACCAACATTTATAAGTCCACACAATTGACTAGCAAGACTAGGGGTGGTATTGCCCAGTGCAACAGATAGAGCCTCTTCTTAATATGCGATGTCAAAATCAGGAAGAAGAAATTAACATAGATTTAGAGTCTTTCACTCTACAAACCTTCTTTATTAGAGTGAGTTGGGACCACTAGCGAAAGGTGTGTACTCACTTGGGTCATTTCTGAAGGTTGGATCACTTTGGCAAGCCCAGTTGACTTAGACTATAGATTGGATTGAAGGGTCAAAGTTTTTGGTTTTCTCAAGTGAAAAGAGCATACTCCTTTGCCTTGTCACCTTACATAGACATAGAACATGTTCATAACAGACTTAGTTTATCAATCCCAAGTTGTCTTTTTCAAGATTTTGATTTTACTAAATGGAAATCATCATCTCTTCATAAAAATCCTTGTTTGGGAGAGCCACTAACTCTATTTCCTCCCTTGGGTATTGTCTTCCAAAGGCTACTAGATTTCTAATTTATTCTTGCGCATCACTTTCAAGTAGTAAAGAGCATACTCCCCTATTTCTTTCTCTAGAGCCCTATGAATTTCATAAGCCCTATTAAAATATGTGTGTAAGAAAACATTACAAAAGACACTTTTTTTGAGTAGGTTTGAATATATTCTTTGACAAGCGAATCTTTGACTAAATATCCTACAATCAACCATTAGTACTATTTGCATGTTTGTAACAAGGTGTCTTTGACAATCAATCTAGAAACCACTGTTAAGTTTCTTCAAAAATAAGTGTTAGATCAAAGACATTTTTGAAAAATATAATTGAAAATTGCATGTTTTCCTTTACTAGTGCTAAATTTTGCGTGAGACTTTGCAAGGTCCCACACAAGGAAGTACTATGTACCATGTAATAAAATGCTTTATTTGTGTGAGCATACACTTTGTCAAATGAAAAAGTATAGAGGTAGATTTGAAGATTCAATTTCTTCATGCAAGGATTAATTATATCGCACAAGAACTTGCTGAATTGTATAGACATAAATATCAGAATGTCAAAAAATAATTAAAAGTCGAGGCCAAAAAACTAATTTTTCTACCCCATGGTGGGTGCTAGAAATATGAGTGCTAATTATAGGCCTATAAATCAACACACACTTCAAAATGATCTTTACATGTCAGAAACATCTTGAAATGAACATGAGATTGTCCATTCGATATGACTAAACAAAGCAATTTGTTGCCTTCTAACTAGATGAGGTTTTGCTATTCACTCTTAGAATTGAAATATCAACAACCAAACCAAACTAGTACGAAGGATTTGAAAGCATGAAAATGTAATCTAATCTATGGTTTTGATGTTTTTCAAATGCAAAGATACACAAATTAATCTAAATGAAATTGAAACTAATCTAAGAACAATTGAAAATAGTAACTAGATGAATGCATTTTATTCTAAATGATGAGCATATGAAATCAAGAGAAAATTCCAATACAAGGCACTTGAGTTATCCAATTTGAATTAATTTGATACCACTCATGTGAATTCTCCCAAAATGAGAGATTGAAGGTCTCTTATATAGAATCCAAGCATTTAATCAATGATCAAGATCGATTTGAGTGTATGGTCCTGATAGAAGATAAGATTGAGTCCTCCATTTTTAATGGAGTTCAAATATGTGCTCATTATTAGATTTTCTAATTAATTAATTAATTAGTGTTAACAATTATGAGGACATATTTGAATTAATCAATATTATTAATGCCCTTTTCATGTGAGATGAAATAGGAAAGGATATTGATCCATTCAAACATGCAGTAATAATTAGATATTCTAATTGAATAAATATTTAGTTTCAATAAGTATGACATATATTTAATTAAACCAAAGTATTTTAATTCCTTCTTTATGTGTATTAGCTAAAGGGGTTGATTTAATTTAATTAAAGTAATTAGGACTTATAATTAAATTAATTAAATTAATAATTTTTATTTAGCTAAATCAATTAATATTTAGGAATTAAGTAAAGTAAGTGATTAATACAAATTAATGATTTCCTGCATTTGACACTTAGGTCAAGTAGATATTATCAAAATCAAGATTTTCTAATACACTAAGACTTTAAGTAAGTTTAATAAACCGAAATTGGTTCATAATACCAATGTGCCAATTTAGGGGTATTACACCCATGACCCTATTCGAGCCATATGATCGATTACCATATGTCCCTAGGGGTCCTAGGACCATTAAGGACACATGTCATGATGAAATGAGTCAAAGGGGGTCATAGGTTATCCTACAACCCTCTTTGACCCATATGATCAATTACCATATGTCCCTAGGGGTCTTAGGACCTTAGGGACACATGTCATGATGAAATGGGTTGAAGACAATTATCTACTATGGTGTTTAACATTGAGAACATGGGAGCCAATGTAGATATAGTGTTATATGTGGTTTGTGAACCTCTCAATTTGGTAAAATTTTCTTGTATTGAATCTTCAATTCGATGAGTTTTTGAGGCGGTAGGGGATTGTTTGATAGACTATTTTGAGGGGGTACTAGATTGTTTGGCGAAGGGTTTTGAGGAACATTGTTTTGTGGCTCATTGTCATCAATATCATTCGGGTCAGCAATACCTATTAAATGGTAAAACAACAATTTAAGTTTTTAATTAAAATAAAACAAATGAACAATTTCAATTCAAAAAACTAATTTTAAATATAATTAATTGAAAACCAATAAATAAAACCTAATTTTAAATAAAATTCATTGAAAACTATCAAATTTTAAAAAAAATTTTTTACCTCAATCATATACCCATTTTTTAATCTGATACTCGAAATAGGAGGAAAAACACTGTTGCCTGAAAATGATTATTTTTCTCTCAAGGTTTTTTTTCTTTAATTCCTAGTTGTAGTTTTCAGATATCCAATCTCATATTGGATACCTAATATAATGGATCAGATACCTAATAAGGGTTGGCCTAACCTTTTTGCCTTGGTATAAGGATAGGTGGAAAAATGTTAGAGTAGATTTTGAAATGCTTTTAGACATTTTAAAACTCCACTTTTTCCATATTGCCACTTTTTGGCACACCATGATCCAACACATACCCATATTTAAAGGTTCATATATAACTATGTCTAAGATGGCTAGTGCACTTGTGGCATCATTTTTCTTAGTTTGTGACAATTATAGGGAAAAGTTTCAATAGCCCATTGAATCGTATCACATAATATGAGTGAAGAAGAAAAAATATATAAATATTTAAGATATAAGATAAAACAATAAAAATAAAATCAATTGTATACACACATAATTGATTTTTATTGAGCTTTGTGTGTGTGTAACATTTCTTCCATCTTTATTATTTGTATTGAATTTTTGTTTTCTTTGATCAATTTTTTTATGCCTTTAGATTAATTGTGTTCTAGAGTTGGTGTTTAAACTTTTTAATTTACTTAATTTTTATTTTCTAGCTTTTATTATTATTTCTTTATTGTTTATTATTACTATATTCTATTTCAATTAATTTATCTAATACTTATTAATATATGGTTATAATTTTTATTTGTTCATATTTTTATATATTTATCTATTCATTTTAATTATTACTTTTACTTCTATTTTTATCCTTTGTTTGTGTATATATTATTTTCTCTCTTTCATGTTTCTATCTTCTCTTAGCTATGTGTGTGTATGTATATATCTAAAAAACATCTTTGAGTTTTTATATCTTATTCCATTTCATTTCTATTTTAGCTTCTTTGATTTAGTTCCCTTAATTAAATATCTCTTGACCCCTTCTCCATTTGTTATTTTATTGTTAGTCTCCCTTTGTCTTTTTTTTTTTGTATATTCTCCCTCCTTGATTATCCTTGCCTTTTTCTTACCACCTGACATCTCCCGTTGATCCTCTCTCTCTCTCTCTCTCTCTCTCTCTCTCTCTCTCTCTCTCTCTCTCTCTCTCTCTCTCTCTCTCTCTCTCTCTCTTATTTGGATTAGTTTTCTACTTCTCTTACCTTCTTATGATTATCTCTTTCTCTATTCATATTCTAATGATGGATCAATAAAGTGTGATCCAAAATGTTACTGCAAAAATAATCACACAATCAAATTTAGAAGCATAAAATTTGATAGTTTCATATGGAATGGGGAAATATTCTTGTTCTTAAGAAGAAACTTGCTAGATTGTGGTCTAACTTCACAAAGAGGTGATAAAAATGTTATTATCACTACAAAAATTTTAAGGTCCTAAAGATTAGAAGATTTAACATCAAAACAACTAAGAGACATTGAAGTGGGTTTGGTTATCATTCATTGGTAAGTTATTAATTATATCGTTTTAATAGTTAATGGAGATAATAAATCTCTTGATGATGTAATCATGATCATGGTTTATTTATGTTGAACATTTTTTGTACAGGCCAACCTCCCTAGGGCACATGATATGGACGACCACAACACAGAGAATACAGAAGTAGAAATCTAAAAAAATCATTTATTTTATTAAAAAATAATAGTGTTTACAATAAATTGCAACTAATGAAAAAACTACATACCCCATTAGCATGTAGAGTCATGACTACATACCTCAACCCAAATACTTATTTAGACATTTTTTATTTATTAAAGAAATAGGTTTTAATGGGGCCCTAAAACCTTACAATAGTAAAAGAAAAACATAGGTAAAGTGCTTAGAGTATCATCAACATAGAAGCTAGTGACATAAACAACAACCTCCCACAACAAAACAAGAAATAACATAAATAAATAGGGAGGTAGAGAAAAAAACCAAGATATGCCCAAAATGCCAGCCGAAAGGCTCAAGCAATTTCTTTGAGGATATCTACAACCTGAATCTCCAACTCAATCATTCTTCTAGCTGCCTCTTTCAAGTCTAAAAGATCTTTCTCAAGTTCTTGGATGTCCTTTTACTTTGTGTTGGATCTGGTTCTCTTTCTCAAACCATCCTCCAAAGTCTTATCCTTCCCACTATTGGGAGATTGGTCATCCTCCTTACTATCCCTATGTTCTTCAAGTTTGTTTATGAGCACCTTTATGTTGTCATTTTATTCTTTTAGAATGTTATGGCTTTTCTCAATAATTCTCTATAGAGTGCCCTCCATAGTCTGAACTCTACTCTTCACTTCCTCCACTATATTATCCATTTCCTTTTCCTCCTCCTTTTTCCTATTTTGGATGCTACAATTATCCCTTTCCAATATGCCCACTCTATATTTGAGCTCCTAGATTTCATGGAAAGTCTATCTAGTGGTTTGATAACTATTAATAACACTATTTTTAGCAATATTAAGCACATCCATCTAATGTTTTTCCTTTGTGGTGTCACTCAAAATAATGAGGGTAGGGTCAATCAGCTCCTCCATTTGAATTTTTCCCTCCTTATTCTCCTTAACTAGAGTTTTGATAATCTCTCCCTTAAGCCCCATCCTCACAGAAATATTATCAAAATTCTTCCAAATCACTTTCCTATCTTTGCCCAAAATCATAAATGTGTACTAGCTAGACCTAAATTCCTCAAATTCCTCCTCCTTCTTTTCCCCACTCCCTTACTTCTCATCTTCCTCATTGCTATCTTTCTCCTCCTCCTTCTTTTCCTCCTTAGAGTCAATATTTGTTAGGATTGCCCTCAAAATCCTCATCTCTATTCACAAGCATCTTAGTAGTGATGTTTTTCTTTCCACTTGTCCTCTCCTTACATTCCTCCCCTCTGAGATTATCTTTCTCCCCATAAGCATTGTCTCCCTCTGTGTCCATGCCCTCTGCCCTCTCATTGTATTCTCTATCAAATGAAATCTTAAAGCCCTATTTAGGTTTGTTATTATCCTTTTTCCCTTTTTTCTACACTTTGATTCTCTTTTTCCCCTTTTTATGCTATGGTGTGGCATCCTCTTCTATATTTGAATGCATGTATTGGCTATCCTTAGTATCAAAAGGGGTATAATCCTCTCCCAACTCATTTGAGTTAGCTTTACCCTCCTTCCCCATTTGCCTATTCATAACTTCTTTCCCTATAGTCCTAGCCTTAAAAAATTCATAAATTAGAAGAAAAAGCCCCTCATGGAAGGCAAGATTGCTTCTCCCTATAGTTGTTGATATTCTCATTAATAGAGGAATATAGGAAAAAAGGAATAGAAATCTTTGCCCCATACCTAAAGTGGTTAAGAAGCATGAACTGGTGAGTGTAGAGGTGGTTGAATCTTGTGCCAAGGGAAATATACTTGATGATGACCCTTAGCACAAACCTCCATAGTGTCTTGATAGAACTTAGTAGATAGTAGGTGCTTCTCTTCACTAAAGACTTCTTTTCTACTATATCCTTGGTAAATTCAATAACTGCTTACCCATAAATCCATCTATCACTATAGAATTTCTTCCCAATAATGAGTATTCTAGTCACCATAATTATAACCTTCTCAGTCACCATGAAATCCACTCCATCAATCTTAACATTCCCCTCATTCCATCTCTTGACCAGACTAAATGTAACAGAGGCTTTCCACCTGTGAAGCCACTCAATGAAAGTGGTTACATCACTTTTTCAAAATGCTCCACACCTTAGAGCACTGAAACCACTTCTTGCTTCATCCTCAGGTTCCCTCCTATGTCTTTCCCCTACCATTCTTTTGTTAACTCTACAAGCTTTGATTCTAGTAGTGATTTTCTTCAAAGCCTATTTCTTGTTAACATAATTTGTTTTCACAAAACACCTTTTCACTTTGTGTACTTGATACCCAAAATCAAGCCTCAAAGTGCAACAATGGAAAAAAAAAAATGTTTTTCATGCTTTGGCTATTGCACTTACACATCATATTTTGGTACATTTCCTAAAACATGTAACCTTTCATAATTAACCTTTAATTCTTCTTGATCTACCTAGGATCCTCTCCCTTTCTATCAACTCACAAATTTCCAGTGGAATATTGTGGCCATTCTTCGATGTTTTCAATTCATCATTCTTGACTACCTAGTTGGCCAACCTATTAGCCACTTGATTGGCTTCCCTATACTCATGAGCCACATAAATATTTTTAAAAGACTTAAGGATCTGAATGCACTCTTTAATAATATTCACAATCATCCACGTAGGCTCATTCTTCTCAATAAGACAATCTATAATATTATTGGAGTCTCCTTCAAGCCATAGATTTTTGACTCCCATGTCCCAAGCTAGTTTGAGAGCTTTATGAGCTGTAGATGCCTCTACATAATGGTTAGTTTACATACTTAGAGGAGGAAAGATAGCAATAATACCTTTTCCATGGGTGTTTCTGATGATTCCACCCACCCTAGTCTTGCCAGGGTTGCCTTTCGCATCCCCATCAAAGTTAGCTTTACACCAACCCTCAGGTGGGAGAGTCCATATGCAATCCTCCCTCTTATTTTTTTCAATTCCTTTGTGTTTAGAAGAGGGTTATGACCTTTAATGATAGTGTAGTTTTATAATAAAGCATTAAATATTTTGTGGAAGACAAATTTAGCATGAGTTTCTTTCTCCCTAAAAATTCTTTTGTTCCACTCCTTCCACACTCACCAATAGACATGAGGCAGAGTCCATTCCCACAAGCCCTTATTCATGTCTCCATAATCCCCAAGGTGCCATTATTCAAAGAGATGTAAAGTGTTACCAGGAAAACACCAAGTCATCTTGAAGAAAGACAATAAATAGGACCATATAACTCTAGTGAAGTGGTGGTGTATAATGGTATGATCTAGACTCTCACTATGGGTTTTACAAAGAATGCATCTATTAGGCATCAGATTCCCCCTCTTGGTAAGGTTTTCCACCATCAAGATATGCTTTTGTAGCATTATCTAGAAAATAATATTGATTTTGGGAATAAGGCCAGGATACTAGGCTTTAGCCCAAATAGGGGTAATTTCCTTATTTTCAATAGTTTTGTATCCTAAGGCAATAGTGTAGTTATCATTCTTTGACACCCCCCAAGTAATGGCATCCTTGTTGGGCGACAAAGGAATATGCCTTATCATGTTCATCGGTGGCTTTAGCTCCAAGGACAACTTAGTAAAATTCACCCATTCACTATAGTCACTCACTCGATGTTCTATAATGGTCCTTGTCTTAGCTAGTCATCATGCCAAAAGTTTATATCTTCAGCATTGCCCAATTTCCATTTTTCCTTCTCATTGGCTAAGCCCTTTGTCCTCAAAATGTCATTCCAGATGTTAGATCCTCTTGGGTCAAAGTCCCTACTAATGAACTATTTCAAATTAATATTAGTTTCATACTTGTCCTTCAAAATTTCCCTCCATTCCCCTATGGAGTTGAAAATCCTCCATATCTATTTATCTTGAAGTGTCCTATTGAACTATTTTAGATTCCTAATCCCTGACCCTCCTTGCTTTTTGGGTCTACAAATATTCTCCCAAGCCACTAGTGGGTACTTCTTATTTCCTTTAGCACCAACCCATAGGAAATTCCTTTGAATGAATTCCAAAGAATAGGTCACTTTAGTAGGAATAGAGAAAAGACTTAAAGCATATGTTGGAAAATTTTGCAAGGTAGATTTGATCATAAGCACTTTCCCCACCTGACTTAAGGTGATGCCTTTCTAGCCTACTAGCCTTCTATTAAACCTATCAACGAGGTTATTCTGAAAGAGGTTAGGAGGTTTAGTCCCTAGAGGTAGCCCCAAATAAGTTTAAGGAAGAGATCCAATGATACAACCCAAAATTCCATCAATTTTCCTCTGTCTATATGCATGGATGTTAATAAAGAAGACCAAGATCTTGCTCCAGTTAATGAGTTGACTAGTGGCTTTCAAATAAGTGCTGAGAATTCTCTTCACATTTTTAGCTTCCTTCATCAAAGCCTCTGTCCATAAAATGGTGTCATCTATGGAATGTTGATGGGAGAAAATAAAAGGGCTAGAAGAAGGGTTTAAACCCACAATTTCCCCTTTGCTCCTTTTGTCATGAATCGGTCTTTCCAGGTATTCTTCCAGAATGATAAAAATGATCAGTGAAAGAGGGTCACCTTATTTAAGACCACTAGAAGGTTTAAATAAATTAAAGTAGGTCCCATTAACCATCACTACAAAAGAGGGGGTGGAGATTGGTTGAGAAATAATCTTTCAAGTTTTAATATTAAAGCCAAAAGCTTCCAACACTTTATCTAGGAAAATCCAGTCCACCTTGTCATAAGCCTTTGAAAGATCAAGTTTAAGAAGAAAGCCTTCCTTCTTGCCTTCATCTAAGGAATGGATCACTTCATGCACAACAATGATGGAATCAAGGATTTGTCTACTAGGGACAAAACCTAATTACTGAGGTGCAATAATCTCTAACAGTAATTTAATAATTCCATTAGTGAAAACCTTTGACAAGATATTGTAAAAAGAATTGTAGAGGTTGATAGGCTTGAAATTATAAAAAAAAAAAAATCTGCACCTAAGACCTAAGGAATTAAAAATAGAAAGGTAGAATTAGTCTTTGTTAGCAGATAACAAGCTTCAAAAAATTCTTGGATTGCTTTAACAAGGTCATCTTTGATGACTTCCCAATGCATCTAGAACAAAAAATTTGGGAACCCATCTAGGCCAAGAGCTTTTTTAGCAAATAAAGAGAAAACCACCTCCTTAATTTCCTCAAAAGCCAGAATAGCCACCAATTCCTTATTCTATTAGCAATTATCACACTGGGGGTGGTATTAAGAATTTCCTTCCAATCATCCTCCCCCAAGTTTAACTCTTTGGATAGAATAGAAGAAAAATACATAATTGCTTCCTCTATAATCTCTTTATCTTCCCCTCTTGTATCAACACCCTTTTTGATACCACTAATTCTATTGGTAGGTTTGTGTTTCATAGTAGAAAGGTGAAAGAATCTAGAATTTTTATCCTCTTCCTTTAACCATACCAATCTTGACCTTTATCTCCAAAACATTTGCTCTTTTCCCAAAATGTTAAGGAGGTTAGATAGAATATTCTTTTCTGCATTCAACCTACTTTCATCATAACCCATAGTTTGATGTCTTCCTGCACCTCTGTTAGATCCTCCAAAATTCTTTCTTTAGATTGAAAAATGTTCCTAAACTCCATTTTGTTCCACTTTCTGATCTCCATTCTAATGTTTTTGAGTTGTTTAGCCACCTTATACATATTTGTGCCATCTACATCAATACTCTACCATAGCTTGATTTTTTCATAAAGACCAGGGTGAGCAGACCACATCTTCTCAAATCTAAAAGGGAAAGCCTTTTTCCTATTGATAATTTCTAAGGAGAGAACAATAGGTGTGTGATCTCATGAGCCTAGTCTCACCAAAGAAGAAAGTTTGCATTGAAAATGGTTCATCCAAACCAAAGTAATTAGTGCTCTATCCAGCCTAACCTAAATACAATATGTACTAACTCTCCTATTAGACAAAGTAAAATTGCCACCTCCTAACTTGACATCCAAAAGAGCAAGATCACTGATCAATCTCCCATGATAATTCCCTTTAGGTCACCTAACTTGGTCATCAGATTATAAATTGTATTCCAATATATCCTTCTACCATTTTTAGAGTTAGGGACATAGATATTCATAATATGCTAGCTTTCTTGATCCTTGAGATTTTTCAATTACATAAACAAAATGTTAACTTCATCAAAAATAATGTCTGCTTCTAAGTTGTCCTTCCATATTACTAATAGACCTCCTAAAGCCCCCTTAGAATTAGTAGTTGTAGTCTTCATTCCTTTATTGAAAATAATGTTTTCAACTTTTTCCTTCTTCATTTTAGTTTCCTAAATCAAAAATATTTCAGGCCTATGATCCCTTATCATATTCGTAACAATTTTTTTGTGTGGATTCCATTGAGTCCACGAATGTTCCAAGATATAATCTTCATAATTTATTTTGGGAACATATTTCCTAGATCATTCACTGGGTTCCATTTGTTATATTCCTCATTGTTTCTTCCTTTCTGATTTGATTCTTGTTCTTCCTACCTAGAGTGTTGGATTGACTTCTTGTCTTAGCTTTAACTCTGCTCCTTATTGCTGCAGGTGAGGTTGGTGATGGGTCTCTACTATTTTTCTTTTTCTTTCTCTTATCTTTTATCCAAGGACCCGTATTTTCATCTTTATAGCTATCAAAGAGTGCCTCCATTCTTGAAAGTTGATTAGGAGTAGAGACAGAAATAATTTCTATAATCTTGTTTATTTTCATAGGAGACATCCAAGTGAATTTTCTTGGGTTCAATTCATGTGATTGAGAATGAACTTGCCCCTCCAAAGTTCCCCCAAAATCCTAGGAATTTAGAACGAAGGAGTCCTCAATGATTTCCTCCATTATGATCTCTCCATCCTCAAGAAAAACTTACCTCCTTTGTCTCCCTCCCCAATTTCAAGGGCATTGATATTAGGATTGGTCTCAGAGTCTCCCTTACCACTATTTCCTTTATCCATCTAGGCCTTTTGCTTCTCTAATTCCACATTTACTTTCTCAACCTCTAATCTCTGGTGATCAAGAAGCTTCACCATTTTATCTTTCTCTCCTAGAGATTCGCCCTCAAAATTCTTTCCATTGGGAGCTATCTCCTTGCACACCTTCCTGGAAGCCCCAACACAATTCAACACTTTTTGCTAATTTTGGGTTTCTTTTCTTTTTCCTTGTTTTCTATGAGCCTTGAAAGCTTTTTCCTTCTCTAGAAAAATAGGGCACAATTTGGCCTTGTGTCCTGCCTTTTGTAGCGGAAGTAAGTGAAAGGCACATTTTCATAATCTATCTATTGCACTTGCCTCCCCAGTCTTAATTGAAATTCAATGACTTGATGCATGTCTTGTCCTTTAGTCACCCCTACACATATTTTGGCATAGGTGAGTCTTTTCTTGGCAATAGTGACTAGATCAATAGGTAACATCTCCCCAAAAGAGTTAGCAATGCCATCAAACACATCTTTTTGGCAATATTCTAGGGGAAGTACTAACAAGCTTATCCAAACCAAGGCCTAGGTCAAGAAATCATTGTTGAGGTTAAGGTTGGATGTCCATTTCAAAAAAATGAGAGTGGATTTCCCCATCAACTAGTTTCCCACACAAAGAATCTTTGAGTAATCCTCATGGCATGAAAACTAAAAGGACATAAAACCTTTGGCCATAGCCACAACATCAACCTACCCTTTCAGATCCCACTTGTTTCTCACAAAGATATGAACTAGATCTATGTTTGGTCCAGGGCCTATGAACTTACCAACAAGAGTTGCAACTATACTTAGAATATTATAGTCAATAAGCTCTACAAGAACTTCTAAGGAAAAAGTCCCCTTCTCTTTTTTTGAAATATCTACAATCTTGGGGAAAGAGGACTTACCTAATGGTTTGACTCCAAACAAATTATTCCATCATCCTCGAGGTCCTTGGGCTTCTCCAGATGCTCTTGATTTTGGAGCATTACCCTCTTTTTCTCCTGGATCTAGCTGCAAAACCCATGGGCCCCCATCTTTTGTCACATCCTCCTTTTCTTCTTCTTTGCCCTAATCTAGGACCACATTCTACCCATCCTAACCCTTCTTTGCAAGATTCTTCCTCAAACTCGTATTCAAAAATTTGCTTCTGCACTCCACTCTGCTCATCTTCTCGTCAAATCTCATCTATATATATAGACATTTATTACATTGGAAACTAGCTCATGTATACAAGCAACAAAATGATTGCAACATATGAAATTAAGTGTACTGAATAGGATAATGATTGTTACATTTTCATGCCCTTCAAATGTGGTGATGATGGCATATTGATAGGCTCTAATGATTCTTGAGATTGTTGAGACTAGAAAGACCTAGTTAACATTCACCTTGGTTGCTTAATATATAGAGTGATAATTTGTACCAATTATTTGCATTCAAGTTTTCCTTTAAGTGATTTAGTGTTGCATCTTGTTGATACAAATATGATGGTATCATGTGAGTCTATGTTGAGAACATAGAGAAATATTGTAGATTTTCATAACCTTTTATGTTGATCCAGCTGACATGTATTTACAACTTCTTCTTTTATTGCTAATTCAAGACCTTTTGGTCCCTACATTAGTGTGTAGTGGTTGTGGAAAATATTTTGAATATAGAGGAAGGTGTGTAGGCACTATGCAAGGTTATTCCTTTCTCCTTTGGGAAATTATGTCTAGGATTGAGAGTTTATGTGTTACATACTACATCTCATTAGGTAGACCTAATCAATATTATCATATGTTATGATGAATATGTAGAAATGAATACTCTTTAAACATTAGTGCAAGAAACACATATATGTATGTATAAGATAGTGTGAAGTACAAACATAGAAGTGCATGTAGTTAAGAAGAGATAAAACCAATCACTGATGTATAAATAATAAATTATAATTCACATCACAAAGAGTGCACTTAAAGTCAATTTATTGAACTAAGGCATAATTTAAGGTGTGTGTGAACATGTATTTACAACTTCTTCTTTTATTGCTAATTCAAGACCTTTTGGTCCCTACATTAGTGTGTAGTGGTTGTGGAAAATATTTTGAATATAGAGGAAGGTGTGTAGGCACTATGCAAGGTTATTCCTTTCTCCTTTGGGAAATTATGTCTAGGATTGAGAGTTTATGTGTTACATACTACATCTCATTAGGTAGACCTAATCAATATTATCATATGTTATGATGAATATAATTCATTTTTACGTGGTATGCATTATTTGTCTCGTTTCCTAAACATTTGTGATTTTCACTTCATATAGTGTTTTTTATTCTCACCATAGCTTTTTTCATGTACAAATCAAGTGTTCACATATTTCTGTTGTCATTACAACATCTTTCACTGGCAATTAGTTGGACAAAGATAATTGATAATAATTTGTTAAAAAATAATTAGTTTATAATACATTCTAATTTAATCATCTCTCCCCCTCTATCAATATCAAAAGATATTTTCAATTCATAAACACCATTTCATCCTAGTTATTTCCCCTAAGTTATAATAGATCCCAAATTTTCTTATAGTCCTTTATGAAGGTTGAAATATATTTATGAGTTCATAAATAAAAAATCCTTTATATATTATTATTTCCCCTTGGTAGGCTACATTTAGCTTAGCTCTCATATTGTATGAGTGAGAGGATCTTTGCAAGATAGTGGTATGTAGTGCACCTACAAGTTTTTGAAATCTAGAGGCAAAGACACTAGCACCCTTACATGTTATTTCCACCCATCTAGCACTATAGTAATGCTCCTTAGCACCACTATTATCCCTATAGGGAGACTACATCCCTAACAATATTGCCAAATCTATATCTAAAACGATATTCATTCTATTCTATTTTTTCCAATAGATATTGTCTTAGATATTCTTAGTTCAATTGATCAAAAGTTTCATTTTCCAAGCATGGATGTGTATTTTATTTGTAAATGTTTATTCTTTGTAGTCTCTCAATTTACGCAAATTAGAGTTCTTAGCTCTCATATTCATGAAGTAAAATAAAATTGCATGTACATTTACACATTTTTAAATTTATTATATGAATTACATTTACTAATCACATAGAGAAAAATCTAGCTATTTTGTTGGTTTGAAACACTAAAGGATAGCCCAAAACATCTTCCATGAACAAACCAATGGCAATGAATTTAAGAATTTGGAATGACAATTAACTATAATTGGTAGTCTTGTAACATGCTTTAGAATGAATATTGTAATGATATTTTGTGTATAATAAAGTTTTTCATGTAGAATCTTGGCTACGTATTTTATAAGATTAAAATAAATTCTAAGAGGTTATATTTTATTTTTTATTTTTACACTACAGTTTGTATCATTAAAAAAAGATTTAATATTAAATCAATTACAATAATTAGAACCATTTTAATGAATTATCTTTAGATAAATTAATTGGACAATTAAGACTAAATAATAGATCGGTGAATTTAAAATTAAATATAAATATAGATATACATTTTATGTTGACTTTCTTATACTAATACATCAATAAATATCCTAAGCATATTATAAAAATAACTAATCAAAATAAATTCTCAACAAAATAGTATACATTTTATAATTTCAGATAGTGGTCATGTGTTCTATATGTCATTTTATAATTATCATATAAAATAAACAAACCAAAATAGTTTCTCACAAAATATTATCCATTTTACAATCCAATATAAACCATTTTTCAATGTTTATTTTGAATATGCATTATATGTACTACCCAAAATCCGTCTAAACACTCATGTTCCTACTCTCCCAATTAGCTGAAAACATGTCAATACATTTTAACAATATACTCATGTTCCTAAATTCTAGCAACTTTAAAATACCATTCCACCTACCCCATTCAACAAACATAAAACTATTTGTAGTTGAACCACTTTTTCTTGCACTGCCATATAACATAATTAAAATATACACTTGATTAAAAGGGATAAACCTAAGATCTTTCTATTTAAATATGATAAAATAGTATCATTAATATATATATTTTTAAAAGTATGGTACTTCAATGCAATGATTTGTACTACATGAAGATTGGTAGTCAAACAAGTACACGTATTTTCAACATGATCTGTACTGCACCATATTCTTACTTCCATTATTTTCTCCTGTACTATTCATATTTGGTACTACCATTCTAATAAGAGAGGATCTCAGGCCTTCAACACAAACCGTGAAGAATTTCTTGATCTGGCCAGAAAGAAAGAGAAATGGCAGAAGTGGAATGGAGAAAGATTGTATGAATGTAATGGCAGCCGAGAAGAGATAGTGCATGAAAATTATAAGGTTCTCATGCACTGCCTCTTCCCTGGCTGCAATCACATCTATATATTTCCATCAGATACACCTTCTTTTTCCTCCTCTCTTGTTTACAGTATGTGATCTTAGTTTTCTGATTAGAATAGGTATTATTAATGATTTTGTTTTTGTTAATTGTTTTATTAATATCAATGGTGATACCACAGGCAAAATGTTTTTAAGAGCTATAAATCTTTGGGGTTACAAATAGGAGACAGAGGTCCAAACTGGCAAGGATATTAGATCGGCTAAGGCACAAGCCTACAATCACAATGGTCTCGAAGTTTGATTTGTAAGTAGATACATCAATAACAACTCTGGTGTGAATCCCATTTTGTGTTATATACTGACAAAACAATTATATGAAATATTTTTTTAGTTTACAGAAGAATATTTAAGTTTTTATAGATTATATTGTTTCTTGTTTTCATCTATCAATTTGATTGTGTGAGTTTTCTTACATCTTATTTTCATCATAGTGTATCATCGATAGTCAAAAATGTAAGAAAACTTGTAAAATGGAAAATTTTAAAAGATCACTTCAAATATTATTATATTCTTTTAAGAATCTTTGACAGTCCAATAATTTCTTATATTTTAAGTTAATAGTCTATTAATATCCAATTCCGAGTCTAGATTTTAACATTAAATGAAATTCTATAAACAATCATTATAATAAAGAAAAAATAAGAAAAATGAATGAAATTTTAAAAAAAAAAAAAAAAAAAAAAATTGTGATTGAGAATAGGGAGGAGGGTTCAGTAGTGGTTTCAATGACTGCTAAGTCTATATTCTTATCTTTGAGTTCATAAAAAGCCTGTAAAAAATGATAGAGTTATCTTTAAACTCTTCACTTACTTACAGAAGTTCACCAAAAAAATTTGCAAATTTTAGCATAGAGATTAGCAATAATAGTCTAGATACCCGCTTAAGCGACTACTGAGTCATCTCCTCTATTATCAATACAAACAATCTCCTCTATTATCAATACAAACAATTAGTTATAATTAGTTATAATCACTCTGACTTGTGTCCTGTAGAATCTATGAGAAGATCATTCTGATATTTCAAATTCAACATATTCAGTTTCGGAGTGCTTCTATTGGTAACTATCAGTAATGGTAGTATACATTGTGATTATCAAACATTCTCTTGTTTCGGTTATAAAGTCAAAGAACATCAACAGCTATTTTCTTGTTTCTGAAGGAAGGAGTTCTCTCTGCCAGGTACTCTATTGAAATCAGTTATCTGAGTCTTGCCTGAATGTTTAATGCATTTAGAATCCACCTCCTATGTTCTCAGGTTTTCACAGCAGGTGATTGCATGTTCATACCTATCATTAATGAAAGTATTCTTTCTGATTTCTTCCAAGAACACTTTTAAACCAGTTTATGTTTATTATATATATATATATATATATATATATATATAAAATCAAAATTGCAATTTATATTATATAATTCTAATATGAAATCTAAGATGATAAAAATAATAATATAAAATTTTAATTTTAATTTTAATAAATTTAATAAATAAAGAAAATTATAAAGTAAAAAGAACAAATGTAATATAATTTTATTCAATCTAATTAATATAAAACTAGAAATAATTTATTGTATTAATATTTCTTTTTAATTATAATGTGGATATCATTTCACTTGTTTGTTATAGTTAGGTATAACACACATGATTACAAAGTTGGAGTAAGAGTTAAAATATATTTTGTAAAATATCATATCTCATAAGTCTATAAATCGGTATAGAACAATTCTACATCTAATTATAAAATAGAAAAATGATATATTCAGATTATAAAGTTAATAAATTGAGAAGTATATTTTAGTAAACACAAGATTTATAACAATAGATCAAATATAAATAATAATTTTACTTATTGAACTACAACTCATTTAATTGTTAACATGAGCAATTCATAACCCTTGGGAATCTAGACTAATCACTTTGTTGAGACAATGGCCGCCCTCTAGATTACTAAATTGGAAAAGGGTAATGAGATATCTAAGGTGTGGTTAGAGAGAGACTCAATGAATATAGTCAATTACTTAAATGGTTCTTCTAGTCCCTCTTGGAATATTGACAATATCATTATGGAAACTATGGACATTCTTAAGTCTATGGACAATTATCACATATCTCATGTCTATCGTGAATCAAATATGGTGGAAAATTCTATTGCCAATGTGGCGGTGAGGTGTAATGAGAAGATGACATTGTAGGGTAATGAGAGCTTACCGAGGAATTCATATCATCCATTGATTGTGACATTATTAACGTGAAGGAGTAAGTTATTATTAATAGGAATAGAGGTACTTATAGGTGATGGTTTGTTGGTTTCAAGATGCACGAAGGTGAGAAAGGATGACATTTGTATTTAGTTCTCCATTCTTTCACACACTTTTTGGGTGGATTTGAGAGCCATTGTTTTTCATTTTAATTAGTTTCTACATTTTACTACGAGTTTCTTTAGCAGTAGTTGTATGTTCACCAGTAACCAAAACAAGACCGTGGGGGTTAGCAGAGAATGTCATGAAGCTTTAACTTGTGAAAAAGTGGATATACTGTACAAAAATTTGGGAGATCCTAGATAGGGTTGCTTGACTACTTTCATGGATAGACTCCATGGGGGAAATCTGCAAGTTACACAATTATTCCTAAGGAAGTGGAGTGAGGGCACATTGAATGTTGGCAATCAGAGTATCACCTTCACTAAGGAGCTCATTTCCAAGGTGATTGGCATTCCAATGTCATTAGAAAATTCTACAAGGATTGTAAATTTTCAAACGCCACCATTGAGGAGTTTCCCAAAGACCCTAGTGAGAGTGAGGCCCTTATTAAGTAACAAGGTAAAACCTATTTTGTTTCCAATTGTATCAAGAATATTTGGTGTTTTGTTCTACATGCTATTGTTTACTATATGACTTTAGATGAGATATTTTCAAGGGTTTTTTCACACCATTTTTCCTAATTGAACCACTTCAGGCGTGACATTAAAATATCCATTTTTGTTTTACCTCTACTCCTCCATGAATGTTAGTATCAATGGGCTGATGGAGAAAATTCTTGCCAACCCTCCCCTCATGATGAATTAATGTTACTCATTTATGAGCACATTAAAGGTCATTCTACAGGGAAATTTCTTAGGGTGAAGGGTGTGGAGGAAGATGAGGAGGAGATTTTAAGGGTTTTTTTGAAATTGAGGATAGTGAAGGAATGTACTGGGAGGAGGAGGAGGAGGTGGTGGTTGCTAAAAGTAAAGGTATGGGAAGGGGTCTCACCTTCAAATCCCCTTTGAAAACTACTCTAAATTTCCCTAAGAAAAATATTAGAGCCTCTATTATTAAGAAGTAGACTAAGAAATCATTGGATTCTTACCAACCCTCCCCTCAAGATGAATTAATGTTACTCATTTATGAGCACATCAAAGGTCATTCTATAGGGAAATTTCTTAGGGTGAAGGGTGTGGAGGAAGACGAGGAGGAGATTTTAAGGGTTTTTTTGAAATTGAGGATAGTGAAGGAATGTACTTGAAGGAGGAGGAGGAGGAGGTGTTTGCTAAAAGTAAAGGTATGGGAAGGGGTCTCACCTTCAAATCCCCTTTGAAAACTACTCTAAATTCCCCTAAGAAAAATATTAGAGCCTCTATTATTAAGAAGTAGACTAAGAAATCATTGGATTTTGATGAGGATTACTTTGAAAAAGATGGAGATATGGATATTGATATTAAGGATGTTGGTTCTAGTAAGAGAAAGAAAGAAAAGGGGGTGAATGAGAAATAAAAGATGACTAGCTCGGCCTTGAAGGTAGGACCCTTGTGCCCAAAAAAGGTTATAGTTGTTATCTCATTTGAATATTATGAGGAAGAGGGTGATGATATAGATATTGACATTGATAAGGAGGGTACTAGTAAAATCACTATGCCATCAAAGAAGAAGCAACAAGTTGGGAAAGGATATTTTGGTGGTTGCAGGAGTTTAGATTCCCCACTGAATCTTATTAAGGATCAGTATGGGGATGACTCTCATGTTGAGAGGTCGGACCAGGATGTTGTTTCCACCTATGTTGCTTAGGCCAAGGTTTCTATTGAGGATTCTCCTTCTCCTATTGGGGGTAAGAAAATGGTGTGGAAAAATATGAACATGGATAGGGTGAGGCTTGGGATTTCTAGGGAGAAAATTGACCTTATGGTTGGTGAGGTGGAGCTAGTAAAAGTAGATCTCTAGGAGCTTATAAATCTCTCAATGATTATTCTGAGTGATTATAGTAAGGAGGAGAATATGGGTGTACTTCATAATGCCAAGAATAATTTTCTAGATAACTTAGATCCATTAAGTGGTTGTTTCATCAAGTCATGGACTTGAAACATAGTATGGGCTCCTTAGAGGGAAGGATTGATGGCCACATGTCATGTGATTCTATTGAGAGGGAGAATCCTATGGTGGGATCTTGGACTGAAGTGATGGCTTTCTATAGGCTGGAGGCCAAAGTGCTAGAGTTGGACAATAAGGTAAATAACATTTAGTGCACCCTAAAAGTATTGTTGATAATATTCTCAAAGCCTCTAATGAGCATGTTAAAATTTTTAATAGAAAGTTGGAGGGTAGTCCTAGGGAGAAGGCCATTTTCTTTGTTCCTAAGGATCAAGGTGTTGCTATTGATAGCAAGGAAGGGATTGGAAGGAGGACAAGAAAATACAACGAAAATGACAATTATGACCCCTTTGGACATCACCCAATTCAAGGTTGCTGCAAAAAAGATGGAATAATTAAAGGAGCATGAAGCAGAGCTAATAAAGAAAATGGGCCGATTCCCATTTGGTGTCCTTTCCTCTCTATTTTTCTTGTGTTTTCAATTAGTGATCATTGTGTTGTCCTTTCGTAGTTGGATTTTGTTCAGTTGTTGGCTTTGTTCTTTTTTGACGTGTTTGGTCTTTTGGGCTTAATGTCTCATCTTTAAGATCTCATTATACATGGTTTTAGGGGCCCTTCAAAACCTATTTTCTTAATAAAACACATGAGTAATTCATAAAATGATACAAAAGTATAATTATTTAGCTTCTTTAAGAAATTATTTTCCTCTTTTTAATGAATTTTAATGAGTTTTAGAAGTGTACATTTCTTCAATTGGCCTAATCATTAGGTGCAATTATTAAATGTCACATAATGATTTTAATGTAGTAATTCTATGTGAAATTAGTGTTGAAAAGTTTAAGTACGTTTCTATTGTTGGAGTTGAGGAAAGCCAACTCCGAAGACACCAAGATCACCTACATGCGAAACCTATCAAAGAGAAGCCATAGAAGGGAAGAGCATGGAGCACGGGAAAAAAAACCCTAAACGGACATGAGAGCCATCATAATGCAAACACAAGAAGAAATGTATTTACAATAAGAAATGATGTTATGATTTGATATTTTACAATGAGAGAGAGCCTGGATATAAAGAGCTCCAAGAAGCTTGTAGAACAAGCTGGAAGGAGGTAGAAGATAAGATTTGACAACTCAGCACATATCCACAAAAAGTGGAATATGCTAAAAAAGGAGCAAACTCCCGAATTGTCAACAACTAACCACTACATGCATTAAATACAAAAGTATTAAATAAATGCATGACCTAAGTAAGCTTAAGCAATAGAATAAATAATTAGATATTAATTATTTACTCTAACACCCCCCCTTAAGTGCAACTTAGGGAAATGCCTTAAGCTCACAAAACAAAGATGAAATGCATAATGGGTCCCGGCAACGAGGCCATGTTAGGTACCCATGTACAATGCAAGAAGAATGCAACCTCTGTAAGTGAGGAAAGAGAGAAAACCACATGGGAAAAACCCTCCCCCAAAAAGAGGTAAGAACCTAGTGAAGAGCTGAAGAAGTCTCCAACTAGGGAAATTGTCCCCTAAAACAGGAACAAAGAGTGATCATGAAGAAGCAGCATCACTGAAGCATGAAGAAGTCACAAATCTGCCAAACTGCTGATCTGAAGAAACCTCCATGGAAGAAGAAGGCACGAACTGAGCATGTCTATATGGTAGATGATCCATCTCACCGAAATGCATAGGTAGCCAACCACTGCAATTGCCTTGTACATAGGATCAACCACTGAATACATAGTTCACACTATCGAACCATCGAACCACAGATGCATTAGAACAACAGCATACCCCCCCTTAATGTAGATGGGGTGTGATAACAAGCAACTGAGAAGGTGGGCCAAAATATCCTACAAACGAACCAAGAATGAGGAGAGAGGGAAAGAGGTACAGACACCGATAAAGACACGGTCTAACTGACTCTGCATGGGCTAATGTCGTGGAAGGGACACTCACTTGACAAAGGGAGAATGCCTAAAACAGCAAACAATAATCCCCCCCATGGTGCTTTATGAAAATAGTGCAAGTACACCTGACTCAAAACAACGTTCATGACTCCCAGAATGCAAAAGTGACAGTTTATCTCAGTGCGATACAAACAAGTGCTTCAAAATGATAGCTACAATGATCAAAAAGGAAAAAGAGCTATGACAAAAGAAAGTATAGCCAAAAATAAAGCAAACCATGCCAGGAAAATGATCCTCGGGCCTAAAACAGTCAAAATATCCAACATATAGCTAAAACGCCAAAACTATGATAGAAAGAGTAGAGGCCAAAAACTAAGGAAAATGAATTCATTTCTGAAAAGATGAGAAAACTAGCTTTCCAAAAATATAAAGTTTTCCAAAAACAGACATGGGACGCAAAAGAAATGCATGCCGGAGTCAAAAATAGGACTTTGGACTTCAACAGAAAAAATAAGAAATAAAAAAGCATCAAAACCAAAAAATACCTACACCAAAATCTCCGTCTCGGAACCAGCTTTTCGACACTTCTTTCGGATCGGAAAAATACCTTCGTATGCAAAAGTTATGGCCAAAAAACCACAAGTAGGTCCAAAAGTGAATCAGGAGAGGTGCATGCAAGGATGGATGATGCATGCTGATATCAGCATTCGAGGGGAAAAAATTTGACGGCCCATCACCCGCCGCTGCAAAAAAAGATCCACGTGGCAGTGCCACATGGAGGAAAGGCTGACGTGGCAGGGGCCACGTGGCAATGTACCATGTGGCACTCGTGCCACGTGTCAAGCGTGAACTGGACTGCTGGCACTGACGCGGCTGCACAGCTGGCAGGTGGAGGACTGGGCAGAGGTGGCCGCAGGCAGCAGAGCTACCGGCGGAGGTGGCGGATGCAGGATGAGTCGCCGGCGGAGGGCGGCGGCCGAGAGGCGGTCAGGCCGCGGCGGAGCGCGGGCGGCGCTGCGGGCTGCGCGCAGGTGGCGCAGCGGCGGTGCCCGAATTTTTTTTTAAAAATTCGTCGCTGCGTCCGTACGACCGTACGGTAGACCCCTGCAAGGAAAAAATATTGCCTCCCAGAGCTCTGTCTCCAAAATCGAAAAACTTTATATGAATCCTGACTGCAAATGGCCTTCCGGATCCATTGGTGATGTCCGTTTGGGCCCAAAGTGCTCCGAAAATTTGCTGATCCCCTAATTTGAAGAAAAATTGCACAAACAAACTAGAGTTTGTGACTTCAAATCACGGCTTCAAAATTTCTTCAACAAAGCTGCAGCAGGAAGGCTCTAATACCATGTTGGAGTTGAGGAAAGCCAACTCCGAAGACACCAAGATCACCTGCATGCGAAACCTATCAAAGAGAAGCCATAGAAGGGAAGAGCATGGAGCACAGGCAAAAAACCCTAAATGGACATGAGAGCCATCATAATGCAAACACAAGAAGAAATGTATTTACAATAAGAAATGATGTTATGATTTGATATTTTACAATGAGAGAGAGCCCGAATATAAAGAGCTCCAGGAAGCTTGTAGAACAAGCTGGAAGGAGGTAGAAGATAAGATTTGACAACTCAGCACATATCCACAAAAAGTGGAATATGCTAAAAAAGGAGCAAACTCCCGAGTTGTCAACAACTAACTACTACATGCATTAAATACAAAAGTATTAAATAAATGCATGACCTAAGTAAGCTTAAGCAATAGAATAAATAATTAGATATTAATTATTTACTCTAACATCTATTATATTATTGTTGAGTCATTTTTTATTTATTGATAAAATGGGTATTTATAAATTAAGTTAATTTGTTTCAAAGAACTAGTATATATAAAGTAAATGAGATTTATGATATTCATGTTTACTAAAATATATAAAAACATTATTCTTTATTCATTTTTTAATTAATGTAATATTAATCATATTTTAATTTATGCAAAAGCCTACAACGCATCAGTAAATTGTAAGTCTTGTAATAAGGAGGTCTTGGGTTTGAATCTACTTGAAATTAACACATAATAGTAATTAATCTCAGCAATAATATTTTAAATAAAATCTAAATTGAAAAGATCAATATTTTTTTTAATAAATTTGAATTATTTTTATGATATAAATAATCATTCTTTATTGATTTTATATTTGATGTAGTAAAAAAAAAAATTGAAAATGAGTAAACTTAACTTAGAAAGACTATTCTTTGTACCATGTTTTATTGAGATAAAAATAATAATTTAGAGTTAAGAAGGAAAGATAATTCAATGATTTGAGTGTGGCAAAGGCTAAGTGAATTTCAATTTTATTTTTTTCAAAATACATAATGTGTTTGTTTAGAATAAAGTTTTAATATATATTTTTCAATAAGGTTTAAAATATTGAATTCATAAAGAGTCAATCTTTTTGGAATATTTTATGTGGATTAATTTAAATATTAAATTATTCAATAGTCAAATAATATTTTAGCAATTTTAAACTATTTGATAGTTAAGAATAATTATTTTTGTGTGAAAGTTGCTCATGAACAATTTGGCTCTTGTATTTGTATATTGTACTCTA
The DNA here is from genome assembly GCA_028749045.1 of Cupressus sempervirens. NCBI lineage: Eukaryota > Viridiplantae > Streptophyta > Pinopsida > Cupressales > Cupressaceae > Cupressus > Cupressus sempervirens. The sequence continues at coordinate 585,272,360 of CM053783.1, read as the reverse complement.
AATGGACATTTATTTATAAAGCATATGTTCTACACATAACATAAGTGATCCTTAGGATGGTAAAACAAATTCATCTCTTAATATTTTATATAGATCTTGAAAGTAAGTTATGGCTTATTTTTAAAATATCAAGGGTCCATGTCTCTTATAAAAGAAGCCATCAAAGAGAACATCAACCAACCAAGGAATACCTAACCAATTAACCACAAACTAAACAAAAAATAGGTGTCTAGTATATATATATATTATAATATCAAAACCATTTATAAAATTGTCAATCTTAAGAATTTTCAATCAAGGCACAAATGTACCAGTAGATTTATTAAAAATACGAAAAATCAAATTTATAGCTAGATAATAAAATGGGAGCATTGAAACGTGTACACTTCATATCGAAAAATGAGATTCTTCTAGTCCTAGCATAAGGACTCTAATTTTTCATCTCATAGAGCTATGCTCCCATACTCATCCTTCATATTAATATATTTCTATCTTTTTTTCTCATTCTCATAGATTTATTCTAAATTCTCCTATTTCCTTAAGTTCAATATGTAGAACCTTGATGTAGGACTATATAGGTTTATAGATAATTGTATGCATTAACCAAAGAATAAAGTCTCTCTATTTTAGTTCACTTTTATTGTGTTTCAATTGAGTTTTGATTTTTTTTGTTAAAGAAAATTTATTCAATCAATTTGTTTAAGTATAGATCATTAATTTGGTGAAGCTTGAATTATTGAAGGTCATTTAAAATATTTTGAAAAAATAGAGGTTCATTGACCTCTCACTCTGAGAACTCTTGCAAACTTTACATAACACCCACAAGTTTTGTTTCAAAAAAATTCCAATAATCCTGGACTAGAAGATTTACCAAAAGATAATTTAAAGTCTCTAAACCCATTAAATGTCAATTCATTGTATGGAAAGGAGAAACAAGGTTAAATGAATAAAATATTTGCCTTGTGAATTACTTAGTTCACCAAAGGTGAATTTTTTTAAAACACTCATTCATTGAATTGCAAAGTTTTGAAAAGAGAAACATGAAAGTTTAAAGAAGTTAGAGGATTCAATGCTTCACCATGATGTTGATTTTTTGAAAAAATGAAATGGCTATGAACTATTGATTCAAAGGTTCACATTGTTCATTCTTTTTTAAACCCAAGTTGTTAAAAGAGAAATATGAAGTTCAAAGAGGTTTGAAAGTTCAATGTTTCATCATAATGTTGATTTTACAAAATGATTAAATGGCTATAAAATTTTAATTCAAAAGTTCACAAAAATTTTGGATTATAATGAGAAAGGCCAAGAAGTCCACAATTATTTTGATACGTTGAAAGACATTAAAGAAGACAAGAGATCTTTTTAATTGGGAAACTACTTTTTCCCTTTGTGGTGGTTCATGGAATAAGAACCAATTCAATTTCCTAACTATTTATTCTTGATCGTATTTTGACTTCCAACATAGATAGTACATATGGGAAGCCATTATATTTTAATGAAGAGATCTATAGGGAGAGAGTGGAGAGTGGAGAGTTAGAGGATATTATTTGTTAGAAGAAAGAATTTTCGTTTAATATATTTTATGGAGGGTTTGGGTAGATGATTGATAGGAGATTTTTTATTGGATTAGGAAGGATTTTATTGATAAATAAGCATAGGAATATAATTGTTGTTGAAGAAAAATGGGTAGAGAATGTGTAAATTATATTTTGTATAGTATTGTACAATGTGTATGATTTTTTAAATTGAATAAAATTGAGATTTTTATTCATTTTTCTATGAGCTTGGTGTTGAGTTGGATATATGTTTAGATAGTTTGATAAGACCCCTTAGTTAGGACTACATCAAACCACCACCCTATTAAGAGATAATAATATAATATCTTTCATTATATTAGGCATTTTGTAAATAGAATCCTCTTTTGAGTAAATTGAATCCTCCATACTATTGACCCTTTAAATCTCATCCAAGTTGTGTGGGATTTTGTTCTAATTTTTTATATAACAAGTGAAAGTATGGTCTCTAGTAAACTCAACATCCTACTTAAATTATTTCATGGTAGAGTGAGAGAATGATAATTTTCTTTTTCCTCTTACCAATTTGATGGAAGTTATATGTTAAGAAGTAAAGTTCACACACAACTGGCAGGGGGAGGGGGATTGGTATCGTTTGTGACTAGATATAATTAAAAATAAACTTATAAGTCTGATCTCCAATAATTAAAATAATGGTGCACAACAACAAGAATGTATTCACCACAATAAAATAATTTTTTGATAGGGAAACCCTTGATAAGAGGGTACATATCCTTGTTAGGGTACCTTGAACCCTAGTTAGAAGGTTCTAACCCTATTAAAGGGTTAAAGGAAATAAGTAGAGACACTACCTAAATGCTTTAGTAAGTGTGAAAGACAATCTTTCAAGATAACATATCCAAAAGCATGAACTAGTTGATCTGCAACTTACTTGCCAAAATTATTCCTTTGAATCTCAACTGAATCATCCAACATCATGACCACTTTTATTTGATAATCCAACATAAAAGTTTGCATCCACTAATCACTTACATAACATACATGATGATTTCTGACCAAGTAAAATATCTTTCCTTTATAGCCCTTTACAAATAATTAATTAGTTTGGCCTATTAGAGCTTCCCCAATTAACATTAAATTACATAGGTCCAAATTAAAGAATGCATGCCTTCATAAACATCATTACAATTATTACAATTTAGTTCCCATAAGTTACAATATTAAGATCGCATTTTCCATAATGATAAAAATATATTCTAAGTCAACACATTCGACACTAGTAAAATATACCCCATGCTTGATAACTGTGACCTTTCTAGAATAGTCCAAATGCTTCCCAATTAAAAATTTAGATACATGAATAAGTCTTTTATCATATCCCAATCTTAGTAACATTAATTCTAGTTTGCTAGTAAGATACAACAAAAGTGTTGTCAACTATCTTTGTTAATACTCCATATTCACTAGTCTACTACCAATCTTTACAAAAATCATTGTAACTCATGTAGAACATAACATAAAATCCAACAAAGATTTACTTGGTGTCTAAAATAATTTTTCTACATGAATCTAATCTTGTGTACAAAATGTTCTCATAGGCCAAATTTCTTGTACTGATAATCATCTTGTGATATAGATAATTTGTGTTTGTTATAAACATACAAACACATGTTGTCATGAATAACAAAACTAGTCAATACACCACATAAGATCCTCATCCATGTTCCAACAAGACCTTAATTCCTAATAATATCCTCCTTTGGCATTGATGGGAATATTGTGAAAATTCATCAATCGAAACATAATTACATCTTATTGAACACTTAACACAATTTTATGAATATCCTCAATATATACATCCTTCATCAACTTTGATACATGAATCTTATCCACATAGGTGCCTCTTTCACTCAAGTATTTTACTTATTTATAGACTTTTTACTTGGCTCAAGAACAATTGAATCACTTGGTTAACAATGCAAACTAAATGATAGGCTCAGTAGCAACTTTAGAGCTCAGTAGCAATGTAACTATTTGACTAAGTTTTGAGTCACTGATAGACAAATTGACCTTAATGTCAACACCCCTATCTCTAGGATAGAGATGCCTAAAAAAATAACAGGCGATGCATCCTTGGATATTCTAGCTCATTGTATAATACAACCCTTGAAAGTATCATATCAAATTCATATATATGCATGTAACTAGATGTTATTTTAGATAATGTCAATATGTTAATTGTAGGGGCAAAAATGAAAAACTCATGACATAGATACTAATCCAACAAAAAAAAATTAGAAAGGATAAGTAAAAGAAAGAAAGTCATGTAAAGTAACATTTAGGCTTATGTTTTTGGGTCCAATGTTGAGGCTTCAAGGGAATTTATCCTTTTATCTCACTTCCCTATTAAGAAAAATGTAAAATTTAGTAAATAAGAAATAATACATTGATAAATTTTGAAACTAATTGGTAGCATATACATTCCACCATATACAATAGTCAAAGTACAATGTGAAACACTTAAAAGTAGGAGCTATAATATCAAGGATTAAAAAAATCTAGACATTGTTATTTCTAGACATTTTCTAAGTATCTTTAGGAGATTGTATCAAAACCTTAATGGGATTTGCAATACCATTCAGTGGTATCAATTTACTTATAGATTCAAATCAATGGTTTTGAGTTGATTGGTTATTTTGAAAATAAGAATTCAAACTTTAGTTTTCTTTCTTAAATTCCAAATTGTAATTAACTAGCTCATTTATCACCAATTACTAATTAGAAATAACCTTGATATTGCAATAAGATCCTAGACAGTTCAACACTAGATTCAAGTTATAATTTATAACTGTAAGAATATGCTAGACAATTCACTTCTATCTCTCATTGTATTTGTGTATCATTATCTACCAATTGGGTGTTCATGGAATGACAGTCTGTCATTTTGACAATTATTCAATTTCACTTATTATTTGACAATTTGGAACTGATCAGAATTTGTACAACATTAATTGCTATTTTTTTATTAATCAATTTTTCTATCTTCTTCTAGTTTTTCTTTATTTTGAATCTAGATAGCTTTCCACCAATTAGTATATGATTACTTATTCTATCATAACCCAATTTCTATATGCTTTTGCCTTGAGCACTTTCTAATTTTTTAGGGTAGAATGAATGGAGATATGAAGAGACTTCTCAAACTATCACATTGCCTTGTTCTCATCTTACAACCTTCATCAACTAGTCATATTATATTACATTATAGAGCATTCAACACCCAGAGAATTCTTTTCTTGTTAGCTAGGGAATTCACTTAGGTTGGCCACCGATGCCCTTGAATTAGAAACCCCATAATGGCCCCTTTTTATCACCCTAATTTGAGTCTCAAATCTTGAACCTTATCTGCAAAGTTCCAAACATTCATATAGAGGGATTTGTAGAAACCATTAAATACCAATGGGCCATGAGAGAAATTTAATAAGAAATGAATCCAAAACCATCCAAGAAAGTGATTGTGTTGATTCATGCTCAAAGATATATGAAAAATTAAATTTTGTTAAATATTGCAGGGCATGGGAGACATTCTTAATTGTGCTAGTTATTTATTTAGCATGGGTTTCACCATTTGAATTTCCTTTTATTGATGAACCAAGTTGAACCCTACAATCTTGTATATGCAACGAATGGCTCCAAAAAAAAAAGGTTTCATTATGCAAGATCAAAGCCAAGAAAACCCTTACCTTGAATGACTCTTCGTCACATCTCTAAAGCCTCCTACCTGCACTTTGCTGCTTGAATAAATGAAGTTTCACTTTTTTTTTTTGTTTACATCTCCAACAACATCAAAATTTTGATGATAAACTTAATAGTCATCAAAATTTTGATGATAAACTTAACTATCGTCAAAATTTTGACATAAAAATATTTTTTTTTAAATGAATTTTACAAGCTAAATTGGTTTTCCATCAAAAATTTAGGTCAAAAATGCAACCCAAATGTACTAGTGTGGTATTACATTCTTTGAACCTACTAGCATGCAAGGTATGTGTAGGATCATAGTTAACCAAACTATACTCTTAAGTGGCAATAAAAAATTAGGAAATCAGGGTTATGCCAACTTGACATGCAACTTTCTATTTGTTATTAACTTTATATCAAAAAGTTGAGAGAAAAGAATCTCTAGAAAATTGAATCTAATTTCTAAACTACTAGGACTTATCTCAAAAAAATAAAAATTAATTGGTCAAAATTTTGAATTTTAATGCAATATTACCAAAATTTTAGAACAAAAGTAAGAAGTAGATGTATGTCTGACCACCTTAATCAAAATCAAATGATAATATTTTTAAATAATATTCTAGATATAAGTAGTAGACTCATGCATGGATGTGACACATATTTTTGAGTATTTTTATTATAAATAAATAATAAATAATAAATTTTTGACTTTAGTATTTTTAGAATAAAAAAACTCTTGTGTCTGACCACCTTAACTAATTCAAAACTCTACAAAATTTAATTTTCCATTTTTTTCCCTTATAGTAGAAGAAACATAGAATGTGATGCATCTTTTAGATTTAAAAAATGTTGTACCATTTGAAAGTTATAGTTATTTTTCAAGTATTGTGTCAGTCAGCACTTTATACGTAACTCCATTAGAAAATAAGTAATAATTACTTACTAAAATTGTAATTTGACAAACCTTATATTTATGGAATGATAAGAAAATTGTTAAGAAACCCTTTTCATTTCATCAAGTTTTGGTGAAAAAAAAGTCGTCAGCTACATTTTTGAAGTAAAAATCACATTAAAATAGGCCAAAAGCACCATTGTAGGATTTTTATAAGTTGACCATATAGGTTTGGTATAAAAAGATAAAGTAGAGCTTAAAAAGATATTAATTGTTTTCATTTAGTATCAGGGTGGGTGGGAAAAAAGTTTGAATAGGTTTTGAAATAGATTGAGATATTTCAGAACTATAGATTTTTCAGATCGCCACTTTTTGGCACACCATGATCCTGCACATACCTTGCATTGTGATACTACGAGTATAATTAACATGTCTAAATATTCAACTAGTATCACATTATAAGACTAAGCATATTGCAATTAAGTAGCATTTCTTGAGAGATAAGGTTACTAAGAAGGAAACTAGATTAGAATATGTAAGCACAAAAGAGAAAGTAGTAGGTAAATTCACAAAATTATTGGATAAAGACAACTTTGAATACCTCATAGTTATGCTATGAGAATGGTCCTACCTTGTGCAAAGTATTTGATGCATAAATTTGCATAAGCCTAGGTTATTCAAATCGTATTTATTCATCTTCATGTGATTCTTGGTACTACTCCTTAATGAGAGTAGTTGAATTGAGAATATATGTTTCTAGAGCTCTTGTATAATCATTATAGTGTTTGTTGGAACCTGACATATTTTTGGTTATAGATTGGCTTGATCCAATACATGTACTTTGATGAAAATTATCATTGAAGTGGGAGCATTTTAGAAGAACAATTACTATTTCGCATATTGGTGTATTTTCTATTAATGTCAAAGGGGAGAAGAATTATTGTACTTTTTTTGTAGTGCTTATTGAGCTTCAAGTACAAAGTACAATGCAAACCAAGCATAAAAGAGGTTACCGAGCTAATCAATGAAAGTGAAGAAGATCGTAGTGTTAACTAAGCTCTAGTATGTTAACCAAGTTATACTATATCTACTAAGCTCAAAGTGTTAACAATATGAATGTAGTGTTGACTAAGTCATGTAGTGTCAACTGTGTGATTCAACAACTACCGAGTTCCTCATTATCCACAGAGTCACACAGTGTTGACCATGTTCGAACTACTTGAAAGTGATTAGTATGGACCAAGCTTCAAGTTCAACCAAGTGCCAAATATTTCCAAGTTTTGATGGTATTTTTCATGTATCAGGACATCACCAAGTTTTTCTTTAAAACCCAAGTTATAACAGTTGGGCTGACTTTGTGAATTATGATTAAATTGGTATTATAGCCGACTCTAGTATGTTGTGATTTGGATTGGTATGTATGTTATGCATTGTATCATATCCAAAAAAATGTAAGAAAAGAAAGATATTATGAGTAGGAGTGTGAATTGAAGAAGGCTACAAGCAATATAAGGGGAAGCATAGATTTATCTATCACAATCATGTGATCATTGTAATTCAAAGAATCTCATTTAGAAAATTAGAGTTGTAGATTAGAGATCAACCACTAGTTCATCCGAATATGTACATTAGTCAAATCCTTTAATAGGGTAGACTTAGTAGTCTTTTTTTAAATCTCTTAACTGAGTGCATACTTCATTGTATGTTTGTAAATCCTTTAAAAAGGTGGACCTCATAGTCCTTATTGCTCCTAACAAGGCAGATCACTAGAAGTGGTCAATTGTAAGCCTTAATAGGTTAAATTTATACTACAGTACTAAAGCATGTGGGTATCATCCCTACTCCAGTTTCACTTTCTAACTGGAAGGTTTATGGGTCACCATATCTTGTGTCAAAGTGTGATGAATGTTTTATTGCTTTCATTCTTTCATGCATGCAATTAGATTAGACTATTATATGAAGGATTAATTGGTGAAGTTAGATTAAATTGTATTGGTTCCTGATTCACCACTCCCCTCTTAGTAACCTTTCCTGCCTTATATTTCCAACAATTGGTATCAAAGCATTTGGTTCTCACATTAGAAGTTTAATAGCTTGAGATAAGATCAGAGGCAATGGAGGTATACAAGCTAGATAAGGCTATTTATAATGAAAAGTTGGATCTGGAATTGGCCATTGGACAACTCAAGAAAGAAAAGGAGTAACTCTCTCAATCATCGAAAAGAAGGAAAGATCTTGCAGTACAAATGAATGACAATCTCTACATTAAAGAAAGAATTCAAGACATATGTCCAAAAAGAAATTTAGATGAAGTTGATGAAGCAATCAAAAATCTATTAGAGAAGAATTCCAATCTTCAAGAAGAAGTCAAAAAGCTAAAAAGAGAGCAAGAAATCAAATCAGTCAAACTATGTGAAATCATGGAAGAAAAATGCAAAGCCAAAGAAGAGATAAAAGAAAAGAACGATGAAATTCAACAACTATCCCTTCAACAAAAAAATTTTATTGATCAACTCACTAATGCAAATAAAGATCTTATGAATCTAAGATCAGAGAATGAAAGAATGTTGAATGATCTAAGCATAGAAAAGAAAACCTATGAAAGAATGATGAAGTCTCAGGAAAGCATGAATCAGTTGAATGAACAAAGTCAATATAAACACAAAGGAAAAGCAAGAATAGGATAGATAGAAGAAGGTCAATCATCTTAGCAAGGAGATCAAAAGAATAAAAGGCCTACTTGCAATCATTGTGGTAAGATAGGTCATACATCAAACAAATGCTAGAGTAATGGAAAATAAAAATTCAATGGAAAGTGTTACAATTGCAATAAGCATGGGCATAGAGCAAGTGAATGCAAAGAGAAACATAATTTTGAAGGTAACTATCATAATTTCAAGAGACAAGGACACAAATCTTCAGAGCGCAAAACTAAGAAGTAGAACCCAACAAAAATAATTGTGAAAGCAATATTTAGATATGATTACAACACATGGAGTAGATGTCACTAATGTGGTGAATTTGGGCACATTGGAGAAAACTACGTGAAGCATCACATGATGAAAAGAGATACTACAAAAAGATGTTTTATTTGTATAGGACCTAGACATCTTGACAAGAACTATATGAACATAGGTAGAATTGAAGATGAAAAGAAAGCCAAAGATGACAATGGGTAAAAGTAAAAAGTTGTGTTACCTTTCAAGCTGACTTATCAAAATGACTAAATTTGAGAATTTATATCTAAAAATATTTTTTTTTTCAAATATACAATCTAGATAAATTAATTTTGGCTAAGTTATATATGGTCTTACACTTTTCCAATCAAAAATGTATATTAAATGCATGTTTTATACTAGTTTGTATCCAATTACTAAAAAAAAAAGATTATTTCAGAAAAGTGGCATTTCAATAACTCTTAATATTTTTTTATGATATTTTTCTAATAACATATAAACACCATTTTATAAAGCTTAAAGTCAAGAATATTCTCATAAATATTTAATAAGTTTTTAATCATATATAATATATTGTAATTAATAAATTCTACAAGTATTTTAACACTCAAAAATATGTCAATTTTGAGAAAGAAAAATAATTAAATCATGTCAAATTTTTTTAAATATTATATGATGTTCTAGAGAAGAGATTCATCTTCTAGAATGTATAATTTTTCTCCTAATTAGAATAGATTTGTTTTGAAAATTGTTGCAGGAGATGAAAATTATCAATTTCAGTTGAGTTGAAGTTTGAATCCTTATAAAAAAGAAAATATAGGTCTAAAGATGATTTTTGTTTGTTATTGTTCTAGCTATATATGTTATATATAACATAGTTTGAGATCAAAGCGAAATAAGTTTATTTCCATATAGTTTTGTGGTGGGAACTAGACCCCTAATTTTTAGCATTTTCTAGCAACTAAAAAATTATCTATAAAAATTAGGAATATATATCGATTCTTATTCCAAATAATTATTAAAAATTATAATCCTAAACTTCATCCATTTCTATACATTTCATTATTTTAATTCATTTTCAAATTCAAAATAATAATACTAATTTGGTTTGTACTTTAACCCCAGTATCAAAAAGAAAATGAGGCAACAATGGATGCCAAAATCTCCAGAGAATCCATATCAAATTTATGAAGTGGATGACACCCAAGTCAATTAATTGGGTGAATTAATCATTTCAACTTAGTCCCCTATGGAGATCACTGGAACTATGATTCAAAAAGAGTCATCTAACATCAGTTCCAACCAGCAAGAAGAAAGATTCATATTAGCACTCAAGATGCACAAGGATCACCGAGCATGATGAGAGTAGGAGACCTTACTAAGCAAGGTTGGGTTGCAAGACCTTATCAAGAAAGGAAAAGTTATAGACATAGAGTTAGTAGTTCCTACCAAGTGATGGTGACTCTATCGAGCTGTAGATGTCTCCTCAGAATTAAAGACTAAACTGAGTGAAGGACAACTTGTCACTGAGCAAGTATGAAGTATGAAGAATTAATGGTGATTGAAAAGAGAAAATTTGTTAAAAGGAAGAAATCAATTACATTGTTCCACCATGAATTTTACAAAGCATAGAGTGAAGAGAGAATTTAGAGCCCCTGAGCTATTTAAGTATTTGTTGTTGAAGATTTATCACATTTTCAAAAAACCTACTGAGCATGGCATCATCAAGTAGAAAAGTCAAGAAAGGTTCTCAAATGTTGGTTCGTGGAGTCAATTGCAAGGCACCTAATTTCAAGTTTTGTCCAGCAATTATAGAAGCACTTGACCTAACTGGTGGACAGTCTCAAATTCTGCCCAAGGTATTACTCATGCATGACATCCATTCATTTTACCATTGTTCTATTTAGGAACTTAGAGCCCTAGAAATGAATGAGGGGTTCAAGGAATTATGTGTGGATGGTGCATTGAAAGCGTCAACATTTGGAAACCAAGGGTTTCACACATATTTCACATTTTCCAAGGGATTTTTCAAGTCAAATGGATCAGTCTTATTCTAAATTTTGTTCATAATGGGCATTTATGATTGGATCAACCCGTTCAGATTACTAGGGAAATGATTCACAAAATTACTGGGCTTCCAATGCTAAATGAATAAAAGATGACCAAAACCCTAGGTTAGGCTGAACTAACCAAGAGAACTCTTGACATATGGGAGAAACGAGGCATGAAGCGAAATGGAATGAAAGACATGGAGTTAAAACTCGGCATACATGTGATTAGACATAAAATATATAGTCCTATTTAGTTGAACAATGTATCATGTGAAGCTATTGATCTTGTATACAAGGTGGTGAAGATTAATCTATCCTTCGACCTTGCCAAGTTGTTGTTGAACCAATTCAACAAAAACATAGAGAGCATTAGAGTGTCAAAGAATAACCCATGTAAGTTTGGTTCTCTTTTGACATTTCTATTCTTTTACATTTAGAATTTTTTCCCTTCCAAAGGTTTTGTAGTATGGAGGAATGATATTCTAATTTTATATCAGATTAATGATTATATAGTGTAAATGGGTGAGAATTTTAATAGCATCATGGATAATTATTTTGAATCATTCAAAGAGAAGATGAAAAATAGGTTTAGGATACCCAAGAGTCTTGTGGAATACTATAAGAAAGATATCTATTTCATGGTTGACTATGACAAAGTATACATTTAGGCAGTCAGACCTAGAGTGGTATGGGTTAAGCCTCTAGACTATGACATTAACATTGATGACACCAAGGATATCATAGAAGCTCTATTGAATGAGCCTATGGATCCTAACATTGCCTATTTTAGAATATATAATGATACAAAGGCAATAATTGAGCTTGAGATCAAGCTACCTCAAGTAGTAAACAAAGCAAAGAATATAATAGAAAAGTTAATGAAAAGCACAAAAAAACAAAGTTCTACCCTCATGCTAACAAAAGGAAAAAGAGATGATGCAGATGATGATGATGATGATGAGGATGAAGAAGAAGAATCTAAATCTAAGAAGGAAGAGCCTCTCAAGAGGAAGGGGAAGGTTGTCATAACCAGACCTGCCAAATCTGCCCTTGTTGTATTTACAAGAAGGGCAACCAAATCTAAGAAGAATTTGAAATTAAGTGAACATGAAGCCGAGAAGATTATCCTCAAAAGATCTGTACCTAAACTTCAAGAAAGATTGAAGAAGATGGAAGAAGGGAATGATATGGAATGTTTTAATTTTCTCAAATATGAGACAAGGAATGAGGAAGAGAAAAGACAGATTGAGGATACTCTTATGACTAAATTGGATAAATGAAAGTATTCATAAGATGAGTTTGCACAAAAAATTCCTAATGAACTCATGAAGGCAATAAAGCCTAGATGGGAAAATGCAAAGAAGACTACCATGGACATCTTTGAACAAACTTTGAACCAACTCATACTGAGTCTCAATAAGAAGGAAGTAAAGGAATCCTTGAAGAAAAATGAGAAGAAGTTCACTCTCAAGCTAAACACATGCATGATATTACTTAAGGTTATTGAATATATGGTAAAGACATCTACTACTACATGGAAGAAAATCTATCAATTGCATCAATGCAGTGACTTTGCTGTACATGTTGATGACAAGGATGATGAAGATGAGGAAGAAGAAGTAGAAATAAAAGATGATGAAATAGATAATGTCAATCTGGATGATGAGGAGCAAGAATAGGAAGCTACTAGAGGAAGCCATCTATAGATAAAAAAGTATTGAGGAAATTGATGTAGAGAAAATTGCAGCAGTAGTCATGGCCTCATTTCCTCACTCTTTGAGTAAAGCCTTAGTGAAATTAGGCTTAGAGAAAGCTTCTATTGAGTTGGTTGTGGATACAACTACTACACCAAGCACCCAACCAAGCTTTGGATCTATTCTATTGAGTGTAACATTGAGTAAAGTGCCCAACACTTCATCTTTTGAGTAGCAAGTTCTTCCATTATCAGCCTTGACTAAGCAACAACAACGTATTCTTGTTTTTAGTGTTGTTCTACATTTATTACTACTCCATCTCTTTCTATAATTGTTTCTACTCCAGGTGTATCCATAGCTAGTGCAATGATAGTTGAGAACCAATCTCAATTAAGTACTAAAATCTTAGATAAGGGTAAACAAATTATTTATACCATTCTAAAGGAAAAGGGTAAAGAAGAAGCAAAAAAAATTGATCTAGATGAGGACATAGTTATTCCAAATTGGGATATATCTACCCTCACCCCTGATCAAATGGATGCCATGGGTGAAATATTCAAGAGGAGAGCTAAGAAACAAAAGATTAGAGAAGAAAAGAAGAAATAAAATAAAATTCTAGAAGACATAAAGATCATATTTGTTGATGCTCTCAGTATTGAGGTTGATGAAAAATAACCAACTCTGAACCAGTTAATTGAAATTGTCCACAAATATAATGAAGACTTGAATGGATAGGATAAACTACTACAAAGAGCTAAAAGAAAATTTGAGAATATAGTGTTGGAACAAGTTGCACAGAGAATTGCAATAGATCAAGTAGAGTTATACACTATTCTTGTTTCACTAGAAACATCTATTAGTAATGTTGCTTCATTATTTGTCAAATTGAGTGACACATCTATCTTCACAAAGGAGATCAAGGATAAATTGTCCAAGATAGATGAAGATATGAAGGCAAGTGTACACCAACTATCACTTGACCCAAGTCATAGTTTCACACATTACTCAAAGATTAAATATCTGACAAATATGCAAGAAAATTTATTGAAGGAGGAAGCCAGAATAAGGGCCACACTTGTAGAAATTTAGGGCATGATTCTTCCAAATATGGATGCATTATAGAAACACATTGCCCATGCAAAGACACTCATCCATGATAATAACTTCTCCATAGCTGATCATATGATGGAATTATCAGTAGTAGTTCATATTGCCTTGCATGCTAGTAAGGTACTACAAGAGAATTGGGACAAGACTATGGTACTAATCTTGAAGGTACATTCTGATTTCTTGTCACCTTTTAGTATTAACATATAGATATTATACACCTTCATCATTTATGTCAAAAAGGGGGAGTAGACATTGTATATTGTATAAAAAGGGAGAAGATATTGACAAAGGAAGAGAAGTGTACTATACTCCAAATGTATGTATATAGGAGAGATATATGTATGGGAGAGTAGTATAGTATTATATTGAGACATGTATAGATAAACAAAAAATATCTTTACAAACATAATTTTGAAAAATTAGAAAAATTGAGTATGTTACTGGGCCATAGAAGCTATAAGTCAAAACCAAGTCGAAGACACGAGATGATGACAAAGGAATTTTTTGAATTATAATTTTAAATGATTAGACTTTTGGTTTGATAAGTGTTTTTGTCACTAATGCCGAAGGGGGAGATTGTTGACATTAAGGTCAATTTGTCTACTAGTGACTCAACATTTAGTCAAATGATTATATTGCTACCAAGATCTACACTTACTACTAAGCCTATCATTCAATTTGTAGTGTTAACCAAGTCATTCATTTTTTCCTGAGCCAACTAGTCAATTTGTAGTGCTTACTAATCTTTAGAGACAAAGTACAATGCAAACTAAGCATAGCAAAGGTTACCAAGCTAATCAATGAAAGTGAAGAAGATCATAGTTTTAACTAAGCTCTAGTATGTTAACCAAGTTATACTATATCTATAGAGCTCATAGTGCTAACAATATGAATCTAGTGTTGACTAAGTCATGTAGTGTCAACTAAGTGATTCAGTAGCTACAAAGTTTCTCAGTGTTCACCAAGTCACACAACATTGACCTAGTTCAAGCTACTTGAAAGTAATTAGTATGGATACACTCAAGTATATTCTTTGTCTCTTTTATGATGAATCTATCATAGGTGCTAGCCCATTTCTAATCTTGGTTTTCATTAGCTTCCACTTTTTCCTTGTCACCATCTTCATTAATTAGGCTTATACATGATTTGGTTATGGAATTATTTTGCATAATATTTGAGAAGATTTTTGAGACATCATACATTATGATTTTCTTCCCATATTTTACAATTTGGCATGCAAAGAAACCTTGCATACATATTTAGTTTTTCTTATTCCCAAATAGAGGAACATTGTTTAACATTATTGATTTTCATCATTGTTTTTTGAACATTCAACATTGATTTATTTGATTATAGATTGTTTAATCAATTCAATTTCTTGGCATAGTAGGGATGATATAGTATATGGTAACCTTTAGGTAGCATAATTTATGGTTAGGTTAAAAATTCTAGATTAGTTTGGAAGTGGTACAACACTTATTCATGCCCCCTCACCCCCACCCCCTAGTGTTTCTTGATCCTAACCTGATCTTGCCCATCCATACCTTTACTCACATTTGTTTTAGCAGCATATTTCGAGTGCCAACATACATAAATGAATAATTTTTGTTCGAAATCAATGCCAATATTTATATTGTATAATTCATTTGATTTGTTTAGATCCCATCTATACTAAAGAGATAGTAGTATTTAAGTATTTTATTATTATCAATTACATACAAGATACTACTAATGCTTGTATGTTTATATTTAATGTAATTTTATAGCCTAAATATTTTCTTGTGAAGAAAGTTCACACCTTAAAATATGAACCCAAAAAAAAAGGTGACAATTGCTAGATTGTGGTCTCAATTCAAAAGAAACAGTGATGGAAAATGTTATTGTCCTTGCAAAAAATGCAAGGTCTTAAAGAATCAAACAATTCTAATCACAACATCTCAAAGACATTGTAGGCAACATGATCACATTGAAGGAGGAAAGGATTTTCATCCTTTAGTGAATGTGTATTTCAAATTGGTGGAACATGGAAGTATGAATGTCGAAGTAGAAGGTAATGCTCCAATGGAAAAAGATGATCCTAAGGTAGAGAACACAATTGAAGATATTGGTATTGGTGTGGTTGATAATGTGCCAAAGATTAGGATTGAAGAAGATATTACTAGTGCAGCTGATGAAGATGATGATGAAGAGAACCTTGATATACCTATAATTGAAAAGGCATATGAGCACTTGTACCAAGGCTCCGAAACAACACTTCTCTCCACTATATTGTTGCTGGTAAATTTCAAGGTTATGAATTATATATCCAATGTAGCAATCTCACATATGATAAGGTATAGTGTCATTTTTGTCATCTTATATGTTAGTGTAACATTAATGTTCTTTATATTAACAATATTTTTCCATAGGTTCATAGGTGAGTGTTTGTTACCACCATCAAACATTCTACCTCGCTCTTACCAAGAATAATAGATCATTATGAAAGATATTGGAATGGAGTATCAAACAATACATGCATGTCCCAATGATCATATTATATATCATAAACAATGTAAATTTGTAAAAAAATGCCTTGATTTTCACATTATAAGATATCGATCAAATCAAATAATGAAAAAAGTGTCTCACAAGGTTCTTTGGTACATTTCCATTATTCCATGTCTGCAATGATAATTCAAGCATACTAGCTTGGCACAATTAATGGATTGCCATGCATGCAATAAAAGTCAAGATGACATTATGTGAATTCTTGCAAATGGTTCTACATTTTAGGACATAGAATATAGGTGGCCAATATTTTTAAAAAAAAATCATAATGTGAAGCTTTCATTGGTAGAAAATGGTGTCAATCCATTTGGAGAGATGAGATCTATTTACTTGGTCTGACCTATTTTTGTTATTAACAATAACATTCCTCCTTAGATGTCCATAAAGAGGGAGCACATAATGTTGGCAATGATTGTACCGGGTATTTTTCCATTTAATAGTCATCTAAATAAATTTGTAAACACATTATCAAAATGGTTGTAATAATTATATTATGTTTATGTTTGTTCAACTAGGTAAGTACCAAGTGAAAGATATGAATGCATATATTGAGCTCTTGATTGATGAGTTGTTAGAGTTATGGAATGGGGTCACTATGTATGACATCTATATACCAATTGGTAAAAAGAAATTTCAATTCTATGCAATTCTTGTATGGACAATACATGATGCCCCTATACTAACACATTTTTGTGGTATGTAAAACTATTAACACATATTTTTGGTATGTAATAGTATTAATACATTTTTGTTGTATGTTTAAGTTGCATATGATAATTGTAAATATGAACCTTATAGTACACATTTCATCCAATTATACAAGATCTTGTAGGTCTTTAGACAAAGGGAAAATTTGCATGTCCAATTTGTGGTCCAAAGATGAAATCTCATCATTCAAAAAGTTTAGGAAAGTAGATGTTCAATGAGCATAGACACTTTCTTCAAAAAATTCATAAGTATTGAATTTCCAAAAAACATCTTTTCAATGGAAAAGAAGAGACAACATCAAAGCCACAAAGAATGACACCTCATATGTGGAAGTTGGAATACAATAGAATGAATTGTTGAGGTAATGTCATTTTATTTAATGTAGGTTTTCATATGAAATTTAAATTTAGATATTTTCCTTTTTTAACTAATGATATAATATATGTTCATGAAGGTCATCAAGCCATCAATGAGCAACTTTCAAAAGGACTTAAAAGCTATCCTAGACAATTAAGTAGGTTGTCATTGTAAGGACCCTCCTTGTATGTACTTATCAATTATGAACACTCTGTTAAAACCATTATAGTAGATAAGAAATAGATACAAAGTAATGCTTACATTGTGAATGTTTTAATGAAATATAGAGTAGTTGATATATCCATAACCTAATGAATAAAGTTACGTTGATTATGTAATTGTTAATGATTAAAGGTGTGTAGAAATAAGAAAGGTTTGCTTAAATGAAAGATTCATGCTTTGATTTTTGAGATCTCGCCCCGACCCATCCTAGCATTGATGATACATTAATATTTGGATACTCATGACTCAATATGTTAGAACAGTATTTGATGCACTAAAAATTATTATATTATTTTATGTTGTCTGATGTTACTTTTAGATATTTGATGTTTGTCATTTAAGGTTTTATGTATATGTATATTGATGAAATAAGTAAATACAGGATTAACATCTTGATTTTGGAATTTTTACGATTAAGGATATAAGTAAAATGAAAGAAACCCTGATTGATGTATGTTTCAATTTATGTGAATTTTTGATATGTATATACATATGTACATGTGATTTCAAGACTACTAATGTGTGCAATGAGTGTGCAGATATTTTAGCTAAGAAAAATGACGGAGGAACAAAACTGATCCCTATGTGCTCATTGTGGAAACCTTGTTGTTCGTAATCAAATTTATTGCGAGATGTATGCATGTATCTTTCTGTGATCAGTAAATGTTAATGTTCGTAACTATGTTCTTTTAGTGTCGCTTGACACTAGTGAATTGTTGTGTTCTTCAGCGTGCTAGTTAGGATTAGCTATGTAACCTTTGGACCTAAGTCGAACTAAGTTAGTGACCTTTTTGCTAATATTTTTTTAATCAAGTTTAGTTACCCCTAATCTAGATTAGTGCTTAATCTGCATTTTAGAGTTGTTAGATGATCCTAAATTATTTCCTAACTTTTGTTTGGTTCCAAACCTATTTCTAAGGCTTTAAAACATGAAATAATTATACCCAAAGGGTATGGGTATGGGTTGGGGGTCTTTTCCAACCCCTAAGCCCCTTTTGTTGACTTTTGAGATCACTCAAAAAGTCTCATTTTACCTTTGTGCAAAAATTGCAAGTGGTTACCATGAGTTGCCTTACCTCACCTCCACTTAGTGTTTAACCATAGTGTGGGTCGAGTTAGGAGCTTCTAGATTTGTAGGTGGGTGGGAGAAGTTATTGATCCTTTTAGGTGGGTGAGTTTGAGGCTTATTTTAGAGGCCCTTCTTGAAGTAGTTTTGGTGGGGTTACCCAATCTCTAGTTTTAAAAAAAAGTTGAAGATGGAAGGAAGCAAGGGAAAAGCTCTTCTCAACTTACCATTTTCCATAACATTTTGTGAAGGTAAGAGTTCTCCACTCATTTGGAATTGTTCTTCATATTTTTCTTGTTTGAATCTTGCATAAGGTATGGTGTGGTTCTTTTTTGTTGCTTGCTTGTGTGTTGGGTTGATTTGGAGGGGTTTCATTCTTGTTCTTGTTCCACTCTTATGCTTGTTTTGATGTCTTGTTTTGAGGAGATTTCATGGGGATTGTTTTGGCATTACTCACCCTTGGATAGGGAAGAAGTGGCCATGTATGGGGGTAGGGCCTTAGTTGGACCTCAATGGTGAAGAGTCTCCTTTCATGGTGAGAGGAGGGAAAAAGGGTAGGGTGTATGGGCCCCTACTGGTCATCACATACCTTGTTGATATTGTGAAATCTTGAATATGGAAAGGAATGAACATCCTTGTGATAGTAGCCTCGAAAGGGCCTTGTAAAAGAATGGAAATTCTTGAAGTTTTAGCCTCGAAAGGGTTATGGTATGGTATGGTGATTGAAATCTGCCATTGAGAAAATCCACCTCCCCCCTAGTCAGGTCCTATGGTTGGATCTAATGTGCAAAATTGGGTTTGGGTGCATGTTTGATTGCTCTTGATGTTGTGATGTTTCACTCGGATCAGCTCTTGTTTCCCTTGTATTTCTTTGAATTTTTAAAGGTATTGGAAGAAAGCATTGTGAAGGATTCAAAAAGAGATTTCTTTTGAAATGTAATATTATGGGAACTATATTTGAATTTTGTGGTAGTGGCAATGACATCAGGTTTTCTTACTGGTTCTTTCTCGTTGGAGCCTTGAACCAGGATGAATAATATGGAAGAGAAAAAAATATATATATTATGAGCAAATAAATAAATAAATAAATAGAAGGTTGTGATAATATAGTTGTTAGAAATAGTAATTATTTAGTTGGTTTTCTTAATGTAGTTAAAATCTGTGATATAGTATTATCCTATGGTATTAATGAATTTCATATAATTATAAGTTATTTGATGATTAGGCTTTATTATATTGGCGATGTTAACATGGGTGCTCAATTTAAAATAGTTGAATAAATTTTAGCGTAAGATACATATTTATTTGCATGATTATAAATAATCGATCATTATATATTAGGTTGTTATGAAAATGTAGGAGGTAATCTAAAATTAAATCATAGATAGTATAGTTGACAATTATGTCCATCTTTAGGGTGCTATATTGTAGCGATAAAATTTTTGGATTAAAGTTCACTTAGTTAGCTTGGTTGAATAGTAATCTTTTTATGATCGCCTAAAGCATCTTCTTAATGTTAAATGTTATATATCTTAATGATGTAAACGTATCAAGTAATGAAAGGAGCTAGTTAATCAGATTCATTTTAAAGTATTTATTAAAAGCACATTGTTGGATTAGTTGTAAAATTTAAGTAATGGTTCCACTAAGAAACCTATGGTTGTCTGAAATTCTGACCTACTCGAACATTAACTCTTATCATGGTTTATACATCAAAACCATTGTAGAGCGTGTTAACCTTATTATAAATTATTTTTTTAAAAAAAATTGTGTGCATTTTTTTTGCGGATATTATTTTTGGCATGACAGTCATACTACACCCACCTCCCAATCATGCATTTGTTTGATGCTATGCATATTGGAAAGAATGTAATAGAGATACTATGGAAAATATTTGATGGAAGGGGTGACAAAGAAAAAATGATCAAAATTTGCAATGACATTGATGAATGCAATTATGCATTGAAGTTTTTCATTGAATCAAATAGTAATGGAAACTAGACTAATACGAGTGCCATTCCTTGGTTATTAATGCAATAAAAAATTGACACCATATATGAAGCCATAAAAAAATTGAATTTCCCATAGGATTTTCCACAAACATAAGAAATCTCATATCAAAGCAAGGTGAATTTGGGTTAGGATTCAAAATGCATGATTGGCATACCTTCGTCAAGGTAAGTCATGTTCTTCTCTATTTACAATAAATTTGTAAATCATCATGTAATTTTAATTATTTTATTTTATAATATATTGAAAAGGTTATTTTATTATTACTACATTACATTCTACCTCTATCTCTCCCACACAAGTTAACACATTATATATGATCTTGGGAAATACATCAAGTTAGAATTGTTATTTGTTATATTTTTTACATAGAAGTGTTATTAGTCTCATTAATATAATTTTGCATGATAAATATCTTCTAGGTGGTTGTCATCTAAAAAAATTGATAAAAAAGACATAAAGCAATGGAAGATAAAAATTCCTCAGCTTTTGTAAGAGATGAGATGCAAAAGTGTCTACCTTCAACTTTCTTCAATGCACAAGAACACTACCTCATACATCTAGTTGATGAGATCAAATTGTGTGGATCGATACCAACTAGGTCAATGTGGATGGTTGAGAGGCACTTGAAATTTTTGAAGGGTTTGGTTCAATAGAGAGCATGTCCCAAGGGTTTTGAAGTCAAGGGATATATGGTCTACTAGACCATGATGTACATTAGTAAATATCTTCCCAAGTTTTAATCAAAGATCCATGTAGATTGTATTTGGGATCCCAACTCTATTAACGAATTCAAAGAGGAGTACTTGATGGGGAAAGGTAGATTGATGAAAGTGAGAGGTAATTATAAGATGTTATTATAGTTAACTAATTCTTATCCATCATCAATATAAGTTGTTTCTAACTAGTATATTTATTTTATACAGTTGCTTGTGAGTGGGATGCACTTCATTTATATATTGAAAATAATCTTTGATTGGATGATGGTATGGATTGAATGATCTCAAAAGAATGGTCACTCATTAACATGGGAAGGTGTTTCTTCATTGCTTAAAGAAGCTCATCATAATGGAGATACCAATGTTATGCCAATGGTAATTGATCTAAAAAATGGTTTAAGAGGTGGAAAGGTGTGTATAAGATAATCTATCATGACCCATTTGTTTAATGTCAATCATAGATGAATGCATAATTTTGACATGTTTAAAAAACAATAGCTCAAGCACCATAAAGCTATGTACTACAATGGTCATGAATTTTGCATAAAAAAGGTTGACGAGACTAACAGAACTTGTGATTCTAGGATAACTATAGTCTTCAAGGTCACCAATATTTTGTCTAGAAATGAAATGCATCCTCAACAATTTTAAAATAGATAATATGACATTTTGGATGATATAATTGAGTGCAACTTTAATTCCTTCAAACAAGTTCTATCTAGTGTCAAATGGTATATGCTATGACTAAATCAAAATGGTTTTGATAGAACTATTATTGAACATGATAATGAATTTAAAATCATTAATAAAAGGTCATTTGAGCTAGTTAGAAATGAGCCCTATGTTCTTCCAAGCCAATATGAGAAAGTGTTTTACTTTGGCATTCCACATAAACTAGGTTGGTCATTTGTCATTAGACACAATCCAAGAGGAAGATTGGTAAAGTGTAATGTGATTGAAGAAGAAGATACTGAAGAAGTAGAAGACTAAGTAGATAATGATGATGGAAAAGATGAAGAAGGAGATGATGATGCTAATAATGGAAAAGATGAAGAAAGAGATGATGATGATGATGATGATGATGGTGAAGATGTTCATGAAATTTGTGATGACATTGATGATGATGAAGATGATGGTGATGGTGATGGTGGTGGTGGTGGTGGTGGAAAAGATGATGATGGTGATAATGATGAAGATGTTGATGATGATGATGGTCATAGTGACGATCATGATGTTGATGATGATCATTCTAATAATTTTGATGATGATGGTGATAATGATGATGTTCATGATGATGAGATGGATGAAGAAGATGATCAATGACATTATCAATAGAAATGTATTAGGTGCTGATTAGGTTGAAATATTTGTTATTATGCTCAATTATAGGTGCTAATTACTTATAATATATTTTTTTTAGAGTTAACCAATTAAAAAATATACAATGTTATATTTTTTGTGATATATGCATATTGTTCATGTTATGTTCTATGTAATTTGTAGCATAAGTATCATCTATTTTGTAACTAACTTAAGATAAATGATTTACATATGCTGGAAACTATACCCCTTTAATGAGGATCATACAAAGTGACATGGATCGGGAGGTATAAGTTTATTACATGCTTTCTTTTTCTTTACCTTCAACATTAAATTGAGATAAAATTCATCAATATTAGCCTCATTTATAGAAAAATATTTCTATCTTTCAACTATATCTCTCATTTGATGGGTTACAAGTACCACCAAATAGGTATCTATCAGATTTATCTTCCTCAAGTGAGGGAAAAGTGGCAATAGAAGAGGATAGTGAGACATGTAATAGGTCTATGAAAGAGAGACAAACTAGAGGGAAAAAGATTAAGAGAAAATTCAATATTCCTTGCTCAAGGGTCATCATATTCTTATGATGATGAGAAAAAGCATGACATCAAGGTTCCCTTGAGGTACACAAATCTTAAGAAAGAATGGGTACCCAAGGAATTACCTCCAATTAACACTAATTTTTGTGTTAACAAGAAGATATATTGCATAGCTCCATCATCATTACATGGTTTGGTCCTATTTTCCATGGATGGCATAAAGGTCAATTATAACAATTTTGTTGAATTTATGGAGTATGTAGGGCCTTGTTACAATTATAATAACTAGATGCAGATAGTTCAATAAAAAAAAAGTATGCATAGGTATGCACTGTCAGAAAATTATCTACAATAGAAAGAAAATGATCAAAGTAAAAGACTTTTTGTGTAAACTAATGGAAGGCCAAAAACAATAGGAAACATTGTAGGTTTTCTAAATAGTATGCATCCTAGGTCAAGTAATAAGCGACCCATTTGCATTTTCAAGGTGTTTGAGGGAAATCATGTTTTTTTATGTGTGATAAAATCAATAAGTTTAGGGGAAGATTTGCTAATGAATTAAAATTTGAATCACATAGATACAAATAAAATTAGTATCATGGGACTTTTAAGTACTATATATATAATACTTAAACTAATTACTTTCAATTAGAACTCCAATATACAATATACCATTTTAATAATAAGTTTTTTTGCTAAGTCAACTATTCCTTTCATTACGCTGATGTTTTTGTATATATTCTTTGTCATAGGGTGACATGGATGATCCATCGGAGGATAAAGGCAGGGATGTTGCTTCTACCCCTTCTCTAGCACAGGTAAACCTTCTATATAAAAATTTATGCAATTTTAATTTTACAAAATGTCATATTATTATGTTACTTTCATTAAGGATTTGGACTTGTTTTGATTTTTTTACTAATGTTTTTGTCACAATTTGATTCTTAGGGAAAGGGAAAAGAACATCTTACATAAGAGCAATTACATGCTTATATTGCAGCCACACTATTATATAATGATGACATCACATATACTAGTGACCTTGTAACCCTATATAAAAAGACCCTCAAGAACATCAATCTACAAATTCTTGGGCTTGTGATGGATCCAAATCCAATAGAAGAGAAACATGCCACAAGAAATGAATTGTGTCATAGAGCACATTGTCTAGAAGTAATCAACAATGAGTCTTTTGCAAGGACAATAGTTCAATAAAGATTTATGTTTTATAATAATTTATGGATCATGAACCGCAATATTAATGTTTTGTTACAAGAATTTTTGAGACCACACTAAGTTGTTCCACTTGACGAGGGTACCCATGTAGGTCCTATAGGTATGTGATTTCAATTCTCAATCATTAGAAGGGACATTATTTTCTTCATGATTGTTATTGATAGTTTTATATTACTGTTGTCATGTTTTTTCAATCTATATTTAAAAAATACAATACATTATATATATATGAATGATTTTTTTTAGGTGCTGATGATTTACATACACCTACTTACATGAGGTTGAACAACACTCTGAGATTGTTGATTGTAAGATTGACAACAAGGAGCTTGCAAACATCCACACCTGCTACAACTAAAGCTGGCAAATCCTTATTTTGCTACTTTCTTATGTGTTAAATATCATTTGATTTATACTTTCTTGTTCACTTGAGCATAGTATGACATTGATTAACTTTGTACAAGGACAAGTATACCTTCTCATGGTGATAGAACTGATACGAGTATTGGTGATAATTTACCAACCTTTCTTGGAGTAGCCTATGTTACTTGTACTAAATTGTTGAAGGCATCATTTTTGATGGCCAAGAAAGATTTGATTCCCTTAAAATTTCCTAAGCTATTGGGTACTTTAAAATTGTAATTATTTAGAGTGTAATTGTAGTTTAATTAGTCATAATTCATTTTTTATTAATGATCTTGTGATTATTTTGCAGGAAATGATATTTTTTATGAAACTTCTTATGATTTTAACATTGAAGATATTTAGGCCCACATTATGTAAAAAGTACATAGCATGATATAATTGGTTGCTACATTTTTCTGTTCACCCATTTGTTGTAATATATTTAACATACATAGCTTGAACTAATTTTTTTATCTAACAATTTTTCTTTTTGTTAAAAGGTGGAATGATAAAGGTCTTGAATTAAAAGATCAACTCATAAAACTATGGAGGAGTTCTTTGGTCAAAATATTTTTAACAAGGCCCAAATTCTAAAAAAAGCTTGCAAACATCTAAAGATTGTGAGAGACTAGTACAAAAGGGTTCTAAAGCTCAACCCAAAATACAAGTGTCCTCCTATGGTGCCATAGCTAGAGTGGAATTAAATCATTGAAGATGCAAAAGAGATGAGACTAAGAGATAAAGGAATTAACCCACATCCCGATAAAATTAGGTATCACTAGTACATTTGAGGTCATTTTTCAACCATTATTGGTTAAAATTTTGACCCAAATTTTGACCAAATTTGAACATCCCATAGGTCAAATTTTTTCTTCTTGAAATTTTGACCAACCTATGGTTGGTCAAAATTTTGCCCAATGCTGGTAGAAAATTGCCAAGCGTTGGTCAAAATTTTGATCAATGCTTGGTCAATTTTTTTTTTGAGGCTCACACTTGTTGAGGTCCACTGCAGCAATGGCCCTTCCTCTGAAATTGTTGTCTAAAACCTTTCTAATGAGATAATGTGTTATGAGCTCTTCATCAGTGGGATGGAATGTGAATCTAGGAGGCAATTGTCCATCACCCATATCATGACTGTAACTAAAGTTAAGAGTCTCTATTATTGAATTATCTTCCCTATCACCCATATTCATTTCCTTTGCTATTCATAATTCACATGATGTATTTATTAAATTTATGAATAGCAAAGGAAATGAATATGGATGATAGGGAAGAGAATTCAATAATAGAGGCTCTTGACTTTAGTTACAATCATGATATTGGTGATGCACAACTACCTCCTAGATTCACATTCCATCCCACTAATGAAGAGCTCATAACACATCATCTCATTAGAAAGGTTTTAGAAAACAATTTCATAGGAAGGGCCATTGCTGAAGTGGACCTCAACAAGTGTGAACCTTAGGGAGGGTTCAATTCCCTCCTTTATTATTCACTATGCATATAATCCCACACACCCATTTGATCTCGAATGATGATATGTGATGAATACTAAGTGTCTGTGCTAAGTGCTCCAAAACCATCCATTTCATACCTTCATCTATACACAATTTCTTTCTAGTTTCTTTCTACTTGAACAGCCATTTCATTTCATATGATCATCTAAAAATTGTGTCACTCTAAGCTCTCAACTGTTTCCTATTGATTGAACATCTCATAACTATTGAATGAGAGCTTTGGGATAAGCTATATGCATCCATAAAAGCATAAAGGATTTTGTCGGATGGTGTAGATGTAGCAGCATTTTCCTTGGGAGACATGCTTGCAAAATGGAAGCATAGATAACTCATGTGAATTGTTTGATAGGATGCTTGAACATAATGTGGTCATCAAAAGCCATGGTTTTTGGATATGCACAAAATAGATATATTGAGAGAATATATTTGTTTAAGTTGAAACCACCCTTGTAGACATGCATGAAAAATGTGGAATCTTAGATGAATAGTTCAATTGAATCCTCCTCCTAGAGGAAGGCTACAACAAATACATAGTTCAATTGAATGGTCTATAGATACCATCAAGATCAGTATTTTAAATAATCCATGGATGTTGTAAAAGCTTGTGTAAAGGAAACCTCTTTGAGGAATCTTTCTACATTAGCTATGTAACCATGATAACTAAAAATTTATATAAGTAGTGAGATAGACATATCTACCAAAATTGTCTTCAGAATATCAAGGAAAAATATACTAACTTGAGATATTAGATCTTTAGCTATAGTAGAACTAAGTGGCTTTAAAGGAAATTTCAAATCCACTTTCACAATCTTGCATAAAAAAGCTAGCCATGGTCAAATCCATGCTTGAAATAAGCAAATATGAGAACCCTTCAAGTAGAAGGCCTGAAAAATATATATATATATATACTAAGAACTAAAACATAGTATGGCTTCTCAAATGTTTTGTAAGTGTTTGAATGCTCCTTTGCTTCAAAAGGAGGAACCCCATAAAGAAACTCATAACACAAGATCCCCAAACTCCATATGTCTACCCCAGAATCATGCTCCCTATTTTCTATTGGAATAGACATTTGCATTAACCTTTAAACAAATAAGTGTAGTGTAGCCTTTACCTTCCCACTTTAATCCTTAAATTAACACATATCCTAATTTTTGAAGAAAGAACTTATCTTCAAAGTAATGGGTTAAGGATTTTATTGATGATAGTCAAAACGTAACAAAAATCAGCCTAGATTAAACCACTTAAGTTCCATAGCAACATGGGCATTATAGTAGAGGATCTGACATGCCTTTCCCTCAAATCTAAAAACCAATAATTATCTCATAATGGAAACATTTATGCCAACTTGATTTGTATCTCAATCATAAGAAAACCATTCAACATTCTTTGTAATGGTAGGCTTTGACAGTATCAAGGGCATAATGAAGCATTTTGCAACAATCAAAAAGGAAATCTTCTAGTTTTCCATATACCAGTTCAAACCTAGATTTATCTTGTTGATCTAACAACATCCCATCATTAAAAATGCTAGAAAGGCAAGAATATGCAAACATTTGTAGATCAGCATAAGATCCATAATACCAAAATGTACTTTTAATATGCACTTGGAGATGATGCATAAAACCTCTATCTACAAGATTCATTCTATGAAAATTCCTACAAAAATAACAAAGTTCCAAATACAAGCAAACAATAATGTGCTACTCATCTTGCATCTTATACCTTCCCACATATGAGATATTAATATCTTTAATTTATGAAATAGTAAATGCTGCCACTAGAATCTCTTCAAATTCTCAAGCTACCAACTAGTAGCTTGTATAATATTTTTGCACTTTGATTCTCATTTAGCCACCTCAAGAAATAGGCATACACATGATAGTTTCTAAACTGTAAATTGTGTTGTCTTCAATCAGAGGTTGATGTGGATTTTTTTATGGATGTATAAAACTCATTACAACTACCAACAAGAGGAAAGGAGGAGCTCAAGTAGTTCATATATAGGCTTTCATAGAAAAAGTTTAGTGTTAGATCCTTAGAGAGAAATATTAATTGAAAAAAAATGGTAAATGATTGAGCGTTTTAAGCAAGAATCCAACTTTGAAACCAAGATCCAATCCTAGACACAACGAAGCCAAAACAAAAGGGACCAAATGAATTTGGTGCAAAAGACAACCCTTAATTATTGAAATGAAGCCAAGGATGTGCAAATGGTGAAGGATCCTCAGCATGACATCTAGTATTGAGAAATCATTTCTAGATGAAGGAAAGTACTCATATTAGAGAATCACAACTATGGATAAATTGTCATTTAGAACTATCTTCACTAGTAGCTAAGATATCAATCTGCATCATACATGGAAGAAGTTGAAAAATAGTCAATACACATCAACATAATGAGAAGAAGTGATTTGGTTAATGAACCAATTACTAAATCAATATGGAGTGATATAGAATAGAAAATGAGGAATCTATAATGGGTATTCCGATTCCCAAGTGCTGATAAGTATGATAGCTACTATGAAGACCAAAAACCAAGTGATAACTGATCAATAAGCATATGTATATCCAATTATGGTCCATGATTACTATGTAATAGGATGATACACAAATTAGGAGAAGTTGTATCAATAAATATAAATAATCAAGAGGACATTAATCAACATATGACTGAGTAATAATAAGCATACAACACTCATAACTGATACCGATATGGAGGAACAATAATTATGTTATGATAATGACTAAGTGAAAAAATGACAAACTTTGAGATCTATTGAACCAATGAACCATATTATTAAACTAGCTCATGCACATTGACTAGTGAGATTATTTCTATTGGCATCCAATAAGAAGAATATTATAATCAATAACTAAAGTTTGATTAATTATTGAATGAAAGGATGCAAATCTAACAAGGAAAAGGTGCATCTAGAAATGATCATTAAGGGATACAATCTTCATTATTAAAAAATGGTATACTAACTGATCTTATTATTAGAAGACTTGTAATGAAAAGATGCAATTAGCAAAGGAAATGAATGGACATGAGACATGTCCCATACAATGGCACTCCTCACTCAAGGATGCAAATATAAGAAAGCTTTTCCATTGATCATTCAAAAATACAATACAAATTAGACAAAACACAAAACAATTTAACACAAATGTCTTATATTCATTTAACGAGGTTCTTCTAAATCTATTTCTTCTTTCAGTCATTTTATCTTTATTATTCCTAGCTAAAAGAAATGAATACTTCTAAGTTTTGAATCTACATGAATAGTGCACAACTTTTATTCAACAGAGGTATGAAGAATACTCATGATAGATAGTCGTTGTTAGTATGCTCCAAAATACTATTAGCTGGCTTGTTCTTGTATGTTTTGATTGTCTCCAAGTAATAGGCACACTCTTCCACACTGCAATCTTCAAACAACAATCCTAATTAAATGCAAAAATATTCTCCCATTTAAAAGGAAGAAAAGTGTACAATTTATTTACAACAGGAATAAGGGGCAATATATCCTCAAAAGGTGTGATTAAAAAAAACACACATAATGAAATTCTTGCAACATCGACCTTCTAGGGAAAAAAAGACTACTTCAAGTTCAAAGTGATTAATATTACAATAAAACTAGAAAATAAATCATCACAGTGTTGCACAGTTGAGCAAGTCTCACCAAAAAGCAAGCAATTATCAAACATGAAACAATTACAACAACACTTGAGCATTGTAGGCAAAATGCAGCCAACTCATAGGGATAAAAATCATTTCATTGATGTAGAGTCTAAGATTTTTAGCTCAAAATTTTTAGAAGAAAAAATCTAGTAAACATTACAATCAGAAAATACACTTAAAAAGCATTGGACTTGAAGACTTCTTACCTTCAAAACTTCCAACTTGTGCAATTGTATAGTGCATTGTCAATTGGATAGCAAGTAGCATATTACCAATTACACAATTTTATTACTAAGTTATATAATGTAAATCTAAGTAAAAAGAGTAATTGTCCCATTATCCCTATTAATCCTAAAAGGAGAAATTACACCTTACTCATTGATATTAGTAGTCAGAAACATCAAAAGTGCAATCCAACATATCAGTTATTGCTTTAATGGTGTCATCATTTCATGACTCAATCCTTATGTTCTCTTTCTCATCCCAATGACTTCATGGTTTTTACATAGTCAAGGTGTCCCATGATCCATTCGATAGGATAGTAATAAAAACAAATTCAATGGAAAAATTAAAGAGGTGCTATGAAATCAACTTTGTTCCCCAATACACCTGATGACAAAGTAATGAACTTGACATGTTTGATGCTTCATTAAATGAGATGATAATGGAGTATTAATAGAAAAACTAGATGTTACTACCTTATTTTCCAAGTTGGACCAATGATAAAATGTGTAGATTACATCTGTTGAGACTACAATGATGATGAAATTGACAATCAAGAATAAGCATGGGTTGGGATGGGAAATTAAATAATATCAATAGAAAATACTAAGATTTCAGGGATAGAATTTGATGCCTTGGATTTTTTAAGTAGTCTAATAAATTCATTTTTTTCTATCTATACTAATGCAAGAAAGGTCCGTGGTAAAGAAACTAAGACTTGAAATGATTCCTATGCAGTTTTAGTCAGAGAAAAATGAAAACTTTCCAACTTCTGTCAAGTCAAAACACCTAAACTTTCAAACTAGGTGGATCTAGTGGAAAACATGAAACATGGTAACTTGTATCAGAAATAGTAAACCATATACTTGTGTTGATATAATCTTTCTACTTTAACAATATTATGTTCACCTTGACTTTGGTTAGAGAAGGTAGAAGTCAGATAGGGTTTAGGAATGAAGGATAGAGAAACTTTTTCGAGTAGTAGCATGCACTTTGATGGAATGTAGTAGCCATGGTAGCCTCAAAGGTTATCACTAAATGATAGATGATGGAATTTCTCAAGTGGGAATTCCCTCTCATGAGTGTTGAAGTCAAGCATGTCTAGAATGTTTCAAAATGAAGTGCACCATAGTTCAGAAGGCAAGATAAATGTTTTTTTGCCTCCTACCATAGGCTCTAATAGAATACCATTGGGTGGGTGGCAAAAAGAGGTCACTCTTACAGGGTCAAACCAATAAAAAAGTGCATAAAGTTGTAGACACTACCCTAGCAAGATACAATATTCAAAGAAGTACATATTATAAATGGCATGCATTAATGGAAGTAGATTAGGAGTATTGTGAACCATCTCAAGTGCTTCAAGATTGGTTTCTCCCACATTGCCTCATCCAATATTCTTTCTATTTCTCCCCCCACATTATTTCATATAGCTTTTGAGGTGAGGAGTTCAATGGTGGTATAGCTAATATAGTAGTAAGATGCTATCATCCCCAGGTTCAAAGGAGAAAGATGCATATCATCTTCATTTTGCAAAGCCACCTCAAGGAGAAAGTAATCTGACAACTTGAAAGAAATTTATCCATAGAAAAGTCCTACAAAGAGAACATGTGGATTCTATGACTAGAATATCAAAATTGGAAAAAAAAAAGTGAAACCAAATGTTTTGTATGAGAAATTGCATACCACAGGAAGTTTTTTCTAGTATGCTAAATGCTAAACATATAACTTCACATTTGATGCAATTGCAATCCACATGATATAATTCACATCTATATATGCTTTTGAAACAACTTCATACATAATCCTTGCACCATCTTCAACAACTTTTGGTACTTTTTCCTCCCTTTGTTTCCTATGTTTGAAAAAAAAAATTTGTTGGCTTAAAGATCTAGTGGACAAACTTATTAAAATGTAAAAAAAATTTGTAGTGAAAGTTGCCTACACAAAGAAAACTAATTAAATCAAATAACCACCAAAGAAATGAGTCCATGGGGTTGACTTGTTCTATGTTTGTAAGAGGAAGAAATGTTTTGCTAATCATTTCATTGGAGAAGTCCAAGGCTTGAGTTGGAATCCAGAACAAAGGATATAGGAGCTTCAGTCAATATGTAGTTTGCCTATGCTTTTGAGGATGTCCCTAATACAGATGAGATAATGTATAAGAGTGAGTGGAGTGCTTACACAAACCATTTTACTAATTTTCTACTGTAGACCAAAGTACATAGGCATTCTAGTAACTGGGTTCTGATGCTCATCAATAACCATATAAGCCATTACATGCATAAAAAGGCTTTACCTATTTGGATTGATGCTTACAGGTGAAAGTCCATGGGTTAATCTGTCAATATCCTCTTGAATACCAAGATCATTTAGAGGCATTTGTACATGGAGAATCATACTTTGACCCACGATACTCCTATCATGTATTGGAATTGTGTTCCCATCTCAGAGATTAATTCAAAGATGTCTCCACACACAAGGATACTTCAAATTAAGTTTCTCCACACCTTGTTCACATTCTAAGTTATATTTAATGAAATAACACAAAATAGAACAACACACATGAATAAGATTATCTTAAAATTATAAAGGATGGTTCTTAAGAACTAAATATTATTCAACCTAAAGCTATGAATATATAACTATGCACACTTTGGAAGATTGTCAATGGGATTTGCATAAAGGACATAATTGAAAATAAACTTGACTTGTCATTTTGAGTCTCATAGGTTGAGCACAAGACCTGAAAGGTTCTTAAATCACACTCAAGGCTTTTAGTATCTAAAATTTGCAACTAAATTGAATAAAAAATAACTAGTTGGCTGAAAAATAGAGAACAATTGATATATATTCACATGCATTGAATAAAAAAAACTAGTTCTAGAATTAACCATAGTGTAAGATTTAAAAAAATGAACTGTAGAAGTACACACATTTACTAAGATGAAAGACCACAAACCTCAACATTGTTCTTCACTATAATCCCCTTATTAAACCCTTACACAACACATAAAACTCAAACAAATGTGCAAATAAATCAATCTCTAGAACATAAGCTCACTTTCAACTCGCATTGAGAATATCTTGTGCTAAAGATATTTATATTTAGGTTAAAATGAATATGCTTTTAGATATTTGAAAGCGATAATTAAATATCACAAAATAAGTCTTACAAAGAAAGGCTATCCAAAAGCTTTAAGAAAAGTGGACAGTAACTTAGAAGAAAATTTATCCTAGAGGAATGAAAAAATAAAACAATCTAAATGCAAGTGGCTCCTCAATGGCCCAACAATAGGAATTGACCAAAAATTCCACTAGAGACAATTAAAGATAGTAATTAGAATTTTAAACAAATATGGTTACTCACCAAGTACTCCAGGGCCTCCATGGTCAGTGTAATAGATGAAAATATGGTCATTGGGGCCACTATCCACCACTTTACCAAGGAGGAGATCTTTCATGCACTCCAATGCCCACTCTCTAGAAAGGGTCCCAAAGAACTTGACAAGGGCCTGAAAAAGTTTTGGAATTGGTAAGGGAATTGATAGTTTCTATTCAATTTCAAGAGCACAAGATGTTTCACAAACCTATGGCTCAATAGCATGGGTGTTGGCAATGACAAATTTGATATTAGACAACTCTATATAGTGTTGTAACCAAACTTACAATATTAGTGATGCATAAATATTTCTAAGAAACCATTTGACATAAGGAAAAATGGAGTAAACCTAAAAAATATTTCCACAAAAATTCATATAGACAATATTTCATACAAAATATTCAATCTATATTAAAGCTCAAGTGTACTCCCAATGAATCACCTACCTGAAGTGCATGCATATATAAACCAACTTTCTCACACAACTGTGCTATATGAGGATAATAATAGTGACTAAAAAATCCATTTGGCAAGATAGCATCAACAACATTAGGGAAAGTGACCATATCTGAATCAAAGGTTAAGTGGTGGAGTTCTTATATTTGTATTTAATAAAAACTAAGGTATATAGGACTAGGAATGACAAAACCTATGTTTGTTTGAAGCCTTGAAAGTATTTTGCCTAATTTTCCATATTTGACCTAATTGAGGGCTACTGTCCCTAAAGCCTTAATTTGAACCAAGTTTTCTAAGAGCCCTAGAAAGGGGTTAAGACCTTAGAGAAGTGGAATCCACTTGGAGAGATAGAGGTTAGCATTGGGTAAAGGCTACTAACCTTGCTTGGCATCCTGTAGTGGGTTGGGTGCTTCTAGGCACTTAAGAAGATTTTGGTGGATTAAGGCTATAGATTCTACATCAGTTGAGGCAAGATATGAGCACATATTTTGGGTAGCTTACAAGTTACACTACCTCAAATTGGTGATGCAAACAATTGGCATCCAAATAAAGTGGGTGAAAGAAATAGTGTGCATTATTCAAGCACATCATTCTTTTCTTTGGAGCATTATAATTTCAAGATATGCAGATGATGAATTGATCAGGTTTTAGACCCTTCCAAATAAAAGTGGTAAAAAAGATGACTTATTGGGATGAGAAGATGAGAGGTACATGGATTTGGGTTTTGTGATTCCTTGGTATGTTAGTTTGAGCTTCACTTGGTTTCAAGAATACTATAATATTCTCTACTTAACAAGGCCAACGACATGAAGGTGGAAACTCATCTAGCCTCACCCCCCTCCCCCTAACATCAATCTAAATTCCCCATTAACATCTAATTACATACTTCATTCATTTCATTCATCCATTTATGAACTATAAAATTCAATCAATACAATCACATAACATTTATTAATATGATATAAAATTCATTAATATGCAATAGTAATCAAGACTTTATATTATATTATCAAAATATTTTACAAAAGTTTTTCCCTATTCAACTATAGGTATTAGGGGAAAAAGAATAGGGCAAAGAAAACCCCTGATATAGCCCAGGACCAGAGGCCTATATACATTACAGATGCCCTTTATAAGGGTCTTTAAGAAGGCATACCTCCTTTTATACAAAGTGAGGATTTCTGATAGAAGAACCTCCAAAAACAAATATAAGGTTGGATCAAAATCTGTCTTAGCCAGATTCCCTTCCCAACATATTGGGGATTACAAATAATAGCGATTGAGAGGGTTACAAATATTAATGTTGGAGGAAATTTGCGCGACAAAATTTTGAGGAGATCTCTAGTCTGGTTAAAGAAATGGTGGACACTAGAGGTAAATTTTGCAATCCTTGAATAACCTATATTAAAAAAAACAATATTCCACAAGAGCCATAGGAGAATGTTGAAGATAGTCATGATGCTAATAAGCACATCATGACTATCTTCAGCATTCTCCTATGGCTCTTGTGGTTCTAATCTTATAACATGAGGCTTCCACTTCTTTTTTTGAGCATAAGGATGATGTGCCCCTGTAATAAGAAATAAATAGGTTTAATTCTAAACATTTTTTTTAATGTTATAAGTATTTCATTAATCTAATGAACATAACAGGGATTTTTCTTTACTTGATAGTGTCACATCATCGACCACATTTTGTTCAGCCCCAACCTCAACATGCTCAACACTAACATCATGCTCGACTCCATTACAATGACATTCTCCATACTCAAAAATTGTCACAGAAAGGTTACACCAAGTGCAATTTAAGATGCCAAATTTTATTAATAATTACATTATTAATTTTCAATAAAAATTGAATATGTACCTCTATCACTATGATGCACATCAGAGCCTTCATCATGTGTAGGATTTGTGCCAAGAGATTTGCATATTGAGCACACCTTGAACAAGATACTGAAAGATTTTATCAACCGATATATGTTTCTTAAAGGGTATAAGGTGCACTATGTGCCTAGTTGGGATTGCCATGGACTGCCCATTGAGCTCAAAGTTTTGCAATCCATAGACCAAGAGGTAAAGAACGAGCTCACACCATTGAAACTAAGAAAGAAAGCCACTCAATTTTCCAAGAAAAATGCGTTTTTATATTCAAGAAAATGCAATCAGTTGGTGTTGGGCAATCATTTTACACGAGGTCAATGGTAGGAATCCATTGTGCAATTTCTCTCTTGAAAAGCTAATCTTTTGAAGATCAACTCCAAGGTTTAGTATTTGTCTTGCGACATACCAAAATCTGCTCAGTTGAAGATAAATGTGATTGTTCATGAGGAGGCCTTTTTTGGTTCTACTATGATCTTGGAATGAAGTAAATCTATTTTCTATCTCAAAATAACACACAAAAGAACAATATTTTTTGTATTTTCTCATTTTTTGGGTTTTCAATGAATGCAATCTAATAGTGCAACTAACATGAGTTCCTATTCTAAGAAGGGGTTAGCAAAGCAAATAATGAAACTAAAAGAAACTAACATGAAATTGAAATCATAAACAAACATAAGCTACAGAAAACAACATGCATGAGTTAAACTTTCAAAGAAATCGATAGGAAACCAATGAAAATAGGAGCAGTGGTTCCTAGAATCCATTGATGTAATCATTGGTGAGAAACTTTAATAATCATATGATATTTCACCTTTCATCAAATTGCAAGGCCACAAAAAGTGTGCTCATGCAAGACAAAAGGCTATGCAAGCACAATTTGATGATCTCTTCTCAAGCTAGATACATTAGCAGAATTCATAAATCTGAAGCAAACACCAAGACTAAAAGATTGCACAACCAAAAACAATTCAATAAAACTTTTGCTCAATTACAATCTCATGAATAAAATTCACAAAACAATGACACATTCAAGAAAGAATGACTACACTCCAAATGCAAGCACCAAAAGCATAATTTTATTGCATAATAACGGTTGCCCCTATTACATTTTACAATGGGGTATTTAAAAGAAATTGTCTCTTCAATTTGTGTTGAGAGTGAGAGATATCTTCATGCAATAAAATGCTTTTAACTAATAAAAAAAACTAAATATATACAAACTAACAATTAGTCTGGTGCTTAGAGGGACTCCATCCATATTTTATTCATTAATTGGATGCATGAGCCCTTTACATGTCAAAAACAAAGAAAACATGAGAGAAAGTAGGAGGAAGCCTTCAGTCAAAGTGGAAGTGCATGGAGGAGTCAAAACTGGAAGCTAGTCCTTCACTAGGCATGTGTCGAATTTAAACTATCATCAGAATGCATTCCCAGTGCATGGAAGGCATTATTTTTGGAACTGGCAGTTAACTATCAGCGCACCTCTGAATTGTGGAGTTGTGGACCTGTGCACCTATGCACCTACAAAATTGCATGAAAATGTGGACCTATGGACCTATAGAGCTGCATGAAAATGTAGACCTATAGAGCTGTGAATCTGCGCACCTTGGAAGCTCAATTCGCCAAAAAATCAAAGTTCTCAATTATGAAAATGGTTTTTGGGTTTTCCTTAAATGGGGTTTTAGATCACCTTTTGTGTACATTCTTTGCCTCTTTTTGATGATTTATACCCTCTTTATAGCTAATCACTTTCATAAACTTGAACTCCTACTTCAATCTAAAATCTCAGGGCACCTGTGTTGAATCTTGTCATTAATAGCTACATAAGATGAGGAACTTGTTCTGCTTCATGTGTCCAACCTATGTATCTTCGACCTTTGTCTTCTCTCAAACTGTCCTATCCTTCTCGACAAGAAACCAAGTGATCCAGATTATCCAAAATGATCAAATGTTTGAAACTTTTTCATATTTTTTCACAAGTTTTTCTAGGCATTTTTAAATGGCTTTTTTAGAGGTCTTCTGCTCAAAATTTCAAGTCAAAACCTTCGTTGGTCCCTAAAATTGGGAAACTGAAGGCTCATTATTTTAGGGATTGAAATAAGATCTTCAGTTCTTCTTTCCAATAGTGTAAAGGGATTCAAATTTCAAGCTCTAGGTCAAAAGTTATGACCCCGACAAGTTGAGGATACCTTTCTTACCTACAAAAAGAAGCAAACATTAGTCCAAAGAGATGAAAATGCTTAATTAAGAAAAACACCTCTAAAAGACAAATTTTAGTGCACCTTGTGCACCTTAAAGGTGTGCTAGGTGTGTCCTTTTATTTTATTTTCTTTTTATTTTTACTTTTTATTTTTTTTGGCAAAATGAGTAGGGGTGCATGGCATGTACGTGAAGTGGCACAAAAAGTATTTGGGTTGACATGGTCGTGGACCACAACACATCATGGGTGTGTACAGGATGTAATGTGCAACATGACATATCACGTGCAAGGCACACAACACATCGTGGGTGAGCGTGTAGCAACGCGGCATGGACGTGCGCATAATAGTATGGCATGGATGTGCATGTAGTGGCATGACATAGATGTGTGGCACTTGTGGTGCATCGCATGCACGAAAATGGGTGCACACACTTCCTCCAAACTTGATAATTTTTTCCCATTTTTTTTATTTTTTCAATTTTTCAAGTTTTTGAGTTTTTTCAATTTTTGATGACTCTAACAATTTGCTCCCAACTCTCAAACTGTGAGTTCAGGAGTCAAAAAAAGTAGGGGGCCTCCATTCCTATTGAGGAATGGGGTGTGTGTTGTGGACACCACAATAGTAGGTATAAAGCTAAATCACACAACCTTTTCCAACATTATTGATGCCTGTACCAAAACAAGAGCTTTGGAATAAGCTATGGACATGCATTAAAGCATAAAGAATTTTGTCAGATGTTGTAGTCACAATTGCCATGGTAGACATGTTTGAAAAATGGAAGCATAGGCAAGGCATGTGAATTTTTTGACAATATTTATTTATAAAACTATATTTATTTATTTATGTACAATATGTATTTATAAATCTATATGCTAAATGAGGAAGAGAAACAACAAGAAGAAAATGACCTCTTGAACCAAAAAGTAGACATAATATTTCAATTCAATTATTTCACATGTAGTAATCTTATTAATTTTTACTGTTATTATGCAATTATGGATAATGCCTGGAAGCTTTATAACAAGATGTTGAATAATGGGATATCTCTTGACATGTTTACTTAAATGCGCATCCAAGAATTGTGTTAAACAAGGGATAGTATGAAGAAAAGTAGAGCTTGATTAAATAATGGTAAAAGTCTCCCCACTCAACAAAAGAATTAGTGGTGTCTCTTCTAACAAATCAGAAATGTTGTCAGTAGTATTACTGAGCCCCATATCTGGATCTATGTGGTGTCAGCATTCATTCCAAATTCTAGTGCAACTCTTCAATAATTTAGAGTTATTCATGCAAAATAATATTGAAGAGATTTTGAAGATGAATGAAAAATTTAAAGATGCATTCATGAAAATGTTCATCTCTGTAGTAGTAGCTTTGGAAGATAGTGACAGCAAGGAAAACTTAAGAGTTCCCAAAAAGAACAGGGTCAATTAGAAACAAATGCAAATTCATTTCCACCTAGTGGGATTTTTTTAAAGCTTTCTAGTCTACAATAAGAACTTAGAAGAGAAGGATTGATTTATTCATTCTTTTAATATATATAATCAACGGGGCCTTGGACTTTTACCGATCCAAAATAAAATAAAATTAGAGGATTGGCTAAATATTCTCCCAAGGGGATGCATTTTAGTTGTGCAACGAATTCAAGATTTAAAGGGAAATAATAAATCAGGTAATAGAAGGTGACTCTAGCCCAATGGACAGACATTAGTCTTAGCTAAAGTTTCTAAAGTCCTCTATATTCTACCAGATAATGCAACACCCATCAAATCCCTTTGATGTTCACTAATTTGAACATGAAAATGTTTTAATTCTATCCCCAATTCTCACACTCTCAATTATGATTTCTAGATAAAATAGCTACAAGAGGCACCAAATCTTTGGTAGAACATGTAAAAGTGGCCACTTTATAGAGTACAACATTAGAATAGTTAGCTATGAAGGAAATGCCTAAGAGTATGTAGTGTTTGGGCACAAGATTAAGGAATGGTCCAAAAATCATAAACTTCAAAAGTAAACAAATGGGAAAAATCACAATCCTAACATATCAATGTGTTATTTAATAATGTGCCTACAATATATATGGTGGTGACCTCAACAATTGAGAATGTTGAATATCATTAGTAGTTTGTCTTCCATACACACCAATGATGTCAATCATGGTGTCGTGAAGACTTGGTTTGCTATGAATAGCTACAAGGGAGAAACAACAAAAGTGCAAAATGCAAATGAATTTACTTGGCACGATGCATCATATGCTCTACTATGAAGCAACTACAAGATGTGCAAACACATAGCTCTTACTTTTAAGGTTCTCAAAATATGAAGAGTGTTGTTAAGATTTAGAACCCAAAGTACCACTCAATACTGAAACATTTAAGTTTCCATATTCTTTATGCTTTGATGGATGCCTATAGCTTATCCCAAAGATCTCATTTAGTAGTTATGAGATGATTAGTTTTGTGATTGCTACGAAGCCCAAATATTTTCTAGAAATGGTATTCTAGTTGGGTACATTTTCTTTAGAATTTGGTCACACCCTTTGTGAAATAAGCCTCCCTTTTACTATGAACCTAAAATGCAAGATGATGGGACAGCTTAATTGTATTATATTTACATCATTTTTCTTGAGCCAATTACATGGCTTGAAAACATTTTTATTTTTCAAACCGAAAAGAAAAATAAAATAACTCATAGTGAATAAGCAATATGGATTGTGTAAACTTCATATCTCTAAATAACATGGTATCAATGATTTTTTATTTTTCTCAAAGTTGTACCAGCAATGGTTTTTCATAAATTTCATAATTACTTGTATGCAGTAAAACAAAACAAACCATTGTTTGAAGCAATGATAGAAGAAGTTTACATAAATCAAATAGTCATTAGAAAAACAAAAATAGGTTCTCTAAATGCTATATTGATTTTGTAAAATCTCATAGCTTCCAACTTTTGGATAGACTTTCTAATTAGTTGGAGAAAGTAAAACAAAAAAAACCATTGTTTGAACAAATGATGGTAGAAGTTTAAATAAATCAATTGGCTACAAAGAAAACAAAATAGGCTCTGCATTGATTATTTTCATTATGCAAAAGCCCATAGCTTCCAGTTTCCCCATCAAAAAAAAGTTAGCTATATACATACAAATAAGATATAATTAGTAAACAATATACTCTAAACAAAATACTCTGAACTACAAAATGAATGTTATTATAAATTCACCAATAAAATGGAGTCGAAAAACAAATTAGAAGAAGTAGAAGAATTCATAATAACAACCCTAGAAAACTCCCACCTAGATAGTTTGTTCAAAGACCAGTTTTCCAAGTAGTACCCAAAAAATGGCATACCCAAAATATGTAGTAGTTCTTCAAGACATAATCAACCAAAACAATGTTTCATTTTAAGAGAACTACTCCAAACTACTTGCTATGATGTTATTTATCCTTACAAAAGATCATTCACACCAAACAAGAATAAAGTAGTAAATGCTCATACTGTTCATGTTGTTTCACCCATGTTCTAATACCCATCCAATACAAAGAATATTCAAACCACAAAAAAAAATAGATACTGGACATAGAAAACATTTATACCTACCTTGAACTTGTTAGGGTTTATCTAATTTGTACCATTCCCAATTATTAGATCTAGAAGATGCTTTTTGTATGATTCTTTTGAATGCCCATCCTTAAAGTTATGATGAATCATCATATTTTATTTAGTCCTAAACCATACATAGAAAAATAGAGTTTTTTTATATGAGGATTCATGCATATGTTGACATTTATTTATTATTGTGTGTGCATAATACACATGATGTTGTGTATCCTTGGGTATATTCTAGGCTTATATGTTTGTGTGTATATACCCATATGTACTTATCAAATAGCCAATTATCTGCATTGTCTATTTGTACACAAATTATACACATTTGAACTACACTCACCTTTATAAATCAAACTATTCATCATTGAGTATATACATTGGAAAATATATATGTGAATACATATGGACATTAAATATTTAAAGGTTAAAAAAACCCCATATTGATCAATTGATTTCTACTAAAATTGAGCTTAAAAAGAAATAAATAACACCAAACGTGATAGTCATTTATCCAAATAGGGTTAGGATCAAATTTGTATAAATAATCCTAGGTAAATATCTAGAAATGGGTTTGAAAAATCTAATCAATATTCAATTGTAAAACAAACAAAGAAAAAGTACATACCAGGGCATTGAGAGGACGGAGCAACATTGAAACTAAGAAAGAAAGTGTGCATGTTAGGACATAGAGAAACGAGATAGATATTGAATTGTAAAACTAACTTGTAAGTGGGTTGGATTTGATTTTACCTTGGAAAGAGGGAGAGGGTATGCCATGAAATAACAGAAATTCGATGCCTGTGACCATAATTTTTTATGCATGTGATTTCATTAACACTATCACTGCCACACCTGTCTCCATGCACCCCCTATACAAAGATGCCTTTGCCTCCCCCAGCCTGTTAAACCCTTTCTCCATTTTTTCCATCACACAACAACAATGAGTTTTTCTCACTTTTTTTTAATTTTAACATATGAAGCCTGTGTCACTTTTTTTAAAATTTTAACATATGAAGCCCATTTTGGTCAAAATTTTGACCAACATGGGCATGGATTTTTAAAAAAAAGACATTTTTCCTTGCCTATTCTAACCAATTTGATCCCATTTTAATAGATGGTCAAAAAATTTGGTCCAAAAATGGGGTCAAATGTACTAGTGTATGTGGTAGTATTAATATAATTATGGACAAATTAGTGATATCTAGTTATTCATTAAAATGCTTGACTTGATTACAATAACTATAACAATATATCTAACATGTATAATATTCTATGTTAGATATTCATCTTTAAAAAAGATTACAGTTATATATCTATCATATATATGATTCTATGTTATATTAAAATGTATAATATAGTAATTTTTCAATGGTGGAAATAAAATGTATCAATTAATTTGTATTCATATCCTTGAGTTCATAATCTACTTGTAAATAGTTCCTATAATGTAAATGAGAATCATGAAAACTAAAAGTGACATTTTATACACCATCTTTTTACAACCATGTAAAACCAAAATATATCTCAATTGCACCTCTAGAGAATCAAATAGCATTAGATGACTTGATAGAGGCAGAGTGTCAAGAATATCTGATGCAAAACCTAATGAATCTCTAATAAAGTTATATGATTCATC
Source organism: Cupressus sempervirens (assembly GCA_028749045.1). NCBI lineage: Eukaryota > Viridiplantae > Streptophyta > Pinopsida > Cupressales > Cupressaceae > Cupressus > Cupressus sempervirens. The sequence continues at coordinate 585,228,663 of CM053783.1, read as the reverse complement.
CATGATCTGCTCTGTAATGCTACAAACATTACACCCACTTATTAATTATCCATTCAATCAGATACTCTAAGATAAAAAATAAACATTGGAAAACAATTATATTCTATGAATAAATATCAAGTCATTACTTGATTTGTTACCAAGTGTGACGCCCTACCAAGGGATCCAAAAGAAATAACCTAAATTTTTACTAAGTTTGCTAAACATTTTTTTTTTTGAAGTAAGAAAGTATAACATACACATCAATCACATAGTAGTAGAAGCAATAACATGTAATCATCAACAAAATACATAACATGTTACATTCCTTAAGGATCCCAAGATGTTGAGTCACATTTAAATTTAATTAATTCTAAGTCTATCAACTACCATATCCACATGAAAGAATAATTAGAAAGTCAAATGTCCATTTAATATACATTTTTTCTGAATGCATCTTGGAAAATTAATTCGAAATGCTCAATCCTTTTCGGAAAGGCTTAAAAGAATATACATACGTAGAAATAAAGATACATCATCCTCAAATCCATGATACAAAGTATAGTAAAATAAATGAAATCATTCACCATACATGATACATCCATACATCCATAATGATAAAACATCCATCATAAAATCCAACCATCCATCATAATAATCCATGAATAGAATGAAGGTAAATGCCAACCAAGAAAGCTCCAGCCATGGTGACTACAGATGGATCTCAAATGGTAAGAGTGAAAAAGCACTAACACCCGACCGCGTGGAACCTAAATGGTCCACTCCCACCACACTGAGGAGATTGTCTCAAGTCCCAAACAGGATATCAAATCACATAACAAAAATACTCTCTAGGTCCAGTAAATCCTAAAAGTATACTAACTCAAAGGTTCCAACATAGATCGACATCTAGACCCAGAGGCACACAAAGACACATAGGAAACCTACTATGTAAGTGGGAAAGTGTCATCGCAAAAGTCATGTTTGAAGTTACCTGAGCAATCCCTTAGGAATCTTGGGTCCCCTATGATCCTGCAGCCACTAGTATCCTCTCGTACTGACAAGGCATACTATGGAATGCAAGGTCACAACCAAGTGTTCTCTCTACCCCATCCTAGTCTATACTAGCACTCAAGGCATGGGAGAGAACATAAAGTTATCTTATTAGGTTCATTTAAGTTAGTATTTAGATGAGATGTTTTCACTTATTAAAACAACTTACAATGGATTTCTCCAAGCAGCCTCTTAGGGCCCCGACCCCCATTGCAAGCCACTTCCCGACACTGCACATAGATAACCTACCCTAGGCTCATTAAATCACAAATCAAAGAATCATAATAAAATCACCTTAGTCCTATACAAGCGACTGAAAGCATCATAAATATAATCCACAATAATCACATAAATCCTCCATGAGCAACTGAAAAGCATCTAATGATAATCATATTGATCATGACAGTTCTCTATAAGCAACTGAAGGCATCAGTGATAAATCACAATATCCAATGGTTCTCCAATGAGCAACCAACAAGTATCCCAATAATAGATCACAATACTGATTGAAGACTCCAAAATGGTCAAGTCAAACATGTCACAACATGACATCATCAAGATCAAACCATCCAAAACATCTCAATCCTCTCAAAGTGATTGGAAGGAAAATCATATATATAATTGATCAATTTCCTAAAAAAGATCTAAGGACAAGTTATTCATTTAACTTATTTAAGATAAGCGAGTAATTCTAATGTAAGCAATATTTTTTTAAAAACTACAATTTTTGTTTAACTTTATTCATTATGATTAAATTTAATTAAACAAATTTTCCATTGATTTAATTAATGAATATCAAACTAAATTCTTATATTAATATCTCAACAATGACCAATTATTAATAATTTTATTAATTAAAAATTATCAATAATTTTACTAATTAAAAATTATCTATATTTAAAACATTAAATTAAATAATCTTATTAACAAACCCCTTTATTAATTTATATCCATTAATAGTTAATTAATTTAATAAATTTTAATATTAATATTTTCTTTTAAAAATTATAAAATAATAATAATAATTAAGATTTGTATTAAACTATTAATTAAATTATATTTAAACTAAACTAAATTTTAATTAATTTAAAATTTTATAAACTAAATTTAATAAATATTAAATCTAATAGGAAATGCATTTATTAAAAGCACTGCCTACAATTTAAAATCGCAGCAGGCCATAGGTCTGCGGCTGCCGCAGTACTTTGTAGACAGTGATAGCAGAGCCGCCGACAAGTAAGTGGGAGGTGGGTGAAACCCCTCCCAACATATATATATACATATATATACATATGTATATACATATATATACATATATATACATATATATATATATACATATATACATATATATATATATATATATATACATATATACATATATATATATACATATATATATGTATATATATGTATGTATATATATATACATATGTATATATATATATATACATATGTATATATATATATATACATATGTATATATATATATATACATATGTATATATATATATATATACATATGTATATATATATACATACATATATATACATATATATATGTATATATATATATGTATATATATATATATGTATATATATATATATATATACATTTTTTTTTTTTTAAAATAATTTTTTTAATATATTTTTAAAAAAAAAATCCAATATCCATTATAACATTTTTAAAAACGTTTATAAATTATTATTATTATTATTTTTAACATTTACTGGATATATATATCATTTAAAATGTTTTTTTCAATAATGTTATATATATATATATTTATTTAAAAAAAAAATTCCCAATATCCATTATAACATTTTTAAAAATGTTTATAAATTATTATTTATTTGTTTAACATTTACTGGATATATATATATCATTTAAAATGTTTTTTTTTCAATAATGTTATATATATATATATATATATATATATATATATATATATATATATATATATATATATATATATATATATATATATATATATATATATATATATATATATATATATATATATGTATGTATATTTAAAAAAATTTCTAGCACTATCAAATAATACAATATGGATTTATTTATTTATTTAAAAACAAGATTTCTCCATTTAAATTCAACCATCCAAATTTAAAATTTTCGTCTTAGATTCAACCCTTCCCGTTTAAATCTTATGTATATGGAAGTTAATTGATAAGCATCTAATAAATTCTAACATTGAAATTTTTTAACATAAAAGTGTACAATCCATAGACATGAAGAAAACAAGAAATAGGGAAATTGCGTAAATAATTAGGGATCAAAACACAAGACCCTACCTGATCCTGATGCTAATACGAAATCCTCAAAAAACTATGAGAGAATTCCCCCCCCCCTTTAATAACTTTTCTCTGTAAATCTTTTCTAGAATTCTCCTTCTGAAATTCACTTCCAAAATTCGTGTCCAAAAATTGTCTCCAACATTCACCGTCCTCAAAAATGAACCCCAAAGTTGTGATAAGGAGTTTTCTCCTCAAATCGGGGCACTAATTGTGTGTTCACCTAAGAGGATTCCTTGCTCACCAGTCTCAAACTCAAAATTAACTTTCCTTAATCTTTCTTTATCTTTTCATGCACGTTAACCAGATTATTAAATGACTTTATTTAATTTTCCACTTGACTTCTATTTTTAATTAATTTATTACTTTTAATCCCATGTGCACTTTATGAAATTAAAATAACATTATTATTTTCACTTATTTTATCTTTTTAATTAATTTCTTTTATTTCCAACTCATGCTCGCATCATGCAATCTAGAATCTTTTAAATAATTTAGTATCTTTTTTTACTTTAAATTTATTTTAGAAACTTAATTGATAAAATATTTAATTAACTTAAATAACAATAATATTTAGCATTTATTTAAAAATGAACTCTAAAAATATTATTATTAAATTAAATAAATATTATCACGTTCTAAATTTATCCTTAAACTTTTATCTCCAAATTTAATTCTTTTTATTTAATTAATTACTCAATTAATAAAATATAATTAAATATTAAAATGTCATAATAATTTTCCATTAAATTAAATCATTAATTAATCTTTTAATTAGACTTAATTAATAGAAAATACACCAAGGACTCATAAAGACAACATATGAAAACCCATCATAGCAAAACACATACTAAATCAACAAAGGGTTATAATCATGAATTAATGTCATTTGACGCATTCAGAGGGTACTCAACTTGGATACTTTTTTTAATTATCAATTAAGACAAATGGCTAAAGAGTTTAGGATTTGGGCTTAAGATTTATCTCCCCTCTCGTACCATTGAGATAATGCGATAGGGTACGCTCATCCTGACAATTTAGGGAAGTCGATACCCGATACCTACAACTTGCATAAAATTCACGCATGTATAGACACAATATTCTAAGCTAAATAAGCAATGGCAGGAAGTGGTGCATCATGTAGATCCCGACTAGCAGGTGACTACGACTCCCTTCCTTAACCACATTAGAAACATCATACATAAAGAAAACAAACACACACACCATACACATGCAGTATGGGGTAAGTATCCATAAGAAAACTCATGTGATAATAAACCATCTAACTAATCATCATTAGTAACTAAAAACACTGAATAATCATCATACACACACGAAATATAGAGTACCAAGTAATCTCATCATATAATAAACTAAGTGTAAAACAATATCTAATAATTTCCAAAATAATAGTACTAATCATCAAACATAAAATTGGCCTAAAAGAGTTTGGCAATGATAACTAAAATGCGACTTAGGGGCAAGCACTATACCAAGAGAAAATGAATCTACACATTCAAATTTCAAACACACACATACACATTTGCAACACATTTTAAGCATATTTTGTACATGTTGTGGTTGACATTCGACTGAAATTAAATGATACAATTTCACAAAACAATGATATTACATATCATCAACCCCTCAAATGACTATGTTGTAGATTGTTTTTGCTAGTTAGTAACCATCCAACTATCGTTCAATTAGTAATTGTCTAACTATATGATCATTGTTTAAGTTCACCTCTTAATAGTTTAAAATATTATCCATTTGAATCTGATTGAATCAATAAGTAAAATTTCTTTTTTTTTTTAGATTTCATTGTCTTTATGTAGTATTAGACTATTATGAGTTGTCAAATGTGCAAAATAATGTCTTCTCCTTAGCACCTCTATGTATTCAAGAGCATGTCACAATGAAAGAACTTATGTCATCAAAATGTAGAGAAGATATGGTGTAGGTATTTTTTGAACTAGATTAGGTTGGAAGCCAAACAACATTATGATGGATTGAAGTTATTAATGCTTTCTATAATAATCGATTACAAAATAACCTGCTAATAGGAAAGTCATGTGTTTATTTTGAAGATAAAAAGTATAGTATGAGTTTTGCATTGCTAATAGGATGTGAGCCATCGAGACTCATCTATGATTACCTAAGATTTTTTATTATTCAAAGCACTCCTAGTCATTGTGCCTGTGAAGAATGTGGAAGATGATTGTGAAAGCACCTATATGTGTTTAGGAGCATGTCACAGTGAAAGAACTTATATTGTTAAAATGTAGAGAACATATGGTGTAGGTAGTTTTTGAACTAAATGAGGTTGGAAGCCAAACAACATTACAATGGATTAAAGTTATTAATGCTTCCTATAATAATTGATTATAGAATAACTGATATGAAAGTTGTGTGTTTATTTTGAAGAGAAAAAGTGCAGTATGAGTTTTGCATTGCTAATAGGTTGTGAGTCATTGGGACTCATCTAAGATTACCTAAGATTGTTGATTATTCAAAGTACTCCTAGTCATTGTTATTGTGAAGAATGTGGAAGATGATTGTGAAAGCTAGGTGTGAGTATAAATTCAAGACATGAATTTAGATAAATAGGTCATGTAGAATTTGGTGTAAAATTCATACTATTTGATAGAGAGTGGCAATCAAACAACCTCCTCACCCCTTCATAAGAGTCAGTGGTTAGGAATTTGGTGGGTTCAAACAAATTTTGGATTAAGGCATATAAAAATATATATATATCAAAACACATTTGCAAAACATTGATTTAAATTTTTAATGAGAAGACATCAAAATAATTGAATGAATTAAATAAATGAGCAAAGAGATCATCTATAGGAGTTACAAAGATGATGTTCCTATAAAGATACAATCATAAATTAGAAACTATCTAATATTTACATAAGTTAAAATACCAAGCAAGTTGCCTAGAAAGTTCTATAATGCTATCAATCATCAAATATCTTTATGACACTAACAACATGCTTGAAGCATTACATACAAACTACAACATGCAATTTGCACCATATTTGTACCACCCTAAAATCAACATAGTATGGAAACAATGTCGTGTTTATTTGGATTGTAGAATTTGGTAGATATTTATAGAAGTGTGAGTGTGGATTTATATAATTTAACATATTTGAAAGTTTGCATATACAAGCTACAGGACACATCAAAGGTGACACAAGCTAGGAAAGAGAAGGTTGGTCAACACCATCTTGGCTTTGGTAGATATATGAAAATTCAATCATGCCTTGTAAGTAGCAACAATGAAATTTTATATCATTTTATATATATATAATTATAAATAATATTTACATCCAATATTAATGATATTATGCAAAACATGTAGGGCTTTGAATTTAATCTAGCACCCACAGAAGAGACAAATCAAACTGGCTTCAGGAAAGGCTATAAAGTAGTGGTTTCCCGCCACTACACAGATTCTAGTGGCCAAATAGATGTAGAAGATTTTGGTGCACTAATTAACACATAGGTAAATAGGCCTATGAATAATAATAGTAATTGAGAACCTCATGAGAAATAATATATTTGATGTTAATTAGAACAATGATAACAATGTGTGCATGACATTTCACTATAGCATACTACTCCCAACACATATCTTACTCATTATGATGAAGGCACATATTCTATACATGACAAAGACCTTTATGTGCATCACAATGATACAAGTACATATTCAATTTCTATTGAAAATTAATCATGTAATTATTAATAAAATTTAATATCTTAAATTTTAATTGGTGTAACCTTTATGTGATAATTTTTGAGTATGTAGAGTGTGATGTTAGTGTTGAGCATGTTGAGGTTGGGGTAAAACAAAATGTGAGAGTAGATGATGTGGCACTATTAGGTAAAGAAAATTTCCTTTTATGTTCTTTAGATCAATGAAATACTTATAACATTAAAAATATGGTTAGAGTTAATCCCATTTATTTCTTATTGTAGGGGCACATCAACCTTGTCCTCAAAAAAAGAAGAGGAAGCCTCATGTCATAAAATCAAAACCACAAGAGCCACATGAGAATGTAGAAGATAGTCATACTTTTCCTATTAGCCTTTATCTTCAACAAAAGAAAAATAAAAGAAGAAATGAATGTTAAAAACCTTGTTTGATGATGAATGTGTTGCCAATTTTTTATGAATGTTTCTTATTAATGAGTTTTATGTCATGTTATTGAATATTGTTATGTGATTATAATTGTTGACATGTTCACAAATTATTGATGAAGTTTTACAAGTTTTAATGAATTATATGTAGTGTTAATGAATGTTATTTGAATATAATGATTGATGTGTTCACAAATTATTGATGAATGTTTATACGTATTAATCAATTGTATGTCGTGTTAATGAATGTTATGTAATTATAAAGATTCAATGATATACTTCTAAAATGAATGAATGAATGAAATATTTACTTAGGTGTTAATGGGGAATTTAGAGTGATTATAGGGGGAAGAGGCCAAATGAGCTTCCACATTCATGTGGTTGGCCTTGTCAAGTAGAGAGTATGAAAGGATACTTGAAACCAAGTGAAGCTCAAACTAAACCTATCGACTTGGGAGCAAACAAGACTTTCAGCTTTGAAGCTAGTGGCATCCTATAGTGGACTAGGCTGATAGCAAACTAGAGGCTTTTCACTTTGCATTATATGTTTCAAGGTATTGTATTAGGTTATATGCTTTTCATACATGAATGAGAGAAATAATTCTATATCAACTATCATATGTTTCTAATTTGATATGATTTTCTTTTTGGAATGCAAGTTAAAATTGCTTTTGTCAACAATCTTCCAAACAATGCTAATGAAGAATTTTTAAGAAAGTTGTTTGAACCTTTTGGGAAGGTATAGTTTTTTCTTCATTCTTTATTATAAAATGAAAATTTGACAATGGTCAATTTTCTCAATTGGTTGTTGAGATATTTGTGTGTGGTTGTAGTTAGAAAGAGTTACTATAGCTAGAAGGAGTAATGTGCTTGTTGCCTTTATTCACTTCTTGACACATGTTGTAAGTATAAAATTAGATGTCACAACAATAATTTTTCATAAGTATGCTTTGTTCTTTTTTGATGCCATAGTTTGATTGATATAAAATTACAACATTTTTTAGCACATTTGAGGTTTGATATATTATTTTGACTTATTTTTCCATATTTTTTAATGGTTGTTATGCTTGGTTTCTTTGTTGAGTGTGTATGGTGCATATTTTGTAGTTTGTTGTTGAATGGGTATCACCTATTTTGTAATAGGACCTTGGTAAAGTAATCAAAGAACTTGATGAAAAAACTATTGATGGTCCTAATAAAGGTCCTAAGTTCAAGATACAAGTTATTTTTAAAATTGTCATTCAATTAATTTTGTTCTTATGCACCCTTCCATTGAATATCACTTTTATTGTTTGTACATGATAGTTTTGTTGCTATTTTAAAGTTCCTATGTTTTTAGTGTTGACCTAATATCAAAATATAGATTATAAAGTCCATTAGAATTCTCATTAGCTTCTTTCACCAATATAGTTATGTGGTTGTTCAACCATTGTTTGGTAGATTGGGATGATGATGTAATAACAAGTGCATTAAGGTTTAAGGCATTTAATGGGCAAAGGTCAGATTGGGAAGCTAGGTTTTAGTTCTAGAGAAATCTCATCATTAAGCTAGTTGCTTAGTATTTAGGTCAAATTATAATCAATATAGAAGAGGTTAATTGTCTTCTCTTCCCTTCATTGTCGGTATAATCTAATTATGAGAATTTTCATTTTAATTTGGACATATGCACAATATGACAAAACATTTTTTTCTTACACAACAAAAGGAATTTGGTTATATTTATGCTTTTTTTTCCAACAAAGCTTTTTTAATATTTATATCTAGTAAGGATATGTTAATATTTCATGCACTATGTTTTAAAGATATATGACCATGGATTCCTTTTGAATGGATCTATCCATAATCCTATAACAAACCTCACTAAATGTCTATTTGGTGGTTTTATTGATGTGGTCAGAATCATAATTGGTTCATCGTAGAATCTATATCCATATCCAACGAGAAGCTCTGTATCAAGGTATATAGACACATCATGCCTAAACATAGCCTATCCTCACGCTGTTTATATTCTTAAATAGCTCATTTCAAAATTAAATACTCCTATTCATAGTGATGAGGAGATAACTAGACTAGATTGTGTGCACTTGAGTAATGGGCCCTCAAACATGCTTAAATAGACAACTAAGTTCATACCCCTTTATATGATAACTCAAAACCCAACTTTTCTTGAAGCCAATTTAGATACAAATGAATTTATAGAGCCCTCTTTTAGACTGCAAGACTTAAAGTTCAACCCCTTAACTATTTGTGTGACATGATCCAAAGATCATTGTCTATTGACATGTATACTCCTCTCCTCTAAGTAGTAAAACAAGAATTTTGTAATTCAAACATGGGTAGACCCTCAAGTTTCTATTCTTATTAGTCATTTGGATGAAAACTACCAAGGTTTCCAAATCTATTCTTCATCCAAGATTTGAACTCTACACTTTAAAATGAACAACTTAAAATGGCCTTAAAATTAAAGCTATTGGGATGTTCATTTCTAGGGATTGATTTTTGTGCTTGAGACTTAAGTTGCATGCTATATTCAACTACAATCATCCATCTCTCACCTACGTGTAACATGATATGAGCTTCAAAAATTTGTAAAACTAAGAGGTGTTGTAATGATAAATGTCAACAATGATGTTATTATAACCAAAAAAAAGAGTCAACAATCATAAATGTCTAGTAATTATGTTATTAGACTATTATTAGCCTCATATACAATGAGACTATGCAAGTGAACAACTTAAAATGGCCTTAAAATTAAAGCTATTGGGATGTTCATTTCTAGGGATTGATTTTTGTGCTTGAGACTTAAGTTGCAAGCTATATTCAACTGCAATCATCCATCTCTCACCTACGTGTAACATAATATGAGCTTCAAAAAGTTGTAAAACTAAGAGGTTTTGTAATGATAAATGTCAAGAATGATGTTATTATAACCAAAAAAAAGATTCAACAATCATAAATGTCTAGTAATTATGTTATTAGACTATTATTAGCCTCATATACAATGAGACTATTTGATTTATTTATTTTAACTCTAGTTGTCGTCAATATCTCAACGTGGCCTATCATCAATGGTATGAAAAGGCCATCAAATCATCTCTAGATGTTGTTGATATTTTGATGCATCCATACATTGATGATATGACAAACACAATGAATCTTCTCTATTGAGAGTCAATATTTTGACATGGCCTTTCATTAATGGTATGACAAATTGATTGAATCATCTCTAGTTGTCATCGATATTTTGATGTTTTGAACTAGATGTATGATGCCACCATGTTACATATATGGGGATGATTTTTTTTTAGAGTGCTCCTTTGATAAATTTATAGTCGTGGAGTACATCAAAATTTTGACAAAATTCTAGCAACATTGTTTTTCAATGTTGAATCATCAAACTTTCAACCACTGCGCATCAAAAAATAGGTCTAAATTTACTAGTGCGAATATCCTTCAATGTATACACTTGGTCCACATAATCTAATTACAATTTTTTGTTGCTACTACATATTTTTCTTTGGTTATGTACTGAGAAATACAATCTTTCTTTTTTCTTAACCAAGATTCTAACCTTCCTCCAAGGAAAAATTCTCCTCCACTTGTTCTTTTTTTTCATCTACATTTCCTCACCAATCAGCATTAGTGCATGCATACAATAAAAAATAATTAGTTCTTTCATACCACAAGCCAAATTCCAATATTCCCTTTAAATGTATGAATATCCTTTTTACTATTGAAACATGTGTTTGCTTAGGATCTTCTTGACACCTTGCTATAACTCCAACTACACTAGTATACTGGGTCTTATATGAATCAAATTCTACAATCTACCAATCATTGATTTGTATCTTGTTTTCATATTACTAGGTGTATTTTCATTTTCAATCATCTTGCTTCCTATAATCATAGGTGTCTTAAATTGTTTACAATTTTCCAAGACATTTTTCTCTAATAGATTTTTAAGATACCCAATTTGATATATAAAGATACCATCCTTTATTTGAGTTATTTTCAATCCCAAAAAGTACTTCATTTCACCAATCATGGACATCTCCTATTCACTTTTCATTTCATCTAAAAACTTCTTGGTTACTTCATTATTACCTCCAAAAATGATATCATCTACAAATACTTCAATATTTAATAAAGCATCTGAATTGAATCTTAATTATGAGTTATTGTGTACATTATCTTTCTTGAAACACAAAATCAACAAGTTTTTATCCAATCTTGCTTACCAAGATCTAGGTGATTACTTCAATCCGTATAATGCTTTCTTTATTTTTCATACCATGTGTTTTTTTTTTTTTTCTAAAGAAGACCCATGGAGATCATACTCAATATATACTTATTCTTTAAGTTTTCCATTCAAAATGGTTGATTTAACATCCATCTAAAATACTTTGAAATTTTGGTTAGCCACATAAGCCAAAAATAATCTTTCTATCTTTAATCTGGCTATTAGAGAAAATATTTCCTCAAAGTCTATACCTTCCTATTGTGAATAGCCTTCATATATCAGTCTTTCTTTGTTCCTTATGACTTTAAATAGCTCCTTAATTTTGATCCTATAACCTTTTTTTCATTAGGAATAGTGACTGATTCTCATGTATTTTCCTTCTCATGCTCAAGCTATTCTTTCATAACATTAATCCAAGATTCATCTTTTCATGCTTCATTAGTATTCTTAGGTTCAATCTGCAATATCAAAAAATTTACATCTCTTACATTTCTTCTTATCAATACTCATATGCTTGTGTCACCAATAATCTGAGAACTATGGAGATTTCTTGTATCATACTTGGGTGTTCTCTATTATTATCTAGGTTATTTAATCCAAACTTTAATTTTATCATCAATCTCAAAGAATAATTCATGTTTTTCATTCTAATTTTGAGTTTTTATCTAATTTGTACTTACTTGATTCTCATGTATTTTCCTTCTCATGCTCAAGCTATTCTTTCATAGCATTGATCCAAGATTCATCTTTTCATGCTTCATTAGAATTCTTAGGTTCAATCTATGATATCAAAAATTTACATCTCTTATATTTCTTCTTGTCAATACTCATATGCATGTGTCACCAATAATCTGAGAATTATGAAGATTCTGTGTATCATACTTGGGTTTTCTCTATTCTTATCTACGTTATTTAATCTAAACTTGAATTTTATTATCAATCTCAGTGAATAATTCATGTTTTGCATTCTAATTTTGAGTTGTTATCTAATTTGTACTTACTTGATTTGAATCATCATTAGAATTGTACTCAATAGTTATCTTTTTTTACTTAGAATCTTTCTTCAACTCTACCATTTAAACTTTCAATAATTTTCTTTAGTCCCAATTTATATCATCTATAAAACTTTCTCTTAGTTGAATATCCAAGGAATATATACCTTCATCACTTCTAGGATCAAATTTCCCTATTTCATCTTCTCATTTGATATGATATTTGCTTCCAAAAATTTTGAAATACTTAAATATAGATGAATGACTAAATCATAGATCATAAAGTTTTTTACTTGGTCCTAATCTAAATTTTATCATCGTGTATACTATAATATTAACTACTTCTCACCAATGTACATGTGATACCTTATCTTCTAGCAATGTCACTCTTTGTTGCTTTATGCACTATTATGTTTCTTCTTTATGTTATATTATTATATTGTTATATTATGGTGGTTTAGGTGCTAAAAGTTTCCTAAAAATTACATGATCCTCACAACATGCATTGAGATCATTAGAAGTAAATTATCTACCTCTATGAAACCTTAAACATTTTATTCTCATACCTGATTCATTCTCAACTTTTTCTTTGAATATCATGAATTTATCAAATGTTTCTAATTTTTCTCAAGAAAGCAACCCATGTCATCCTAGATGAATCATCAATGAAAATAATAAAGTAAATTTTACCATAGAATTATCTTCTCTTTGTAGGTTCACATAATTTGTGTGAACAATCTTCAAGTTTTCCGTAGTAAATTTTTTTTTTTTGAAATGTACTCCTTTTCTATTTAGCCATCACACATTCCTTATACGTGATGTTAAAAGGTTTCACAATTTTAGGTAAATCTCTAACTACATTAGAATTACTCACCTTTAATACATTATCAAAATTTATACAAAAAAGTCTTCTATATTCAAATATCATCAACTCTTACAACAAGACAACTTATCTCAATAGTGTTCAACTCAAATACATTACCTCTAGTCCTTGTTCCCATAAAAATTTGTGGAAATTTGATTGAAAATCTCATTGTTGAAGATCAAAGAGGGAGATTGTTGTTAAAAGAATATTTTCAATCATTGTTTTTTCATTGATGTCAAACTTATTATTTGTAGGGATGACATTTGCTTATAAGATCCAAGTACTATCACTTAGTTGATTGATGAAGAGGATTTGATCAACAAGATGTAACAAGAGCACCTAAGGGAAAGGTTGAGTTATGATGTTGTAATAAAGTGCAAGGATCAATTAAGACAATGGCTAAATGATGTATTGATAACATATTCAAAGATACAGAGGTTGGTCACATGTAGAAACATTGGAGGAATAAGTTGTAACAAGGTTGACTGCAAAGCTTAAACTAAGTTCATTAGTGGGTGATGACCAAGCTAGTTGAAGCCAAGAAAATTCTTAGTTGGAGCCGAGAAATAGGAAAATCTAGCCTATGCCAGGTGATCTTTAGGTGCCGAGTGAAGTTCAAGTGTCGAGAAAAGTATCAGGTGTCGAGCATTAGTAAAAACATAGTTAATGCCGAGTAACACAATATGTATCAAGCATTAGGATTTCAATAGTGCTAAGCTATTGCATAATTTTAAATGATGAAGATTCACCAAATCTAAGCCGACATATTTGTTGTCTTGAATTTTTTGAACTAGTTGGAAGACAAGGATGATGACCTAGAGGCACAGAATTCTATATATACCATTTTTGGGCAAATTCAAAAGGATTATTCAAGAAGTTTCTAGAGGAAACAAAATATGGGTTGGATACAATGAATCCTACCTAATCCATATGAATTGAAATCAAAGGAAGGAAGAATCAAGTATAAAGAGGAGTTCTAGACTTCTATTTAAGGAGTCATAAACCAAGAAGCAAATGTTGTTGATGATGCTATTGCTGAAGTGTCAAAGTGTGAAGCGGTTAGAAGGGTGTTAAGGAGAAGACATCTAGGAGAAGAAAGAAGCATAGAGGCTTTGCTTCTACAAGTGGTCAAGAATAGATGGTTGTACTGGTACATTAAGCATGGAGACTCAAGAAGACTAATCTTGAAAGGAGGGAAAGTTGTCAAGGTTTGCAGAGATTGAAAGCTAGGCAATGGTATGAGCTGAGAAGTGATCTAAAATCTACAAGTTAAGTTATATGTTGTAATCAGATCAAAGATTTTCTAATACTCTCTAGCAATTGTATAAGATATGGAAATCCTATGGACTTAGGTTGGTTTAATAGCCATTTGTAAATCCTTTAAAGGGTGACATTCCAAGTGAATGTTCTAAAGTCCTCTAACCAGGCCCACGTCTAACAGGGTGGTTAAATCCTCTAACAAGGTCACATTTAACAGTGTTTTGTAAGCCTTTAATAGGGTAGGCCTTTCATAGGGCATCACTTTAGAAGAGTGAGAATTGAGTAGCATGTTACTGGTGGTTTTTCCCAAATTGGGTTTCCACATAAATCACTATGTTATGTGTTGATCTTATGTGTTATTCTTGCATATTGATTTACAGTAGCTTTCTAATTAGACAAGTTAAATCTTGGATGAATGAATGGTTGAATGGGCTCACTACACTTAGTGAAGAAGTTTGAATAGGACATTTGGACCTTGAATAACTGATTCACCCCCCCTCTCAATTATTCTAAAGAATTTATAACAATTGGTATTAGAGCCATCTACTGATTTAGTTTCAAGGTACTAGAAGCAGGAAGATCAAGATGTCCAAGAGAGAAGTTCCCAAGCTCAACAAAGACAACTTTTTTGTGTGGTAGAGTTTGATGAAATTGCACCTTGGATCAATAGGTGACTATGCACAAACCTCAATTGGAATAGAACATATGAATCCAGCTGGACCTCTTACTATAGGTGATTTGAGCAAAAGGAAGGAGCACAATCAAGCAATGTTGGAGCTTGCCTCTACACTCAGCTATGTAGAATATGATGACATCAAAGATTGTGATACTAAATTTAAGATGTGGAAAGCCCTAAAAAATATATATGGAGAAGATCAAAATGTCTAGAGAGAAAAGAGAGAAAGCCTAAGAGGAAAGTTCGATGACATGAAAATGGAGGAAGGTGAAAATGTTGTTTAATATGTTGCTAGAATGAAAGAAGTAGTAAGTGCAATAAGAAGTCTAGGTGATCAATTGGAAGAAGAGATTGTCAAAAACAAATATTTAAGAACTCTACTCTCTATTTATGCTATTAGAGTTTCAACCATCCAAGAGCTAAGGTGTGTACAAGGGAACACACTAACCTTAGAAGGAATAGTGGGAAGACTTACTACATTTGAACTATCTAACTTTGATAACTACAGACCTAAGAACCCTGAATATTCTTTCAAGGCCAAGATGAAAATAAAAGACACTAAGGAGGAGACATCAAGAAAGAATAGAAGAAAAGGAAAACATGCATCCAGTGATAGCAACATAGATGAGGAAGACGTGGAACAAATAGAAGCATTACTGGCTAGAAGGTTCCATAGTGGTAAAGGTAAACTCAAAGGTAAGCTCCCTATCATTTGTTTTAATTGCAATGAAGTAGGTCATATTGCTGCAAGGTGTACAAAGAAAAAGAACTACAAAGAAGGAAACAAATACAGAAACAAGAGAGAAGATGATAGCAAAGACTACAAGGACAAAGGTAAAAGATGCTACATTGTTGAAGAAGATTTTGATGAGAATGATGATGAAGTAGTCTATGTGGCCATGAAGGATGAATCAAATAAAGATGAAGATGAAGCAACAACATTGGTAACCTATGTGAACAAGAATGACAAGTGGATCATAGACAGTGGTTGCTCACATCACATGATAGGAGATAAAAGTAAGTTCATTACCTTTACTCAATATGATGGAAATAGTGTTAGATTTGGTAATCATGCTCCATGTCAAATAAAAGGGAAAGGTTCCATTAAACTTACTAAGAAGATTTCATGTGATAATGCATACTATGTTGAATAATTGAATTACAACCTATTGAGTGTATCACAATTAGGCAATGTAGGTTGCAAAGTAGAATTTGGAAACAAAACTGCCAAGATCTATGACATTGACAAAAATTTGATAGGAAAAGGTGAACAAACTAGGAGTAATCTATTTATCTAGAAATGGAAGATGCAACCTATCTTGTTGTTAGACTTGATGATGTGTGGTTGTGGCATAAAAACTTGTGTCATGATAAGTAGGAGATAATTTCCATAGCAAGTCAAATTGTGATATTGCTATCAGGATTTTAACTGTGTAATTTTGAGTCAAACTCATTGAACCATATTTCATGAGTAGTGATTCAACATGAATCCATCTCTCATGAGAATAAATGGAACACTTAGCACTCATTGGATATAGGTGATGCTCATAGGGGTGAAGCACTAGGACTTCCCCAAAGAGGTCACCCATCTCAGTACTACTCCAGCCTAAGTGTGCTTAACTATGGAGTTTCCCTCATGAAATATGGGTCAATGAGTTTGACTCAAAATTACACAGTTAAAATCCTGATAGCAATATCACAGCTTATGTCATGTTAATTTTGACAATTTGATTAGCATTAGTAAGAAGAAGAAAGTCAGAGGTTTTCCCAAATTGAAGAAACCTAAAAACACAATGTGCAAACAATGTCAACTAGGGAAGATGAATATGTCTAGCTTCAAAAGGAAAAAACAAACTTCCAAAGAAGTACTAGAGCTAGTTCATAAAGACTTATGTGGTCCAATAGAAGTGCAAAGCTACCTAGGAGATAGACACATAATTCTATTTGTAGATGACTATTCAAGGATAATGAGTTCTATGTTCTTGAAGCAAAAATTTGATGCATTTCAAATGTTCAAGTGGTATTTGGCCAGAGTTGAGAAGGAAATAGGGAAGAATCTGAAATGCCTAAGATCAAACAGAGGAGGTGAGTTTACATCAAAAGAATTTGAAATATTCTTCAATGAAAAAGCTACCAAAAGGCAAACATCAGCACCAAGAACTCCACCATAGAATAGTATTGCTGAAAGAAGGAATAGATTAGTGATAGACTGTGCTAGAACCTTGATGATGGAGAAAAATGTTGCTCTAAAGTACTAAAGAGAAGCTATAAGTACTACTGTTTACACCTTGAATAGAGTCCAAGTATAGAAAGGTACAAATGCAACACCTTTTGAACCATGGTATGGTCACTGGCCTAATTTAAAACATTGTTGTAAATGCTATATTCTTAAAGATACTAGAAATGGCAAGTTTGATGCAAAGAATGATGAAGGAATATTCCTTGGATACTCCACTAGAAGCAAAGCAGAAGTAAATTTTGAATACTAACACTAACAAAATTATGGAGAGTACAAATGTAAATTTTGATAAGCATGCAGAAGTTTAGGTTGATGAAACTAAGCAATTAGTAGATTATAGATCCTTCGTATACTTATATAAAGGAATGATTGTTGAAGAAAATGCTATAAATCAAGTTGGGAATCAGCAACAAATTTTAGTCACAGCCAGTGAATGTTGAGCTACATTCAAAAGCTAGGTTGCAAAATGTAGAAAATGCACATTCTAGCTGTGAAATTAGTGCACATGAAAGAGATAATGAAATATCAAATGGAGAAGATCAAAATGACTCTGAAGCTGAAGGATCAAACATGGGAAGAAGGACAAAACCAAGATTAGCCAAGTATGGAAGAAGACATCACCCCACAGATCAAGTCATTAATGACAAGGATGCCAGACCAATGACAAGGAATAGACTCAGAAATGAATCATGTCTGCTAAGTAAGGTTGAACCTAAAATAGTGAAATATGTACTACAAGATGATGACTAGTATAAAGCTATAAAAGAAGAGATAGACCGGATTCAAAAGAACAAAACATGGATCCTAGTTCCTAGACCAGCTGACAAGAATGTAATTGGTACCAAATGGGTGTTTAGAAACAAACTTGATGAGAATGGTGAGATAACAAGAAAAAAAGCTAGATTAGTTTGCAAAGGCTATGCATAAGAAGAAGGACTAGATTATGCACAAACATTTTCCCCTTTTGCGAGAATGGAAGGAGTAAGAACATTGCTTGCATATGCTACATACAAAGGTTTCAAAGTCTACCAAATGGATATCAAGTCTACTTTTCTAAAGGGTATACTGGAAGAGGAAGTCTACATAGAACAAGTAGAGGGATTTGTTGATGACAAGAACAAGGACATGGTCTGCAAACTACACAAGGCACTTTATGGTCCAAAGAAAGCACCTAGAGTATGGTATGAGAGATTGCACAAATATCTTGTGAAGATAGGATTTGGAAGAATAGATGACAAAAACAACTTGTATATCAAAGTTGAAAAAGGTAAAGATATTTTGATATCATAAATCTTTGTTGATGATATAATATTTGGAGGTAAAGATGCTCTATGCAAAGAGTTTGCTGATCAAATGAAGCATGAACTTGATATGTCAATGTTTAGAGAAATCAAATTCTTTGTTAGATTGCAAGTACATCAATTGAAGTGTGGCATATTTGTGACCCAATCCAAATATATTAAGGATATACCCAAGACATTTGGATTAGAAGAGTCAAAACTAGTTAGCACACCAATGGCTATAGGACATAAGTTATCCAAGAATTATGAATCAGCTGAAGTGAACTAGACATTGTATAGATCAATGATTAGAAAGCTACAATATGTTATACATAGTAGGCCAGACATTACATTAGCTATTATAATAGTGGCAAGATTTTCTACAAATCCAAGAGAAAATCATCTAATGGAAGTAAAGATAATATTGAGGTATCTAAAAGGAACTGCTAACTTTGGTTTGTACTACAAGGAAAGTGAAAAGTTTGAGCTGAGAGCCTACATTGATGTAGATTGGACAGGTAACATTGATGATAGAAAAACCACCAGTGGAGGAGAACTTTTCTTGGGAGAAAGGTTGGTTACATGGACTAGAAAAAAGTAAAGTTGTACCTCACAATCCACTATAGAAGCTGAATATGTTGTAGCTACTATCAATTGCACAGTATTATATGGATCAAACATTTACTGCAAGGTATGAAGGAAGAGGTAAATGAGCCAGTGATACTTTATTATGATAATACAAGTGCTATCAATCTTTCAAATAATCTTGTAATGCATGCCAAAACCAAGCATATTGCAACTAAGTATCACTATGTAAGAGAATTGGTGGAAGACAAACAAGTGAAGATGGAATATGTAAGCTCAAAGGAATAGATTGTTGACATCCTCACAAAAGCACTACCTAAAGATGCTTTTGAGTATCTTAGAGGTAAGTTAGGGGTGATACCCCTAGTCAAGGCTACGTAAGAATAAGCAAGATTGCCCTATATCAAATGAGCTGATTCTTGAAGATTTTACACATTGATGCAGAGGATATTTACTTTAGGATTCATGTTTGAAGTAATTGAAGTGGTGAAGTTCCAAATCAGTCACAAGCAAGCTGATAGAGGGAGAAATTAAATGAATCTAAAAATGCTACACTTACATGGTAAGATGCTAATATGTCTTTGGCATTGTTGTCAAAGAGGGAGAAGTATTGAGAAATTGATCAATAGAAACCGATCAATAGCATTTGATCAAAAGTAAGAGGGAGATATGTAAAGAAAATGCAGAAACTGATCAAATCCAAAGAAAGAGGGAGATTTTCAAATCCAAAGGAAGAAAAAGAGAAGATGAAGAAGTTGATTAGAATAGAAAATAGAAAAAGAAGAACAATGCATATAGAGGGAGAGAATAAAGAAAGGATACAACAGCTAAGAGGGAGAAGCAAAAATGAAGCAATCAAGATAGTAGAGGGAGATGTGAGAACTAATGGTTACACAATTTCTTTTTGGCATTTGACTTACTATTCTAACCTAGTTAGCTTGTGGTTGAATAGTTTAATCTGATGGTTGATCAGTTTGGTTTGCCATCAATGCCAAAGAGGGAGATTGTTGGAAATCTGATTTAAAAGCTCATTGTTGAAGAGGGCGATTATTGTTAAAAGAATATTTTCAATCATTGTTTTATCATTTATGTCAAACCTGCTATTTGTAGGGATGACATTTTCTTATAAGATCCAAGTACTATCACTTAGTTGATTGATGAAGAGGATTTGATCAACAAGATGTAACAAAAGCACCTAAGGGAAAGGTTGAGTTATGATGTTATAATGAAGTGCAAGGATTAGTTAAGACAATGGTTAAATGATGCATTGATAACATATTCAAAGATACAAAGGTTGGTCACACTTAGAAACATTGGAGGAATAAGTTGTAACAAGGTTGACTACAAAGCTTAAACTAAGTTCATTAGTGGGTGACGAGCAAGCTAGTTGAAGCCAAAAAAATTCTTAGCTAGAGTCAAGCAACAGGAAAATCTAGTGTTTGTCGAGTGATCTTTAGGTGCCGAGTGAAGTTTAAGTGCCAAGCAAAGTATCAGGTGTCGAGCATCAATAAAAACATAGTTAATGCCAAGTAACACAATATGTACCAAGCATTAGGATTTCAATAGTGCTGAGTTGTTGCATAATTTTGAATGATGAAGATTTGCCAAATCTGAGCTGACATAGTTGTAGTCTTGAATTTTTTGAAATAGTTGGAGGATAAGGATGATGAGCTAGTGGCAGAGAATTCTATATAAACCATTTTTGGGCAAATTCAAAAGGATTATTCAAGAAGTTTCTAGAGGAAACAAAATATGGGTTAGATACAATGAATCCTACCTAATCCATACGAATTGAAATCAAAGGAAGAATCAAGTAGGGAGAGGAGTTCTAGACTTCTATTTAAGGATTCATAGACCGAGAAGAAAATGTTGCTAATGTTGATACTGTTGAAGTGTCAAATTGCGAAGTGGTTAGAAGGGTGTCAAGGAGAAGACATCTAGGAGAAGGAAGAAGCACAGAGGCTCTACTTCTACAAGTGGTCAAGAAGATATTGTTGCACTAGTACATTGAGCATGGAGACTTAAGAAAAGTAAGCTTGAAAGGAGGGCAAGTTGTCAAGGGTTGCGGAGACTGAAAGCCAAGCAATGGTATGAGCTGAGAAGTGATCTAAAATCTACAAGTTATGTTGTATGTTGTAATCATATCAAAGATCTTCTAATACTCTTGAGAAATTGTATTAGCTATGGAAATCATATGTACTTAGGTTGGTTTAATAGTCATTTGTAAATCCTTTAATAGGGTGGTGTTCCAAGTGAATGTTCTAAAGTCCTCTAACTAGGCCCACTTCTAATAGGGTGGTCAAATCCTCTGACAAGGTCACATTTAATAGTTTTTTGTAAGCCTTAAATAGGGAAAACCTTTCACAGGGCATCACTTCATAAGAGTGAGAATTGAGTAGCATGTTACTGGTGGTTTTTCCTAAATTGGGTTTCCACATAAATCACTATGTTATGTGTTGATCTATTATGTGTTATGCTTTCATGTTGATTTACAGTAACTTGTTGAATAGAAAATTTAAAGCTTGGATGAATGAATGGTTGAATGGGCTCACTACACTTAGTGAAAAAGTTTTAATAGGACATTTGGACCTTAAATAACTGATTCACCCCCTTGCCTCTCAGTTATTTTAAAGCATTTCTAACAGAAATCTCATTTCCATGTTTATCCTTAATTGAACATTTCTTGTCGGTGAATTGTAAATGATAGCCTTTTTCAACAAGTTATCCAATACTTAATAAGTTATGTTTCAATCCATCAAAAAAATGTACATCTTATGCATTAGTCTTATCATCAGAGTTATATATCCTTTTTCTTTTTATAGGACAAGGTGCATTGTTACAAACTCTAACAAAGTCTCCAACCTAGTTGTTAAATTTTAAAAACTTATAGATGTGATGTGAACATCCACTATCTATAATCCATTCTATTTTCTTTTTCTCAACATGAAAAATAAGTTCTTTTTCTTCTTTAACAAGACTTTCATCTTTAATAGAAATAAATCCAATATCATCTTCATCTTCACTATCTATGGAATTGATATCCCTAACCTTAATCTCTCTATCACTAACATAGAGACAGTATTTAGCTCTTTTTTATTTTTAGGGTCTAGGTTTTAGCTTATATTCTCTTGTAGGACATCTAGCATAAAAGACCAATCTTGTTACAATGCCAACAAACAAAAGGTTCCTTATTTTTAAATATTCCCTTACCTTAAGGTTCCCTTCTTGCAAAAAGAGATATGAATTCATATTTCTTTCCTTCTTTCTTCTTCTTGTAGTTCCTTCCAATCGTTCACATAATCTCCAAGATTCCTACTACTTGTACTTGCACTTTTGGTTAGTATTCTCTTATATTTATTTGCACTAGCTTTGAACATAGCCTTAGTACTAGGAAAAACATCTTTCAATCTTCCAGTTTCAAAATCTTGCAATTTACTAATAAAGGTTTCCCCATTAAAACCTTTAATAAGAGAAATAACTTCTTTAATTACATTTACCTTGTTATCATAAGCTGGTATCAAGGATTTGAGAATCTTCTATAAAACATCATCTTTTGTTATGGCTCATTTTGAGCTTTTAATCCCTATAGTAATTTTTAGTAGTCCTCTACAAATGTGCCATAACACTTTCATATTCTTGCATTCTGGAATTTTCAAGCATATTTTTCCAATTTTGCAAATTCACTTTCTTTGTAAAATACTCTCCTTCATATAACATTTCTAACTTAATCTAGATATCATATGCTAGGTCAAGTTCCTTTACCTCAAAGAATTCTAATTTGGATAAGGTACTGATTAGTGCCTCCCTTGCAATCATATTACATTGAAAAATGTTTTTCTCCTCATGTATTCTTGAAGATACCCCATTCTCTATTTTGAAATGATCACAAGTCTTTCTAACCAACCAAAAAATAATTATCATGTAGATCAACTATATTTTCATCTTGTTAGATTCCACCATTCATAATCATCACCATCAAATATAGGAATCTCCTTCCTATAATCCATAAATTTCCTCAAGATGCTAATATTACTTCTCGAAGAGGACCTAATGCTTTGATGCCAATTATTAAGAAGTAAAGTATGCACACAACTAGGTGGGGTGGGGAAGGGGGTGAATTAGTTGTGACAAAATATAATTAAAGACATACTTATAAATCTAATCTCCAACAATTAAAATAATGAGGAACAAAAATAAAATAAAATAATAAATTATTACAAAATTATTTTTTAACTAGGGAAATCCTTGATTAGAGGGAAATATCTGGTGGATATGGCACCCACATGATAATTTACTAATATTTATGTTCCTTGTGAAAGGATGTGATGTTGTTAGGAGCCATACACAATGAATTTAGTACAATTTTCATTGTTAGAGGGAAGATCCCTATTATGAAACCTTGAACCCTAGTTAGAAGGTTTAAAACATGTTAAAGGCTAAAATGAAACAAGTAGACCCACTTCCTAAATATTGGATAGTAAGTGTGAAATACAATCTTTCAAGATAACATATCCAAAATCATGAACTAAATAGTTTGCACCTTACCTTGCCAAAATGGTACCTTTGAAGATATACTCAATCATCAAACATCATCCAACATTAAACTTTTCAACCACTAATCACATTTACATAACATACATGATGATTTCCAACCAACAAAAATATCTTTCCTTTATACCCCTTTACAAATAATTAATTATGGTGTCTTGTTAGAGTTTCCCTAATGTGCACATCAAATTATATAGGTCGAGATTATGGCATACATGCCCTTATAAGAATCACAAAAATTTATTAGAATATCAGTCCCACATTTTAAAATATTAATATCATATTTTCCAATGATAAATATATTCTTCCTCAACACAATCTTCTACCAATAAAATATACCACACGTTACACAACAATGGCCTTTCCAAAATAATCTAAATAACTCCCAAGTACAAACATAGATGCACAAAACAATTCTTTTATCATATCGCAAGCTCACTAGCATTAATTCCATCTCACCCTAAGATACAAAAAATATGTCAAATATATTTGTCATTATTCCCTATTCAATACTCTACTACTAGTCTTTAAAAATAAAAATTGTAACTCATCACATGATGTATCACTAGTACATTTCCTTTTGTTTGTTGACCAAGGCTATATTGGCCTATGATTTCTTTTTTTTATGCCTAATTTTGTCAAAATTTTGACCAAATTAGGGTTTGTATACCCAAGTTAGTCAAAATTTTGACCAAAATGGATTCATAATGAAAAAAGAAAAGAAAATTGTAACATCATTTGTTATTTGGCAAGTTTGTTTGGCAGCAAGTGTTTGTTGTTCGGTCTATGTTGGCAAATAAATGATTTTATTTTAGGAGGAAGTGTTTTCTGAGATTGAGCTAGATTTTTAAGTGTTTGGCACCATGGTTAGTGATTTTTGGTTCTAAGGAAGAAGGGTGAGTGGGGAAACCATTGGTTTGTTATTTCTCTTTCTTCTCAAAGTTGCCCTAAATGGAACTTCAAAAAATAATGGTGAATCGTAATGAGGTTATTAGAAATTTGTACGTAGGACCTAATTTTTTTAAAGATTATTTTTAGGATATATTTTATAAAAATTTTGGTGTGCTCCCATTAAATCTTCTTTTCATTCATTTTATTTTTGCATTTGCATCAAACAAAGTAATTTTTTTTGCAATTTTAGTGTAAAATTCATATTTTGGGATGGACCTCTTTCTTTTTAATATTTACTATGCTGAAGGAATACCTATATTCATTCACATAGAAATCATCAATGTGTAATGCATGAGAGGCATGCAAGAAGATTGCAAGAAGGAAAAAGCGCTGCTAATTTTTATGTTACTTGCACTCTTATGTCTAGAAATAGAATGAGGAATGCACACATAATTAGAGGGAGGCATGAAATAACTACTCCACCCAAATACTTTTTTTATATTTCTTTTATAAAAATTCATGATTAGGGTTCCCCTAATTCTAGCTTTTAGATCGTAAGTAGGCTCCAAAAACCTTGCAAAAGATAGATGCTTGGCCATGCCCCATCCCACATTTGTTATTGTGACATAGAAGATGATGTTTTCCTAACTTATGACCACACTACATCATAGTAGGGCAACATCCTCTTCTATGTTGATCAAGTAGTCCATGTACTATGTCATGTGTTTGGGCTTATTGGTGTCAGTGCCGGTGAATTCCTCATCATTACCTTTGTCTAGGTTTTTGAAATTACAATATTGGGAAGAAAATGAGTGTTTGAATGCTTGTCAAAATTGGCTCTATCAAATCTAGCTTTGAATTTAATTCTAGCCCTGATGAGCTCTCATAGTGTAATTGTCCTAAAACATAAGGCAAGGTTTGATCTTTTTTGGGCAGGTTTACATTTGTGAAGGTGATAAGAGAGAAATTAGTGGGGCAATACTCAAGCACCCCATATGTGATTTCTCTCTTCAATTGTTTTACATATACTTGGTATGGAATGCCTATTGTGAGTAAAGGGTGGGAAAACATTTTGGTTTCCATTGTCAATGGCACTAGCATTATTCCTAAATGCTTTGTCATTTGCACATACTTATCCTTTGCTCCTTCCAAGGCCAAGGTATGCACTATTTTCCCTTCAATTATTACAAGGGTATCACTATAGCTGAATTCTATGTATTTCTCATATGCCAAACTTTATTTTGTGCCACTTTTAGCTTAAAATAGGGAAGATGGTTGTAGTTGTTGTAATGTTGTTCACAATAATGGCAATGGTGTCTACTTTTGGTCTTCATGAGCATAAGACTCAAAATTTCTTAGTGGGTATTGTGGGGATCATTACAACCATTGTACTCTATGGTTATCCACTTCTTGCTATGGTATTTAGACTAACCATTTTACCTTTCTCTACTTGTTTTGCATACTAGATGTGTTTAATACTCAATCATATTTTTTTTTGTTTTGATGTTTAACGTCAACATATATTGTTTTGATATATTGCAGAAGGTGGTGATTAGGAAAAAAAAGTGTGGAGTTCATGCCATTCCACTTATCATTCTTTTGCTTCCTCACCAATACTTTGTGGATGACCTATGGTGTCCTAAGGAAAGACTTCTTAATTGTTGTAATACCACATTTGTAATCCGTTGATTTCCTAAAGTTTAAAGAAAGATTCTTTTCCTTGGTATATTTCCATTTTTAACGTTTTTGTGCTTGCAAACTCCTAATGTTATAGGCTTCCTTTTGGGAATCACGTACCAAAATAAATGGAGATGGAAGCCAGATGGTTGTACCATTCCCAGGTAAAATTTACATAATTGGTTTGTATTCTTTTTTCAATTTGGACTCCTCTTGGTGGGCAACTTCTGCTTAGTTTCTCATTATATATCTATTTTGAATGTAGTTCTCATGAATCCATATTATTTTCAATTGTTTAGGCCAATTTTGTAAAGATGAAATTTTGATCAATGATAAGTAAATGGGTCCTCTCCTAATTTGGTGTATGATAGATAGATTTTGACAAGTACTGGGATTTTTAGTTTTCATTCTTGTTGTTCAGATCACAATGGTAAGTAGTCTAAATAGTAAAGTTTGCAAGCTCAGACTTGGTAAGCCCATGATAGTAAGAAACAAGGCAATACTATCCTTCCCATAAGTGAGTTGAAAGATTTTCTTTAGTCCCTTCAAACCATAACACTTATCCTCCACAACATACACTGTTCAAGCTAATTTCCAAAAAATAATGATATTCACCCACATGCATACAAAGACCAAAATAGTTAGCTATAAATCAACTAATTCCCTATAATCTATGTGGTACATAATTTGGGCATTATTTGTTCTTTAGAGGTCAAAGACACCTAACCCCAATAAAGAAAATACGATGGATTCTTCATCTATCTTGATAAGTCCTTGTAAGCAAGTGCACTCGCAATATAAATCTAGGTGACTTCTCCAAAACAACAAAATCCCTCTTTTCATGATTCATTGAATCCAAGATTTTTTGAGATCACCAAGATCAATCTCAAGCTTAATCAATTAGGAAAGAATATTCTTTTCTTTGGAATCAATCACTCTCTTTGGAATCAAGACCTGAAGTTGTGAGAAAACCATCTTCATTTTTCATTGAAATGATCTGTGAGAATACAAAAACTGTAAAAGGTTTAATGTAATCAAAAAAATTTGTAAATTAACATTATCGTGATGCCATTTTAAGTTAAATATGGTTACAATCTTGAGGCAAAGGAGAAAAGGAATAAAACTAAAAGTTACATTGTAAAATAATACTATTTCTCTAAATTATTTTAAGTTAATAACTAAGCTAAATAAAATTTCTAAACATTTATGTGTGCATATCAAGTCTTTTTGTTTTCAAAAAGTTTTTATTTACAAGTGTAACATGGATGGGAAGCCTTCAATTATCACTTGCATGGTTGAGAATATGACTGATAATCTAAGACCAACTTGTGCTGAAGCAACTAATGTGGCAAATGTTATCCTTGATGGTATGTATGGATGAGTGTTGGCTTTCAAATATTCCAATTCCATGTTTTGACTTTATTTGTTAGGGAATGTAGTTACATTGTTCACTTTTTTTGCAAGAAGTTTTTGACATTATTTTTTTAAGTTAATTGGATTCTTTCTGTTTTTATATTTGGTTAACTAGTTAGAGACCCTGATTATCACAGGCACAAATGTAATCTTATTAGGAGCATAAACTCTTCAAGATTTGTACCCTGTTGAGACCATAAAAATAGAGGGTAGAATTTTTGTAGAATTAATTTATCACATTTATCAATTTTTAGCTATTATGGATTCCTTTGGATGAAAATAACTTAATTAATTTTGTTGAGAATGACTTAAAAACCAAGAAGTTATCTAAGAGAGTGTGAAATCAAAATGAAACCCACAACAAAAATCAGAATGAAAGAGAATATCTTTGTGGGTTTTCATAATGAAAATTTGAACTTGTAATCTTTTCTATTACAAATAAATTCCATTAAATTTCTTCTAATGAACTGTAGAAATAGTTGAATTTTCAAATGAATATTGGCAGAGAAAGTTTTCAAACAAGCTATTTATTTTAAAATAACTATCATATATATTGGTGATCTGATGACTTATTTGGAATCTATAGCATCATTAGTAGTATGATTTTGTTTCATTATTATCTAATTTTCCATCATCAAGTTGCTCGCTATAGAGAAATGAGTTTTTCTTTTATGCAAATTATAGTGTGGCAGGTTATTTGCTCTCAATATTTTGTTTCTTATTATCTTTGAGACCTTAATCACTAATCCAAGGATATGAATTTTGGAATATATGATTTTCAAGTACATGCAATAATTGAAGTGAAGACATCTATTATTGTAGTATTCACATCATCAAGACAGGTTGCGAGGTACCCATAATTTTCTACTTTTTGAATGATTGCTATAATTTTTTCTCAGAAATTGGGCATAATTTCAATAATATATCTCCTTTTCTTTGTATATCAAACATAATTTTGACTTTCAATATTTTTTTTAGGCTAACTGTGAAATATAGGCCATCTATGCCTATATTGGTTGTTGTCATTCCGTGGCTTATGACTAATTTGCTAAGCTAATCTTTCACTGGGGCATTTCAGGTTAGTTCACTATTGCCTTAACTTTTATTGCTTGTAGATGTTCTTATCACTACAATAAAATCAAACCAACATTTGATGTTAATGAGATGATTATGTTTGGTTTTACTATCTTTTTCTTTGTGAGATTTCAAGAGGTACCAAGAGAGTACTTTCTAAACTTAAGAGATTTCATAGATGTTTTAAACTTTTCTAGTAGTTTCTCATATGCTAAAGTGTTTCTTTGCATGGAAAATGCTTTGAATGTTATTGTGGGATAGGGAAATGCACATCTAAGTGAGAAGCAAGAAGAAAAAACTTTTTTTTGAAAAAGACTATAGTATCGATTAAAGTGAAAGGATGTAGGCTCCACAAATATGACACACTAGAAAAAAAGAAAACTTCATGGGAAAATGTAAAACAATTTTTAGCACAACAAAAAATTAACATGCTAAGACAAAATTGTGGTATACTATCCATTTATATCTGCTTCCTTAAATTAATTTTCTTCTAATAAATTCAAATGCATATTCACTGTATACATAGAAAATGGCAAGTTATATATCATCTAAAATTTTCCCTTCTTGCTTTGACTGGGATGCTGTAAGAGTTCACTTGATCATTATTATTATTTTTGTTGACAGTTTGTTCTCCTATTAGATTTTTTAATCTTGACTCTTTATTACCCAATGTTTTGGAGATATAAAAGGATGTTACCAAAAAATGGGTCAGTGTATGTGTTCTATTATGACCTTCTAAATTACATGGTATAACTCCCATAAGACTTTCAATAATATGCAATGAATATCTCTTTATTAGATTAGAAGTTTTGACAAAATTAAACTCTCTTTTTTTAAAGAGGGGTAAACGCTTTGACCTGGAGCTATGAACCAGTGAGGCCACAAATGGGGGACCTCATCCCCATGAGATTTGAACCTTGATGGCAAGGATAAAAACATAACAACTTAACCATCACAACATGCCACTATTGGCAACAAAATTAAGCCCTTAACCTGAGAGCAAAAAAGGATAACCAAATTGCTCTAGACACAAATAATTCAAGCAACATGGATTTGAATAATCTATCACACTCAATGGAATTACTGCAGTTGATTATCTTGAGATTTTTTGACTCTTACTTGTATTCTAAATGCAAATTTAACTTATCTAAATGCAAAGAGGAATGGAATCTAGGAAATACACATGAGGAAAAATAGGATTACTTTGACTACTAGACTTGAATGAAATGGAATTCAACAAGTTACTAATAGATTCATACACATCTTTCCTTAAATTCCAAATGAAGTTATCTATCATGTTATAAAATCAACAAGAGATGAAGTCGAATCATACATGAAGAAAGTAAATAGAATTAGCTATACTACAAACATCAAAGTGAAATGGAATCTACCTATTTATCATAGGATCATATATCATTGTTCATCAACTCTCAATGTAGAACTAATCTATGCATGGGCAACAAAACATGACAAGAAAATAGGATAAATGGAATTATGGAACCAATTCACCATCACGTTTGTTGACCTTTGTATTATCAAAAGAAATTAAATTTATAGTTTCATATCCTCCCTCAGTTCAGTAGAGTAACAATCACAAAATAAAAAATAAAAGTAATAATATGAAATGATATTAACACATGACATCTTTTCTATCAATTATTTTGAGTCTGTGATCTTCCTGAAAAATATACCATGACTATTCAACTTCATGCAATTTTGAAAATCATATAGAAATCAAAATTCTCTTCATATTCCACTATTGGTGCCAAGTCCATACAATTCAAATTCCAATGTTACTACACTTTTGAATTATCATTGTCAATCTAAGATCAACGGTATAGATCAAATCCTAATAAACCTTCTAACATGATTGACTTTAACTTTTTTTGCTAGCTCGTAGCTTAACATGTCTTTATTCCATTAACCGCAATTACTTGGTGATAGTTACTCATTAGCTGTGATTTTGATTTCACAACATTAAACTTAACTATTTTTTTCTAACCCATGACCATGTGATGACTAACTCTTGCAGTTTTACATCTTTAACTATAGGTTACTTTAAACCTCTTGTGACAACATGATTCCTTTTCTTCACTCACTTACTACCTTAACTATGAGTTATCTCTAACCACCAGTGACCATGTGATCTCTTTGTTTTTGTTGTGTTGTAAGCTTGATCTTTAACCCTACATCTAACTCTACAATAGTATGATTTCTTCCTTTCACTCAATTGTGACTTTAACCATGATTTACTTTGACTAGCCCACGATGATGCAATGATTATTGATTTCATATATGTGATGGCTGAGATTAAGAAGACTTTAATATATCATTTTTCTTTGTAGTGTGGTTCAATCCATTCCATGTTTTGAGTTCTCATATTCTTGCATTAGTTAAACCTCGAGCATCTTTGAAAAGTGAGAATATAAGTCTCATTGATCTGCTTAGATCTGATAGCTTGGGGAGATGCATCATTAAATACTTATAATTTCATCTTAAAAGATCATGCATCAATCTAGTCTTCATCTGACAATCTACATTTAGTCTATGAGCCATTTGACTTGTTAACTTTGCAATGTAAATGTGTAGATTAAATACAAGTCATTGATTTCATTGCAACAAGAGTTATACCCCCTTTGACTAGATTCTTTCACCATTTCTAATGATTTATTTGCTTCTCTTGCATTCTATCTTGATCATCTACAATAACATCCATGAAAAATATATCCAAACCTTCTTCTCATCAGAGGAACACATAACAAACCCTCCAAAACCTAATCACCTAGCCATTGGGTTGATGCATTTCTCATATGATTTCCTACATCAAGTTAGCTCAAAGGAATGATGAGAAGAAAGATCATTCTATGGAAAATCTAGACTCAGATTCGAGACATTAATACTTGACTGGACTCAAAACCCTAGAGAAGAAAGATATGAATTGAAACTTGGGAAAAAAATGTCTTTGTCTAGGGATTTAAGCATGATAATGCTTGAAAAAACTCTAGCAATCTCTAGTTCTACACAAAAGGTGACAACTTGGAAACAAAAAGGATATACTAAACTAGGAAAATAACAACAAACTGCCTATGAAAGCAAGAAACTAAGCTAAAGAAAATTGCATGAAAGGAAAACCTACCTATCTAACTACTATGAAGGGGTTAACTACTTCTAATTTTGCATTTGATACAACTTCAAATCCTACCCATTATAAGAACATGGTAGGGTTTCTCCAGTGGGATATGCCAATTTGAAAGAGATATTCTAGTTTGCATGTATGATCTGAATGTGGTCCTTTCCACAAAGACTGAAACTTTGAATGCATACCTCTTGGTTCATGTCCCTTATCTCATAGCAGTACCAAATCACCTTTCATGAATTTTCTAGGCTTTTTCCTTCTATCAAAAAAATTATTTACTCTTCCTTGGTGTTCAATGATTTTATTAACCATTTCTTCCCTTTCTTCTTGCATCTTGGTGAGATACATGATTCTCTTCTTTAATCCATCTTTGAAAACTTCTTCTTCAATTACAGTCTTTAATTTACAAGCAACAAATTTCAAAGGTAGTGGGAAATTAGCTTCCACTTTATAGACTAATTCAATAAGTGAGATACCTATAACTCTTTTAGGTGTGTCTCTATTATTCCATAAATCATCATGAATCTTCTTATACCGACTTTTATGATTATCTAAGACCAATTTCTTCAAAACGTTAATCAAATTCTTGTTACTAGATTCTGCCTGTCCATTTCCTTGAGGAAAATAATCAAAGGAATGACCAACTTGAATACTATCATAGAAAAATTCAATAATTTATAAAGAAGAGAAATAAGATGCATTATTCATTCTCAACTTTATAGGAATTCCAAACCTGATCAATATATGTTCTTTAAGAAACTCACATACCACTTCTGATGAAGTCATCTTCATTGGCTTGGCTTCTACCCATTTATTAAAATAATTTGTGGTGGTCAGTATATAAGAATGTCCTTTACTAGAAGGAGGATTGATTAGGACTATAAAATTTAAACCCCATTGATGAAAATAAGCTTCAATTATCACTGGCCTAAGAGGTAGGGCAGCAAGCTAAGGTTTACTAGTAAACATCTTGCATTTTTGACAATTAGCAACCCACTTATATGCATCTTTAAACATGCCAGGCCAATAATAGCATTGTCACAAAAAATTTAATGTAGTGATAGTAGAAGAGAAGTGTCCTCCACATGTCTTATTATGAAAAGATGTTAACAATTTTACCTGCTACTCCTTATCCATACATCTAAGAAATGTTCCATCAATTTCTCTGTTGTAGAAGACATCATCATGAATCAGATACTTCAAGGCTTTTACTTTTAGATCTCTTCTTTTCTTAGTAGTCAATCCATCAGAGCATTCACCATATGTCATAAAATAAGAAATTTTTAAGAAATAAGAACATTTGGAGTATCTTCTTCTTTGAATCATTGATCCTCTACTAAAGCTTTACAGAGTGCATTACCTCTTACAAGTTTGGTTAGCTTAATTTCTATATCATATTCTTGAACCTTTTCTATCCAAACTCCTCTATTAGTACAACCAACCACTTGTTGTGTCAAAATAATTTTT
Source organism: Cupressus sempervirens (assembly GCA_028749045.1). NCBI lineage: Eukaryota > Viridiplantae > Streptophyta > Pinopsida > Cupressales > Cupressaceae > Cupressus > Cupressus sempervirens. The sequence goes on along the minus strand of CM053783.1, from coordinate 585,194,820 downwards.
ACTATAGGATCTAGCACATATATTACTGAATGAAAATGTAACACATAAAACCTAAAAATTTTAAGGGCTCTCACCTTTACATATGCATATTTTTCCATCTATGAGTATATCAGTTCTTGATTCTTCAATGTTATACTCATAAAAGACATTGGAGCTTGTATTCTCTCTTTATTTTCTTGCATCAATATAGCTGACATAGTATTTTTTAAGGCATAACAGTAAATGATGAACTCTTTAGTGTAATCAAGATGAAAAAGCATAGGGACTTTGGCAATGGAACCTTTAATATCTTCAAAATCCTTTTGCCCAGTATCACTCCATTTGAAATTATTGTTACCTTTCATCATATCAACTATACATTTGACTATTTTAGAGAAATCAGGCACAAATCTCCTCAAGAAATTTACCTGGCCAAAGAAAGATTTCACTCTAGTTTTGCTCAATGGTGGACTTAATTGTTGAATGACTTTAACCCTATTTTGATCAATATTCACTCCTTTGGATACATTATGACCAAGTAATTTACCTTCTATCACACATAATAATGATTTCTTTGGATTCAATGAGACACCGTGATCTCTACATCTTTGTAGCACACTTTCTAGATCTTTGATATGATCTTTTCTCTTCTTAAAAAAGACTATCAAATCATCAAGATATACGATAATAATTTTATCTTTCAAGTCACCAAAAGCCAGGTTCATGCCACATTGAAAGGTTGCACTAACATTGATTAAGACAAAAGGAATCCTATTGTAAGAAAAAGCACCCCATGGTGTGGTAAATATAGATTTGAACTGATCTACTTCATTCACTTGAATCTAATTGTATCTTGAAAAACCATCTAACATGGACATCATTTTTTATCTTGCAATAGTTTGTAATAGATGATCCATATTAGGAAGAGAAAAATTATCTTTGAGTGAGGCTTGATTTATATTTCTAAAATCTACAAAAATCCTTGTCTCTCCATTCTTCTTACTCACTAGCACATTATTAGCAACCCAAGTAGAGTGATGAATAGGATATATAATCCTAGCCTACAACATTTTGTCAATCTCTTTGAGGATTGCCCCTTCAACTATAGGATTATAATTTCTTTGCTTCTATCTGAATGGTGTTGCTTCTATCTTAAGAGGGGTTTCATGTTTGAATGTCCCACCCATGAAAATTTAAGGGTCTTCATAGCTCCAAGAAAATACATCTTGAAATTCAATGAGTATTTCTTGAATTTCTTCCCTCTCTTCTTGTGTGCAACACTTTCCTATATTTATCATTTTTGGACTGATTTTTGTCCTTATATTGATTCCATCAAACTCACCACAGGCTTTTCATTTTTTTAATCTCTTTCTCTCTTAATGTATGCATCATGCCTATCAAAAATCTTTGTTAGAGAAATTAAATGAGGTGGAATCTTATTACCTTTCAATTGAATCAAATCAAGTTCTATTTTCTTTTTATCATCTATCACTGGATTGCCACTTGAATTAGTGCTTCCTTCAATATACAAGCCTTCAAAAGGTACTTCTCCATTAATGAATTGTTGTATATGTTTGTCATCTTCAAAAACCTACCAAGATTCTTCATTATTAGGAACATTTGATCTAAAAAGAACTTCTACTTTGTAATTTGATCTTTAAAATTTGGATGTGGTAAAAGCAATGATGTAGAGACTAACAAAGAATCAAATCTTGAATCATATTCTCTTAATACTAATATAATTGAGAAAGCATCCAAACTCTCAATTTCACCCCACACTCCATTATAATAATTCCTCAAACTTGACTTCTTTATTTCTGACTTGTCTTACCACCAATTCCGCATCTCTTTGAGCCCTGAGTAACTTGACCCCTTTTTATTTTGTTTCCATAATACCAAGGAGAAGGGCTTCATACTTTTTAGTATTGTTAGTATTCTTCAAACCTAACTTGTATGCCAAACAAGTCATTTCTCCACTAGGTGATATCAGTACTACTCCTACACCTGAACTAACATTAGCACAACTACCATCAAATTCCAAAGTCCACAACCGATTACCTTTAGTTTTCTCTAATTCTTCTTGAATATCAAGAGTGATGAACCCCTAAAAGGCCATTATTTTTAGAACCTTTTATCTTGTTTTTAGACCATTATCTTGTAGAAACATTTTATGACTCTATGGTTTGAGCAAAGGAACTTATGTTTTTATGAATATATTACCATAAGTTAAGACATGAAGATTGAAATATAGATAGTTCAAATATGTCGTGTTTTCTTGAATCTATTGACTTCTATTGTATAATAAATGAATATTACATGATAATAAATGTTTCCTCATCCATGCTATGTTTGGGTATATTCCTTCCTATACCAATAGGATTTGCAAAGAGTGATAGTTTGAACATTGTACCTTTTCTAACATTGATGATGAAATGAATATATATGTATGTGAAATTTGTTGCATTAAATGTTTTGTAAGTATTTAGCATGCATATTCAAATTCAACATTTTAATGCTAAGTCAAAGCTGACCAGATTGATGAATCACTGCAACAAGCAGATTATTGTGTGATTTTTGTTATGGCAACACACAAATATAGCTTCCTCAACCTATTATATTCTTGGAGGAGTTAAATCACATTTCATGATATTTCTATTGAAAACTTTATGAATTTGTAATTGATCCTTGTTGATGGAGTGATCATCCAAGGGGACCCATTTGGTGGGTGAACCGCTTTGTTAGAATAAATTTCATTTGCTTGTCTATTTCTTTACAAAGTAGACTTCTTGTATTCCTACAACCATTGATAACAGAATCATTGAATTTTTCCTATAGCATAGGTGTATAGATAGATTTATCATTTGTAGCAATACTCTAAGCATTAAGATAAGATGTTTTTTCAGTTCCTAGCTTAGTTTCCTTCAACATTCCTTTTTTGTTTTAGCTATAATGACTTAAAGAGGAACTAGGCCATATACCTTGTAGCCAACCTCTCAAGCATATGCTCCCAGGTTTACAAAATAAAATGAAGTCAGTGTGTTACTCTTAGGAAAACACATGATTCTATCTAATCATGGAGTTAATGTGAAAGGATGTCCAATCCTTTTTTACAAAGGTATTTAGTTGACCGGTAATTTTTGGCATTGTTGTCAGGAAAGGTGCCAATCTAAGTCAACCCTAAAGTCATTATGTTAGTTTAGATTTTTCATTATTTAGCATGCATAGAAGAAGAGACCTCCTTGGAAGATTTCTTCCCCATAATGTTTAGGAAGACATTTTTAATCCTAAACTTGAAGAAACTCACATAAAAAACAAAGAACCTTTTGAAAATCCATTCATTATTTCTCAAGAATGAATACCCTCACCCTTTGATGAATCCTCACATCTAAATGATCCCTTTTCTAAACTTGAATACCAAGAAATCCACTTTCCCTTGTCATCTATCAAGCACCACTGCCAACACCCCCTCCAGGAATGGCTCAACCTCAATCTCAACCAACATTTATTTTTCTTATCCCTCCTTAGCAAGGTAACCAAAATTTGAAAAACATACCTACTATTGCACTTCCCAAGTTTGATGGCTTGATCACTAAAGGCCTCGAAACCTTTCTCTTTGAGTTTGACCTACTATATAAAAGTTATGACTATACAACTAATACTGACAAACTGAAGTTGTTTCCTTCTACTCTTAAAGAAGCCACTTTGAGATGGTTCATGGGATTGGGTGCCAATGCTATAGTGAATTGGCCTATAATGAGAAATTTGTTTCTCACAAAGTATAAGGAATATTACAAGGGTCAAGATTTAAAATGGGATGACATTTTCAAAATTTCCCAAAAGGATGATGAAACCTTGGAAGATTATGTTTCCTGGCTCATGTTCAACCTGTAGCGTAATAAACACCATGAATTGAATGAGGAATCAAAGAAACATCTTTTTCTGAGAGGTGTAAATGTTGGAAGCATTGAAGCTCCGACCTTATGGTAGGAGGAGATATCACTCAAAAGATTTGGACTTATATACATAGTATATTCCTAAATTATTCCACAGCTACTATGAAGAAAGGTAGGGGACTTAGAGATCTACCAAATAAGTCCAATGGTAGTTCAAGAGTATCCAAGATGGAATTATCTAATTCATTGTTAGATTTCAAGAAAAGCATCATTAATGATGTAGCCACTCAGCTAGACACCATGCAAGCTAGAAGAAAGAATGATGAATTTGATGCCATGTTGATTGAATACTATCCACATTGTAGAGAAAAGAAAAGACACTTTAGATGTAAGTCTATAGCAAGTGTGGAGACACAACCAATACCAACTGAGTTCAAAGCCATTGATGAAAATGGAGAGGTACTTTATGTCACTCAAAGAAGACCATGGGCTCAAAGACAAGGCATGCCACAAGATCCTCTTCAAAGTTATAATGATAATAATCAATGGTAAAATTTTCAAAATACTAGTTTTAGTGGAAATAATAGTTGGCAACAACCTCAACAAGGTTAGTAACAACCTCAACAAGGTTGGCAACAACCTCAAAATTGGAATACCCAATCTAGTCAGCAAACCCTATTATCACCATCTTAGTAGCAAGCTCTAATGCCTCCTCCTACAGCCACTAATACTCCTCCCAAGCAAACCCAACTACCAGTTCAACCTAATCCTAATCCAAACAATACTAAACAATAGGCTTAATAGCAAAGCTATTCCATCTCATTGAATGATATTAACTTAATTTCAAGCGCCACTCCTCCTAAACCCCAAAAGCCTATAATAACTAAAGTTGAAGATCTTTTGATTGAGCATATTGATAAGTCAAATTAGAAAACCACTCCTATAGCCAAAGAACCTTCATTTCCCCATAGGTTGATAGGAAAATACTAGCTCACAAAGAACCATGGAGTCATTGATTTTCTTAATCAATTGAAGTAGATGATAGTAAAAATACCATTGTTGGATGCAATTAAGGAAGTCCCTACCTATACTAAAGATATTAGGAATCATGCATTAAGCATCCACAAAGGAAGAAGAAAGATCCAAAAACCATTCATGTCCTAGGACAATTGTCTAACTTAGTGCTAGAAAAATTAATTGTACCTAAATTATCTGACCCTAGGAGTCCTATAGTTATAGTCACTATTCACAGGATCCAAGTTCAAAATACTTTGGTTGACCTAGGAGCATCTATTAATGTAATGAAAAATGAATTATTGTCTTATTTGCACATCATTGGCCTTAGAGAGATACCCACCATACTTCAACTTATTGATAGCTCTACCCTTAAACTAGATGGGATAATAAAATATGTTATACTCACCTTAAATTCCTGGGACTATCCAGTTGATTTTGTTGTTCTCTCCCCAAAGGCTAATATAGGAGGATATCCTTTAATTTTAGGAAGACCATGGTTGGCCACTGTAGATGCCTATATAGCTTGCCAATCTAGGAAGATGATAATATCCAATGGTATTCATACCAAGAACCTGACTTTATACTCCCTTGCTTAATCATTTTTACTAGATGACCAAGTAATTTGGCCAAACTTGAGTGATGATGATCTAGAAGTCAATTTCATCCATCAGTTGATGATGATAGGTAGAGAATCATTTATAGCTACTTAAGAAGAAGATGAAATAATTTCATCCATTATTTGGAATGAATATGGAATAGAATCTCAAATATGTCCTCAAGCTGCATGTATCTTAGAATCCATTTTACCATCCTTGAATTCACCACATCATTCAAAAGCTTCATAGTTTCTCCATTCATTATTACCTCATGGGATGGATTCTTCTCCTATTACCCAATTATTAATGGCAGATAAGGTTATTAAGATGGAAATTGGTCCAAGTAAAGAACTAAATATAAACAATACCTTATCACCCTCTCAATAGAAATCTATGTTGCAGTTACTATAGGAGAATCAAAGCACATTTGCTTGGGATTACATGGACATGAAAGAATTAGACCCTATTCTCTAAACTCACAAGATTTACATTAGCCCTAATTTCAAACCTATTCAACGGCCTCAAAGGAGAGTTATCCATGTCTTAAAAGATATAGTTAAGACTGAATTGCAGAAACTATTAAGTGTTGGTTTTATATACCCCATCTCTAATAGTCAATGGGTCTCACCCCTAGTTATAGTACCCAAGAATGGTAGAAATGATGAGTTTGTGTAGATTATAGGGAGCTCAATTTAGCCACTAAGAAGGACCATTTTCCCTTTCCATTTATAGACCAAGTCCTTGACAACCTAGCTAGAAAAAAGTGTTTTTCTTTTCTAGATGGTTTCAGTGGTTACAATCAAATCCAAATAGCCCCATAAGATCAAGAAAAAAAACTTTTGCCTACCCATGGGGAATGTTTTCCTACTCAGTCTTTCCTTTTGGTTTGTGTAATGCCCTAGCCACATTTTAATGAGCTATCATCAGTATCTTTTTAGATAATTCTATTGATTGTATGGAGATCTACATGGATGATTTTACTATTTATGGTGCTACTTTTGAAGAAGCAAAAGAAAATTTAGAAATGGTACTCAAAAGATGTGGGGATTATAATGTTTCCCTACATAGTGATAAATGTTTAATGATGATGGAGGAAGAGGTAGTGCTAGACCATTTCATTTCATCTAAGAGCATCCAAGTAGATCTAGCAAAGGTTGAAGTAATTAGTACCTTGCATGTGCCAGAGAAGTATAAGAATGTACATAGTTTTTTGGAACATGTTGGATATTATAGAAGATTTATTAAAAACTCCAGTCAACTTGCAACACCTCTCTACAACCTGCTTAAAAAGGATTCTAAATTTTCTTAGGACTTTGATTGTGCAACATCCTTCCTGCAGCTTAAGGAAATTCTTACGATAGTGCTTGTCTTGAGAGGACCCAATTGGGGCCTTCCTTTTCACATTTGTAGAGATGCCTTAGACTATGCTATTGGTCTTGTGCTAGGACATAAAATAGACTCAGTTGAACATGCCATTTATTTCATCAATAAGAATTTGCAAGGTGCATAATTTAATTACACAATCACTAAAAAGGAATTAATTTCAAGCATCTATGCCCTCAATAAGTTTAGACACTACATTATTGGATATGAAATATTTGTTCACATTGACCATTTTTCTATAAAATATTTGGCGAACATACCTGCAATTTTAGGAAGATTAGCTCGTTGGTTTTTTCTCATGCAAGAAATTGACATCACCATAGTTGATAAACTTGGTAAGGTCAATGTGGTATTTGACTTTCTCTCTAAGTTACATGTCTTTAATGATCCTATAGTCATTGATGATAGTTTTCTAGATTATCACCTTTTTTTGTTGTCTACACAAAGTCCATGGTATGAAAATATTGCTAACTACCTCACCACAGGTAAAATGCTAGTTCACTTCTCTACCCATGAAATAAAGTTAGCAAAGAAGAGCTTTAATTATTCATTGATTGTTGGATTTATGTTCTATACTAGACCTAATAAAGTTATGTGTAGGTGTCTAAGAGAGGATGAAACATATGATGTCTTGAAGGAATGTCATGATAAGCCTCGTGGAGGACACTTTGTAGCCAAAAGAACAACCTTCAAAATCTTGACAACTAGCAATTATTGGCCAAACTTGCACAAGGATGTAGCCAAATATACAAAGAAATGTGACAAATGTCAACAAATGGGAAGACCCACTAAATTAGATGAAATACCCCTATAGCCTCAAGTTGTCACACCCTTTAACAAATGGGATATTGACTTTGTAGGACCCATTGAACCTACTTCATAAGGCAAATCCTATATTCTAGTGTGCACTAACTATAACCAAATGGGTAGAGGCTAAACCCATGAAACACCCAAGGGATGTCAAAATGGAAATTTTTTTGTATGAATCCATCTTTACATGATTTGGCATTCCTAGGAAATTGACATTTGATCAGGGGACTCAATTTATATCAAATTTGATAACTGCTCTTATGAAGGAGTATACTATCAGACATGGTAAATCATCACCTTATCATCCCCAGGCTAATGGTCAAGTAGAAGTTACTAATAGGGAGCTAGAATCCATTCTCACCAAGACTATAGCACTCCATAGGAAGGATTAAACCACCCACCTTCTTGAAGCTCTTTGGGCTTATAGAACCACTTGGAAGTCCACAACTAGTTTTACTCCTTTCGAGCTTGTTTATGTTAAGTCAGCATCAATGTCTATAGAATTTTAATATAAAACATTGAGGACTATCTTGGAGCACAAGATAGAATTCAGTATTGCCCAACAAGATTGAATCTTGAGTTTAAATGGTCTTGATGAATGGAGGAAATCTGCATTGAACAATACTAAGTTCATTCAAAACCAGAGAAAACAATGGCATAATAGGTTTATCAAATAGAAAAAAATTGTTGTAGGCGATTGGGCACTCCTTTAAGATTCAAAGTGCCAACATAACCTAGGGAAGTTCCAAACATGTTGGTTAGGATTGTATGAGATTGTTGTCATATTTCCAAATGGTGTAGTTTAGCTATCTACCATTGATCTTGTTTGCTTCAAGTTACTTGTCAATGGGCATCATCTCAAGCTTTACAATAAACTAGTTAGTCATGAAGAGTTCCTACAGAAATTCTAGCACAATGAGGATATTTCATTCTTGTAGCCAAAGAGTCTGGGTCTCCTACCCTGACTCCTAATACTTCTTGACTTCATTCAAGGCATTCATAATAAACACTTTCTTCACATCCATTCCACTTCACCTTCTCTCTCTTCCATCTTACCATTCCATCCCATTACTTTGTCAATTCTGATGATCTTTTCTAGAACATCTTCCTCCAGTAGTTTCTAGGTCCCTACTGCATAACTTTGCATGCATATTATTTTATTTTATTCATTTTTTTTTTGAATTTAGTATTGTTTATAATTATTCACTATTGCATATCCTAGGCTGGTGGGACCCATGCCTTTATTAAGTTTGGGGAGGGAAATATTTAATATTTTCTTTCAAATCACATGTAACTTCAAAAGTTCATTGAGATGTCTGGAAATAATTGCATGCTTAATGTCTCATGTTGATGACTTGTCCTTTTTTGATTGCGTCATTATGAAATTAAGGACATTAAAAATAGTTACTTAACTTTTAATGATGATTTACAACATGTTCGAGTGACAGACATGTACACAAGAAGAAATTATGAAATTTGATGCAAGAAGGATATTATGAGATATTGTATATTACATTTCCAAGAACACGCCATTTTTGTAAAATAACCAGGGCCAATACTGTAATATTGTAAACTTTGATTCACCAAGCTCTAAAAAGTCACAATTTTTCCACAATTCAACTAGAATTAACCATGGGTGGAGGTATACAAAGGAACAAACTAGTTGATCATCAAGTTCTTTTAAGTGATGTAGTCAATTGCAAAATGTTTATAAGGGGATGGTTGGATTATTGCCTTAGTTTAAAGGGATTTGATGAATAGGTCTCTTGTTAATTCATGACTATGGCATTGCAATAGTTAAAGGCCTAAGAATTGAGTTCTCAAAGGAGGTGGTAGTCGAGGTCACTGGGTTGCCCTAGGAAGGAAAAAAATGAGAGAAAGAGTTTGACCTAAAGATAGCTAGGGCACAATTTAGTATACACCAGGATCATCCACAAGACATTGATAAGAAACAAGGTACTTCTAGGTTATTTTTTCCAATGGAGTTTATTCAACTAGCCATGTTTATCATCTATTACTTCATGTGTGAATGATGTTATACATACCTACATTCCCTACATTTAAAAATGTTGGCTCACCTACAACATGATTACAAATAGGTAAACTTTCCGAATTGCTTGTTTAAAATTGTTAAGAAGCAAGCTTCTCTAGTGTAGTCAAGAAAAGATCAATCTATCTCTGACCATTGCTTAATAAAATTAGTCATAGAAAGGGAATTGAATAAGAAATAAATTGGGTCATGGGAAGAGTTCTTGTAGTTAAAAGAGGTAGAGCCTAGGTTGGTCGGCCCTAGAGACTAGGGTGTTGGACAAAGGAAAAGAACATCCATTGGTTTTTATAAAGTTGTTCCCAGAGCTGAAAATCCTCCTAAAGCCCCTCCCTCTAGTCCTATACTAACTAAGAAGAGTATTTACAAAGCTAAACCCTCCATTGTTAACAAAAGGAGAATTAAAAATGTACAAGTTGCTAGTGTTCCTAAGGCCCCATCATCTACTAACAATAGGTCTCCTATTGGGAAAGACAAAGGTAAAATTTTGGAACCTAAAGCAGAAAGGTTAGAACAACAACTAGATGAGGAAAGTAACCTTAATGAACCCTTGCACTCTCAAGAGGAGGACGATCTAGAAAAATCTCCTGAAGTGCCTATGGTGGAAATACCTATAAGTAAGAGGAAATGAGAGAATCCTCCATGCTTGTCAACACCACCCATGAGGTGATGTATGAGACTCTTCAAGAGTAGGGCTCCTAAAGCCTCTATTCTCATAATTACCCTTGAGTTTTTTGAATGTGAAAAGTAGTCCTCTCAGAAGGAAAAATTGCAACAAACTCAAGCTAGTGAAAATTAGAGAAAAACCTAGAATCTACAATTGGAAGCTAATTGTAGTGTCAATTATATTCTTATTGATAGTGATATGGAGTTTGGTGAGCTTGAATTATATGAGGAGTTTGAATAAAACCCTGATGTGCAAGATATTAGCAAAAATTATGTAGAACTCCTTTCAAAGAACTATCCATAATTTAGACCTGAAACTGTTAGGAAAGTACTAGAAAAAATGGATCAAGAAGGGTTAGACATATTAGCTAGAATAGCCACTAAATCCAGTAGGAAAGAAAATGTGGAGACAACATTTGTCATAAGAAAAGGAAAGTGCTCCACACTATAGAGTGTCAACAAAACTCCCCATTTGGCACCTGAATGGATAGACCTCTTTAATCAAAAGCCATTGCCACCACTTGATCTATCTACAGCTTTGTCTACATGAATTAATTTTTTTTAACAATTGTTATGGGAGAAAGCTTAATAGAAATTGGAAAAATAAAAATTAAAGCATGTTATTAATGAGCAAAGTTACCAATTGAAACAAAGTTTAGATCAAAATGAAGTCCTAAAGAGAAAAATTAAGTAGATCATAGGATTGATTCCTGAGTTAATGGAATGTAGGTTGCCATCACCAGTATATGCTTTATCTCTTAAAGAACAATTTACAAATTATAAATTGACTAGAATTGTGGAAGATCTTAATTCATCTATCTCTACTCCACATGAGTTTTATGATGCATTTCGATCTATTCCCATGGCTTTGAAAAATTTACTGTGTGAATTTTATCTTCATAACCTGGCCATGCCTAATGACACTAAGTAGAACCTAGTCCTGCATGGAGGGGATGTTCAATTAAGATTAGTAATGTCATGGATACAAAATGAAATAAGAAGAGAACATCAAGTTTCACCCTATAGGGAGAATGAAATAGTAGCACCCTTGTTCATGAGATCGAAAGTTCAACATTCTAGATGAACATATCTAGATTGGATTTTTATTTTGGGAAATCTTGTAGGACTTGGTAAGATGAGTATAGTCAAATAATGGACCTTTATAGACTAGGAACAACACTTATCTTAGAATGTTGAGACAACAATTGTTGTCTCAAGGTAATGATGGGTTAGAATGCCACATGATCTAAAAATAAGAAAACTTCACTCTCCACAAAACTTGACTCTTGCTACAATTAGGATTTCTTGGTATATTGACTTGGGGAGAAATCAATGCAAACATTGGTTACCATTAAGATATCAACCACATGTTCTCCTGCAACCACTACTAGTAGCAAATGATAATGCAGAAGATTACGACATGAAAGCTAAAGTTCAACACTGGAAGAGGCTCAAAACAAATTATGGTTACTTTGATTATGTGAAGAATGAGCTAGGAGAAAGGACACCTAGTTACTAGAGAGTGCAGGCTCAGATTAGGAATTTCATGATTGTTGGGACCTACAATCGATCAATTGGGGGGGAATGATGAGCTTCTAAAAGGCCATTATTTTAGGAACCTTTTATCTTGTTTTTAGACAATTATCTTGTAGAAACATTTTATGAGTCTATGGTTTAAGCAAAGGAACTTATATTTTTATGAATATATTAGCTATATGTTAAGACATGAAGATTGAAATATAGATAGTTTAGATATGTTGTGTTTACTTGAATCTATGGGAATCTATAGTGTAATGAAGGAATAGTAAATGTTGATAAATGTTTCCTCATCCATGTTATGTTTGGGTGTATTTCTTCCTATAGCCATAGGATTTGCAAAGAGTGATAGTTTGAAAATTATACCATTTCTAACATTGATGATGAAATGAATATATATGTATGTAGAAGTTGTTGCATTCAATGTTTTGTAGGTACTTTCCATGCATATTCAACGTCAACATTTCAATGCTACGTCAAAGTCAACCAGTTTGATGAATCACCATAGTAAGAAGATTATTGTGTGATTTCTATTATGGCAGTGCACAAATATAGATTCCTCAACCTGCTATATTCTTAGAGGAGTTAGATCATCGTTAATGATATTTATTTTGAAAACTTTATGAATCTATAATTGATCCTTGTTGATGGAGTGATCATAGAAGTAGGAAGTTGTTGTAATTTTCCTTTAAATACTGCCCATTGTAGCTTTGAAAGAAGTTTTTTATGGGAGAAAGATATAATAGATTATTTTTTCATAACAATAGTGTGTAATATTATTTTAAATCAGATGTAATCTCTTACTATGAATGAAAAAAATACAAAGTTCAAGTTTCCATCTTCTACCTTGATCACCTTTTCTGTTCACTCATCCAAGGGGGCCTACTTGGTGAGTGAATTGATTTGTTGGAATAGATTTTATTTCCTTTGCAAAGTAGACTTATATTGTTCTTGCAACCATTGATAATAGAATCATTTAATTGTTCCTACAGCATAGGTGCATAGATAGATTTACTATTTACAACAATATTCTAAGCTTTAAGATAAGACGTCATTTTAGTTCCTAGCTTAGTTTCCTTCAACATTCCTTTTTTTGTTTTAGTCATAATGACTTAAAGAGGAATTAAAGCATATACTTTGCAGCCACCCTCTCAAGCTTACACTTCTAGGTTGACAAAATAAAAATAAAGATACTATGTTATTCTTAGGAAAACACATGATTTTATTTAATCATGGAGTCACTCTGAAAGGATGTCCAATCCTTTGTCACTGAGGTATTTAGTTGACGAGCCATTTATTTTTTTCAACCATGGTCTTCTCATTCTTAGTCAATGGCCAATATCCTTGACCCATGCATAATAGGTCTTGTGTCTTCATCTTCTACTTCCATTTTTCATAGTTAACTCCATCAAAGTTAAGACTTTCTTTTCTAAAATGACATGTCATTGATCTCCTTAAATTGTTAGTATTTTCCTTCAAGGACCTAATTCTCTAATAGAAATTATTAGAAAGTAAGGTCCACCAAGATAAACTAAGAGGGGAGTGTGAATCACACACTACTACATTTGGGTTTGAATTATGACAATAGGTTGCCGCAATTACGATGACCACCCATCACCCAAGCAAAACCAATAGGAATTGGCTCCCATTGAATGGGAATCAAACTTTACCATCAAAAATTGTGATGGCAAGGGCTTCTATTGAAATTGTGATGCCAAAAGATTTCATGAATTGAGGCCAGACAAGATTATACATTGCCACAATTATGATGTCTATACGTCAGAGATGTCATTGCACATGCAACGTTTATGCAACAAAAATTTTGTGAGTCCAATGGCTAACCTTCAAAATTGTGATGACATTGTAATAGAAAAAGAATATGGAATCTATGACATTGGAGAGAGTGCTTTCCAAAAAAATATATTTCTAAAATTTAAGTTTAGTTATGACAATCACAAGAATCATCTGGTCTCTCCCAAAAGATAAAAATAATAAGAAAACTAGTTATAGGGGTAAGATCATTGCAATCTCTTTATAATGTTCATAACCAAAGTTAAATCTAAGAAGTAGATTTGTTAAGAAATCACTCTCTCCAACATCATAGATTCCATTTGTTTTTCTATTATAATTGCAAAATTTAAAGTTACTAGATTTTTCCTGGTCTACACACACACACACACACACACACACACACACACATATATACATACATATATACATAGAAGCATAACTTGCTTCTTCAACTCCTTATACTCAACTCTTCACTAAAGTTATTCTTCAAGTAATGAGAATAGCCACTACAAATTCCTGGGAGACAAGGGACCCTAAACCTATGCTACATTTTCTAGAGACATCGGAGGAGTTTTCATAACATTCTGGATCATACAGTGATGCCTAAATGAATAACAATAATAGATACTTGGGATGTTTTTAGGAAGAGCATGGTAATACATGCACAGTTACATCCTTGGATTTCATTGTTGGGCTAGCATATGGAGCTTTATATCAAACCATTCATTATAAATTGGTGAATGCACTTCATGCCTAATATTCAAGTGATGCATCTGCATATGCAATTTTATCACCTTGGAAATATATATTTGATCTTGCTAGCTAGGAATAGCTAATTGTTCATTTTATCATACCTAATCTAATGATAGTTCTAAAGAATTCATAATCAACCCAACTAATTAGCAACTAGACAAATGAATTGCAATGAAAAAGGCATAAAATTTGTGACCAAAATCGCTAAGAAAAGAGATTTAGACAATGAATCATTTGATAGGATATCGGAAATATGATTATGACCACAATAGTGATATTATTTTGTACAATTTAGTATCTCCATTGTATCAAATTTATTTTCTCTTTCTGTAGACATGTTACTAAGAAGTAAAAGGTTTTATATTTTAGTTTTTCATTAACTCATAATCTGGTATGGTGGGTTATATATTAGAATTTGTTAATTAATAGATTTATTTTTTGTTATATTTCAAAATATATTTCTATTTGTAAATTGGTGAAACAATATTTTTGGGCTCACCATTTTGAAAATAATTAGAAGGTTGTTTGATTAATATCAACAATGTACTTCACTTGAAGCTTCACTTTTACCTTAAATGCATCATGCAGCAAGAATTTTTGTTTGAAAAGTGTATGGGCCACTCATTTTTTGGTGGTACCATTTCTTAAGTTATTCAAAGTTAACTTCTTGTTGGTTCATGTTGGATTAGAATGTGTCTAAAAGGAAATAGCGAATTTGTCAAAGTTTTGTGTCAAACTACTTGTTACTTATAAGTTGTTACTAAATATGAAAATGTAGTTAGTAGTGTCAATTCTCACTCTTGTAATAATGTTGTTACTGAAGTCTTCATAAAACCAAACTCATACTAAAAAAACAACAATAGTCTTGGTGAAATAAAAAGCACTTTAGGAAAATTGACACTGAATTAAAATTCAAGAGCCATTTACTTAATCTTGTTTGTGATGTAAATACATAACTTAGTTAGGCATAGCCCAGTTGAGGGTATTATATCAAATAGGAGATGTTCTATTTTTTGGAATCTAGGATTATTTTTGTATTCCAAGTATGTGAGGAAAATAAGTAAGTTTGACCTTTGTTATACATACATACATACATATATATATATACACATACATATATGCATACATACACATACAGACGTTCCTTTGCATGGTTTAGAGGTAATGTAATTATGGTAGAGGCTTCTACAAGGGAATGAGCCTCGTGAGTTAACATATAATGTCTTAAAGTAGTCAAGTGCTACCTAGCTTTGTCCAAGGCTTCTACACATTGGAGGCATACTCTACCTATGAAGATGCCTACATACCTGTATCCACAAGATCAAGACCCTTGAACCTCTCACTCTAATGAATACGTAGTTCTAGTTTCTAATTACTTTGATGTAGTTGTATTCCTATAACCACTAGTGAGCTTTACTCACCTAATACAACTCTTCACCATCATACACTCACTTAGGAAAATCATGCGGTTTTCTATAATTACAATATTGTAATACCCTAGTGCAACCTTTGTGTTGTAGTTTACAGTTAATGTAAGGTTAACCTATATGTGTCCTAACTCACTCCTTATATAGTTATGCTAAAAATATTGTGACAATAATCAATGTGAAAAAAGCTTTTTCAAAAGCACATATTCCTTTTATTGAATGTAATGTTGATTACCTAAACATCCATATGTGTGTAAGCATGGTAAGTTACCTGGACTATCATGAGATCAATCTTTAAAGTACTTGGAATGTTGTCATCACCTCTTGCTACTCTTAGGGGAAGTCCATCTTCATTTCTCATGAGCAATTCATCACACGGGTACATCCAAGAATGTCCTTATCACCTCCTACATAAAATGAATCCAATATTACAAAATGCCCCATAAGAAATAATAGTTCAAGTGAAATAAACACATGAAAAATGAGAGAGAAAAAGAGGAATCTACTTACTAATAAGTGTTTCCATTACAACTGTGGCCATGCTACCTGTTTAGTGAGTTTTATCATTTTTTTGTTGTACCAAGATCTCTCTATTTATATGCATACATGCATGCATGCATGCATGCATACATACATACATACATACATACATTATATATGAACAAAAGCATAGAGATAACAAGGGCACAACATGGAAACAAAACGCAGTGATAACATGACAACAAAATCCTAGATCTCCACTAACCTCCACCAACATTTAGAGCTCTCTACCGACCCTCTTTCATGTGTAGCTCTCCATAATCAATCAAAACAAATGGGGAAGGATTAATGTCATGTTTTCTTTTCTTTTTTGTTTATAATCATAATCCCCAATCCAAAAGATCTCTCTGTATATATACATATGTACACAGACACAAAGATATGTGTGTGTGTATGTATATATACATATACATACATACATATGTTGACATCTAGTGACATACACTTATTTAGATTGTAAGCTTATACTAAGCATATTGTATAGTTAATAGTGTTAACCAAGCATTTCAGTTGTTACCATCTTCTACAATTGCTACTAAGTCCTATGAATAGATTTTAGTTTGCACCAAGTAGTAACTACAAAGTTGATGATTAGTAGTGTAAACTGAGCATCTCAGTGTATGTTGAGTTTACTATTGCAAACCAAGTTGTGAAGTGCTTACCAAGTTTGCAGTTGATGTGATGTGAGCCTAGTGTTGACCAAGATACTCCATGTTAACCAAGAGACTTAGTTTATACCGAGCTCACAATGATAGTGTTTATCGAGCTATATAGTGTGAATCAAATGATTCAATTTATATACCAAGTTTCATAGTATTCACCAAGTCACCAGTTCAGAATGAGTTCAAGACTACTTGGAAGTGATCAGTATGGATTGAGCTTCTATGTCTATTAAGTGCATGACAATGCCGAGCATTGACAGTGGATGTCAAGTATTAGAACCTCATCAAGTCAGTCTTTAGACCCCAAGTTTCTACACTTTGGCCGACTTTGTAATATTTGTGTAAACTTGTATCGTGGCCAACTTTTTAATTGTGTAATTAGATTAATATATATGTAATGTATTGTATCACATCCAAATCATATAAGGAAATAATGTAATCATTAGAGAAAAGAAGAAGAGTGAATTACAAAGGCTATAGCAATATAAGGAGTAATAAAGATTCATCTATCACAGAAAGTGATTTGTACACTCATAGGAATCTCATTCAGCAAATCAAGTTGTAGACCAGAGATCAACTACTATTTCATCCTAATAGGTGGATCAATCAAATCCTTTAACAAGGTAGACCTAACAGTCTTATGTAAATTTCTTTACCAAGTGCATACTTCATTATATGTTTGTAAATCCTTTAGCAAGGTGGATCTAGTAGTCTTTATTGCTCCTAACAAGGCAGATCATTAGAAGTGATCATTGTAAGCCTTAATAGGCCAACTTTATATTGCAATACTAAAGCTTGTGGGTATCATCCCCATCCCAATTTTACTTTCTATTTGGAAGTTTTTTGGGTCACCAAATCTTGTGTTAAAGTATTATGTATGCTTTCATGTTTTCAGCTTCTCATGCATGCAGTTAGATCAGAATTAATATAAAGGATAAATTGCTAATCAAGGATAAATTATTATAAAAGTTTTAGAAGTTACTAATTCACCCCTCCCTTTTCATTATCTTAGCTTTTCAAAATATTTTCAACAGTTGGTATCAGAATATTACAGTTCTCAGTGAAAACTTTAACAAGCTTGAGCAAACATCAAAGGCAATGGAGGTATTCATACTTGACAAGGCTATTGACAATGAGAAGCTAGATTTGGAATTTACCATTGGACAACCAAAGAAAGCAAAAGAGAAACTCTCTCAATCCCTAAAAAGAAGAAAAGATCTTACAATCCAGATGAATGGTTCACTCTACATTGAAAAAAGAATTAAAGACATCTATTCATGCAATTCATATGAAGCTAATAAAGAAATCAAAGAACTACTAGAGAAGAATAGTACTCTTCAAGAAGAAGTAAGAAAACTAAGAAGAGAGCAAGAAATTTAGTCAGTAAGATTGTGTGAAGTCTTGGAAGAGAAAAATAAGATAAGAGAAGAGATAGAAGGAAAGAACAATGAAATTCAACACCTATCCCTTCAACAAGCAGACTTCATTGATCAACTCACCAATGCAAATGAAGAAATCATGAACCTGAGATCAGAAAATGAAAGATTGTAGAATGATCTAAACATTGAAAAACAAACCAATGAAAGAATGATGAAATCCAAAGTAGACATGAATCAGTTAAACGAGAAAAGTCACTTCAAACAAAAAGGGAAAGTAGGAATTGGATATATAGAAGAAGGTGAAACATCTAAGCAAGGAGCTCAAAGGAATCAAAAACCTACTTGCAACGACTGTTGCAAGATAGGTTATACCTGAAAAAAATGTTGGAGCAATGGGAAAGAAAAATTCAATGGAAAATGCTACAATTGTAATCAGCATGCTCATAGAGAAAATGAATGCAAATAGAAACCAAAATTTGAAGGCAAGTGTCACAAATGTAAGAAGCATGGGCACAAGTCATTAGAATGCAAAACCAAGATATTGAATCTAGCAGAACAAATTGTGAGGCTATATTTGGTTGGGACTATAAAACTTGGTGTGGATGTCATTACTGTGGAGAATTTGGACACATTGGAATGAATTGTGTAAAGCATCACTTGAGGAAAAGAGATACTACCAAAAAACATTTTATCTGTATAGAATTTGGTCATCTTTCCTAGAACTGTATGAATATTGGAAGAATAGAATATGAAAAGAAGGAAAAAGATGATAACATCAGAAATCAAATGAGACAACAATGGGTTCCAAAGTCTACTAAGAATGCAAGTCCAAGCAATGATGATCAAGTCACTCAAGAATTGGGTGACTCCACCATTTCCACTTGATTTCTTAGAAGAAGACTAGAACTAGGCTACTAAAGTAGACATCTAAATAAGTTCTAGTTGATTGGACAAAAGATCCATATTAGCATTCAACATGCAAAGGGATCACCGAGTAAAAAGTATTAGTTTCTACCAAGTTACCTTCCTTACTGAGTGAGGTTGGGTTACAAACTCTACTGAGTCACAAAAGACTCCACCGAGTAATCAATGCTAGCGAAGTGGATGACAGTCTGTCAATTTGATCTAACATTCATACTAGGAATTTATGATAAAATTTGATAAAAGGAACAAAATCAAAGTCAATTTCATCATGAATTTTCAAGAGCTATTTTCCCAGAGCGATCTTCAAGAGCTTTAGAGCTATTTGAGAGTATTATTACCAATTTTTTTTGAATTCTCTCAAACCCTATCAAGTGAAGATGGTAGCTACCAACAATGAGGAAAAATGAGGTTCATGGTGTGGAATGGAAAGCACCAAATTTCAAGCTAACACCTACCATCATTGAAACCCTAGATCCAAGTGGAGCAAAACCACAAATCCCTCCCAAGGTACGATTGATCAACGATATCCATTCTCATTTTAAATGTACAATTCAAGATATTGGTACACTAGAAATGGATGAATGTTTAAAGGAGTTATGTATTGATGGTGTATTGAAACCTAAGCATCAACATCTCGAGGCTAAAGGTTTAATTCATATTCCTCAGATGCCACTAGGTTCCACATGAAATAGGTTAGGTTTATCCTTAGTTATGTGCACAATGGTCTTTTATAGCTAGAGCAACCAATTCTGATAACCAAGAAGATGATCCACAAGATCAATGGTCTCCTAGTGTTGTAAAAAGCTAAAATGACTAAAACCTTAGGTCAAGTCGAACTGGAGAAGAAAACCCTAGCCGAATGGGATGGTAAGGGAATGAAAAAATAAGTGCCACTGACATGGAATCAAAATTTAGTATTCATTTCATTGCACACAAAATCTACAGTTCAAGCAAGTTGAATAGTGTGTCATGTGAAACTGTTGACTTGGCATACAAGGTAGTCAAGAATAACCTTTCTCTTGACCTTGTCAAGCTGCTATTGAATCAATTCAACAAGAACATGGAGAGCATTAGGACATCAAAGAAAAATCCATGTAAGTTTGGCTCACTATTGACATGTTTATTCTTCTATGTTCAAAAATTCTTTCCATCAAAAAGTACTATTGTTTGGAGGAAAGATGTTCAATCACTTTATCAGATAAATGAAGACATTGTTGAAATGGGAGAAAATTACACTAATATCATGGAAAATTATTTTGATGCATTCAATGAGAAAATGAATAAGAAATTTTGAATCCCCAAGAAACTAGTTGAGGATTATAAAGATGGTGTTTGTTATATGGTAGATAGTGATAAGGTATACATTCATGCAATTAGGCCTAGATTTGCATGGGTGAAACCTCTAGGATATGAGGTAAATATTGATGAAACAAAGCTTATAATTGAGGCATTAATAAATGAACTAGTTGATCCCAAAGAAGCTTATTTTGGCACATGTGATGAGGCTAAGACCATAATTGAACTAGAGATTAAGCTCCCTCAGGTGGTTAACATAGGCAAGAAGAGGATTACCAAGTTGAAAACAAGTTCCACTCTCCTATTGACTGAGGGAAAATGTGAAGATGAAGAAGTAGAGGATGAAGAATTAGAGGAAGATGAGCCACTTAAGTAAAAGGGCAAGGTAATCATTACTAAGCCTGCCAGTATAACCACTACAATATTCATTAGGAGACCCTCTAGGAAGATAGCAGACAAAGAAGGAGGAGACATAATTTTCAAGAGCTCTCCACTCACATTTGAGGAGAGAATGAAGTATTGGAATCAAGTTCCAGAATAAAAAACTTCAAGGCATTAAAATATGAGACCATAATAGTTGATGAGGAGAAGCATATTGAAGACATATTGATATCCAAGATGGGTAAGTGGAAGTACTCACCTGATCAACTCACTCAACAAATTATAGATGCATTAATGAACAAAATCAAGCCAAGATGGGAACATGCAATGCAAACTGCAAAGGATATACATGAGTATACCCTGAGGCAACTTATGCCAAATTTGAATGACAAGGAAGCGAAAGAATCTTTAAAGAAAAATGAAGAAAATTTGACTTTAAGATTCAATAGTTGTCTTATTTTATTGAATGAAATAGAGCATCTTGTGAAGAAAGAAACAAATACATGGAAGAATATCTATCTTCTTCACAAACTGAGTGATTTTCTAGTTAGTATAAGTGAAAAAGATGATGATGATCAAGAAAAAGATGATCAAGAAAAAACACATTTTGATAATGTGGATGATGAAGAGGAACAAGAGCAAGAGGCTACCAAGGAAGATGCACAAGATGTTGAGGAAACTAACCCAGTTAAGATTGCTACAATGATTATAGCATCACTTCCTCACTCTCCAAGAGAATCATTGATAACATCAAGCTTAGAGACAACCTCAGAAGGATTGATTGTGACTAGCACTGCAAGCACAAGCATTCAATCAATCTTTGCACCAGTCCAACTCAGCACATCATTGACTGAAGTACCAAACACTTCATCTACCGAGCTGAAAGTTCTACCCTCTACATCAATTTTGACTACAAAAAGTATTCTTGCCACTAGTATTTCTACAATGAGTGCAGTATCAATTTTTGCAATGAGTCCTACTATTTCAACTATTGTTTCCATTCCGAGTACACAAGAAATAAGTGCAAGAACAATTGAGACCAAGCCTCAATCGAGCACAATTTTTTTGGGAAAAGGTAAAGAAAAGGAGGAGGATATAGATCTTGATGAGGAGATTTTCATTCCAAAATGGGGCATCTCCAACTAACTCCAAATCAGATACAACCCTTTCGTGAACTTCTACAAAAGAAAGTCAAGTAGAAAAGGCTAAGAGAAGAAAGAAATAAGGAGTTCAAGATCATTGAGGATGCAAAGAACATTCTAGCAGAGGCTATAGATATAGAGGTTGATACTTCTTAACCAATTTTGTATCAGTTAGCAGAGGCAGTCTAAAAATACAATGAAGATCTACATGGATAGGATAAACTATTGCAAAGAGTTGAGAAAAAGTTTGAGAATAAAGTTCTAGAACTTATTGCTCAAAAGATTTCCATTCACCAAGTAGAGTTATCTACTATTTTGGGTTCTCTAGAAACTTTTTTTATTAGTGTATCGTTACTTTTTGGAAAGTTATGTTACACATCAATTTTAAAAAAAGAAATAAAAGGCAAATTGTCTAAAGCTGATGAAGATCTAAAGGAAATTGCACAACAGTTGTAGCTTGACCCGAGTTCTAGCTCTGTTCACTTCAAAAGAATCAGATTTATGATAGATATGTAGGTAAAACTACTCAAAGAAGAACCAAAAATTAGATCTACTTTAATAGATATCCAAAATATGATTCTCCCTAACATAGATGCGCTGCAAAAGCATATTGCATATTCAAAAACCCTCATCCATGACAATAATTTCTCTATTGTAGACCACATGATTGAACTATTAGCAGAAGTGTAGGTTGCATTACACACATGCATGGTCTTGCAAGAAAATTAGGACAAGACTTTGGCGCTCATACTGAAGGTTCATTTAGACTTCTTGTCTGATTTTGGCATTACTATGTAAATATAAGCATAAATCTTTGGCATTAATGTCAAAAGGGGGGAGAAACTATAGAAGTTATAAGGAGAAGCTATAACGAGATGTAATAAGGAGATAAAAGGGGGAGATGATGAGAAAAATTTGGAAGAAAATTGCAAATTGTAGAAGAAATATATATTGTATGTATAGTTTATTGTATATTATGTATGGGGGAGCATTACCATGTACAAATATGTATCCTTTACAAAACCAATTTTGAAAAATCTCAAAAATAGTATACTCTACCGAGTTGGAGACATACCATGATGGATAATTCAGTTTTGACTGATAAGTGTTTTTATCACTAATGCCAAAGGGGGAGATTGTTGACATTCTAGTGATGTTTTTTATTAGTGACATACACTTATTCATATTGTAAGCCTATACTAAGCATATTGTATAGTTAATAGTGTTAACCAAGCATTTTAGTTGTTACCGTGTTCTACAGTTGCTACCGAGTCCCATGAATAGATTTTAGTTTGCACCGAGCAGTTACTACAAAGGTGACGATTAGTAATATAAACCAAGCATCTTAGTGTATGTTGAGTTTACAATTGTAAACCGAGTTGTGAAGTGCTTATTGAGTTTGCAGTTGATGTGATGCAAGTCTAGTGTTAACTGAGCTACTCAATGTTAACCAAGAGACTCAATTTTTATTGAGCTCATAGTGACAATGTTTACCGAGCTATATAGTGTGAATCAAATGATTTAGTTTATATATCAAGTTTCATAGTATTCATCATGTCACCAATGTAGAATGAGTTCAAGACTACTTGGAAGTGATTAGTATGGACTAAACTTCTACGTCTACTGAGTGCATGATGATGCCGAGCATTGACAGTGGATGCCTAGTATCAGAACCTCACTTAGTTTGTCTTTAGAGATCGAGTTTCTACAAATTGGCAGACTTTGTAATATTTGTGTAAACTTTTATTGTGGTTGACTTTGTAATTGTGTAATTGGATTGATATATATATGTAATGTATTGTATCACATCCAAATCATATAAGGAAGTAATGTAATCATTAGAGAAAAGCAGAAGAGAAAATTACAAATGCTACAATAGTATAAGGAGTAGCAAAGATTCATCTATCAAGGAATCTCATTTAGCAAACCAAGTTGCAGATTAGAGTTCAACTATTGTTTCATCCTAATAGGTGGATCAATTAAATCTTTTAATAAGCTAAACCTAACAGTCTTATGTAAATCTCTTTACAGAGTTCATACTTCATTGTATGTTTGTAAATCCTTTAGCAACATGGACCTAGCAGTCCTTATTGCTCCTAACAGGGTAGATCATCAAAAGTGATCATTGTAAGCCTCAATAGGCCAACTTTATATTGCAATACTAAAGCTTGTTGGTATCATCCCCACCCCAGTTTTACTTTCTATTTGAAAGGTTTCTAGGTCACAAAATCTTGTGTTAAAGTATTATGTATGCTTTCACGTTTTTAGTTTCTCATGAATGCAGTTAGATCAAAATTCATATAAAGGATAAATTGCTAATCAAGGATAAAGTATTATAAAAGTTTTAAAAGTTACTGATTTACCACTCCCCTCTCAATAACTTAGCTTGTCATAATATTTCCAACAATTGGTATCAGAGCATTATGGTTCTCAGAGAAAAGTTTAACAAGGTTGAGCAAAGATCAAAGGCAATGGAGGTATTCATACTTGACAAGGCTATTGACAATGAGAAGCTAGATTTGGAATTGACCATTGGACAACTGAAAAATGAAAAAGAGCAACTCTCTCAATCCCTAAAAAGAAGAAAAGATCTTGCAATCTAGATGAATGATTCACTCTACATTGAAGAAAGAATTGAAGACATCTATTCATGCAATTCAAATGAAGCTGATGAAGAAATCAAAGAAATATTAGAGAAGAATAATACTCTTCAAGAAGAAGTAAGAAAACTAAGAAGACAGCAATAAATTTAGTCAGTAAGATTGTGTGAAGTCTTGGAAGAGAAAAACAAGATAAGAGAAGAGATAGAAGGAAAGAACAATGAAATTTAGCACCTGTCCCTTCAGCAAGCAGACTTCATTGATCAGCTCACCAATGCAAATGAAGAAAGCATGAACCTAAGATCAGAAAATGAAAGATTGCAGAATGATTCAAACATTGAAAAAAAAACCAATGAAAGAATGATGAAATCCCAAGTAGACATGAATCAATTAAATGAGAAAAGTCACTTTAGAAAAAAAAGGAAAACAAGAATTGGATATACAAAAGAAGGTGAAACATCTAAGCAAGGAGCTCAAAGGAATCAAAAGCCTACTTGCAACCACTATGGTAAGATAGGTCATACCTCAAACAAATGTTGGATCAATGGGAAAGCAAAATTCAATGGAAAATTCTACAATTGTAATCAACATGGTCATAAAGCAAATGAATGTAAAGAGAAACCAAAGTTTGAAGGAAAATGTCACAAATGTAAGAAGCATGGGCACAAGTCATCAGAATGCAAAACTGAGATATTGAATCTAGTAGAACACATTGTGAATGCTATATTTGGTTGGGACTATAACACTTGATGCAGATGCCATTACTATGGAGAATTTGGACACATTGGAATGAATTGTGTAAAGCATCACTTGAGAAAAAGAGATACTAGCAAAAGATGTTTCATCTATACAGAACTTGGTCATCTTGCCAAGAACTGTATGAATAATGGAAGAATAGAAGATGAAAAGAAGGCAAAAGCTAATAACATCAAAAATAAAATGATACAAAAATGCACCTAAAGAATGGTTAACTCATAAGCAAGAACATAGTGTTGAAATAGTGCAGAAAGTGCTTGTCGTGAGAGGTCCACAAGTGAGGGTGTCGACCAATCTTTGAAACTTGAATGTTGAAATGAAATTTATCAGTGATCAAACACCTATACTAGAGGTGCAACACAATTTGAAGTTGATTTTAGACAAGGTAGAGGCAGATATTAAGAAGTTTGATAATCAAAATTTAAGGCACAAGAGTGAAGGAGAAGGAGCGGCTTTAGAAAGAAGACTACACGGCAAAAACAACATCTAGACAACATTGAGGATATTATGGGAGCCACTAGATAGAATCCAATAAAGTCTTGTGATAGGTACTATGAAATTGTAATCATAGCTTGCAAGTGTCTTTGAGAATTTATAGTCCAAATATCAAATGATTATAAGAGTGTTTCAGGTATTACCACAGTCTCCCTCTGATGATCCCAAGTATCAAATTCTTATAAGAGTGCTTCAAGGTTGGAAACCACTTCAACATCCTTTGCATGGTTTAGAGGTAATTTTATTTTGGTAGAGGCTTCTACAAGGGAACGAGCCTTGTGATTATGGCATTTACACAGAAGCAAAACTTGCTTCTTCAACTCCTTACACTCAACTCTTCACTTGTTAGCCCCACACTTGTTTTGCTGATCGTAGATATTGATACCTAAAATTTTGGTAAAATGAAGTTGAACTTGAACCTAGTTCCTATTTATTTCAACTTCTACTTCAAGTCGGTGTCTTTTGTTCAAATACTAAATCCTTATTTTCCAAGTCCTCGTCAGTCCAATAGATCTCATGCAAAGAGGGAGTTGAAGTTGAAGTAAGAAAAGGTAGTTTCAAATTCAACTTTGTCTCTTTTATTTCTAATGATTGCTATTGTTTTCTTCTCGTATGAATTTATTTAAACAAAGCATGTATGTTTTACTTGAAGGAGCTCCCACTTCCTTGCCATGTGTTGAAGATGGAAAAGGCAATAAATATGATAGTTAAGTGGCATGTGTCAAAAGTACCAGTTATTTTTGGGAAAGTAAAGGTAATGATTATTTGACATCATTAAAATGAGTTTGCATGTTGATGTGATGGAGATAAGCAATGATGAATGGTTGAAAGTCTTGTCAAATAAATTTGTATGCTAGTATTAATGATTTTGCACACTCCATATATGTCCTTGATTTTTTGAAGTCTTGTGCTTTAAAATCCTTATTTTTCTAGTTTAATTACCTATCTTGCTATTTCAAACCCCAAAATGTCAATCTGGTAAGAACAAAACTAGATGTGCTTGACTTAACAGAAATCAGTGAGTGCACATTTTAGTTTCCTCTATCTATTTTTGCTTTCTTACTCCTATTTCTCTGGTTTATAGTTTTCTTTTTAAGCATTTAAGTTCTTTATTTCCTATAAAGGTGACCATGACTCTTTTCTGACCTAAGCTTCCTAAACCTAAGAAACCTTGTTTGTTAAGCTCTATGTCTGAGATATGGGATACATATCTAGTCAATGTAAACCTAACCTGACTACTAGAGAGAGCAAAGAATGCATAGGATGGACCTATTTACTAGAAACTCATCATTATGATCCTTATACTAAATAAAAAAAGGTCATAGGTGAAGTTCTGGTCAGAATTGATAGAGTCATAGTCAATTCCTTGTTAAGGATACTGCACAAAGAACCCTATGAGCCATGGACTTTTGAAGAATTTGGGAGCTTGTATGAAAATAGAAAGAAAGATTATGATTCTATCATGGCACAAGCCTAGCTTTTAAAACCAACACTAGGAGACTCAAGGTTACCCAAACCACTAACTATAGAGCATTTCATCAAAGAAATTGCTGACATAGTATTTCTACTCAACAGAGTAAAAAAAAATGAGCATGCCTTTCATTGGGATGAATGGATGTATTTGTTCATTTAGAAATTTGTTGAGGGAAAAAAGTTCATTGATTAGGAAAATTTGATAGTTGAAGGTTTGCACTCAGGTCTTGTAGGTTTGAATAACTTCAATCCTTTCTTCATGTCCTCCTTTTTGGTTTACATCCTGGCTATGTCAAAAGAATGGGAAGGGCTACCACATGAACCCTGGATAGAAGATGTGACCATATATTAGTATTATGGTAGTCTACAAGCAAAAGAACCCTACAAGGAGTTTCAGAGGGTTAATGATGTTTACTTAGGGAGACTAGTTTTTGAACTCCGAGGTCAAGAGAATTGTAGTATCTCTAAAGATTCTATTCAAGCTATTAAGGTTTATGGTTGTTTTTACATACAATTCTCTAGATTCACCTACATCAGAGTCAAGGGTTTCATTGGAGAACCTCTTAAGTTGCCTTTCTATTGTCTTGATGATATTGTCCTTTCTAAAATCTATAGGCAAGTCCTGCATGTCACTTATTTCTCTGAAAATAATAAAAAGACTCACATTACCCTATTTCCTATAGAAATTAACCACTATAGGTGTCCTAATGTCAAACAAGCTATGTTGATAGATTCAACAATGTCTAAATTCTTCCTAGAGGCCTACCTTGCCAGAAAGAACTTCGATTATGTGGGATTTTCTAGGAAAAATCTAAAATATACATCATCCATTACTCACGTCCCTTACTTAGAAGACTACTGGGCCAATTGCTCTGATGAGCTTGAAGTGAGAAAAAGATTGTGGTCAAGATTGACCATAGGCCAAATACAAGCATTCGAAGTTCAACTTGACATCAGTCATATAAAATAAAATGATAATGAGGAAGTGGTTGATCCTCTGTATATTGAACAAATTGAATGTCTCCCTAAACCTGAGCTAGACTAGAACAAAAGAGAAGAGGATGATTTGTATTCTTGCATGACAAGAGTTTTTAAGGGAACAAAAAATTGGTTAGCTCAAAAGATGAATCAAGCATCAATTCAAGAAAAGCCCAAAAAGAATTCAAGAGCTAAAAAAAAGAAGCCTTCAAGAAAGTTGATTGTGCCCTCTAATTTTGCTATTGGTGATTCGGTTAAAGGTCAAAATGAAGCTGAAGTAGAAGTATATATGTTCCTCTAGTTCAACTTCAAGTTCAACTTCAAATAGTGAGCACTAAAAGAACTAATCATTTTTCCACTTGAAGCAAGAGGACTATGCAAAATAGAGTAGAGAGTGAGATTGTAATAAATTTGGATTACCTAGAAACTGAAGAGGTAATAGAACAAATAATTTCCCCTGGTATGCTTGATTCAATGGAACTCCAGCAAAAAATGATGGAAGGTGATAGTGCATCGATGAGTACTCTAGCCTTGATTGACAATAATGCCACACCTAGAAAAGATCCTTTGATGCCTAAGTGGTTGGAGACCTCTGTAGAAAAGAAAAGAATCATGATACCTCTTTCAATGTTAGTAGATGACTTGGTGAGAAAGTGTCTTGGAAGGTCTTCTAAAGTTAAGAAAGAAAAAATGGAGTCTCGGCTTGATTTAGACAAAGAAATAGGATGATGGTTGGTAGAAATTGGAAAACCTCCATAGGATAAACT
Organism: Cupressus sempervirens; assembly: GCA_028749045.1. Classification (NCBI taxonomy): domain Eukaryota; kingdom Viridiplantae; phylum Streptophyta; class Pinopsida; order Cupressales; family Cupressaceae; genus Cupressus; species Cupressus sempervirens. The sequence continues at coordinate 585,165,529 of CM053783.1, read as the reverse complement.
TTAGGAAGAACTTGTGCCTCAAGATTATTAGGTGTCAAAAGTAGACCTAGGTAAAGGTAGTAGAGTCATAGACATGGAAATATCTGAAGTGCCTAGCAAGAAGATTGTAGATTGGGTATGGAAAGATGCTAAAGATAAGAAAAGTATGAAGGAAGCTATGGGAAGTATGGCCCAATATATCAATGCAATTTTACATCCTAAACTAAAGCCAATTAATGAAATGTCATCCATTTTCAATGTCAAGTCTCTAGCTAATCAACAATTCTTAGATAATTTGCAAAAGTGTAAAGCCACAACTAAGACATTTGAAGAATGGATCCAGTTCGTGCAGACTAAAGCAGTAACACAAGTGAATCTCTTGAGTGATACTCATAAAGAAACCTTGATTGTTACTAAGAAGTTCAAATGAAATATTGAGGGATATGAGAAGGAGAAAAATAATTGGACAAAAGTGATGTTGTGGATTGGTGAAATACAGGGGCGTAGCCTACAAAAATTCCTCCTTGAATGCCATGTGGCCGGTCTTGATGATAAAACCTTCCACATGATCCAAAAATGCATTGAATGGAGAATGAAGCAATTGTGCAAGGTCTAGCTAAAGTCAAAGAAATTCTATATGAGCTTGGGGTCATAGATGATATAAATCTTGACAACCTAAAGTGGTTTTATAAGCAGTATGAAAAAGGAGAAAGTGACTCTATCTTACTTGTAGAAGATATCATCAAACAAGTACATAAGAGGTTCTTGGAGATTCAAGAAAAGAAAGCACCTATGAAACAAGATTTTTCAAACATTGCCCATGTCGAGGACATACTGATAATCAACCATAAGCACCTAGAGATGCATGAAGGAAAGATAACAGAGCTGAAAAGAGAAAGGGAAGTCTAGAAGTAGAGGATCAGTTTTCTTGGCCTACCACATTAGTTAGTCATCTCATTCTTTTTTTCCACGTATGAAAGCGAGAAAGCTGGAAGAATTATTGTTGGTGTGGACAAGCCCATGTGACACTTGGAATGTTTTAGTTGCATGCTTTCTAGATTTTATTTTCTCTATTTTGTTTTAGTCAGTTAGTTTGGTTGAATTACCAAATAACTATCTACTCCTGGCAGGGTAATTTTGGATTCTGTTATCCAGCCTTGAAGGATATATATATGTAATAACTATTTTCAAAAAACTCTCTCTTGGTGGGTGTGAAACCAAAAATATTTTTGGATTTGATATATGCATTCTGAAAAGAAAACCTTGATGCAAAATTTTGGTTGTGATAAGGAAATATAAGATTCTACAATTTTATGTTTTGAAGCTTTTCTAGAATAGATAATATTATCTGTTCTATAATGATTTATATCCTTGAGGAGATTGATCATTTGTGAAAAAGGTTTACATTGTCTTATTGTAATTTAGATTCTTGCTATTGAGGTTGAGAGATTTCAAATTGATACTGATAAAATTGGATTCTAAATCATTCTCATCTATAGGGATTAATCATGTGGATGGTCTTGGTTATAAAATTTAAGTGGTTTTTCAATCTACACATTCTTTTTATTTTTATGAATTGATTATTCAAGCATTTTCAGTATTTTCTTTAAAATACTTGTTGGGAAGATTTTCCCTCAAAGGAGGAATTAATGAACATCTTTTCAAACTAGTTGATGCACCTTATAGTATTGTGAAATAATACTAAGTAGAGAAATTCCTTACACATTCAGGGAATTTAAAATCTATTAGTTTATCAATAGTTTTTATCTCTTTGAGTTTTAAATCTAAAAGGGAAATAACTATTCACTAACATCATTGAAGTTATTCTTCTACCAATGTGAATAGTTGCTACAAATTCCTAGTAGCTAAGGAATCTTGTGCTAAATTTTTTGGAGACATGGGAGAAGTTACTACTGACTTCAGTACTTCATAACATTTTGGATCATATAGTGATGTCCAAATTAATAGCAATAGTAGATACTTGGGATCCTCATAGGGAGAGCATGCCAATTCATGCATGGTTACATACTTGGCTTCCATTATTGGGCCAACATATGGAGCGTTTATATCCAACCATTCATTATAAATTGGGGAATGTGTTTCATGCCTGAAATTCAAGTTATGCATCTACATATGCACCATGGAAAACTGTATATGATCCTGCTAGATGGGGACAACTGATTGTTCATTTTATTGTACCTAATCTAATGATAGTTCTATAGGAATTTGTAATCAACCCAACTAATGAACAACTAGATCCAATTTATTGGGTTATGGCTAGTTTCTAAAAATATCTACTATGATATGTTTTTGTAAAATTTCTTGCAAACTCTACCCTTTTTTCCTGGTCTATATTATTTTTGTGGAGGATCTTGAGGTAAATCACTTAGCATGGGTTGAGTGAGTTTTATTGTTTTATTACTTGGATTCTAGAATATGTATGCAGTTGGATCAATTTTTTTGTTGTGCTAAGATGTAATAAGAACCTTTAAAAAGATCTCTAAATATATATGTTTAGAAGGAAATATAAAGAGATACCTATTTAGAAGGAAAAGAAACAAATATTTACATAGCCCTTGAAGAAAATGGCAGAGCTAGGGCATGGCAATGAATCACAGAGCAAGGGTACAGAGATCACAAGGGCTTGACATGGCAACAAAATCACAGAGCAAGGGCACTGAAATGAAATCACAAAGAAAGGGCGTGAGAACAAAATGCAGAGATCACAAGTGCATGACAACCAAATCATAGAGAAAAGGCACAAAAATGAAATCTAGAGATCACAAAGGCATGATAACCAAATCATAGAGCAAGGGCACGACAAAGAATTGCATAGATCACAACAATGAAATCCCAGAACAAGGGCATGATAACGAAATGTGGAAATCACAGCAATGAAATGCACCAATCATAAGGGTGCAACACCTTTCACAACTCTCCACCCTTGTTTGGAGCTCTCAACCCTCTTTCACGTGCAACTCTCCACAATCAAAACAAATGGGAAATGATTTGTGTCATTTTTTTTAATACTCATGGGGGCATCACAATTATGACACCAACATCAATATCACAATGATATCGAGAACAATTGCAAAAAAAAATTTAAAAATCACCATAAATTACATCGTCATCGCAAATTGTCATCACAATTTGACCCTAAATGTTGTAGTGACATATCTAATCAATACAACTTGTATCAATAATATTAGTTTTCAAATATGTGATCAATATAAATAACAACCGTAAGAATATAAACATACACAGTAACACCAAATATGTTAACAAGGGAAACCATTTATTAGAGGGAAAAGCCCAGTGGGGATGGTACCCACAAAATGATGTACTAATATATAAGTTGGAGCCAATGAAATACATTCAATGTATATCAGTCCCTATTAGGAGACTTTGAATCCCTATAAGGATATTCCAACCCTATGAGCAGTTGTACCAACCCTATTAAGAGTTGTGGAAGGTAGAAGGACTCATTGTCCAAACATCTTCAAGGGCAAGACCATTGAACTCACTATCCACCTACCCTCTGTACAATACCTCTTAGAATAATACCAATTGATCAACTACCCACTAGCAGCCTCTCCCAAATATAATCACTTCACTCATTCATTGTGCCTTTGTTGCACACAATAATTCTTAGATCTCAATACCAATTACACATAATTACATCACAATAATCCCTTAGATTGCTTATTTGCATGTAACTCGCACTTACAATTCACTTTTTATCTCAAAAGCATCATATACTTCATTACACACTTCATCACAAGGAAAATAGTTTTCCTTTATACCAAGTCCTCAAAATAATTTATTGTTGGCCTTGAAGCTTTCCCAATTTACAATTACATTAGGACCTCGTTAAGGTAAGACAATACATTATATATTACATCTTTCCATAATTACATAATACTGTCATCTCACAGTCTTTACAAATCTTTCACATGTGCAACCTCAAACTTTGTACACTCATTGATGTTATCATTAGGATGTCTTCTACCTCAATTTAACTTCTCTCAACCAGATTATATTCCTGTTAGGAGATATAACTTGATTACCAAAAAACTACTTCTCAAGAACTTTGTCTATAACTATCTTTTGTAAATCTCAAATAATTGTCACTAATCTTTGACTTTTTGCATGCACTCTTAGCTACATCATCAAGACACTTTGTAGAACATGTCTTTTCTTGTTCTCATCTTCAATCCTTGAATCGTATAGTCTCTATCTCTATTTGTTGTTATGTTAGTCTTCACATAATCATTAGTATGTTGGCATCAATGACAAACATAGTCATGAATGCAACACACAATCATGCTAACAATCTCCCCAATGCTAGGATACTCCCCCATAGGAATTTCATCAACGTTAATGCTAGCAAGTACTTCTTACTCAAATCATCTTTACCTCCAAAAGTAATGTTATCAAAAAATTCTTTAATAATCAATATGCTACCTTGATCAATTTTGTAACATAGATTATAGTTATCAATCAAGGCTTTCTTCAACCTAAAAGCCTTGTATTCATTTTTCAAAGTGAAACCATTAATTCACCATTCAAAAATGTTGATTTGACATCCATCTAATACACCTTCAAATCCTTAAAAGAAGAATAAGCAAGAAACAATATGATTACCATTTTTTTCTTTAAAATCAATACCTTTAATTTGTGAGTAGCCCTTGCAAATAAGCCTAGCCTTGTTATTAACATACCATCTTCATTTGACTTATTTTTGAACACTCATTTACTACCAATTGTACTTTTATTCTTAAATCTAGAAGGGACTAAGATCTAATTATTATTCTTGTGAATTTGATCAAATTATTCTTTCATAGAATCTATCAAATTTTCATCTTTTCATGCCTCATAAAAAATTCCAAGTTCTACTTATGAAAAAAATTTAAAAATATTCTCTATCATTTTCTAACCTTTTAGTCTTCACACATTGATTCCTCTCACCTATAATTTAGTTTTTAGAATGATTCAACTTTGCATGGCTTGGAGTCTTTGGATTGTCACGAATATCTTGGGTCTTGAGTATCTTATTCAATATTTATTCCTTCATCTTAATCATCCTCCTTAAATATGACCCTCCAAACATAAAATATTTCCTTATCTTTCAAAATATAATTGCTATACATATCAGTCTTCATCTTTCAACCACTTAATGGCAATAGGGATGACAACTTTTTTCTAGGATGCATAGTTAGAAACTTAACACTCGGGACATTTACAATCTAAAATATTGTGTTAGAGAAACCAAGATATGCTTAAAAATTCAAATTGAATCATAAACATGAGTATACAAATTGAGAGAATGTCATAATATTGGAATTACACAATAATTCACTTATAAAATGAAAGTATGGAGGTTGAGAAGGTAGGAGTGAAAATCTACCTCTCTCTCCCAGAACAAAGCACACTTTGGACTTTATGGAAGAGTTAGACACTTGATGAGTCTATGAGAAGTGAAACAAAAAATGAGATGTCTTACAAATAAGTTTAAATATTATGAGTATGATTTTCCTAGGTAAACCAAAAGATAAATACTAATACTAACAAAATCATTATTTAATTTAACTATTGTTTATTCTTACACTATCACATAGGGTGGTTCTTGTTTGTGTCATTTTCAATAGATTTTCTTAAGTCCATGTGAAGTGAAACAATTTGTAAGGTGTTGCAAGTTTAAATATTGTGTGAATATGTTTTTCATACGTAGACTAAAAACTAATTAGTTTCCTAACTAAACTCACTAACAAACAAAACATTATTTAAACCAACTATTTCTTATTTGTACACTATCACATAGTTGACTCTTCTTTGTATTATTTTTAATGGTTTTTTTAAGTTTCTAGTTTTCCTAGGTGTTATGGGAGTTGGATGGTGACATTTGCATTTTATGCCAACAATTTAATTAGTTGGATATTATTTGGAAGGAAAGTATAAACATAACAAGCAATTAAGTTTCATTTATCAATGCCTAGGAAGAAATTTGAGGAAAGTTTTAATAAATAAAATTATAATGACAATAATCATGAAAAAGGAAGTGATTTGAAAAGGTGTACCATCAAGAAAGATAATGAAAAAACAAAATTTTCTTTTATCTATAATTCCAATTATCATTATATAAAAAGTCTACAATCTAAATTAATACAATTCACTTATATCTTTATTATAATATTTATCAAATCAATATTTTGGATTTATATAAGAAAATTTAATTTTAAAATTTTCATTTAAAATCATCTCTTTTTACAACCCTTGTATTATTTATCAATTATACATGTGTAAATATATTTTCTATTAAACAAGCACCTAAACAAGGGGGTTGAACCTTACAAAAACAAAATCAACAGGTTGCCAAGGAAACAACAAAATGTCAAAAAACTTGTTAGAAGTCATATATCAATCTCACAAGAAGCATTTCATTTATTGAAATATCACAGGAGGTGCCAATCAAAGTAACAAGGTGGTTACAAAATGAACACTACACCATAACTGGCATTTTACATTGAGGTGCCAAAAGAAACCACTAAAAACACATTTCCAACAACTTACAAAGTAGACTTACTAGAAACGAAGAGATGCCTTTATCATTTTGAGACAAAATGATCCATCCCTAACTAGAAGACCACCTCCCATTGCAAATCTCCTTTCCACCTCAATATAAAAAGAGCCCACTTATATAGTAACATAAGTAGGCAAAATTGATTAGAAGGATAAAATACCATGAAACTTCATTCACTCAAAACAACCACAGAAACACAAGACACACATAAACTTACAACCTTTGAGATCAAAAAATGTATCTCCTACTACATAAAAGACACATTCAACTCTATAAAAACTGTGTAGTAAAAAGAAACAAGAAGAATGTAGCAATCCTTCAACTACAATTGCAAACTTTAACCAAAATTACATACCAACGCAAGCCCTTGAAAGCTTCAAACAAATGAATATCCAATCATGAAACAATACCACTGGTCTTACTAGCAAAGTAGATAATACTAGGGAAAAAAATGAATAAGAACCTCAACTTCAGCTGCAATTTAACTAAAAATTGCAACTTCGGCAAGTTCTTGGAAGGAAAACTTCTAACAAATTACTACTTAATCATGAAACAATACCATTGGTCTTTCTAGCAAAATAGACAAAGAAAAAATGAGAAAAAAAAAAAATCAAAAATATGTTACACTCAACTACAGTTACAAACTTTAACCAAAAATCACATACCAACATGAGCCCTTCAAAACTTTGAACAAATAACTACCAAATCATAGAACAATACCACTCATCTTACCATATAATACCAAAGAAAAAGCCAAAATATGATACATATCAAAGCAACTTTATCTAACTTATTATTAAGAACTCTTACCATTATTATTATTATTTTATAATCATACCATTATTATATCAACATGTATTAATATTCCTTCCTAATGAACACAAAATAAATTAAATTAAAAAAATGCTAATTTCACATAACAAACTAAAATGCATATATTATTCAAATATTTTTCATTCGTCTTTCAATTATAAGAGTATATAATTAGAATATACAATTGGAACAAGAATCAGACTTAACTACCACCTTATATTTTGGTAGGGCGGTGGTATCACAATTATAAAATAGTTTCCTGAAAAAATGGTACTTGAGCAACTTTACTTGTACTATATGGACCCTCGTACTAAAGAATACTCGTCGATTCAACGTATTGTGTACTGCATCATTCTCAATTTCTTGGCTTCAAATATGTTATTTCATGGGGTCAAAACATCTTTCCATGATGGGTTCTAAAATCCAAGAAAATTGAAAGCAGCTCATTTACTTTATTAGATTTTTTCTAGAATTGAGTGTACTCGGAGAGATCATTGTATTTGCAGAATAAGGTCAAAGTGGCAAATAGAATTTTTTTGCAGGTTGTATGAATGTAACGGTAGCCGAGAAGAGATAGCGCATGAAAAAATTAGTTGTAAGATGCTTATTTGCTCTCTCATGCACTGCCTCTTCCCTGGCTGCAATTGCTTTCATATTTTTGGAAAGCATATGCTTCTTTACCAATCGCTTTTCCAGATTTAAAATGAAGTTGTCTAGTTATGATCGTTTTTCCAGATTTAAGATAGAGTTGTTGAATTAATGATAATGATTTCGAAGAAAATTGTTTTAAATTGTCACGCTGTGATGAGAAAAATCATATGTTTTTTCCAAGAGGAAAATTTTCTTAGAAGAATCTTTAATGGGGTTTTAAAAATGTTTCTGCAGATGGGCTTATCACTTTTGGAGCAATTATTTCCACCATCGTTTTGATTGAAAAGAGGGACTTTTGAGAAAAGGTGGCTTTTTGTTAGAGAATTGGTAAAGAACATTCAGTGAGTTTTCAATCCTAGATTATGATACGTGATTGTTTTTTATAGATATGAAAAGAGTTGGATATTACAGTTTCTGACTATGATAAAATTAGAGAGTGATAAAGCGCATGATACAAAACATGCATGGAAAACTCCTGAAGAGTAAATATAGTTGCTGGTTCAAATTTCGAATTACATCATGCCATGACTTAAGAGATTATAAATTCGAGGGGAACAAGTTTTATGTATAAAGCATAACATCTTGCAAATTGTCAAAAAGTTTTGACATTTGTTTAGAAAGAAAAGATATGGGTTCCCCCCAATTTAATCTTTTATGAAATGAAAAACCTTCAATGGACATTTAGTTTGGGAAAAACTGAACTTTTGAATTTGAATCAGTGCAACAGCAATCAGCGATAGGGAATAATCAGATAGTTATTATTGAAACAATGCCGAGTACAACAATCACTGATTAGATTTATTTACAATGAACTTCGTAAGCATTTAATTACAACAAAAGCTTGGAAACCCACAGACGTCTAGCAAAAATCTGAGGTTAGAACATGATAACAGTTTGATTCAAAAATCAAGCTGTTGAAATACTACTGGTGTCAAAGTTGTCCATAAACAACTTAGCTTTCATCCTTTGAGTCCTCTGCCTGAGTGAATACTTGTTTCTGAGAGCATATGTTTTGTACATAACAGAAGTGGTATCCTTGGAAGCAGAAGAAGATGAGTTTCTCCTCCTCCTCTTTACTGCTGTTATAGGTGATTTATGCTTTAGTTTCAGCTTGATGCCCAACTTCCTTTCCATACGCCTTGTTTTCAGAAACTCCAAGTGTTGCCTGCAAATTTTGCGTGGGTTGCTCTTTTCATCAACTTGATCTATGGCCTTAACAATCTCCTCCAAATTCTCCCTGTATAAGACTTCATAGTGAGCATATACATAGAAATAGGCCATTATAGTGAGAGCATTTACATAGAAATAGCACATTACAGAGATTATATCCAAATATATAGAAATAACTCATTATAGAATACAGATAAATTCTTATATAGAAAGAGCCCATTATAGAGAGTATATAAATAAATATTTCCCATGGACCACTTTCTTACCTGCAGTGTTTTATGGTGTCAACACTGAGATTGTAGTCCATGTGAACACCATGAAAAATTCCAGGCTTGATACAAGCAATAGGAACTCCTATATCTTTGGAGGCTACACCAACCACTCCAAAGCTTCTCATGCAGGTCGAGCACTTGGCACTGAACTCTTCAGCACTGATCTTCCCTCCATTGTAATGGAGAAACAAGTTGGGCGTTCTCTGAGCTTCCTGGTATACTAGATAATCCAATGTTTGGATAATATCCTGTAACGTGAGATAATGAGTAAAGCCAAAATGCAGAGAGTAATTTCACATAACCCCATGAGTAGTAAAGCCAAAATGTCCGGCTGTTCAATATTTCACACACACAAATATCAATTGAGCCAAAGTGGATGAAATCCAACCCACCCAATGAAATTATCATTTTAGCCAAAATCTTCAGATACAAACTCAATGAAAATATGATTTAAAATTGCATTAACACTTAATTTCCCACATTTCCATTTATATATGATTAATGCCAAAATGAATGATGTTCCTTCACCTATCCATATGAAATTATCATTACAGCCAAAATAAAGAACGTCCCTTCACATACAAACTCAAAATTCACATTCACATTACAATCCGAAAAATGTAATTGAATTTGCACAACACTCTCCCGCAGGTTCATTTGAATAGCATTAATGCCAGAATCTAGGTTATCCTCTACCTCGCCAAATAAACTGTAAATGTTTGCACTCACCCACTTGAACATCATGAATGCCAAAATATAGCCACCCACATGGATATCATTAAACTTGAAATGAAAGGCGTTTCTTCATACTCCCATCAAATGGGTGTGAATTGAATATGCAGAACACTGATTCAAATTCAAATAGACAACAAAATTACATAATACTCACTTGTTCTGCCTTTGTGGGAACGAAGCTACATTTGCTTCTCCCACCAACGGTCACCCCACAAGAATGCTTGAACTGTACGTTCAGTCCATTCCACAAAATCAGGTGCACCTGCAATAATAAATTGCAATTCTTAACTTTTCTTAAACATAAAAACTTCAAATAAAGATAACCGCCTAAATTTCCTACTCTGAAACACAAAAATGTCAATAAAATCTTATAATGATTTAATGTAAGATAACAACTTGCCTGCGCATGAGATTCATCCGTATCATGAAGCAGCTGCATGTCGTTAAGCAAAACCTTCGCCCCATACCAATCAGACATATCTGCATGCAGGGGAAGGCAAATGAAGTCCGCAATGCCCAAACCAATGTTTGCATATGCTCCATTCTCACCATATAGCTCTGTATCAGTGTCTATAAATACTTTCCACTCTCCTTCAGAATTTTGAAACGAACTGCATAACAAAGTAGTTAACTTCAAAAAACAAATTCAACATAAAAATCGATACAAACTATCAAAATGAAATTAAAAACTCTAACTTTCCATACACACATACACACACATATGTAATTCTGAATTGTGATTACATCCCCATTAGTCAAATGTAAGATTAAGAAAACTCACTCAAGCAGTACTGCTATGATGTCTTGGCGCTGTGTAGCAGAGAAAGAAATTGAATGCTCAATGTCAAGGCCACTGGGGCAGAGAAACATATTAGAAGGCACTCTTGAATTCACTTGCTTCAATGGAATACCAAATTCTCCCAAATCAATCCTCTTCATCACCTTTGCCTTCTCTAATGGACTGCTCTCAACAGCCCCCTGCAACACCCACAACAAGAATCCTTTCAACATGAAGAAAAACACAACCAAGTTAAGGAAAAAAAATGCCAAAAATTAAGGGCTTTCTTCATACTTTAGCAAGAGGCATCTTTTCAACCACACTGGTAAGAACACCATCTTCATATTCCTCAGCCTTCAATACATCTGTGAGAGAGGTGGAGGTGGATGCTACTAAAGCCCTCAAAAACATCTGAGTAACGTTGGCCACAGGTATTAAGCTCCTCAACATCTCACGCCCCCTCTTCTCATAGATTCCCCCCATTAACATCTCAGACAAATCTCCGCTCTGTACAGAACACCATTATCAGAAATCACAATAACTCAATATAAAACAGAAATACCCACCAACACCCAACTAGTAAGTAACTGGCTTGGCTAAGAACAGAGAAAAAAATGATGAGCACAAAAACACTCAATATACGACTACTACAACAACAATAACTCAATATACTCTACTACTACTACAACTCAAACACCCAATTTAAAGAATAACACAGTCATTAAACACCATCAGCAACAATAATACCACTACAACAAAAAGTCCAATGTAAAGATTAACAAACTTATTTAAGAACAGAAAACAGCCATTAATCATAATAAATCAATATACTACTACTACAACAACAACCCCCAAAAAAAGGTCCAGAGTCACTAATAAAAACAGAGCACATCCATGTTGCAAAGGTCCAGAGTCACTAATAAAAGCAGAGCACAGCCATGAAGCACCATCAACAACAATCCAATAACTCAATAGACTACTACAACCAAAAAAAGTATGCCCAATTTAGAGAGCATCAAACTTGGCCAAAAACAGAAAAGAGCCATTAAACACTACCAGTAGCAACATAATAAATCAATATAAATCTACTACAACAACCGAAATGCCCAATTAACAAGTTATTAACTTGGCCAAGAACAGAAAAGAACCATAAAGTATCATCAATAACAATCATGTTAACTAAATATACCAACAGAAAAAAGCCATTAAACACTATCAGTAGCAATCATAATAAATCAATATACTACTACTACAACAGCCATAATGTCCAATTAAGAAGTCGCTAACTTAGCCAAGAACAGAAAAGAGCCACAAAATACTATCAACAGCGATCATAACTCGATATACAACAATAACTATTGCCCAATTCACAAATCACTGAACATAAAAAGAGCAACGGTTGAAAAATACTTACATCAGTAGTGTCAATTACAAGCACTTTGCGACCAGGACGGGCAGCTGCATAAGCAGAAGACACCTGATAAGCTAAAGTGGTCTTTCCCACTCCACCCCTATGGTTTGCAAAACAGTGAGCTGAAATCACAGGCATTTTCTTCTCTTCAAACACAGACCTCAAAACACTTTACTCTCTTTCAATTTCAATCTCTGCTCTTCTCACTAGAACTTTAAACACCCACTTTGAATTGGGTTTTCCCTTTCAAGCAATTTATAAAATTAGAACCGACAAGAGAGTTAATTTAAACGTCTAGTAACTTCTGAGATGTTTTACCCCAAATTCAACTTGTCGGACAGATGTCCATCTTTGCTTCATTGCATATAAAACGTGTTAAGAAGAGAAGAGTTTTACGACCTAAATTTTCTCCACACTTCTCAATCTTTCTTCACACCCCTCCATTGTTATCCAAAACATAGGGAATGTTGCAGTGTACGTCAGGGGTTTGTTGATGGATTTTTACACTTGTCATTCTTCCTGCATTGTCTTCAACCGTGTCACATTGCTCATACCATCAACTCACCGACATCACTGCTTCTTAACTGAAGTGGAGACATCCATGGAAATCCATTAGGCAAACGGAAAGGCGAAATAAAGGGGCAGGAAGCCAATCCAACCCTGATGAGGAACTTACTAATAATCTTTAGTTTCATATTTTAAGGGTGGTGAACTTGTATTTTGAAAGATATTGTTATTATGAAACTCAAATTCATTGATTTATGTCTCATTCATGATGTTGTCCTTCACAGAAACCATTTTTCCTTCATATTCATTATATTTTATATATTTTAGATGGTATTTATAAGGTTTGAAATTAAGTTCAAATTTGTAAGTTGATCATCATAGCAATATTTCAATTTGACTTTCAAAAAATTACAATTATAAAATTTTGTCATTTAAGATAATATACTTAATACTTCCTATAGAGTATGGGCTAGTCTATCTATAAACTATAATATATCTTAAAGAGTTGTATATAGTGCACCAGGTATGTGTAAACTTAGAATTATGAGTTATGGAAAAAATCTATTTTCATTTCTATTTCCAAGGCTGAAATACTTGTATATTTATTTTAAGACAAATATTTGAATTGTAATATTATATAACACATAATATTTTTGTATTATGATAGAGATTGTTTTATTTTATTTATCTTTATTGATGTTATTGTTTGTATATTTGTCTCTCTTTTTTATAGGTATATTTGTCATTTATTTTATTTTAATATTTTTATTTGTATTTATTTTGATATATTTATTCATTAACTTCGTATTTTAGTCTTAAGATTTTTCACATTTGAATTGCTACTTAATTTTCCTAGCTAATGTCCTCATCCCATTTTATCTTTATTGACACTTATCATATTCTCATTCACATACATATAAATTCAAAATTATCAAATTAGCTATTAGATTCATTTATGAATGTCGAAGATGCAAGCTAATGAATTCAAAACTTGAATTTTCAAATTGAGATTATTTCCTACCCTTTTCTACTTGCTATTATGAGGTAGCTTAGTTGTTTTTGAGTCAAGACATTCAAAGACACTTAATACACAATTGACTGATGTGTTAGGAAAGAAAAAAGTAATCAAAATCTACTTTAATTTCTAAAGGGGCAAAATAGTAGCATCTAGAGACAAGTCGTTTGCATTTACTAAGTTTTGTCTTTAGTCTTTATCATTATTGATAATTGGTCTACCAATTACTCTAACCTTCATTCATTAAATCAAGTTGATAAACTCGTCAACAATGCCTTTAGACACTACCATAATAGATTCAAATACTTAGAAAACAATTACAAAGAAGATTGTAAGCTCATTTTTTTTTTAAATCACTTCTAGTCAGCTTAGTTCATCTATACATAGAAAGGCCAATTTCATGAGCCCGACATGTTTAAACTAACCAAAATTTGACATTAATCCAATTTATATTTCCTTTTAAAGCATATAAGACAAATTTTATTCTTTATTATACATAAAATGTATTTATCAAAATAATAGACAACTATACATCATATTTCCTAAATTTATATGTTTTTCTCCATTTGAAATACTTATAACATGATTGATTTCATTTGTAAATTTTTATGTTCATCAAAAATCATTTGTGTAAATGAAGTCACTATTTTCTATACATTTTAAGTGAACTTCACATTTTCTTATATAATGTAAAGTTTCCCCTTAAAGGTTTTTGATTTGATTTTTGTGATATCTTATCTTCTCTAACAAATGTTCTTAGATTTTAATTAGACTTTTGAATTTTCTTTTATTATTTTTCTTCTTGTAAGGTACTTAGTTTTCCTTGAACTGTCACACTCTATCTACTATTGTTTTTCCTTTAAAATTACATTTCACAATGCTTGTTTGAGATTGGATTATTAATTTTAGAAAAAAATAAAACTATCCCTCTATTATCTTATTGATTTTAATCTTTGGAGTCTTACCTCCTCATTTATTTTATTGTGCATCATTGATACATATTGGATTGTGGACTCTCATTATCTACATTATCCTTGGCCTTGACCCATGGTTACATTAATTTTGTTTGTGTGTGTGTGTCTGTGTAATTGAAAAAATCTAATTTGTACAACCTTGATACTCATGTGTCCTTAAAATTTTCTGGGTAATAATTTTGATTTTGTAGAGATCTTGATCCATCACAATTATGATTTTATGGGTGGTAATTTTAATTTTGTAGAGATTTTGATCCATCACAATTGAGATTTTTACTCTTTCATAGGGTTCATTGATATTTATCATTCTTCTAACATATACTCATTTCACTTATGCATGAGTCTTTTATGTTATTTGTATATCTCAGATCACTAGTAATAGTGATGCACATGAGCATACCTCTTCTTAAATTTGCACATTTCTATTACATGCTAAATGTTAGTTTGTGGTGATTGATCAGGGAAGTACTGCAAATGAAAATTTTGGGCCCTATTTTATTGAGAATTTTGAGCTGACATGTTGTAATTAATAAAAACCCTAAAGTGGTAAAAATCTTATATAAAAAAGGCTTACAATTAGAGATTTCATAGTGTGTGATGTGAAAATTGTTTCTTATGGTGATATTGAGCTATAAGGGATTACAGATTGGACTTGTTGTTTGGTGGGCATAGCCCAAGGTTTAGGTGAACCACATTAAACCTTGGTGTCTTGTATTCTCTTCTGTGTTATTTATTATTTTATGATATTGGTTATATTTGCATGTAATTGTTATTTTTGTCTATGGTAAATCCTAACAAGTGGTATCAGAGCAAGGTTTTTTTTCAGATATCCTCTGTAGGAAAGTCTCATGGTTGAGTGGGAGCACTGACAAATGAGGGTAAACTAGAGGTTGACAAGTTTAATGGAAAAAAAAATTTCAGTTATGGAAAACGCAAATGGAGGACTATCTTTATCAGAAGGATTTATGAAAGCTTTTCGAAGGAAAAGCCAAGAAACAAGGAACTATGATAGATGAGGACTGGGAGATTTTAGATAGAAAGGCACTTGGAAGCATTCAATTATGCTTGGCACTATCAATGAAATTGAATACTACAAAAGAGAAGATGACGAAAGAGTTAATGCAACCCCTAGCGACATTGTATGAAAAGCCCTCTACTTCAAACAAGGTATTTCTCATGAAGTATTTGTTTACCATGAAGATGGTAGAAGGTGGATCTGTTGTAGATCATTTAAATGAGTTTAGTATTATAACTAATTAGTTATCTTCTATGAGTATTCATTTTACCGAAATTAAGGCTCTCTTGATTTTGTGTTCTTTTCCTAGAATCTAGAATGGCTTGGTAATGGTTGTGAGTAATTTTGTTTCTAGATCTAATGCCCTAAAATATGATGATGTGATTGGTGTTAGGTTGAGTGAGGAAACTCGTAGGAAAACCTCAAGTGGGTCTACATTAGGAAGTGCTTTGAATGCACAAAGCAGAGGCAGAATGACTGAGAGAGGAAGTAATTCTAGAAATCATGAGAAATCAAGAAGAAAGTCAAAGGGAAAGAGGTCTTAATATAGAGGACCAAGAGATTTTTGGTACTATGGTAAACTAAGGCATAAGAAGAAAGATTGTTGGACTTGAAAGAACAATGAAGGAGATAAACTGGATGGTAATAATGAGGAAAATGTGGTAAGTTATAAATTCAAAGATGGTGTTTTTCTTCTTTCTTTAGAAATTTTTGATGATTCTTGGGTTTTAGATTCTGGGGATTCATTTCATGCTACATCTCATAGACGTTATTTTATTGATTATGTCCAAGAGGATTTTGGGCTTGTTTAGTTGGGGGATAATGAACCCTGTCAAATTGTTGGAAAGGGAAAAGTTAAGATTAAGTTGTAAAATAAGAATCATTGGCTACTACATGAGGTAAGACATGTTCCAAGGCTAGGTGGGAATTCAATTTCAGCAGAGCAACTCGGTGATGAGGGTTGTGTAGTTACTATTAATGATAAAAATTGGAAGATTTCAAAAGGTTCCCTTGTAGTAGCAAAAGGTGTGAAAGTAGGCACCATATATCTTTGTACATGTCATTTTGTTCCTTCTACTTCAATTGTTTCAGAGAAAAAAGAATGTTTAAGAAAATTTGTTGTAGTTGAGTAGGGAGAACAATCAGTTGTTGTATCTACCCTGATATAGCGCTATGGTACAAAAAACTTGGACACATGAGTGAGAAAGGTATGAAATTACTTCATTCAAAGAAAGTTTTACTAGGTTTGAAATGTGTCAATATGGATTTCTATGAAAGTTGTGTCTATGGAAAATAAATGAGAGTGATTTTTGTGAAGACTGGGAAGGAAAATAAAAGTGAGAAATAATGGTATTTGTAGACAAAAAATTGTTCCAAGGACTCCACAGGAAAATGGAGTGGGTGAATGCATGAATAGGACAATAATGGAGCATACAAGGAGCATGAGGTTACATGTTGGGTTGCCCTTAAACATGTGGGTGGAGGCTATCTTTATTATTTTATATTTGATTAATAAAGGTCCCTCTACTCCATTGAGTTGTGGTATTACAAAGGAAGTATGGACGGGTAAGAAGGTGAGTTATGTTTTTCTCAAAACCTTTGGTTGTGAAACATTTGCTCATGTAGATTTTGAAAATAGAACCAAGATGGAAGCTAAGTCAAAGAAATGTGTATTTGTTGGATATGACATTGATGAATTTGGTTATAGGCTTTGGGATTTTGAAAATCATAAAATTGTAAGAAGTAGGGATGTCATATTCAATGAGAAAGTCTTGTACAAAGATCTGTTGCAGCAACATAAGAAGAAATAAAATGATTATGTAGTGTTGGATGACACTCCAAAAATGATGTTCCAACAATTCTTCATGATCTTTAATAACCACAACAATAAATATCACACACCCCAATGAATGTTAAACAATCAACAAGGCTAAGTAGACCTTTAGAAACATTTTCTCTCTCATACTCTATTTTACAAACAGATGCTGATGAATCTAAATGTTATGATGAAGCTATGCAAGTGGATACTGAGATTTGGTGGGAGTCTACAATGTCATATGAAATGGACTCCTTGGTGACAAATAAGACTTGTGATTTATGCAAGTTGCCTGTAGGTAAATGAGCTTTATAGAATAAATGGGTTTATAGGTTGAATGAAGAAGATGGAGATAAGAAAAGATTTAAAGCCAAGTTAGTTGTAAAATGATTTGCATAGAAAAATGGCATTGATTTTGATGAGATATTCTCTCTTGTTGTAAAAATGACTTCCATACACATTGTTTTAAGTATTGTGGCTACTGAAGATTTGCATTTGGAGAAACTTGATGTTAAAACAACCTTTATTTATGGTGATTTGGATGAAGAGATATATATGGCACAACCATGGGGATTTGAGGTCAAAGGTAAGGAAAACTTAGTGTGTAGATTGAAGAAAAAGTTTATATGGCTTGAAGCAAGCACCTTGGCAATGGTATCTGAAATTTGAAAATTTTATGCATGAGCATGGATACAATAGATGTCATTCAGATCATTGTGTATATTTTAAAAGGTTGGATGATGACAACTACATTATTTTATGTTTATATGTTGATGATATGCTTGTAGTTGGGTCTAACATGGATCACATTAAGGGGTTGAAACATTAGTTGGCACATTCATTTTCTATGAAGGATTCGGTGGCAGCAAAACAGATCCTTGGTATGAAGATTTGCAAAGATAGAAAGAATAAGAAATTGACATTATCTTAGGTTGATTATATTATGAAGGTGTTGCAACGTTTCTCTATGGAGAATGCTAAAGCTAACAGCACACCTTTACCTGGTCATTTAAAGTTGACTAATGAGATGTGTGCAAAGACATAAAAAGAGGAGGATAGATGTCCAAGGTACCCTATGCTTCAGTTTTAGGAAGCTTGATATATGCTATTGTATGTACTAGGCCAGATATTGCACATGCAGTGGGAGTCATCAATAGGTATATGAGTCATCCAGGGCTTGAGCATTGGAATGTAATTAAATAGATTCTCAAATATTTGAGAGGAATATCTAGTAAGTGTTTACATTTTTGGGGCTCTACTACTTATTTATAGGGCTATGTTGACTTGGATTTGGTAGGGGATAATGATACTAGACATAGTACTACAGTTATGTATTTACTATTGGTGGGCAGCATTGAGTTGGGTTTCTAGGTTACAGAAGGTCAACACTTATAGAGGCAGAGTATGTTGCTACTACAGAGGTATCTAAGGAGATGATATGGCTTTAGTTTTTCATGGAACAATTGGGACACCCACAAAGGGATAATTATTTGTTTACAAATAGTTAGAGTGTCATTCAACTTGCAAAATTTTTTGCTTTGCATTCAAAGACAAAACATGTTTAGTTGTGGTACCATTACATTTAGTTAGTTTCGATGATGGAAAATTAAAGATAGACAAGATATATATAGATGAACATCTAGTATATATGTTTACCAAGGTAGTGACAAAGGAGAATTTGAACTCCTCTTCAGCTTCGATTTGTCTTCAAGACTTAACAGAATAAAAGAACAATTAAGTCTAGGGTGGTTTGATCTAGTGAGAGCCCCATGTGGTAGTGATATTGCTATAGGATCAATTTCCAAGTGGGAGATTATTGCTTAGTGTGGAGCTTGATCAGTCCCTAAGTGGAAGATTGTTAGTTTGTGGTGACTAATCAAGAAAGAACTGTACATAAAAATTTGGGCCCTATTTTATCGAGAATTTTGGGGTCGACATGTTGTAATTAATTATGACCCTAAAGTGGCAAAAATCTTGTATAAAAAAGGCTTAGGGTTAGGGATTTCATAGTGTATGATGGAAAAATTGCTTCTTGCGGTGGTATTGAGTTATAAGGGATTACAAATTGTAATCAAGCTATAATCATTGGATCATGATAATATTGGACTTGTTGTTTGTTGGACGTAGCCTAGAGTTTGGGTGAACCATGTTAAATCTTAGTGTCTTGTGTTCTCTTCTGTGCGATTTATTGTTTTTTGATGTTGGTTATATTTGCATGTAATTATTATTTTTGTATGTGGTTAATCCTAACACTAAATAATGGATGTTTATTATACTTTAACTATAATATCTCATGGTTTCTTCACTTCATATTTAATTCTTGGTCTACCATTCAGGTTGAGATGCTCAATGTTTTTTTATTAAGTGGCAACAAATTTTGAAGGGACCTTGAAACTTAACACAAGGTAGGTTTTAAACAAAGGGGCCCAAAACTCACATCAAAAGATATACAATGAGATCCAAAAAAATAAAACATAGAATAGGACAAAGACAAAGAAGGGGGTGCCAAAAAACTCACAACCCTCACAAACACTGTTGATGTTTTCAGATCACTTACAAATGTAATTGCATTGCCTACAAGGTATTTGCTTTTCAAATGCATCAATCTCCTCTTATATGTATTTCAAATGATACATGGAGAGACATGTCTCCTCATGAGATATGTCTATCCATTATAATTATACAATAACAAATATGTATAATATCTCATATATTAAATATATAATTAATATACATACACACACACACACACACAGAGATATATATATCACACTTATATATGTATATTTATAGGTTTAATCAACTGAAGCTACCAAACATTAACACTCTCTCTTAGCTAGGGAGGATAAACAAGAATTTGAAACAACATATTACCTCAATGTAAAAAATGGTTTAGGAATATCAACTCATTTGACTTCATGGTTTATTGAATGCCAACTCATTTGGCAAATGTCAACTCATTTGACATTCACTAGGTACTTAAATGTTCATAAGGTATGTGCACTTGCATTCTCATAATGCATACCATATAAACATCCACCATGCGAAGTATAATCTATCATGATCTGCATAGACATTGTAAGATATCCATCATAATAGCTTAAGTTATTGAAAGATCGTCACCTTTCAATAACTTCTGCAAATACAAGTGATGATCATTTAGAAGTCATCACTTCCTCATGATGTACACAGGGGGCAGGCCCATAGCACACGGACTTTTAGACTCCCTCTAATTCCAAATCTCCCTCTTTTTCCTACAAGAACATTCTTAGAGGAAAAGATCAAGACAAACATCTTTTATAGTATGCATACAAAAATTAGAGAGAGACTAATATAGTAATAAATGAATCTACATCATAATATAAGACCATTCCATTAGATATAAATAAATATATAGTTTGAGTATATATGCATATATTCAGTCTTATATATGCACTTTAATCTATATTTTCAACATATTGTTTATTTATTAATGCCACAAAATAATCTAAGATGATCAATTTCCCAATTTAAATTCACTTATATTCATAAGAAATAAACAATTAATACTTACCTCAACAAATAAAATGTATAAATACCTTTACTACATTATGAAAAATTGTTTTCATTTTATTCACATTCATGCTCCTTTATCATGCTATTTTCCATTTCTTCTACCCTTCTACATGACCTGCAATTGTTGTTCATCTGGAATCACAACTTGACAACACTTCATTAAAAGGCGTAAGAATTTGCCTAAGGGAAAAATTCACCCAAGAACTAAGAACTCAAACACAAGCACAACTGTAGACCAAAAATTGAGGGAGTTGTTAGATTGTGGTGACTGATCAGGAAAGTACTGTACATACTTCATAAATAGTGGGGTTCGGGGCATCACCCCGAAAAAAAAAAAATTTTTGGAAGTAGCCGACATGGTAGCCGACATATTATGGCCGACATATGGCCGACATGTTATAACCCTAAAGCGGTTTAATACTTGTATAAAAAGGGCTTAGGGTTGGGTATTTTTTATGTGTGGTGATACAAAATTGGTTCTTGCGGCAGTATTGAGCTGTAAGGGATTACGGATTGTAATCAGGTTGTAATCACTAGATTGTAATAAGATCGGACTTGCTGTTTGGTGGACGTAGCCTAGGGATTGGGTGAACCACGTTAAATCTTGGTGCCTTGTGTTCATTTCTGTGTGTTCTATTATTTTTGTTATTGGTTATATTTGCATGCAGTTTTTATTTCTGTCCGTGGTTTATCCTAACAAGTGGTATCAGAGCCTAGTTGTTTCTCAGTTATCCTCTGCAGGAAAGTCTCACAGTTAAGTGGGAGTCTCACGGTTGAGTGGGAGCAATGGCAGATGATGATAAGCTGAGGGTTGATAGGTTTAACGGGCAGAACTTCCAGTTATGGAAGATGCAAATGGAAGACTATTAATATTAGAAGAATTTATGGAAGTCGTTGGAAGGAAAAGCCAAGAATCAGGGAACTATGTCAGAGGCTGAATGGGATCTTTTGGACAGAAAGGCACTCGGAAGAATTCGGTTATGCTTGGCACCATCGGTGGAATTTAATATTACAAAAGCAAAGAGGACAGAAGATTTGATGAAAACCCTAGCGACACTGTATGAAAAGCCCTCCGCTTCAAATAAGGTATTTCTCATGAAGCGTTTATTTAATATGAAAATGGCAGAAGGTGGATCTGTTGCAGATCATTTAAATGAGTTTAATACCATTATTAGTCAATTATCTTCTGTGGGTATCAATTTTGATGAAGAAATTAGGGCTCTCTTGATTTTGTGTTCTTTGCCTGAAAGTTGGAATGGCTTGGTAATGGCGGTGAGTAATTTTGTTCCTGGATCAAGTACCCTAAAATATGATGATGTGATTGGTGTTATTTTATGTGAGGAAACTCGTAGAAAATTCTCAGGTGGATCTACATCAGGAAGTGCTTTAAATGCACAAAGTAGGGGAAGAACGACTGAAAGAGGAAGTAACTCTGGAAATTGTGGGAAATCAAGAGGAAAGTCAAAGGGGAGGAGGTCTCAATCGAGAGGACCAAATGATTGCTGGTACTGTGGGAAACCAGGGCACAAAAAGAAAGATTGTTGGACTCGAAAGAAAAATGAAGGAGATAAATTAGATGGAGACAAAGAGGCAAATGTGGTAAGTAATAAATCTGAAGAGGATGCTTTGCTTCTATCTTTAGAGAGTGTTGATGATTCATGGGTTTTAGATTCTGGTGCTTCTTTTCATGCTACACCTCATAGAGGTTATTTCATTGATTATGTCCAAGGGGATTTTGGGCTTGTTTATTTGGGGGATAATGAACCCTGTCAGATTGTTGGAAAGGGAAAAATTAAGATTAAGTTGCAGAATAGGAATCATTGGCTACTACATGAGGTAAGACATGTTCCAAAGCTGAGTAGGAATTTAATTTCAGCAGGGCAACTCGGTGATGAGGGTTGTGTAATTACTTTTAATGATAAAAATTGGAAGGTTTCAAAAGGTTCCCTTGTAGTAGAAAAAGGTGTGAAAGTAGGCACCTTATATCTTTGTACAGGTCATATTGTTCCTTCTACTTTGATTGTTTCAGAGAAAAATGAATATTCAGGAACAATTACTGCAGTTGAGCAGGGAGAACAAATAGCTGCTGTAGATTCTGATACAGCGCTATGGCACGATAGACTTGGGCACATGAGTGAGAAAGGTATGAAAGTACTTCATTCAAGGAAAGTTTTACCAGGTCTAAAATGTGTGAATATGGATTTTTGTGAAAGTTGTGTGTATGGAAAACAAAAGAGAGTGAGTTTTGTAAAGACAGGGAAGGAAAACAAAAAGGAGAAATTAGAGCTTGTGCATACAGATGTATGGGGACCGGCTCAGGTATCTTCCCTTGGTGAATCTCATTATTATGTTATATTTATTGATGACGCAACTAGAAAAGTATGGGTTTATTTCCTTAGACAGAAATCTGATGTATTTCAAACTTTTAAGAAATGGAAATGCTTGGTTGAAAATGAGACTGGTAAGAAATTAAAATGTCTCAGATCTGATAATGGTGGTGAGTATTGCAGTCATGAATTTGAAGATTATTGCTCCACTAATGGTATTCGTAGACAAAAAACTGTTCCAAAGACTCCACAGGAAAATGGAGTGGCTGAATGCATGAACAGGACTATAATGGAGCGCGCAAGGAGCATGAGGTTGCATGCTGGGTTGCCCTTACACATGTGGGCGGAGGCTGTCAATACTGCAGTATATTTGATTAATAGAGGTCCCTCTACTCCTTTGGGCTGTGGTATTCCAGAGGAAGCATGGACTGGTAAGAAGGTGAGTTATTCTTTTCTCAAGACCTTCGGTTGTGAAGCTTTTGCTCATATAGACTCTGAAAATAGAACCAAGCTAGAAGCGAAATCAAAGAAATGTGTCTTTGTTGGATATGGCATTAATGAATTTGGCTATAGGCTTTGGGATTTTGAAAATCATAAAATTATAAGAAGCCGGGATGTCGTATTCAATGAAAAAGTGTTGTACAAAGATCTATTGCAGCAACATGAGAAGAAAGAAGATGATTATGTAGTGCTGGATGATACTCCAAAAGCTGATGTTCCAGCCATTCCTCATGATGTGCAACAACTGCAACAACAAATACCACACACACCAGTGAATGTTAGACTGTCAACAAGGCCAATTAGACCTCCACAAAGGTTTTCTCCGTCTTTGTATTCTATTTTACTTACTGATGCTGGTGAACCTGAAAGTTATGATGAAGCTGTGCAGGTGGATACTAAGATTCAGTGGGAGTCTGCAATGAAAGATGAAATGGACTCTTTGCTGAAAAATAAGACATGGGATTTGTGCAAGTTGCCTGCAGGTAAAAAGGCTTTACAGAATAAATGGGTTTACAGGTTGAAAGAAGAGGAAGGAGGTAAGAAAAGATTTAAGGCCAGGTTAGTTGTAAAAGGATTTGCACAGAAAAAGGGAATTGATTTTGATGAGATATTTTCTCCTGTTGTTAAAATGACTTCTATTCGTACTGTTTTAAGTCTTGTGGCTACTAAAGATTTGCATTTAGAGCAGATGGATGTTAAAACAGCCTTTCTTCATGGTGATTTGGATGAAGAAATATATATGGCTCAGCCATAGGGTTTTGAGGTCAAAGGTAAGGAGAACTTAGTGTGCAAATTGAAGAAAAGTTTATATGGCCTGAAGCAAGCACCTCGGCAATGGTATCTAAAATTTGACAGTTTTATGCATGAGCATGGATATAACAGGTGTCATTCAGATTACTGTGTTTATTTTAAGAGGTTGGATGATGATAGCTACATTATTTTATGTCTATATGTTGATGATATGCTTATAGCTAGGTCTAACATGCATCATATTAAGGGGCTAAAATGCCAATTAGCACATGCATTTGTTATGAAGGATTTGGGGGCAGCAAAACAAATCCTTGGTATGAAGATTTGCAGAGATAGGAAGAACAGAACATTGACGCTATCTCAAGCTGATTATGTTGAGAAGGTGTTGCAACGTTTCTCTATGGAGAATGCTAAAGCTGCCAGCACACCTTTACCTGGTCATTTGAAATTGACTAAGGAGATGTGTCCCAAGACACAGGAAGAGGAGGATAAGATTTTCAAGGTACCCTATGCTTCAGCTGTAGGAAGTTTGATGTATGCTATGGTATGCACTAGGCCAGATATTGCACATGCAGTGGGAGTCGTTAGCAGGTCTATGAGTCATCCAGGTTTTGAGCATTGGCATGCTGTCAAGTGGATTCTTAGATATTTGAGAGGAACATCCAATAAGTGTTTACACTTTGGGGGCTCTACTACTGATTTACAGGGCTATGTTGACTCAGATTTGGCTAGGGATATTGATACCAGGCGGACTACTACAGGTTATGTCTTTACTGTTGGTGGGGCAGCCGTGAGCTGGGTTTCTAGGCTACAGAAGATTAATACTCTCTCCACTACAAAGGCAGAGTATGTTGCTACTACAGAGGCAGCCAAAGAGATGATATGGCTTCAGTTCTTCTTGGAAGAATTGGGACATCCTCAGAAGGATAATTATTTGTTCACAGATAGTCAGAGTGACATTCATCTTGCTAAGAATTCAGCTCTGCATTCTAAGACCAAACACATACAGTTGCGGTACCATTTCATTCGGTCAGTTTTGGAGGATGGACAGTTAAAGCTGGAGAAGATACATACCAATGAAAATCTAGCAGATATGTTGACAAAGGTTGTCACAAGGGAGAAGCTGAACTCCTCTTCAGCTTCAATTGGTCTTTTAGACTAAATGTGAATAAAAGAATAGCAGAGTCCACGGTGGTTTGATCCAGTGGGAGCCCCATGCGGTAGTTGTATTGCTCCAGGATCAGTCTCCAAGTGGGAGATTGTTGTTTAGTGTGGAGCCTGATCAGTCCCCAAGTGGGAGATTGTTATATTGTGGTGACTGATCAGGAAAGTACTATACATACTTCATAAATTTTTTTTTTGGAAGTAGCCGACATGGTAGCCGACATATTATGGCCGACATATGGCCGACATGTTATAACCCTAAAGCGGTTTAATACTTGTATAAAAAGGGCTTAGGGTTGGGTATTTTTTATGTGTGGTGATACGAAATTGGTTCTTGCGGCGGTATTGAGCTGTAAGGGATTACGAATTGTAATCAGGTTGTAATCACTGGATTGTAATAAGATCAGACTTGCTGTTTGGTGGACGTAGCCCAGGGATTGGGTGAACCATGTTAAATCTTGGTGCCTTGTGTTCATTTCTGTGTGTTCTATTATTTTTGTTATTGGTTATATTTGCATGCAGTTTTTATTTCTGTCCGTGGTTTATCCTAACAGGAGTATGATCAGAATAACAATGTATTCAATAATTGACTCATTCAAAGTACACTAGGAGTTTCTGAATATAAAGGCCTTAGGAGAGCTTCTAGAATGTATAGAAGTTAGCATCATGATGTGTCATACAACCAAGCACATGTCCACCAAATATGGATTATCCTCCATTAAGCATGGAAGTAAGTGCGATGATGAAAGGATAAGCCTACAAGGGCGGGACACGCAAAACAGTGTTGTAGACACCATGTGCTCAAATAAAGTTGCATACTTCTGTGTTGTCAACATGACAACCCAAAAGGTGTGCAAATGCCTAAGTGTCTCACAAATAAAAATAATAAAATAATGCAAAATAATTAAATAATGCATTAACCTAAGTAAACTTAAGTAAGTGTAATAAGTAAATACTTATTTACACCAACAAAAGGTATTAACCAGCTGGACCAAACGCCTTCCTATCACGTTGTGATTCTCACATGAATGAACCAAAGGTAGATAATGAAACAAAATGAAGGACTTGGGCAAATATCAATGTCCTCAACTTCAAACTAAGACTGATCCGATTGAACAATTAGTTGCTTCCTCTTCACAAGAAGATCAAAGGGTCAACTGGATTGCTCTTTCTGTGAGTGCCAATGAAATCCCATGATTGATGACATGTAAACACTTGACTACAGTGAATTTTATTATACGTTTCCACCAATAGTCCTGCAACAATTGTTGAAGATACAGATGTCCAAGACATGTGAGTTAACATCTTTATATCATGTCATCATATTCGCACATATATTTTGATTCCATATATTCTATTTAATTTTATTCTTCTTTAAATCTTAATATCTTTAATTCATTCGATGAACATCATTTCCACCATTATAAGAACTTAGGAATCAAATCAGAATACACAGTGTTCTCATTAATAACTTCTGTTGTATTTGTACTTAGATAAACATGTTAGAATACTAGTAATGCTGCTATTAAATCCTCATCACTTGATGTTCACATGGACATTTATGTCATTGTTCTTCTCCTATACATCATTGTAATACTAACATAATTCCAATCACTAAACATATAAACTTCCAAACCCACATGATCATCATTGCTTCTTAGATATATCCATCACAATATGCGCTCATCTGCCATTGAAGTGAAAGCAACTTCCACTTAGATCGGTCTTTTTTGTTTTAAATATATTTACATCTACAAGTAAGGCTTTGATACCATGTTGATGTTTTCAGATCGCTTACAAATGTAATTGCATTGCCTACAAGGTATACACTTTTCAAATGCATCAGTCTCCTCTTATATGTATTTCCAATGATACATGGAGAGACATGTCTCCTCATGAGATATATCTATCTATTATAATTATACAATAACAAATATGTATAATATCTCATATATTAAATATATAATTAATACACACACACACACACACACACATATCACACTTATATATGTATATTTATAGGTTTAACCAACTAAAGCTACCAAACATTAACAAACACAAACCAATGGTCAAGAAGATAAAATCAATTAAACAAAAGACCACCCTAGAAAGAAAAACTAACAACACAATTAAGATTCCCCCTTACATCTTGCTTGTGGGATCTAAGGGTCATGTTTAAAGAAGGAGAGGGGTTCTTTAAATGTTTTCCTTTGACTATAATCCATCCTTCTTCAAACTTGGCCACTATAGCATGCCAAGCCAACAAATCCATAGAACTTTCTAAACCAATAGTGATAGGATTACCCAAAGAAGCAAAGTCAACACCAGGAATGATAGTAGGTTTCTCAAGATGGGAAAAACTAACAAGAGAGAACATAACATTTCCTATTTTAGCAAGGGAAAATCTAGCAACAAAAAAGGACACACCATTTATCAATGTAGCAGTGGCAGTAGGCACCTTAGAAATAGGAAGAGAAGTAAAGACAATGACCATGGTAGAATTAACTGATTTTTAGTAGGGTCAATAACTGCACCTTTAATTTTGTCATTAGACATAGCAACAATAGCTTCTGAAGAGATAGTAAGAGCTAGCACCCTTGGTGGATTCAAGAGGAGAGGTTTGAGGAGGGTCCTTAAGAACTATGTAATGAATATTAGAAATACCCTTCAACCATGAGGAAGAGTTTTTCGGTTTAGCTTTCACTATCCCACAATTAGATACAACAAACCCAATTTTGAAACACTTTCTCCATCTAAAGAGGAGACCCTCATAGCCCAAAGGTTGGACCCAAGTATCCTTTGGATACTCTAGCTCAATCTTTGCAGCTAAACCCTTTGAGGTATCAATGTTAACAAGAATGCAAGAAAATATAGAGTGGACCATATTAGAGGAATCCTCATCAATCAGATCAAGAAATCTATAAGAGCATCACTTACTTCATGCAAGACTTGATCCACCAAAAGATGAAGAGGGAGATAAGGGAGCCAAACCTAGATAGGCACCTTGCAAAAAGTTTCCAAGGAAGGGTTAAAATCCATGTGGCATTGCTTCATCATCAAATGGAAGTGATTCTCCCATGTAAATAAATGTTTGCAAAGTATAATCTATCTATCTGAAGACTTCTCAAACTTGGCAAGGAAAAATCATTTGGCTGAAGGGAAAATGTGAATTGTATTTGAAATAAGAGGCTTTAAGTGATTGGAAATCCACTAGTGAAGAAGAGGAATAGAGGGCCAAATCCCCATAAATATAAAAATGATAGTGCATGCAAATAGGTCATAATCTATTGTATTGAAATTTTCTATAGTCTCCTTATTCGATGTAACAACAATAGAGAGACAAATAGGGAAAGGAGAAACCATAGATCTACTAGTGTCATTTGTAACTTTATTAATAGAAGAGGTATCATTTGAGAACTTCAACATTACATTTCTTCAAGACTGGAGCTTTGAAAAATTCCTCATTAAGCCTAGATGGAGTGGTAGAAGTCTCAATAGGAATCCCCATTGATAAAACTAGGGGGTCACAACCCTTCTCACCAATTGATAGTTGCATAACACACATGGTTTTATTTTAGGAGACCAACATAGAGGCAACCTTAGACCCTTGCAAGACATGCCTATCCAAGACACAAATATTGGTAGATAAGGGAAACGATGCAGTTGTTGGATTATCTTGTTGGAAAGAATGCTTTTGAGGAGGTGGGGGGGAATCAGAAGAACTAGCCTTTTAACCATTTCAAAACCTTAATAACATATTTTTGAAAATGAACATGCATGCATATAAATATTAAGCAATCCTAAGAAACAAATATGCATCACCACATAACACTTAAGATTTGGTAACCCAGAAACCCTCCAAAAATAAGAAGGTAAAACTGGGGTGGAGATGATACCCAAAAAATCACTGCAGTAATAATGTTTAACCACTTCTAATGGTCTGCCCTATTAAAGGCCTACCCTGTCAAAGGCTTTACACTATATCAATAGTGTTATGGTTAAAGGATTTACAAACACTTTACATGAAGTGTCACCCTATCAAAGGATTTAGTCACCTAGTTAAAGGATCTATAAAATAGTTGTTAAGCTAACCTATCATCATAGGATTTCCTTTCTAATACAATAGTTAAAGAGTATTAGGTATTTAAAACCTGATGGCTTACAATCCTTCAATTGTTGAATACAGGCACTTGATCTACTCTCTCTAATCTTGATCCTTTGTGATCTGATTCTCTTCTTTCTGATATTAGACTTCCTTATACACTTTTTCCATGCTCTCTCTTATCTCAATCTGATTTTGTCTTCCTTATAAAGACACTTGAAAACTTAGGGTTAGGTATGGATCTACGATCCATATTTAATCTTTGATTTTTGCTTATTCCTTGCACATCTCTTATTGGTTGCATGCCTTCTCCATTTTTCTTATTGGCTACATGAAGATTGCATAGAAAATATAAATGATTTGATCTTATCACTTAAATCTTTTGAGATTTGTCTTATGTCAGCTATGAAAATGGTTTACATCTGAGTTTGTGAAGTTTCAAACTCATATGCTAATTCTGAGTTGCTCAACACTTACTGTTTCCTGATGCTCAACACCCACTGTAACTCAGCTTCTGTATATGCTCCTATCTTGCTTGGCATCTTTTAAGACTCGGCACCTGAATAATGCTCAGTACTTAGATCATGCTTGGCACCTGTACTTACTCGACACTTTCTCTTCACTCAGCACCTGAAGACTGCTCAACACCTGAAGATCATTCAGCACTTGTTGAATTTCCTGACTCGGCAAATGCTGTGGCTTGGCATACATAGTGTACTCATCTTCAATGTGAAAGGTGGTTAAGTGTGTTGGCACTCAAATGTCAAAACCATTTTTAGACTAACAATAGTGCCTACCCCTAGTTTACTTTTCATGTTAAATTGCTGAATTATTTTAGGCCAACTTTATGGTTATATTTTATGATTAGTGGTACTTGGTTACCTTATTTGATTGGATGTTATTTCATACTCAGTTGGTATATTTGATGAGCTACTTGATACTCATTTATTTCATGCATTCATGATTTTTTTTTTATGATAATGCTTGTATGTTCATGTAGTCATTTTAGTTATTTCATGATGATAATTAGATGGATGATATATATGCGGTTGTCTATGGTTACTTACCATATGCCTCCATGTGTATGTTGTACATGTATGTTTTACTTTATGTTTGACATTTCTGATGTGGTTGAGGGAACCATTCGTAGTCATTTGCTAGTCGAGATCTATATGATGCACCACTCCCCATGATTGCCTATTTAGTTTAGATTTAGATTTATATGTACATGACTGGCCTTTATGCAGATTGCAAGTATCAGGCATCAACTTCTCTGAATTAATAGGATGAGAGTGCCTTATCGCAGTATCTCAATGGTAAAGAGAGGAGATAGTTCTTGCATTCAAATCCTAACCCTAAGCCAATTGTTCTAGAAAGTAGGACATGTGTCTAACTTATTTACCCTTTTGAAGTTGTCAAGTGATGTGAATTTGATAGTTTGACCCTTGAGCTTGATTTAGTACTTTGTCTTTAAAATGAGATTTTTTTAAAAAGATTTGTGGGTATGTTGTGATTTTCAATTATAACTAAATCAAATTAATAGAATATTAAATGATTTAACTTAACAAAAACATTATAAAGAAAAACTAAATTTTAATTATATTTAATTAATTTAGAAATTAATTAAATAGAATAATCAAAATTTAAAAGATTTAATTAAAGTTCTAATTTGGCATAATAATATTTACTTAATTTAATAATAATTAATTTAGGAGTTTCATTTTAATTAATGAACTCTAAATATTATTATTTAAATTAAAATATATATTATTAAATACATCTTGTGATTTAATAAAAGAGAGAGACAATAAGTTAAATTTAAAGTTTATTTTAATTAAAATAGATACAGTTTGCACATGAAATTAAAATAAATTAAATTAATAAAGAAAAAGGGTTTGCATGTTTGTAAACCCTGAAGTAGAAAGCTCTTTATTAAGAAATTCGAGCTCATTTCTCCATACGTCGGGTTTGGAGGAGCAAATTTTGAGGAAAGTGTTTTTGAGAAGATGAGGATTCTTGCAATCTTCGAACATTTGTCTAGTTAGCATCAGATCAAGGTAGGAATGTTGCTTGAGTTTATCATAGTAGTTGTATTCAAATCTTTCCTCTATCTTTTTTGTGTTTGTGTGAGAATCTTGTTTTAGTAATGGTTTTGTTTGAAAACCCTCGCTTGAGTGATTACTGTTCTTCATTATGGAAATGTCTGTAAATGAAAATCAAATTTTGAAACCTTCATGTTGAGAAATTATGTTTGGTTATCAACTTGGATAGGGTTTGTGTTTATTTTAGAATCAAGTATGTATTTAATTGGGAATCAAATTAGGAAAACCATTCTTCGTATAAAACAAAGTAAAAAATGGCCTGCTAGAAAACAATCATATATTAGGCCCTTAGCAGTGTTACATAAAATGCATAAGTTATTTAGAAAGGGTGTTTTTGTTGGTTTAAATTTAAAAATTTTATAAAAAATTAATAAATTAAAAATTGGAAGAGGGGCCATGACTCCCCCCCGGCTGCAATAGCAACACACATTGCCAAGGCAACGACTACTTTTAATAGCTAGCCCGCTAAGCAACCACCATGATTTGGGGTTTTGTAATTTATGTTATCGCATGCTGATTTTATTTATTAATTTTTTTAAAATAAATTAATTTATTGATACTATTAATAGTAATATTAATAGTTAACTATTATATTATTTAATTTGATATTTATTATTAGTAATAATTTATTATTCATTATTATTAATAATTTAATATTTATTATTATTATTAATTATAGTTAAATTATAATAATTATATTTAATTATATGATTTTGTTTTATAATTTTTTTAAAAATATATATATTTAAATAAATAAATAGATGAATTTCAATCGTATTTAAGAATATGTTTTCATGTGGGATGTTATTTTAGAAATGGTTCGGTTTGTATGTAAATGATTCAATAGTAAGGAAACTTGATTACTTTTGTGAACTCAAAAACTGTGTTTTAATGTGAAACTTTGGAAACAAAAAATTGGAACCCTTTTGTAAATCGAACTTTTGTTATTTCAAAACCAAATGAACTATGAATTTACATTTAGTGTGATGTATGGTTTATTTTGAGTTGGGGTTGAGTTTGACTTCTAGTATGTTGACCAGTTTTGGATGTTTACCAAAGGCCTGGGAGTTATTATTTTATGATGTTGTATTTGATGTCATGGTTTCATGTTTTGATCTTTGAGTTATGGATCAGTGATTATATTGTGATTTCCAATTGCTTGTATAGGACTAATGTGGTCATTGTGACCTTATGAGATTTTTTTCTATGAACTTAGGGTAGGTTATCTTTATGATGTTGGGAAGTGGCTTGCAATGGAGGCCAGAGGCTCAAAGAGGTTGTATGGGTAACCCATTATAGGTTATTTTAATAAGTGATAATATTTCATTATATGGGTTTAAAATAAATTAATAAGAGTCAGTGTTTTACCTTGCCCATGCCTTGAGTGCTAATACAAGCTAGGATGGGAGTAGAGAGTATGTTTGATATTGACCTTTCCTTATTAGTATTCCTTGTTTGTATGAAAAGATACTAATGCCACATAGAGTCACTAGGGGGTTGAAGTCTAGAGAGGCTACCAGGATAACCTTAGAGTTGACTCATGCAATGACGCTTTCCCACTTACATAGTAGATATCTTACATGTCTTTGTTTCCCCTAGGTTTAGATGTTACTTGTGTCTTGGTACCTTTGAGATAGATTGCTATTAGGTTTCCTTGACCTAAATGTTGGTTATGACTATTGGATTTTTTATACATTTGGGACATGAGCTTATCTCCTTAGCACGGTGGGAGTGGACCATTTAGGTTCCATAAGGTCAGGTGGTAGTGTTTCTTATACCATTGAGATCTGATAGCTAGATGTACATGTATAGTAGTTCCTTTCATTCTGATCTTGTGTTTATGTTCGATGATTCTATTATATTGTATTGTACTTGATTATCAAGAGATTTAATGAGATGATGTATTTATTCATGATGTATATTCTTTGAGCTTTTCATACCCTGTGACTTGTACAATGGATGATTATGCATTTTTTTTATGTCATGTGACATCTTATGTAATTGTATAATATTTCATTGGATTTGTACTTATGGTTATTCTATGATGTGGATTTTGTTATGTATCAAATTTAGTATTAATAAAACTTATGTATGTGATTCAACTTCATGGATCTCGTAAGAGTTGTAATCTATTTATGGATTTTTGTATGTATGTGAGTTATTGCTTCTACTATGTTATCTTTTTTTGTTTTAATATTTCAAATAAAAAAATGTTTGACAAACTTAGTGACATATTAGCTTAATTTATTTTGGGTTCCCTGGTGGGGCATTACATCTAGTGTACATTGGGAGCTCTGGGTATATTGAAATGCCACTAGATGACAACTAGTTAAACTTAAATGAAACTTAAATAATTATAAATATTTATTACAACTTGAACACTTGAACTTCAAACTCAAATACATAAACCTAGAAATAGGAAAAATTGGAATAAATATTGAATTATTTTCAAAGTATGTTTCTAATGTTTAAGCTTTACAGTAGTGTGCTCTTGTTGACATTTTTGGCATTTCATTATTCTCTCTTGGATATTGTTGTAGGATGGTATCTAGGACTAGATCAATAGTGAGAGATCATAGCTCAAGCCATAGAAGAGGCCATGGATGAGGCAGGGATATCAATGTACATGAGTCTAGTCATGAGAATCATGTCCAAGAACAAAATAGCGAGGGATGCAATGGGGAACATCAAGTTGATTCAGAAGAGGTTAATTTGAGATAGATGATGAGGATGATCTTAGAGTGCCTAACTCCTCCAAGGGGTGTTGATCAGGAGGAATCACATCATGATGGGAATGAGGAGAGGTGGAGATCCAAGACTTCTCAAGGAGCCCTCCACGGTGATAGACAAAGGTTAGCTAAGGATGCTTAGATGAGGGACCTATAGAGGTCCAAGATCAAACCTTTTACTAGAGTAGGTACTAGCTATGTTGTAGAGTAGTGGTTAGTTTCCTTAGACATATGTTTAGTGATGCAAGTCTTTAGCTCCAATGTCAAAGAAAGGTATGTCATCACACATCTAGAAACCTTTGGGGGTACATGGTGAAATATTGAAGAAAAGAAACTAGGTTTGAATATGAACACTATTACTTGAGAGTTATTCCTTGAAAATTTTGTGATCACTTCCTACTGGAGGAGTGGCACTAGAAGAGGGAAGATGAATTCCATCATCCAAGGTAGTATACCATGGTCATGGAAGAGTACAAGTGGAAATTCTATGAGCTCATGCCTTATGCAAGGACCAATGATAGCTTACCATTGATGCTACAACATTTCATTCAAGGTCTAAACAACCATTTCATTGGGAGTGTTAAGATATTCTAGGCTAAAACCCTCAAGGATGTAGAGTATCAGGCTATTCTTGTAGAGCATAACATCACTTTGGGATGTGGTGGTTTTGTGGGAGCACCTACAACATCAAGGTCCAAAGGTAACCAGGGCATAGACGAAAATAGGACGTCTCCTTATTCCAAGTGCAACTAGGGTAAACAACAATAGTAGTAGCTGCAACAACACCAACAATAGAAGGGATCCTATCCTCCAGCATAGAGTGGTGGCAGTGGTTTTGATACTTAGAACTTCCATAACTAACAGTGCAATAGGAGAAATCAGACTAATCAGCCTATGTGAGTAATCAATCCTTTACTAGTAGAGATAGTCACTCGCAGTCCAGTGCACATCCAGTAGGAGAGGTTTTGGAAGAAGCACATGGTGTTTCTCTTGTGGGAAATTTGGGCATATTACAGCCAACTTCCTCCAACATACATCTCACTATTTGAGACCTAGGCTAGCAGCATCTGAGCCTAGAATTGGTGATGTAGGTAGATCACATAGAGTCTTTGCAACGGTATATCACCAAGGTAACATAGTTGAGACTATGAGAGTGATCAAAGGTACCCCCCTTTCCTCTTATTTGATTTAGGTGGTAGAGATTCCTTCATATCACCTTCCATAGTTGTTAAGTGTTAGCTAGAGGCAGTTAAGCAAGGCATAGGTTGGCAGGTGGAACTAGCTTTAGGAGCGAAGATTCCCACTAATTCTTAGTGTAGTAGTGCAAATTGAACTTAGGAGGTTTTGTTACTTTAGTAGACCTTCAAGTTATTCCCCTTGGTTCTTATGACATAGTGTTGGATATGGACTAGCTTGGCTCTCATAAAGATAGTATTGATTACATGAAGAATACTATTCAGTGTAAGGATTACCAGGGTAAGGACTCTAAGATTGTAGGCATCCAAAGACCCATATCTCTTTGGATGATCTTTGTTATGCAACTGAAGGAAAGCATTCGGAAGGGTTGTTATGTTTTTGCCATTACTGTGTGTGAACTTGAGGAGGAAAACCTTATATCACCCTATCTTACAAGAGTATGTTTATTTCTTTCCTAGTGAGACTCCAGGTATGCCACCTATGGGGGACATTGATTTCCATATTGACCTCATCCCAAGAGTAGAGCCCATATATAGAGCTCCTTATCAAATGACCACTCAAGAATTGAGTGATTTGCAGCTACATCTTGAGGACCTTTTGGCCAAAGGTTGTATTAGACCAAGTGTTTCTCCATTGGGAGCACCAGTGCTCTTTGTGAAGAAAAATGATGGATCATTACACTTTTGCATTGACTATAGATAGTTGGACAAGGTAATGATTAAGAACATATATCCTTTATCAAGGATTGATAACTTGTTTGACTAGATCAAGGGAGTCAAAAAATTCTCTAAGATAGATCTAAACTCAGGATACCATCAACTACACATTCAATATGTTGATATACATAAGATGACCTTCTACACTCACTATGGACACTATGAGTTTACACTAGTTCTATTTGGTTTGACAAATTTGGTATCAGTGTTCATGTGATTGATGAATAAAGCACTTCATTCTTACCTAGACCATTTTGTACTTGTGTTCTTAGATGACATATTGATATATTCCAGATCCTAGGAAGAACATGAGGAACATCTACCATTGGTTCTTTGGTGCCTTAGAGACAATCAGTTGTATGCCAATTCGATGAAGTGTGACTTCTTTTAGTCTAAGATATATTACTCAGGACATATCATTTCAAGAGATGGTATCTTAATGGACCCTGTGAAAATCTAGGTAATGGTAGATTGACCTACACTCATTACTATGTCTTAGATTTGTAGCTTTTATGGGTTTGGTTGGATACTACCACATATTTGTTTAGACTTTCTCTAGATTTGGATGCCCCATCACTTCCCTCCAAAGAAAGAGGAAGAAGTTCATTTGGACATAAAAATGTGAGGAAGCATTCTAGGAGCTCAAGGAGCTTTTGACCAGTGCATTGAGTCTAGCAGTACCTAATTTAGCAGGTGATTTTATGGTGTGCATCAATGCTTCCCTAGAAGGGATTGGAGAAGTCTAATGCAGGATGGATGGGTGATTGCCTATATGTCTTGCAAGCTCAAGGATCATGAGTTGAACTATCCCACACATGATCTTGAGCTAGCTTTAGTTGTTCATGCTCTAGTGAGATGGAGACACTTCTTTTTGGGGCATCATTTTGAGCTTCATAGTGATCATTGAAGTTTCTAGTATATATTCACACAACCTAACCTAAATTATAGGAAGGCACATTGGATGGAGTTTGTTTGCAAGTATGACTTGAAGGTGAAGTATATTTAGAGAAAGGAGAATGTGGTAGCTGACGCTTTGAGTCATAGGAGACATGAGAAACTAGCTTTGACTCTTAGTGTGAATTTGAGGAGTTGTATACTTTAGAAACTTCATATAGATACTTGGTAAGTGACTATGGAGATAGATTTAGGTAGACCTTTAGAGGACATATTTTCAAGTTATGTCCTAGATTCATATGACCTTTCGCACTATACAAGGAGGATTTATGTACCACTTTTGGATGAGCTTCATATAGTGATCCTATCTAAGGACCATCATGTAGCTTACTCAACATATCCAGGTGTCAAGAAGATGCATGTAGATTTGCAATGTTTATACTTTTGGACAGGGATGAAGCATGATATCGCTGATTTTGTGGCTAGATGTCTTGAATGCCACAAGGTTAAGGAATAACACTAGAATCTAGTAGGACTTTTACAACCTAATCATATTCCTTCATGGAAGTGGGATATTATTTCTATAGATTTGATTGTGGGACTACCTATGACTTCTTGTCAACATGATGCTATCATGGTCACTTTTGATTGGTTGATCAAGGTGGCACACTTTTCACCAATGAGGTCATTGTACACAAGAGCTTTAGTAGCCAATGTCTTTATGCATGCTATCATGAAATTGCATGGTATTCCCCATAAGCTTATTTCAAATAGGGATCCTGTATTCACATCCACATTTTGGACATCCTTGCAACATGATCTTGGAGCAGAGTTGAACTTCATCTTAACATATCACCCAGAGACAAATGGTCAAACTGATAGATTGAATCAAGCTTTGGAGGATATGTTGAGGATTTATGTTATGGACTGACAAACTCATTGCGAGGATTATCTATACCTAGTAGAATTTGCATATAATAATAGGTATCACAATTCCATTGGTATGGAACCTTTTTAGGCTTTGTATGGTCATCCTTGTCATACATTGTTGAGTTGGGGTAGTTTAGAGGATCATATCTTGTTGGGTCCTGAGATGCTTCTAGATATGGAGAAATAGGTAGTGCACATCCTTAAGCATGTGTCTATAACACAAGATAGGTTGAACTATGTCGATACTCACAAGATAGATAAGGAGTTTGTAGTAGGTGAGAAAGTTTTCTTGAGAGTGCATCCACAAAAGAGTCCAATCTATTATGGAAAGGGTTCTAGGATCTCACTTGATTTTGTAGGGCCTTTTGAGATTCTTGAGAGGATAGGTCTAGTTTCCTACCATCTTGCATTGCCACCCAACTTAGCTTATGTTCATGATGTTTTCCATGATTTTTTTCTTAAATAGTATATTCCTGATGTGATACATGTGCTTGATTAGAATGTGTTATAGGTGGAAGACGAGCACCTAACTTTGGAGTTGTGGGTGCACATTCTTCAACAATGAGATTTGACCCTCAAGGGTCGAACAATAGAGCAAGGGTCCAATGGGAGGCTACTGATGAGTCATCAACTACTTGGGAGGATGCATCAAGTTTACAAGATTTATATCCCTACTTTTTTATAAGCTTCCAGAAGTAAGCCTAGTCTAAGAGGGGTGGATGTAGTGCCTACCCATAGTTTACTTTCATGTTATATGGTCTAATTCTTTTAGGCCAACTTTATGGTTATGTTTTATGATTAGTGTTACTTGGTTACTTGATTTGATTAGAATTTATTTCATACTCAGTTGATATATTTGATGAGCTACTTAATACTCGATTATTTCATGTGTTCATGATTATTCTTTTGATAATGATGATTGTATGTTCATATAGTGCTTTCTATTATTTTATGATAATAGTTAGATGGATGATGTATATATGGGGTTTTCTATGGTTGCTTACCCCATACTTGCATGTGTATGGTGTGCATGTATGTTTTACTTTATGTTTGATGTTTTTGATGGGGTTGAGGGAGGGATTCGTAGTCACCTACTAGTCAAGATCTATATGATGCACCACTCCTCGCCATTTCTTGTTTAGTTTAGAATATTTATATGTCCAAATCCTAACACTAAGACAATTTTGAAAGTAGGACAAGTATCTAAGTTAATTACCCTTCCAAATTTGTCAAGTGACATGAATTCCATATTTTGACCCTTGAGCTTGATTTAGTACTTTGTCTTTAAAATGGGTTTTCTTTTTAGATTTGTGGTTTGTTGTAATTTTCAATTATAATTAAATCAAATTAAGAGAATATTAAATTATTTAATTTAACGAAAAAATTATTTTAAAAAAATCAAATTTTAATTATATTTAATAAATTGAGAAATTAACTAAATAGAAGAATTAAAGTTAAAAGATTTAATTAAAGTTATAATTTGGCATATTAATATTTATTTAATTTGGTAATAATTAATTTAGGAGTTTCATTTTAATTAATGAGATTTAAATATTATTATTATTTAAATTAATAAATATATTATTACATACATCTTGTGATTTAATAAAAGAAAGATAGAATAAATTTAATAAAGTTTATTTTAATTAAAACACAATGTTTGCACATGAAATTAAAATAATTAATAAAAAAGGGTTTACATGTTTGTAAAACTAAAACCCTAAGGAGAAAGCTCTTCATTAAGAAATTATAGCTCATTTCTCCACACATGAGGTTTGGTGGAGAAAATTTTGAGGAAAGGCTTTTCAAGAAGATGAGAACTCTTGCAATGTTTGAGCGTTCCTCTAGTTAGCATTAGATCGAGGTAGGAATGGTGCTTGAGTTTATCATAGTAGTCATTTTCAAATCTTTCCTTTGCCTTCTTCATGTGTATGTGAGAATCTTGTATTAGAAATGGTTTTGTTTGAAAACCCTCGTTTGAGTAATTACTATTCTTCATTATGGAAATGTCTATAAAGAAAAATCAAATTTTGAAACCATCGTGTTGATAAATTATGTTTGGTTATCAACTTATATAGGGTTTGTTTTTATTTAAGAAACAAATTTGTATTGAATTGGAAATCAAATTGGGAAAACTATTCTTATTTGTATCTGTATCTGTATATGTATATGTATATGTATGTGTATATTTATGTGTATATATATATGTATCTATCTATGTATATATGTATGTATATATATATATATATATATGTATATATATATATACATACATATATACATATGTATATATACATACATACATATATATGTATGCATATATACATACATACATATATATATGTGTGTGTGTGTGTATATACACGAGTTGTTGGAAAACAATTGTATACCAGGCCCTTAGCAGTGTTTTATAAAATATATAAGTTATTTAGAGGGAGGGCATTTTTATTGGTTTATACAAAAAAATTATTTAAAAAAATATTAAGAAAAAATAAGGAAGAGGGGTCATGGCCTCACCCTGCCACCTGCAATAGCAGCAAACATTGTCATAGCAGCAAATGTTGCAAATGTATTGATTTTCTTTAGCAGCTAGGCCGCTAAGCAACCACCCTGATTTGGGGTTTTGCGATTTATATTATTGCATGTTGATTTTTTATTAAAATTTTTAGATTTATTAAATAATTAATATTATAATTGTTAATATTAATAGTTAATTATTATATTATATTATTTAATATTTATTAATAATAATAATTTAATATATTATTTTATTATTAATTTAATAAATCATATAATTAGTAAAATTTAATAATTTTTATTAAATTATTATAATAATATTTAATTACATGATTTTGTTTTAAAATATATTATTTAATTATTTAATTATATTATGTATGTATGTATGTATGAATTTCAATTGTATTTAAGAATAATTTTTTATGTAGGATGTTATTTTAGAAATGGTTGAGTTTAGATGTAAATGATTGTATACTAAGGAAACTTTCTTACTTTTGCAAACTCAAAAACTTTGTTTTAATATGACACTTTGGAAACGAAAAATTGGAACCCTTTTGTAAATCAAACTTTTGTGATTTCAAAAGCAAATGAACTATGAATTAAATTTTAGTGTGATGTATGGTTTATTTGAGCTGGGGTTGGGTTTGACTTAGTATATTCACCAGTTTTGGATGTTTACCAAAGGCCTCGAAGTTATTGTTTTATGGTTTTGTATGAGATGTCTTGGTTTTATTTTTTGATCTTTGAGTTATGAATTAGTGGTTATATTGTGATTTCCAATTGTTTTTATAGGACTGATGTGGTCATTGTGACCATGTGAGATTTTCTGTTACAAGATTAGGGTAGGTTGTATTCATGCATGTTGGGAAGTGCCTTGCAATGAAGGTTGGAGCCCTAAAGAGGCTACTTGGCTAACCCATTATAGGTTAATTTAATAAATGATAATATTTTATTAAATGGGTTTAAGATGAATTAATAAGAGACAGTTTTTTACCTTGCCCATGCCTTGAGTTCTAGTATAGGCTAGGATGGGAGTAGAGAGGATGCTTGGTTGCAACATTGCCTCGTTAGTATGCATTGTCTATATGAAAGGGTACTAATACTGCATAGAGTCACTAGGGGGTTGGAGTCTAGAGATGCTACCAAGGTAACCTTAGAAGTGATGACACTTGCCCACTTACATAGTAGATTTCCTACGTGTCTTTGTTACCTCTAGGTTTAGACGTTACTTGTGTCTTGGTACCTTTGAGATATACTTCTATTAGGTTTTCCTTGACCAAGATGTTAGTTATGACTATTGGATTTGTTATCCATTTGGGACTTGAGATTATTTCCTCAGTATAGTGGGAGTGGATCATTTAGGTTCCATGAGGTTGGGTGGTAGTGTTTCTTATACCATTGAGATCTGACAATTGGATGACATTGCTAGATGTACTTATGTAGTTGTTCCTTTCATTCTAATCTTGTGTTTATGTTTAATGATTATATTATGTTGTATTGTACTTGATTATATGGAGATTTTATGAGATGATGTATTTATTCATGATGTATATTCTCTGTGCTTTTCATACCCCATGACTTGTATAATGGATGATTATGCATTCTAGTTATACCATGTGACATCTTATGTAATTATATATTATTTCATTGTATTCATTCTTATGGTTATTCTATAATATGGATTTTTTTATGTGTCAAATTTAGTATTAATAAAACTTATGTAAGTGATTCAACGTCATGGAACCCTTAAGAGGTGTAATCAATTTATGGATTGTTTATATGCATGTGAGTTATTGTATCCACTATGTTATATATATTTTTTTTTAATCTTTCAAAAATTTTTTTTTGGCAAACTTAGTGACATATTATGTTAATTTCTTTTAGGTTCCTTGGTAGGGCATTACAAAAGACATTGTTGAAGCCCCTCAACATTCAGAACTTCTCATGAAGCATCTCTAATAGCCAATGTTGGGTAAATTAATTGGTTTGGAAACTAAAGCTTACACCCATTTCTTATGAATTGGACATCCTTAATTAGTAACCAAATAACTCATTGAAATTATTAAATTTATCAACCAGGGACATATACTCAAAATAATATATGCAAAGCATATACTCTAAAACTTCCTATTTTCCTTTACTAATTTATAAAAATGTAGATACTAAGCTAGTGGAAATGGAAATTTTGAACTTAAATATAAATTAGACAACTAATATATTGTGCAAGAACTGAAATACAAATAGAAGACTACTTTGTTTGTCTATAGTGCAGAAACATCCATTAGTTTTCTTACCATGTGGCTGCAAGAGCAACAAAGTTCTATCTATTCTAAGAGAAATGAAAACCTACTTCTACCTAATAGATTAACTTAGAAAAAGGGTCTCCTTGGATGAGTGAATTAACATAAGCTCAAGATAAATTTTTGAAGGATAAAAATGCCATGTTATTGATATTGAAACCATCAAAAC
This sequence comes from Cupressus sempervirens, assembly GCA_028749045.1. Taxonomy (NCBI): domain Eukaryota; kingdom Viridiplantae; phylum Streptophyta; class Pinopsida; order Cupressales; family Cupressaceae; genus Cupressus; species Cupressus sempervirens. The sequence goes on along the minus strand of CM053783.1, from coordinate 585,121,860 downwards.
TTATAGTTGTAACAATAAAAACTATATTAATCGCTATTACTAGATTACAGTTGACTTCAGGACTAATTATTAAGTTTGATAAAGAAATTATTTATAACATCTACAGCAAAAAAAATGTTTCTACATCTAATAGACTTCAACAGTGAGGACTTAGAAGAGACTTAAATCAAGTACATTATTTCAAGACACATTTGCTAAGCAAGTCTTCCAAAAATATATCATGCCTTTATTATGGATTTGCACATATGGATAGTTGCATTGACATAGTCTTTTGTTGAACCATTTGGATGTGTCTACTGCATCATGAATCTACCATAATTCCTTTAATCATGCTTCTTTACTTCCTTTTTGACTTACTCCTGCAAGAGGTTAATACGCATACCATGATTTGAAACATATATTCATTGCAATGACTCATGGAAAGCATTAAATGTACAGACAATGAATCTTTTATCATGACATATGGCTACAAGAATCTAGCCCATAAAATATTTTACAAGAATAAAGAAATGTTTCCATCATTATATACACACATGATTTCATTTTCAAGCACTAGTTCTAACTATAGTATTATAATTATAAAACTATAATGTGTCTTAGGGGACCATAGAAAAGAATAATAGTAATAGGTTTATATAGAATATTTGATAAAAAAAATCTAAAGTTAAGGGTGGAAACCCTTCAAATAACCATAAAACCTATCAAAACTAAGTACTAATATATAGTCCCATCATTCTCCCCAATTAAAGCATTGCTGGTCCTCAAGGAAGAATGTAGTTTTTGACTCTAGCTCTCATCCTGAAATCAATTGCAATGCTCTTTCATGACACTCCTTCAACATAGCTCCAATCGAACCCTTTAGATTCCCTCAATTATTCCCATGGTTTGACTTTAGGTGCCATATCAGGATCATCTACATCATCAAAAATATCTAGGAGTGGATGAATAAAAAGAAGAGGTTGAAATCTAAATGCTATCTAGAAGCTTTTTCTAGCTCTTCCTAACATCACATCCTAGGGATCATGCCTACTTTCCATGAATTTTTTTTGGGGTGAATGTGGCTCCTATACCTATAAGTCATGAGGTATCCTAATCCATCTTTGCATGATTTCGCTTTTAGCTACCTATAAATGTCTATTCCTTAATTATTCATATTTTTAATGTATAGCTTCCCTAAGTGGCTTACTTTTCTCATCTCCTACCTTACTATTCACTACTTTCAAACAACCATAACAATATTTCTAGAGATCCTTAGTTTTAGGTCTTAAAAAAATGACACATTCCTATCTTCTTCTATAAAAGGTGTTGCCTATTTTTCTCTACTAATTTCATTGTGAATCCATAACATAAAGTCTTTGAACTGAATATCACCCATAAACATTAGGAGGGACCATTCCCTATCATTACAAACAACTAGATTATGTGAGTACAATTGACACAAAAGATTATGAATTATTGTAGGAGAATGTTGAAATGCATGATAGAATTTATGAGGTGTAGCTAAAGATGGATCGAAACCTTGAACACTTTTTGTCATTTAAAATTTTAAAATCATCTCTTTAAGAAACAAAGTGTATACCTACATTGAAGTAAGTCATGTATCAAATTGGTAATTTGAGTCACTTTATCCCATAGTATGGTGATCTCATCCTTTATATCCAATGAATCTCATTGTTGATTATTAATGATTGTTTGCAATCTTCTTTTCTTTTCCATCTATGTTACTTTCTCTATCAAAACATGTTGGTACAAACTTAACCCTAATACTAAAGGTGTAGAAAGATATGGTGGGGGCATTAGACCTTGTTGGTTTATATCTATACATGTAGGTCTTGCATTCTTTGTTGTCTTATTATTTTCTATCTTTTTGGTTGGATGACTACCCCCAAAGAAACAATGCTCATTCTATATTTTCAATTGATGGTTGTGGTGGTTGTTCCACTTCCAATTGTTGGGCTTCTTGCACTAAGGTTTCTAGACCTTTAATCATAATTTGTTCAACAAAATTTTCAACATCTCCATATTTATCTTGAGGTAATCCTCATCCAAATCTTCAAGATTTTTAGTTGTAACTAAGGGGGATTCCTCTGGTAGATTTCCAAAAACAAATATAGCTTCTTTATTTATACCCTTCTTCATCATTTGAAGAAACATATGGATCCTTTTATTTTCTACAAAAAAAAATTTATGTGGAACTAAACCATCATTACTACTGTCATCTTCAATGTGGATAGCATCATCACCTACCTAAGTAGCATCTGATTCAATCTAAACTATATCAACATTTTCTCCTAGCATATCTACTTCTTCATCTAAATTAGGAATTTCTTTTTTAGGCTTAGAAACATTACCAATAGGGGTGTCAGTTAAACTACTATCCACAATAGGCTACAAATTTTCTCACTCCTCCTCATAGGTGTCGTAAACAAAGTTTTTGACATTTGAACTTTATTTTCTTCTTTGACAATTCTTCTTTGGTAGGTGTTGCAAGATTTTGTTTTTGCACTTTCTTCCTCTTGGAAGGAGGTGAGGAAGAGGTATTACTACATTCTAAATCTTTTGATTCCTATGGTTATTTAATGTTTCCTTCTACTGGCTCTTGGGCTACCTCTTTTTCATGTTTCTTTGCAGTAGACCTAGTTTTGACACTAGCATGAGTGGTAATAAGGTTTTCTTTAGAAAAAAATTTCTCCTTTCACTTTTCTAAAGTAAAAAGAGAAGGGGATTTTCAACCTTTTTTAATTTTTAGGTAGTGTAGGGTTGTGGTAGAACTAGAGGGTGAGGGTTCAAACCATTCTATAATTTTTACAAATTGTATTGCAGTAATAATTCTTCTCCCTACTCCTTGATCCCTAGGCCATACTAACTTTAGTTTATATGCATCCATAAATAATAAATCATCCTTGGAAATAATAGTATTTTACCTTAAATCCCTATATATTAAAAATTTAATCAAACAGTGATTAGATATAGAATTGGGCTTACCTTCTTATAAAAAATCTACTCTCTTTTTCAATAGGATGAATAGAAAATTTGGCATATTAACTAGCCTATTTTCATGATGCAGACAATTGAGAAACTTAAAATTTATACCATACAACCCTTGATGTTGATCTTTGAAAGCTATATACTACATAATGTAAAGGGAATATTGGTTGTAGGGTTCTTGAAAAGATATTCTTCTTGTACCTTTATTTTTGTAAAATTTCCATATGACTATGTGTGTGCACAATAAATTGGCTCTTCCTAATCATGGGTCCAAATCTTCCTCAAACATCTCTCCCTCCTATGGTAGACCAAAAAAATTTACAATTATACCTTCACTACGGTTCACCTTAAGTCCTTTAGTGTGGCAACACCATTGTTCAAAGAATTTAAGAATTGAAATGGTACATTGTCACCCCATGATGTAAGCTTCAAGAAATACTACAACCATCCTCTTGCCTCAAATTTAGGATGGAAGGCATTATCTTGAGGAATTAAATTATGACTCATTGGTTCATTCTAAATCAAATCTCCCCCACTACTACTATTCTTGAGTTCTATTCCAATTCAGCTAAAAGCCCAACAAAAAGCAACACAAATTTGCAAAGAAGTTTTGAAAATTGTTGAGAAGAGTTTTTGAATTTCCTTGAAAGAAACAAGTAAAAATGAAATCAAAGAAAATAATTTCTTAAAAAACCACCATAATCAGAGAATAACTTGTCATAATTGAACTTAAATCATATGTCCTTGCTTGTAATAAATGACATTCTTTTCAGTCGAGCTCATATGAGTTAATTGTTAAATCAATTTATAATGTAACATTTTTGGGAATGTGACATGTCATTATAATGACAACCAAAAAAATAGACTTAATGGCATAAAAAATAATCATAGTACATGCATAATAAATAAAAATGTCATGCATACCCCCTCCCCTAACTTAAGATAGAACATGGGTCAAACATGCTGACATGAGTAAAAATAGTCATGTACAAAATAATACAAAGACAAGAAATTAGAAGAAATAAATATATGTAAAAAGGTATGTTACTAACCTGACATGTTTATGTTGATGAAATATCCTTTCTACAAACTATAATGTTGAAGTGAGGGTAAGGTGGAAGATGGAAAAGGTAGAAGGTGGGCTGGAATGATTTATCGAGAAAGTGGAGTTTAATTATGGACTTTGAACAAAGTTAGAGAGTGGTTACAATGTATGTAGAAGACCCAGATGCTTTGGCGGTAGGAGTATAGATGTCTTCAAAATCAAATTTCTATACAGACTTTCCTTCACTTTGTGGTTTATGATAAATTTTAAGTCGATGATCATTGACGAAATATTTGAATGATATAGGATATACTATGGAAAACTATACAAAACCATTGTCAAACACTGAGATAATTTTGTATGGCCCCAACCACCTTGTTTGAAATTTTTTGGGTTTATGCTAATATCGGGTATCATGCAATAGATCTCAATCACCAATAGAGAATTGTTTATCCTAAATGAAATTTGCATGCCATCTCTTTCTTTGCTTCTAGACAATTTTAGTATTATGTAGAGCATATTTTTTATATTCATCTAGACCATTCAGTAGTAGGACTTGTTCTCTTTGTGCCTTTGTAAGACCAATGTTTAGTTCTAGAGTTTTTCTGAGTGTTTTATGCTCAAATTCCATAGGTATGATAATTGATTTACCATAGACCAATTCAAAGGGTCTAAATCTTGTTGTAGTCTTACATGTTGTCCTATAGGCCCAGATTACCTTTGGTAGATGGAATGCCCAAGCCTTCTTATGAATAGCTATTATATTGATAAAAATGGATTAAATTTCCTTATTTGTGATTTCTACTTGGTCATTTCCCTAGGGAGGATAAGGGGATGATTTTTCATGCCAAATAATATACTCATTCATAAGGGCAATCATTAGGTTGGAAGTAAATTGTTCACTCTAATCAGTTACTATTTCCCTAGGGACACCAAATCTAGTGAATATTGCTTCATAAAAGAAATCTGCAACATTAATATCCCTAGCATGTTTCATTAATTTAGCCTCTACCCATTTAGTAACATAATAGTACAAACGAAAATGTATGACTTACTATTTGATGAAGGCTCTATGGGTCTGAAAAAAAAAATCCCCATTTATCAAAAGGTGCAACAATGACCTATGGTTGTAGGGGCATTTCATCAAATTTGGTAGGCCTTCCCATTCTTTGGTATTACTCATAATTTTTAGTATATCTTATTGTATCCTTATGTAGAGTTGGCCAGTAGTAACCTGTAGTTAGTATTTTAAATGTTGTCCTCTTTGCTGCAAAGTTTCCTCCACATGGTTCATCATGACATGGTCAAAGTATGTCATATGTTTCATATTCCCTTATTCACCTTTGCATAACCTCATTAGGTCTTGTATAGAACATACAACCAATAATCCAAGAAAATTTGAAACTTTTCTCTGCTAATAACCATCTCTCTTTCAAAGAGAAAGGAGTTGGTGGTTTTCTTGTGGTATGATAAATTTCAATATTAGTATACCATTGATTTTAATATAATATAGAGAAAAAAAATTCATCTGGAAAGATATCATCAATTTTTGTAGGATCTTGTGAAACATGTAGTTGAGAAATAAAATTAGCTACTACATTAGCTTTCCCTAACTTGTCCACTATGGCCAAATCAAATTCTTGAATGAGTAACAACTAGTAAGATAATCTACCATAAATAGAAGGCTTATTTATCAAATATTTTACAACAGAGTGATTTGTATGCAAAAATACTTCATAACCAATTATTTAGTGTTTGAACTTGTTAAGTGCATAGATTACTACAAGTAACTCCTCTATGATAGTATAGTCGAACTCTACCCCTTCAAATTCCTATTGATGTGATATATAACATGTTCTACAAATCCTTTATTTCCCAAAATAGCTCCTATGGCATAATTTGAAGCATCAATATGGATATGGAATGGTAGGTTCCAGTTAGGACCTCGCAACATAGGTGTTGTAGTCAAGACTTCCTTTAATTGTCGAAATGATCTCTCATACATTGAATTCCATATAAAATTAGTATCCTTTTTCAAGAGATTGTACAATGGAGCTACAATTTAATTAATGTCCTTGATAAGTCTCTTGTAATGATGAACATGGCCAAGGAAACTTCTAAAGTCTTTTTAATTTTTAGGGTTTGTCAATGTGTTGATTACATCAATCTTAGCTACATCAACTTGAATACCCAAGGAGGAAATGTATTGCCCAAAATAAACTCCTTCGTCCATCATCATATGGAACTTTTTACTATTTATAAAGAGATTATATTCTTGACATATTTTGAGAACCTTCTCAAATTTATCTTGTGCCACCTCAAAGGTGGAACCATGTGCATTAAATTATTCGGTGTAAATTTCTATGAAAACAATAAATATGTCAGCAAATATACTAATCACAACTCTCTAAAAAGAGGTAGGTTCATTGCATAGACAAAAAGGTAAAATTGAATAGGAAAATACTCCCCAAAGATAGGTGAAGGTGGTCTTGTGTTGATCCTAGGGTGTTATCTTTATCTGATTATAGTCATTAAATCCATCTAAAAAGGCAATATATCTTACCAACCAAGGTATCAAGAACTTGATCAATGAAAGGCAAAGGAAAATGATCCTTCTTAGTTGTTGAGTTTAACTCCCTATAATCCATGTCAAATCTCCATTTACCACCCTTTTAGATATTATTGTTAGCATGAATGGTGATGATATTCCTATGGGGGAGTATCCTAGCATTGCTAGAAGCATTTGGGAGACTTTTTGTGTAATCATATGTTGTATTCATGATGATTTTGTCATTTATGTCAACATACTGAAGATTAAAAAAGTAGAATACAAAGAGTGAGACCATGCAATTAAAGGATTGAAGATGAGGTCAAGAACAATCAAGGAAATGTTCTATAGAATATCCCAGTGCTATGGTTAAGAGTGCACGCCAAAAGTCAAAAGACTAGTAATAGTTATTTAATATTTATAGAAGGCAATATATAGATAGAGTTCCTAAGAAGTGGTTTTGGTTAATTGGGTTATATCTCCTAAAAGCGATAAAATCTAGTTATGTGTAGTTGTACAAAGATAGAATACATCACGATGATAACATCAGTGAGTATGCAAAGATAGAGGTCGCATGTCTGAATATTTGTGAAGACTGTGAGCCAACAATTTTATGTAATTATGAAAAGATGTATTGTAAAGTATATTATTGTTTATTAATGAGGTCCTATTGTAATTGTGATTTTGGAAAGCTTCAACCAGGCTAACTTAGTAAATTATTTTGAGGACTTTATATAAAGGAAAATGGTTTTCCTTTTGATTGAATATGTATAAGGATTGTGTTGAAGTAAGAAAGTGAATTGTAAGTGTAAACTATATGCAAGTAAGTGAATTAAGGGATTATTGTGATGCAATTTTGCAAATCTAGTATTGAGATCTAAGAAGTATTTTGTAATGCCCCACCAAGGAACTCAAAAGAAATTAACCTAAAGTTTCACTAAGTTTTCCAAACATTTTTTTAAAGGATAATAACTTAACAACAATAGAAATAATATAGTGGAAGCAATAACATACACATAAGCACATACCATAAAATAGATTATAATTCTTAAGGGTCCCATGATGTTGAATCACATTTAAGTTTAATTAATATTAAAACCAATATATAACACATCCACATTATACAATAACTACAAGTACAAATTCATTTAAATAATATACAATTATCTCAAATGCCACTTAGCGATAATTAGAATGGACAATCATTCATTGTAGGTTGTAGGGTATGAAAGGCTAAAAGATATGCATAATAAAATAGATTACATCATCTCTTAAGATCCATGAAATACAATACAATACAATAGGTATAACAATACATCATAGTACACAAGAATTGAATGAAAGGAAATATAGAACAAGGTGAAGAATTTGAGAAAATATGCAAATCAAATCCATGAAGCTCTCAAATACCAGTATGTAGAAAACTTATCACAGAGAAGAAAAAAGTCAAGAAGAGGCAAGGGTTTGATTTAAAAACATGCAAATTGTATGTTCAGATGAAGAAGAGATAATAAATTACAAAGAGATCAATCCTTATAGAAGGAGATCAAAATCCAAAAAGGGTAACCTAATAAGTTACAAAGGGTAACCTAAAGGTGAAAGCTATTTAATAATTACTAATTAATTATTAAAGAGAGAAAGTTAAAAATGCATAAAGTGAAATCTTAAGAATGGAGAAAAGGTAATTTAATAAATTAAATTAAATTAACCTTTTTCTCTAACACCCCCACCCCTTAAGATGAGCAACAATGTAGTTACAGACAATACAAAAAGAGCAAGGAAACTACAATGCTGAAAGCAAAATTGGGTCCCGACAACAAGGCCTAATAAGGTACCCAATCACAACAAAATCTCTATGAAATGGAGAAAACCCAATGGGAAAAACTCTACTCCAAAAATAGATAACTGAAAAATCTAGTGAAGGACTATAGAAGCCTCTAACTAAAGCAATGTTCCAAAAGATAGGAACAAAGAGTGATCATGAAGAAAACCACTGAAGCGTGAAGAAGTCACAAACTTTAAAAGAAAACTACTAATCTATAGAACCTCCTCTGAAATAGAACCTGACTAGGTAGAGAAGACTATAATCTGCATTGAATAAGGAGGAAAACAACTAAACTCAAAAATATAGATGGCATGAAACACCAAAGCTTGTAGAGCTGATCAATTGATCCAAGGAAGGTTGCAACCAAAGTAGGAATGAAAAGAAGAGTGTCTATATGGTAGATGATCCATCTCACCAAAATGCATAGGTATCTAGCCACTGCAATTGTCTAGTACATAGGATCAAATACTAAATACATAGCTCACTCCAATGAACTAAAGAAGCATTAGAAACAATAGAAGAACCCCCCCCCCCCTAATGCAAATATCCACTTGACAAAGGAAGAGGGCACTAAAAGGAAAACAACTATCCTCCATGGCACTTTATAATGTAGTGTGAGTACAATAAGTCACAATGATGAAAAAGATCCTAAAAGGAAAGGAGTGGCACTTTATCTCAGTGTGTTTGCATTAAAAATTCTTATAAATGATATCAACAATGATCAAAAGGGAAAAGAGCTAATATAATAGATAGTATAACCCAAAAGAAGAGATCCCATGCTAAGAAAATGATTCCCAAATGAAACACCCAAGATATCCACCATAGTGCAAAAAAGGAAAAAACATGATAGAAAGAGAATGGAGCACAATCTAGAAGAAATTATAGAATTTTTGAAAATTAAACAAAACTAGCTTTCCAAAAATATAACATTTGCAAAAAATGGAGATTGGATGCTCAAGATATGCCCTCTAGAGTGAAAAACTGAACATCCAATTTTGACTGCCAAAATAGACAAACAAACTAAATCAAAACTAAAAAACATATACACCAATGTCTCCATCTTAGAACCAAATTTTTGACACATTTTTTGGATCAAAAAAATACATCTGTATGCTCAAGTTACAAAGAAAAAAACCCTTGTTCTCTCTTTTTCTCCAAATATTGAACAAGCTACAATAAATCTAGCTCTGATACCATGAAAGATTTGAGCAAATATGCAAATCAAATCCATGAAGTCCTCGAACACTAGCATGTAGAAAATCTATCATGGAGAAGAAAAAAGAGAAGAAGAGGTGAGGGTTTGATCTGAAAACATGCAAATTGTATATTTAGATGAAGAGATAATAAATTACAAAGAGATCAATCATTATAAAAGGAGATCAAAACTCGGAAAGGGTAACCTAATAAGTTACAAAGGGTAACCTAAAGGTGTAAGCTATTTAATAATTATTATTTAATTATTAAATAGAGAAAGCTAAAAAATGCATAAAACGAAATCTTAAGAAGGGAGAAAAGGTAATTTAATAAATGAAATGAAATTAATTTTTTTCTCTAACATAAGGAACTCCAATCACAACATTGAACTATCAGATCTCAATGGTAAAACTAGAAATCACTACCACTCAACCTCATGGTTACCCATAAAAGGTCCACTCCAACCATACTAAGGAGATAGTCTCAAGTCCCAAACATGATAACAATCTCAAAAGTCAAAATCAACCTATAGGTCAAGGAAAACTTGAAAGAAATCTAACTCAAGGTACCAAGACACAAATGACATCTAAACCTAGAGGCAACAATGACATGTAGGAAATCTACTATGTAAGTTGGAAAGTATCATTGCTTGAGCCAACTCTAAGGTTACCCAAGTAGCCTGACTGGACTTCAGCCCCCTAGTGACTTTATGTGGCACTAGTATTCTTTCATACTGACAAGGCATACTAATGAAGCAAGGTCACAACAAAGAACCCTCACTACTCCCATCCTAGCCTATACTAGCACTAGAGGCATGGGATAGGAAAAACAATTACTCTTATTAATTCATTTTACTCTCATTTAATAAAATGTTATCACTTATTAAAATAACATACAATGTGTTACCCATGTAGCCTCTTTAGAGCCTCAGCCTCCATTGCAAGCCACTTCCCGACATCACATACATATAACCTACCCTAAGCTCAGTAAAAGAAAAAGGTCTCATATGACCATAAACCACACATTAATTCTATAAAAAGCAACTAGAAAGTACTGAAATAACATTGATCAAAAATCACAAATTTCACCAATATAATCATCCTAATAGGACTAATCCAAAATCAAGTGCACATATACAAAACCATGACATCACCTAAAAATAATAACTTATAATCACTTCTGTCCTATACAAGCAACTAGGAAGCAATCCAAAGATAACTGATTAAAGACTTGGAGGTTATATCAAAAAAGTCACACCATTCACCTCAGTTCCACACAAGAACACTAGAAAGAAATAACCACCAATAGATCAAATTCATCATAGAAACACATGACACATCATCATGACATCATAGAACAAACTCCCAAGCCTCTAGTAAACATCCTAATTTGGTCAAAGAGCTAAGTCAACCCCAAACCCAACACACAGGAAAACATACAACTGATAGTGTAGTTTGATAGTTTTGTTTGGTTTTAAAAACACATAGTTTGAGTTCACAATAAGGTTTTTATTTCATTGTAAGTTTGACGTTTGATAAAGTTTACAATTTTCTAGTTACAACTTAACCCATTTTCGCTTTTAAATTTGAATGCACAACTACCACTAAGTCACAAAATCAATGTCTCTATTAGGATTATAAAACAAATTAAATAATTATTATTAAATTATTAAATAATAATGAACAAGTTATTAATAAAATAATAAAAGTTTACAAATAACCATAATCATTATTTAATAATAAAACAAATTTATTTAAAATTATCAATTAATATCCAATAAGATATTAATCAATTAATAAATATTTTAAAAATAATTTAAAATTTTAATTTGAATATTTATTAATATATAATTTAATTGAATTAAATTACAAAATTTAATACATTTATAAAAAAATATTATAGAATTAAAAAGCTTTAAAACAAAATTATTAAACATGTTTAAAGGCTTGTCAACCTACACCTTACTATCGCAGCAATCTACTGTGGGTGCAATAGAGTATTGTTGCATCCAACAGCAGTACATGTTGTGTCAACAATAGTACTTGTTGTTTCCATAGCAAGTCTACTATGTGCACAACACTAATACCTCCACCGACATGGAGGTAAGGTGGGTGGGAGGTTGGTGTTCCCACCCACCATGTCATTTAATTTTAATTTTTTTCTTGTTTATTTAAAACAAAAAGCCTGCTCTCCTCCCCCTCATACAATTTGATATGTGTGTGTGTGTGTGTGTGTGTGTGTGTGTGTGTGTGTATTGTATGCATACATATATGTATATATATTGTATGTATACATATATGTGTATATATATATATATATATATATATGTATTTATGTATGTATATATGTATCTATATATGTATGTATATATATGTATATCTATATAGATATACATATATATATATATACATACATATATATATATATATATATATATATAGATATGTAAATATATGTATATATATATGTGTCTACATACATACATACATACATACATACATACATATATATATATATATAAAGAATTTTCTCCAAATAAACTGATAGAAGAAATACGGAGAAACCATCAAATCTATATAAAAAAATCTAAATTTCATTTTCAAACCCTACTCATATCAAAATATTGATTCTCTAAAATTTCTCAAACAAAATTTTACTAATTCAGAATCCATGTTTGGCATCAACTAAACTTTACTCGGCATCCATTGTTCTACTTGACATACACTAGAATAAGCATTTACTTGGCTCCAACTAATATTTTGCTTGGCTTGCACCGACTTTGCTTGGCACCTACTATCCACTCGAACAAGCTTGGAAGACAAACTTTGTGTAATTTGTTCTTTTAAGCTTTATTAACGTAACTAGCCTTTGTAACCTTAAGTAGATTATCAATACATGATGTTATCATTGTCTTAATTGATTCTTGTACCCCTTTACATAATCATAACTCAACCATTCCTCTAGGTGCTATTGTTACATCTTTTGATCAAATCCTCTTCATCAATCAAATAATCGATAGTACTTAAATTATATAAGTAGTTGTTTTACCAACAAATAGCAGGTTTGACATCAGTGACAAAACAATAATTGAAATATATTGATCATACTTGTATGTTCTCAACAATCTTCCTCAAACAACCTACCTCTTTGATTGTTTTCAATCTATTCTCAACAATTTAATACTTTGAAAATTAACACCTTTTAAGAAAATATGTTTTTGAGATTCCTCATTCAACTAATGTTCAGTGCTCCTTTGTAAATTAAATATGAACCTAGAGACATAGACTTTTAATGTCTCATCCTCTTTTTTGAAATTTTAAAAATGTCAACCCCTTCCATATCATAACCTGTGTAGTACTCCTTATATTTTGTTACATCCCAATCAGCTACAACATTGATACACAATCTCATTAACCATTGTAAGGTTGCTTCCTTCAAAGAAATGAAAATAAATCAAGCTTATCAACATCATTTGTATAGTCATAACTCTGATATAAGATATCAAACCCAAACAAGAAGGTTTCAAGATCTTTAAGAATAAGGCCATAAAATTTTGATAATATAGAAGAAGGAATATTCTTCAAATTATTATTATTGTGTAGGTTGGGTATAGGAAAGGGAAAGGTAGGTTGAACCATCCTTGGTGATGGAGGTGGTACTACCTATCCTAGTTGGTATTTTACAAGAGCTAGATGGTTGTCCTAATATTATAGCTCAAAAAAAAGGTCATTCAAGTGAAATGATCATTTACAAAATGGTAGTAAAGGGAAATCATCTTGGGAATCTTCAAATATGTTTTCAAATGGTGGTTCTTCCTCAAAAGGTTTGTTTACTTCTTGGTTTTCAACTTGGGATTTTTCTGTGTTAGGGTATACAATTTGTTCTATTTTGAAGGGGTCATTCTAAGAAAGGAATCTCCCAAGACAATATCTTCTTCTATGCATACAAAATGAATGAAAATAAAAATCCTATTTTATGGAAGCTTGAAAAGAAATGTCTCTTGAGAAAGGTTTAGATTGATGCCATCCCTGACAACAATGCCAAAATGCTTGGTCAATTAAGTGGTTTGGAAACTAGAGCTTACACCTATTTATTATGGATCAGAAATCCTTAAGTAGTAACCAAATAAACCATTGAACTCATTTAATTTATCAACTAGGGACGTATACTTGAAATAGTATCTGCAAAGTATATGCTCTAAACCTTCCTAGTTTTTATTACTCTATAAAAATGGAGACACTAAGCTATTGGAAACATAAATGTTGAACTTAAATATAGAAATAAATAACTAATATATTGTGTAGGAACTAAAATACAATAAGGAGACTACTCTATTTTCCCATGTTAAATTAACATCCAACAATTCTATTACCATGTGGTTGTAGGATCAATAGAATTCTATCTATTGTAAGAGCAATGAAAAACTACTTCTGCTAACTATATTCACTTACATAGTAGAACCCCTTGGATGAGTGAATGAACAAAAGGTCAAGATAAAGTGTTAAAGGCCAACAGTGTCATTTTGTTGATATTGGGACTATCAAAACATACAAATATAATAATAAAACTATATTAATCACTATTATTGGATTATAATTAACTTTACGAGTAACTATTGAAGTATGATCAATAACTTATTTATAACATCTATAGAAGTAAAAAAAACTTACTATTGGAATTACAATAGGAAAGGTACAATTCTGAGAGGCCGGGGGGGGGGGGGGGGGGGGAGTGAATCAGTGCTTTAAACTTTTAACCCATAAAATATTCAACACACATCCATCTTACCTATTCAATAAGTAAACTGAAATACCATGTAAAGCATGTACATATAAAATTTAGGGGTTGTCCTCCTTAAGAAGACCTAGGTGACTTAGAGTTAGGTATGAATCAATGGCTATAATTCACCCATATTGTTGCTTAAACCTTCCTTTTACCTAATTAGATGCATGTAATGCATAGGGATTCCAACCTAAGATTTTTCCTTAACACCAAAATATCGTAATACAATATGTAAGTTAGCTCAAAAATGGTTTACATGGTAGCTTGTGCCAATACAAACAACTATGACAAAACTATGTTACTTAGCATCTAAAGTCCCTGATGCTCAGAATATACTAATTTCAATACTATGACTTAACATCTGAATGACTCAACATGCATTAATTTCTTGCCTCCTAAATTACTCAGCATATATTGTCTACTTAGCTCCTAAATTATGTGCTATATGAGTGACTTGGAACTCACTGTTGACTCAGCATGCTCTAACATATACATTTTGTTCTTGGCATATACTACTTGTGTAGCATGAACTAAGTAAATGACTTAAGTGTATAGACACTCACTTGTCAAAACTAATATGAGATTAGAAATCTCCCCTTTTGACATGAGTGTCAAAAACACTTGGTCATGAACTAATACTCTTATTCTTACAAGCATAACATAAACTTTTATTCAACTTCTATATAAAATTTCAAAATAGAAAAATTTTGCAACAACTTATACCTCCAAATCTTATAACTCCCCCTGAGTTGTTTTATCTATTTTGTACTCAAAATTTTACTCCTACTAAGTAGATGTGCCTCAACTAATACTCTTTCAATTGCTTGTTGTTCTTTTCTTGCTCTCCCATGCTTGCTCCCCCATGCTCTTAATCCCCCTTAGCTCTTTCTCCCCCTTTTTGACACTAATGTCAATTGGTCATACATTAATAGTGTGTCTATCCAAAAAAGATTTATTGAGCTCAAGAATAATCTTAAGAGTGGCATCCCAATTGTCACAAGCTACCTCCAAAGACTTAATTTGGATGGCCAGCTTAGTAGCAAGGTGTATGTTAGGCCATCTAATATAGAAAGATTGGGTTCTTTCTTCATAAGAGTTTCTACATAGCCTAACTCCTTGTGCAAAATCTCCATGTGAGGAGTCAATGTAGTCTAGATCCTTATTAGTTTAGCCCTTATGTTGGCTTCATATGCAATTAGTGTTGCTAACTAACTCTAGGTTTGCAATAGGGTCCTAAAGTGTTTCTCACTTTGAGCTATAGTCATGGGAAATTTAGCTCCAGGTGACTACATTTGACTTTAGAAGCTTAGGATGTGATTCCTTATTTCTTGTGTGAAGAGTGTAGGATTACATAGTTTGGTGTACAGAGAGAAAATGTTCTCTAGTACATGCTTCGCACTTGCTATCTTAGTTGTCAATGCAACTTATGTAAGTTCTATATCACTAGATATCTTCTCATTCACTTTATGTTAAAACTTCTTCTTAGACCATTCTAATAACTTTGCATTAGTATCAAGGTCTGCATCACTGACCTTTTCCATTATGTTTGTCAATTGTTCAATAAGTGGCTTTGTTTCATCTAGAGTAGGTAGACTAAATGCATCCAAGAAGATGGTATCAAGAAAAGCTTGCTTCTTCCTATGATTCCTTTTGAGCAATTCTTGGTGTTTCTTTCTTGCTAGGGCTTCTTGCAGTATAACCATTTGCTCGATTGTGATTACTGCAAGATCAAACTTGAGCAATATAATTTCTCCATCTAGGATAACATCTCCATAGGTTATTACCCCTTCTTCCTTAGATGAACTTGGACTTGGCACTAAGAATTGCAAAGGTGTTGCATCTACATTTGGCCTCTAAAGAGTGTGACTAGAAAGAGTGTCAAATGCTGGTAAAGTTTCTAGTGCTTGAATTGTTGCTTGCTTCTTTGGCTTGGGTGTCAACTCAATCTCTTCAAGCTTGTCCTTTTTTGCCTCATTGCTTTGAATTTCACCGTGAACTTGTGTTGGAGGTGAAAATGAATCTACCTGATCTATTTGACTTTATGGTTCATTAGTGACTTGTGTTTCCATTTTATCCTTTCCAATTGTCTCAACCTTTTCTATTGTAACTTCTGGTACATTTTTTTGAAGGTTGTACACTAGTGACTTGAGGAGTGATTGTAGGTGGTTCTTGTGTTTTCACCTCCTCCCTTGTAGTTTTAGTCACTAATTTATGAAGTTCATCTACACTCACCAATACAAGATTGTTACACAATTTAGCCTTTAGTATAGATTGATCAAGTATCTTTTTCAAGTTGTCCTTTGTTAGGGGATTGATGTTTTAACAGTGAGATTATAAACATGCTTTATTGTGATAGTTTTAGTACTTACATTTATTATCTATGGAGGGCTGAAATTTGACATTTGTGTATCTTGTACACTTTGTTCTTATTGTTTCTCTTTCTCAACTATTTCTTGATTATCTATATACATTTTAGTGCCTCCCTCAACTATGTCTTTATTAGTGTCATCATCTATAACCTCAATAGGTTCTTGTTCTCTTGCTTTGACTGTGGCTAGCCCATATGTAATTTTCCACATATGTATAGTCTTCTTTACAAAATCTTGTATGTTGTTCTATAATATGTTGAATGCTCTATATTTAGGAACAAACCTAACAAAATATTTCTTTATGGCTTTAGCTATCTTTTCCTTACTAAGTTCTAGCATAACTTGACTGAGGGTTGTTTCTCTAATTTTCCTTTTTGTATCTAAACAATAGTGTCATTTTTACTCAACTATTTCATATAGGATTTTAGGTATTGAGTTGGAAATCTCTAAAGGAGATTTCTTAAAAGTAGCCATCATGTCATATATTGCCTCCTCTACTTGATTCTTTTCACCTTTTCCAAGATTTTTGAAATCAATGTGAGAAAAACTTTATAAATCTACATTATTTCTAACATTCTCACATAAGATGTCTAAATCTAAGGATGGATTATGACTCACCACTTGGAATTGGCTATTGTCATCAGATTTAGTCTCTTCCTCACCAGTTTTAGTCTGAGCAATATATTTTCTCCTTGGTTTTTTTTGTGCTCCACCTTCTTGCTTTGTAGGCTTGACTTTTTCTTTGGTCTTTTATGCAATGACACGTGTACTAGCCCTTGTGATAGGTGATGTTGGTTTGGGTTAGCTTGGTTTAGCAACCTTAGGTCTTTTCACTACTTGTACCTTAGCCTTTATCTTCTTCTGATCAGTAGGAATAGGTGCTTCCTAGGCTTCTTCTTCCTTAGCACCTTCTCTAGTTTCTATTTTATCCTCTTTCTGATCCTCACCTTGTCCTTATGTCAATGCAAGTGGTGCTTGAATCTGAATGTGTTCTTTCTCTTCATCCTCTTCCTCTTCATCTTCCTGCTAGACACCTTCACCAAATTTTTCTTTTAGTTTCTTTACCAGTTTGTCCTTTTTGATGACAAAGGCAGTCCAACTCCATAGTAATCTTTGACTTGACCATCTCACAATTACCAAAGGCTTTGGAATCTTTGTCTACTTCTTCTGCAAGTAATGTTTTTACTGTTGTAGAGGCCTCATCAACATTAATTTCATAACCTAATGGCCTTAGCCATCTTACTCTAGGAATTTTTGCCTAAACAAATATGTGATTAGCATCAACTAGGAAACAAACATCATCATAATATCTTTCCACTAATGATACTAGAATCCTTAATATTTTCTTCATGGATTGTTTGAAGTCCTCAAAATAACTAATCATTATTGACTCAAAATTTTCACCTAACTATTCAATAAACTCTCCTATTTGAACTGCAATAGACCTATTTATTTTTCATGCAACAATACCAAATGTAGGAATTGTGTTATGAACATAAAAGAAGATACATATAAAAATAGATCTAAATTTACACTTGGCACTCTTTGTTTTCTTTATTTCTCCTTAGTTTTCAATTAATTATTGTAGCTGCAACTTGGCAAGATCATATGTATGATCCTTCTTCACAATCTTGTAGCTCCTATCTACTACAATGCAGGGTACATTGCTCAATCTACTGGATTGATAAAATTTATGTGCAATTACTCTTACTACAAAATCTATTTAAAGAGGATCTATGATGGTGTCTACAACCATTCCTCTCTTGTTCCACATAGCTCCTGTGTTCTTTTCAATGAATCCTTTGGACTCACTTCTCATAGTCTTTGGTTGATCTAGGCTTGGATACCCTATTACCCTATGGATTATTCTCTTTGTGATTTTGATTGGCCCATTATCTAACCACACTAAACTATAATAAATTCTACTCAAAAAAATCCTAATCCATTCAATTTTGAAAATGTTAGGGAAATCTAGGGCACGAGTTAATCCTTTCTTTTGTAGCATCTTGAATTCTTCCCTCAACACACCATTTTCACATAGTTTTCCATATGCTTCTCTGATTTCCATGTCACCAATACTACCAATGTTACCATTATAACATTTTTTGACATCTTGAATCATTAAAGCTTTCAGAGGTATCATATATAGTGCACCAAAGGGATCTTGTTTGTATGCTATGTCTAGAATGCCCTTAAAAACAAGTTGTTTTACCTTGTTGCTAACCAACTAAACATTTAAGACCTCTTTTCCCTCTACACATTTTTCTTTTAAATAACTAGATGCCATTTTATAAATTTAGGTTTACAAAATTTGAAATAGCATAGCTTGGCACATGATAAATACCTTGTAAATCCTAATGAAATGATGTCAAATAGCTACTCAAATTTTCTACAAATGTTCCAAATGAAATTTCCAAATTGCCTTTGTCTCTTCTTGATTTCTCATAAATTTGAATGATGTTAAATGAGAAAAAATCAATCAAATACCCCTTTAAGATATTGGAGTTAATGCTAAGTGCTTACATAGTTGTAAGCTCAACATCAACTAATTTTTGGCTCACTCAACATCCAATAGTCTTTCCATTCATTCATAAACCATTACAAGCTTGGCATCAACTAGAAAATCAATTATTTTGACATCCACTAGCATTTCACTCGACAATCATAAGAATCTTTTCATGCTCAGCAGTAACATGAAAAACATAAAGATTTTCTTTGATTCCTAATGACTCTTTGCATCTTTATTCATGGTTATGTAATCTTTTCAAAAGTAAATCCTTTGGAACTAATGTATGGTATAACTTTTAAATATCAATCCCACATACCTCTTTATTGCCTAGTTTGATCAGGTATGATCACCTGACCCATTGGGTGAAGTGATCCCTTCTCCACTTGATGTGTTGCAATCCTAATTTCTCTTTCATGTCTTATTTATTTCATTTCTAACATTTTCAATATCTATCTTGCCTTTTCCTTAATTGAACTCACAATTTGGTGCCTTTGTCCTTGTTGGGAAATATTGGGTGATGTGACCAGTCTTCAAATAGCTAAAACATGTGGTTTGACTCAACCACCTTTTGTAGTCACTATTGAAGTGTGTTTAAATACAGTTCTTAGTAATATGTCCATACTCTTGATGGTAATGACAACTATACCTTGTATTATAGTCTCAATTATAAAAGTTTTCATTGTTATTTACCTTTGTTTACTTGTTTGATGACCATATTGGGTTGCATTTGCACTCAAAAGCTCTATGTCCATACTTCTGATAGTTGTAAAAATATCCTTAAAATCTTTGAGTGTGCATGGTCTTGGTTCTACATTCATGTGCCTAGTGGCCTTTTTTGTTGCACTTATTGTAGTGACCTATTCTCTTCTACTTATCATTCTAATTTATAGTCTTGCTCCTACACACATTGGTAGTATGTCCTTTATTACCACAATTATGAAAAGTAGGCTTGGAGTTCTTACTTTTTTTCTCCTTTCTTTAGCACTTTTGGATGATTCTCCTTCCCCAGTACTTGTGTATCCTAGTTTAGATGTATCATTGTTAGATCTAGGGGATCTCATCACTTATTCAAAGTACTTGATGGCTTCACTAGGTTCATTGAAACTTTTAGCAAACTCCTTTTGTCTTTTTAGGTCATTACTTAACTGTTCATTCTATAACTTTAGTGTTGTTATCTCAATGTCCTTGGTATTTAGTTCATGGTTGGCATTCATTAGTTGACCCAAAGTTTCTAAGTGCATGTTAGGAATCATGGTTACCTTTGATGATCTCTCTTCTAATCTAATGGTCAAAATTCTTTTGTTATCTTCAATCATGGCTTTGTCTTCCACTATTTTTTTTTCTATTCAGTCACCTCACATAGTATTATGGCTTTCGATTCTTGGTTTAACTTGATATTTTTGATTTCTTCAGTTTGGGCTCTGTTCTTTTCCATTAGATCTACAATTGTTGCATCAAATTCATTTGAGTCTTCATTTGCAAATAGCTTAGTAGTTTCCATCTCTCTATATTGTGTGTCATTCTCCTCAATGGAAATGTCCTTCCTTTTCTTCAGTGATTTCTTTAGATCATCTCTTTCTTCATTCAGATGATGTAGAATGAGTTGTATTTCAATTCTCTAATTCTCAATGATCTTTCCCAACTTGTAGACTTCAATTTCCAAGATCTTTCCTCAAAGCTAAAAAGCTTCTCTTTTAAAGAACTAGGCTTTGATACCAATTGTTTGAATTACAATAGGAAAGGTAAACTTCTTTGGCGGGGGGGGGGGGGGGGGGGGGGGGGGGGTTGTGAATCAATGCTTCAAAATTTTAATCCATAAAATATTCACCACACATCCATCTCACATATTCAATAAGTAAATTGAAATACCATATAAAGTATGTACATCTAAAGCATGTAAACAAGTAAGCATCCTCACATATAACACAAGATATGATTACCCAAAAACCTTTCAGTGAGAAGGTAAAATTGGGGTGGGGATGACACCCAAAAATCTTCACTAATACAGTAATAAAGTGTATCCAATGAAAGTTACAATGTTTGATCATGAAACATGATCTACCCCATGAAAGATCTACCCTGTTAAAGGCTTACAAAGACTATTAGGTCTTATCCTAGTAAATGATTTCAACACCCTATTAGAAGTGTGCCTTGTTAAAGGACTTGAACTCACAATTAAGTAAGCACCTTGTTAGAAGATTTCACTATAGCTTATTAGGACTACTTTGTTAAGATATATAATTGATTGACCTCTTAGAATGTCTTATCAATGATCTTTCAATTAGCACTTTGTTTCTTGATGATAGATCACCTCTAAACTAATGTATACTTGATCCTTTTTTATCACATGTCTCTCTATTGTTCACTGTTTCCTTCCTTTGTTCTCCTTTAATTGATTATGCAATGCAATTTTAGATCATAATACTTTGGTCACCATGAATGTCCTAGTTTGTGCATGTAAAACTCTCCTTGATCATTCATTCATCCCCTTTCACACTCTTCTAAAATTTAGGGTTTATCCTTCTTAAGAAGACCTAGGTGACTTAGGGTTAGGTATGAATCAATAGTTGTGATTCACCCATATTTCCACTTAAAACCTCCCTTTAGCTGATTGGATGCATGTAATGCATAGGGATTCCAACTTAAGATTCATCCTTATCACCAAAATATCGTAATAAAATCTATAAGTTGGCTCAAAAATGGTTTACATAGGTGTGTATCAATACAAACGACTATGACAAAACTATGTTACTTAGCATCTTAGTCCCTAATGCTTGGCATATACTAATTTTAGTACTATGACTCAGCATCTAAATGACTTGGCATGCACTGCTTGCTCAGCTCTTGAATTACTTGACATATGTTGTCTACTTAGCTCCTAAATTACTTGACACATGAGTGACTTGGCACTCACTATTGACTCAGCATGCTATAACTTATACATGTTGTACTCAAGATATTCTACTTGTTTGGCATAAACTAAGTAAATTACTTAAGTGTATAGACACTCATCAAAACCAATCTAAGATCAACACTTACTGCATCCAATATCCTTCAAGAGTGAGGACTTAGCAAAGACTTAAATGAAGTACACTAGTTCAAGATGAGTTCACTAAGAAAGTCTTCCACAAATATAACATGCCTTGATTTTGGATTTTTGCATGGAAAGTTGCACTAACGTGGTCTTTTGTTGAACCATTTGGATGTAGTTGTTGCATCATGAATCCACCATAATTCCTTTGGTCATTCTTCCTTAGTTCTTTTTTGACTTATTCCTCCAATAGGTTGATAACATGCCATGCTTTGAAACATGTATTCATTTCAATAACTCATGGAAAGCATTACATGTACAAACAACCAATCTTTTCTCACACATATAGCTATAGGAATCTATCCCATAAAATCTTTTAAAGGAAGAAAGAAACATTTCTGTCATTATACATATGCATGATTTTGTTTGTCAAGAATTAGTTCTAACTATAGTGTTATAATTATTAAACCATAATGTGTCTTTAGGAACCATAATATAGCATAGAAATTATAGGTTTAATAGAATATATGATGAAAATTCTTTAAAACTTAAGGGCGGAAACCGTCCAAATAACTATAAAAACTATCAAAACTAAGTAATAATATTTGGTCCCATCAGCGAGCATAGAAGGCAGAACTTGTAAGAAAATAATTTCTAGGAAACTAAATGTAGTTTGTAAACTACTAGGCCTTAGCAGAAAAGAAAAGAAAGTACTCAAAATTATGTATTTTAATGCAATAGTACAAAAATTTAAAGACAAAAATAAAAATTAGGGTATGTCTGACCACCTCAATCAAAATTGATTGATGATATTTTTAAATATAATTCTATATATGAGAAGTAAACTCATGTAGAAATGCGTCACATATTTTTGGGTATTTTTATTTGAAATAAGTAATTAATTATGAATTTTCTACTATAACATTTTTAGAATAAAAAAACTCTTGTGTCTTACCACCTTAACTAATTCAAAACTTTACAAAATTATTTTTTTCTTTTTTTATCCTTATAGTAGGTCAAGTATAGAATGTGACACATCTTTTGGATTTCAAAATTGTTATACCATTTGAAATTTATAGTTTTCTTTCAATTAATATTTCAATTAGCACTTTACATCAATCTTCATTAGAAATTAAGTCATAATTATCTATCCAACTTGTAATTTGAAAGAAATTATATCAATAGAATCTTGAGAGTCTTCTCAAGAAACCATTTTTGCTTCATTGAATTTGGATTAAAAAAGAGTCATTAGATGGTTAGTAAAATTATAGATGTTAGAAAATCATTGCTCAAATAGGCTTTATGAGTTGATCAGATAGGCTTGGTAAATATTGAGCCTAATTGGGTACCCAAAACTAGATTAGGTACATGATCACAGACTGGGTACTATTAGCCATATTTTCCCTCCCACCAAAATTTGAGTTTTGACTATCAAGCATGGCCAACAGTCATATATTCAAATATTTAAGTGTTCAGATGTTATAAAAGAAATATTTGAAGCTTGGGTTATATTTTATATCTTAAGTCTTCAAGTTGTCACATGTTATAACACCTTAGTGGGCCCACATCTTCTCATCCATCTAATCTTCCATGATCTATGACCGTCGCATTGTTGCTATCAAAAGTTGCATGACCATTTTGCATGGCGACATAGCAACAACATGCCATGCATTTAGGTGGGGTCTTTTCCTTTTCGGTCATGTGCAGTAATTAGTGAAAATATTAGAACTATTGATCTGATCTGGATCTACAGCTATTGTTATATCACTATGAGAAAATGTATGATCAAAATTCATAGTGATAGTATGCCATGTATCTCAAGTGGGTCTTCCTTCTCTATGGCAAGTGGACTTGTCAAACAAGATAATAGTTGGCAAATTTTTATTTGTGCTTTATGAAAGTGGGCTAGTTTCTCAATGTAATCTTCTCCACCATTGATTTGGAGATGATCAACAATTGTCACTTTGTTGCTTTGGAAAATTGTACTTTCATTTTCCATAGTGAGATAGAGATGACATAACACATGGACAACCTATTTCAATTATGGGCCACAGACAAAAGGGATGTTAGAATGAGTTGGAATAGGGTAGGGTTTTGATTAGTTAAGGCACTGAAAAGGCTTGATATTCAGGACTATTAGATTAAGATAGATGTGTGGTTGTCATTATGTTGCTAACCAAAGATGTGAGGCCATTACCCATAGCGACAAAGTGATAGACAGACATGTGTCTCGGTGGGCCTAGGTGGCGAGTAAGTAGTAGTAGTTAAGTTCATTTTGCAAGGTCATAGGCATTTTATGTTACATCGATTTCAAGTTGTAGAGTAGCAGTAACAGATAGTTTAAGTTTGTTTTTTCGCAAGGTAAGATAGTTAGTTAAGATAAAAGGTGGTGAAGCTATGACTAGTGTAAATAGTCAACAAGTCAATATAAAGTTAGAAAGATAGACAAGGTGGTGGAGTATTTAAATGGCATTGGGCCACATGGTAGGATTAGGCAGTCAAATCTAGTTGACTTGCTGATTTATTTGATTTGGCACATCAATAACATGAAGTAAGTAGCTCTTTTAGTAGTGGATCGATCTTTTGGTCACCTGCAACCACTCTTTGATGTTTCCCATTATAGTAAATGTAAAGGAGATTCCCCTCACTACTTGGTTAGCCATCTACCTAGTAAAAATGATAATGGCCACCATTTCTATCTTCTTAAGGTTCTGTTTGGTGAATAATATGGTTTCCCTACATCTAGATGTGTACCATGATCAAATCTCTCCCAAATTTGCAATGATTATTCTTTGTAATCTTGAATGTAGTTGTTGTGCTTTGTCTTAGGGTAGAAGCTATCTGAGTTGTGCTTGCACTATAAAAGTAGATTTTGTAACCCTTCTTAGGGTTGGTCATCTTTTCTCTGATTTTATAGTAGTAGTATTATACTCTATTATTGCAATTTCCTTTTGTCTATGAGTAAATGTAATTCTCTACTTAACATCACTCTCCCATCAATATTAGTGCAAAATCTTCTTGCCTCTATTGGTGTTTTGTTTTCATTCTTTAAGCTACATAATAGTACCTACTCTTACCCTTTGAATGTTATAGAGTGAAGTTCCTTCCTTGTGGCATTTTATTTGGTTTATAATCTATATGTAACTGTTGGATAAAGACAAAGGTTGAATCAGTGTATTTTGAGGTTGTATTGATGAATAGTTCATTATTAGGAAGAGATTTGGCTAAACAAACTATTTTGGTGTATCACCCCCTTTAGATTAGATTTGGTAGTTTTCTTTCATGTATTCCCTCTCACTTTTCCTCTCGAAGAGTAGTTAGATGCACCCTAGCAATAAGGAAGTCAACCTTTTCTAGAGACTCAATCTTTCAGTTTAAGTCCCATAGCTTGGAGATTGTTTCCATGTTTCACAAGGTTGTCTTTAGGTAAAAAATTCATGCAAGGGTGCAAGCTTTTGTGATAACATTTTTGGCATGCTTGAAGGGAGTCTCATATTGAAGCATTTTAAATTCATTAGTGTTAATGAAAAGAACTTCAAATACACACCGAGGAGATAGTGTTGCTCTTAGTATTCCAGGCCTTCAAGAGGCTCATTTTCAAGTACTTGGCAACTCCAATTCTATATTCTAGTTTCTAGACCAAATTTGTTGTGATTCATGCCCAAATCTCATACAAGAGCATCTTCTAGAGGTAATTTTCAGCATACTGAGCTCTCATTTTCAAACCCTAGAAGAAAGAGAAATAGATTATCTCTATCATCCATTAGGAGTGCAGTAGTATCACATACACCTACAAGATCTCTTTCCACTCCTCTTATTGATAGATAATAGCCTAGGTTGCCATCATTTCATCTAAATAGATTATTATTTCATACAACACAACCTAGAGCACATTCATTTTCCACCTTTAATGGTGGGAGTCCTCTCCTTTTGGCTCAAAGACATGATATCCTAGTATCAGCTCTCAAAAGTATACCTAATTTTACTAGTAAAACTTCCATCTCCCCTGTAGAGCACATTCAAGAGATTTCAAATGTTTTTAATATACATGGGATTATAGAAGATGATTTTTCTATTAGGATTCTAGTTTAATCCTTAAAGGTAAAAGTATTGCAATGGTATAGAGGTTTTCCACATAACTCTATTACTGATTGGGATGGGTTAGGAGCAGGGCTCTGTAAGAACTTTGAGGATAAAAGTGATCATTTATCTCTTTTGGAGCAGCTGAAAACTATAAAGAGAGAACCCCATGAATAGATGACTAATTTTAAGTATAGATTTCAACAGACATTGGATAGAATACCTATTGCAGTAAAGCCCTCCCCTAGTAATGCTTTCTTACATTACCTTAGAGCCTTTAATAGTGACATAGCTACCATAGTGAAAACTATGGGAAGGGATACTTTAATGAACTCTTATGAAATTTCTAGAAGGGAAGAAAATATCTTAATACAAGGAGGGAAGCTAGCTCCAAGACCTCCAATGCCTTTCTTTCCTAATATGCCTAACCATCAACCTACAATAGCTCTTATCCCTACTACTTCCACATGTAAACCCCTTTCCATATCTCCTCATGCCTCTACATCTACTAGTGAGTTGGGAGAGTTGAAGGCTTTGATGTAAAATATATATAAGAAGTTATAGATTCAAGACAAGAAGTTAGAGGATAGCTTCTCAGTGATATAAAAAGTGAGCAACAAGGTAGTGACCCTAGAAAGGTAGAAAGCTCAAAGTAACAAGCTGCCCCAACTTTAGCCTCAAGCCCCAATGCATAATAGACCCCCAAATCAGAGCCAAAATCATGTTCCCTAAAATCAAGACAAACCTATTGATTGTGCCCCTGCTACAAATATAAACCCAAATAGGGATTTAGTCCCTCAAAATAATCTATCTTGAGATTAGGACTTTTTCCCTTCTTGTAACTATTCCTATGGATATTGTATGTACCAGAAGGTAGAGTCTTACTTAAAATTGACTACACAAGAGCACACAATAGGAAAACAATATAATGTTAGCCAATCTACTGATGGTTCTTAGATACAATAGTAGGGTGACTATTCTTTCATGAACCATCATTCAGAGGAGCATTGTCATGTCAGTCATGATGTTATAACCCACAAAACTAGAAGTAAAAGAAGAGCTATTGAGGATGCTACATCTCCCTTACCTAATCAAGCTTCAACTTTAGATGTTGCTCCCCATATTCTAATAACGAATGCATAACCAAGTGTGGCTACACAACATCATCAAAACACAAATGGAGGAAAGCCCAATGAATCTTAGGTAGCTTATATTCAATCAGTAGTCCCTACAATTCCTAAAGCTTCAGTTAAAGTAGCTAATCCTCCTTTTAGTGGTAGATCAAATGAAAAAGACTAATCCCAATATCTCCATATGAGATGTTATTTCTACTATACCATAATAGAAGATGCTATTGCAATAGGAGATAGAGAGCATAGAAGTGAAGGATTGACCACCTAGAAAAGAACATGCAACAAGCTTGATGCAAACAATAAAGGGGGAGAAATAAGTAAGAAAATCAGCCCTCCTCCCTTTTATGTTTCTTTGATCATAGTAGATAAACTAATCCATAATTGTATGATCAATTCAGGGGCTAGTAGTTGTGTAATGCCTAGAAGTGTAGTTGATCTCCTTGGCATCAAATATGAGCCCATAGTTAGGGACGTGCTTCACTTGGATGGTAGCTCTATAAAGACTATAGGAGTCTTAAAAATATATATATATATGGCATTGCATGCTTGCCCTAGTTGTACTATAACACAAGATATATCAGTAGCTGAGGTCAAACCCTATTTTTTCATCTATCTTTCTAGAGATTTCACTACACAAATAGGTGGCTATATTTCATCTAATTGGTCTTAGAAGTTTTTAAGAACAAGGTATGGAACAAAATATTCCATAAGAGTAGAGCCTCTAGCCCTCAATCATATAGAAACCTATACCCCAAGTCCCATAAACATGAATTGTACTATTTTTTAAGAAGAGGATAGGGACATAGCACATGAGCCTACTACTTCCTTAGCAAAAGTGCTTGATTATCTCTTGGATGAGTGGGTCATTGATTATTAGTTTGATCTAGTACTAGAGGCCCTAGAGATAGTCCTTGGCATATATTGTATATTAGAAAAGGATGCTCCTATTCCTAGTCTCATGAAGACACATGAAGATATTAATGGAATGTGGAGCATATTATTTGATGGCTCAAGGAATAAAAATAGCTCAAGGCATGGTGTCATGCTCATTTCTCCTAAATTAGAGAAGTATAATTTTATTATAGGCTCCAATTCAACTATACCAATAATGTAGTAGAGTATGAAGCTTTGATCCAAGGTCTCCAACTTGTACAAAAGAGAGGAATCAAGGCTCTAAGGGTCTTTGGAGATCATGAGTTGGTTATCACTAAAGTAAGAAGACAAAATGTCACCAAGAGTAGTCTTTACAGATCAGACAAACATAGGGTGTGGGATCTTCTTGAAGGTTTTCAAGCATTCAATATTCAAAGTGTTCTTAAGAACAAGAAAAAACATGATGATAGGATTGCATCATTAGGCACTCATTATGATGTACTAGAGCATGTTGAGGATGAAAAGGAGCAACACATCATAGTGGTTGTAAGACCTACAATCCCAAAAAACAATACCAATTAGCAAGTCTTTGACTCTAATGTGCAGATTGTCAATTTTCTACAAAACGAAGCAAAATTCTCTAAGAGGAACCAATATAGACTACAAGGCCAGTATGGTGATCAAATCATGAACCTTAGTTCAAAAAATTTACCCAAAGGCATGATCACTATGGAGAGTATCTTCAACCCTAATGATAAGGCAATGAGTAGAGGCTCAAACTTGGCTACAAACAAAGATGATCACTTACCAGTTGCAATTGTTGATGGAAAAACTCAATTTGGGAAAAGTATGCTCTAAAGTTGAACAAGAAAATTTTGGTCATTTATGTCAAGAATTCAATGATGTATTTGCATAAACATATGATGATTTAAAGGGTTTTGACCCAAGATTATTCTAGTGTACCATAGATTTGAGTGATAATACCAAACCTGTTAGATAAAAACAAAGACCAGTCAACCCTAAGATTGAACCTATAATGAGAAAGGAGTTATCCAAATTAATAGAGACCAATATAATTTTTCCTATTAAGCATTCTTCTTGGGTAGCCAACCTTGTTCCTGTTAGGAAGAAGAATGGGGAAATTAGATTGCGCGTAGATTTTAGGTACCTTTAAAGGGCTTCTCTTAAAGATCGCCATCCTCTCCCTTCCATGGAATAGATCTTGTCCAAATTTAGCAATTCAAAAATATTTTCTTTCTTAGATGGGTTTTATGGTTATAATCAAGTGTTAGTTCAAGATTTTGACATATATAAGACTTCTTTCACTACTAAATGGGGCACTTATGCCTATGGCAAGATGCCTTTTAGACTAACCAATGCAGATGCTACTTTTCAAAAGGAAATGGAAATGGCCTTCAAGAATATGATTAAGAAATTTGTCCTAGTCTACCTTGATGACATAATAGTCTACTCCAAGAATGTGGTAGATCACTTTATTCATTTGAAGCAAGTTTTCATCAAATATAGAGAATATTTTGTATCCCTAAATCTAAGAAAGTTTG
Organism: Cupressus sempervirens; assembly: GCA_028749045.1. Classification (NCBI taxonomy): domain Eukaryota; kingdom Viridiplantae; phylum Streptophyta; class Pinopsida; order Cupressales; family Cupressaceae; genus Cupressus; species Cupressus sempervirens. The sequence continues at coordinate 585,091,921 of CM053783.1, read as the reverse complement.
TATTTGCCACTAATTGAGGAAAATTTCTTGAACATATTGTGTCAAAAGAGGGTTTAACTATTTACCCAAAGAGAAAAAGGCAATTCTAGCCCTCCCACCTCCTCCTCATAAGAATCGGTTGTGAAGATTCCTTGATAGAATCAACTTTATATGGAGATTTATTCCTAATATTGCTACTATGGCTAAGCCCCTTATAACTATGCTAAAAAAGAATATGGTCTTCACTTAGACAAAGGAAGGGAAAGCTAGTTTTGAAGAGATTAAGGTAGAAATAGGATTAGCTCCTACCCTTATCAATCCCACTTTTGATAAGGATTTCATTCTCTATACCCTTGGACATGAGTCAAGTATATCAGCTATCTTGACACAATTAAATGATACAAATGAAGAACAACCTATAGCCTTTTTCAGTGAAGGGCTAAGGGACTATGAAGATAAGTATAGCTATGTGGAAAAATAGATCCTCCCTATCATAAGGGCCTTAAAGAAGTTTAGGCATCTTTTGTCACATAACAAGATCCAACTCTTAGTCCCTAATGCAAGTGTGAAGGACTTTCTTTTAAATAAGGATGTCAATGAGAAGAGGGTTGGATAGATCACTAAAGTCATGGAGTATGACATATTCATCAAGACCACAAATTTGGTTAGAGGTAAAGGTTTGTGTGAACAGATGATTTTATCCTAGGAGCCAACTAAGGAGGTTTCACTAGTTATAGGACATGCAAAACCAACAGGGGATGAAAACTTGAACAATTGGATGCAAGACATGAAAACCTTCTTGTTACCTGAGAATGATATCCACAAGGGTTAAGTAGGGCCAAAAGAAGACAATATAGATTGCAATCTATCCCTTTTGTCCTAGTGGATGCAATTCTTTTCAGAAAAGATTTCAATGGAGCCTTACTAAGATGTATCAACATTGATCAAATAAATAGGATGATTAAGAAATTTCATGATAGTCTTGATGGTGGCCATTTCTTAGCTAGAACAATAGCTATGAAGATCATGAGAGTAGTTATTATTGGCTAACATTCTTCCATGATTATCATAGACATGTAAGGAAATGTGAGAAGTGTGCCTTCTTTTTAGGAAAGAAAAGGTTAGCAACTCTTCCCCTACATCCTATTCAAATTGATCAACCATTTGCTTAATGGGGGCTAGATTTTATTGGTGCAATCAATCCACCTTCTAACTCTGGTCACAAGTGGATTTTAGTTACAATAGATTATTTTACAAGGTAGATAGAGGCAGTAGCCTTGAAGGATGTCATAGAGACTTCAGTGGTAGAATCCTTTGATGGAATTATAACTAGATTTGGCACCCATTCACCAATAATATCATACAATAATATGTCTTTTGTTGGGACCCTCTTTTTTTTGGGTAGTTGATCATAGTATTTATTTGAGCACCTCCTCAAATTACTATCCCCAAGGCAATGTCCTAGAGAGGTCCTCTAATAAGAACTTGATTAGAATCATGAAGAGAGCTATTGAGGACAACTAGAGGTGTTGGCATTAAAAATTAAAGACTGCCCTTTGGTCTGAGAGAATTACACCTAAGAGAGTAGTAGGGAATTCACCTTTCATGTTAGTTTATGGAAGGGAAGGAAGGCTTCCTATTTCCCTTGAGTTCCCCTCTCTTGAATTAGCTCATCAATTTGAGCTAATGGAAGATGATGCCATGACATTTAGAATGGTAGAATTAATAGAACTAGAAGAAAAGAGGCAATAGGTTATGAAAACACTTGTAATTCATCAACAACAGATCAAAAAGAGCTTTGAAAAGAAGGCCAAAGCTAGGTTTTTTAGAGAAGGAGACATTGTTCTCAAGTTGGATGCAAATAGAGCTAAACTAAGCAAACACTACAAATTTGATGCTACCTAGAGTGGACCTTATGTTATCACCAATTGCAAGTGGGCCAATGCTTTTGAGCTATCCAAGCCCAACAATGATGTCCTACCAATTCCTATCAATGGAATTTACCTCAAAACCTACTTCTAGAGAGGATTAGGGTTTTCTTTATTTATTTGGTTAGTTTCCATTTTTCCAAGAAGTGCTAAGAACAAGTATCTCTCTCTACAATAGCCAATTTTTGAAGGTTGAGGTTGCAAAGAAGGTAGAGGTAGATGTTTTAGAGTTTTGTGGTTGCAGAGGTTGTAGTTCTCCAGTATTTCTATTTTTTCTATAGAGTAGATCTTAGGTTTTTCTTATGACTCCATAGCCCAATGGATTCTTAAGGTCACTGGTCATGTACTTAATAGGATAGTATCCCCTCTAAGTCACCAAAATTGTTAGCCATATTTTCCCTCCCACCAAGATTTGAGTTTTTCCTGTCAAGCATGGCCAACAGTCATATATTCAAATATTCAAATGATCAAATGTTATAAAAAAACATATTTAAACCTTGGGTTATATTTTATATCTTAAGTCTTCAAGCTATCACATGTTATAACACCTCAATGGGCCTGCATCTTCTCATCCATCTAATCTTCCATGATCTACAACAATCATGTTGTTGTTATCAAAAGTTGGAAAACCATTTTCCATAAAAACATAGTGACAATGTGGCATGCATCTGGGTGGAGCCTTTTCTTTTGGGTCATGTGCAATAATCAATGAAAATATTGGAACCATTGATCAGATCTAGATCTACAACTATCATTATATCACTATAGAAAAATGTATGATCAAAAGTCAAAGAGACATAATGACATCATGCCATGCATCCCATGTGATTCTTCTTCTCTAAAATTGATGGAGTTTTCAAATGAGGTAATAGCTTGCAAAGTTTTATTTGTGCTTTACAACAATGGGCTAGTCTCTAAACATAATCTTGTCCACCGTTCATTTGGAGATGATCAATGATTGTCACTTTATTGCTATGGAAAATTGTACATTCATTTTCCATAGTGAGATACTGATGATGTGACACATGGATGTGTGGGATCTATTTGAACTGTGGGTCATAGGAGAAAGGGATGTTAGAATGAGTTGGCATAGGGAAAGGTTTTGATTGTTCAAGGTACTAACAAGGATCAATACATCTTTAGGACCATTAGATTAAGATAGATGTGTGGTTGTTGTTATGTCACTAACAAAAGATGTGAGGCCATTATCCATAGTGACAAAGCAACAAACTGACACATGTCTCAGTGGGCCTAGGTGGCAAGTAAGTAGTAGCAATTAAGTTCAATTTGCAAGGTCGTAGGCATTTTATGTTGCATCAATTTCAACCTGCAAAGTAGTAGTAATAGTTAGTTTGAGTTTGCGATTTCACAAAATAAGACAATTAGTTAAGATAAAATGTGGTGAAGTTGTATAAAGTTAGAAATCTAGATAGGGTGATGGAGTATTCAAATGGCATTGGGCCACATGGCAGGATTGGGCAGTCAAGTCCAATTGACTCGCTGACTTATCTAATTTGGTACATCAATAAGATTAAGTAAGCATCTCTTTTAATGGTGGATCAATCCTTTGATCACCTATAAGCACTCTTTGATATTCCCCATGAATAGTAAATGTAAAGGACACTCCCCTCACTAACTTTTTATCCATCTACCCAATCAGAATGATAAAGGTTGTCATTTCTATCTTCTCAAGGTTATTTTTGGTGAATAATATGGTTTTCCTACATCTGGATGTGTACCATGATCAAATCTTTCCCAGATTTGTAGTGACTTTTCTCTACACTCTTGAATGCAGTTGTTGTGCTTTTCCTTAGGGTAGAAGTTATTTGAGTTATGCTTGCACTGTAAAAGAAGATTATGTAACCTTTCTTTAGGTTGGTCATTTTTTCTCTAATTCTATAGTAGTACTATTCTACTCTGTTACTGTAAATTTCTTTTTTCTATGAGTAAATGTAATTCTCTACTTTACCTCATTCTCCTATCAATATTAGTCCAAATTTTTCTTGCCTTTGTTGGTGTTTTATTTTCATTCTTCAAGCTGTATAACAATATCTACTCTTACACTTCAAATGTTAGAGAGTGAGAATCCTTCCTTGTGGCATTTCATTTGGTTTCTGATTAGTATGTAACTATTAGATTAAGACAAAGGTTGAATCAATTATTTTGAGGTTATATTGATGAATAGTGCATTGTTAGGAAGAGATATGGCTAAACAAACTATTTTGGTGCATCACCCCCTTTAGATTAGATTAGGTAGTTTTCATTCATGCATTCCCTCTCCCTTTTCCTCTCAAAGAATGGTTAGATGCACCCTGATAGTAAGGAATTCAGCCTTCTTTGGAGACTCAATCTCATAGTTCAAGTCCCAGAGCTTGGAGATTGTTTCCATATTTCACAAGGTTTCCTTTAGGTAAAAACTTTAGGCAAGGGGGCAAGCTTTTGTGACAACAAGTACCTAATAAGTGCCAACAAAAGAAAAAATTTCAAATTTGAGAAATTTGGGACCAAATTGTACATTTAAAAAATAACATTACAAACATATTTAAACAATATGTTTGATTAGTTCTACATATGATATAATAACATGGATTTAGTATTAAAACATGGCTCTACATCCAAACATGCGAAAAGATAGTCTACCCTCAAAACATTTGGCAAACATATATTTTGAACACACTATTTATAGAGTAACCAATCGACTGCCTATTTACAAAATATTCAAAGTCTTAGAAAAAAATTGGACATTAGGAGCAAAGATGCAGGGTAGACCAAAAATCATCAATCAATCTAAGAACAATGCTTAAGAACCATCAAACACCTAGGGTAGAAAACTTTCAAAAAATTACTTCTACAAAACAAAGTATGCTCTCAGGAATCAAATCAAATATCAACCACCACCAGATCCAAAATTTGTAGATGAAAGAAATAAAGGGTTGTGAAAGAATTCTTGGATCAAATAGATATCATCCCAAAAAGAAATGAAAATAATGAAGGCTAGATGACTATCAAAAACAAGAAAAGAAGAGAGAAAAGACAACATAAGGATAATCACTTTTCTAAAAGAGATCATCACACTCAAAAATTTGACAAGATTTTACACAAATTCCAAAATAACCAAGCTAATAAACCCCTCTTAAATCATAGCAAGGCCCAAATAGTTTGGAAACAGGGTAGCAAAGCCACATTCACTTCCAAATCCTTATCCATATGAGAAGAAAATAGAATCCCCATAGGATTCAAACCCTTTATCTAATTCAGCAACAAACGAAGATCTCCCCTTAAAAAGGACCCCCTTCAAGCTCAACCAAAAATGCCACAAATCAAAACCCTAGGACTATATTGGAAAATAAGGCTCACCCCAATTCCTATTTGAGCCCCAAATACAACCTATTGGAACCCTAAGGAAACTCACATTACAATTATTATCAATAACCCTCAAAGTGAATGTCGTCAGTTAGAATACAAAAACCAAGGAGCCTTTGCCTATTGGAATAGGCCCCATCAAAAAATATTAAGTTACTTGAATGACTCAAATATTTTTTTGGTGAATAGGTAAGTATGCTCTCCCTCTCAAATCAATTGATCTACATTCATTGTAAGAGTATAACAATTAAAAATAGTTTACTTTCTAGATCTTTATGCCTTTTCAAAGTTTTTAGTGTATTTTTACTAAGATGGATGCCAAATTGTAATGAAGATGTAATTAAAAAATTAACAATGCCAACATGGCTGGAGTGCAAAGAAATTCCAGTAGAACTCATCAACATTCATAATAGGCTCATTGATAGGAGACTTTCTAAGCATAGATGTCAACTACAAATCTTCAAATGGGGTTAAAATTTTATTCAATCTAAATCTTAACATAAAATACCCTAATTATATCAAAATAATCACCAATAAATCAATATACAACATGAAATACTCCAATTATGAAAATAGGAAATAATTTTATTGGAAAACCATAGTAGAATAGAGGAAGGAGGATTCACATATAAGGAAAGAACCTCGTATTTAAGGAAACTCTTCCCAAATCTGATAGTAAGAAAGGAAAACATATATATAGAGTAGAGGAAAGAAGAAACTTCAATAGGAAATTTGATAAAGAAACCTACAAAAACAAACATGAAATGTAGTCAAAGGAAGCATTAGGATAATCTAACAAGTAATTTCAACAAAAAATTTGAGGAATGAGAGATAATAGATATGAATGCCAACAACATTTTAGGAAGTAGGCACACACCTCAACCATTAGAGAAGGGATAGAAGGACATAATAAGAAATCAATTCCAAGACTATGAAAGAGAAAGGTGTATAATCAAAGATGTGGAAAAAATGACATAGAAATCTAGGATTGTATGCAATGTAAAGATAGAAACTCTTATACCAAAGAAACTAAGGACAAATTGAAAGTATATAGACAACTAATACATGAGAAGATGCTACTAGAAAGTGAATTAGAAGATCTTTTGACACTTTGTGAAGAAGCTCACATTGATCATTATAAGCTAGCAACAGTGGGAAGTAATTTAACCACTACCAAAATCTTAATAACTAAAGGGGCAATTGAAGAAAGAAAAATTAAAGATAGTGAAGAAAAGGAGACTTCATAAATGAAATCACCAATAGATAAAATTATACCTCAACCTTTAGATACATAAAGGAAGGAAATAGTGAAAGGTGATAGCCCCAATATAACCAAAATAATGCAGAGACACAAATATAAGACAACCAAATAATTTAGAAAAATAAAATGAAACAAGAGAAAAAATTACGATAGAATATAATAATAACAATACCTCTAAAGTTGGTAATAATATAAGGAAGATAGATATTAATAAGTTTTCAGAAGAAATGATGCATACTCCAAACTGAGAAATAAAGAAGAAAGAGCTTGCAGACAATAGATATAAGACTCAAAAAAAAAAAAAAAAACTATAAAGAAGAGGGAAGTGAAATACCTCCAGCATCCTCAAAACAATGCAAAAGTATAACAATTAGGAAAGGGGAGAAAAAGAGAAAGATCTACTAATTTTGGCAAACCCCATCAAATGGAAAAGATCCCTTTTCCACCTCTCTTACACCAATGGAAATTGAAGAAATGGAACAAGCAATAAATTTCAACAACATAATCATACTTATGGAGATAGAAGCAATAATGATTAAATGGAATGAAGAAAACCAAGAAAACGGTGGCAGAAATGTGGAAACTAGTAGTAATTTGCAAAACATGAGGAATTCCATAAAGAATGGAAATAATACAAGGTACAAGACACAAAAGAACAAGAAAAGGAAAATTGGTCAACAAAAAGAAATGGTGAACAAAAGGAATCTCCAAAAGGAATAGAAAATAAAGCTGCATAGTTAAGTAGCTAGATTATAGATGAATTAAGAGAGGACGAGGAAGATATCCTTTATGAAGAAATTATAGGAAGTCTAAAAAAATGCAAGAGAGAATCCAAAAAAATTAGGTATTGAAACAAATATGGTAGACATCCCAATCCCAAGTTGTGGAAAATATTTTTAAAAATAGAGTTACGAAATCACTTGGTGAGTTGAGATCAATGATAGGAAATGAAGGCAACCAAAGAGATTGAAGAAATAATAAAAGTTAGGAAGGGGAAGATCCTTCCCAATGAACAATGAGGATAAAAATATGGAATGTTAGGGTACTAAATGCCAAGAGCAAGAGGCACTTGCTAAAGTGCAATTTTACACTATTTGAATAATAAGTCATTAGAATTGTTTAGAATAACTAAGAGGGGGTTGAATTAGTTATCCTCAAGTCTAGATGTACCAAATAAATATTTTAAATACTTCAACCAACTTAGATCTAAAATTTAATTCACTCAGTGTTTATATCAATCTATTAGTAACATAAAACTTACAGTTCATTGTCCCAATAATGAAAAACTTATAGAATGTTACACATTAACAATTAAAAATATCAAATAACATCCACACAAGTATGACACCAGCATTTTGAAATGGAAACTCAATTTCAAAAAAACTACCAACAATAGGTCATCAATTTTCACTCTTCTAAAGTGAGCTCTGTTAGGATTAACCTTGTTAAAGGTTACAATATACACTTTTAGGTGTGACCCTATTAAAGGATATAATCACCATGTTCGAAGTGCCCATGTTAGAGTACTTAATAATATTCCATTAGAATGTCACTTTGATTAAAGGATTCACATATGACTGTTAGGTCAATCTTGATTAAAGGATTTCAAACTAATATAATTTTTAAAAAGTAGCAACAGGTTGATCTAATAAAAGCAATTCACTTTGAAAATATAGATCACCATGTGGCTCATATGTTGATCCACTAACTAGCCTCCATTATCATCTATGTCTCTAATCTACTTGGAAATCCTTCAAGTGGTCATACTTCACCTTTTCACAACTCTTCTCAACCTCCTACTTAATTTTTATAATCAATAACATCAACAAATGATTGTTCAGCTTTGCCAACATTTTAGATTAGCCCTTATGCCTCCTTAAACAAGTAGATGTGATCTTTTCCTACTTAAACACTACCATAAATCTTAGGGTTTGGTTAGATTCATCGAATCCTTCCACCATTTCATTTCCTTCTTCCTCTTCTAGATAATTCTCCAAACTTCTCTTTGAATCCATGCATAGAAATTCTTAAACAAGGTTTTCCTTGAATTAAATTCTCTAGGTCATCCATCCTTATCTTGAAAATGCTTTCATACTCCAAGAATTTAACTTTGTTAATCAGGAATTGAGATTACCTCACAAACTAAAAAATGTTGTCACTTAGAAAATATTGCCTTCTAACACTCTATCAATACTAAATTACTCAATCAATACTGAATTACTCAATTGATACTAATTGTTCTATTAGGAACTCTTTATGATACTTAGTCAATATTGATGCTCAGTTGACACTATATTCTACTCGGCTTATACAATCACTTGGTCAACACTAGTATCACTTGGCATATACTTCTAATTCCTTAATCTTCTTCTCTAAAGCTTTTTTAAGCCTAAGTATTTTTTCTTTATTGATCATCTCTTCTAGGATTTAACCCAACTATCTTCTCCACTTAGTGTTATGGTTAAACAACACATTATCTTGTCAAGGTCTGAATGATCAAGTGCCCATTGTAATTCCACATAACTCAATCTTTTCTCTAGGTCCTTTTTTTTAATCTCCTCTTCTAAAATCCTCATCATCAATCATCTTGATATGACACTCTACTTGGGTAGCAACTATCTCACCAATAAGGTTTGATATCAATGAAAACATAACATTTGTTCTAATTATAGTTTCCAATAGAAGTATTAATAATCCAAGAATTTAAGTTAAATAAAAAAGAAGGGGAAAATTAACAAAGATGCTTGGAGTCTAGAAAATTGATTTAATAGCATGAACAAGAGTCTTGGGAGGCATTGGTATATAATGGGACCCAAGGAAAATCAATTGTAACACTGCAATAACATCATCAAAATAATTGGATGAGAGGGAAAATTCATAGCTATAGAAATGATATTCAATTCATAGTTATCAACATATCTAGGCCAATACCAGTAGAAGATAAGAAGAATTTTTGGAAAGAGATCAACACCTTTATGGAAACAAACAAAAAAACCAATTACTTCATAGGGGGAGACTTCAATGCACTTTTTGAGTTTGGATGAAAAACTAGGAGGAACCTAGACAATAACACAAACTATTATAAACTTCAGAGATTGCTTCTTGATAGAAAATTTAATTGATATCTCATTATCCAATGTTTTAAACACATGGAATAATAAAATAATGGGCTCATGCCACATTGCAAAAAGGTTAGATAGATTCATCTTCAAAGGGGATCTAAGTAGTTTCAATTATAAAATACGTTCAAAAATTTACCAGATGCAACATCATATCACTTTTTGGTCAAATTAGATATAGAATAACAAGTCAAACCCATAAGAAATCCTTCAAATGCAATAAAATGTGGTTTCTTGATGATAAATTTATGGGTAACATCAAGCATTGGTGGATAGAGTGTGATTTTGAGGGATCCAAAACATTTTCTTTTGTATTTAAACTTAAATACTTTAAAGAAAACATCCTAAGATAGAATAAAAATCACTTCAATAATATTTTAAAAGAAAAATTAGATAACTAAGAATAATTAAATAAACTTCATGAAGAGGTAATAAAAAATGTTATGGATGAAGAAAAATATAACAAAGAAAAGTAACACCTAAAAAAATAAGAAAATATATCAGCAAAGGAGGAAATCTTCTAGAATAAAAAATCTAGGGAAACTTGGCTTGTAGAAGGAGATTGTAGCACTATTTTTTTCCACAATAGTAATATTAAAAATAGAAACATTAATTGTATAACTAAAATTAAAAATAATGTAGGAGATATAGTAGAAAATCAAAAACAAATATCTGAATTATTTGTAAACTATTATACAAACATACTTACACTACTATATTTGGATCTGAATTGTGATGGCAGGCCATTGCAACTATGATAGCCTCCCATTGCCCAAATGACAATATGAATAATTGGATCCTGTTAGATGAGTGTCACACTTTTGGCATCACAAGTTGAGATAGAAGGCTCATTCATCACAATTAGGATGGCAAAAGTCATTGCAATTTGGTAGAAGCCAAGTCCAAGAGTTCATTGTCACATTGTCATAACTG